>OX421242.1:7522500-8772500 GCA_949125135.1 Alcis repandata | reverse complement strand
AGTCTTGCATGTTAACTTTCCTGCCAATTAATCAATTTGGTCAATTAACACTTTGGCTGCGGCGAGTAATCACATGCGCTAGCCCCAGGCGCGGCTAATAGTCAAACGCCTTGTTTTTTATGCATCTGGCGTGTGCAGCCGCACTCGCGTCACGCAAAGGAACACACAGGGTATGTGTTTCCCGCAGCCAAAGTGTTAATATTGCCATACACATTAACCTGTTTTGGTCTCTCTTTTATGTATTGTATGTAAATTTTCTTACCTAATTCATGGATCTGTACCATACGGCCATAAGTTATAAGTCCAACTAGTGCATTCTGGGGCATTAAACTGAGCGATGTCTGGAGAGAATCTTTCAAAGCTCCCAGCTCCTCTTCATCCATGCAAGTATCTACCACCAGCAGGTAGATTGGAGGCATGGTCTGAGCACGAGTGATTGTGTACTCTATGGTAGAGAAGTTAGGGATCAGTTCTGCAGGTTGATGCTGCTCTGATATCGCTGCATATTGAGGAGGGAACTGAAACATCATAATTGAATTAGTATTTTTTCATTAATGTCAAACTACTGAGTGAATATTGTAACATTCAGGTATAATTTTCAGTGATTGATGCACTGTGTCCGAAAGGAAAAAAATTGGTTCAAATTGATGCAAAAATTTTTAAGAGTTAGTAGACTGTTCCAACTATAATGGATAATAGCTAAATGGATTTGAGTGAACATTGGTATGGAAGTATCATAACCTGGATTAACACAGATGTTAGAATACTTTTTACCCTGACAATCATTGTGATTGTCATAGTTCCTATAGGATAACAGGTAAAACTGCAAGGCATAATAAGGTTTCAATACAGGTTTGAATTACTTAGTAACTACACGCAAAGAAAGTATAATATTATACCTGTGTTGTTATTTGGCTTTTCATCTGACTATAAAAACGAAGCTTGCATTGCAGCAATGCATTAACCATTTTTTTCACCTGGTTCGTGTTGCATGCAAGATTGTAGGTACTGTGTCATACTTACGGGATTTCTTTGAAAACAGAAGTTGCAGACCCATAATTTAGCCCTGTAATCGACTTGGCACATCGGGTTCAGGATTGCTCTGCAGGTATTGCGCGTACATAGCACGGGCTCATACTGTATCGGCGGCAAATCAGGTCGCTCCTTGAGCGGCTGGTACAAGCAGGCCAGCGGCACAACCAGCCTTGTTGTTTCAATTCTGCTCGACGGCCACACGTTCCATGTGAACCGTATCCCATCCCGGTCTTCGTTCTGCTGAATAAAGTCCTCATACGTGGCCATTTCGCCGATCTAAATACGAAACAACGTTGAAACACCATACGCGAAAACACTTCAATATTTTAAGCACTTACAGCCTTTCCTTTGAGAGTATACATACCAACAACACATGCGGTCACTACGTATCAGCCACATATGATATTTTACAATATCTTACGAAGAATTCATTCAAAAAAATTATATTTCTGTAGATTTTCGTGATTTTACAGAACGGGAGAGGCAGGCTGATTTGGCAAACGTCAAAAAGCCATAGACATATCAGCTGTCACTTCAGCCACGTCATTTCTAACAACATTGTTAAAATTTTAATTTTTCGTCAATAAAATAATTGCAACTACCTCAAATTTATAAAAATATTTAATAACCATTTATTAATAAAATAATATTTACCTAAATGTTTTTGTTTTAAATTAAATAAAATATAGTCATAGACTACAACTCTAAGTTACATTCTGTTTTCTCTATGATCAATAAAAAAGCCAAAGAGCGTCTTCCTCTATGGTAATACGTTCCACGTTACGCACAGTAATAAATCGGCAAAGGTGTTTTACATTAAGCTCACAGCTTAAAATTAAACTATTACCATTTCATCAAGGTTAATCTGCTCCTTTAGGTTATAAATATGAACTAACATTAGTTTAGAACCATTTATTTTACTGCAAGAACTATCTCTAACTTATAAAATATGTAAACAAAATGCTGAAACAATAAGTGAAGTGAAGTGATGTGGGTAATGAAACGTTAATTGAATGAATTATTTTTTTTTATTTTTAGGACATTGTAAATTATTTCAAATAATGGACATTATTTGTAAAATACATCGTGTTTTATGTTAAAACAACGGACTTTTCGTTAATAATTAGTGAAATAGAATTAAAGACATGTCATTGCTTTGTTTCAAGAGCAGGAAGTTTACGCCAAAAAGTGCGACTGCGCACTGGCCAAATTAGTAGTGTGAAAGAAAATGGCGATCAGCGAAAGGCGTCCGGAGTTAACGTGATGAAAAACATTGTTAAAAGCTCAATTACATAGTGTTATAGTTATTAATTGTGTCAGATGTAGATTAAATAAGTGTTAATGAATAGTGATTGTGTATAAAAATGGCTGCGAATATGTACAGAGTCGGCGGTAAGTGGCAATAATTGGTTATTTTTGTTGTAGCTTCGCCGGTTCACCGCCAGCCGACTAGCGGTGCTTTGCTTTGATTGTCGTACCTTCATTAATTGCTCACATTAATTAGTCCAGCAGTAAAATATATCCCATTATATAGATTTTGGAGGGAAACAAGGGGGTTATTGCGATATTTATGTCTGGGAGATCAGTGCGAAAAAATTGAATGTATCTTACCAAATTTTGTCAAATAGGACATTAGCATTTGCATCTACATAGGTATCATTGTATCGGCTTGCGTATCTTTGAACGGTGGCTTCACGTGAAGCGCTCTCAGGCAGTAGAGTTTAGGATAAATAAGAGTTGTTTTGTACGATTATGATGGTTTTGACGTGAGGTTTTAGGTTATATTCAATGTTGTCAAATTGTTTTGATGCCAGTTTCTGATGGTTGAATGTGGTGGAGAGGTGTTTCTTCAATATTCAGGGTCAGGGTTGACAAGTTCAACCATAACAAGTCTCAAAGCCAAAAATATTACTCTTGAGATGTTATCAAATATTGTACTGAGAGTCTTCCATGCCCAGTAGCCTCGTGCGGCGCACTCAGCGACTCTCGTGGTGTCGAATGCTAATTAGCTCTTCCCTAAAGAACTTCCTATTTATGGCCTATCCATTCATAGACAGCTCCAGTATCCTTTGTTTATACATTTTAGCCAGAGAAAGAAGCTCACAGTGTAATTCTGATAGTTTGTTTTCATAATTTAGGTAATTAAATTTAATTTAATTTGACACATCCAGATAGTTTTTAATCATAGTGACCCGTAATGCCATCTTCTGTGTACAAGATTAAATAGGAAGGTGGTTAGGTTAGGCTAAAAAAACCATTATAAACAACTTTGGATCAGCTTTTTTTTATGTAAACAATGAGTACCTTTTAGCATAATATAACCCTGTATATTTCTGAACCTTGACTAAACAATACTGTTATAAATGCTAAATATGTAAAAGTCATGGTCTAAAGATGCCAATCCCGTTGTATCATTTTCCAAAGTAACCCAAAATCGGACAGCTTTAAAATTGTTGGCATCCTTTTCTCACAAATTGCAATAAAAAGGGATGCTAATCATTTAATTCCTATCAATTTAGTTAGACAATGGCACAATGGAATAAACAGAAATGTCTATCGCTGATATTGAAATTTGTCAGATTTTTTGACAAAATGTAAACTCTGATACATTTATCTCTATTTTGACCTATATCAAGCCAGCTTTATTTTTCTATCACACATCATTAAATTATTGCATTTACTTATAAAGTTCTAAGTTTCATAGGAAATAAAAAAGCTAATAAAAGACGGCAATAGTGTACTAAGTTTGCCATCAATCTACTGTTATCACTTGTTACACATAATTATCAATGTTTTCATCTCCTCAAACTACAGTGAGTTAATCGGTCATGTGGTTATCTGCGGCTAGCGATTCCTGTAACTGTTATCTGTTTGCAAATAAAGTTTCTGATTTATACTTAATTACTTGCATATTGTATAGTGTTCAAGGTTATTGATTTGGCAAGAAAATTAACCTCATTTGGCATTATATTCAAACTTTGTTGTTCTTATTGTAATCAGTAGATTCTCCAGTTATTGGTAAATTGTGGTCTGTTGCTGTTATTTAAAAATGGAATTTGTAACATACCTATCCTTTAATTTTGGATATGATCAAAATCTTTCTAAAAGTTTCAGTCGGATTTATTAAATACCTACCTGTGGTGTTGCACATACCTTTAAGCAACTGAATATTCATGATCAGGTAGATTGTCAGTCTGGTTTATTCATATTATTAAATAAATGTACCCCTAAAAGGTGCACTATAAGACTATACTACCAGAATAGAATAAAAGAAGTAGATAATTATTATTAGCATCATAGCCAAATAAATAGAAGACTGAGTAAGCAGCCATACCTACCATATTATTTTCCTTGTTTCACACCTGATGACCTAAGTTATCATAGAATGAACTGGATAGATTCTTACTACTGGACATGTATGTGTATTCAATTAATAACTTGAATAAAATATGTGGTTACTTATTTACTTAAACTTATAGGACTGTGTTCAAATTAATAATAAAAATTCTATGTATGTTAGATTTCAAATTGCTTCTATCACACTGGTATTTGTTAATTCATTATCTAAAGATCCACTAACAAATTTGTAATACATTTACTTTTGCCCACATCTTAGCACTTGTTGTGAACAAAATAGCATTTTATAACACTCAAGAATATTGTCACTTTGGAGATTTTTTTTAAATTGGTTTGGTAGTGTAAAAGATTAACTCCTTTTTTTCGGTTTAAGGTTTGTAATGGTTCTACCAATTTTTTAAAATACTACTTGTCTCTGAAAGATATTAGTGTAGATCAGGTAGAACTGAAGATAAAACTAGTTATATGAAAGCCCTTGACTTTATTTCATCACAAATGATTTATCACATAATATTTTTATAATGTGATGAAATCAAATTTTGGATAGACTGGCTCTTGTTGCCATTATAAAAATCTTCTAACACCTTCGTGATCACATGTAACTTACTTACTATTTAGATTTTGTTACTTGATTGTGATACTACTTACATATTGATTAACCTATATTATCATGTATAGGCTCATAACTATTATCAAACTAACAAGAATAAAAATTGTTATCATGCGCAAAACCACTTGAATTAAATAAGACACATTTTTATTTCTTGGCATAACCTTCAATGATGTGAAAGTGTGAGTTCAATGACCTGTTAGTAAGTCTAGTAGTAACATACCTTACATCTAGTTCTTGTATAATAGTTGGTTGGCTACCTACATACAAATACTTAAAAGGATTAAAAAATTAATTGCTGAGATTAAATAGGTACTTATAACTATTACATAACCATAAGCCGTGAGGTTGCTAACATTCAAAAAGTTACCTATTAGGAATTTGAGTCATAAATTCCAAATATGTACACAATATTTTTACATATTGATAAACCAGTGTCAATGACCTTAGACTAACAATTTTTGAGTTGGTAAATAAGTACACGGTAATGCTGTATTAGTATTACTCATCCTTTAAAAAATTGGTAGGGTCCTTTCGGTTCATATAGGTCAAAGTCATTATCAAAATGCGTCGCAAATAGCGTCGAAGTGGCGTGTCGAGTGCGAGAACTGTGTTGTGGATCGAGAATCAACCAACAAAACACACACATCAACCACATCGACTGGCAAATGGTTGGCGGGTCCCACTAACTGGCGGCCCAAGCTTACTGCTACGAAAAAAAAATCGAGTGTATAATTTGGTCCCATTGAAATGTATCCATCAAGCTCTGGCACGGTTTACAAGCAACGTGTTCTCACCGTACCGTAACCGTAGTGTAATTCTTAAAAAAAGTGACCTCGTACTTTCGTTCATCCCATTCAAGTCTCGTAACATACCAAAAGTAAAAAGCGAATGTTACAATTTACACATGTTTGACAGCGAATTTTACAACTTGCGCCGTCATAAACGCAAAATAACTCGGCGGTTCACTTGTGAATGATACAAAATTCAACGCGGCTGTGGCCAACCTGACAGCTCCATTGAATGCCGAGGGCAATTGCAATTCTGGCGGTGAAAGCGGACCCGTGCTTAAGTACATTCGAACAATACGCGGGCTGATCCTCCGAGCCCGACCCTACTGTTGGATGAGAATTATTTATTACGTATTCTATTCTATAATACAAAACATCTTTTTACCAAACTTGAAGTTGTGTCTTCTATTGTCGGAGTTTTGTTAGTGTTTGATGTGATAGATTTATTTTTAAGATATATCACGCTAATACTGCAGTGTAAGAGCGTTTCGTACTCGTATGTTTGCCAAGATGCACTTTAGTTTTCGTAAGCACTGACGAAAGAGTTTGTTATCTACCGGTAAACTCATCGCTAAGTTGTAAAAATGTGAGTTCGTTGAGTTAGTCTTAGAAGAACCTGGTCAATAGACCTACCGCAACTTCTTTTAATAACACTGTCATTTCAGTGTTATGTCTTATCATCTCTTATTTATATAAATAGTTATTTGTACGTTTTGGGAAGAGCACATTTTGGTCCGATGAGCATTTTGGAAAGTGCGCGAACCTAATATTTACACCATTCTTGTTTCAATGCAGTAGACCCTCTGATCTAATACTGCAACATTGAAGCAGAGGTCTGTCCACTGAATAGATAAATATGCTTCTTTATTATTTGTTGCTACTTATGTTGAGTATTGTAAAATAACCTAATTCGATTAACAAATAATGTAAACGCCGGTCCTTTAACGAGAACGGCCTCATTTTTGTGCAGAATCAATAGCCCGCGATTGACCCCAAGTTGTTTGTTTACGAGCCAAAGTGCAATCAACATTGTATTGAACTGGTCCGAAACAAAGTGCCATTTCGTGCAGTGACATCACTTATGACACTCGGATTCTGCCGGTCGACGCTCCGAGACTGTGGTCGGTGGCTTTTTATCCTATTATTTATTTAACAGACACTAAAACTAGTGTTTGAACTCGTAACTGTTTGAATGAATGGAGGTTCCGCAAAAGGCAAATAATAGTAAAATAACTTATGGTCACGGCTTCCCAGCGTATGTCACAAAGGCACTACGACGCCGACGACGTAAACATACCAAAGCGCCTAGCCTAGTGTTTATACTATAAATTTAACAGCATCAACTCGTACATCTGTTGCAAAGGAGTTTTAAGTTGTAGTTTGTAAAGATAAGAGTTGGGTGGGAAATGGGAATATCCTCCATAATTGTAGTTTTTACCGAAGTGCTTATTTTTTACCTCGGCAAGCAAAAGTTCGTCTCCGCGGCCTAGGTATGAAGAGATTGGATGTGCATGTTTTTGGCAGACGCATTATAGTGATAAACTTACTATTGTCTACAACTGACTAAACCATGTCAGAGACTTCAGGCGGCTTAACACCTAGGCTAGACATTTGACCTACACGAACTCGCCTTAAATACTTACCGATACTCTAGATTACATTGACCCTTCAAGGGCTTACATTGTCTACAAACTCCTAAGAATAAACTAAGCCGTTCGTTATCATTGATTTTACATAAGCCTGGGCTAAGATTACGGAATCTTTGATGCGTACATCCAGAGTCCAGACGCCTGGCCGGTTTGTTAAATGTATTCATAAGTTCTTATCTATATCCCCAGTTGTACCTATATGTCTATTGTTTTTAACCAATGACCATTTAAGCAGCATATATTTTATTAGTAAATTATGCGCATTTTTTAAACGCCACGCTAAATCTGTTTGAAGAGTAAAGATTGAATTCAATCATTCTTCGCCTTCCCGTGATGACGTGTCCAGGCTAAATTTACTATACACTTACTTATTGACACGTTCCAAAAATACACTTCTTGGCAAAACTGAACGGGCGTTAACATCGCTATCAGCCGCATAATGCCCCAACTTACACACATTCATAATTATACTCGCTAGGTAATGTATAGACGTATCCGCTACTCACACATGCAGAAGAACCAGTACACGTAGTGACTATTTCCTAATCTGCGCTGCTTAGTCTGGTACATTGGTAGGTAGGTAGGTATAGCCATAGCGGCCGCGGTGGCGGCGGCAGTTGGCCTATTGGTGGTGCTCTCATAAATGCCAGGTAGCGTCATTCACGTATGTCGCCGAACTGTGCCTGTACTGAAAATGCACAAGATGGATAAAATGGCCGTAACTGATCTTTGTCGAAAAGAAATGTTTTGCAATCGCCGCGTTCTTCATTTCATGTTCCGTAGTGTAGTTTTTTAGCTCTCAACTGTTTCATACGTTATTTTGTGTTCAAATATATATGTAATGGTTAGGTTAATCAATATAGGCGACGGCATCAAGGTCATTACTACGTGTCTCCAAATGGAAAAAGTATTATGATGATGGGGACTGATATCTGATAATCTTCACACAAACGTTAGCAGGATGATTTGGCAATTTGAGTACTTACTTTAATTGATTTTATTAGTTCGTTACGTCACAACATAGCGAAGAATTTATTGAACAGGAAACATTTTGTTGTATTAGTAATTTAGTATGTCACAGAATAGATTATATTGTACTATAGTACTATAGTAGTGAGACAGCGACAATTATGGTAGCCATGGAACGAAATGTAAAAAAAAAAAAAAACTAAATAAAACATAGACCCGTTAAGTCCAAATTATTTAGAGCCTGTTGTAGAAATCAATCCCCGAAGATGCATCCCACCCCTTCTCCCGATACAGCTAAAACACACACAACTGTTAGGAAGCTAGTTCGTTTACTATAGGATGAGGCTAACTAAAGTATTGGCTTACCAAGCAGAGTATAACACATTTGCCTTGTAAGCAATTAAGAAAGTTTGGCTCGTTGTAAATAACGGAATAGTAGGTACGTACGTATACGAGTAAGCTTAGTGCTTACTATCCGACGAGTAGGTGGCCAAACCTAAATCTATCCCGAAAAAAAAAATTTGAAGTGATATAGAAATCACAACCGAAGCGTAAGAAATAAAAGGGTAAATAAACGCTCTATTACACGTGGAATCATCGTCTCTTCGTAGGCTAATTTTAGCTCACCTTGCGATCGCACCAGGAATGGAAAGTTTCATAAGAAATATGAGATCGAACAGTGCTACTTTGTTACGGATAAACGCTGTGGCGAAGTAAAAATTTATCGAAAACTTCGGAATTAAATTATGATAACATTGATGTTCTTAATATAAATTGTAATCAATTTACATGTATAAAATATTGTTGAGCTAATCAGATGAGATCAGAGAAGACCTGATAGTCAGTTTAAGAAAACGCAAACATTAGTATAAGACCCTGCCCAAATCTAACTAACTGTCATAGTAACTGACTGCACTGTTTATTATCAAACGAAAAACAAAAAAACTCGATTGTAAAATGTAGCCTATACTTTAAATAGCCTTGATTCTTAGGACAAGCCGTTTAGGCACTACCCGAAAGTCCTAGGAGATTACATTACATGGGGTCATACAAACTCGCGTCTTATATGCTCACACAATCGAAATACATTACCCTTCTTCTTGGAAATTATGTTTTCTTTCTTCCTCCAGCAGTGATGTGTCATACTTTGTTGCAAACAAGAACATTATTTTTACACAAGAACATTATTTTTACACAAGAACATTATTTTTACAAAACAAAAACCGACTTCAAAAGACCGACTATTGAGTAATTCATCTATTTGTCGCGCACGTACTTAATGCAAATTTAAGACTTATATGGTTTTCTCATGGATATCATTATCAGAACTGGACTAAATTGAAATGGGAAGCGTCAGCTTTCTAATAAAAAAAGAATCATCAAAATCGATTCACCCAGTCAAAAGTTATGAGGTAACAAACATAAAAAAAAATTAAAAAAAACATACAGACGAATTGATAACCTCCTCCTTTTTTGAAGTCGGTTAAAAAATGTAATTAATCTTACCTTTTCTCGTATCCACATCTTTTTGTGTTTTAGCGCACTGACCACAATCATTGATCAGCATTACATTACTCAAAAAGCCTAGCATTGTCAAAGAGATTAATCGTCCAAAACTAACTGGCTGTTAGCCGTTTCAAAACGAAAGGTTCCAAGCGTGTCATTATGCGCGCGAGTTATTTAGTTGTGTTGTGTGGTGTAACGGTAAAGAGCAGCATTTACATTAGGTATGTCCATGTGGTACTGTGCTGGTAACATTAGTATCGTCGGAGACGGCCGGTTGTTCCGCACCGGCTGCCACCGTCGACACCACCCGCGAATGGTGCCGAGTTATTGACCAAAACGTGGAATGATGCCTTTAGTCTTTTATTTGTTTAATCACGTTTACGTATTTTTTGGTCTTTTTTTGATCTTGTGTGCGCTTGTACATTGTGATGTAATGAACATGTGTCTGAAGATATGACACATTTTTGAGGAGACCCCGAATACAACTTTTGGATTCGTAAAAGAGGGAATAAGGGAATTACAACACAACAACAACACACAAAAAAACAAAAAATCATGACAGCGAATGTAGCTAAGATCTAGGCTTTCGGGATAATGCAAGGATTCTAAGGTATCATTTACATCCAAATCGGCTCAAGCGTTCAAGAGTTCTGGTGGAACTAAGAAACACAAACATACCTATAATGTATGTATGTGTACGAACCGTAAAAAACATTAATCCTTTTTTGGGCAGTCGTGTAAAATGCATACGTGCTGCACGTGAGTTCATTGAACTCTTGATGATGAATGCGTATATAGAGATGATCATAGTTATAGACTTTTTAGGATTAAATATCTCATTAACTTTTAAAATGAAAATCACATAAACGTTTGTACCACCTACCTAACTTACTAAAAATACATGACTGTGTTTTACTTTTTAATTTTCCTACATAAAATCTCTTGATACATACTTTTCTTGATTCTAGAGATCTACACGTTCTGTGATCTCAAATTGGAACATATAGATGAGCTTATGACGCAACGTAATTACCAACGGAGTTTGCTTGCTCGTCGTTTGTTAGAGTTATGTACATGTGCTATCGTAGCATTTCTTACAGTTTCCATATTTTTCAACATACAATAGCATTTTTTTTTTCAACATACAATAGCATTGCAACAATAAAAATTTCACCAAGATTTCACTGCAACATCTCTAAAGAAGCAAGACCATCATTCGTACAAATGCGTAGAAGTAGAAGATTTCAATGCATCCAAGTTCGAATTACCAAGTCTCTGGTTTTCATCGAATCTAACCAATATCCAATTTGTTTGTCTACAGACTGCGTCTATTTCGAGACGTCGTCGACGTCTCCGTACCAGATCCGGCGGATAGAAGAGCTGAACAAAACGCCGTCAGGCAATGTGGAAGCAAAAGTCATGTGCTTCTACAGGCGGCGGGACCTACCCAACCCTCTTATACAGTTAGCAGATAAGCATCAAAGTAAGTACCTAAACTGATACTGCTCGTATTGCTCTTAATCAGGTTATTAGAACAAGAATCGAGCAGAAATGTACTCGGTAAATAGATAATAGATTTTAGGGTAGGATTTTTTTTACTGATCAGAGCGATCAGTGACCATACTTTCTCTGCGTCTCGATATCTACTTATCTGAAGCGCTCTCTGTCGAATCCCTTCACTGATTTTATTTATAAGATAACAAGGGATGTTCTCATCCACTATAGTAAAAAAACGTAATTTTAAACTGTCAATCTCATCGTAGACATCGTAGTCCATAAGTCCGTTGTCAATCCTAGTCGTCATTGTTTTTTTTTTTAATAATTAGACAGTCTAAGAGTGAGCAAAGCTCATCGGGTGATGAGTTCCTGATATATCATATTTATGTATGATGTTAGTCCATATGTATTTACTTTGTCTTTAAGAGACTACAAGTCCTACATATAATTCCCCAAGGCCGATTCAAAAATCAGTCTTCCACAGTCCCCACCTCCCACAAATATCCTTGTAAACTTAATAATAGGACATTGTTTTACTATTGATTTTCGTAACACACCAGTCAGTCACGCACATCCAGCGTCGAAGACATCGGGTAGGTACGTGTTAGTGCCTTGTTGTTTTATTAATAATTCTGCAGTGTATTCGTCACGTGGTCCCATATGAACAGGCGCGTGTTTGATACCAGTCTATAAATAGTCGATTATCCTACGTCTGTTACCAGGATTACTCCAGCGGGTGTCTAGGACGAAGCCTCCGATTTGTGTAGATCCGATTCTTTGGAGCATTCGAGAATTCATACCGCGTTTGACTCTGAACGTCAACTCTATTACCAATTTGACTATGAATAGAAAATTTTACAGTCGTTTTAAGCTTATTGCTCGCTTTTTACATGTCATTATTTTGGAACAGCCTCTTCTTTATTTCTTTTATCGTCAACGTGTATGGTTAGCGAATGGCTTAACTGATTTCTCTAACTGACCTATCGGTCGGTACAACAAAATAACTGATTGTTTATTATTTCCTATTTGTCCCCCGCCACGAATGTGAGCACAAGCAATAAAACGGTTAAGCTATTACCGTAGGTTTGAATAGCATCGAATCGACACTGCGGCAACTGGAATGTTTACGAGGACAATCATCGTGATCGTAAACTAACTTGAAATTCTTGAAAATCGATCCCGTGCTTTGAAGGTGAGCTGCGAAAGCAAGGTTTTACGCTACTCACGGTAGCGTGAATTTCGAACTCAACTTGTTCCTTATACATATTGCCGTAGCCCAGTTTCAATTCAATTCAATTCAATTAATATTTATTCAGAAATACATTAGATATAGGTCTCTTACATGAGTGAGATATACATAAATGAGACAAAAAGCCTTAACTAAATTACGCTCAGATGTGTGTGCTAGTTTAACAAGATTCTATGCAAGAATGACAAAAATCGCTACCATTAGAATAGATTATTATAAGTGTCGATCTGTTAGGACTTTCTCAAAAATAAATCTAAACACATTTTCGAAATCTATTTGGAAATCTTCCATCAGAATCGACCCGTGACATGCACAAAAAACTTCTAATAAGTAAGAAATCGTCGGATTACAAACAACAAAATAATTGCACTGAATCCCTTCCGAATCAACCGATACGTAGAGTTCTGCCATACAATTCCTGCCCAGCTAGCTGGCGACTAATCAATTCTAATTAAACCCAAAACATTCATCTCATCGACTTTCATTAGGCGACCCTAGCCCTAGCTACCTGTAACGTTGTGCGCGCCGGCCTACTGGCTGCGAGCTACTCTATATGATTAATCCATTGTATGTGTGCACTGGATCTTGTATTCATGTGGTCTCGTGAAGGCTCCTCCATAATCTAGATCGTATTTTTTCATTTTTCATGCGTTTTCACGGATTTACATAGACTGACGTCTGGTGTTGTTTGTCTAGTTTAAGTGGCGGTCACTGAATTGTGATTTTAAAACAAAAAACGCATTGTAATTCAAGATGAATGATCAAACTCCGTGTTAAAAAATCAGATGCGCGCCGCTGTTTTCCTTTTTTTTAACGCTTTTATTTAACTTGCAATATGTAACTATGTTTGTTCGGGTGGAATCTTGCAACTCAATTTTGAACCACTTTCCGATGTCCAATTGACCTGAAACGTGGTATACGTGTAACTCTGACGACAATGCAAAAAAAGCTTGTTTTTTTAAAAATATTTTTAAAATAAACTTGATTGCAATGTAAATTTTATCAAGAATGTCCAATGTCCATTCTCAGGATTGAGTATCGCTTTATACTACCTCCTTGCCAGGCTCCATCAAGATCTATCTATTTTGTCGTGAAAAAGCACGAAATGGACTGCTACTTAGGACTTGTATTTCTTATAGCTGATGTCCTTGGTGCGGTTCTACTCGGTCTTTGGCTTTGCAGATTAGGGGCTCAAAACCAAGCCTCTACCTCGCCTCGCATATGAAAAGGAAACTAAAGCTCGTTGGGACTCAATGATAGTGCAGCTTTTGTGAAATGCTAATTAAAATCGGATCAGTACTTCCAGATATTAGTGTCGAGTTTGAAGGGCGCCACGTAAAAATCGTAAATCTGCTAAAATACTTAAATTTAAATGACAGGTGTAAAAATTGCAAGTTCGAAGGCACCACCTAACTATTAAATTGAACGGAATTTAAATCGGTTTAGTTCAGCTAAGTTTAATTCACAGATAAATAAAGTTGTAAAAAAATACCGCGAAAGACCGATTTCCGTTCTAGTTTTGTTCAAATTTCTTGATTATCGTTGGATTTCATCCACAGATAATCAAGAATTTTGCTGAATGAAATAGCGAATATTGCTAGCTCTTAACCGATTCTACTATTTAATTTTATTTTTTGTAATTATCTTTCTTCATACATTAATATTTTAAAAGAAGTATTCGTGTGTTCTTGAATTAACTATGTTTACGTAATATGTTAATTATCATGTAAAAATGTGTTCTCGGCTTGCACATGGTTCAATTTTTGTAAAATATCTACGTACAAGAAATTGTTGGATTCATAATAAAGCTTGTCTAGTGAAGGCATTCTTTTCTATAATAGAAAAAGTTGATAAATATTTATTGTTTATTGGTTCACGACAAAAATTTATCAAATGGAATTACTCGATAAAAATGGTAGTTTTTGAATTTTGAAACCTGGCAATCGCTACATCGTATTACAGTACGATCTGCGATTGGTTTCATTGTTTTGGAATGGAAATTGAATTTTGTTTTTTTTCGCATTACTGTATACAAATTAGAAGATAATTTAAGAATAGCTTTATTATTTATTAACCGCATCGTGTAATAGCATCGTTGTTGTCCGTGTAAAGTAATTCAAATATACCTACACAAAGCAAACTATCAAAGCAAGCAAGCTGATGGAGTACTTCGCACTCAAATAAAGGTAAGCTAATCCCATTAAAGAAGACTTAGCTCCTCGAAGTCCAGAAAATATTCAAGACTACGTATCCCTTGGATTTACTTGCTATATCAGAAAATAATATTAAACGAACCTTCTACCCTGGGTGACTTTCACATCAATGTTGTCTGTGCTTAAGTATACTCGTAAGATGTGATGTGATTATCTTTCACTGCTTATACTGAATGTTTTCAATTTTATCGTACCTGCTAGCTAAATGTTATTTTTATTTTCAGTGCAATGAAAATAATAAGAAAACGAAATCCAGTTCAAGTTGGTGTAAAATCAAACAAGTTATGACGAAAGAAAGCGCATATGTTAATGTTTTATATACAGAAAAGTTTATTTCGTTCTAAATATTAAAACAAACTATTGAAACAATTCTATTCTCAAGTAACTTCACATACAAGATAGACTTTCGTCGATTGTGCAAGTGCGAATACTGCAGTGCTTTGGGCATATCTCCAGGTACGAGAATTCGATGGAGAGGCTCGTAGTGCAGGACCGTTAAAGGCAAGCACAGTCCCGGTCTGATCACGAACTCAATGGACCAATCTCATAAAAAATGCCACACAGGCCACCGTGCTTCAGTGTGCTCGCGATGCAATCAACCGCCAGGAATGGAGAAACATTCCAAGATGGAGTATCGATGACAGTGAGGAGCCTCCTAGTAACATTACAACCATGACCTTGACCAGTCTACCAAAAGTGAACGACTAATATGAGAAAACGATTAAAACTAAGATATAAAAAGTTGTTATTTTTTGTACACATTTATACACATTTATTTTAATAAAATTCACAGTAAATTACATTAGCAAGAAATATTTATAAACTGTAGTTTGTAGTGTATTATTCTGTTTCCCTGTAGCAATTATAAGCGCTGGGTCTAAGGTACTAGACCTAGTGCTTTCCGAAATCCTTACCTAGGGTGTGTAAGTTAAAGATATAGGTTAAAAATCCAGACAAGTTTATAGTTATGAAGGTTTTTTATAATTTTTTATATTCAGTTATAAATAGGCTTGCGTTTGACCGCCATCTCGCCTGATGGTAAGCAATGATGCGGTCTACGATGGTAAGGTTTTCAATAGAAACCCACTAAAAACGGCCGAGGTAGATACACTTTTCTTTTACCGATGTTATTCCAAAAATAGTATGTACTTTGATCACTTATAGCGCTGACAGGAAAGACTATTGAGCAATTACAGGTTTTCTTACACTTTTTGTGTATGTGCTTAACTTTGCAAAGGATTTGTTTTGTAAGACTTGACCAGTCTACCAAGAGTGAAGAGAAGAATATTAAAACTAAGTTTTAAAAAGTTGTTGTTTTTTGTAATACACATTTATTTTAATAAAGTTTAGTTAAAGATATAGGTTAAAAATCCAGACAAGTTTTAAGTTATTAAGGTTTTTCAATAGAAACCCACTAAAAACACCAAAACGGCAGAGGTACACTTTTCTATTACCGATGTTATTCTAAAAATAGTATGTACTTTGATCACATATAGCACTGAACAGGAAAGACTATTGGACAATTACAGGTTTTCATACATTTTTCGTTGTGCTTAACTTTGCAAAGAATTTGTTTTGTAAGTAAAAACACTCAATTACTTGTTTTAAACTCACTTTGAAATTTAACTTTTTTAGGCAGGATTCAAAATGGTGCTTCCTAAGTTTGTTTAAAAATAAACCTTAAACATTTTAAAATGACATAAAAACGTACCTTCAAACTACCGAATCAAGTTATAATTTCTAAATTGAGTAGTTTAGGTCGATTTCGTTCATTCGTTTCTTAAAATTGACTTTGACGTTTCTAAATTTCCTAAAGTGGCACCTTCAAACTAGCTTTAGGATTTTTAGAAATTTTACGCGGTTTAACTAGTTTAGAAATTTTAAATGCGCCTTCAAACTCGGCACCATTACCCCCTTACAGACATTCTTACTGCATACTTTATCTCTATATGATGTTTGTATTGATGTAGGCGTGCTTGCATATGTAATAGCTTGTTTCTGAATTTCCGGGTACCAGAAATGTAGAGCGGGTTGAAAAGTGTCCAGCGAGTGCACAGACGATGATTTTATTTTAAAGATTTTTTTTGGAAGTAGGTACATAATTAGTATTTAAGTCTTCGTGAGAGCTATGAGAGTTTGGATGTTCGTTCCTTCTTCACGGTGAATTTGAACGAATTCTGATGAAATATAAGGTATGAAGGTAGTTTATATCCTGGACTATACTTTTTATCCCAAAATAATCAACGATTCCTGTACCTCTAGGATAGCGACTGAAAACGCGGGGCACAGCTAGTAAAGTTAATAAATATTGTAGTCTACAATCAATCCATATCGGCAATCAGTATGATTGCTTACAGAAGTCGATCCCGCTTCGTTTTCATTAATACAATCTGGAATTGTGCTCCATCCCATTTCCCCTCCTCTATTTTTTTCGGTAGTGTTTGTAATTTATTTTTATTGTTCTGGACCCCGACAGATGCGCAGTAGAATCTCAACGAAAGGAATCTGCGATCGCACGGGAAGAGTTCAAACTGGCTCATTACGGAACCTTGTGGCACGCCCGAGTTATTGTTTCTAATGTAAAACTATTTTTGGAGTATTTCACTACAAAATGTACTTAATTTTTCTATTCTATTAAACGAGTATCAGTCTTATTTTTATGTTTAAAGAACATTTTTTTTAATAATCTATATATTATAAAAATGAATCCCTATTTCCCTTGGTCACGCCATCACCCGTGAACGGCTGGACCGATTTCTCTTTTTTTTTTTTTGTTGTTTTTGTTATTGTCAGGAGAAGGTTCTTATGAAAGAAAAAATTAAAAAAAGAAAGAAAAAATTATGCGAAAATTAGAAAATTTAAGAATACTTAGCGCTTTGGACAATGTAAACTTTTTTAATGTAACATTTGACATTTGACACTGAATTGCGTGCTCAAATATCATCAAGACACATTTACTCTACGTTTATCCCCAAATGTTTAAAAAATGAATGTCTAAACGTGCGCAGCCGGGACGGGCCGCTAGTATTTTATGAAAACGCAAAAAGGACTTGTTTGTATATTTTTTTTAAATACTTTATTTGTAAACAAACTGCCAGCAGACTTACAATCTCTTACTCCAAACGCATACATAGACCTTCTTTGTTCCGTCGTGGCTAGACAATGTACAAACAATGTAGACTGGGAAATGGTACAAAGTAGATTCAACCGCTCAGAGAGCAGTAGAGTAGTACCAAGGACAGGTCAAGAAATTAATCAGAGGTGTCATAAAGACGGTGTTACGTAAACGCAGTCGGGAGCCGGGCACTAGCGGGAACGCGCCCCCAGCCGCGTGGTAATGACCCTCGCCGCGATGTGGTATGTAGCGGTCACGAGGGCGCGTGGGCGGGGAATTTCGTTTCGGATGTTGTTATTATTTTAATTTTCTTTACCACTTGCATTGACTGCAAGCAGTACATAATAATCCCGTAAGTATTTTCTATTTCAATGTCAATTACAAGTAAAACTCTAGAGTTTCAACATTTATTTTATTTATTTTACCGCCGCTTACTAAAGCTTTTTATAAGTTATTGAATGACAAGACGAGTAAATCGCTCGTCTGATGTTAAACGTCACGTTTGCCCATAACAGGTCTGCACCACTCAGAATTTTAAATTTTTAGAATGCAAAACCCTGCGCGGCACGGCACTGCGCTCGTCACCCTGAGATAATAAGATGCACTTCGTTTACATAAATAGGAAAATAAATAAATAAAAACGGTGCTTATAAAATTTAGATCAACAATCAAATTTAGATTAATAACACAATTCTGAATGTATATACTTAAGTCATTTAAATTAAGACGCTCAGGCTCACCCCTTTGTTGGAATTCAACGTTGGCAACTACATACCTCCATGCGGTCGGTGGTCAGGGACCGGCGGTTGAGACTGGGGCGAATTTTTAGCCGATTACAGATGCCCGCGCCCGCGGTGACGCTGCCCAGGATCACTGGGTCAGGCCCAGTTCGAACCGGGGATGACAATGTTCTTAGTAAATAACTTGAGTTTGTTTCTTTTACCAAAAACCGGAGTATTGATTTGTAGTTTGTGCTATAGTTTAGTTTATAATGTAACTATTTTGTTGCGTCCGTGTTTTTTGGGTAAAAAGTGGCGTTGTATGAAGTGGAAACAAAGAGATGGACATCGAGTTACTTTTTGCGAAAAAAAATTAGTCATGTCTATTATTATGAAATAGGATACAAAGAAAATAGAAACAGTGCACTGGATTCGATTTACCACTCTTTACATGCCTCGACGCTATCTCATTCAAATGAGAGCTAAGCGTAGGTACATATGTTTTGAGGTTTCCAACATGCTTAGCTTATTAATTCGTTTATCGTACTTGTTATGGCAATACAAGCTACGTGTTTCAGTTACGGCGCTAAGGGCACGCCGCCAGTTTTTCAGATCAGTTGACGTTGACTAAGCGAGCTTTCAGTACTTTTTTGACTAACTTTGACTCTCTTCGAAGTTTGATAAGAATTACTGGGTCATTGCTAGTTCAAGAGTAGATTAGACATTTAATTTCCTGTCTTTACCAACACAATGACTCGGCCACAAGCACTACCAGACTGTAGTTAGAACTTCTAACAGCTTGAAGTAATTGTCTTCGAGTCTCAACATAATGAAACATCCAATTCAGTCCATTTCCTACCAACATAAACAAATTCATGAGTTGAGAACGTACCTGCATACCGAAATCTAAATAGGAATCTCGCATGGCAACACCGATCGGCGGTGGGGTGGTGTAAAGAGCCCAGCTTCGGGACAAAGATCGTGTGTTAATTCGGACCGCGTAGTCCGTAGCGCGGGGCGAGGGCGGCCGGGGTTAGTAAACATAATCATGGCCTCCTCCCGCCGTACAATTCAGTAGCTAAATGGGAATGAAGAGTTGGTCCGCCCCACCCCCGCTCACACTCCGCACGGTCTGCCGCCTCGACACCCACACGTCTTATCCCGCGAACTCTCAAATCACAAAAGATATACAGATACACCTACTTCTGAAAAATGTCTCTACTCTCGTCATTTAATTAAAAATACCTAATTACGGTGTTACAGTCGGATTCACATTCATGTTCAGACCGTTCCAAAGTCGATCATTAATGTTTATGGGTAGTAATCACACATCCTCAATTAGACGAGGCTCATCATTCACCGGCGTGGTACCTAGCCCGGCACATGCACTTTTTGCGCAATAAAAACTGAGAGACATCAATACTCCGTGACTTGTATTCTAAACTCCTTAATTGGATGCCTGCCCCGCACCCCCACCCCCTTAACCCCCTCGTATCGACCGTGGCGCTCTCATCTCGCAGGTACACGCAACACTTATCCCGGTTTTAATTGTCGCCACGCGCCGATGACCGACCACTAGGGATATCTACTACATGTTGTGGCTCCGAACACTTCATCTCATCACACCTCAATAAGATACTGAAATTGAATAATGGGAAGTAACCGACTAATTATTATTGTGAAGCCACGGTTGCACCCGCGTGGACATTCCCTAAAGAATCGCGTATTTTTTCGGGGTTTGAAAGTACCTTTACACTCTCTGGCCCTTCAACTATCACAATGCAAACAAGAACATTATTTTTACAAAACAAAAAACAAAAACCGACTTCAAAAGACCGACTATTGAGTTATTCATCTATTTGTCGCGCACGTACTTAATGCAAATTTAAGACATATGGTTTTCTCATGGATACCATTATCAGAACTGGACTAAATTGAAATGGGAAGCGTCAGCTTTCTATTAAAAAAAGAATCATCAAAATCGCAGTCAAAAGTTATGAGGTAACAAACATAAAAAAAAATTAAAAAAAACATACAGACGAATTAATAACCTCCTCCTTTTTTGAAGTCGGAAAAAAGTACTTCGTTCCGTTGATATGTTGCTGCGTGAAAGAGGAACCAAAAAACACATTTTCGCATTTTGTAATGTTAGTAAAAAGACGTACTCGTAGTTCTGATTTTCGATGTTTGAAATTGCGATTTACGTTACTTTGAAAGTACGCAGCTTCGTAAGTTCAGTTCGATTAGTCAGTTCACTTTATAAATGTTAATATTACTCTCAAAGTGGCGTGCATTGCGATAGAAAATATTCTAAATGAAGAACGATGAAAATGCGTACATTCATAATAACGTTCGCGGCACTCCTGTCTACAAGTAAAGGTACTTATTTTATAGCAGTTTTAAAATTTGAAATTTGGAATTAGTGTCTACTAAGCTTATTGGAATGTATTGCAGCTATCAGCAATAATCAACTATGGCATTTTTATCCTGGAAAATTATAAGCTTCGGTAAGATAGCGTACCGGATAAATCCACGAATCGATGCTTGTTTTAAAAAATATATATCAGGTCATACTTAGGATCTTAAACTATACAGATTATTACGAAGTTACTATCTCGTATCCTCTGAACTAGGTAAAATTGTCTAGTACTGTTACGCCAACAGCTCACTGTCATACATTATTCAAATTAATGTCTACCTCGCTTGCCTACCGTCTTAATTACACTGGGGTTTTGTACAAAAATAGTAATAATATCCGTTGATAAGGAAAACCTGTATTCGGCTCGGTAGTCCTCGGTACCTACTTGACGGCGATAATTTTATGTATACCTATGCTCTTCTGAATTACGTGAATCGAACGACTGTAATCTGCACAGTTAAAATGGCAGTTAACTAGCATAATTATGGTTTAGAACTTAAAAATAAACTGCTAAGTGCGTGTAAGCATCATCTTTAGCCGATTGCGTGCAGTCGTTTTTACGTGGTATTGCTTTTCTGGGTTTGTTTTTTTGTGAAACTTCGCCCACATAAGTGTTAACTTGGACAGCTGTATCTCTTAAATTATCTGACTCTAGTAATTTAGTTATTTTTAAAAGTAGATAATTTCAGTTAATGCACATAAACTTGTTGTTATACGTATATGAAATGGAGCTTTTAATAAAAAGACCGTGACACGTAGCTAAATAATTCTTTAGTTTGGTACGGAACCCTAAAACATGCGTGCCTATATCGATCGGGATAATTTAAGGACTCTAGAAATATCGCTCAATATTTTAACCGGTTCCGGTTTTATGGGGGGAAACGATACCTCCACATATGCATATACCACATATCACACCATACTACATACCTGAAAGAAGTCCAGAAAACAAATTCCATTCTTCGAATCTCGCGCTCAGGTCAACTGAAGTCCTGTTGACTTTAGGCACGGAATCACCCAGAGGTAGTCGGCTAAACTTTTCCAAGTCTGAGGTGAGCTGAGTCTGAGTTGACAATGGATTTTTTGTTCCAGATACAGATAAAATCTACGTCTGTAACTCAATCTATTTTTGAAAACTTGGGAAATGAACGCCCAAACTTGATAACGACTCTTGATACATCACACTTTAAGAACTGCTGCTGAGTTATGAGTTTGCTAAAAGCTACGAGAGCTTTTTTTTTATGTGATTAAATGATGAAACGAACAAATCGCTCGCCTGATGTTAAACGTCACGTTTGCCCATAACAGGTCTGCGCCACCCAGAATTTTGAACTCGCAGAATTCAAGACCCTGCGCGGCACAGCACTGCGCTCGTCACCCTGAGACATAAATTGAATAATCTCCCATTTGCCCTGTAATTTCACTGGAAACAATGCTGATTGAATGCCAAACATTACTGCTTGGCCGTGGAATAACTGGCAAAGGTGTGGTACTTCCCCAGGCGGGCTCTGCAAAAGAGCCCTACCACTACAAAAATGCATCATTTGCGGTCCAATAAGCCAAACTAGAAATGGGTCGGTTTGATACTCGCAGCTCAAGTCTCGGAGCCCTGAGAAATTCGTGAGATGAACGCGGCCTTGAGTAGAGTGAAGACCGTGACTCAGCAATATTAATGTAGTGTAAAACGCTCTTGAATGAGAATTGAAAATAATCATAGTAGCATTCTCTGAGAAATTGTGTGCGTAAATAATGTCAATGGTCTCGATTTCAAGGCTTATTAAGACATGTAATGTAAAATGTTGTGATCTTTTTACTGCATTCTATTAGATGAGGATAGTAACATCCATATAGGCGTCTGACATCTTTAAATTTTCGCCTCCAGAAGCCATGTCCCTAGTGAGTATTGGCTGAACCTAGGATTCTAAAGCCTACGTTCAAACAAAATCGAAAGCCATTGGCTGATGATGACGAAAAATAAAGATAGAAAACATAAATAGGCAGATCTTTTATAGTCTGTGTTCTCATAAACGGATGAATGGCAAGTCGTTCCTTACCAAAATCGGCTAAAGAAAAATCCAATCGATCCCCACTAAGTCTGAGCTCTCTATTTACTTCTTTAAATAAAATAATAATAATAATCATTCATTTATTCAGGCAATTACAGCCACACACACTAAATATTGTAATCAAATAAAATTAAATTAAAAATAAAAATAAAATGTCAAACGTGTGTACGTGTGTGTTAATGTCTTTACTGCAACTCCATGATAAAAAAAACGGTCCATTGACTTTGATAAGTGTGATGAGATCTGGTTGGAATAGTTCGGCAAAGATAGCTTGGACTTTGTTATAAATTTATGAGACACGCAATATTTTTTTTTTTTTATTCAGCTATATAAGGCTTGCGTTTGACCGCCATCTCGCCTGATGGTAAGCAATGATGCGGTCTACGATGGAGCATGCTTGCCTAGAAGGAACCGATTCACTCGCGACTTGAAGACACCCAAACTATATCTATCGGGAAACACCCACTCGGGCAGAGTATTCCACACTCTGGCAGTGCGCACAATAAAAGTGGAGTCAAAGCGTTTCGTACGAGTTTTTGGTACATATATCTACCATAAAACGATGTCGCTTTTTTGTGCCCTTTGTGGTCCGATAATAGAATGGGCTAGAGGGAATAAGGGCATGCAGGTCAGATGCACACTCCCCGAAATGTATCCGATAGAATACCGACAGACTAAAATGTACCAAAATGTATTACAAAATTTTTAGTCGTACAAAATTCCAGACATCATAGATCAAGTCCGACGCTGACGTAAGCACTACGAGTGCGTTTACGGGTTCATTTGCCTTACATTTGCACCAATGCGTGATATTTCGCACTTTCTTTAACACATTAGGCGGTTTTACGATTCTAGACACTAGTTCTCTCTAGTTGTCACTTTTCGTTGATATAATAACAGTCACGCAATTGAAACTGACGCATAGTTTGTAAGTCACACCAGTCAATAAATAGTATCCACTTAACAAAATACTATTTGGTAGAGCAGTAAAGGAACGCATTAAATATGAGCAATGTTGCAGTTAATGTCGTGGATATAACATACCAGCTAGTTAGGTGGGGAGGAATCGCTAGTCGTAAATACTATGGACGCAGTCTACGAAGTTAGTAGAGCAATGTTGGCCAGTAAGGGAAAGGCTTAGCATGGTTCCCATGGGCGTCCTAATGAAATACGCAAACAAGTTCACGCTCTACCGCCTCGAACCGTTGCGCGGTGGTCCTGAAAGTAGTGACGTCATTACCGGTGGCAGCGGCGGCGGCTGCGCACGGGCACGTGGACTCGCGGAGGCCTCGGGCGCATCGAAAGTGAGACCGCGGAGCGCCGCGCGGGAGGGGGGCAAGGGTCAACGAACTCTGCTCATCCGACCGATCCGCACTTGTACAAGACGGTCGCATTGTTTCAACATCTCGTATCTTACTACATATGTACTTAGACTAACGCCTTACCAAAAAGCAATAGAATCATTCTATTGCTTTTCGGTTTATTCTATTAGAATGCTTTCAAATCGCTTCGTTCTCAATTACAACTTGCAGTTTCAGCGTCCGAGCGTGCCTCTCAACTGACGTGGAGTCGGTACACGTAACATGACAACGTAAAAGTTTCGATAAACTGACGTGTGCCAATGACGCTTCTCAACTATAGACGTCGAATGAGATAAGGGTAAAAAAACAATAAGAGTGCATTTATTAAAATCTAGAGCACTACGATTCTTGCAATTATCCAGCGGAAGCCAGCAGGTGAAGCGAGCATCCGTTTCGCCGCTCGGCTGGCTGGCTACGGTCATACGGCACTATTACGCGGTGACATCGTTTGCTGGAAGGTGAAAATATAATTATCGTCGCTTTTATGACCTTTGCGTGAGGGAACATAGCATACAATTAATTTCATGCTCGCTCATTTCCGTTGATACTGAGTTTTCCCTGTCAGATAACGCACACTCATATAACATTGTTGTCACAATAAGCTCAGTGGATTCTTAAACAAATAGAAACTCCAAACAGAATCTTATAAAAAATCATATCTTGTTAATTATTCTGCGGCTAAGTTGGCTAATATAACAGCGATCGGTGACCGCTCAGTTAGGTATATGCATAGTATAGGTAAAAGTTGGTATTGATGGCGATGACGCCAAGGTCGTGCGCTTGAGGCTCTGCAGGTGCCTCCAGCCAATAACCGCTCCACATCGTCGAGTGGCTGTCGAATTCACACCACTCTTGAATGAGCCTGCACTCGAAACTAGTTTGTCTGGCCGACTCAGGCCTTCCTCTACTACTCGAAGAAATTCGTAACACTAAAAGTTGAACTGGTACGTCTCGGTCTTCACAATTTTTTTTTATTATAATATATATTTACTATGCCACGGCTTAATTCAACGATTGCTCAATCTGAAATAATACTCAAACGTCTTTCGTTAGTCTGTATGATCACTGTCTATTATATTTATAAAGGTGTCTAAATATTTCTTAAAAATGTTAGACAAATTAAATTAATTTTATTTACGAATTAATTAATATTAAGTCAGATCTTATTTTACAATATTTTAAAAGTAATGTTGCCCGGTATTGAAAGCGGCATGCAGCTTACCTGAGATATTTGTAGTGCTTGTAACATAGCTTCGCTGATGCAGGCTGCCAAGTAGAAAACTGTTAGTTCTCAGAAGTCATTGCAGATATACATTATCATTACAACCGTTTACACACTTACTCGGAAACTGTTTCGTAACTACATTACATTCCCTGAGTTGACTAGATGGAAAATAAATAATTTACCTACCTACTACATATATAATTCGCCATGTTATCATCCTATTTCTTCTTCAGCCCATCAATTCTGTCACATTTAGTCAGCTTTGTAAAAACACACTCCTTATTTTGTATCTAAACATTTCCCCTATTTATACGTATTCCATTTCGATTAAAGGGAACGAAAAAGTCATTCGAATACATCACATTATTCTTTTTATAATAACCACAGTTTTAGTGCGACAAGGTTCTAACCGGAGCCCGACAAGTTGGCAGGCTAGAACCCTGTTAAAGTGAGCCAACATCGTGTCATTAGAGGGCGTGAATATTTAAGTAGAGATGGCGAGAGCGGGCCGCGGTTTACTCCCATTCCCGCTTGGGTTATAGGACGGTTGGGATTACCTTCTCATTGAATTAATTCTGTTTGCTGATGAAAAAGGCGCAGCCAGCCGAACCGTGTTTTAGGATAATGGGACAATTTCGAACTGCTGAATGGAGGATGCCCAGCCTTTACTCAGCACTCTTTGCTTTGCTTTGCTTATGTCCAATCGATAAAGTTCCGGACTCTGAAATATTCATATCTAAATGCTGAAAGGCTGAAGAATATTTTTATTCCTCTCTAAGCTACTCTATTTATGTATTGTCATTGTGACCCTTGCTACATTTACAAATACATAATATTATGACTATGTTTGACTTAGTGCTTATATCTTATTGTACATGTTTAGGGGTTTTACAGTAAGTTATATGTGTTTAGATTCGTAGAAAAACTCAAGACATAAAATATTCGATAGTAAAAAACTCCACATCATACTGAACCAATATAAACCTTCGTGCGTGCTTATCAAGCCGAATAAACAAGTGGTTTGGTTTATAGAGCACTTAGCTTCCAAAATTGTACATGTCATTGTATCATCAACATAGTACTCAACTTAAGTCTCGGATAGCTTTGGGATGGTCAATGTCTACATCGTAATTTTTTTACGTTTATTGTCTTTTGAACTCTTATTCATATCATAACAGTCGAGCATCATACACGCCACTTTCACGGAATGGCAATTCGTTTATACAAGGCTAGGTTTGTGGTGATGTCGTGTGTCTCGGTCCCATTGTTCGACTCCGGTTTGCGTTACGCAATCAAGAGGGGTCATTCTGTCCGCGCCCAAAAGTCGCACCCGCGAAGTGGAGAACAGTCATATCCTATCGATTTGTTAAGATGGCGGGCGCGGGTGGGTGAGGTGGGGTGGTGTGCTGGATGTGAGGGTGACGGGGCCGAGGGTGGCCGCAGCCTCCGCGCCGCAGCGTGCAGCCTGCTTGCACCTGCCCGCGCCGTCACCGCCGCCGCGCCGTGAGCTCGACACATCAACTAATGTACGCCTATTGTCTACTCTACTCTATAAACTTCTAACTACATGACACGCTCTGTACATTTCCTATACTTACTGATGATGTTCGCCGTCAATCGAACACCAATCAGTCCAATGCCCTTTAGTATCTAGACTAGTAGGCGGCCATAAACCAACAAATACGACAACTTTATTTTTAAATCAATGAGAACGTTGGCTCCAGACACCCTAATGAATTTAAAGTACCCAGAAACCATAGCTTGTTCATCATAAACATACCACATCTACATACTGTGCGTGTGTGAAGTAAAACAGAGCCAGTTTCAAAAACCAGTTAGAAATGCGAGGCTAATCGAAACTTTTTATTAAATACGTAACTAAGAATACAAGGAAATGTCTAAATTATCTAGATAATCCAGTTTTACATTCTTGGCCTTAATCTAATGTGTTTTCGATGGTAACTATTAAATATAAGACGACTATCTTTATGTAACTAAATAGCCTAAAAGGCGTTAAACATTTAGCACCCATTACCCATTCCGAATAGCGAAACCCGTTAGCCCCTATTACATCATGCTGTGCCACTATCCAAACATTGCCATAGGTCGGGTAAACTCGGTTATCAGTTGCTGTTGTAGGGAATAATGTACATAAAAGTATAACTAGGTACATAAGTCCGTTGCTGCCCTATTTTCTGCTGCCCCGCTCTGCGGTGGCCGACGGTTCTCCAGCCAAGGTCAGACACTACCCCTGACCTAACATACATCCAGTCCAGCTTAACAAATGGGTACCTAGTCAGTCGACGTAGTTGCCTACGTACAATACATTGTACATACAATGTAGAAGCATCTGTACGATGTGCTTGTGATACAAAGTAGATTCATACATCTCTGGTTAAATTAAACGCCCGTGATGACTGCAAGTTTACTACCCGACAGCGGAGAAGCCCTAAAAGGGTGGTTTATGGGTATGATCTGTAAGTCTGTCCCTATGTTCCTTCGTAACCACTAAAACTGCCTGAAAGAGATAGCTCTTAGCGATAAGGCCGCCAGTTGTTGCATTAGTTTTAAGTGTTATTATCCTTTTGTTTGTAATTTCTTGTGTGAACAATAAAGAGTTTATTTATCTATCTAAACGGCTGAACTGATTTTGACGTCTTCGATTCTTCTTTATTGCGCAAGAGTCACTGGGTATATTAAAATTATTAAAATAAACTAGCGGCCCGTCCCGGCTTCGCACGGGTAGACTTTGGGATAAACGTAGAGTAAATTGAAATCGGTCCAGTCGTTCACGCGTGATGGCGTGACCAAAGGTGTTGAGAATAATTATAGGAACTCTTTGTTATAACCTCTATTCTCATGCTATTGCGTAACTATAGCAACCGTAGTTTGTTGATGCTAACTTGTCAATTTATAGTAAAAATTATCAGTATAAAACGCACACTGTTTTGATAGATATGATTGAATTTGAACTTTGTACAGAGGTAATAAAGTGCAAATTGACTCTTGGACGTTAGGAACATACCTACATTGCTTAAACAACAGTGAGTGCTTGCAATTCAATATGAACTTTATACAATAGCAATAAAGCTCGTTTTAGTTAGAAAACGTTTGTATGGGAAAAATAAAAGGGCTGTTTTTAGGGTTTTTCAATATTTCTGAGAGATTTTCTTAATATTTTTTTCTGTAAGAACCTTCTCCTAATAATAACAAATACAACAAAAAAAGAATTAGTGAAATCGGTCCAGCCATTCATGCGTGAGGCCGTGACCAAGGAAAACGGGTTTCATTTTTTAAGATGACGGATTATTTATTATCGCCAAAAAATATTTTTTTCGCAGTCCTTCTGGTTTCAGTTTTTTGAACTTTACTTGTTTCAAGAGAATACTTAGAGGGTTAATTGTCAGGGTCCTCCACCAAAGCGTTTTATCTCACATGAAGTTTTTTTTTTAATTTATCTTTGGTAACAAGATTTTATTTTTCATATAAAATAATTTGTCATGTCTTAAAAATATTTAATCATGATTGCACGAAAACATTGTGCAGTACAAAAACGGGACCCAAGCGACCGCCACTTCCCGACACAGTTTACGACCGACTCACCGCCATGAGGCTCTTATAGCTCATGAACTTGACTGAGTTTTAAAAATGCTATAACAATTTTATTCAATCATCCCTCAATGATCGGTTCTGTTGCAGTGACAATTTGCAAGGTGGTAACAATCAAAGTTATGAACTATAATTCTAGAGTCAATGATAGAATATCACTTGCATTGCAATATGACGCTCGAGTACTAATGCGTCAGTTGACGTTAAATTAAAAAAAAAAACAAGCCATCGTCAAAGTAAATAAATGTTCCATTTAGGCGCATTTCGGCAAGATTCTTGTAACATTTTTTTCATATCGCCCCATGTTACAAACCTGTTGCAAATGTTTATATCGTTTCGTCAATCATAAAAATTTAAGGCTGCTATTCTTTTTTATTGCCTACCGACAATCTTTGATGTGGCTTTGTCTTTTATCTTCACAAACAGATTGCAGTATACCGATGTATTACTTGCAATTTATTGAAATTAGTATTGATTCCAGTGACACTGTCTAATAAATCAATACTCGATTGACAGCACAATCTTAGCTTCTCTAGCTTCTAACTACGTATCGTGACATGAATTTAGCATCTGACCTTTCTTTGTCTACGTGTTGACACGGTTTTAGAACATCCGGGATTAGTATTTCGAAGAGAGAAGAAATAATTTGAAACCCGATACTTTCGAATCTGGAACATATCTCTATGAGGTTTCCATGGCATTATCCTGCCCTGCGGCTCTATGGAGCGACGATATGCGGAAGACAACCAACAGTGGCTGGAAAATAAAACACGCAAGTGGTATTTATCATACCTATGAGGCCTGCCGTTACAGAGGATTAATAACGTTATACTGATTTGGGCTGATGATGCTTTCCTATACCAAGAAATACCGGTCTTTTATATCATTTGATATTTCACATATAATGTACATATTTATTTGCTGTTTCACGTTTATACTGCAGTAATCATAAGGTCAATAATTGTAAGCTGTAACAAAGAGCCTACAGCGGGCCGTGTTTAGATTGATCGTGCTTTTAACGCCAAGGAAATCTGAACATGGTATTATTATAATGACCACATGAACGGCATAGAATATTTATTAGTATCACCAAAACTATTACAAAACGTTTTCATTTTGCAGTTACCGATTATATTTGTGTGCGTATAGCACCAGGTGCATTTTTATCCGAGTCATATTGAACAAGAGTTATTATTCGACTATTAATTTATATTTGAGCACTATCTTTTCTGATGGAGAGTGGGAGTATTTTCATTGCTATGTTAATTTATGCATGTTTTAAAATGTTTGTTTGTTTCAGTGGCCCAGTCAGAAGACTCGCCGATCGCAATGAAACTCAAAAAAATATGCCTAAAAACGCCGGTTGGCGAGGAACAGGCGGCACAAGCAGTCCTCGACCCTGCGATAGGTAAGTTCATCTACTATTGTAATTTGTCACAAAAACAGTACGTTCTTATTCTTATAGGCATCTTAGTGTCAAACTTTCAGGTTGCCCAAAAGCCTCCACTTTTGTCGCAGGTTCTCGTGTTTGTCTACTTAATGCTCATGAATATAGCGAAGTCATGCTTCAACATGCCCCCTTATAGCGTAGGTCGTGGTACTCGTGGTATATTCATGGTGAGCTGTAATGTTTACGTTTACTACTGTGTTGATTACTTTATGTTGTTGTATTGAACGACATTTTGAGCCACACATGGCCACACCTTAAAATTAAAAGTCGGTAATGACGATTCTCTGCAAGATTCCTGAATCAATTACAAGCAGCCCCGAAACATTAATAAGCTATTTAAAAAAACTGAAGCTGTTATTTCATAATATGATGGGATAGGATAAATGTTTTCACACGTTGACTTGACTTGTATGCCGACATGTGTCGCCGTGTTGCGGCCGTTGATTGAATTGTGCTTTTATTTCCCATCGCGCCACGCATCAAGGCAATGATGTCATCGATTTAATTGCGGCGGCCACTTCATTACCTACCTATAAAAACGACATTTATTTCAGTCTTCCATCGAACAATCTTCAACGGCTACAACACGCGCTCGATCGATTGTAGAAACTTTACGGCATCGTTATCATTTTACGTATTGTTTTTGTTTTAATGCTTTTTTTCAATGTCAAGTTTTCCTTTGCCATTGTTATGGTCGGCGTTTTCTTTATGGTCGTTTGTGAGTTGAGTGCTAACGTGACCGCTTGTCATCTGACCAATGTTGAGTATGCTCGACGCGTTACATCACATTTGTCTGTATGTGCCGTCTGCGCGTGGTGTAAGGCGATATAGACGCGGGTATAGTATAGGTAGAGGGTAGACATTCGTGCACAGGTCGTTAATGGTACAACGTGGATCTGTTGTGCGGTACGCGGGTGGAATAACCTATAATTAGATGCGCGTACACCAATCCTCTGCCGTGAAACTCGTAGATGTCTCGTTTATTCTACATCCGCTGACACATTTAGTGTCACCAGTTGATAAATTCGCTTTTATCTGACTCTTCATTATGCATCTCGAATACATAGTGGGAACTATGCTAATATAATTTCAACTTCTGTTACGACTTCTCAAATTGCACGTATCATTACATCGTTAAATGCAAGATAGAAATGTTGGTCTTTCTTACCTACTTGTATCAACTACCAATTAGAACGCCTCGCATCACCATTGATATATGCGTTTGGTCTAGTACATTCCTAACCGAAGATTCGATGATCCCGCGTAGAGTTTAAAACTTCATAGCTTTTGATTCTTTCACACGCAGTTTTATCATTGGCATTTGGCATGGTAGCTATGCAGTTACTGGAATATATGCATTATTCTAATCTTAACGAAAGCACCGAACTTTATGGGATTATTAATTAAGTCTTTATTCAAATCAATTCACTTGTATTTGAAATGCATTATGCAAACTTATGAAAAGAGGAAGTGCAATTCTCATGAAATTAATGGAATGCTTTTCCTAAGATTACGTTCATGCAGATAAATTCGAACACTAGGCTCATGCTTGTGTTCGTTCCGTAGATATACGAGTATGCTGCTAATCCTAACCAACATACAAATTGCATCTACGTATGAGAGTGGGGGTTGAGGAGGGGTTATGGTAGGGAGGTGGGAGTCGCGTATCGGGTGGCATGATAAGTGACGACTATTCGTCAATGTGCTGCATAGGCAGTGTATAGGAATCTGTACGGCGTATAGTGGAGGATAGGACGTCTCGTTGCAGATTCGGCGGTGGGTCGGTCTCGGGCCGCGGGCGCGGGGCCGGCGCGGGCGGTGGCGTGCGTTTCTCCGGCGTGCGAGCCACTGCAGTGCTCCTCCACGGCCGGTAATTTGATTGGACCCGAGCTGTCACCTATGCGCCGCAGTCGCCCGGCCGTCGCTCGCCGGCTATCGATTAGAGCCCCCGTCCCCTGCCCCCGTGCCACCCGCGAACCGGATCTCGTCACGCCGCCATTGTATACCCGCGACGCTTAAACGCATTCGTTTCTCCCGATGCGAAAACGACGCATTCCTTCCGCGCCCTCCCGCGCCCCCCACCGGCCGGCCACGCCACGCCGCGCGGCGCCACAGGACACGCCGACCCTCTCATTACACTTACCACTTGCCACTCTGCCGGCCCCGTAGCCTGTGCCGCGTACACTCGTACCTGGCCAGGCCCGGCGCGGCGGTAGCGTCCACCGCGGCGACATTGCTCGACGCTCTGATGTACTCAATCAACTTCAATGATGTCATCATATCGTTGAGGCCGCCGTAAAGCCTGTCATTAATCTATCCATAACAAATTGTACGCCAACAATCCATATTCATTCACGTTCGCGCCGAAGATATTCTCAACTCGAGTACGTGATAAAAATACGGCTCTGTAGCTGATATCATAAGGTAGATAATTACAAATCAGCGTTCGGGAAAATACGCTGTGACAGTTGTAATAAAGTTTTATTTACAATATCGATTAAATGCAACATTATTGGGGTGTTGCGTGATTTTGCGTGCCATCGTATAACGAGCAAGTCTAGTCGTCACAGTGGACCACCGTGCTACCACAGCTCCACTCGTGGCTCTCGACGAGCGCCGACACATTGTTGAGTAATTTACATTCTCAGTTCACTGGCACACACTTCCTAACCTGGTCTTGTTTTTCATACTTACTCTACTTTCTTAAAAGTTTACAAATTAAGGTAACCACCCCTATGGCCCTATGGCACCTGACAACTTTACATAAACTTATCTGATGAGTTGATCTGACCATGTTTAGTTCAAACATGATCAGATTTTTCAAGATTTTTTTCGGACAAATAAATTAAAACTTGAAATACAACAGAATTTGAAAAAGTAGCAACAAAGACAATGAAATACCTTTTCAACGCTGGGTGCCGCCGCGCCTTCAGGTAAAACTGGGAAGACATTGAAACTGGCCCAAGAAAGCGAAAGGAGCTCTCGGCGAGACGTGTCTGCCGCCCAAATATCTTTAACACTTTCACAGTCCACGGTATCCACATGGATACGAAAACAGGGTTACCGTGGAGTCCATGTATCTAAAAAGATGCATGGGATAATGAATGCATGCACAATGAATATTGGAGTGGACTCGAGGGACTAGATTTTGTTTTTGTAAGGTGGACTGTGAAAGTGTTAAAGGTCACCAAAAACGAAAATATGACGTCAATAAAATACTCTGAAAAATTCTTATTTTACGAGCTAAATTAAGGCGATGTGGCAGGACTGACTATTATTTTTTTTATTTAGTACGAAGCTAGCTTATACCCTCGATTAACGTATAGGCTTTTTTATTCCGGAAAACGCAGGTGAAACTGCAGGGCGCAACTAGTAAAAATAAAACAGTCTGCAAATGTAAATGTAGGTAAAGTACGCCCTGTGTGACTAAAAAGATGAATTTAACGACAACTTCAAAATTATTTAACCAACGGAAAGCTCAACCATCCCCTAGTGCTACACGCTATATATAATGACTATTATAGTCTTTACCCGGGAGGCCGAAGACTGAGCGGCACCGAGCACGAAGCCGCGGGCATCAACTAGTCTATACTTTATAAATATTATAAAGAGGGATAGTTTGCATGTATGTTTGTACAAGATAATCTCCTAAACTACTGGTTCAATTAAAAAAAATCACCGATTTAAGGTATCCTTGAGAGCTATAGACTGTATTTTACAGCCCCAATATTTTTTTTATAACTTAAGTAGCAATCGAGGGACGTGCCTTCTGATGTTAAATGGTCATAGCCGCCTGCAAGACCTCGCCCAAGCAACATTGGGTCCGAAGTTTTGAGCATCTAAAATATAATTATGCATGATTTTTAAGTCAGCCTATTTTCTCACTGCTGGGCAAAGGCCTCCCCCATCGCCTTCCGCGTATCTCTATTATCCGTGATAGTTTTCAAAATAGTTTTGAGTAGAGTTGCACTATAGCACAAGACTACAAGACTCAGTCTTGTTGATGATTGCTGCGTCTTGATTATCTTGCTAACTCCGCTTATTTGGCAAGCGTTCTGTTTGTATGAAGTGGTCGATTCCTGCTTGTTTACCGTTTTCGCTGGTGACTTGTGGACATCGAGTTGTCAAGAAGGAATGGAAGGAAAAAATCCCATATCTGAAAATTGGATTGACAGAACTGGGGCACACGGTACAAGAAGCAAGAGAGCAAGTCGTCTTACCATGTTGAATTTTTAAAAGCAAGAATCAAGTTTTTAAGCTATTGAGAAAAAAGTATCTGTATCTATGTTTTTTTTTATGCTATTGAATGACGAGATGAGCAAATCGCTTTCCTGATGTTAAACGTCACGTTAGCCCATAACAGGTCTGCGTCACCCAGAATTTTGAACTCATATAATCCATAACCCTCCGCGGCACAGTGCTGCGCTCGTCACCTTGAGATATAAGATATTATTATAAATATCCTATTTGCCCTGAAATTTCACTGGAAACAATACGAAACAGAACAACCGAAACAGTCATGTTTGCACATTACTGCTTGGCGGTGAAATATCTGGCATATGTGGAATGATAAAGGTGTTCTATAAAACTTAGCACCTATTTAGATTACATGCGTTGCCTATACCCACCCAGCAGTGGGTCGACAGAGGCTGACGATGATAATGATGAAGTTACTTTATCAGAGAGGCAAAATTATCAAAGAACATAACAGCTCAACACATACCATACCTTTTTATTTTACATTATGTTTTTGTTATAATTAATACGGGAGCACTCCATTGTAATGAGTCAGCTACCGTGAATAGTTTTAGTCATATTCGGTGATCTTTATCAAGGAGTGATGAATTTATGTTTTTGCTGGAATTGTAGTAATATAAAAGTAGCTAGCTCAAAGCGAGAAAGAGCCGGGAATGAGATTAAAATGAGAAATTCATCAAACACGTAAAGATGTGTACGTCGTACCAGTACCGTACAAGGATAAAGGTTTTGTATGTAAAGAAATGACAAAAGCGAAATGGCTTCTAAAAATAGTCATAGATATCATAATGTAATTCTGAAACTCGATCAATAACGTTATTTCTTATCTCAACTTAGTAACGAAAACAGATCTTATTTAAATGAATACAAGATGATGTATGTTGTTTAGTTTGGCGAAACGTCATTGACCTCCATGAAAAGAAGCGTCTCGCAGCTTAGGTGCCTTCATCGATTGCGCGCATGCCTGTTTCTAAGGTCGTGCCCGACGCTCTTGCTTTTCGATGGAAATAATTCCAATTAAAATAGCAAATGCCGTTTTTTACGAGTCAACCTCGACGGCTGGGATCTCAGTCGTCCAGTTAGGCGAGCTCGTCCATGAGCTAGGATCTGAAAGGCTTCAATTGAGATCGCGGACGCATCTTACCGGCCGCCGCTGTTGTCACTGCGGTGTTTCGCGGGCGGGCAGATTTATTTGGACGTACCCCCTTCGACGGGGCGCGGGGCCGGGCCACCACCCACCGCGCCACCTCCACACATTTGACTGGATCAATAAGTAAGCAAAGGATGCCCGAGCAGAAAAACCATACACCCGACCACCCTAAGGGGGCATACGTAACCGACACCCCCCACTAACGGGGGGATGGAGGTCTCCACAGATTGCCATTTTCTCTTTGCCTACGCTTTAATTAGTTGCGTAGTAACGCATGTACATCCATAATCCCAGGTTATTAAATTCTCGAACGTGCCCTGTCCACTTGAAACCGAGTGGAGTGAATACTCAAACTGTTGTCGGGCAGAACGATCGTAAAAATATAGAAAGAACAAGAGATTTTAAGAAAAGGTTATATCAACATGCATAATCCAAATTATCTTTAGCGTTAAATAACTCTTAACGTAACTTTATGGCTCTGCGTAGAGCACCTTGGTCTTCAATATTTAACTCAAAGTGCCACCAAGGATGCGCGATAAGATAAAACCTGTATAGATAATGATGGTAAACACTGCGACCCACCTGAAATAATCATTTTGACAAAGCCTATCTTAGTTAAGCTTAAATATAACATCTTTCAATATTGGGAAAAAAATTAAAATTCCTAAGAAAGAAAGTAAAACCTTCAATTTCTCATACATTCTATACAAATAATAGAATGGTGACATAGGAATTAAACAATCTCAAGTCCCTGAAAGTCTTTATAATTTGATTAGTTCATATCTACATATCGAAGTTCTTATAGATTACTAGTTCTATGTTCGCCATGTGTACTATTTCAAGTTTTAAAACAACGCACCGTGCAGGTCTCTATGCTCTATTAGACTTCATCTTTCTTTACAAAGCTCTGTTTTCTAAAACTATTGTATATATTGTAATTAATATAAACTTAATTAATGCTTCACGGTCCTCAGACCTCTGCAAGTCTGATGAATATTATAACTGTTTAGTATTCATTTGCCCCGCATGCTGTGTCGTCATTCCGCATTCCATTTGTTTCTAGGAATGTTGACAGCGTACAGCTTTGTGCTGCTATTTGACATGTAACCCACAATATGGTAGAGCAGTTAACAAACGTGTTAGGCTTAAACCCTTCTACCTCAGAATAGAGCGTTAAAGTTAAGAAAGCCTTTATACAAGTTACACATTTAAACACATTAGTTAGGTACTTACAGTTGACAAGTCTGTCTCAGTAACTGAGAGTTGTTAACTCTTAAAAATACCTAGTTTAAAATACCCGAAATTAAAAGATACGCTTTTCATTAAAAAGTAGTCGTTACGATGATTTAACGAAGCCAAAACTCGATGGGCTTGCTAATGCCCGCTCAAAGGTCCCATCAGACCTCAACATTGCCCATCAGACCAGCTCTATGTATTATACCATATATGTATGTACTTATACATCGTATTGTATTGTCATCGGATTTGATGTGCATATAAAAACAGGTATGTAACTATAATATATAAAATGAGAATAAGAAATAAAAGATTAGAAACTATTGACCTAATCATGTACCTAATTGTATTCCGTCAAAATATTGTATCTACTAAAGTTAATAAGCTTTGTCATGTTGAAAGTATGTAACAACCGGCATCTAATTTTTGAGCAACTTTTGATTTGTCCAGTTTACGTTCTCGGATGTTTTCCGCACAACGACGATAAAGTTTTTATGCCATTCCACGAAGCTTGAAACGAGCTTCATTAAGATAATAAAGAAGCTTTTTTTAATCGAAACAACCCCCTAAGAGGTACTTAATTGGGATCACTAGATTGCTTTCTAATATCAGCCAATCGCGGTGCAAATTGCTCGTGGACGTTAAAAAATGTAAGAGCTGTGATTTTTACGGCGACTCTCGTCTCGATATCGGTTGAAGTGCGGCCGGGCTTCTTTTGCGATGGCAATCGAAATAATTATCATAAAGTAAATCCCCCGCAATTCGGCGGCCGCCCCCGGGCTCGGGCGTCGCGGTAAATGGCGGGCCCTCGCCGCCGCCGTCGCCACCGCGACGCTTTAGTGATGCTATCCCACACTTTCTCATATCGATAAATCACCCTCGATCTCTCGCACGGTGACGAACTGGCGAATCTGATAAGCTTCACCTCTCCAGATGGCGGGCTACACTGTTGCCTATCATCACCTCGAGTTCCCTTTGAGAAAGCTCTTTAGACTGAGAAAAGGGAACGTGTTCTCTGTATATTGTATTTTGTACAAACAGGGCGCTCATTGAGAAAATGACATTTCCTTTCAGGCATGTAAGCTTTAACAAGCTTTTATACTCGGCCTTTTCTAACTAAACCTTATAAAAGCCTGACTCTGTTATCTCAAAACATATCAATGAACTTTTGGCAAGATGCCCATATCAGAGATTTGGATATATTAGTTGGACATTCTTTAGTGAAAATATCTTTGGCCTCATTTTGGTTTAAGTGGGAAATTTAATCAGCTACAACGGTAATGATAATAATCTTTTAATTCATTACCCGCACGAAGCTTTACCAAATTATTTGAGTCGAGGTATTTTCTGTAAGTTAGTGAGAAGTATCGATGTCCGCCAAAGAAAGTAATCACATCTCGAAGCTCGAACTTGGGAGCGTGCGGGGCGAGGGAACTCAACAATCGTATTTTCAGTTTTTGTCTCTTCGCCTCCTCTCATTTCAATATTGCCAATGGAATTAAATTCTCCAGCTTGTTTTAATATCTTTTCCCCTTTTTGTTCACATCATGCTTAATCTTATAAAGACTTCCAATGTGCTAATTTCGACTGAAACATTTCGATATTCCGAACCAATATCTGCAAAGCGTGCTAAGAATGTCCAAATTGTCTAGTTAAGTACCATGGCGGTGGTTTACAGTTTTTATGTTATTGTAATGTAACATCTGCTTATACGGCGCTGTCGTCCGACGCATATTGTTATTACTGTTCCATTAGTATTAGCGAGATCAGGGCGTGGTAATAATAAGTAAAGCGTAACGACCCCACTTGGCTTCCCTTCTGTTAAATGCGTCACGTACCTTAACTTTCGACCTATCATGACCCAATTACGCTACAACTTGAGGTTTTAACGTAGGCTTGTCGACAATCAGGATTATTCGAATGTCACAGTGAGACGTCTTACCGCGTGACGCGACACGTAGACACAGGGCAGGCATTCGCCCTGCGGGAGTCGCGCCTTTGTCAGCTCTTGGGGACGCGTCCCTTATGTTTACCTATTCGTCGCCACCGACCCTTTCGACTTCAATGCCATACAAACAGAATCACTGGCCATTTAATACAGGATGACGCTTTCACAACACCAAATAGAGGTCATACAAGTTTTGTTGTTTGTGCTCCACGAGTCACCCTCGAAATCTTTAGAAATTAAACTTTCAAGGTTAAGGAAGTCCGACCGATTTCCACAAGTAACGCTAGTATTGATCGAGTGCCTATAACTAGGGCTATAACCAATTAATATTGTAAAGGTCACTATCAATTTAAGTTCAATATTTAATTGCCAATTATAATTTACTTATAAATGAGAATGAGATGTAAATAAAAATACGATAAAAATGCATATTTACCTTCGTACAAAGGACAGGTGCAAATTTTGCCGTTCACATAAAGAAATTCAATCGGTTTACTCAAGTCTCGGTTTGGAACGACCAATCGAAAGTGGCTTCTTATTGAATGACAATGTGCATTTAGCGGCGGCGCTCAGATAATATGGATAAAACGGAACGGCCGACATGTTGTGATACGTAAGTACCTACATGTGTGCGACGCGTGTCGTAATGGCGAGCGGCACATCGCGCGTAAAAATTATAAGTTGACGTTGGCATGTTTCGCAACGCACCTGCCGACCGCCGCGCCGGGCGCGGCCGCGGCTGCTGCGCCCTGCACCGGCACACGCAGCCTCTCGGAACCCTCGCTGTTCAACTAAATGCCGTTTATACTTTACGACCTATAAACATCGGTGACTTTACTATCTGTTAACCTCTGAATACATTACCGAACGGAATTGTATTATACATTTTACAGAATGTGGTCCCCTCGCGTGCTGAGGCACCGACCCGAGTGCAGTGGTCCGCGGGCGACCATGTTTCCTCTCTTACGCAAATCACGTTCTGCTCGACTATAGGACATAGTGATTCATAGCCGATGTAACACAACCAAACGCGAGATGATGTCTTGCGAAACTATATCGTGGATTGCAATTGCACTAACCGCGTAAATAGGTCTCATAAGCTTGTTGTCGCTCACTGGACCGCCATTCGGTGACTGGATCTAGTAACAACGTAATTTTTGCGCTCAATTTAATCTGTAGCTGGTATCAATAAACGCTCATTGTGATACTCGTTACTTACCGTTCTAAGAAATGCAGAATGAATAACGGCCACATCACCATTAGAAATATATTGTCCTTTGCCAATATGTTCGCACTAGTCTTCGTTACAGGAAAATCATATCAATACTTCATTTAATTGGTTCCATGATTAGAAATATGTATGGGTTTTTGGTATGTGATGTTTTCCTCTTAATTAGAAATAATGTCCTTGCGAACGAGGACGATGCTAACTGAGTCTACTCGACAATGGCATCTTTTAGTCACACTCATGACATTGACTTACAAAAACTTTGTTCTATGAGCAATCATGGCCTTGGAAAACCTTAATAGTAAAAACTAGCGGCCGAAACTTTAATTAACCATAATGTATTACCAATTATGAAATGACGTCTCTATTACTTACTCTATATATACTTTTTGAGTTGGTAGGGCTGCGGCATAACACAACATCTGTGCCTCACAACAAATTTTCATCAGCTTTGAACCCCATTGTTTAGTTGACGATTCTTCCGACATCCCTCTATTTGCACCCACGAGTCATTTTTTCAACTGAACTCCTGACGAAAGCAATACGGAAATCGACATTTCAAATCCGTTATTAGAACATCAAAGTCCTCATACTCACTGAAAAAACCCAAACAAAACATCTCGCCTAACAACTATGTTTTCGATTACGATTTGGGATCGATGATCATTCGCTTTAATCATTCGACATAGATGTCGATGCCTATTCTGATGCTGGGGCCCTATTCTCGCGTGTCAGACATTATCGCGGTCACTTTCGCTCTCATCAGAAATGTCATGAGAGTGAGACTGACGGAGATAATCTCGAGCTGCCAAGAATAAACCGTAGAGCCCCTGATCTAGTTATCTGAACGATATTTAAACGCATGTGTTGTGTGTTCCAGTGGCGATGGAGGAGGAATCTACGGAGCTGCCGGGCACGGACGGGCTGGCGCCGAAGCAGCGGCACCAGGCCAAGCACCGGGAGCTGTTCCTCTCGCGCAATGTAGAGACACTGCCCGCCACACACATCCGCGGCAAGTGCTCCGTCACGCTCCTCAACGAGACGGAGTCGCTGCTCAGCTATCTCAATAAGGATGTGAGTATGTACCAGACACGCGGGAACCAACACACAACTCTACTTCACTCGCTGCAGACGCAACGAACTAATAGAGCAAACTGCCTATCTCGCTCTGGCTACTCCATACAGGAATCGGTCGCTTTCGTGGTCTGTTCGACTTTACTGTTGGTATATTGCAATCGAAAGTAGAGCCAGATATGCAAGTGATGGTGATGGTGTAATTTCAATTCTAATTATAGGAAATTATGGTAGCATTCCAATGTACGAGGATAGAATCGCGTGCTGATCGCTTTAACAGGATGAGTGCAGGAATTAGGACCTTATTGTTATGGAATTTGGATAGATATTAGCATGGGAGCGAGAAGCGCAACCTGAGTTGCTTCTCTTCCTTAAAGTAGGACACTACTCCACTAGAAATTATAGCTTCTTATGATTGCTATCTGATTTTTCTGCTAAAAAGTTAAGATCATAGACATAATTGGTAGCCTTTCATACCAAGTATAATAGCAATATTACAATTAAGTACCGATTTCACAATGACACATATGTACATAGATAGCTGTGTGACACGTGATGAATACTTTATCCAGTTCACGTATACTTAAGTACTATTGGTAGAAAATTCTAGATAGATCCATGTCAGTTGTTCTTACTATTTTATACATTATGAACATTATGTCATTCCCTAATCAGTAATTTCCTGTGTCCTTCAGCTTATTTCATTTGAATAAACAGAAACTGAAGATTATTAAGGAAAAGCTAAAAATAAATTGATTGATTTTGTAACCGTAGTTATGTAAGTTAGTGCTAACTTGTACCGTAACTATTTCATTATTGTTTTAAAATTGTCTAGCAGTGTACTTGTTCTCCTTTTCAACCATAGAGTTTGTTCAAATCTAAGCGTGGAAGCGGTTAATATCGTTCAAAGAACCGGTTTAAATGCTTTCATTCATTACCGGTTAAATCACGAAAACGGTTGTCAACTAAACCGAAATAATTCTGGATAAGTACCGGCTAATGCCGAGAACGAAATATTAAGCCTTGGGCTAGGTTCAAGAAATGGCGTATAACCCACTCGATTTTTAACGCCAAAACTGATTAACTAATCGATTTAGCATAATCGAAAATTTAAAGTGCTGGAATTTCAGATTTACCGGTTATTTTCGGTTCTTCAATAAACTGAAATATATTCCGTTTGGGGCCACGTGACCTTACTCGTTCAAATTAAAACAAATTAACTTTGCATAATTGGTTTTCAAATATGCCTACAATATATGCGGCTAAAGCGCTGCGTCCATGAGAGATGATTTGAACAAACTCGACCTCCTAGTTGTTAAAAATATCGACATCATCACTAACACCACTTTTTCTTTGTTTCAGGACGCATTTTTTTATTGTTTAGTATTTGATCCTTCACAAAAGACTTTATTAGCAGATAAGGGAGAAATCAGAGTTGGAAGTAGATATCAGACTGAAGTAACTAATTTATTAAAAGAAGGTATGTTGACAGTGTTGAAAAAAAATCGTGTTAAAAGTGAGCCGTGTCAGTGTAGTAAGGTGGTTTTTGTTATTGTTAGGCGAGGAAGACGGGCGGGCGACCGAAGAGCTGGAGACGCTGGTGTGGACGCCGGAGCACGGACTCACGGACCGGCAGATCGACCAGTTCCTGGTGGTCTCGCGGTCGGTGGGCACGTTCGCGCGCGCCCTCGACTGCTCCTCCAGCGTCAAGCAGCCCAGCCTGCACATGTCGGCCGCCGCTGCCAGCCGGGACATCACACTGGTATGCCTTGTTGAGTCTGGACCGCGGTACTTCGGGCCGGGAGATCGAGCAGCTCTGTGGTTCGTTCACACGCGACCTCGGCTGCTCTTCTGGCGTATGCTCTGGTATGATGTCTTTCATAATATCATTTTGTTTGCATAATACAAAGTATGTCCAGAATGTTGCCAGAATAGCAAATAAACAATGCAAACTAAATTCTGATTAAGTTTTGTTAAGATCAGCTCAACTGTTTACATGCGTTCATGAAAATTAAACGGACAGATTATTTTTCTGATATATGTAGTTGACTAAGGGAGCCACTATCGTACTTTATGGACAAAACTAACACTAATGTTTTGATACGAAAAATTATTTAGGGTTTTAGATGACTAATTAAAATTCAACAAATCGTTATCAATCACTGACTAAAACGATGAAGACGAGTCGGTGTTTTAAAAAAGAAAAAATCTACAGTTATTATAAGTACACCCAATAAATAATGATTGCCATCAAGATACCGTTTTCGTGGCGGCGCGGGCAAAAACTTTGCTTTCACTGCAACAATCGGTTGTTACCCTTGAAATTCTTTATGCAATACGTGATAAGTCATTATTTTTTACACGAAACTACACAGACAGCGATGTTCTCAAACCTGTCAATATAATACGGCGCAGTTTGTTTTATCTTAGCTAAAGTAAATGACTACTTGTAAGGGAAAATTCCTTCCTAATCGCCAAGGATACATAAACTATGTTTGAAAATATAAAAACAAAAAGGCTAAGAACTTCTCAATAAAATCTGCAAGAAGAATCCGTGATCGGTTGATGTCAATAACAAAACAAAGCCACAGAATACCAAGTAGTGCATGCAGCGCCGTTTTTTTTTGTGTAGAAATTGTCGTGAACTGACCATTTTAAAGAAGAAAAAGGTTTTTAAACCAAAAATAGTCCTAAAAATACATCTCGTTGACGTTTCGGAAATTCATAAAACTGGCGGTTCTCCGTTCACGATTTTTGTGCTTGTTGTTCACCTATCACACGAAAATTATATGTAAATTCAAAAGTTTGTAAATGAGATGAGATGTGTCTGGATATGGTTTTTACTTCTTCACAAACGTATGAACATGGAATGAAATTTGGAACGGTGATATCTTAATATCCTGGAACTTGTTACCCTAAAATGTAACGGTTTCTATAAGATAACGGGTTAATCCATAAGATACTAACGAGTTAACTATACAAATTATCCATCTTATCGATTTCAATGTCACATCCGTTAGAAGACCGCCACAATTATGTACCCTTTGTACTATCGGACGGCCAGGTGCGCAAAAAGGGTCAAAGATTCAAGGTCGATAGTCCAAAACCTCGAAAACACGAACGCGCTTTGATTCCACTTTCATTGTGCGAACCGCTAAAGACTGGAATGCGCCGAGTAGATAGATAGATAGATAGGTAGATAAAATCTTCATTGTTCACATCAGATATTACAGACAAAAAGGACACTGAGTAGTAGTTGTCTAATAGTTACAATCTGGGTGTGTTTGAGCCGCGAATAAATCGGTTGCTTTTAGGCAAGCGTGCTTCGTCGTAGACCACATCAAGTGATACGGCGGTCAAACGTCTGCAATTTTAAAAGGTTATAAAGTTATAAGACCCTACTCTTCTTCTTAGTCGTTCACTCATAGCAGACTGGTTATGGTCGTATTGTAGGTATTCGGAGGCTCCTTGTTCTCGTAGACACCCCTTGCCATGTCTGAAACATGTCTCACAAAGCTTCTCCGTTTCTGGCAGCCTGTTCTAACTACTGAAAGCGCTCTTATCTCTTATTATTTGAATGATATCTCAAAAGCCGTATGTATGATTTCAGTTCCACGCAATGGACACCCTGCACAAATCCGGGTACAGCATAGAAGCTGCACTCTCGTCTCTCGTGCCCGCGTCGGGGCCAGTTCTCTGCCGCGACGAGATGGAGGAGTGGTCCGCGTCAGAAGCCAACCTTTTTGAGGAGGCCCTCGACAAATATGGCAAGGACTTTGCTGACATACGGCAAGACTTTGTAAGTACCTTGGAGACCACCTCATAGAAATCAAGCTATTTAATTCTGTATGTTGTGACCTAATTATGACAGCAAATCTGGTAGATCTGAAAAGGTAAAGATCATACGAACATACGGCAATACTTTGTAAGTACTGTGCTGGAAACGGCTATTGGCATAAGTATTTAAATGCCTTATATGTTGTAACCATAATTATGAAGGTATAGTAAATATCGTACGGACATACGGCAATACTATGTAAGACTGTAAATACATAACTGCGAGTTACATGTGTGATTTATGGATGTATCAGGCAACTTCTGATTGTCTTCAAAATGGACAGCTAAATTTATATAAACGTTTTACACTCATAGCTGTCCACTAGGAATGGACTAGACACTAATCTGAGTTGCCACGAGCAGTTCGATTAACTGTCGTGTTGTGAAATTGCTATGAAAATAGGTGAAGATAGGTCAAATTCCTATCATCCCCCTATCGTCAGCTGTAGAGTTTTCATTCGTTGTCCATAGATAATCCAAAAATCACCTGAAACATCTGACACAGGTGCCATAAGCCAAGTGGCATTGTTGTTCCATTTACTCTGGTGTTGCAAGGTCATAGATTCGCGTCCAAGCTAAGTATAATACTGAACCAGTATTTTTATCGTGCAGTTGCCATGGAAGACGCTAAAGAACCTCGTGGAGTACTACTACATGTGGAAGACGACGGACCGCTACGTGCAGCAGAAACGCGTCAAGGCCGTTGAGGCGGAGTCCAAGCTGAAACAAGTGTACATTCCCAACTAGTGAGTGTTTGTACCGAACCACTTACCTTACTTATGCTTAATATTATTTAGAACATACTGATCATTAGATCGCAAAAGGACATAATGCTTTTTCTAGCAGAACGATCATATGAAATTTATTACGTTAAAACAAAGTAACAATAGATTATGGCTGTAGTTTATCTATACAAGTGGATAGAGTATGTTGAAATTGCTTGTATCGCAAATGCAGAGCTGGAGATGCACACATTTATGTAATATAAAAACGTATCCGTAAAAAAGTTTGTTAGTTTCCATACCCAAGACTATGTAAGTTGAACAGACTACCTTGCTCGCAATAGAAGCTTGGCTTTGAGTATTTTAGATTCTAAAATGTAGAATGATAACAACCGGTAGGTATGGGGTAGTCTACTCTACCTACGCTATAATTACATAAGCTTTCTGGTTAAAGTCTTTTGTGCTAAGCTTTTCTATTGTCTTATGTTTCGTCACTTTTTCTTTTTAACACTACGGTAGTGAAGTAGAGTACTGAGAAATATCTCATGCTCAATAGAACTGATTTATGAAGCAACCAAAAAAATGTACCAAGTAATTTTGCACTGAATTGCGCGTTCTGAAAGAAACCTTTGAACATTTAGTGGTTTTAGAACTTCAAATTGAAAATCTTGAAAAGCTAACTTTGTAAGCCTTTCCCGAGCTCCTAGCGCAAATGGACAATCTAAAAATAGGTTTCCTTTCTCTAGAATTTACCATTCATAACGCTGGAAAGTACCATTGCCTTCTCACGGCCTTTGATATAAATAGACAAAATCAATACTTTATGAATGCCCCCACTCCGCGACGCTGGTTAGTTCTTTGCGTGTAACTTACTCATTATGTTATCTCGACATTTACATGCGGTGATGAATCGAATCTTTTAACAAGATACCTATCTATCTACATATTTACACTGTGCTGTGGCTATAGCTTTGTTTCAATATTAGACGAAAAACGAATGTTATAGACGACATTTCGACATTTGTTATCGCTCCCATTTTAGACAGTGCGGGGATATAGCATATGCTTGTCTTTAAACTGAATCTATATATGTTATATTGCTGTTATGATTTCAATAATATCCCTTTTAATGTCATATGATTTGATATTTTGTTAGCTTATCAAAGCAGAGTTTCCATGAAAATCGCAAAATAAAATTTTCTCCTTGCGCTCGCTGTATTTGTAGTGACGTGTGATCGAGGGAAAGATCGCTTAAAACTATTCAGAGTAATATATAAAACGCAGCTTTAGAATATTTAGAAAATTAAATATTATAATGTAAAGAATGTCTAGCTAAAGACGATGCGCCATTGCAGCAACAAACCGAATCCGGCGCTCATCACAAGCAACAACAACAGCGGCGGGAAAACGCCCGCCGTCCTCAACGGCGGCACTAACGGCACTTCGGCGATGACCGCCGGCATGCTCTGCGCCTCTTGTCAGGGTGAGTGCTTCTTCCTTACTGGACCCCACAGTCTCAGCAACAACAGCCGTGACGATTCTTCTAATTCCTTGACCCTCTTCAAACTCTTTAATTGGCGCTTGCAATCTCACTGACAACAAACAAACTGGGTCGACAACAATAGTGGAGTGAATCAAATCTATCTATCTATCTATCTATATATATAAAAAAATGAAACCCGTTTTCCTTGGTCACGGCCTCACGCGTGAATGGCTGGACCGATTTCACTAATTCTTTTTTTGTTGTATTTGTTATTATTAGGAGAAGGTTCTTACGGAAAAAAATATTAAGAAAATCTCTCAGAAATATTGAAAAACCCTAAAAACAGCCCTTTTATTTTTCCCATACAAACGTTTTCTAACTAAAACGAGCTTTATTGCTATTGTATAAAGTTCATATTGAATTGCAAGCACTCACTGTTGTTTAAGCAATGTAGGTATGTTCCTAACGTCCAAGAGTCAATTTGCACTTTATTACCTCTGTACAAAGTTCAATTTCAATCATATCTATCAAAACAGTGTGCGTTTTATACTGATAATTTTTACTATAAATTGACAAGGTAGCATCAACAAACTACGGTTGCTATAGTTACGCAATAGCATGAGAATAGAGGTTATAACAAATAGTTCCTATAATTATTCTCAACACCTTTGGTCACGCCATCACGCGTGAACGACTGGACCGATTTCAATTTACTCTACGTTTAAAGTCTACCCGTGCGAAGCCGGGACGGGCCGCTAGTACTAATATAATTTATCATTCATCCACCACCTTCTTCAGTCTTATAGTAATCTAATCAGAATCGTTCTCAGTAACAGTTCGTGGCGATGATTGCATGTCAGTTCCATACGAAGGAAGTGGCCACGCTATCGCCTGTTAACCGCCATAGCCGATATCGCGCCTACACTATAACCAGCATACCGCTTGTCTTACTTTTTGCCTACTTCTTTTATCTAATATGTTGTTTCCAGTGACAAACTCAACCCAGTGGTACACATGGGGGCCGCAGCATTTACAGTACAGATTATGCGGCACCTGTTGGTCCTATTGGAAGAAATATGGAGGGCTCAAAGTAAGTTACTTAGGATCGTTTAGCAATTATGTCATCTATTAATTAACATGTTTGATTTACTGTAATGTTGTAGATCTTTTCGAAAATCTTTGTTTTGTAATTTTTTTTTATTTGGGTATGTAATTATTTTATTTGTCCCATTAAATGACCCGCTGGGCAGGCACCTCTGTTTGTCCTACCACCCGGGGCTGCTACTAGCGGGCACGATATCCCAAAGTGTGTCTTGCTTCGTTACTGACTCTAATGGAAGCCATCGATTTCGCACTGTCTCTTGTCTTCTATAACGTGTTTATATTGACTTTGTTTTTTACTTTTTAATAATAAATAGTGTTTCCTCGAGCAGACCGCTGGCGTGTTCGGCGAGACAGAAGTGGAAGTAGCGAAGGGGCCGCGCGAGGGAGAGGACACGGCGCTCTCCGTCTCGCACCGCCCGCATCGCTGCACGGTGCTCAACTGTGCTAAGGTACGACATTTATAGGACGACTGGGGATAAGGAAAAAGTGAAGTAGTGTGGTCTGGAGCTGCAATTAATGATGATGGGAGTGGCTGGTTTCATTGTGATGCGGAACGTTGACACAGTCTCACATGGGGCATGAGCCATTAGTGTCATTACGCGCTGACCGTATGTGAAAACCAGCGTAATGTTGCTTGTACATAGCACGTGTGACCTGCACAAGTTCAGTCATAACCGTGTGAGAGTAGGCTGTATGCACAATGCACATACAACATAATATACATCCCACTGAATGACATGACATCTTGTTTTTTTTTTATATTGCCTTTGAAAAAGGAGCTGGTTCTGAATTCGACCGTTTGTTTTTTTGTATGTTATTGTGATATTTATTTTTTGTGTATACATGTGATATTTGATACGAGCTCGGTGTGTCAGGAGTTCAAGCTGCGCGCGCACCTGGCGCGGCACGTGGCGACGGCGCACGGCGGCGGCGGCGAGGGCGCGCGCCCCGTCATGAAGACCCGCGCCGCCTTCTACCTGCGCGCCTCGCCCTTCACGCGGCTGGCGCGCCGCCTCGCGCGCGCGCTGCGCCGCCCGCGACACTTCGCGCGCTCGCCCTTCTCGCCCATCAACCTCGCGCAGGTCAAGCACGAGTGTGAGTATTGCTAATTACTACTCTGAAACTCGACCCTTGAGCTTGAGGACAGCGCTTGAGGTTCGATCTCCGCTGTCTCAGCTGCTACCTCGCGCAGGTCGAGTTCGAGTATGAATATAACAGACTGATTTGGAACGTTCTCGTGATCGTTGAGTATGAGGACAGCGCCAGAATAGGTTCGATCACCGCTGTCTCGGCTGTCAGACTTATATATCTGATCTTATCAAAACTGAATAAATGGTTGTTCAACAAAGAGTGTCCAACTCGAATTTAAATATTTACAAGCTTTTGTTTAATTTTCCGTTTGTTTTTGGGTCAAATCTTGCTACTGAATTTTGATCCACTTCCTGATGTCCGATGTGCGCTGAAATTTTATGAACCTGAGTAACTCCGAAGACAAAGCAATAAAAGTTAAATAAAATAAAAATTAATAAATAAAATAAAAATTTGCAATAAATAAAATAAAAATTGTGTTTAAAAATAATTTTAAAATTTACTCATTATTTCCGAAACATGAGGTTTTACTATTAACATTGTTGTTATTGTCCATACTGCCCTCATAAGCCCAAGAGCAGTATCAAAAAAAATTGATTTATGTTTTTTCACGTATCTGATACGTAACTAGCAGATTCGGGAAAAAACAGAAATCATTTTTTTTTGTTCCTTTTCTGTTTTGTTGTAATAATGCGTGTCTTCGTTCGTCCCCAGGTTCCGTAGCGATGGCGGGGCTGGGCGGCGCGGAGCTGGCGGCGGCGGGCGCGGCGGGCGGCGGGGCGGCGCGCGCGCGCGGCGCGCTGGGCGGCGTGGCGGCGCGGCTGGCGGCGGCGCGCGGCTCCCCGCTGGCGGCGCGCGCGCACGACTGGCTGCTGCTCACGCCGCGCGACCGCATGCCCACGCCGCACCACGTCGCCTTCCCTAAGCCGCCTAAAGCACCCGGTACTATATATTTTTTTATAAAACCTTTAACAATCTGTCATCATCATAAGGTGCCATCTTCATATTGAAGTTTGGTCAGTAGGCTAAACTTCCTGCGATCCCATGCTGTGATTTTTAAATGTTGATGCTTTAGTCGCAGTACTGTCTGTAATAACAATAAATTTGTTTTGTTAGAGCGGAGATCGCCTCTAACAGTATGAACCCTGAATCTCGCACTAGGTGATTCCTGTGCCGCAAGATTCAGCGTGCTGGAAGTATTTTAATTTTAAATACAATGCTTAGGGTGACGAATCAACATCGAGCTGTGCTGCGCTGTACTGAGCTGTGCTGTGCTGTGTTTCTTAAGCTACGTTTTTTTAAGAATCAACATCAAGCTGTGCTGCGCTTTGCTTAGCTCAGTAAAAGCCGAACGTCCAGCGCCGGCTAAACTAAATGAAAACTAAACTCACTGAACTAAGCTAAGCTAAACTAGAACTACGTTGTCCGTCCACCAAAAAAGTAATCAGCACATAAAAATCCATAAAAAACATAGCACAGTTCGGCACAGCGCGGCTCAGCACGGCGGGTAGCGCGCCTCGCTCGAGACTGCTGCGTTTTTAAACAGAGCGTAGCTTCACACAGCGCAGCACAGCATGGTTTGTTTCTATCCTCATTGAAATATTAGACGAGCGAGTTGACCAAACATAGCACAGCTCAGTACAGCGCAGCACAGCTCGATGTTGATTCGTCACCCTTACGCTCTTAGACTGGAATATACTATGTGACCATCATCATCAACAGACGGAATGCCATGTGTAACTCGCCTGATACACAAGCGCTTTATGGGGTTCTAAACCTCATTCGGTAAAGATCCCTCAAGGCTAGGCTCCGGTGTTGGCACAGTACGAGTATCTCACAGCTAACTGTGTACGTTCCAGACGGCAGCCTGCTGTACGAGCGCGTGCTGTCCCGCGCGGAGCAGGAGGCGCGGCGTGCCGAGCTGGCGCCCGCCGCCGCGCCCGCGCCGCCGCTCAAGCGCCGCGCGCTCGACGACATCAACGGACTCGACAGTCAGTACCCAAAATACAGTAGCTACACGACATGAATCGACACCAACCACGCACGACAACTTATCTCTCGGGGCGACCAGCGCAGTGCTGTTCAAAACTCTTAATTTGCTCAACTTGTCACTCAACTCTCTCTCTCTCTCTCTTGTCACGTGTATTTAATTTTAATTGCATTGAAGAAAATACCACAAAGATTACCGCACCACACGTATTTTGGACACGAGAACCATCTCCTGTTTCAAACCGGACGATTTATAAGTCCATATCTTACTGCAGGACAAATTTTTGAATTGAACTTTGATTAATTTATTTAATGCAGCTGGACGGTTTCACGCCTCGTTTCACGTAATTCATTTCACGGCAGAGAAGGACTTGTCGATTCTCGCAAAGAGTAGATACGGTTTCACGATAACAATGTACAGACAGAATACCTACTACATATATACATATACCATTTATAGTCGTCACAAAATAAGATGCCCGTTTGGACGTTTGTCATTGCGACGTAACTAGTGATGTTACCATACGACTCGGTATTCGATACTCACGATAAATCAATTCAAGTTTGTATGAGTATTTGATCGATTTGATTTTGTATTATAAAGTACTTTGGATAAAGGTTACGATTCGAAAATTTAACTTAAACTTGAATATTATAGGTATATTGAAATGATACGAAATGGTGCGAGAGGTCAATTTGTTTGTATTTTAATTTAATATTTTTAGTTATAATAACATTCATTCAATCACAAAAAACAAGAAAAGACGAAAGTGATTGAATCTTCATTCAATAATTTTCTTCGGATGATGAGCCAAACTCGTCAGTTGAGCTACCGTCAATTCGATAATTAAATGGTTACAACTTACAACACTAATATTTGAAAAAAGAAGACTGATAACGTAACTGTTTTTGAGAGTTTCGTTACAATTTGACATTGCATGCTACCATAAAGTATGCGCGAAAAGCGTTCCAAGTTACATTCTACGGTCTTTCTCAAGTGTCATAACGGGCATCTTATTTTGTGACAACTTAGTAACTCACAATTCACAAATTGCAATTACAATTCGATAATGTATGCTATTTCTATTCCCCGCTGCTCTGTAATACCCAGCTGAGGAAGCAGGTATGTACCTATCTACCCGTGTCGTGCCAGTAATGTTAGTAAAGTGAACTCGTACAGTGCGTTTGTTTTAGGAAAGGTGGTATGTGCAAAATTGTCGTTGATGTAAAGCTTTCAGTTATTTTGGCAATAAAACAATTTTTGCCTTTTTCTATCCAAAATGAACGCAAAATAACAAACTGCCTTATGTCAGTATGAAATGAATTCACCTTCGCAGGTGGGCCAAAAGTGGTAATTCACGATGGCATTTTTGGCTGTTTTTAATATGAATAATAAAATTATTATTATTAAATTCAGACCATAAATGTCCATACAGTTCACATTAAAATCAGAAATCATAGATCAGACATAAAAAATTGAAAATTACAAATTTCAATAGTTATTATACAAATTAAAAAAAAAAATTGAGCTAATGTGACTTTTATTCACACATTCCCAAAATGAACGCTAAACGTGATCGATTTTGTCGTTTTGAATCCCAGACGTAAAAGCTAAGCTGTTAACTTGACCGCTATGTGTCTGTCTGGCACCGTAGTACGTAAACGAGTAAACCGATTTAGATGCGTTTTTTTACTTGTAAGCAAGTTTTGTTGCGCTCGTTCTTAGACACGTTTCATCAAAATCGGTTCTCCCGTTTTAACGTCTGGATTTATTTTAAATTGGAACTGCTATTTCTGGACCGTACCTAAAACGAGCGCACTGATTGTGACCATGCTCTTATTTTTGCCACCCTTAACAAAATACCCTTGTCCCGCAGGAGGTCGCGGCGCGCCGCCGGCCAAGCGGCCCAACAAGCACCCGGCGCCCATGCAGCGGCCCAGCCGCGAGCAGTACGCCGCCATGTGTGCGCGCGCGCAGGCCACCGGCCAGCCGCTGCCGGCGCACGTGTTCGCGCACGTGAGTACTTACTACCTATGGAGCAGGCCTTTTTTTTTTTTTTTTTTGTTGACCCAGTGGAAATCCTTTATGGATACCCCTAACCCGGGGGAGCCGGGGTTATGTGGGAGTCTCCGCTCTGCGGCGGCATACCCACTAAAACCACTGGGAAGCTGACCTCATTCCCTTGTGGCCGGGGGCAGCGGGGTTCCCTTTCGGAGTCTCCGCCACCCTCAGCCAGGGTCGGCCCTTCGGCCCCGTCTTCCGTGCGTCAAGAGAGGGACGGCCCTGGTCACCCAAGGCCGCCCCCAGACGTGTGGAGCCGGTGCAAGCCAGCGGAGAGCCCCCCGACCCTCCGCCAGTGGCCCCACTACGGAGAGGGAAGGAGGCGATGATCGGATCGCCCCCTCCTCCCTCCCCGTCGTCTGCGCCGGAGCGGATCCTGCGGGAGTCGTCCTCCCCGATCCGCCCCGCGTCCCCTTCTGCGACATTACCTCTTCGCAGAAGGAGACCACGGCCTGCCACGATCTCTCGCCGCCGAGCATGGCTTTCACCACGCCCGGCAACGAGCGATCCCCTCCTCCTTTCCTTGCACTCCCGACCGCGACCCACACGCGGCGAGGAGCACAAGGAAAACCCCCCCTGGTGGCATTGCTGCCACCAGCCAAGCGTGGAGCGCCGTATCCTCCTACGCTCCACACTCCACCACACACCATCCGCTGTGCCCTCTGCTAGTCAGAGGGACACGCGGACGGGCCCACCGTGTCGGGTTATTGGCCACCGTGCGGTACTACTGCATAAAAGCTATGCATAAAACCTATGGAGCAGGCCTAGCACAGGGCTGGCGAACCTTTATGAATTAACGCGCCAATTTTTCTAAACAAACGTTTAGGTGGGGGTGGGGGGGTGCTAGAGTATAATTTTGCCTAGTAATAATTAGGTGCCATAGGTTCACCATCCCTGGCCTATTATAAAATCTGCGTAAAATACGAAGCGAGTAAAAAAAGGAATGTGTATGCCCAGGGTGCCTGACGGGCGCAAATGGCGTAATCTTTTCTATCGAACACACTCGCTACTTATTTTACGTCAGAAGTTGTACACAGATGCTGCTGCAGGTTTATACAACGGAGAGTGATCGTTTTCGAGCTAGCCCGGCCAAGTTGCAATCTAAGATCGCAGACGCTATAAAAAACTGACATTTCTCAAATCTATTAAATAGATTCTATGTTCTATTATAGAAATGTCTTTCCCATACATAGTCTAAGTTTGCTATAGCGTTTGCGATTATGGAATTGCAACTTGGCTAGGGGGACTGATTTCGAATTCAATTAGTTAGACGACTCTAATACCCTATAACTTCATAAAAAAAAAACACCGAATGTGATCGAAATTATAGTCGGAGTATCCGACTCGATCTTACGTAATAGTCTCTTGTGTATTTGTAATAAGACGTGTCAAAGCCACGTTGGTTCTACAGTGAAATATTACTTGATATGAAGCGTTGTCTTTCTATCGATATCTACCGGTGTAAGATGCTTTCTATAATAAATCTGTAATATTTGGTCCTGCAGGTGAACGGCAAGCCGACGAACATAAGCGGGCGCGGCGGACGCCGGCACGTCATCTCCTGGATGGACGCGCCCGATGACCTCTACTTCAGGGCCACAGAAGCCGCCAAGTGAGTTTTCTATTCAATATTGCCTCTATTTCATCGTGAAATTATGGTTGATTGTTTTCGGCAATATTGTCACTTCCCCAAAATTTAGTCAAATTATACAGATAACAAGACAAAACCTTGCTTCGATGAATCAATCATAATCATATCATATCAAAAAAATATATAAAATACTAGCTGTTCTCCCTGCCACGCTTCGCTGTGGATAAAAAAAATAAAATATAGCCTATGTTACTTTGGCCTATGTTGTCTGAATCAATTAAATTAGTATTATTATATTTATTTATTACATAAATCACGAATACATTCATTTGTTCGGATGTGATACCTACTCGTAGTGACATTGTTATTGAGTGGTTGTTTGTGTGCACAGGAGCTCGCGGCGGTCGCTGTCGTGCGGCGAGCTGCGGCGCGGCGCGCGCGCGCCGTGGCGGGCGCTGCGCGGCGCGGCCCCGGCCCCGGCCCCGGCCCCGGCCGGCAAGGCGGCGCCGGCCGCGCCCGCCGCCGCCGCCGCCGCGCCCATGCACCTCGTCATCCTGGACTGACCGCGCACGCCGCGCGCCGCCTACTCCGTGGAGGCGCTGCTCGGCTGAGCTGTACATACACCTCACACCCCCTCTCTCCCCCCCGCCCCGCCCCTCCTTCCCCTCCCCGCGCCATCCTCGATACCGAACGGACGTTGTATTTTTGGTAAATCGAATCGCCGAGGATGGTTTCTGTAGATAATATTTTAACCGTATTGTTCTTATGTGGTTTGATCTGGCGACGAGCGAAATGATGTATTTGATACATAAAACGATATGTAAGTCTATTTCATTCGGAGATTCATTGTAGGATAATTTACAATTTTTTTCATAAATAAAGCACAAATTGAAATATTGGATGTTTTATTTCTGCAGTGATGTCAAGAATGTAGAATGTATTATATCGTCTAAAAACATATTGTCTAGCGAGATAACTATCTCGTACCTGTCTCAGTAAGTTATAAAACGGCATGTAATTATATCAAATAACTACAATAACTAATGTACCAAGATTATTATCAGTCATATTTCAAATCACTGTGTGAGAAAATTACGATTCGAGTGGTTTATAGCCACTCAAATCTAATTTTCAGAAAAAAATAAAATTGGTTACGCGCCGCCTACGCCCTCCATTAGCACACAAGTGCCGCCGCACTTTGGCTTGGTGATTTAGTTATTGTAGTAGAATTTTAGAATAAGTAGAATTCGGTTGATTAGAGTCCATGTATGTACGCATCGTTTTATGCCACGTATACGCGGGAATTAGCCATACCATAAATTCGGGAGTATGTATTTTTTATTGTAATCAACCTTTGTAACGGCTAAACAAATTTTGGTCAGGTATGGATATAGCTTATTACTATAAACTGGATTGTGACAAATGAAGTGTACCACCTAACTATCATCTAACCACAAGGTTACGAATGTATCTTTATACTCGTAGAAAAAGGATAAAAAAGGTAAAGGCAATTGAATAAAACATACATCATTTGGAAAAGTTATATTTATTCGAGTACATAACTACATCTTAAAATAAATGGATAATAATATAACTATTTTCCGCACGATAAATATGATTCAAGTGGATAAGACCCTGCGTACTGGCGTCTCCCTTGTAAGCGCTATCTATCACAATACTTCGTAGTTTGTGTTTGTTTAATATCATTCCTATATAAAAATATGTATCTTTTTAACAGCAGGTTAGCATGCTGCAGTTGGGAGAGGTCTGGATTCTTCGAGTAAAATCCTAATTTATCAGTACAGTAAGCAAGTTACTCGACAATCCTAACCTAGTTACGGACAACAAACTAATTGATACAACACATTGAGTATGTATACATAAATAATAATATTTGATGAATGAGACATGATTACGGATTGCCCTCAATAGATTCCGTATTCAAGACTTAAAAATCAAGTCAATATAATTCGCTTATTTGTACAAATTCACGAGCTATGCTAGGCGTGGCTATAGGCGTAACTTTGAGATTGATGTCAGTGAAACTAACATCTCCACAACCCGCGATTAAATTTTGTAGACTAGAGTCTGAACTCGTAATGCGATTTCTGTAGAGGGTAATCCGTAGACAAGATCCATATAAATAATTTATCATAATTAATTATATGGGATCCTACAATATGATGTACGAGTACAACTCGGACAGAATTGTCGAAAAATGGCACTAAATGTACTTAATTTTTCTACATACTTTGTTCAATTTAATTGTTAAAAAGTGGAAGCATGTGGAAGAGACGATCCTAAAGTTTTACTAGAGTAAGAAAAATAAAGAGGTTCGAATATATGCAGCTCATAGAACCAAGTAACATTTAAATGATGAACTGCATATATTCAAATATAACCACATCTTAAAATATAAATGAATACAATAGTAAAAATTGTCAAATACAGATCCCTCCCAAAAGCAACACCGGAATAATGTGGATCTTTATGTACCCAAAAATAAAATTGAGCAGGATTATTACAGCTACATTTTATACTAAGTCAACTTTGTTGGCGGACACGACGCTCGTTTCAGTAGGCCTCCGATTACAAAACTATTATTTATACAGTTCTATAAATGATAATAATATTACATCAGAGTCAGTCCCTTACCGTTAATCTGTCCTTATAATACATAACCCCATGCTTCAACTAAAATTGCAGTAAGACTACCACTATGTTTTAATCTCAACTACGAGGCTCGGCCCCCGCCCGCCGGCGGAGCGCCGACACTCCTGCTGCAGACACGCCCGACCTTTTCATAAAATACTCATTATAAAAATACTGTACAATTACAATAATTATTTGAAGGTAATAAACTCTTACACGTAAACCGTAAGCTGTTAATGCTCTGATAAACTCTACTCCCACACTCCATAATAATACATCATTCACATAATATATACAATGTCTCTTAGTTTTTTTACATGTTACTTAAACACACATCCAAATTTGATCCCAAAACTGTAGTCTTTACCTCGTTTTATTTTCTAAATTAAATAATGAGATCGAACATAAACATTATGGAATTTTGGAAACGATTGAAGAGCAATTATTAAATTAATCGCTCGGTGATATTGTACAAAAACGTGTGTTTCAATATTTGTATAAAAATATTACAGTACCTATAGTATAGTATTTCAAAATTTGGACGATGCCAGAATGGATTTCTCGCAATACTTTGTAATATTCATTCATAAACATTTCGATTCAAGGCACTGATTTGTAAACAATTGATAACTGTTTTGTTTGTTAGATCATCTTATTACCTTACACTAAAATAATAGCCAATATTAAAATATTTTTGCAGTACAAATCTTTCGTAAGAAAATACACACAGGACTCTGCATACATACATCTATACTAAATATATTTCAATGTTCAATATACATTATTTTTTGTAAATAGCTTTTCCCGAAATCATGTCGGAAAACTACAATTTATACAAAAATATTTTTTGCGTAAATGCAAAATATGTTATTATCATTAAACAAGGGGCGGAGCGCGATCGGAAAACGCTCTGTTTAGGTGGGATGGAGAATTTGGAGTTATCACGCGCCAATCGTGACAATGGAATGTTGAGGCCGGCTTACTGGCTACAGGATACCGCGAGTTTACTGTCCTCCGAGCCTTCCGAGCAATGCGAGAACGTCACGGACATACGACGTCTACACGATCGCAACTCATTTAATATCAACGTTTGGAAAGACACGTCAAATATAATTGACCGATTTCATCGAAGATTGTGTGTTCAGTCTCACGTGAGCGTCAGAGTTGCGCCAGCGCCGATCTACTTCAGTGCTTCGACAAGTTCAGGGGCAAATCTGAAACAAACGAGACGGTGATCGGTAACAAATCAGCATGCTCGTTGTGAATATACAATTTACGATAAATTATATGACCGAGTTTTAAATTGTAATTCGAATAGGTACTTGTAATTGCAAAATGAGACAAAGTATAATCTGTATTCGGTCCACGACCGAGAGGATCCTCGAGGTCGCTCGACTCGTAAAGAAATAGCTGGGTACCTGATGTGGGTTCATCCTTGGGTATGTGGTCGGTGAGGAGCGGCAGCGGCAGCGGCGCCCAGGGCGAGGGCGCGGGCGCGGGCGGCACGCCGTACATCCAGAGCGGCGCGGGCGGCGCGCGGTACACGTGCGCCGCCAGGTACGGGTAGTGCGGGTGCGGGTACGCGTACCAGTCGTCGCGGGGCGCGCGGTACGAGGCCGCGGCGGGCCAGGCGCGCGCCGCGCGGTGCAGCGGCGGCGTGCCCGGCCCGGGGCTGGGCGCCGGCGACGCCGGCTCCGGCGGCGCCAGCGGCGAGCGCCGCGGCGGGCTCGCGTCCGGCATGCTCAGCAGCGAGTGGATGCTGTACGAGCTGACGTGCTTGGGCGGCAGGTCGCGGCGCGGCGGCGGCGGCGGCTCGGCGGGCGGCGCGCGGGCCGCCTGCGAGGGCCCCGGCGCCGGCGCCGGCGGGTACGAGGCCGTGCTGAGCGCGGGCGCGGTGCGCGCGCGCCGCTTGGCGCCGTCCTCCAGGCTGACGCGCTCCAGCTCGCGCAGGATGCGCTTGCGCGGCGACACGATGGCGTGCTCCTGCCGGCAGGTGGCGAGCTTCGCGTTGACGGGCGGCGGCGCCGGCGCCGGCAGCCGCTCGTGCAGCTTCCGGATCGTCCGCTCGAGCTCCTTGCGCCGCAGCGCCGGCCGGGTCTTTCTGTACACCCTTAGCTTCCGATACTGGTACGGTTTCTTTAGTTTCATGCGGTAGTACTTTTCGCGGTCGTCGTCGGGGGGAGGCGCGGGCCGCGGCGGCGCGCCGTCCACGGCGTCCTCGCCCCGCGGGGACGCGTCGCCGTTCCTCCTCGCGTCGCAGAGACCGTTGGGCGCGCGGCGCGGCTCGGGGCCGCCGTTGCGCAGGTCGGCGCGCGCGGGCAGGTGCGGGCGGCGGCGGCGCGCGCGCGACTCCGCCTCGATGGCGGCGTTGGCGAGCGTGCCGGGCCGGCAGTAGTACATCGCCAGCTCCCTGTTGAGGTTCTTGCGCGGCGCCTGCTGCTTCCAGCAGTGGTCGCGCTGCCAGGGCGAGGACTGCACGGAGCTGTTGTCGTCGGAGAGCGAGAGCGGCGCGGCGGGCGCGTGCGCGGGCGGAGTGCCGGGCGCGGGCGCCGGCGCGCCGGCCGGCGGCCAGAACGTCTTGCGCGGAACCGACACCCAGCCCGCGCGCTCGCCTTCCCCCGCGCACCCTCGCACCAACTCCAGAATGAACTTGCCATCTGGAACACGGACGCACGAACATTACGCTCCTTTCAGATATACAAATAAAATAAAAAATTGAAAAAAAATCGTATTATATCGCTAGTCGTAGCGAAATGTACATTCGTGATAGAGCACTCATTATTCTACCTACTTATTTAATGTCGAGCCTGTAGTGTTTGTTATGCTATTAATGAATAAGATAGTGCTATTATCAATGAGTTTGCATTATATTATCCTATTACACACACTTGCTAGATGTTAGTTTAAAGAATTTGCTTACTATCTCTAGACATTAAATATGTCAGTGTATACTAGTTAGTTAATGCAGGTGTCATTTTGTGAATTGATACCAATGATCAAATTATTGCTACTTAGAAATTTATTCATGTACTGTTACTGTATAATATGCCAACATGGATTTCATTACTCTCATATAGCTGATATTCAAACCTAAAATTGCTTCTGACAGCTGCAGTATGTAGGAGAAATACATCAATTTTATTAACTTTTCTTTTCTAGTTTTTCTAACTCAAGCTGGTAGGCAACATACTAGCGACTGGCCCCGGCTTTGCACTGGTATGAAATAGGCCTTAGTGTCAGAACTTTGTATCCTTAGTACCATTAAAGAAAAATGAGGATATTCCCCCGTAATAGAGTCTATGTTACTCGCTAATAATGTTAAAAGCTATATTGGTAAAAGAATTGTTAAAATCGGTCCAGTAGTTTTTGTGTTTATTTATTACAAACATACAGAAGTACAAATCTTTCCTCTTTACAATAAACAATAATAGTGTAGATGTAGATAGAGTACAGTATTGCAAAAATCTGTAGATGCCAGAAGCATTCTTAGATTGGCTCAAGTGTAATGTATTAGATAGCTAGGTATGCAATGCAAAGCAATTTGTGCAAGGTTGCTTTCTAGTGAATGTTTTAGTAGCAATAAATGATGTTATTGTGACGATGTGGGTGTGAATATGAACTAAAACTTGAAAGATGTGTATTTACTTACTCCTACTTGCATTGCTTAAAATTTTACCCATATCCTACTTTACTTTATACAAATCTTTATATTATTTTTAGTGGACAACTAGTCTGACTGTTTCTCTTGTATTTTTAATAGTTTTTCACTTCGAATTATTTTTTTTTATATATTAGGTTTTGTCATATACTTTTCTGTTTTATTGGCAATGTAAGCAATTAGCCTAGGAATATAACATAATTATTATTGGTGTTTTGTAGAAACTGTGATTCCAATCACAATTTTTTTAGGTAATTATTTCTATTGTAATTTATGTTTCATTTGTTTTTTATTTTAATAGGTTAGTATTCAAGCATACCACAATATGGTGTAAAACTACGTCATAGCAAATCTTTTACCATTTTATAAAAAACTAGCGACCAGCCCCGGCTTTGCACGGGTATGAAATATAGCCTATGTTACTCAGGGATAATGCAGCATTCTAATGGTGAAAAAAAATTTGAAATCGGTCCAGTAGTTTTTGAGTTTATTCAACACAAACATACAAAAATACAAATCTTTCCTCTTTATAATATTAGTGTAGATATACTTGAGATTGACATATTCATTCTTTCTACAAAACACCGAAGATATCATTAATGCTTATATAATTATGATGACTTATCAATCCATGTAGTGCTGGACTGTAATGATTAATTGAAGTAAGTACCTGCATTACATGGGCCTGTATATCACAATTTATGATATGTTACATATTATAAATATATTATCAAATGTATATGTAACTGTCTTTCTGTCCGTTTGTTACCTTTGCAAGATTAAACTAATATTTGATGATCTTGATATAAGGAGTATTGTGCAGCAGAAAGGTGTAGAATACAATTATTCTAGAAAGATATAGAAAAGCTAGGATTTTGTGTAAAAACTGCTAATTCTATAAATAATACTACTAATATTATAAATGTGAAAATATGTGTGTGAGTGTTTGTTACCACATATCTCCATGACTACTGAACCAATTTTAATGAAATTTGGATAGCTAAAATAGAGAAAGCTCATGCCCTGGATTAACATAACTATAGGCAAGTTTTCATGATCACCGTTTTTCACCACGGGTAAAACTGCAGGACACATCTAGTGTATTATTAGTTTCAATTCAAGGGTCTTTTTTATGAACTTTGAATAGCTAATGCAGGCATTCAATGACAATGAGGTAGGTACATCATTTGACATTGATTTGTGCCAGACATAAGAATTCATCATATTTATTACCATTGTATTTCTCACTACCTGCTTTCCGTGGCTTCACTAGTGATTTTCTGGCCCTCAAATATTATTGGATTATTTATTTATTTATTACAGTACATTTTTAAGCAATAATTCCCTTAAAACCCAGTCGGGTTTGTCTAGGCCCAAGTTTGAAGGATTTTTAAGACATATCTAAATTTTCTAAAACTACTGGCATCCTTGTCTAATGGCTTGCAATGATAAAGACAGATATATATTTAGTTAGTTTAGATCTGTCTTAAAATGCCTTCAAACTTGGGCCCTATAGGTTCTCATAACAATGATTAAAAATAATTATCTCATATCCATACACCATGATGATTTCCTAGTGAAATTAATCAAAACCAGTTTAGGATTATGTAACAAACAATTACATTATAATATGGGTATGATGTGGTATTCTATTTCAAGTAATATAATACATATTTATAATGTATATTATTCATAATATTTCTATAGAGTTATGACCAACATGTGATGTGAGGGGGAAATGTTGGTAAACAAGAATTCACTAGGATTTTTAATTGAATTGTACAGGAATACAGTCAGTAGGTCTAAGTTCGTCAACAATTAATATTTTACAAGATTTTCTATCTGCCCATCACATTCTTTTTACTTCAAAAATAGTTTAGAAAAATCAAGAAATACTTATAAATGAGTGCAATTCATTCGTTCTATTAATGAGCCTTAAGTGGAGCAGATTTGTTACATTTACTCAATTTATTCATATAGATTGTATAGGAACAGATTTTACTAAGACACTAAAATTAAGAAAATGTTAATGTGATGTTATTAGGGCACAAATTGTTTTAAGAAATTAAATATATAGGTAGGTATCAATTTAGCATTATCATTAATCTTCCATCTATCACACCACCTTACTTTTATATCACTTTTTATGATGAAACTTAATCTTGCTAGATAACAGCTGATTCATGCACAAATGCTTGTTATGGTTTCGAAATCTAGTCTGTGTAATCACAAAATTACATTTACCCAAAATTGACAACTCAGTTAAAAGCAAAGTCCTATCTGACTAAATGTAGGGATGGTAATATACCTAATGATTATTGTTTCCGCAACAGTAGCCACTTCTTACGAAACCCACAACAATAGCACAGATGCTGTGAACAGACAATTGCTATCGGCTCCCTCAGACAAGCTTATGTATGCTTATCAGAGCATGAAAGACTTTCTACATTTTCTCACTGACGGGCCGCTATGAGCATGGCAAGACCTTCAGCTGCTACTAGCTACAATGAGAATATAATAAGACACAGAATAACACCAACCTTTAAAAAATTTGAGTCTTCCACCAGTTGCACTGAGAGTAGGATTGTGCACAGGAGCATCTTCACTCACAGCCTTGCTACTGCTGTTACCATTCACGCCATGTCTTCTGTCTACTTCCTCTGTCATTTTGGTACATGTTGTCAGAGTTGTGTTTGTTCCTTCCTGTATATGCATTTCATCTCTGAGGGCTCATACAGCACACGAGCGACACTTCAGTTCGATTCCTGTGGCCATGTCGCGCACGTACTGCCACTGGGGGACGGCGACACATCGATCACTTGCGGGGGCCTACGGACGTGCAAGTCGGCCGTCACACTCCTCATCCTAAGGCCACCTGCGAGTTGCAAGCTCCTCCGAAGCTATCGTAAAACACATTACCGATACGGCGACTACCGAATTGAGCCGTAATTTGATCGATCTCGTTTTCGTTGGCACCTCACGTTTAGCACTGCCTATATCTACAAAACAAAACGGCGACGCCGGATTCCCGATTATAGTCGGGCCCACGACACAACTCAATAAAAAGCTGTTCGTTTCGTTTTTCAGCACATAGTTCATTCACACCCAGACCCAGCATCCATTTTGATTCGTTCAAAATCAAATGATCGGTCTTTTGACCACAAAAGTTCCAAAACAAAACTATGCGAACCGAATAATTCAAAATCGATTCGAAATAAATCGAGTACATTTCTAAGCACTCTATGGCATGCCAAATGCAGACCAAAGAAAGCAAAAGCGATGCGTTTTGCTATTTAAATTTGTCCAAAACTCCTAATTTGCAAGATTTGATTTTAAGAGTGTCCACTGTCCGATAAATTTTCACCTACACTCGTGTTTAAATAAGTTGTCAAAAATCTCAGATGTCAATTCTTTCAACTTCAACTCTTATTTGTGGCTCTTGTGAAGATTTTTCACAACTCCGCCAATGTCACGATCAATTCTTTCAAAATGCCTTAGTAAAATGTACTTACTTTGATTTCTAGATTATTTTGAAGTTTGAAGTTGGAATTTTTTTTTTCGCAACCATGCGAAATAAAACGTTTTGTTCAAAATTTTTAGAAACAAAAAAAAAGCATTTTTTTGTTGGTAGTCTGTGGAAATAAAATTTTAGTCGATTTTTTTTAGACATCACTATTTCGATTGAGTCTGTGCTGGGCCGCCATATTGATTGAAATTTCTGTTGTTCTGTTTTTTCTCTTTCTACCTAACGAAAAAGAAGAAGAGGCCAATACTTAAAATTTGTTTTGCGTACCGCGTTCAGTTCAAGGGGCAACCTCATTTTCGTTTTGATTTCTCTAAAATTGTTAGATTTTTGGGTTGCTTACGTGCAGTTTTGATTTAATACTCTGATCAAGGATCTAGAGAATATCAACAAAAGATGACTTCATCAGAAGTGTCGTATAATCGAAAACTAATATCTGAAGATTTGTCGAATGTTGAGTTCGATACCAGTGAAGATGTGGAAGTTATTCCAACTTTCGATTCTATGGGCCTGCGAGACGAACTTTTAAGAGGAATATACACATACGGTAAGTTGCTGGGGGCTCGTCAGATATTTGGCGCACGCGACTGAAATGCATTCATCATCATCCATCAAGCCATCACATCAATCAAATTACGTTGCTAACTTTCACATTTTCAGGTTTCGAGAAGCCGTCAGCTATCCAGCAGCGTAGTATACTGCCAATAGTGAAGGGTAGAGACGTTATCGCGCAAGCCCAGTCTGGTACCGGTAAAACAGCCACATTCTCCATCTCCATACTTCAGTCTCTGGACACCACACTTCGTGAGACACAAGTGTTGATACTGTCGCCGACGCGCGAGTTAGCCACACAGATCCAGAAAGTCATTTTGGCTCTGGGTGACTTCATGAATGTTCAGTGCCATGCATGTATTGGAGGCACAAATCTTGGAGAAGATATCAGAAAATTGGACTATGGACAGCATGTTGTGTCGGGCACTCCTGGCAGAGTTTTTGGTAAGTTCACACTACTATAAAGTTTTCACTTAAACTATAAAAGCCATAATCTCTTGCAGCTGATGTACAGCACAAAACAAATAAAGACATAATATTTCACTTTGAATTGCTGTGAGAACTACAAATAATTAAATATCTATATCATATGCTTTCAGATATGATCAGGCGGCGTGTGCTGAGAACTAGAGCCCTCAAAATGTTGGTTCTTGACGAAGCTGATGAGATGTTGAACAAGGGATTCAAAGAGCAGATCTATGATGTATACCGATACCTGCCACCGGCGACACAAGTGGTGCTCATCTCTGCCACACTGCCCCATGAGATTCTTGAGATGACTTCCAAGTTCATGACTGACCCAATCAGAATCTTGGTAAAACGGTGAGTGATAACATTATATAATTGAAAATATAATAGCTCAAAATCTGTTGATTAAATTTTTCTATACCGCCACATTGGATCAAGCTGTGGATGGGCTATTAACTGACACTGTATCTCTTGATTCACAGTTTATGTATTTTATTTATTCAGTTATTTCATAATAAAAAAAATTGTCTTATTTCAGTGATGAGTTGACACTAGAAGGCATCAAGCAGTTCTTCGTGGCAGTTGAGCGTGAGGAGTGGAAGTTCGACACACTGTGCGACCTGTACGACACACTGACCATCACTCAAGCCGTCATCTTCTGCAACACCAAGCGCAAGGTGGACTGGCTGACACAGAAGATGCAAGAAGCCAACTTCACGGTCAGCTCCATGCATGGTGACATGCCGCAGAAAGAGAGGGATAACATCATGAAGGAATTCCGATCAGGGCAGAGGTAACTTAATTCAAACAAACATGGCAAAAAAAATGCATAACACAGTTCCTATCATTTTGCTTGCTATCTACAGAAACTACATTATTTGCGGAATTAAAAGTAGTGCTTATTTAGTTAGGGGTGTAATATCTTTAGGCCAAATTAGAGTAGTGACAGACTGGCATGACTCACTACAGATGAATAATCATCCTATCACTCGTGGTCGCGCGATTGTGTACGCAATTTGTGGCCTTAATTGTCAGGCCATTGGGTTGGATTTTCACAATGTAGCGCAACTTAACTAGCTGATACATCAGCTGTGCCTCTCAATTTCACTCACCATCCTACAAGACCTCTTAACTTTTTCGGTATATATAAAAGGACACGGTTACCTCTGTTCAGCATAAAAAAGTAACAATGACATTTATTCACAATGTTTCACCTTTAAAATACTAGCAAAATGTAATGCTTGTGCAATTTAAATACCATACAGCTACATTAAAATCATTTTTCTGTTTTCAGCCGTGTCCTGATCACCACTGACGTATGGGCCCGAGGCATTGACGTGCAGCAGGTGTCGCTTGTGATCAACTACGACCTGCCGAACAACCGTGAGCTGTACATCCACAGGATCGGCAGATCGGGCAGGTTCGGGCGCAAGGGTGTGGCCATCAACTTCGTCAAATCAGATGACATCAGGATCTTGAGAGACATTGAACAGTACTACTCAACTCAGATCGACGAGATGCCGATGAATGTTGCTGATTTAATATAAGTTTTGATAAAGTAAATGATCATAGTAAGTGATGTGTAACATGTTGGAACGATAGGATTGGTCATGACTACTTTTGAATGTGAATAATAATTTATATGAACATTTTGGCGCACAGTCTGATAAACTCAACTAGCCTCAACTAGGCTATGTTAACATAAGGACAGATCAGTTAATACAGAATGTGACCAGCTCATCAGCTTTATTTTAGCATTTATATAACTAAAACTTTGTTCGAGCTGATGATGACTATTGTTACATAACTAAATGAGTTAGGTAATAAAAAGTGCACTGAGCTACGATAAAAAAGTACAACTGAGGATTAACAAGCTTGTTTCAATAATTGTTTATTCTTGTGAGTAGGTGAACTACCAGCTCAAGTAACTGCATTCAAATATAAAGCAAGAAATGCAAATTGTAAAATATGTTGCAATGTTATTCAAGATGACCATCATCAAATTGTTTCCAACATGTTACGAAATTTGACCAGTTTTGAATTCAAACACCTAAAATATTGGACCCGGGCTATCTGGTGAAACACACTGGTGGAAGGCTAAAATCACCCTGAACTCTTACCATACTTGATAATTAGCATTCTAGAATAAACTATTTCTAGACGTAATGTAAACCTATCTTTAATGTCGTAATAAAAAAATTAATTCTGAATTCTTGTCTTATTTGATCTCTAGCTTTTCAGAAATTGGTGGTTTTAAGCAGACTTATACGTTAAAAGGAAAGGCTATTTTATTCAATCGTTTGCAAATGATTAATTTATTCATAAAGCAATACACATGTTAAATGTTCTTAATGCTATTCATTTAAATAATTCTTATTCCTAAAAACTTCACAATAGAATGTTTATTGTAAATGCCTACAGTATGTTGTTTGTACAAATGGGACTGTAGACTTATACAACTACAAAAATCAAAACACATCACGTATGAAAATCAGATTATGGAATGTTACCACAAATAGACAAAATATTTTGTGTCTGCAAAACAGACATACTCAAACCAAACTATGAGTAAGAAAAATTTTCCTTTCTTAAAATTTTTGCTAGTAGCCAATATACTAAAATTATACAAAAAAATACCAGCTTGCTGCAATATACTGAAATGACAACAGCTATAGCAGCATTCTTAGTTTGGTTTGAGTATAACAATAGGTAAAAACCACTAAATACAACACTTATTTGACCTTATGGGTCTTTAGCAAGCACAAGCATAATTTAAAGGTTATTTTATGTTAAAGATTGTTTTTTTTTTTTTTTTAAAAGGGCTTTAGCTTATAAGATCATGAATTGTTTTAGAAGGTCAATCTCACTGTCAGTACTTAGCAATAACAATAAACAAGATGAAAGCAATGAAAATAGAAACAATTTTAAATAAAATAATACCTTACAAGTCAAAAGTTAGCTAATATTATACAAAGCAATTAAATCAAGATGCTGCTGTGCTGAATGTAATGATGAAACCATAGCTTAAATACAAACTTAGTGCAAATTAAACCTAGAAATTGTTTAAATAAATCTTAGTTATGTTAATAAATCCTGAAGTTGTTAATTTTCGGAATTTGCAGTTACTTTTTTATGACTTTTCATTTAAGCAATGACAATGTGAATGCCTTACAGAAAAGCTTATTTTAAGGCACAATTCTAAAAAAATATTCATTTAGTAGTAATAATTTATTTTCAGACAAAACTTTGATTGGATTAACTTTATACCATTATCAAACTCCATAATGTTAGCAAAGATCAATTAAGAAACCTCTGGTTGTAGAAATGTATACATTTGTAAATACATCACTTGACAAGAACTAGTTTTTTCTTACAATTACTTCAATATACAACTACAGCTCTGTGTCAGAGGCGAAGTAGTGATTCCAACGCCTGAAGATAAATATTACTATGACTGCTACAAGAAGAGCCACCAATACTTCTGTCAACTGATCTAAAAAGCCTGTGCCGGGTTCTATGGACTCCAGTATCTGTGGTTCTACTTCCTCCACTGGTTCTTCTGGAGGTCTCGGGATTTGAACCTCTTCACCTTTGAAAGCAATCTGATTTAGAACCGATTTTTCTTCTTCTGTGATCGGTTTAGCTGCTGTTGAAGAAAGCAAAGAAGCTATTTCTCCACATGTCGAGCATACCCAAGTTCTTGATCTTTTTGCCAATACCTTGCGCTCTTCTGGAGTATAATCAATTGAGCCTATGGTCCCTTCAGAAGGTGTTGGCATGAAGGCTATCAAAGCAAGCAGGGCGGTTCTGATAGACCAAGAAGGCTGCCATGTCTCCGGATGATGGCCGGAAATCGATAAGCATATCTTTTTATTCACTTCAAATCTGCCGTTGGGCGTGAGAAGAATTATGTGCGGTGGATGCATTGGATATTCTTTGGGCAGCAGTATCCTTCCATGATAAATGCCCCCTTCAAAATCTGTTCCTTTCGGACCCTGTACTGTAAAGTGCCATTCGAACAGGTTGTCCTCTAGAGGCCTCGCGCAGTATTCCTCGGTCGCCTCAGCCAATTCCAAGGCCTCTCTCATAAGTCGTTTTACGCCAGGACATTTGGTGTTATATTTTTCACTTATATCTGCCATCTTGTTGTTCACGCAATTTCAAAACTGTCGGGATCAAAATATTAGCAATGACGCAATTAAGATTTGAAAGTAACACGTAAGATTTTCGATGTAATCACGAGAAAATTTGATAACAACAATTTCTTTTTATTTTTCTTGAAAATAATATTTGACATGACACAGAATTATTTGACAAGTTGACAGGTGGCTACAAACTTAGAGTTGCCAGGAGGCCTGCTTTTTCATTTTTCCCTGCGCCTTTTTTTTCTCCTTAAAAAAATCAAGTTTAAAAAACAAGAAGAGAGTAAAACTGTAAACCGTTTCTGGATGAAGATTTAAAAAAACGTTTTTTCTCATATAGTTTAATAGTACATGATTTTATGAAAAGAAAGAAAACAATGATGTCGATATACTAAAAACACTGGATTTCGGATTTGTGGTGGATGTTTTACAGTTTTTTCAGTAAATTTAAAGTTTTTTTCAGACAGGGCTGGCATGGCAGCACTGTCGCGTCATGTAATTAGTTGTTGTCAGTGTCACCTTCGGCAATTATCAAAATTATAACCTAAAAGTCCTAAATAGTTTGGCTTGGTTTTGTTGTTTTTCTTTTTGTGTGGATTTTGTGTTAAGCTCAGCGGTATTGAGAAAACTACGTAAACGGTTGTCACATTTCCTCAAATATCGAATTTAATTAATAGCAGCTCACTGCAGAACTTCATAGATTTCATTTGTATTTCAAAATGGATGGCCCACCGGGAACGGGGCCACCTACAAGCAATACTGGACCTATTGGTCCGCCAGGGATGTCCAATTTTCCCCCGATGCCGCCACCACCGGGGTCTATGGGCCTTGGAAGCATGCCACCGCCGCCCATGGGTCCACCCGGCACTATGCCACCAGTGAGCACTTCAAGCGGACCACCAAATATGGGTCCCGGTCCGCCTAGTATGTCTGGAGGACCACCGAGTATGCAAAGTGGTCCACCGAACATGCCTAACATGCCACCGGGAATGGGACCTCCACCAGGTATGATGGGTATGGGACCACCAGGAATGGGTCCACCACCGCCAGGAATGGGTCCACCACCACCAGGAATGGGTCCACCACCACCAGGAATGGGCCCACCACCACCAGGAATGGGGCCGCCACCACCGGGAATGGGTCCACCACCTGGTATGGGACCACCTGGAATAGGAATGGGGCCGCCGATGGGTCCTCCTGGGATGGGGCCACCAAGAATGCCACCAAATATGATGCGTGGAGGCCCTAACATGAAGAGCAATTTCAATAACCAAGGCATGGATATGGGGCCACCTGGAATGGGTCCTCCGCCGAATATGCCACCAATGGGTCCATGGGAAGGGCAAGGCCCCCCCGGCTGGGGAATGCAGAGACATGAGGGCCCTCCGGGCTGGGATGACCAAGGGGATGATGGTGATGAGGAAGACCAGGAACAAGATGACTCACCCCCAATGCCGGGCCCTCCATCAGTGCTGCCATCTCTGTTGACAATGAAGATTGACACTCCTGAGGAGTTTAGGATCAAACAGGCAGTTGTGCCTGGAGGTGTGGTTCTGCCAAAGGCTCTAGAAGAAGCTTTAGCATACAAAGATCAAAGAGCAGCTGCTTTAGGAGATCATGGTGACAAACAAAAAGGTAATTTAAATTTTATTTTTAGATTTTTGTTGACAAAATTGAACTACAGCTACTGTAGCAGTAGCTGTAGTTCAATTTTGCTATGTTTCTAAGAATTACAAAAGACCCTAAACTTTGTTAACTTTTACTGGTATGATAACAGCCATTGACCATTATACTGTGCCAGATGTGGATACTGTTACCTATTCAAATTGTTTACAATACAGCTGAGCCGGTCCTTCTACAGATATAATTCTCCGAAAACATTAACCAAATGTGGTTGCTTAATGCGGTATGTCGTAGTAAACAATGTCGTAAAAACCAATGTTTTCGATAAGGCATTCATATAGCATTCAGCCAGGACCTTTGATTTCGGTCAATTTAACCGATATGTTGTTCTAAACAATGTCGCCATAAACGGTTTTGACTGTAACTCAAAATGTACTGCATTATATTTATGTTTCAGAAGTAGATGATGAGCCTGAGGCTCCCCCTGCCCCCGTTATCAGCACTGAGTATGATGCTGAGGAAGATGATGCAGACTCGGATGATGATAACATGCCAGATGCACCACTACCACCCATTATATCTAAACAAGAGGTAAGGGAATATAAATTAGACTTTTTAATTAAAAATTAATAGTTAAATAAAACTAAAAAAGACGCTTTGTGTTGATTGTTGTGTATCGGTATCTTCTAGACAAGAAAAAAAAAAATATGTCAGGACACCTACATGCTCCATCATAGGCCGCATCATTGCTTCCCATCAGACAAGATGGAGGTCAAACGCAAGCCTATATTTAAATTTAAAAAAAAAAGTGTGTTGTCAATGGTCTTCGATATATCTACAAAGTTTGAATGAAATCTGGCCGTTTAAAGTAGGCCACAATCGCGCCCAAAAGAGTCGGTTACAAACATATTAACAAAAAAACATACAAGTGAAGCTAATAAAAAGCGTGTAAAAAAGAGAAAATTGTGGCTGACAGAAAAATGCAAAAATTAATATACATATTTCGACACTGCAAGATATAATACTGCCCTGATAAGTCCAAGAGCTGTATCTCAAAAACAAATAGATTTGGTTTGTTGTTAAAAAATTAAAATGTTTATAGCTCTCCATCTCAGATGCGTGGGCTTAAAGGGCAGTATAGGCGCTGACTAAAATCAAATATCAACAAATAGAATTTAGTAAAATGGATTTAATTAGAGCTAATGAAAACTGATGGATGCCAAGCACAAGTTTAAAAAAACCTGATCCAAATCAAAATGAACTAGCCACTTTTATCTCTTGCCTGACCAGACATAAAATTCAGGATCTTTAATAATTTCACTGCATATGATATCTTAAATTCTTGTCAATGTTTCACAGACACAAGCAAGCAAAGCAAACAAGAATAAACGGAAAAAGAAGAAGAAGAAGGAAGCTAAACAGAAGAGGAAAGAAGAGGCAAAGATACAGTTGGATAAGAAAACTGGGCAACAAGAAAACAAGACCAGCGATAAGGAAAATGAAAAAGAGGCTGAAATTGAGTGAGTAGATTGATTATTCCATTCTTGAAAAAATACAAAATTAAATACAAGGATGTTGGTAAGTGCGTGTGTATACAGGGCTATACGGAAAGGGTATGCTAAGCCGGAAACACTTTAAATTAAAGTATCCTTTGAAACCGTTACATCCTGAAAGTTTCATTAGAAAAATGCATAATTTAGATTTTCATAAAAAAAATATTTTCTTTTTTAAAATTTTCACAACCCTAGCGGGCGTATGTGTGCCTTGTTGCCCTCCATCTCAAATAAAATTTACAATGTAGCTATTTTTTTTTTGTGGATAATGTAACTCAGTACTTGATTTGTCCTAATTTCTCTACTGTAGGCATATGGGCTAACTTCAAACAAATAGATGTTGGTGAATTGAAATATTGTGACGAAGTCATGGAATGATGCAGTTCTTTGAAGTAGTCTGTTGGTTAGTACTTAGTTGCTACATTCGAGTTAGATTAACACTTTGACTGCGGAAAAAACATACCTTGTGTTTTCCTTTCTGCAACGCGAATGCGGCTGCACACGCCAGGCGCATAAAACAAGGCATTTGACAATTAGCCGCAGTTAAGGCAAGCGCATGTTATTATTAACCGCAGTTAAACTGTGTCTAATAATCTGTCAGTCTTACTTGAAACACAATTACCATTTCAGTTTAGGTGTACTTACCGTCTTGGACCACAGCATTACTTAATGTAAGGTGAGTTGTGGTCAAACGCCTAGCCTGTCAATCATAAAAAAACTTCAGTACTAGAACCTAAACTTTCTTCCAAATGACATTTGAAGAATATAAAAAAACCTTTCACACTCATAGTTCCCACTAGGATACCCAGTATGTATATATGTATATGCAACCTTTAATCTTCCCACTGCTGGGAATGCTTGGATACAGGTCTACCCACGAAGGGTGATTAGGCCGTATTCCGCCACGCTGGCCAAGTGCGGGTTGGTGGATTCACATACGCCATTGAATTTCTTCTCCGGACATATGCAGGTTTCCTCACAATGTTTTCCTTTACCGAAAAGACAGTGGTATGTAAATTCGTACATAAGTCCCAACGAACTCATTGGTACGAGTTGGGGTTTGAACCCGCCACCTCAAGAATGCGAAGCGGCTGTTCTCCCATTGAGCTACCACGACTTTTTTATGACACCCAGTATGTGAGTATACAATAATTCTTCACCATTGTTTCAGATATGTGCAAGAAAGCATACACTTCCATGAACTGGCGCCGATGTACAGACAGTTCCACCACATTCTAGAAGCCTTCAAGATCTCGGAGAAAGCTGAGGAGGTGAAAGAAGAAAAGGATGTGCCCAAAGCAGCAACTAAACTACTAGAGAAAGTTCAGGATCAGTTTGCAGCGGATGAGGAAGCTGTTGAGGTGACTGTTTTACTATATTTTTGTACTAAATTACTAAGATAAGATACACAAGGACATGTTACTGTAAATCTGCTTTAGCAAAATCAATGAAGAAATAAAAGAAGTAAAGTGATTTAAGCATATCAGCTATGATGAAACTAAATACCTAAATAATGTTATTAGGCCAGCTTTTTGAATGGTTATTGTGGTGATATATATGGGCGCGAGGTTCAGTTTAACTATAAACAACATACAAAATTTACAAAAAGAGAACAAAAGCATCCTTCTTTGTTTTAGAAAAATGCTGCCGACGAGAAAGAGCGCCTCTCCAAGCGAAAGCTGAAGAAGCTCTCGCGCCTCTCCGTAGCCGAGCTGAAGCAGCTGGTCTCTCGGCCGGACGTCGTGGAGATGTATGACGTCACCGCCAAGGATCCCAAGCTGCTCGTGCAGCTGAAGGCGCACAGGAACACCGTGCAAGTGCCTCGACACTGGTGCTATAAGAGGAAGGTTAGTTAAAAAACCATTCTCGCGTCTCTATCTTGCTGGTAGTATTCGTGGTCTCTTAGTCCGATGTGTGACGTCACCTAGCTGAAGGCTGGTAATGGTTGACCGAGCCAAGGTCTCAGAGTGTAATGGGCCAATTCGGCATATGTATGGTATGGTAGGGCTCTTTTGCAGAGCCCGCCTGGGGAAGTACCACACCTTTGCCAGTTATTCCACCGCCAAGCAGTAATGTGCAAACATTACTGTGTTCCGGTTGGAAGGGCATTGTTTCTCGTGAAATTACAGGGCAATTGGGAGATTAAACAACTTATATCTCAGGGTGACGAGCGCAGTGCTGTGCCGCGCAGGGTTTTGAATTCTGCGATTTCAAAATTCTGGGTGGCGCAAAGCTGTTATGGGCAAACGTGACGTTTAACATCAGGCGAGCGATTTGCTCGTCTCGTCACTCAATTACATTAAAAAATCAATATATATAAAAGTGAAGGTCGTGACTGACTGACAGATCAACGCACAGCCTAAACCGCTTAAGCTACAAACTTCAAATTTGGACAAAAGTTTTATATCAAAAAGCGGACGCACACTAAGAAAGGAATTTGCCCAATTCAACCCTTAAGAGGGTGAAAAGGGGTGTTTAAGTTTGTATGAAAAAAATTTTTTTCTTTATGCTACGATTATCAAACTTTGCGAATATACTAAAGTTAAAAAAATAATTGACACCTATTTCAACATTTTTTAAAAATCAACCCCTAAAGGGGTGAAACGGAGCAATAAAGTTTGTATGAAGATTTTTTTTTTAATGCTGTGGTTATGAAACTTTGCAAATATACTAAGCTTAAGAAAATAATTGACACTTATTTTTTTGTTTTTTGAAAATCAACCCCTAAAGGGGTGAAACGGAGTATTGAAGTTTGTATGGAGATTTTTTTTTTGATACTGTGGCTACGAAACTTTGCAGATATACTAAGCTAAAAAAAATAATTGACACTTATTTTTTTGTTTTATGAAAATCAACCCCTAAAGGGGTTAAACAGAGTGTTGAAGTTTGTATAAAATTATTTTTTTCCTAATACTTCGATTATTTAACTTTGCTATTGTAATAAGCTAAAAAAAATATTAGATACCTGTTTCATTATTTTTTGAAAATCCACCCCTGAAAGGGTTAAACAGAGTGTTGAATCAACGCATCAACATTAACAGATCAACGCACAGCCTAAACCACTTAAGCTACAAACGTCAAATTTGGACAAAAGTTTTATACCAAAAAGCGGACTCACACTGAGAAAGGAATTTTCCCAATTCAACCCCTAAGGGGGTGAAAAACGGTGTTTAAGTTTGTATGAAAAAAATATTTTTCTTAATGCTACGATTATTAAACTTTGCGAATATACTAACGTTAAAAAAATAATTGACACCTATTTCATCATTTTTGAAAAATCAACCCCTAAAGGGGTGAAACGGAGTATTGAAGTTTGTATGAAGAATTTTTTTTTGGTGCTGTGGTTACGAAACTTTGCCAATATACTAAGCTAAAAGAAATAATAGACACTTATTTTTTTGGTTTTTGAAAATCAACCCCCGAAGGGGTTAAATGGAGTGTTGAAGTTTGTATGGAAATATTTTTTCCCAATGCTATGATCATTTAATTTTGCAGACGTACTAAGCTAAAAAAAATAATAGATACCTGTTTCATTATTTTTGGAAAATCAACCCCTAAAGGGGCGAAATGGCGTGGTAAATATAGTACGGAGAGAGAATTGCAATGACTCACTGACAGACTAAACCGCTGGTCGTAGAAATTAGAAATATGGAAGGTGTGTTTGTCTTGATGAGTAAACGTGTACCAAGAAAGGATTTTTTGAAATTCAACCTCTAAAGGGGTGAAATAGGGTGTTAAAGTTAGTATGGAGAAGCATTGTTTTTGACGCCACGGTATTGAAATCCTTACAAATATAAATAAAAAATAAACAAAAAAAAATAACGAACACTTATTTTACCATTTTTGGAAAATCAACCCCAGTGGGGGTGAAATGGCGTGGTAAAGATAGTACGGGGAAAAAATTGTTTTGATGCTAACTCAATAAAATTTTACAGATGTACTAAACTTAAGGCGGGTAAACAACATCCGGAAAAAATCCTAAACCTTCGAAAAGTTACATCCTCGAGGTGGAACTGCTAATTATCTCGAAAACTAAAAACATTTTTACCAAAGCGCTGAGACTAAAAAGTCATCAAAACCTCGGACCTTTTTGGAGCCATTAAAAATAACATAGTCGCCTCAAAAACATGGCCTCCATATAAACTTTGAGGATCTATATCTCCGAAACGGTTGAAGATGGGTGGGTGTTTGACTAAATGTCATAGGAGTCAAGAGCTACTTGATGGTGGTGGCGAAAATCCAAACGATTCAAAATGGCCGCCATTTTTGAAAATGATTCGAGAGGGCTGACTTATTGCATCTAGGGGTTTTTGGGGTCCCCCCCCGCTTCCATTGTATGACACTTTTTACATGCTCTCAAAAAAGAGGGTTAAATTAATTTCATCCCGGAAAAATTTTCGGTTCCCGAGGTATAGTCCACGCGGGCGAAGCCGTGGGCGGAAGCTAGTATATATATATTTGTCCGTAACTTGACCGTCGATTGGGTTGCAAGATTTTCGCCGCGAACTAGTATTATAATTCTTCTTGTTTATTTTCACGGACTGTATTTCCTTCTAGTATCTGCAAGGCAAGCGAGGCATAGAGAAGCCTCCGTTCGATCTGCCCGACTTTATCAAGAAGACCGGCATCATGGAGATGCGAGCCTCGCTCCAGGACAAGGAGGAGACCAAGACCCTGAAGGCGAAGATGCGGGAGCGGACCCGTCCCAAGCTGGGCAAGATCGACATCGACTATCAGAAGCTGCACGACGCTTTCTTCAAGTAAGTTACTGATAACTAGTTTAGTGAACGCTTAAAAACAATCAGGTCTAGCCAGTCGGCATACACAAACTTACTTTGATTAGTAAAAGTTTTATCATTTTATTTAGTTTACTATGTAAAATCATTCGTTTGCTATGCATTCTGTGGCCTTATTTTATAGAAATCAATATTGCTTTGCTACATCATTTCCTTATGACCATCTCTATAAGAGTTACAGGGGCGGAGTTAGTAATGTTTTCCCTGAGAATACATATTATGTTGAAATGTACAAGTGTATTTCATTGATTGTACTTAATTTTGATTTTTATTTAGATTCGGTTAAACATCAATTTACTTAATCATCATTTCTTATTCTTTACTTGTATGTTTTTGTATTTCAATTTTATTTTGTCCGAAATGTGATTGTAAAATCGAGTTTGCAAACTCTATAATTTACGATCACGTGGGTCCTGGTGTGACAACTGGCCTTTTTACCCTCAAGTGTAGGTTAAATTCGAGACTGGGCGTGGAAGAAACTCAAAAGGTGAGTGACATTACTTGGTATAGCCAGCAGGGCAACACCGGCAGTAGGAAAGCACGCTAAAACGTATGTAGCAGTAGCACTATAACTGTATTGACGTTTTCCAATACAGTGATAGTGCTTAGTCCTTGCTATTGTCACAGTGCATAAATTATCAAATCTTAAATGGAGATGTGAGAAAACAATAAGATTCTGAATAGTCCTTCAGATTTGCGTCAATCATCCTTTAATTGTAAATGCGAATGTTACTGAAATTGTCTGCAAAATCACGAATTACTAAACAGGACGTAAGTGGCCCGTCGATTTGCCACTTATCTTCTTAATCTTAATATATATAAATTACGTGTCACGTTGTTTGTCCGCTATAGACTCCTAAACTACTTAACCGATTTCAATCAAATTTGCACACCGGGTGCAGTTCGATCTAACTTAGGAGATAGGATAGCTCACATCTCAAGTTATAGTAAAAAACATGAAATATTAGAAAGTTTAAAAATACTTAAACCATAATTTAACTTTAGCGCTTTGGACAATGTAAACTTTTTTAATGTAACTTTTGACATTTGACATAGAATTGACGCAATGGCTTTTGACAGGACAACGTCTGTCGAGTCAGCTAGTTTTATATAAAAAAATCTAAATCGGTTTAACCGTTCGGGAGCTACGATGCCACAGACAGACACACAGACACGTCAAACTTATAACATCCCGTCGTTTTTGCGTCGGGAGTTAAAAAAATTGATACCAAAATACTTATACTTAATTTCTTAACCCTGACCTTGCAGATGGCAGACCAAGCCCCGTATGACTATCCACGGCGACCTCTACTACGAAGGCAAGGAGTTCGAGACGCGCCTGCGAGAGAAGAAGCCCGGAGATCTGTCTGAGGAGCTGAGAACTGCACTCGGGATGCCGGTCGGACCGGGCTCGCAAAAGGTGATACTTTCAGCCTAATATTATTTAATTACTAATATTACCTTTAACACTTTAACTGCTGAAAACACACACCTTGTGTTTTTCCTTGTGCAAAGCGAATGCACACACACCAGGCGCGTGAATCCCACTTTCAATACAACTGTGCGGTAAAACAAACGCATGTGATTATTAGCCACAGGTAAAGTGTTAATGGTGTTAGAGCTTGTAATTTGTGTAATATTCATAAGTTCATATTTACAACGCTATTAATGTTTTTTTTTATGTCATTTGCTTGAAAAAATGATGTGTAAAGTATGTGGAGTCGTCAGCATCGCATATTTAAAACTAAAATTACAAAAATCTGTGACTTATTTTTTAGATCGGCCTTCGAATTCTACGAACAATACCGATAGGCGACCCATATGAAGTGTTCCTTTGCTCACCTTTACAGACAATGTGAAATTCAAAATGCGATTTATTAAGCTTGTGGACCTGGGTTACAAAGTGGTTAAATATGTAAACATAAGTTCTCCAGACCCCACAAGTCAGCGTACAAATGATCAAAACGCAAAAAGTTATTGGCGATCAGGTGATCACAACGTAATAAGTTATTTGTGATCAGGTGATCACAATGTAATAAGTTACGTCTTGATTCTCAGGTGCCACCTCCATGGCTGATCGCCCAGCAGCGCTACGGGCCGCCCCCCTCCTACCCCAACCTTAAGATCCCAGGTCTGAACGCCCCCATCCCGGACGGATGTGCGTTCGGGTACCACGCGGGCGGGTGGGGGAAACCGCCCGTGGACGAGACTGGCAAGCCTCTCTACGGAGACGTCTTCGGTCACCAGGCTCTTGGGCTCGATGTGAGTAAACATATCTATTATAAATTAGAGCCTGGCTAACGAAAGCTGATACTGACAAAGCGTGGCAAAACAAAATATCAGCATGGCAGCCCTAAACTGAAAAGGAAAGTTGGAACAACTCACTTTAACTCGCTCATAGAACAAAAATAAATGTTAAAGTATCAAAGTGAGTTGTTCCAACTTTCCTTTTCAGTTTAGGGTTGCCATGCTGATATTTTTTAAATTTGCTGCGCTTTGTCAGTATTAACTTTAGTTAGCCAGACTCTAGTGGCGATTGTATTTAATTTAGCTTGAAAATATTGGTGCCTAAAGCTGCCTGTCAACTGAAACAGAGCTGTGCATTGTGTATTGTGTTGTGCTTGTGTATTCTATTGGTGAATATTGGTTCACTCTCCTCTTCTCTGCTCTAGTGAACAGGCAGCCTTAATCGTACGTAGATGAGAACTGTACAGAGAAGTTTGAACACTTGAAGGCGAGGCTAAAGAGGTTCTAAGTCGGTAGACTTTACAGATCATTTTAACTTGGATTTATAGAACCTGGTGCTTTTTAGATACTGCTGGGTTAAATTTTATTCACAGACAAATTATATATTTTCTTTGTTGATGCAGGACGCTGAGGATCAAGACATTGACAGGACAATGTGGGGAGAACTGGAGTCGGAATCGGAAGAGGAGTCAGAGGACGGTAGGTGTTTTAAATGATTTCTAACTGGAATTTAGCTGCAGTTAACATAGTTAGAGGTTTTTAACCTAACAAAATTAGCAAAAAGTGACTAAATTTTTTATGGCAAATACGTAGGTACCTATTTTGACCATCAATTAGCCTGCTAGTAAGCGATTGGTCGACGATTGATTCAATTATGTTTCATTACATTTATTTTTAACAATCAACTTTCTCAGACAACTTACAACTGGCTGCCACTGCATAAATATGTCGCCGTGCCCTTTACGCAAAGGCATAATGTAAAAAATTAAAAATGTTCAAATATTAATTTTATTACAAATTTTGGTGGGGTACGATTTGTCATCTATAGAAGTCGTTGGCGTACAGGGCATGTAAGCGCTAGTCAAGTATAGGTTAATTATAACAAAAGTTTTTCAAAATAGCACTACTGATGCCTCATACAACATAAATTAATTTTCCAGAAGAGTCGGAGGAGGAAGAGAAGGGCGGCGAGGGCGAAGTCGCGGCCGGCGTGGCGACTCCGGGCGAGGGGCTGGTCACGCCGCTCGGCATCACGTCGGTCCCGCCCGGCATGGAGACGCCCGACGTCATCGAGCTCCGCAAGAAGAAGCAGGAGACCGACCTCGAGGGGTAACTATAGGCTAACTATACTACGTTTGCAGTGCCAGGGCTCTTTTGCCGAGCCCGCCTGGGGAAGTACCAAGCAGTAATGTATAAAAATCAGGTTCTTTCTTAAATTATTTAGTAATAGGCTTCGTTTGACCGCCATCTCGCCTGATGGTAAGCAGCGATGCGGTCTAGGATGGAGCATGCTTGCCTAGAAGAAACCGATTCACTCGCGACTCGTGTGCGGTTGGGAGGGCATTGTTTCCAGTAAAATTTAAAGGCAAATGGGAGATTAAATATGTTATAATCCCATGGTGACAAGCGCAGTGCTGTGCCACACAGGATTTTGATTTGAGTTAATTTACTTCATTTACTTAATTTCAGCTAAAATAAAAAACTAAAATAACTAGAACAAAGAAATTTACAAAACTAAAAATAAAAAAGGAGGTTTTGCCCGTGTGGCAAAGTACCAAGAACGCTGGCTGCATTCCCGCGCTGAATTGCCAGTGAAATTCTTTGCGCGAGGAATGAGCCAGCCATTTCAGCTTAATGAGACATCGGAAAGTGGTTCAAAATTGAGTTGCAAGATTCCACCCGAACAAAAATAGTTACAAACATACATAGTTGAATTAAAGTTTTTAATAAAAAATGATGTTTGTTCCCAGCGGCGACACGCCGGCTCTGTACCAAGTCCTTCCGGAGCGGCGCGTGGGGCTGACGGCCGGCATGATGGCCTCCACGCACGTCTACGACATCAGCGCGGCTAACCCGGGTAATACGTTTTTCTAGTATTCCATGGGTGCAAAAAAAGTTTGTGTCCTTCTTCCAAGTAGGTAGTAATTAGATGTAAAAACAAGTAGTATGGCGAAATAATGGAAGTCCATAGTTTTCCTTTATTTACAACACGTCGCGTACTTTCTTTCCATACCTATGATAACTAATTGTGATTATTACAAAAAAATTGTTTTGACTATTTATGTAAAACTGGTTTTTAATTAGAACCTACACGCGTTCAAAATATCGATTTTACAATTTCAGCTTTGTGTACATCGCCGAAATAGCTCAGTTGGGAGAGCGTTAGACTGAAGATCTAAAGGTCCCCGGTTCAATCCCGGGTTTCGGCAGTCTTTTTGGATCCAAGTTTCACTTATTTTAAGTAGAGGTTTTATATTCCAAGCTTTAAAATGTTCAAGGCCAAAACAACAAATCTTTTCTGAAATATATCTAGAAAAAAAATTAATAGTTAAAAAAACTAAAAAACACGATTTGTTTAGTTTATTGTCATCGGTCCTCGATATATCTACAAAGTTTGAAAGAAATCTGACCGTTTAAAGTGGGTCAAAAACGCGCTCAAAGGAGTCGGTTACATACAAACAAACATACAAACATACAGGTGAAGCTAATAAAAGCGTGTTAAAAATAAAATAAAAATTCAGAAAATATCTATTATTATTAACACAGGTAAACGAGCAACGGCCGCGGCGGCAGGCACTACCAGCGAAGGCGTGGAGACGCGCACCGGCGGCGTTGAAGTGGCCCTGGATCCTTCCGAGCTCGAGTTGGAGCCCGAGGCGGTGGCGGCGCGCTACGAGCGGCATCTACGCGAGCACCGACCGAAGGCCCAGGAAGACTTGTCTGACATGTTGGCTGATCATGTCGCTAGGCAGAAGGTAAAACTTTATTTCTTTAGCCAGACACTTTGACATATCAAAAAAACAGAAAAATGCTGGTGCCGAATTTTTAACCATGTCAGGTGGAAAAAAAACAGATTTTTTAAACTCAAATTTTTTTTTACATCACTACGTTTTTGTCTGCTTTTGGAAAACGCAACAATCAACACAATATTATCATGTACATAAGACCTTTATAATTTTTTGATATTATTTTTTCCAGAATAAAAGAAAACGGCAGCAGAATACGGACTCGAAACAAGCCAAGAAATACAAGGAATTCAAATTCTAGTCCCACTGTGCTGACGGAATTTATATTGAAGAAATGTGTGGTGTTTTGTGACTACCTAGTTAATTGTAATTTGGTAAAACAGTATATTATTAAGAATAAAATATGATTTAATATAGGCTAATAATTGAACTCGTTTTTTTTAACCTTATTTACAAGTCAGTCAGGCCATGAGGCCATACAAGATCCATGCAGTCCATAATGATTTTTCTTCTCATATTGTTTGGATGCGTTCAAGGAAAAAAATACTAGACGGCTGGACATATTCGTAATTGGATTGAGATTGAAATTATATATTTTTTTCCGGCAGTTCCACATATCCCTACTGGTAGAGAAAAATGGATTTTTTTTCCACCTATTACTACTAGGGGGGAAACGTGGATATTTTACTTCCACGTATTAAATACTATTCCTTTCATTAGGAACAATAAAATACCGCTTCCCGATTATTTTCCCCATCACATGTACCCAATTTCTTCATACTGTTTTTAAGATAACATTTATAAATTCAAAGATTCTGCCCTAAATTCGAAATATATAGTAGAATAAGTTATGTGAAATAATTCATTTTAAAATTACTATTTAGCAAACGTAATTTTTGCCGAAAGTGTTACAATTTTTGAGAAGACAGACGAATTGGGAACTCTGTATTAAAATTATACGGCTAAAAAACTTCATATCAATTTCTTTGTACGATTTGCAATTTTTTAAGCCCAAGAAAAAGTGGGTTCACCGGTAATTCTGCGGAAATATTTCAAATTGAAATTGATAAAAACTATCCTTCGAAGGGTAATGACGATACAACTATTAGGCCGTAGTAGTCGCAGTAGTCAAATTACATCTAATTTTTTTTGAATAATAATTAAATATCGAATAATTCCTTAAAAATCTAATATGAAAATCATTATAATTAATAATAAGTGTCTGGGTGTCTCAATTTAATAAGATGTACTACTGAATTTGACCTTATATATTTTAATTCTGTGATTGAAAAACAAAACCAAAAGAATCGAACAAAAATAGTCGATTAATCGCGGCGCAACACTAATATAGTGACGTTTGCTTGCAGCGAATTTTTGACATTTTGTCTGATCCGAATTGTTGGACTTCGAACTTCTGTTTCTCATTTGTTTTTATTAAAACTGAAGTTATTGGCCTTAATCTTGGCATAATTTAGCAGCAAGTTAATTAAAGTCGTAGCTAAAATGTCCCGAGTTTTGGTTGGAGTTAAGAGAGTGATCGATTACGCAGTAAAAGTGAGTTGATTTGTGGAGTGCAAAGGTTACTTTTAGCGATTTTATGTTTATTTTATTTTTATTTACACTATTATTCTTGTGTATAAATGTAGAGTAAAATACAATAACCACGCCATCATAATAGGTAATAATAATTGCTCCTGTATGGTTGCTATCACTAAGAAGTTTCATATCTTATCAGTAGTTGGAAGCAACCTTGAACTCTCTTTTTCAAACAATTTACTTTACATTAAATATCAAATAATTTACTTATCTAATTGTCTAAAATTCTAATGTGGAAATACTAGTCACAAACCCATATACAACACAATGATGTAGACAGAAAATAAAAAATGTTTTAGATTCGTGTGAAGCCCGACAAAAGCGGTGTGGTCACTGATGGCGTCAAACACTCAATGAACCCCTTCGATGAAATCGCCATCGAAGAGGCTGTCAGAATGAAGGAGAAAAAACTGGCCAGTGAGGTTGTTGCAGTTTCCTGTGGGCCGGCTCAGTCTCAAGTATGTATCCTGCCGTATCTTAACTATTTTAAAAATAAATAGCGCAAAAAGTTGTTAGATAATTTTTTAGAAAGTCATGATTTCCTTTACCACATTGTATTACATATTACCAGAGATTGGGATTTGGCAAATTATCTAGGATCATTGTATGCAAATGCTGCATAATATATGGAAATGCCACTGGATTAATTTTGGTTCAAAGACCTTATTTTCCAGCAACAGTATAAAGGTACAAGCATTTGAGGTAAAATGTTTTGTGTGATACTTTTTTCTCCAAAAGGCTGGACCAGAATTGATGTACCTTAAAAGAAATAAAAATCTAACATTACATGTTAAGTGAAAGTCTTGACAAGACCTATAAAATGCAATCATTTTAAATAGATGGAGTATTTTGTTGCCTTTTTTTATTTTATATTACTTACATTTGACCATCATCTTGCCTGATGGTAAGCAATGATATGGTCTACGATGGAGCATGCTTGCCTAGAAAAAACCAATTCACTCGCAACTTTATTTGTTTTTAATTTCAATTTTTGCTTGTATTCAGTTTTATACACATGTTTAACAAAGTCATGCTGCCTTGTTGATTCTCATTAACATTGTTAGCATTGTTGGAGACTTTTTATATATCTTAATATATTATAAATTATGTGTCACATTGTTTGTCCGCTATAGACTCCTAAACTACTTAACCGATTTCAATCAAATTTGCACACCGTGTGCAGTTCGATCTAACTTAACAGATAGGATAGTTTTTAGATATATATATATTTTTTTAAATATCTCAATTTATAGTGTCTACCCGTGCGAAGCCGGGACGAGCCGCTAGTCACATATAAATCTGTGTTCAACCACCAACTCACCTATTAGTGTGTCCTTTGTTAGTTAAATATTTTAACTTTCACCTATTTTATTCATTAGTCAAATTGCAGGAAACTTTACGGACAGCGCTAGCCATGGGCGCTGACCGCGCCATCCACGTGGAAGTGGCTGGAGCGGAGTACGAGACTCTTCAGCCCCTGCACGTCGCTAAGATCCTGGCAAAGCTGTCCCAGGATGAGAAGGCTGATATTGTTATTGTTGGCAAACAGGTTTGTACAAATGTTAATTCACGATTTAGATTAACTCGATAAAGAGCTCATTCTTGATTTCAAGTTCTCAAGGAGTTTATGATTGGTAAAAAAAACCATCCTCCATATATCAGATGAGTGTTTTGAAATATCCTGTATAAACTGACAGGCAGACAATGTCTCTGCCTGTATAATTGTGCTGACGGATAAATACCAACTGATAATGAATAAATTTTGATACTGCAAGATATAGGCACATCAGTTCATACTGCTCGCCTATCATCAAAGAATTAAATAACGTAATACTGAATTCTGCACTACAACTACACTTTCCCTTGACCTTAGTAATTACGTGCAAAATAATGCTATTCAATCAATTTTATCCTCAATTTATTCTTCAACAAATGAATTAGTTAATTGTAGTCAGGTCATGTAACCTAGGTGTATGTATAATGTAAATACTGGTAGTAGTGTATTATGAATTTACATTACAAATAGAATTAATACCAAAATGTAAATAAGTGTCATATTGATTAAAATAACAAAAGTTTGACGACCTGTTTGGCTAAGTGGTAGTATATCCGCCTTTTAAGCTAGAGGTCTCACGGGTTCGATTCCCGGCCGGACAGATGCTTGAATGATGAATTTAAATATCTGCTCTGGGTCTGGGTGTTAGTTGTCCTTATCTTTGTGTGTTCCATGGCATCCACGACACAGAATATCCTAGTGGGGAGCTATGAGTGTGAAACATTATTTATTTATTGTTCCATATACTTAATGTGAGAAACATTCTATCCTATGGAATATTCATAATGGTCCTTCCAAAAAGTGCTGGCCTTATTCATTTTTAGTGCCTTTTTTCGAGATATATACAGCTATGGCTAATAAAATTATAGATATAAGATAGTGAAAAAAGATACAAATGATATGTGCAAAGATAGAAACTATAATTACACACTTATTTATTTCACACATACTCAGACATAGTCTTTCATGTATCATAAAACTGGCTTGCAGGCTATCGACGATGACTCCAACCAAACCGCACAAATGACGGCCGCGCTGCTCGACTGGCCGCAAGGCACATTCGCCTCCAAGGTAAAACAGAAATTCAACCACAGAAGTACAGATGATTGCAAAATCTTAAAACACCCTGAAATTGTAATGACATTGCAATTACATTTTCTTGTCACAACTAAAACGCGGTCATATCTCTAATAGAGAACTATTCGAGACAAGCTTCGATGAGTAAAAAGATACATAACAAGAGCTGATGATATGATACCTTAAATTGAATAAAACCATCATTTGAAATATGATACACTGTATTAAATCTCACAATAAACTAAGAAATCATTGTTATACCTACTAAAGTATGGTTGTCTCAAATCTACCTTTAAAGTTCTTAAAACTGATCGTACCACGAACTCCTAGTGCGAGCCTGAGCTGGATCGCTCTGGTTTTCGTATCAGCTAGCTATCAGCTAGAGAAAAAACGAAACAAATACTAACACGATTCAGTTCAGGCTTGCGTTAAGAGTTTACGGTACACCCCAGGTCATTGCATTTAACCAACCGGTCTCACTTCAAATATCTTACGGTTGTGGCTGTTAAATAGCAACCAAATAGGATCTTTTCTTTCAGTACATTTTCTGGTTACTTTTTTCAGGTAGAAAAGTCCGACTTCGGGTTGACGATAACCCGCGAGATCGACGGCGGGCTCGAGGTGATTAAGACCAAGCTGCCGGCCGTGCTCAGCGCCGACCTGCGCCTCAACGAGCCGCGATACGCCACGCTGCCTAACATCATGGTTAGTTCCCCCCACAAATACATGCCCTAAAAGCTGGGGAAATTCTTAGTCAAGTTAGTTACGAGTACACCAGTACCCCTAGTATGGCTTCTGTCGAATGATATGTAGTATTAGGCGATTCTCCCTAGAGTCGATTAATGGTTCGCTACGGCACAGCACTACGGCGCAGCACTACGGCGCCGGTACAACTCTACGCCGCTTGCGAGCGAGCGAGAGAGACGATTCCCGCGCGAACAAGGAAGATGGCGTGCCTCCTTTACGATATGATTGTTATTTAATTAATCGGTCCTGACCTAAAGTAAACCAATACGAGTTCAAGTAAAAACAGTGTTTAATTCATAACTAGTATCTACAATAATGTTGGAGCAAGAAAGCATCTAACAGTTTGGCTCTCTTAGTCATTGACAGAGTTATTGTGGTAGTAATGTTGGTACTCAGAGGCTCTTCGCTGTCCCTTTCTATGGCTAAGTTTCCTGTTTTATTAACCCCCGACGCAAAAAGGGGCTGTGTTATAAGTTTCACCGCTGTGTGTCTGTGGCACCACATCCCTTAAACAGATGAACCAATTTGGATGCGGTTTTTAATTGAATGCGGATTTTCTAGTTTTTTAGTTTCTGTTCTTGGATATGCTTTATCAAAATCGGCTTAGCCATTTCAACATTAAGGGTTATTTCTTAATTTTTATGTTATGCTTAGCTCATTCACATTAAACATACTCATCTGCTTCCAGAAAGCCAAAAAGAAGCCCCTCAAGAAGGTAACAGCGAAGGACCTCGGCGTGGACATTTCCCCCCGGATCAAAGTTGTCTCGGTAGAAGACCCCCCGACGAGACAGTCCGGCTCCATCCTTCCTGACGTCGACACGCTCATCGCCAAACTTAAGGAAGGAGGCCACGTTTGATCTCTTCCTATATTCAGGGCCTGCGCTAAACCTCGCGCGGGTGCATGCCTTGCGTATGGGTCTTATCAGAATAACCGTTTCTCAGAAAGTCAATTTAATTGACATGATATGAAAGCAAGATGCCTAGTTACCTGAAAGAAAGTTAAACTACGCGAGGTTTCCCGCAGGGCCTTAGATATGTAACCTAATTGAAAATCTATGTAAATTGAATCACCAAATTTTATACTGAGATTTTTATCAACTGTAATGTAGTGTTATTTAAATATACAAGTTTAAACTGTTTATTTGTGTTTTCTTTTAGTATCGTCGCCTTCAAGTTTGAGATTAATTTTAGTGAACTTTCTGAAAGAGCTTAAAATTTTATCAAGCACTGAAAAAAAATATTTCAACACTTTAACTGCGGGAAGCACATACCTTGTGTTGTCCTTTGTGCGTCGCGAGTGATTATTAGCCGCAGACAAAGTGTTAATAGATGTAGTTTATGACATTTCTTAGACATCTATTTTGTAATTTCTGGATAAAAAGTTTTTTCTGACCTTGATCATAAAGCGTAACTATCCTAGTTCCTTTCGCTCCAAGAAACTGTCTAGACTAGACTACATTAAACACAAAACTCTGCTGCGAACAAAACTGTAATTCATTTCATTATTTCATTTAGCGATCATTTCACATTGGCCCGCTATGTGGCTGATACCACACAACTCTGCCCTCCAAGCAGCCCGTCACCAGCAAGTGGTAGCGCGGGCTGAACCTGGAGCTAACGACTAGGTCCTGGTGGTGGCCGAGGCTGTGTCCCGCCTCTACCATGGTCCGCGGGAGACTGTGCTCGCCCACGCTGTGGTTCATCTCGCTGCAGTTGTCATTGAAAGCGAGCAGCCGCATGCCGCACCCGTACGGGGAACACACTATGCGGCCGTCGGAGGAGTAGCAGAGTTCCTGGAAAAAGGTGCTGTTAGTGGCTGCATGATAGAGACATGCGGGAGGCAAATAAAATGAATTGAAAAAAGGTAATGCCATGAAAAAAAATAAATGAAAAAAGGTATTTCAAGCCATCGCTGTCGCTGGCACCAAGGTTGCTCAGTGTGGGCTGTAGGGCGCTACAGTCCACACTGAGCCACCTTGGTGCCAACATGCACTAGTGTGTATGTGTGTTTGTAATTTCTTACATTGAGACAGCTAAATAGATTTACATACAATTAGGTAAGAAAGCAATCCCTCTCGATTTTTTTTTTGGAAAAGCGATCTCTTACAAAGAAATAGATTAAAAAAAAACTAAGCATCCAGATCACTTCTACAAAAAAAAATTAAAACCCCCAGCGCAGACGGGTCACCTTGATAAAGCCCTTGCCCTCGTTGGCCTCCTCCACGAAGTACTGCAGCCGCGGCCGGTTCTGGCGCACGTAGTGTCTGCAGGCGGCGCGCGCCTCCTCGCTGATGCTGTCGCGCGGCGAGTGGCCCGACGTCGACGGCCTGGCACACACTCTCAGATCAAGGACACAGAAAAAATTTCATCTAAAGTACGGAGCAGTGATAATCACCAAAAAGTATGATGATGAGCACCAATTTTTACGGTGACAAGTGACAACTATCATAATACAGGGTTATTCATATAGGGTATACTAAGCCGAAAAGAGCTCATAGTACTCATCATTATAAACAACTTTTACTATGGGACCAACCCGAAATTCCATAATTCCATAAACCTGGAATTCCATTCCAGCTGTTCCATAGAAAAAATGTTAATGACAACCGACAAAATGTATGGAACAGCTGATTTTTTTTTGCGAATTTCAAGTTGGTCCCTTAATGTTGTTAAAGGGTCCGGACCCTCCTTTTTTTTTTTGATTCAGTAATAGGCTTGCATTTGACCGTCATCTTGCCTGATGGTAAGCAACGATACGGTCTACGATGGAGCATGCTTGCCTAGAAGAAACCTATTCACTCGCGACTTGACGACGCCTAGATTATATCTGTCGGGAAACACCCACAGGCAAAGCGTTCACACTAGCGGTTCGCACTGCGTTCTTCCTGTCCGGTTTATTCTATTTGTAAAAGTTTGAGTACCTTTCATCGGAGAGACAGGGTGTCGAGGCTCGCTGCGGCGGCTGGATGCCCGTGTTTACTCCCGTTATTCTTTGCATGTTGAAGTTGGGCCTCACTTGACCCCTACATTACAAAAAAAGTATATATTAAATTGTTATTTAATTTAATTTTTTTTTTCTTTTAATATTGTTGCGACTTTGATTTATTTAATTCTATTTTAATTTTATATTGTACAATTATTATTATTATTTTTTTTTTTCAATGTTTTATTATTATTATTATTATTTTTTTTTTTGTAATTTAAATTTTCAATTTTTTTGTTACAATTGTCTACATCTGACCTGCCGCACGCCTTGGCGTTGCTGTAAGTGCGGCAGGTATCTAATATAAATAAATAAATAAATATTGAAAATTAAATCGAGATATTGTTTTTGCTCCATCTACATCTACACAAATATTATAAAGAGGAAAGATTTGTATGTTTGCAAGGATAAACTCAAAAACTACTGGACCAATTTAAAAATTCTTTCACCAATATAAAGCTACATTATTAGCGAGTAACATAGACTATATTCATACCCGTGCGAAGCCGGGGCGGGTCGCTATTGGTGCATATAGATAGATAAACTCATAGGGTCTTACTTAAAGCCTGCTTAAAGTTAGTCACTGCTTAAAATACTCTGACAACTTTTCGCTGACGTGAAATGTTACGTCCGAAAACAAGATGGCGACTTTAAGCAATGAATAACTTTAGGCAGGCTTTATAAGTAAGGCCTTTTATTGTTTACACCAGACAGATTCAAAAGGCGCGCCTCATTCCTTCCTAATAGCTTCATCATCAGCAACCTTTAAATCCTCCCATTGCTGGGATATAGGTCTACCCTCGAAGAGTGATTAGGCCGTATTCCAGCACGCTGGCCAAGTGCGGGTTGGTGGATTCACATACGCCATAATTTCTTCTCCGGACGTACGCAGGTTTCCTCACGATATTTTCCTTCACCGAAAAGCCAGTGGTATGTAAATTCGTACATAAGTTCCAAAGAACTCATTGGTACGAGTCGGGGTTTGAACCCGCCACCTCAAGAATGCGAAGTGGCGGTTCTCCCACTGAGCTACCACGGCTTCTAATAGCTTATGGGTTGAATAAACGTAATGAGTACAGTGGTGAGACAGTGCCCTCGGCCGAGTACTCGGTTTGTATAAACAGTTGACGAGGCGAGAGTCAAGAGAACCGTGATTTGTTTGCTCGGCCGAGTATGACCATTTACTGCCTCGCCACTGTACTCGTTACATGTAATCAACACATTAGAGTTAGGGGAAGAGTGGGGCGCGTCTTTATGTATTTTATGGTTTTTATGAGTCTGTTTTTTGAGTCCACATAATTTTCCTGTATTTCTATGTATATTTATAAAACACTCACCTGTTGTATATTTCTTGTATTAATCTATGTTGCTTGAGAGTGATCGACGCTTCCCATACGTCGTTTTGAACGCCCTGTAAAATACGAAGTCTATTTTAGGCTCTTTTTCAATAAAGTTTGTATTTTTATTTTATTAACACAAGTCTCTTTTAACATAAAGTATGTGCGCAACTTAAGAATTTTGTGACGAGATTGGAACTATAAACCGGTCACATTATCTCGAGACCTGGCGTCGATGACGTCACTTCGCGTCGGCGCGCGGCGCTCTGATATGGTGCAAACGTAACAATAAAATGTTTAAAAACCATGAAAAACAAGTCGACGCGTATCGGCAACGAAAGTGCTAACCGTACTGACGCGCCGTGGCGAGCGCGGGGAGGTGAAAGGAGAACGGGGCGGGAGGTTCGCATTCCAGCGAGGTCTCGAGATAATGTGACCGGGCTATAACTAACAAGAAATGGGTTTCCTCCAGCCAGTTTAGTTAATACTTGTAATAATCTGAAGTACACTTCTAGAATTATCTTTTTAAATTTAATTCGATTTTTTCCGTTAAGATTTTTTAAGTTCGTAATTTGAATTTTACGATATGAGAGTAGATAAAGGTTTATATCGCTCACATGTCCCAGGGCCCTTCTGGCGGCCATGACGTTCCGCGGCACCGAGCTGCGCGCACGCGCCTCGCCAGGAGGCACGACCTGAAACAGCTCTTATAAAAAAAAACGTTTCACACTCTTAGCTCCCCACTAGGATAACCTGTGTTGGAGATGCCATGGAACAAACAGAGAGACAAGCATAACTAACACCCAGACCCAGAACAGATATTTAAATTAATCATTCAAACATCTGCCCGGCCGAGAATCGAACCCGGGACCTCTGGATTATAAGGCGAATATATTACTAAATGGTCAACCTTTTTGAAGCCATAATTTTAAGCTGCAACCACCCAGAAGAGGTCATTCATACCTTAAATGAACTTAGTTTTTAGATTTTGCCTCGAGGGCAAAATTCTGGGGAAGAGGAGCCCAGCGGACAACAGAGACAAAAATGACTGGACGATTTGGATGAAATTTGGTATGGAGGTAACTTATATCTTAGATTAACATATAGGCTACTGTTTATCCTATTTTTAAATTAAGTTTCTGTAAAATAGCGAATGAAAATGAAGCGAATGAAACGGTTGGAAAAATGGCTTGTTGTGCAATCATTCTATAGAGTAGATGAGTTTCTGCCTAGAGTATAAGATTATTTTATTGTTCGAATTTATTGTCAATTTTTTTTTTCGCTTGTATTATTTTTTTTGTGATTGCAAATGTAATTTGACATGGTGCTTTTTTTGGTACTAAGATAAATCTAAACTAAACTGCGGGGCGCAGCTAGTGTTTTATGTAAAAAGCACTAGCTACGCTACGCCTTTGTGTGCTAGGTAATAATAAACGTTTTTTCGTACCGAAAAACTAAAAAACATTTCACAATGTGCTTTGGAGCCCGCACTAGAGTGACCTGTGTCGTGGGCTTCGGGCTCTTCCTTTTACGCACAAACAAAAGAGAGTTGAGTTGTGTGTTCTCGGTTAGGTTAGTTACCGGGCTACTAGGGCGGAGGCCGGCGCGGCGGCGCGAGGGCCCCGGCGCCGCCAGCGGCTGCTCGCGCTCCGAGCTCGAGGAGCGCGACCCGCCGTCCTCCTCCGTCGGCGCCGCTCTGTAACATGATAATCAATAAATTAATAACTAATGTCGAAAAAAAAAACAATGTTTTGTTATGTTGTTGTTTGTTGGTGTTTTATAAAGAGTTTATCTATCTATCTAATATCTATAACTCGAGCGCAGTGCTGTGCCGTTTAAGGTTTTGAATTGTATGAGTTAACAATTCTGGGTGGCGCAGACCTGTTATGGGCAAGCGTGACGTTTAACATCAGGCAAGCGATTTGCCTGTCTTGTCACCCAATAGCATAATGGTAACCAAAAGTTGCACCGGGCCCCAAACTAGGCAGAGTCTGTATCTTGGGCACCCTTAAAACATGTCACTCTAACTGGAATATGTTGAATTCGATTCCCGGCCAGGTTGATGTTTGAATAATGTATGTAAATATCTGTTCTGGGTCTGGGTGTTAGTTGTCCTTGCTTTTGTGTGTTCCATGGCATCTCCGACACAGGGTATCGTAGTAGGGAGCTATAAGTGTAAAACATTTATTAATTTGTATTTATTTAATGGAAGAATCTCGGTGAATGTTGGATAATATGTTTGTGGATAGTACAAAGGCTCCAGAATTGGTTGGTGGGTTGGAATTGGTAGGTTTGTTGGTTGGAATTAACAGCAGATTTGTATATTGTGAATTTTGAAAGTCGTAGAACGGAAAGTTGCTTGGATCAATGCATAGAAGTCTAAGTAGTCGCCTGCAAAAGGTCTTTAGTGTTTTAGAGTTGACCCCGTATGGCAATGTATGCAGAAAAAAATCAGCAGTTCCATAAAAAATCATTGACCCTCATTGACAAAATGTATGGAACAGCTGGATAAAGGCCTCTCCAAAAGAACGCCACAAAGCACGAACTTCCGACACATCCACTCGCTACCTGCCGCCTTACGCAGGTTGTCGCTCCATCTAGCCGCAGCGCCCTACTTTACATTTGTCGATCCGTGCGCTTGAGTAACTCACCCTTTCTAATCCTGTCTTTAGCAGCACTAATGAGTAACTCACTCGGGTTCGAGGGGCTGCGGCGCGGACGGCGCGGGCTGCGAGCCGCGGTTGGGGCGGAGGCGCAGGCGCAGGCGCCGGCGCGGCGGCGGGGAGGGCGTGCGCCACGGGGCGCCCCGCCGCGGCGCGCGCTCGGCCTCCGTGTCGCGTGTGCTCTTCAAGCTGCTGTCGTCCTGCGGCTGGATGTCGTGGACGCACGTCCACTGACAAACGATACAGAATTAACATGGGGATACTCACGTTTTACTGTGTCAATTTTAAAAAGTATAAAGCGTAGAGCGTCCTGGACAGTACAGTCCCCAAGGCGGCAACGGCTGCGGCGCTGGACGTTCAAATGGTTATCTTCATCTGGCAGTCTGAGATATTGATTGCAAATGTTCTTCCTTAAAGTATTTAAGGTCACTTATGTGTGATGTTCTTTGTGAGAAGCTTTATTAACCGACTTCAAAAAAGGAGGAGGTTCTGTATGTTTTTTTTTCCAAGTCTTGATGGTGGTAAAAGGTAGGGATAGGGTTGACCTTAATTCACAAATATTATAAAATTAAACTAACCTCTGATCTGTCATCGTGACTTATATTTCTACTCAGTGCACTCCAAGCTTGTGGATGGATCTGAAAATAAAAACACAGTCTAAAGTCGCCTCCACAATATAATGTTGGTCTTCAGAATTCAGTCAAACCATAAACAAGGTCTTCCCTCCTAAAATCGTGTTCCTCATGTCTGAGGGTCGTGACCACCACCTCCAAGTAGCCTCTCTAACGATGTTTCGCCAGCGTTTTCTATCCTCAGCAATGTGAAGTGCTTCGTAGACTGAAGTGTCGAGAGTGGTGCGAATCTGATCAGACCAACGTATCGGGCTGCGTCCTCGTGACCTCTTGCCGTCGACTTTCCCTGTCACCATCAGCTTCTCCAGGTTGTCGCCTTTTTTTCTAGCAATGTGACCGAAATACTCAAGGACACGTTTGAGACAGATGGTAGTATAAACAAGGTAGTGCCGTAAAATAAAAATCTATCATAAGTTACCTGTAAAGCGCTAACGACCTCCGCATCGTTGCCTTCCGGGAAGTCTGAGACGAACTCAACTCTATTCTGCTTGCGATCGGTGTCAAACAAGTGGTCATACATTGATGCTATCGGGATAAGCTGGTTGCTCATTTGCATCAGGCGGTACATGTTTGGCTGTTGAGACAAGGGCTTCTTAATTTTATGTATAGACTAGACATACATATAGAGGCAAGTCTGCACTGTCGAGCTTGAGGTGCATAATACACGTTTAGCAAAGTAATCCTAAAATGCCATGTCAATGTAGGCAACTCAGTCGCACAACTGCGATTGTGTAAAGCTGTTCATACACAAGGCAGCGCAATTTCTTGGTAAGATAATCTGCAACGCAAATAGCGAATTGCAGCACGAATTGAATAAATATTAAGAGATATGCACTATTTGATCGACTTGTATTTATTATTAATCAACCATAGAACAATGTTCTTCGATAACTCGATAATTCGATGTGTACTTCGATAACTACGCTCTCACCTTAAACCCATGCAAGTCCTGCGCTAGAGTCTCCAAATTCAAATCATGAATAATAATAATCAGTCCGCCCGTAGTGCACATCACCATCTGCCTCGCATCCTGAGACAAGCGGCAGCGCATCAAACTCGCCGTGTGAAACACCCTTTGATACACCAGATTATTTTCTGTATACGAGTTAATGTCCCATGTGTAAATACTACCGTCTAAACCCGATGTGACTAAGAGGTTGTCTCGAACTGAGTATTCTATGTTCTTCACCCACTTTGAGTGACCCAAGAGAGAGCGTATTTTGTTCTTGAGGTTACGCACGTCCCATAGTGCTATTGTGGTGTCGTCCGAGCATGTCGCGAACATGCGCCCGTCTAGGAACCTGCAGTACGATGATATTGGTTAATATTAGATTAGAGTCTAATCTAATATAAATCTAACATTTATGGTCTAATCATTAGACCATAAATGTTTTCTAGCATATATGTATCATAAATGTTTTCTAGCATATATGTATCATATCTCTTTTCTATATTGGTGTGATGCATTTCAAAGTTTTCACTCTGATGAGCATGAGATTGGTGAGATATTTAGTTTGGTTTATTTAAGTCTACCACATCTTTGTACTACTTCCAAATTGTGATGAAATATCATTTTTATAGCCAGCACCCTGTTTTTTTTAATGTCTTTACAAACAACAAGTTTATAGTGACTTAATTAAGTTTTTACCCCTTTTTAGAAGTTAGTTAGAAGTTAGTCTATGAATTATTAGATTATTCTTAAAGGCAAAGGGTAGTACTCATCATTATGAACAACTTTTACTATGGGACCATCCCGAAATTCGCGAAAAAAAAATCAGCTGTTCCATAGAAAAATGTCAATGACACTCAACAAAATGTATGGAACAGCTGTTTTTTTTTTCGCGAATTTAGAGTTGGTGCCATAGTAAAAGTTGTTCATAATGATGAGTACTATGAGCCCTTTTCGGCTTGGAATACCCTTTATGTATAACCCTGTATAATATTTATAAGAACAGATTAACGGGAATTTGATCTGGTCATTTTACCAAAATGTTGATACTGTATTGATACTCACTTTACACAGTTAACACAATCCATGTGAGCACTAACTACAGAGTGAATACTCTTATGTGTGAGAGGGTCAAATATCTGAATGGTTCTCTTCTCACAAGCAGCTACTAAAAGAGATCTGAAAGATAAAAAGGAGGATTCTGATGAGGATATGATGAATGTATGTTACAAGACAACTAAGATACTAATAATTACGTTGGCATTGTTTTATATTTATACTAGCTGCCCTCCGCGGTTACGCCCATGTTTTCCAGGATAAAAAGAAGCTTATAAAACTCATTCAATGCTGACGACACGCCTTCACGAATTCCTAACACTCACAAATTGTGTTTGTTTTTAAGGGTGGTATGGCAGAAAACTTTTAGAAAATAGAATGTATTAAGAAAATCAAAGGAGAATTTTTATTATAATTATGTAGTAGTTGGTGTTTTATCTTAAGCGTAGGTATAAATGATTTAAGAGTTCAAATATTACTGAAAATGTTATTCAAACTAAGTCTTGAATAATAAGCTTTGTCTATGCATATATTTTTGTCTATTTGGCAGTACAATGAGGAAGTGGTGACCAGACCTGAAGGCTAGCATGGTTTTATTTCTAGGACGTACCCTTCCGGCGAGAACTCAAGGTTGAAAACACCTCCAGTGGGAACGCAGTTTACGTTGTCGCTCATCCAAGTGGCTATGGGTTTCATCCCACAGTACAGGCTCCTCGCCATCGCGTCGCCGTACCCAATTGGCCTCTGGTACCCCATATCATTGTGCCGTATCCGATAAGGGTTGAAAGCAGAGTACCTCGCCATAAATATATCGTCGTTGTTGCCCATCTTCTCTATCAATTAAATCTTACCAAACTTAAGGCAAACACAAATTATTTATTAAGTACACGACATATTAATATTCTAAATGCATTTGATACTGATTAAGTTACATTCTATAGACGTAAAAATTGCGAAAATTATTGAGAAAACATAGTTAGTACACAAATTCACTTCACGAAGTTCACGATTCTAGAATTTTGATTTTGACAGCTAGCTTTTTATTTATTTATGCCTTTACTTTTTTCTTTCGCGCAAGTAATGTGCTAAAGCTATTAAGTCCATACTTCCATCTTTTTTTACCTGCTTCAACCGTTAACTTCTCGGTGTCATGTCGATGCAGGATTGTAGGCTTTACGTCTATAAAAAAGAGGAAATGTTTTTTTGTATGAATGTGAAAGTAGATAGGTATGTGTTTGTTTTTTTTGACTGCCTCTCGTCGCGGCGTCGATCGCCTGCTATTACTGTTCTGTTAGATTTGCTCTAAATCCAGTTTTTCAGCTCGACCTGTAATCAAGTTTTTGAAATCATCCCTTCGGCCGAGATACTCTCGAAGTGCCGTGGGTTTTTATATTTTTCTTTCAATAATCTTAATGAGCCACTGAGCCACACAGCCGTGACATGTCGTAAGCAAGCGGTGTTGCAACAATATTATAGACAGATGAACTGAATGGAAACACATTGATCTATATAATCAAACGTTTTTATTTTATTATTTTAAGTTAAGTTTTCATACTTTATACAAAAATCTTTTTACAAATAAAACATTAAACAAATACAAAACTGATTATAATTGAGGTACATAATATTTCATGCATTATTTTGTACATTATAGATTACACAATCAAATTATAATCAGAAACAGAGAATGTCAATTATTTCAATTACATACATTTATGTACTATTCATAAATTATGCATAACTTAAAAATTATTAACTAAAAAAACTAAAACTACTACTAAAAAAAATTATAACAATCAAGAAAATTCCAGCAGCTTTGACAGGCTACACTGGACTGTAGACATTATAAAAATTAAGTTAGTGGCTGTATCAAGCCAGCACAGCTTGTCAAGATGGCTGGTATTAGTCAATCTTCAATGTTAATGTATACAGGGTTATTCATAAAGGGTATGCTAAGCCGAAAAGGGCTCATAGTACTCATCATTATGAACAACTTTTACTATGGGACCAACCCGGAATTCGAAACCCTATATGTATAATTCACTTAATACTAGTTACAATCATCAGTAAGAAACTATATTGTCAGATTATTCTTGTATCACACCAGTATTTCACCAAATGTTGGGGTCCAACAAACCAGGAGGAGGTTCTATTTGCCCTGTCCTTAATATGTTCTGTAGGAAAACTTCTAGCCTTGTCTTAGGGCCTCCTTCATCAATATTCTGCAGAACCGCTAAATACTCAGTGCTGATCAACTTGATAATTTTAGGGAATTGCCTGCTGTAGTGTTTGATAAACTCTGATCCGCATACTGTGAAGAAATCATGGAGTAAGGTTGCGCAAATGTCTGGCTCTGGCTTCAGATTTATGAATGAGGCCAGCCAGTGCCATCCGAAATTCAGGCCATGTGGATTATGAACCTTTAAAAATCTGGGAGGTTTGGTTATCCAAATAGCACATCGTAGCCTGAAAATTCCAGACATCCTTTTCAAGAACTTGTCCTGCTTTTCCACTGCTCCATCATCACCATATGTGTACCCTCTTGATAGGTAGAATTCTTTGTCTGACTGACCTTGCTTCTGTGGTAGAAACATAGGCACTAGATATGGGCATAGCTTGTGGAAATATGCCTCTAATAACATACCAAAGTCTACAAACTGTGCCAACAATCCTACTGTGACTGCGGCCAATGGAAAAGCCGCCTCCGGTTTGCTAGATACTAGTAGGTCTCCTTGTCTAACAATTTTCTTTGCTAATAAAGCGGTACAGTAGGCCACACCCTGAGGGTGCTGTGAAGCCGTCACGAAAGTGTCTAAAACTTGGACTCTTTCACCTTTAATTAGTTTTGAGAGTTTATCAAACTTGTCCTTCATGTGTGATCCACTTACTGAAGAGATAGCATTAACTGGGGTGTTCACAGCTTTTTGACAGTCAAATCTGAACTTTTTCAGATTGGGGTTTTCAAGCAAATCTTTGTATTGCGCCTCATATTGAGTTAAGTAGTTTCTCAGTTGAATATAATAGTTGTGGTTTTTAGGCGAGTAGAACATTGGTATTGTCTTTTGAGCTTGTTGTTGGGTTGCTGTTGTTTGTTGTTGGGTGGCTTGTTGCTGAACTTGGGCAGCTTGTAGTTCAGCAGCTCTTTGCTTCTCTGCCTCCTGCTCTATTTCTTTCTGCTTTGCTAGTTCCTCTTGTTGTTCTTGATTAATTTGCTCTTGTTTGATTGCATTCAAATCTTCTAGAATCCGCTCTTTAATATTCTCTATATTTAGAGCTAGAACTTCAGCCTGCCTGACCTCCTTGTCTGTACTCAATTGTGTGTTGCACATTTCCAATATTCCACCCATATTTATGGTTACTGTATTAATTCCTGAAACATACTTGTTATACACTTCTGTGGTAATTGGTTCTGTGCTGAATATATGTGTAATCTGATTGTAGCAGTCGCGCACTTTGGTTTGGCTGACAGTAATGGCCTCCAATCGAGCAGTTGCTTTGTTTTTCTCCTCCAGAACCCTGTTCATGTTTTCAACTCTTTGTTTGTTCAGCATTTGACTTTTATGCTGCTCTAACCTAGCGTTTTCTAAAATTGATACGTTATCATCATCATATAGTTCTTTTAGGAGTTTTCTCATCTCTGCTACTTTGTTCTTGTTTTGTTCTAACAGTTTCTGTCTACATCTTTGAACTGTTTCAGTCCGTGTTTCGACCATTCTTTCTATCATACTTTTGAGACACAGTTCAGTTGCTTCTTGCAATTTTGTCTCGAATTCTTTCATAATGAGGGTAATTCGCAGATCCTCGCGTACTTTGTCTTCCATAAGAGTTTTCATATCTATGTGCTCTTCTTTCTCAGGTTCAGGTTCTTTTAATACCTTCTTTTTTAGAGGGCTTGTGGGGCCTATAGTAGCTTCTTTCACGTGAGGACTCATTTCGGCGGCTTTGGTAAGGGCAGAAATGCGCATCCTTTGAAAGTCTGCGACATGGTCGCTGATATTCATATCACCTTTCCCTGTATAACTTGAATTGTAGCTTAAATAGTCGTCGAGCGTACCGTCTGCATCATAGCTACTATCCATTTTAGTAACTATTTATAATACATTTAAATTAAAGATTACTTCGTCACATCAGCGGCATCGGAAACCACTTTAGAAAAATTGCATTCGTTCGTTTCGTCGTTCGTCGGCTTCGTCGTTCGTTGAATTGACAGTTTGTTTGTGTAAATTTGTGACAGTAGCATGAATCTCAAGAACGTACTAGACATTGACAATGACATACAAATAAAAAGTTGCGAATAGAATTAGAGTCCAATCGAACAAAATTGTTTTCAATCGAATAGTGTGGAGTGGAATCGACGAAAAATATGTGATTCGAATAAATTTGGTATAGTTGAACGCACACAACACAAAATAAAAGGCGCGAAATATGACAAAACAGCTGTTGAGTTGATGTCATTTTTGTTTCGGCTATTCCAAATTAATCCACTTGTGCAGTTTTGGTTCGTTTATTTTTATAAATCATGTGAAAATGGTTCTGCAAAATACTGGAAAATTTAGATCGGACAAAGATGATTCATATAGAAAAGATACTGGCTCATCAACAGGACCTAGGTATGTGTAAAACACTAATTTTTTAAAGGTTTTAACAGTCTTAACAAATGTTATGAAAATGTACCTTTTGTTGAACTGAAATTCTTCTTTGCAGGGAGGAATCGTCAGAGAATCGCATGCGAGTAGCTGTAGAAAATGATAGAATAGATTCTAAATACGGATTCGACCGAGTTAGAGATACTAAAGAAAGGACTGGTTATCTCTTAAACATGCACACGGTGAGCATTAGTTTTGTATTTGTATAGTATATTCTTAACATAAAGTTGTAATACAAAAGTGAAAGTATACATTCTTATAAGGTATATCTTTTTGAAGTATTTCTATGTGATTACAATAAGTTATCTCTGCATTAGTAAATTGCAAACCAAAGGGTGACAAAGACATACCAACAGAATAGCTTTCCTACTCTAGTGTTTATTTGTCCTAATATGTATTTCAACTTTATTGTTTTTAACTTTGTAATCTAGGTCAAGTGAGTAAATGGGAAGGTGCAGGATAGAAAACCGCCCAGGGCATTAAGCCAGACTATGCTGCCACTAATTAACACATTTGCTAAGATAAAGCCATAAAAAAGATCAATTGTATAGTCTTGTCTTGTTATAATGAGCTCAAGAATGCTGTTAACTCGTTCATTTTGATATTAACTTTTCCAAAACTAAATAGGTGTTAGCATTAATGTTAAAATTTGTATTGTAATCAACCACTTGTACGGCAAAGACATATGTATCTACCTCTCATATAACTTTTTCAACTGCTATTTACATTGAATTGCATGCACATCATTCCATCCATCGTAGACTGCATCATCGCTTACCATCAGGCGAGACGGCAATCAAATGCAAGCCTATTTCTGTATAAAAAAAAACATTAAATTTCAGGCTGAAGTTTTAGATGAGGACAAGCGTCTCGTAGCTGCCATGGACTACTACTTCATAGAGATGGACGGATCTAGATTTAAAGTGTCTCTTGTGTTCCAACCATACTTCCTGATCCTGGCACGGCGAGAGTGTGAGCAGGAGGTCATACAGTACTTATCTAAAAAGTTTGCTGGCACAGTGCATAAGATCGAAGTTGTTGAAAAGGAGGACTTGGAATTGGTAAGTTATTTGTTTACCTGACTGTTCAAAGAGAGTTTATGTGTTAAATATGGCTATGAATTTGCCTGATTGTCAGCTACAAGACTGTCTATTGATTAGCATAATTTTAAATTTCCTATTCCGTCATTAATATTACAAATGTGAAATTTGTTCATTAATTGCATTCATTCTTCTTCCATTTTTTTAATTCAACCACGGATTTAAAAAAGTACAGATGGAATGTTGTATAGAAAATGTGTGAAATAGTAAGTAGTATCTGTAATTCCTGTTAGATTTTCCATGGGGCTGAAACCTAAAAAGTGATATCTTGGGCTCATGATTATAATTATTGATCATATTATACAATTTCAGTTAAACCACCTCTCTGGCTTGAAACAACGCTATATTAAGCTCTCTTTCATGACCCAAAATGAGATGATGAAAGTGCGAAGGGAACTACTTACGGCGGTAAATAAAAATAAAGAACGTGAGAAAAAAGACGCCATCTATGCAGAAATGTTGACAAACGCACTGACGAGCGCGGCTGCTATCGAACATGCTAAGAAAACTACAGACCATAAAGAGAATATCTTAGATATTAGAGAACATGATGTCCCATATCATGTTCGCGTTTCAATCGATATGAAAATATTCTGTGGTTCCTGGTACACGGTCAAAAATCGCGGGACAGAGGTACCTATATTCACAAAGCGAGACGACATTATCGAACGACCCGACCCTATAGTGCTAGCCTTCGATATAGAAACAACGAAACTACCGCTGAAATTTCCCGACTCACAAACGGATCAGATCATGATGATCTCTTACATGATCGATGCTCAAGGCTACCTCATCACTAACAGGGAAATAATATCGGTCGATGTCGAAGATTTCGAGTACACGCCAAAGCCAGAATTCGAAGGCAATTTTATAATATTCAACGAAGAAAACGAACTGGCGATGATACAGAAGTTTTTCGACCACATTATGGACGTCAAACCGCACATATTCGTCACATACAACGGCGACTTCTTCGACTGGCCATTTATAGAGGCTCGAGCGGCTATACTGGGGCTGGACATGAAGCAGGAGATAGGCTTCAGTAAGATAGCCGCTAGAGATGGGACGTACGCGTGCCGCCCTGCTATGCATATGGACTGTTTGTGCTGGGTCAAACGCGATTCTTATTTACCGGTGGGCTCGCAAGGTTTGAAAGCCGTCGCCAAAGCCAAGCTGCGATACGACCCAGTAGAGTTGGACCCCGAGGACATGTGCCGGATGGCGGCGGAGCAGCCGCAGGTGCTGTCCAACTACTCCGTATCCGATGCAGTGGCTACCTACTATCTGTATATGAAATACGTACATCCATTCATATTTGCCTTAAGTACTATAATTCCTTTGGAGCCAGACGAGGTGCTCCGTAAAGGGTCCGGTACGCTCTGCGAGTCGCTGTTGATGGTAGAGGCTTTCCATGCTAATATCGTGTTTCCAAACAAGCAAATTGAAGAACTGAATAAGCTCACGAGCGATGGCCATGTGCTCGAGACCGAGACTTATGTCGGCGGGCATGTGGAGGCGCTCGAGTCTGGTGTTTTCCGTGCCGACATAAAGTGCAAGTTCAAAATTGTCCCGACAGCGGTCGACATGCTCATGGAAACCACAGAAAAGACCATGAGACACGCCATCGAGGTCGAAGAAGGCGTCCCACTAGATCTCGTGACGAACTTCGAGGAAGTCTGCGCCGAAATCAAAGAAAAGCTACAGCACATGAAAGACCATCCTAGGAGAGATGAGAACCCGTTGATTTACCATTTAGACGTCGGCGCTATGTATCCGAACATCATTTTGACGAACAGATTGCAGCCATCGGCGATGGTGAACACGAGCATTTGCGCTGTTTGCGACTACAACAAGCCAGGAGCGACCTGCCAGCGACATATGGACTGGATGTGGCGCGGGGACTACTTGCCTGCATCCAGAAGCGAGTACCAGCGCATACAACAGCAGCTCGAAACGGAAAAGTTCCCTCCTCTCCACCCGGGCGGGCCTCAGAGACCATTTCACGCCCTACCCAAGGAAGACCAAGCCGCGTACGAAAAGAAACGCCTTGCGGACTATTGCAGAGTCGCCTACAAGAAGACCAAAGTGACGCGAACAGAAGTCAGAACGACCACCATCTGTCAGAAGGAAAACTCTTTCTACGTCGACACCGTTAGAGCTTTCAGAGATCGTCGCTACGAGTACAAAGCTCTAAACAAGCAGGCCAAAGCTAAAGTGTCGGAAGCGGTAGCGAGCGGCGACGCCACTGAGATCAAGATTGCCAAAAGCCGTGAGGTGCTCTTCGATTCTTTGCAACTGGCGCATAAATGTATTCTCAACTCTTTTTACGGGTACGTTATGAGGCGAGGCGCTCGCTGGCATAGTATGGAAATGGCTGGCATCGTGTGCTACACTGGAGCTAACATAATCATGAAGGCGCGTGAAATCATTGAACAGATCGGCCGTCCGCTTGAGTTAGACACGGACGGGATTTGGTGCGTCCTTCCCGCTTCGTTCCCCGAGAACGTTACAGTGCACACGACGCACGCGAAAAAAAAGAAAATAAACGTATCTTTCCCCAACGCTGTATTGAATGCTATGGTTAAAGACCATTTTACAAACGACCAATACTTCGAGTTGACCGATCCTGAAAATAAGACCTACGCGCAACGGGCAGAGAACTCAATTTTCTTTGAAGTGGACGGACCTTACTTAGCTATGGTGCTACCAGCTTCAAAAGAAGAGGGCAAGAGGCTGAAAAAGCGATACGCCGTGTTTAACTTCGACGGGTCGCTGGCTGAACTAAAAGGTGAGTAAACACAGACGAAAAGTTTGTTAAATGTTAACTCTTACCTCAATAATGTCTAAATGGATTAGGTTTTATGTAGACCGTAGCTAATCAAAAATCTATTTTCTGTCTGCAACTTTCTAACATCGCAAGCAATTTCAAACCATGTTTCTATATCCTTAGGATTCGAAGTGAAACGGCGCGGCGAGCTCCAGCTCATCAAGATCTTTCAATCGTCAGTCTTCGAGGCTTTTCTTAAAGGAAACGACCTCAAAACTTGCTACAGCGCCGTGGCTAAAGTAGCAGACTACTGGCTAGACGTGCTCTACAGTAAAGGGTCCAATATGCCCGATACGGAACTGTTCGAGCTTATATCTGAAAATAGATCCATGTCGAAGAAGCTGGAAGACTATGGCGGTCAGAAGTCCACGTCAATATCAACTGCAAAGCGTTTAGCGGAGTTTTTGGGAGACCAGATGGTGAAAGATGCAGGGCTGGCTTGCAGGTAACTTTATCTTTTAGTTACATTAAAAAAAAATCATCATTCGAGGGTAGACCTGTATCCCAGCACTGGGAGGATTAAAGGTTGCATTATGATGATATGATGACTTGTTTTCAATCCTGTTACTTTATATGAGCGTTGTGACGTTGAATGGCTTTGGGCCAGTCACATTAAATAACGATAGTTTTTATAAACCAAATATTTCAGATTCATAATATCACGTAAGCCAGAGGGCGCACCCGTCACCGAGAGAGCCATACCGCTGGCTATCTTCCAGTCCCCGGCCGCGGTCAAACGTCACCACCTGCGGCGCTGGCTCAAAGACACTAGCATCACCGAGGATATCGACATCAGGGATGTGCTGGACTGGGCCTACTATATCGAGAGACTCAGCGGCGCTATACAGAAGATCATCACTATACCAGCAGCAATGCAAGGCGTAAGTGCACAAGATTTTAAATTTAGAAATAAAAAAATAGTCCATATTTTGCTAACCTGGATCTAGGAATCATACAGGGTTATTCATAAAGAGTATGCTAAGCCGAAAAGGGCTCATAGTACTCATCATTATGAACAACTTTTACTATGGGACCAAACGGAAATTTGTGAAAAAAAAAATCAGCTGTTCCATACATTTTGTCGAGTGTCATTGACATTTTTCAATGGAATAGTTGATATTTTTTTTGCGAATTTTCTTTTTTACAAAGCTTGCATCCTGTTCTTTTGTCACTAATACCAATGAAATATGTAAAATACCGGGTCTAATTGTTAGCCGATACTTATAACAGCAGATCACTTGAAATATCTAACTGCATCATCTGTAAAACTTACTTTTCTGTTGCTATAATTCGCTTGGATCTTTAAATTTTTACTCAACTCAACAGTTAGACAACCCTGTTCCCCGCGTCCAGTACCCTGACTGGCTTCACAAGAAAATGCTCGCGAAAACTGACAAGTTCAAGACGAGGAAGATCACTGATATGTTCTCAGCGGCTCCCAAGGAGGTCAGGGAGAATGGGGAAGGAACTAGCAAGGATAATGGGGTAAAACCTTTTTAACCAACTTCAAAAAAGGAGGAGGTTATCAATTCGTCTGTATGTTTTTTTTTATGTTTGTTACCTCGTAACTTTTGACTGGGTGAATCGATTTTGATGATTCTTTTTTTATTAGAAAGCTGACGCTTCCCATTTGGTCCCATTTTAATTTAGTCCAGTTCTGATAATGTTATCCACGAGAAAACCATATAAGTCTTAAATTTGCATTAAGTACGTGCGCGACAAATAGATGAATAACTCAATAGTCGGTCTTTTGAAGTCGGTTTTTGTTTTTTGTTTTGTAAAAATAATTAACTTTAAGAATATATCTCGCTTCTTTCAACGCTGATTGGTCTACTTAGCTAAAGTGGCCAATGACGGTATTTCTATTCTATTTTTTTAGAAAAAAGCATCTAGATTCTAATTAATTTTTAGGACATGGACACGGAATTGGACATCGAAGACATCGCCAAAGAGCCCAAAGAACGCACGGAGATTAGGCCGGTTGTACACACCGTGAAGAGAAAGAGGCAGGAGTCGCCGCCGCCTGCAGCCACCCACTGGAGGGACGCGCTCGGTGCACCGCCGCCTTTTGGCAACACTAAGGTACCACAGATCGTGTTAATCGATCGAAATCGTTGATAGCATTTTAGCCCACGTCCCACGTCGTGGCGTCTAAAGCGTTACCACAGAGTTAACATTGCTACATGCTACCGCTGCATCTCTAAAGTATAAAAAAACAATATTAATTATTTCTAGAAGATAACATACTTACCGAAGTATTTTTACAGCAAGAAAGACAAAAATGGATAGTCTTCCAAAAGAAAAAGTGGATGTGGCAGATGGAGCAGCGTGGGCTGAGAAATCGAAGCAAACGCGGTACGTAAAAAAAAGAGTAAAAGAGTTTTAAGTCTGTGTTCATAACATTGGATATAATTTGTATAATATGTTTCTATTCTAGGTAAAACTGACCACGAGTCTGTGATGCTGCCTTCTAAGAACGTCGGACCGACCAACACGCTGGGAGGGTTCATCAGGCGGGCGCAGCGGACACTGCTCAATTCTCCATGGCAAATTATACAGGTATCGGGCTCTGATTTAAATCGACTATTTAAAGGTCCTACTTGGGCCTCCAAATAAAAAAAATAAAAATAAACAATACCTACAAATAAAAATGAACAGTCGCTTCTTAAAAAAGTATTTTTTTGGTACATAAGCATATTTGTCTTTTAGATTTTAGAACGGCGAATTAACAAACATCCAGATAAACTTTTTTCAAATACAATATTTACGTCGTAACTGTGTCGATTACTACTGTTGAACCGGCAGGTGGCCGATTAACATAACCGCTCGTTATTTAAGTTAATAAATGTTTCCTCTACAGGTGGCAGAAACAGCAGAGCCGGGTCTGTTCCGCGTGTGGGCGCTAGTAGGCGCCGAGCTGCACCAGGTGCGGCTCTCTGTGGCCCGCGTGTTCTACGTGAACCAGCGCGGCCCGCGGCCGGCGGAGGCGGGCCGCTACTGGCGCCGCTGCACGCGCGTGCTGCCCCGCGCCCGCCCCGCGGCTCACCTCTACCAGTACAGTGTGCCGGAACAGCTGTACCGCGACCACCAGGAGTTAGTACTACATCTCTTAACAACCAACACGCGAGCTATTTCGGACGCTGTTTCGAATTCATACTTGGCGTAGGGGACGCCGTGATCAAGAAAGCGGTTCCCCCAGAGCGAGGCCCTCCCATTGCACTGCAGTTCCTCAATTTCGATTTCGAAAGCAAATAGTAACTGTTATCTAATCTGTTCTTTAGCGCATGCGCGGTGACATGCTGGGTTTTGGCGCCATTGATTATATTTTTAAATTTGGGTGTGGTGTTTAAAAAAGTATGTCAATATAAATTCGTTTTGAAGTTTGTAATTCGCATATTTGAAATGATAGTAGATAAAGTAGTATATAAAACTGCACATAACTAGGTATTAAAACACTCGTATTTTAGTACCCCTCATTATGCAACAGTTTCATAAACTACTATTAATAGAGAGATTCTATTTCAAATGTATCTTAACACTTTGACTGCAGAAAACACATACCTTGTGTTTTCCTTTGCGCGACGCGAGTGCGGCTGCACACGCCAGGCGCGTAAAACAACGCATTTGACTATTAGCCGCACTTAAGGCAAGCGCATGTGATTATTAGCCGCAGTCAAAGTGTTAAAAGTCAAATATTGAGATTAATTGTACTTCATTTCTGTTCACAGAGAGTTAATGGGCGAGTTATCAGCTCCAGAAATCGAGGGAATCTACGAGACTCAGATGAGCTTGGAGTTCCGAGTGCTGGTGCAGCTCGGGTGCATATGCGCGGTGGAGCAGAATGAAGCTAGAAAGTGCGTTATACTTAAAACACGATTATTTTATTTGGAAAACAGCTTTCTAACGGTATAATTATTATACATAAAGTATGATCAATACGCTTAGGCCAACAAAAGTTTTCATTATTATAAAGAAAATCTTCCCAAGAAATCCAGAGATATTTTTGGCGTATTCCACATAACCCCCTGAATCCCCTAGGGGGAAACGAGGCATCCAAAAATAAAAGTCAAGAATGTCTTTATTTTAACAAGCTTTCATTTAGCTTGCCCTGTTTGTGGTTATTATTCTGTTTTTTGAGTCAAATCTTCCAACTGAATTATAAACCACTATCCTATGTTTAATTGAGCTGAAATTTGTAACTCCGATGACAATGCACTTAAAGTTTATTTTGCAAAAAACAAAATACGTGTTCTAGTTAGGAATAGGATTATATCACAATACGAATACGAACAAGTAGTAATGGTTATCTTAAACTACATTTCTTTTCAGATTAATACAGTTCGGTTCAAACAATATGGACACTTTCAATTTGAGCCAGCTCCAATTTAAGAGTGTTGCTGTGCAGCCTTACTTACAAAAACAGGTAACAAAATTACTAAAAAATATATATCTACCCTCAGACCTAGGTTTTTGAAACTTTCGAATGTTTATTAAAATTCAGTGTTCAATCTACCTAATTGGCCGTCAATTTATCAATGAAGGTCGTTTCTAGACGATCTTTGTGATTATTTAACCGCTCTTTGCTACTCAGTAAGTTTCTTTGCGTTTTTCCGCCATCTTGGCCGTTGGTAAGCAATGATGCGGTCTATGATGGACAGCCTGATTATATCTATCGGGGAATATACAAACAGGCACAGCATTCTATTCCGGCGGTTTGCACAATAAAAGTGGTATCCAAGCGTTTCATGTGGGGTTTTGTTATATATCTACCATAACCATTTGAGCGTCCCGGTGACTACACTACCCAAAAAATATATAGCGTAAAGCGTCCCGGAGGGTCATTCCCAGTTGTCACCCTCTTCTACTGTTTTTTTTTTCATTTTGTAATATTGGCAGGCTTGCATTTGACCGCCATCTTGCCTACTTGCATGTATAAATATTGCTTGGTTATTCATAAAGGGTATGCTAAGCCGAAAAGGGCTCATAGTACCCATCATTCTGAATAACTTTTACTATGGGACCAACCCGAAATTCGCGAAAAAAAAACTGTTCCATAGAAAAATGACAATGACACTCGACAAAATGTATGGAACAACAGCTGTTTTTTTTTTCGCGAATTCTGAGTTGGTCCCATAGTAAAAGTTGTTCATAATGATGAGTACTATGAGCCCTTTTCGGCTTAGCATACCCTTGATGAATAACCCTGTATATAAGCAACGATATGACAATCGGGAATTGATTTTAAAGGAGTACAGACCCCAAGGCGACAACGTTTTCGGCGCTGAATGTTCAAATTATGTTGCTTTTTTGTGCCCTAATAATAATGCCCTAATAATCAGTTAACCGGTATTTTTCTCTCAGGACAATGTATCACCTCTCAAACACATCTTCCTCTACCAACACTCGGCGCCCGGCTCCAGCCGCAGCATGTGGGCCCTCATTCTCGGGCCCACGAAGAAAGGTTACATATTCGTACTCGACACGGTGAAGACTAACCAAGTGCCCAACATGAACGCGCTGTATGCGACCGAGAGGACTGCCAAGTAAGTTACGTACTGTATAGCTATCCTAAATACATAGACATGATGTAAGATAGATGCTTTCGTTTCGTATATTTCAATATTTTACTTTGAAAAATAAAGTCAGAACTGAGAGTGATTTGCACGAACTAAGTAGAAATTTTTGTAATAGAAATGTTCGTCTAGTTCACTATTGGTTCCTAACTCATATTAATATCGCACTCTGAGATAGAGTAGCTTTTCGTCGCTAACATAATTTATAAAATCGGACCGATTCTCGTTCTAAGTACAAACATACTCGTACTACATCCCAGAGTGGGAACTGATCTGGAACTGTAAATCCAGGATCAACGCAGGCACCGACGAGTGCTCCCTCCCCGGCGCCGAGCTGAGCTGGGAAGTGGCGGTGGAGAGCGAGGCTCGGGCGGTGCACCGGCGCGTGCAGCGCGCGCTGGCGCGGTACGGGGACGAGCGCTGCGGGCCCACCGCCGTGGCGCTGCAGGCCGCGCTGTCGCCGCCCGCGCTCACGGCGCTCATGCCGGGTAACTGTCGGCGGTCGGGAGTGCGGCTCTACCGGGAGCTGGCCAGTAACCCTGCCTCGCTAGAGAGCGGAACAGGGGAACTGACGCGAGAGGATGGGGGTTGGGCTCTCTGGAGTGTGTCACCGTCTGTGTCACATGTGCCCCTCTGTGTTTCGAGCAACTTGTAATATAGTATCTTATAGGTATACGCCACCTGTGGCAGTGCTATCTTTCATGGCGAAAGCCTGGATCACGCAGTCAAAGTTCTGCAGCCGAATGCACCAGTAATTTTTTTAATAACACACGCTGTCCTTGGGTAGAGCACATAGTTTGGTTGGAGTTCAGTTTTGTTGAATGCCGGAACTGTATTGTGAGCTCATTTTTTAACTCGTCGTCCACAAAAGCGTTGTCAAAGGGTTCTAAACAAAGATAACTTTCAACAGGTTTATCAGAGTTCCCCCTAGTCCCGCTGCACGTGAAGGATGTAGAGTCGCTGTACAGCGCGCTGGAGTGGCAGCGGCTGGGGGCGCGCGCCATCGTGCGGCATTATCTCAACTTGGACGCGGTTCTGCAGCTCACTATAGAACAGTGCAGGTATGTTATACATATCTATGTACTCCTGTACAACCTTATACAAATATAACAACTTTTACAATGAGGCAAACCCTGAAATCGCGAAAATAAAACAGCTGTTCCATAGAAAGATGTCAACGACACTCGACAAAATGTATGGAACAGCTGCTTATTTGGCCCCATAGTAAAAATTGTTCATATTGATGAGTACTATGAGCTCTTTTTGCACCCATTCCTTATATCCATGTCTGTATCTTTGTCTGCAGGTACTTCCACCTGCCCCTGGGCAACATCCCCCCCGACCCGGCGCTGACGGGCGCCGACCTGTTCTTCGCCCGCCACCTGCTCAAGCACAACTTCGTGCTGTGGTGCTCGCCGCTAGAGCGGCCCGACCTCGGCGGGAGGGAGACGGACGATAACAGGTGATCTAGGAACTTCTTTTGTAGACTTACGAGTACTTACTTACTGTAAAATGCCGACGGAAAGGAGACCTTGAAAGTACCTACCGTAGCGTTGTAAGTACCATGAATTCTGAATCAGTCTCGTATCAGCAAACAAGGTTTACGTATTATCACTCCATTCTGTTACACCAGCCTCTCTAGCCAAGTTGCATTTCTAAAATCGAATCGCTATAGAAAACTAGGGCAATGTATGGGAATGACATATCTAAGATTATAGACATGTTATTCCCATACATTATCCTAGTTTTCTATAGCGTTTCGATTATAGAACTGTAATTTGGCTAGGGGGGCTCGTATACGATAGATTGTATTTACAAATGCTAATGATAGAATAATGAAATGTTTTCTTCAGGCTTGTGAGCGAAGTGGAAGAAATGTCAATATGCAGCCACAACGCTCCAGGGGCGTACTCCAGTGTGTGCGTGGAGCTAGAGAGCGATGCGCTCGCCGTTTGTGCGCTCCTGCAGGCGCCGCAGATATTACAGGTCACTCGTTCATTCATTCACTCACTCATTCATTCCTACATTGTACTTTCTTGTTAGTTGATTGATTTTCAGGCTTACAGATCTTCTGCTAGCATTGGCGCAAAATCATCAACACAACAAAACTTGAAACACTGAATAGAAGATCCCGGGACTCCTCCAGATTATTCTGATCATCAGCACAAAGCCCATTGCTCAACAAAAACTGATCAAACCCATACCAACCAACCAATACACAGAACACTGGCAGAATTGCGACAACACCGCAGAAGCCAAGAAGAAAAAGTTGAAGTCTTCTGCCTTGTTCTGTTGTTTTTACCTCCTTGTACGACATGAAATCTAGCTTCTTATAACCCGGTCACATTATCTCGAGACCTGGCGTCGTCGTAAAAGTCCAAACGTAACAATGAAATGTTTAAAAATATACCACGAAAACAAGTCGACGCGTATCGGCAACGAAAGTGCTAACCGTACTGACGCGCCGGGGCGAGCGCGGGGAGGTGAAAGGAGAATGGGGCGGAGGTTCGCATTCCAGCGAGGTCTCGAGATAATGTGACCGGGCTATAGTTAGTTCGCTTATGAAAAAATGATAATTTATCTGTTTTGATTGTAGATGGAAGGGACAAGCGCTGCCACATCGTTCGGAGCGCAGCACACGAGCATACAAGACGTCATGGCTAACACAGGTCAGAACAGATCAGTTTCGGTTTTTTAGGGTTACGTACCCACGTCATACGTCCGGTATGTAACTCTTATGATGAGACTCCAGTGTATGTCTGTTTGTATGTATTTATTTTTATACTTCTATCCCCATGTTAAGGTCCAAACGCGTCAGTAAACTACGATGAAACGGCACAGTGCAGCGCCGCCTTCAAAATTCTGCGAACGATGATCGCAGCCTGGCTACGTGACGTCACACAATTCAAGAATGTCTTCGCAGACTACCAAATATCACATTTTTACAGGTAAAACCTATCTTTGATAATTTATGAGTTTATACAATTGACAGCTTGATTGGAATGATGAATTTAAGTATCTGCTCTGAGTCTGGGTATTAGTTGCCCTTGTCATTGAGTGGGTCATGGCATCCCCGTCACAGGGAATAAATTAAATTATGAAGTTATGAGTTCCGAACGGTCCTTTTAATTCGCCAGGTGGTTAAAGACTCCAACATCCCTTCTGTACGACCCCGCGCTACGTCGTTCGCTGTACAACCTGATGAAGAAACTGTTCCTGATGCTCGTGGCAGAGTTCAAGCGGCTCGGCTCACTTATCGTGTACGCGGACTTTAATAAGATACTGCTCGCTACGAAGAAGAGTAATATCTTGGATGGGATAGGTAAGGAGGAGCCGGGGACTTAGAACTAGCTTATACTTAGCTTTTGTATCCCCTGCCTGACGAAGACATGACTAAAAGGGGCTTATGAGCTCGTGTGTGGTCAGATTTGGGGGTCTTGCTACCTTCTCAAACGAGCTCAATGAAGAAAATGGTGCGGTGTAACCCGTATCGTCGTAAGGACGGAAAAGGGGCTAACGTCCTGGGGGGGCACCAGTATGTGTTCGTCAGAGATCCTTGTGCCCTCCTTGTCAAAGCACATGCTGGCAACCGAGAGGGTTTTAGCAGATGTAACCCACTAAAACCTGGTAACCCGGTTGCTCCCCAACGCAGCCGGGCATCTTCCGAAGATTTCCTCCCCATAATTACAGGATTATAACAAAAACGAGACCATCTTTTATACAACTTCAGACGCTTGGCCCACCTGAAGGTACTAATAAACTGCAATTTCACCAGGCTACGTGGAGTTTGTGGTGCAAAGCATCAGAAACAAGGAGCTGTTTCACGGCATCGACATCCGTTACAAGCAATGCTGGGCGCACCTACTGTGGCTAGATGAGGCTAACTACGCGGGGATACAGGTTACTATTTATCTACAACTAGCGGCCCGTCCCGGCTTCGCACGGGTAGACATTCATTTTTGAAACATTTTGGGATAAACGTAGAGTAAATGTGTCTTGATGATTTTGATGACTTCAAAAAAGGAGGAGGTTATCAATTCGTCTGTTTTTTTTGTTTTTTTTTTTATGTTTGTTACCTCATAACTTTTGACTGGGTGAATCGATTTTGATGATTCTTTTTTTATTAGAAAGCTGGCGCTTCCCATTTGGTCCCATTTCAGTTTAGTCCAGTTCTGATAATGGTATCCATGAGAAAACCATTTAAGTCTTAAATTGGCATGAAGTACGTGCGCGACAAATAGATGAATAACTCAATAGTCGGTCTTTTGAAGTCGGTTTTTGTTTTTTGTAAAAATAATTGTATTTGAAGTAGTTAAGATTGTAGATTAAACCTGAAGCTCGACAAGGTATTCGTAATAAATGACGGATATTAAACCACGGACAACTATACAATTAATGACCGTTCAATTGCAGGGAAAACTACCGGAAGGGTTGACAGAAGTGGGATCATCGCAATTGCCGCCCGCCTCCGAAGATAACGCCAATGAAAATGTTAGTATGGTTTTTATAAAAGTATGTATTCAAATTACGATTTTGCTCTAATACATTTTTTGATGCCTATTTGTTTAATCCATTAACCCTACAAATGTAGGTTATCGCAAGAATTTTTTTTCTGTTGTCTGTCAGTCCCTTTACATTGGACAAAAGGAGAAAATTTTTCTTTGCTTTTTACTGCAATTTTCTTCTTAATTACTTTCAGTTCTTTCAAACATGAAAGTGACGAAGGCCTATGCCAGACGAGCACGCCAGAATTGCCTCTACTATGTCTATACATATATTTTTCTTTACCGGTTACTCGATTGTTTTAGGAAGGCACAATAACCATGCACTGGAACCTGGCCAACTTCTTGCCGAGCGCAGTCCGCGAGCAGTTCGCGGCTGCGGTCGCTGGTTTTCTCAGCGCGGCTTACGCTGAGCCTCAGCAGCTGTCGGCGCTGCTCAGCGGGGAGATCGCGCAGAAACTGTTCCAGTGAGTACATTTTAAAAGGTTTTTTAGCTTGCTCTGTACGAGTATGTTGTTTTATTTGTTTGGGTCAAATCTTGCAGCTGAATTTTGAACCACTTCCCGATGTCAAATTGTGCTGAAATTCGGTATACCTGTGTTCGATGACACTGCAAGAAAACCTTGTTTTTTTAAACTGTAGCATACATGTGCGTAACTGTATCTTGGTACAACAATGTCATCGATACCAAATTTCATCCAAAGCCATTCAGTTATTGCATGATTGAGTAACAAACATCTGAACGTACAAACATTTAAATTTTAGTAAAGTACAGAATCTCTGAATACATTATTGCACAAAACTAAAAGAATCACAGACACAATTCAGACATAATTATACACAACACACATTATACATATTCTAGGCAAGCTTATTCCATCGTAGACTGCATCATTGCTAGCATCATGCTAATCAGGCGAAATGGCAATTAAACGCAAGCCTGTCACAAAAAAAAACTAGCACACAATATTTGCCAAACATTCTTTGATGTGATCAACAGAGTGACCGAGAAGATAAACAGCCGCATGCCGGCGCTGAAGGCCGGCGACGTGGCGCCGCAGCCCGGGCTGCGCGGCGCCGCGCTCGCGGGTGACGTCACGCCGGCGCTGCTCTACGTCAACGCGGTCTGCAAGGTCCTCTCGCTGCACTCCGCGCTCGACGAGGAGGTTGGTGTATACTAAGCTAACCCTGCTCTTATAATATCAGAGCGAGGCTCTGGGCCACTACCTCAGCTGCTCCATAAAATTGATTACGAGCGCAGCACCAGCACCAGTAGCAAAATTATCTTCATTTAACACACTATTATAAATTCTGTGGCATCTAGGTAACCCTCCTCCGCCGCAACCTGCTCCGTCTGATAGGCGTGGGCGAGTTCAGCAGCGCGGCGGAGTGGCGCGACCCGTGCGCCAGCTGCGTGCTGAGCGAGGTCATCTGCCAGGTGTGCAACCAGTGCCGCGACCTGGACCTGTGCCGCGACCCGGCCCGGGGGACCACCGGCGACGGGTGAGTCGGGGAGCCATAACGAAAGGGGTTGCTAAGCGGACACGAGCTTATGGTACTCATTATTTTGAACTGATTTATTATTGCTAGTTACTCTACCGCCAAGCAGTAGTGTAGTGCACATAAGATATAAGATGATTTGTTGTATTTGTTTTATGTAGTGGTAGGGCTCTTTTGCAGAGCCCGCCTGGGGAAGTACCACACCTTTGCCAGTTATTCCACCGCCAAGCAGTAATGTGTAAACATTACTGTGTTCCGGTTGGAAGGGCATTGTTTCCAGTGAAATTACAGGGCAAATGGAAGATTAATCAGTTCGTTCGTAGCGCCCGCCGACAGAGGTCGTTTGTCACGAACACTACTTTGTTTTTGAAATCGCGAGTTATTACTAAAGTTCCAAAATGTTTAAGTGTCCATCCTGTAGTACTGACCATATTGATGGGGTTAGTTGTTCCAACTGTACCTCGTCCTACTGCTATGATTGTGCGAATATTTCTGAGAAGAACTATAGAAAGTTGGCGTCAGCGAAAAAAGCCTCTTTACTTTGTCCTGATTGTAAGTGCATGCCTCGGGCGCTTGTAGGCTCACCGCAACCTCCGTCACCCGTGCATTCCGTGCCATCCTCGTCGGCAACTCTGGATCTAGTTCTGCAGGAGCTTCGAAATGGGATCAGTGGAATTAACGTGCGGCTCGAGCAGCTGCCTACTCTGGTGCAGGAGGTCAAGGACATTAAGGACCAATTTCTTCAGTTCGAAGTCTGCATGACCACCAAAACGGCAGCCCTGGAGACGCGTGTCACCGCTCTGGAAACCAACATCGGTAACTCAGACTACCCTCAACTCCAAAACGCGCTATCCCAACTGGCCGCTGACCTCGCGTTGAAGGAGCAACGGGAACGAGTTAACAACGTCGAAATCAAAGGTGTGCCTATGAAGAAAAACGAAAACCTCACTGAACTCGTTTGTAAAATCGCCGAGTTGGTCGGCCAGTCTCTGCTACCCTCAGACTTCAACTTCATAACTAGGGCCCGCTCCTCTACCGATAATAAATCGATAATTGTCGGATTTCTGGGCAGATACACCAAGGAAAATTTCGTAGCGGCTGCTAGATCGCGTAAGAACCTGAGTGCGGCAAACCTGGGCTTCTCGGGAGTCCCTTCTAGAATTTTTGTGAACGACCACCTTACACGTGACAATAAGCAGCTTCTTACGAAGACCAAAAAGCTAGCTATCGATAAGAACTACAAATTCACCTGGGTCCAGAACTGCAGAATTCTAGTAAGGAAAAATGAAACGTCGCCCATCATTCACATCCAGCAGGAGGATGATCTCAATAAACTGAAGTGACTACCTATTTTAGTAATTTTAATTAGAGCTCTTGTTTTTATAAGGACTTCCCTTGCTGTGCCATATGAATCTTATACTGATCTGCCTAATTATTTAGTTTTTAATATAGCACAAACTGAGCTACTGTATTGTATTGAATGTACGAAAAAACTTATTAACTACTTGCCTCAATCTTCCTATCGTATCATTTCTTTATTAATATCATTTGTTTTAATTTACGTACATTTCCATCCATATAACTGCCATTTCGTACTTGCCTTTGTCCGTTTTCTATATATCTTAGTCGTATCGACTGAACATTTTTACGTGTATTGTTGTTCCCAACTGGTTTTAGAGCATGATGATTTATACATTTGCCCACTCTTATGTAAAATGCACTTAATTATGTCATTGCGCCGTAGTGTACCGACTTTTTACAGAAAAATATTGTTGTCGCCTTCTTGTAATTTGCCTAAAAATATAGTATACCCACATTTACAATTGCATTCTAAAGTCTCGGTAATTTCTACTGCCAATTATTCTTTCGTGCCGCCACTACGCATTGAAATCAAACATAAACACGGTCTCGATCCCGGCTACCGCCTTAAATTGTGTGAACTTTTTATCGTAATTTACCGTTTTAATTTTAATAACTCTGACCGCTTCACCCAATTTATCATGTCGGAGCCATATACTCGGTCTGCACGTCTGCATTACTTTTATTATTATCTGCAGCACTGTGTTTTACATCACAAAAATTGCTACGCAATATTTTGTTCGCAAACATCTAACATAATAATTAGTACACTCCTCTATCACTTAAATATTGTCGCACTTTCTGGCCGAGTTGCGATTCGGCCGGTTTGTGGTTATGGTGTTTGAGGTTTATTATCAAAATGTTAGAGGTTTGCGAACGAAAGTACATGATTTAAAGCACAGTGTTTTTCTAAACCGATTCGACGTTATCGTGTTGACCGAGACGTGGCTCTGGGACGGTATTAGGAACGAGGAACTTTTTAGTGACGCGTATACGGTGTGGCGGCGCGATCGAGACTACGGCGCCCGCGGGCAGGCTCGCGGCGGCGGGGTGCTTATCGCCGCCCGCCGGGAGCTCGCTGCGCGCGCGCGGCCGCACTGGCATTCTACAGCCGAGGACATATGGATTTCGATTGTAGTTAAAGCGACCGATAAATCACCACCTATAAATTTGCACGTTGGTTGCCTTTATCTCATAGAACAGAACCTAGGCTTGTCATCCTCGACTCAATTAGTAAATTTCTGTGACAAGGTGCTATCGATTGTGGCCGACAATCCTAATGATAAGTTTTTAATTATTGGCGATTTTAATAAAGGGGATGTAACTTGGATGGTAGCCGCGGACCACAGCTATTTGTCGCCCGTAGTTAAGATCACGGACTGTGATCATATGGAAATTTTAGATCTTATGAATATAAACAACTTACATCAATTTAATAATGTTCCTAACATGTATGACGGCAGTATTCTCGACTTGGTTCTTTCCAATGATGATGTATCGGTTTCGCGTTGTTTGGATCCACTGATAAAGGAGGACAAATTCCACCCGGCACTAGTTTGTAGACCCCACTTTATCCACACGAGTGCCCTTACCCCTACATTAAAGCCCAAGTTTTTCTATGGTAAAGGTGATTACTCGGCAATTTGCAGCGAATTAGATAAACAGGACTGGCAAACTTTGATCGAGTGTGGTAGCATGGACGAGTCAGTTGATTTATTTAATAGGATATTATCTGAACTAAGGGACAGGTATGTACCATGTAAATGGGTGCGACCAGCTCGATATCCGGTGTGGTACTCACCCGCTCTAATCAAGATACTTAATGAGAAAAATAAGTACCATCGTAAATTTAGAATATATAAAAATATCTCAGATCAAAACTCTTTTAGGACTTTACGTGAACGAGTAAAGAAGGTAGAACGTGAATGCTATCTTAACTACATAGCTAAAGTGGAAGGCTCTATTCGCGATAACCCTAAGGGCTTTTGGTCGTATATCCAATCCAATAAACAACACAACACTTATCCATCGTCCATGTCATACAATGATCAGTCTGTTGAGTCTGGTGTTGATATTTGTAATGCTTTTGCCGATTTTTTCAACTCGAATTATTTACCACCCTCTCCACGTGCACCAAGATCGGCTGATCATAACTTCGGCACCGAAAACTCTGTAGCTGACATACATACTATCTCGGTATCTTCTCCTATTATTTTGAAACTGCTAAAATATCTTGACTGCAATAAATCAGCTGGGCCAGATGGCTTGCAATGGCTTGCATCCATACCTTCTTAGGAACTGTGCTGAAAGCCTGGTTTATCCTGTTAACCTACTCTTTTGCAAGTCAATTTCTGTTGGTACTGTTCCTAAAATTTGGAAAACGGCAACGGTTACACCTATTCACAAAAAAGGGTCCAAACGAGACATCTCCAACTACAGACCGATTTCGAAACTTTGTGTTCTCGCTAAGATCCTAGAAAAAATAGTACATGATCAGATATACGTTGCTCTTAAACAATTTTTCACACCGCAGCAGCACGGATTCCTGAAGGGGAGGTCTACAACTACAAACCTTGTTTCTTTCATTGATGCAGTGACTGCTGGCATGGAGGGTGGGGGACAGGTGGACGCGGTTTACACTGACTATAGTAAAGCATTTGACCGCATCGACCATTCCATTCTACTAGAGAAGCTAAATGAGGCCGGAATAAGGGGTGATCTGTTTAGATGGCTCACTTCTTATGTCGGTGGTCGGTGCCAAACAGTTGTCTTGGGTGGGTACGCGTCTGTGCCATCTCTCATCCCCTCCGGTGTGCCCCAAGGTTCGATTCTTGGCCCTTTGCTCTTCATTATCTTCATTAATGACATCGGCCAATGTTTCCAGCATTCCAATTATGTGCTTTATGCCGATGATATGAAAATATATAAGAACATCAGAAATAGGCAAGACTCAGAGCTACTCCAAAGTGATCTTGATAACCTGCATAAATATTGTTTGTTAAACAAACTCGATCTTAACATTCTTAAATGCTGTAGCATCACCTTTAGCAGATCTACTAGGACCCTTAGTAATGACTACAAAATTAATGGGCAGGCTCTTACGCGGACAGACTCTGTTACCGACCTTGGTGTAACTCTCGACTCTAAGCTTCTCTTTGACAAGCATATTGAGAACATCACAGTAAAGGCTATGAAAACCTTGGGATTTATCCTTCGCGTTACCAAAGATTTTAAGCTCATTAAAACCCTAAAAATTCTTTTTTGTTCCTTGGTCCGTAGTCAACTTGAGTATGCCTCCCAAGTCTGGAATCCGTGCTATGATAAATACATGCTCCTCCTTGAAAAGCCTCAAAGGAAATTTTTGCGCTTTGTTAACTTCAAGGCAAAGATCTCGAATAGGGGCTTTGATTACGAAGCGAGCTGTAGGCATCATCACTTGTTACCCCTTTTTAAAAGAAGGGAAGCTGCTGACCTCTCTTTTCTGCACAGCATAGTGTTGAATAGAATTGACTGTTCCTCCTTACTATCAGAAATAAGGCTTGTCACGCCATCTATATCTTCGCGTAAAAACTACATTCGACTTCATATTCCTTGTTCTCATACGAATTACCGAAGAAACTCTTTCTTCTCCCGTACATTTTCAAAATTTAATAACAATTTTTCCGAACATACTGATCTTTTTGCAACATGGCACAATATATTTAAAAACCTAATTAATAATACTTTTTTTGGCTGCAGTAATCATAAAGGCAATAATTAAATGCATTATATAAATTAACATAAATATGTAAGTGGCTCATAATTAATTAATTGAATTTTAAGGTAGGTAATATCTAAATTTTATTTCTAATTCTTTTATTCTATGTTTAAATTTTCGCTGACACTATGTTTGTATATTCTTTCGTTTTTCTTACTTTTACTCGCGCATTTTCATTCTTATGCTACGAGTGATAACTGTTGAAGGCCTAGGTGTGCCTATCAAACTTTATTGTTTAATTATAAGAAGGCTGTTTGTTATCCAAATAAAATAAAATAAATAAAATAAAATAAAATTAAACAACTTATATCTCAGGGTGACGAGCGCAGTGCTGTGCCGCGCAAGGTCTTGAATTCTAAGAATTCAAAATTCTGGGTGGCACAGACCTGTTTATGGGCAAACGTGACGTTTAACATCAGGCGAGCGATTTGCTCGTCTCGTCTCTCAATATTATAAAAAAAAAATAAAAAAAATTGTTATCCAGTTAAGAAAGTACAAACAATGGTTTAAAAACTTAGAAATAACAACAATAAACTAACTATATCAGATTAAGCCATAAATTTCCAGAACTTTGGCTGTGGCCCCAAATTAGGCAAAAGGTCCGTATTGTGCAGACCAAGATTGGTCATTGACGTTTTTCTATGGAACAGCCGATTATTTTTGTAATTCTTGTAATAATTGTATATTGTTCTAGGCCTGTGTGCGTGTGCCCGACTTGCGGCACCTCGTACGACAACCAGGAGCTGGAGTGGCGGCTTATAGAGATCATGAACAGGAGGACTATGACCTATACACTGCAGGACCTCATATGTAGCAGGTGTCACCAGGTTTGTGCCGTTCATAGGGTTACAAGGAAAGAAAAAGCCGAAGGGGGTTCATAGAACTCATTATTATGGGCGATTTATTATTATTAGGATTTTTACATTATTAGGACAAACCATGTAATCACAAATTAAGTTAGCTGTTTCATAGAGAATCAATGACATTCGACAAAGTTTACTCCTATATAACTCAGGCCCTCAAAGCTGCCAAACACATGTTGTGTGTAAAAGACAAAAAACCACTGCTAAGTCGAGGCGAGATGATTGAAATAAGTTCTATTACATTCCTAAACATGAATCTGAAATAAACTAGACACACTTTTTGGTCACATTTGTACAAAATCTAAATAAACATGTTCTATGAATAATGTTCGACTAAATACGCGGTTTTTCACAGGTGAAGCGAGAGAACTTATCTACAGTGTGCGAGTGTGCAGGAGAGTTCTCTCTAATGGTGCCAGTGCGTGAAGTCAACTCACAGCTGACCACTTTCAAAACCATTGCGGAGTATTACAAGATGCCTCTCTTATTGGAACTGATAGATTTTAATCTTAAGAACATGTGATATTGTATTAATATTGTGTAATTTTAAGAATAATAATAATTTTTGTAAAAATATTTTTAGATTTTTATTTATTCAGTAGGTAGTTTTGAATTTTCAATCACAGAATTTAATTGAACTGTCAAAAAATGTATGTAAATAAAATATGCCTCTATGTGAACTCTAATAATCAGCTAATAAGCAAACATCCAATATTTAAATATTTGCCATCAAACTATTGCTGTCTCAGTGGTCAGTTACATCATATGCGTGAAGACGAAGCCTGTGAAGGTAGCAAATAAGTAGCTCTCAATAAATCACATGTAATTAGAAAATGTGGCTTCTTGAGTAAAACCATAGATGAAATAAGGTAAACGTAAATTGTCAGGCTTCCAGTCAGCCTAAAACTAAAACTCATTCACACATTCCACTCAGCTAATACCGACTACAGTAAAACAATTCATATCAATCGGATATCATTATATTAGGCACTATTAAATAAGCATATTCACAAATTAATCAATAAAAAAGAATGTTATTTCAATCAAAGAGTGCTCCTTTCATCGTTTGGTGTCTGCCCCAAGCCTTTTGCAACTTCACTTATGCATAGCCACTGCCCGTCGGCGCCCTCTCGCCATAGGCTGACTTTATTATCTCCTCCAGAGACTGCCAAGATGTTTCCAGTAAGAGACCAGCTCACACTCCACACAACATCATCAAAAGTGTTGAGTATCTGTGGTGTCCAAGACACATTGTCATCACTGGTCCAGATAACAACTCTCTTGTCCTGGGAGCAGCTGGCGATCATAGATCTCTGCAGCCCGAGGGAGGGAGCCCAAGCCACATCTCTCACCCAGTCCATGTGCATCTCAAGCTTGTTTTCCTCAACCCATAGGTCTTCTTGTTCTCTCCATATCTAAAACAATAGGATTATGTAGGTAAGTTAAGAATGGTTTGTCTGTTTCCAGGCTAATTTAAGTTTTGATTCTAGTCTAGGTTGAATTCGATTTTAATCTATGAAGTAATAGATAGATTTTAAATAGATCCCTTATTCTTTATTGTAGTCACTGCAATGTTGCAGTTCAAAAACTTTAGTTTTGAAAAAGTTTAGTTATTTTAAACACAGGCTCGCTCGGTATTGCTTGTTAGCAACTAATTTTGATACGAGTAAATTGTTTATTACCTTGATAAGGTTATCACATCCACCAGTGACTATTCTCTTAGGAGCATCTTTGTTGTTAAGAGGGTCCAAGTTCAAGTCTGCTGATATTGCTGGGCACCAGCTGATAGAGTTGACTCCAATAGCATGCGCTCCTGGAATCTTTTTCACTTCCCAGTTTCCGCTGTCCTGGGAGTATGTAATGATGGAGATGGAGCCGTCGGAGCTGCAGCACGCTAGGATGAGCCCGTACTCTGCGGGCGCCCATGCCACAGAGTTTACAGAGCTCTCGTGGCCGGTGTATTCGTACAATTTCGTCCATTCTCCAGATTCTTTCCAAATGATAACTTTTCTATCATACGAACACGAAGCCAGAAGATTACCGTACTTCGGGTGCGCCCATGCAATCTGCCACACGGGCCCGAAGTGTCCTTTCAGATCGGCAGCAAGTGTCTGTGTACCGCTCTTGATGTCGTATATTTTCACCGAGTTGTCCGACGAACAGGTGGCCAGTCTCAATCCGTAATAGTCCAACTCGGCATCGTGTATCATATCTTCATGGCCCGTGTCTATCGTATTTAGAACCGAAATCATTTTGAAACAATATGCGATATTTTATTAAATATAAATACTTGATGAAAATGGACAACGAACCGCGAATCGCTGTTTATCGAACATTCGAACTGTCAAAATAGTTGACGTGGACGTGGAATACAGTGTTGGTTTGGTGCAAAATAAATTGAGCACACGTGAAGAAATTTTTTTTGACGATTGCTACACTTTCATCTTAAACGTCAAAAATGATATATAAACCTGTCAAACGACTGTCAAGAAAAGTTTAGAAAACGAACGAATTCCTCAAACATCAGCTGAGAATATTGATGAGCTAATTTTACTAAAATTATGAAAGTTTAGTGCTCTATCGAATAGCAAGATGCATAAAGAAGAAGGAGGGTTCTTCTATAATGTACAAAATTTACTGGAGCAGGACTACCGTGGAATAAATGTGTGTATTTTATGCCGTTGAAATGAAGACCATCTACGAGTTGTTTTTATCTCGTAATTGTTATTTACAGATAGCGGTCTACGCATTGGCGACTGCTGGTTTAGCAGTATCGATACATAAGATTCGACCGGTAAATATCGCCTTATCTGGTATTTTAAATACATACTTTCATTACATAACTATAACATTTTTATTATAATTAGGTTAGCAAGTTTTCGAAAGCGAGCAAAGTACCGGATCACTTTATTAAGAAGCACGAGCCACTCCGAGGGGTATATGCAGGGGTGCAGCACTCGCCGGTGCGCGTCCTGGTGAACCACAAGGCGCCGATATATCTCCCGCTCTGGCACTCCAGCAAACCTCCACTTCCAGTCAAGGTTGGCCTTCAATGTCATCTAGAGTAAATTAACCTACATAAACCTGTGCCAAGATTTTTCATAAACATTTTTTTCTCTTTACACAGCTATGGGGTGTGGATATTGTGAGTGGTAATGCCGTGAACTGGCTGGAATGTGTGGCCAAAGGTCACCAGGTCACTTTAAAGCCTATTGGAAGAGACAAAGATGATCTTGTGTCAATTGTCATACTGCATTTACCCCAAGAAAAGGTATTTAAAGTTCTAATTGATATAATGTTGTAAAGCTATGTTTAGCTATTCTTTTCATAAAACTAACAAATAATATTTCAATTTCAGACTAAAACCATAGAAAACCTAGACATTGGACAGAAATTAGTAGAACTAGGATTTGCTAAAGCCTCTGTTCCTAATGGCATCAAAAAGAACACAATGGAATCACAGCTTGCCCCTGTAATTTTGAATGCAGAGGCTAAAGCTAAAACCTTCCGAAATGGAATCTGGTCTGACTTCCTTCCTCCCATACCTACCTATATTGTTTATTGGAGAAAAGGGACACAATTAGGAGGAGAACTGTTACTATTTTCCCTAAAGAAATTGCTTTATGGTGTTGGTTTTGCAACAAAAAGCATCTTGATTGGGACCAAGAATCTAGCGCTGAGACCATTCAGATCAGCATCTAGATCTAAACAGATACAAGCCTCGTGAAAGCATTTACTCCATCTGACCTAGTTTGTAATTGTACCAACTGTGTTATTCATAACAAATTAATATTCCTTCAGGAATATTAATTTGGTCACTTCAATAAAATTAGAGGCCTTAATTTGTTTCATGTTTCTAAAATGTTTAACTCTGTATATAAATAAAATATTTAAATTCTATGTTTAATACTTTACAAATTCTACTTTACAAATAAGCCAATATGCAAATTCATTTTTGAAAAGATCAATTTAGTAAAAAAAAGCACTTTATTCAAATTAAATAGTATATATTACATTAAAATATATATCTTAATTAAAATAGCAAAAGGAAAAGTACAGCTAAATAATCTTGAAATATCCATAAAACCATTTCTATATCAAATTATAATAATGTAATTTATAAAACACCAATCAATTTCACCCTAAAAATAATTGTCACTTTAAAAGTAAACAAAAATGTACAGGTATAATTTTAATTACATATTTGTAGTAAATACTGTTTCGACCACCAACAACGAATTCTAGACAATTAAGTAGGTATAGTCGCAGATATAAAAATACAAAAAGCGAGCCCCCAATCCGGAGTTGATGCACCTGCTTTAGGAAATATGGGTCGAAAAATATCGTCGAGATGAGTAAGTTTGTATACAAAGTCGTAGTGGTTTAGGTAGCTCCTTCATATGGCAACGTTCAGCAATCCAGGTGTATTTAACTAATGTGTGCAGTTGTGATGTGTGCGTACACACAGGCCGACTATTACATTTTACAACACGAGTGAGTTGCCGAATCAACGATTCGCATTGCGACCGCGATAGATGACTTCGCGCTGCGGTCACAATCACGACAACTGCTGGCTGTGCAGTTAAAGATTTTCTACGTCACACATTTGAACTTTATTTTATGGATACAACATTCACAACATGCATCTCGATTAAGTAATAATGCTTTTCGATTCGAATTACATCTGACGTCAAATCAATAACTGCGAGGTCTGAAGAGTAAACACGATCTCGATGCGCGGCGTGTCTGGGCAGGTATGGGTTGACCGGCCACAAGACGCGTTCCGGCAACTCCATGACGAAAAGAATTGAATTACGAACCCTATATCGTTTTTATTTTTGCCGCAATGCACCGTGTGGCTCCGGTCTCAACCATTATAAAACACTAACCAATTTTTATGATACAAAATCTACCTCAACACGCCTCGTGGCGTCATCGCGCACAAATCAGACACATCAACCAAAGCTGAGAAGAGAGAAGCTAATAAAACCGAGACATCACTTATGATGACGCGGGAAAATTGTAAACCTATACTTGGTCCAAGTTTTTTAGCTCCGACACCTGCAGCAGACCAAAAAGAAGTTTAAATTTTGATAATTAATTATTGCTAGACTTTCGAACGTAATATTGTAACGAAGAGCCAATTTACTAAACTAAAATATTAAAAAAAAACATTCCTTCAGTTCGACTTAAAAAAAGGAGTTTATTTACAATCATATGGCTGATAGTTGAAAAAAAAATTGGTCCGAGTAATTGGTAATATGTGACATTCTCTTCTGAGCTTTGGCTGAGGGTAGCCGTTAATGGCATCTAGAGTGGAGGCGATGCGTTTGCGCGGCGCCGGGGCGACGCGGGCGGCGCGCGGGGCGTCAGAGCAGCGCGCACCGGGACAGCCACGACGTCGGCTTGCGCTGAGGGTCGTTCGGCTTCAGCACGTGCCCGCCCGCGGTCCGAGACCCCGGGGGATTACTCGCCTCCTGGAACATTTGCACAACATTGCTAAAAGAAAAACAGAAATAAAGAAGGCGGAAATATGTTACATTTGAAAGCAGTTATTACAACGTTGCTATCCTGAAACATTTACAATACTACTACTATTGTAATCTAAAAAGTTTACAATGTTACTACTATCCTGAAACATTTATGTTACATTTGAAAGCAGTTATTACAACGTTGCTATCCTGAAACATTTACAATACTACTACTATTGTAATCTAAAAAGTTTACAATGTTACTACTATCCTGAAACATTTATGTTACATTTGAAAGCAGTTATTACAACGTTGCTATCCTGAAACATTTACAATACTACTACTATTCTAATCTAAAAAGTTTACAATGTTACTACTATCCTGAAACATTTATGTTACATTTGAAAGCAGTTATTACAACGTTGCTATCCTGAAACATTTACAATACTACTACTATTCTAATCTAAAAAGTTTACAATGTTACTACTATCCTGAAACATTTATGTTACATTTGAAAGCAGTTATTACAACGTTGCTATCCTGAAACATTTACAATACTACTACTATTCTAATCTAAAACGTTTACAATGTTACTACTATCCTGAAACATTTATGACAAAACTTCTATCTACATAGTTGCTTTATCATTCTAAAAGCTGATAAAATAACAAAATTAACTAGCCTAAAGAATTCACTGCAACTTGCTATTTTGCTATTTTACTAATTTTATTACTATCCTGTAATATAATTTTATGAAAATACTACAGAGTTTATTTACAACTCTTGCAACAAAACATTAACTCGATAAATATCGATTGATATATAAATCGATATTTCAAGTTTTTTACAAAAAAAACATTAATTTTGTCTATTCTGTCCCGTTTTTCTACTCTTCATGGTTACGAGCGGTTAGGAAAAGTTTTTACAAAAAATGTGTTCAAAACAACTAAAAATAAATAATGTAAACATTATCTAAACTCCAGTACGTAACATTTCAGGAATCTGTAGTAAATAAATTAATTATGAAATCGATCTTCGTAATCTGCTCTTTCGCGTTATCAGCGACTTATCAGCCGTATCTACACCTAGCCTATTATAAACTTACGTTGTATGACTCAATAATATACTTAAAGAAACATGGTTGTTACATTAACACTTGATTACTTACTACATAATAAAATAGATATGTAGGTACTTAAATTTTTGTTTTGGTTTTTTAGTAGCATGCGTATTTGCTCGTGTCCAACGAGTTTAGGGGATTAATATACATCAGCTTGGGGATTTAATGCGTAAGGTACAGTCTTTAATCTTCTTTGAGGCGGAAAGTTTCAAAAAGTACATGCGTGATAAAGAATAATAATTCTGGAGTTGTAACGAATAGAAAATGTTTGACGCCGGCTGTGCACTCTCGCCAGCAAATCTGGATACTGTGTAGTCCGAAATATTTAAGAAAGTCGGCGCGCCATTCTAAAATATATTCTCAGTTTCCTCATTGACAATACTGAATGGGAACGTTTAAATTAAGTTCCCAGCGGCCCAATTACAGTCCCGCGCTTTCATTACTCGGACCAGACGGGCAATCTTCTAAGACGATGTTTCCGAAGGCGAGAGTGTAGAGCGTTACAAATGAAATCAAATAGGTACACTACAAATATTACTTTACTGATAAAAAAATACTCAACAAGTCCACACTAACAGCTGTACAACACATGCATTATAAATGACTCAAGCTCAGAAAATACACGAAATAAACGAAAGCTACAATAAAAACAGAAAACCACGAAGAATTCTTTACCTTCTGTTTGCGACAAGTGAGCCATGGAACAAGATAAAATAGTTTCAGATAACAGAATATATAGAAATAATTATGTAGGTACTAGGTATTATAGAATAAGGGAATAGAAATATACGCACATAGGTACGAGTACTTCCTATTTTCATATCATTGTACAAAAAACAATTGTCAAGCCATTGCAGAGATTTGCGTTCTATATTTATGTTTAGGCCACTATATGAACTTATCAATAACAGCAATCGATCTAAAAATATATCGATACATTTAGATTCGATACTATTTAAGAAGAATAATTTTGCATCCTACACTTTAGTCAGCTAATGTTTCTGCCGCCGGAATATATTCCACAAATAGTGGTGCTTTATGAATAAGGCCTTGAATCAATTATGACGTGCGGCGCGGTACAATGGACAGCTACCAATTTGGTAAAAGTTAAATGAACTATAGGGGCGAGTTCACACGGGCCTACCAGACAGGCGGTGAGGGATATTGACGACGACAGTTTTAATGACTATACTGCCGTCCTAAGCCCAAGAGCGGTAGGTATCTAAAAAAAAACTGGTTTTTTTTCATGCATCTGAGCGTTGAAAAATTACGCATCTGATGCGTGAAAAAACAAATCACTTTTTTTTACCGTTCTTAGGTTTAGGACGGCAGTATATGTATGTCATCCTGTTCATGAAATGTAACAGTAACTGCCTGTAGTTAGTTACTTTTTATGACTAAACGGCTGAACGGAAATTGATAAGCGAAGATACTTGAAATAAAGCATATGACGACCGACATGGGAGTTTAATCACAAAAAGGGGAGAAAAACTCGCAGCGGAGCTATTCAAATTAGTCATTTTGAATTAGTCAGACTGAGTCATCAAGTAATCCACGTTTGCAAGAACCCTTTGTTATGGTTAAACGGCCCAGAAGGGTTAATGTTTTTTGGTTGTATGTCAGTATATTATGTATTATGTTTGTTCCAATATGACCTATCGCCGTATACGGTTTTACTGATTTGCAAGATACATTATTGTTAGATTCGTTTTTGTATCAACAGTGTCATAGACTAAATTTTGCAGTCTTTTTGTAATCTTAATTATAATACATGTCAGCAATAATTATACCTCCTACACTGGATGAAATTGGACAATAAGTACCTACAAAACTTCCGTCCACATTTTTTTCTATAATAGCTTATCCTTAAAAAACGAACAGAAATGATTATGTTTGCTTTTTAATATTGAGTATTAGAAAAGAACTCGATTAATAGACCTGTGATAATAATAATTCTATGAGTATAATAAAAATAATATTACCTGTTTCTTCTCCATTTTCGCTTTGATATCTTTCGCGAGCGTATAAAAAGCGAATTCTACGTTTAGGGAATCCTTCGCCGACGTCTCGACGAATTTAATCTGATATTCTACAGCTAATTGTTCGCCTCGTTCTTTTGACACCTGGAAGACAGAGACAAAACATTTATTAGTAGACTACAAGTACTAGTCTCCATGGTAGACGGTCGAAGACCCCAAGCTATTATAGCTAAGCGCGCCGCGATAAAATCGTCTCGTCACTTTTTCTCGCGTGACGTGACAAGGCTACGTGTGTGATGCTCGGAACGTCGTAACCGTGCCCTCGTGCCCTCTGTACTGCTCGGTTTTCAGTCTCAATTTTACCAACGTTAAATCAGCCATTACTAGCCAAGTTACAATTTTTGATTACAAACAGAAAACCAAGACAATGTATGGGAATAACATTGCTATAATCTTATATATAAAATTCTCGTGTCACAATGTTCGTTCCCGTACTCCTCCGAAACGGCTTGACCGATTTTTATGAAATTTTATATGTATATTCAGTAGGTCTGAGAATCGGCTACTATCAATTTTTCATACCCCTAAGTGATAAGGGTTGTCCACCCTTAAAATTATTTTTTTATTTTTTGGACATAATTTTGATTTTTTTTATTTTTTATAATGTGGCATTAAAAATACATACAACCCTAAATTTTCACCCTTCTATCACCAACCTCTATTTTTAATAGTCACTAGAAATAATTTTTATTTTATGGCAAAACAACGTTTGCCGGGTCAGGGGGTATTTATAGATTCTATATTCTGCTACAGAAATGTCGTTCCTATACATTGTCTTGGTTTTTATAGTGTTTGCGATTATGGCATTGCAACTTGGCTAGAGGGGCAGAGTATAAGCTATCTTCAATTTAATTCACTAAAATAATTCACACAACTCCGTTGAGCCATTTCAGTGTGAAGAAGTAACAAAATATACATCATACAAACACTTACAAACTTTCGTATTTTTAATATTGCCCCATTTTCTACTATTAAACTCTGTGCCAATGTGAATATGCCCTAATCAAACCAAACTGTCAAAAAGTAATTACTAACTTACAATGGCAAGAATAGTTCTTTGTTTTGATGGCAAAATCCATGCAAAACAAATTAATTGTGTTTGACCAGCGAAGCAAGATATCTGTTGAAATAGCAGGTTCTTGTAATTGCATAACTCTTTATATAATACTTCTCTTATTCGTAAAGACTTGATAAACAGTAAAAGTCAAACAATTTCAATAATATATGACTATCATGAAAAAATATATTAGTCAAGTTAGTTTAAATTTTAAATAAATAAGTATGTATAAGTATTGACATATTGGTTACATATAACCTATATATCATTTATGAGTAACCCTGAGCTAATATTTGGGCACAGGAAACCACAATAAATTCTGCATTTATTCATGAAAATTCCAAGTTTATCTTTGTTATGATAGGATTTTTTTGCAGATTCCTCCTCGGGGATTACCATGTACTCATGTTTTTATTTTTAAACTACTATGCAGTAGTGTGGAAAGAAAAAGATTGTCTTTTGCCTCTGAGCCGAGTTGTATCAAAAATGTTTACTCTATTTAAAACATTTAGGCATCAACACACAAACAAAGCAGGTTTGTAAGTCAATAAATAGTTTTACTTTTACACATTCATTCTCGGTCTTTTAGTTCTGTCTTTTAATTCATTTACATTTTTTAATTATGGCAAAAACCAGTAGTCGTCAATATCATAACAGCAATTACTGATAATGAGCTTCATCTGCTTCCTCTCATTAGCGGGCAGCCTGTGATATGACTCACTCCATAATCAATATCCGCATTAAATGATTAATTGCTTTTTATGTTTTGTTTGAGGCTTTGATTCATTTAATTGTTTTGTTTACATCTGTATATTACTTGTGAACAATTTTGAAGTTCATCAAGTGTGTACCAGGTGCTATTTTAAAATTAGATATTGGACTATCAGTGTTACTATTGTTAACTATTATTAACAAAACTATTATTGTAACCCGGGTGTCAAGGACAAACACAATGTGATTAAAATAATTATAGTGCTTCAATTCTTACCTGTCTTTTAGAATCTAAATCACATTTGTTGCCGAGTATCATTTTCTCTACATCAGCGCTCGCATTTTCTTCAATGTTCCTTATCCAGTTCTTGATGTTTTCAAAGCTCTTTTCATTTGTTACGTCGTATACAAGCATGATGCCCATAGAACCACGGTAGTATGCCGTCGTAATGGTACGGAACCTCTCCTGACCTGCTGTGTCCCTGAAATATTTATAGTGTCAACAATTTTGTTTTGATTTCTCATAGCATTCGAAAAGAAGGAATTGTTTACTTGTACAACTATTTTAAAAATTGGTCTTTTCTTTATATTTAAAAAATATTTTTTAGCTTTTATATTCAAATTATGCATAGCTTTCTAACATGGTAAAAAAGTTCAAATAGAGCCATAAATTTTTACCATTTTACTGTAGCTGTCACAGTTCTTGATCATTGTAACTTTTGATAAAAATCACTGACTATCAAAATATAGCATAAACTTTGATTAATTTATGAATGCTATACTTAGACAAATAATTTTGTATGTTTTGAGTTAACAGACAATTATTATAGATTGTATAATGAGTTTACTGAAGCAGGAAAGTAGTTTACAGGAATGTTTCATCCTGGAAGTGGGTGCGTCTTTCGTGCTTCACAAACCATTCACCGTATGTAACACAACCAACTCACCATATCTGTAACTTCACTTTCTTTCCGTCTAAGTCTATTGTCCGTATTTTAAAGTCGATACCTGCAAACAGTGGTCACTTAGCAAACTGGAGAACTACTTAATTAAAATTAGTGAGTATGATGTCATAAACGTCAGGTTCATTTAACTCGATAAGGGCTCTGTTATCAAGTAGCCGCACCCTTTTAGCCGTTCTCATCAACACATAAATCTGTGTTTAAAACGATACTACGAACAAAGGTACAAAAAATCCTGTTCCGTGACATTTTACGTACAAAAAATTATCTCCTGACAACCTTTGATATCACTTGAACACTTACCAATAGTTGATATAAATGAAATATTGAAAGCATCTTCTGAGAATCTAAATAATATTGATGTTTTCCCCACTCCAGAATCACCAATCAGAAGTAATTTGAATAAATAATCGTAAGTTTTTGCCATTTTTTACAAGAATCTGATTACGATACACTGACCTGCCATTCATTCATTTGGCATTTTTGATTTTTTTGAGTGATCAATAGTGATGTACCCATGCACTAGTTGAAGTTACTCGACAACTCAGATTCTATGTCATGTGTCGATTTATGTAATTCAGTTGATCGATGATTATTACTATTTTGGCACGTAAATGTATATGGCACGTAGAATAAATCATTAAACGCCAAGAACTGATACAACTTAAAATTGTTTGATATTGTTGTGCAGAAGCCAGGTAGGTATATCTCATTTGACAATCCAAAGAGTGCTTAAAAGTAAAATGGCAATCGAGTATTATAACGAATCGGTGGTTACACTTTGACATTAGAATGTTACTACCTCACTTCTCGGGTTTCTAATAATTATGGTTTCGAAATGAAATTTACAGCGTCTGCGATGCGACTTGGAATTCATCGATTTCAATCATCGCATCACTAATAATATTTTTCTACCCATATTCTAGCATGAAATATGTAATTGTGTTCTTTTTCATTTACTCTTTAATGAATAAGCGTTTAGCTGTTTCTGTCTCATGCTAATATATATTTTCATGCTAATTTATATTTTTCGGTTTCGGAAAATGAGTCATTTTAACTTTCTGGCATCGACACTATAAAATAGATGACGCTGATAATGACATTAAATAATTTATGACAATTTTTTTTTCTTTATTGATGCCAGCTACCTGATAAACTCCTCAAATAAGTGGTATATTTTAGAATTGTATTGGAACATTTTACAGACTTTGACAGGTAAAACAATGCACTTGTTGCTTCTTTATCCATGGCCTGTACTGTAGAATGAGACAATCTTCAGTTTTAAGTATTTGCATATTTTAGGTTTAAAGCATTCTATCGGTCTATATTAGCGTTACAATTTGTCGGATTTTTTGGGGGAATTTTGAAAAAGATTTGGGCGGAAATTCACATGGTCATATGGCAGCACTGTCTGTAACTTGCTTAAGTGTGAGCCTGAGCTGAGCTTGGTTTTGTTGAAATTATAATTTCTATTTGCTTTTAATATATTTTTAGGAATGAAACATTACAAAAGAAATTGAACAAAAGGTGAATTGAAAAGCATTAAGTCGTTTTCGTCATGTTTTATCACGTAAGTACCATAAAATAACAAATTTCATACAACTCTGATACAGAAACTTTGTAAACAAACAAATGTTTTCAGATATCCTTAGAACATGAGATCTTACTTCATCCACGGTATTTTGGGCCACAACTACTTGATACAGTGAAACAGAAATTATACACAGAAGTAGAAGGAACGTGTACCGGCAAGTAAGTGTTGGAGGTTAAAGAGTTTTTTCAAAAGCCCTACATTTTCTCTCCATAAATAAAGATTACTATTTCGTTTTCTTAAAGGTACGGTTTCGTAATAGCTGTGACAACGATCGACAGCATAGGAGCTGGCCTGATACAACCTGGACAAGGGTTTGTTGTGTATCCTGTTAAATACAAAGCTATAGTGTTCAGACCTTTCAAAGGAGAAGTACTGGATGCTATTGTCACACAAGTTAATAAGGTAGTGTAACTGACCATATTTCTCTTTTTAAACAAATTCTTTGTCCTTGTATTCTAATATGTTGCTAGAATATGTGCTTGTTCTGATTAGTGTTCGGTTAATTCCGAACACATCAGCGTTTTGGCTTAAGTAGGTCACACGCGCCGCTAGCAGCGGCCCGCGCGACTTACTCAAACCAGTGCACCAGCAACCGCCGCATTAATCGCACTCATAGCATTAGCAATCATTACCGAATATAGCAGTTTATTAGACAAGCGTCTTTTATTTATCTCGCGTCGGTAGTGATCTATCAGCAGCAGCTCAAAGTAGGAATCTAATCCTACAATTAGAGAAATGCTTACAAAATACTTTATCCTCTTTGATCTTGTATAACATAATGTGTAAGTATAGTTTCACAGTATATTTAGGCATTTGTAATTTCAGGTCGGCATGTTTGCTCAAATTGGCCCACTGAGTTGCTTTATTTCACATCATGTAAGTATCATTTGCACACAAAATTATCCAATAAAAATTATCTCCCTGTTTTCAACAGTTTTTACAATATTCGCTTGGGTGGCTACACCTACGTCAATTCAGTGTCAATTCATAACACAATCCGGCACGATGCATCGCGTCAACTCGACACGAATCTTCGCCCGCCTTAATGTAGACAAGAACATCGCCTATGCCCGAACACGATGTTTTGGTCGCGCCAACACGATACGAATCTTTGCCCGCTAATGTAGCCAAAGCATTGCAAAAAAATTTCTGTTTGAACATCAATTCGCCTGTTGGTAAGTGACGATGAAGCACACAGACTTAGAAGATACCTATTCACTCTGACCTTGAAAAGCCCAAGATTATATCTCTCAGAAAACAAGGAAGCTGGGCACTGCTATAATAAGTGCCGGCAATGTTTTATTATTTTTATCTCCTACAAGTTGTACTCGGGGGTTTCACCCGTAGATCTTATTTAGATTTTTTTTTTACTTTTAAACCTTCCCTGAACTTCCAAAAATATTTGAAGATTAAAATTTAGCTAAACCTTTTCTCGTTCTCGAGTTCTCGAGTTTTAGCGAGACTAACGAACAGCGTTTCATTTTTATATATAAGAAAGAAGAAGAAGATGAAAATTATACATGAGACTAATGCTTAACACTTTGACTACGGAAAACACATACCTTGTGTTTTCCTTTGTGCGATGCGAATGCGCCTGCACACGCCAGGCGCGTAAAACAACGCATTTGACTATTAGCCGCAGTTAAAGTGTTATCACTCCATTTATCTATTTGTCTCATATGATGTTTTTAGGAGAGGGCTAGATGCAGTAATAAATAACATTAAATTGATCAATCTATAGATTCTATAGAACTTAAAAATCATGTGTTTGTTATAGTCAATACCAGCAGACATGGAGTTCTGTCCAAATGTGAATCCCCCTTGCTACAAGAGCAAACAAGAAGACAATGTAATTCAAGAAGAAGATGTCATCAGGTTGAAGATAGTTGGTACCCGAGTTGACGCCTCTGGCATTGTGAGTACTGCCTGTAGTTAATTTTACAATATCTGACTGTTATAATGTTTTTATTTACAACACTTGGAGGTAAACTAAATTAAGTATCAAAATGGAATTGTTGCCTGTGTACCAAGAATGAATGAATACTATGGTATATTGGCTACCAGCTTCAATTTACTTAAGAAAAATTGGTTAGAATTTATTATTTATGAATTCTCATTCAGCTACATCATCAGCCTATCTTATATTTGTCCATTGCTGGACATAGGCCTCTCCTATAGAACGCCACAAGCCACGATCTTCTGCCTTACGCATTGACTTACTACCTGCCGCCTTAGGGCCAGGCCACACGGTGCGGCACCGCACCGCACCGCATCACTCCGCACCCCTCCCCGCTTCGTCTGCCTCGCGCCGTTGTCCGGTGCGCCTGCGTGCGCCGGAGCGGTGCCGGACGTACCGTGTGGCATACCATACATTTTTATATGTAGGAAAACGTTGCGGCACCGCTCAGGCGCCGCGCCGGAGCCTGAGCCTAACACCGTGTGGCCTGGCCCTTACGCAGGTCGTCGCTGCATCTGGCCGCAGGGCGCGCTACTCTTATGTTTGTCGATCTGTGGTCTCCACCCCTTGTCACACTCCGTCGACTATCTCCCTTCCTCTTTATGTGTGACGTAAGCAATGGATGGATGGCTTATTATTTACTTTATTTTTTGTGCAGCTCCTTACCTAATAGTTTTTTTTTCTTTTCAGTTTGCCATTGGTACCTTGATGGACGACTACTTAGGATTAGTAACACAATAACGAAATAATTATATTAGCTTTAATTTTATGTAATTTAAGTAACCAAAATGATTTGCAAATAAAAATCTTTTATATGTATTCGTAATTATTTATTTGGCATTCAAATAATGGGGTAAAGTTCCATACATAATGTAACAAAAACAATCCATCAAAAAAGGATAAAATATTTGGACATTTTCAGTCTATCGGGCAGTAACTGTTGTGGTTGTTTGCAAGCGAGGCAGTAATGTACAACACCAACACATATAGATAATCTACAGTAGGACAATTGGTGTACACTACACCAAAATCAGTCTGGACATTGTGCAGTACAATATCATGGAGTATTTAATCAGAATGGGTCAAAAATTTACGGCATGATGAAATAAAACATGTCTGATATTGGTAAGATCTCTTGAGAGCATCAACTATTAGGGGCAGAGATGTTCAAGCCGATTCAGGATTTTTGTCATGGTCATGTTTCATTCATTGTCATCCTTTTTTATTTTTCTTCCGTTCATTTGATCTTTTCAGCCTGATATTTATTATATTGCTAATTTATATGTCTGATATATTGAAAATGCTTAATATGAGCTATTGGTTGTATGTACATTACTGACACCTATTTACAAAACCTTTAGCACTGAGGAGGTAATCTCTAAGTTAAACCTCTAGTAGTGGTGTTTGTCAACATTACTGAACAATAAATTATCCTAAATTAACTTATTTCTACAAGGAATAAATCTCATACAATATTATTATGATATTAGGCCCAAGTTTGAAGGCATTTTAAGACAGATCTAAATTTTCTAAAACTATTGGCATCCTTGTCTAATGGCTTGCAATGATAAAGACAGATATATTTTTAGTTAGTTTAGATCTGTCTTGAAATGCCTTCAAACTTGGGCCTATTGTCTAGTGCCGAATGTTAGTTGTATTCAACTTCTGCTACAAAATAGTTTGCTCAAATAATATACTACCAAAATATGCCAAATATAATCATGATATTTCAGCCTCACATTATGTACGATTCACAATAATTTCACGTCAATGAGTATATTTTAACTATACTAAATATATTTACAAAAATATTTAAAAGAGAAAATCAAAATCCTAGTAAACATATCCAAAGGGACGAATCAATGTCTTTGGTACACCAATTATATACAAAGTTTTATCAAATTATATGTGTAAAATAAATAGACCTAACCGAGTATTGCTCATTCTAACACAAACAAAATATGGCATCTAAATAAATAATACTCATTATGAGATCAGAAACACAAGCCAACCGAAATTCCGAGAAGCACCAAGTAGGTTCCAACTATAAACATTTGAGATATGAGAAATACACGATGTGCGATGATAAATATCCATTAAAGTACAATACTTTACAATAAAGTCTACAATATTCGAATATATTTTTACTATAAAATATTGAGACATAACATTGTGCAATATAGTTATAATATGCAATAGAAGATATAATATTCAAACAATTGGTAATTATTTCGCAGTCCACAATAAATTTGCACAAATATGCTCACTGAATTAATTCTTGCTGACAGTCCATTTGTTTTTACCTCTGTATTTGTATAATTTCACTATGAGATTCTATTTCATGGCTGTATATCAGCAATATTATTTCAGGGTCGACAAGGCACAAAACAAGATATCAGGATTGAATAGATATATTATACAGGAAAAATCTACAACAGTACCTATATTACTAAGTATTTTGAGGTGATTATGTGTTGCGAGAATGAAAATTGAGCAAACTTAAGCTCAATGATCATGCTCGATTCTAAATATCAATAAAAATACTTCATAAGGTTGTACCATTTGTACATAATTATAGTAATATAGTACAGTGAAAATATCTGTGCACCCCGTTGTTATGCGATACCCGCTTCTTCGCTCGGTTCCCCGGGGTGACCCTCTCGCGTCGTATGGTTAACATTTTTTTTATCAACGATAGGTGCACAGATATTTCGACCGGGTTATATAGTCACACGTCTCCTATGTTTCCTACTCAATTGCGCTATTAGATGAAATCCAAAATTTCAATAGCGACGTCACCATAATAAACTTCTAAAAAATTGAATTAAATTAAATTCATTAGGATAAATAAAGTGGGTTAGTTTAGATTTTTAAGTTTACTGCCATACTTACAAACGTTGCTCAGACAAACGTTAATTAACTTGCGCAAAATAAAAATGAATTGCGCTGTACTAGGTAATGTCACATAAGTTTAGGCAGAGTTTATAAGTAGGGCTCTTAAATGACGTCAAAAGTTGGAGCTAGATTTTATACAATACACATTGGTACCTATCTGAGAAGAAAGTTCTGAAGAGCGATTTAATATTTCGATTGCTAGTAAACAATCACACAGGTTGAATCGCTTCTCGTCACATATCTTGGTACACAATCTCAAATAACAACAAGAGTATCCATAGACGAAAAAGGGAAAAGATTGATTATTCTTATCTATCTAAACAACATCGGTGATTCTTAACATTCAAATTCTAAACTGTAACATTACACTCAATTGTAACATGCTTACTATATGATTTAATTATTATAACATTTACATTAATACTGGCGTAAATTTTATAACCACGTCCGCACTAGTTGGCAGTTTGTTATCTAATTTGTTCTTTACAAATGCATCTATGCAATTTAAGTAACGACGCGGCGTTAAGTATTGTGATGACTTGTGATTTCGAATAGAAAAAATATGACCGTGGAATTTTGTATACAAGAACGCTGGTATCAATTTCTTTTATTAGAAACAATTTAAGGCCCTCACAGTTTTTTAAATGTTTAAGTTTATTCTTAAGTTACTTCACAAAGTCCACGAGCGAATCGAGCGCGTATGTTTTGAGCTTTTTGAGCAATAATGATCATAATATTAAGTAATGAAATGAGTTGTGAAAGTATGTATGTGCGAGTGTAATAACATTTAGTTAGTTTGAACTATCAAAATGATTCTAAAGTATTAGTAAAAAAATAGGCAAGGGCTCTTCATTCACTGTTGGGCACACCCATTGACAGTTAATCTGATAATAATTCGTAACAAAGTACACAGAACCGCTCTAAACCAATTGTGTTGAGCAAAAACACAGGTATTCTCCAGCGAGGCATTTCATTTGTTAAGACTCCTTTTATTTATTATTTGAATAAAGAAAAGTAATGATGTTGCTTAACAAAAATTTATGTAAAACATGTATTTTAGCGTAAGGCGACAAACTGAGCTTCTACTTACCCTAATGCGGACGTGGCTTACGAAAGTCAAAGATCGGGAATATAATTTCTATGTGATAGTGGGATAAAATTGCTGAGCTATTTAAAAATGAGCTTTAATTTATTCTATTGTAATTTTTGCTTCCCCGTCTTTTGGCAACCGAAATCGTCCATTCTGACACTCAAACCGAACACCACTTCTCTTGTCATTTGTGCTCTGAAGTAAACGCGGACCGAACGTTAGTAACAACAAAATAACTTAAAAGTAAGAATAACACACTTTCCTTGACATACTTCGAATGCGTGGATTCGATTGTAAAACCCTGTGCAGGAGCATCAAGGTTGAATGTCTCCCGACATTTACTTCCTGTGACCGATGTTACCGACCCTGTCCATCCGCGAGCGTACTACTCCGAGACGCTTTACTCTACTTAAGCTTATGACTACAGGCGCTCGGAGCATACCGATGTTAAAACTAGCGTGTTTACTGCGTTAACTTCGAACGGGAACGCAATGGAAGACGAAGAAATCATCTACGCAGTACGAATAAAACGAAATCGAACATTTCGATGTCAGATTTATTCTGAACACTATCAAATGAGCAAACCGTTATCGCACACTGAACCCGTTTTGAGACGCTCATTCGTAACAGAGCTTCGACGCGTTAGGACCTTCGTCGATCTTCGTTGGGTCCGGATATCCGTTGAAGCAACACGGCTGACAGATAAGTTTGTAGACCCGTGATTTGCAAGTGTCAATTCACAAGTGGAAAAGCTCACGGAAGTCGACAACGCGCCTAGCCTAACTGTAATATACCACGTGAACTTCATCCAATCCAATGACTACACAAAAAAAAAAACTTTTGAATTGAGAACCGTCTCGTTTTTTAAATAGTTAAATAGTGGTAAATGTTACGAGTGTCGCGTCAAACAAGGCGACAGTGCGTCCCGTTCCCCGTCCCCCCCGCTCAGCACGCTAGCCCGCTCGCGCCCGCGCTCGCGCCGCGCCCCGTGTTCAGCGGACGTGGAAGCACTGGCACTAGGCGGGCGGGTGTCACGAGTGCGCGCGGCCCGCGTCGGCGGCCGGCGCGCCCGCGGCCGGCGACACGGGCCCGCGGACCGCCTCGATGTAGTCCTTGATCAGCGTCGCGATCTGGTACGCCTGCAACCGAACATACAATATAATATACATGGTTCAACTCAGTTGTGCGCGCGGCGCTGTGTGCGTGCGCTTGTAAATATACAACTTTCATTTGTGTGGCAGTGGGTGTTTCATTTGGTTTGTAAATATACACGACGACTGCCGCGACACAAACGCTGAGTTGAACTATGTATACATAGATGTACAACTTTACTTCCGCCGTTTTGCAATAGATGGCTGTAGCGGTAAGTGGTACTCGAAATAAATAGATCGTAGATGTCATACAATAAGCTTAGGTATTTGTAAACATAACGCCATATAATAGTAAAACAACCAAACAAATTACAAGAAAAAACAAAGACCAAGTAGAATTACATTTGGTAATACGAGGGGAATATGTGCTCACTAAGGGTTTTATAAAGTTTGAAAGTTAAGTCAGTACTGTGCACTACATTTTTGTTTTACGCCTAAAATGAGGTTTTGTCTTCATAACAAGAACAAACAACAGGTAGGTAGAGAAGGTACCTCTCTATCAACAATCAAGCGTAGCCATCTAGCCATGCGCGTATCTGTTGAAACCAAACGTGATATCAAAATTCAGTTTTAATACTAGGTACCTACCTATTTATATCTTAGAATTATACTGACGTCCATGGTTGGAAAAATAATGATCGGCAGGAAAATAAAAATTTTAAGAATCACTAAATCGCGCGTGCACCGCCAGTCACCGAAAGGTCTCCCTGTGCCAGTCTTACCTGATCGGTGGACAGCACGAGTTTGGCGTGCTTCCTCTCCGCGCGGGTGACGAGCAGCAGCGCGCGCGGCGCGGGCGACACGGCCAGCAGCTGGTCGTGGTCGTGCGACACCAGCGCCGCGCGCGTGCCGCGCCGCAGCAGCGTCAGCCCGCGCGCGTCCACCGCCAGCCACAGCGCGCGCGGCCAGTTCGATGTGAACGATTGCTGCATTACAACATTCAAAACTAGTTAACACTTTGGCAGTCCCGGGTGTATCCCGGTAGACGAGCCGCGCAAGTCCGGGTTATACACTTTTTTTTTATTCCGTTATAGGCTTGCGTTGGACCGCCATCTCGCCTGATAGTAAGCAATGATGCGGTCTACGATGGAGCACGCTCGCCTAGAAGGAACCATATTGTTACCCGGACTCGTGCGCTCATTTTGTTAGAAAAATAATGTATTACCTACACATTAGACCGGATGCATTTAAGTATTTTTGAATATGATTAAGTAGCGCATAATATATAGATTTCAAAATAGTTTTGTGCAAAAAAAAAACATCGGGAAACAAACAAAAACATTAGAGTTAGGACAATCTTAGCCTTCGTATGGTAACAGTCAAAGTGTTAACGAGATCTTCATGTGGTCGGAGAAGGCCAGATGTTTCGATGTAGTTCGTCAGCACTCAGCACTCACCATGACGTCGAAGATGGTGGCCCTGGTGAGCGGCCAGGAGGAGGCGAGCGTGAGCGCGCGCTGCATGGCGGCGGGCGGCGGCGTGCCGCGCAGCGCCAGGTGGTGCAGCCGGACCGCGGCCGCGGGCAGCGCCGGCAGCGCCAGCCGCGCCGGCAGCACGGCGCCCGCCGCCGCCGCGCACTCCGCGCCGCCCGCACACTCGCCCTGCACCACCTGCGCGTGCAGCGCCGCCAGCATCACCTGCCCCCACGGACGTATACTATGTTACTGAATTACGTTACCTCACCCGCCAGTCTCAACGGAATACCGGTTGTTCACGACCGGCAGAAATAGTTCTTTCTATTGAGTCATCTTTTTAACCCTCGACGCAAAAACGACGTGGTGTTATAAGTTTGACGTGTCTGCGTGTAGCATCGTAGCTCCCGAACGGATGAACCGGTTCTGATTTTTGTTTGAAAGGTGAATTAGCCGGAAGTGTTTTTAGCTATGTTTTGTCAAGGGTTTTTCAAATTTTTAATTTAACTGTTTACTTGTTATGTTTTTCCTGTAAATAAATATCTGTCTATTGTCAATTGAATTCGACCACATCGTTGCTTCATTAAAATTGTGGCAAACCGCACCTAGCCTATTTTAATTAGAAAAGAGGTAAGCAAAGATGACCACAATCGTGGATGGAGTACGTGTGTCAAAGTGAAGGCAGCATAGTATACTCACGGCCTCGTCGGTGTCGATGGGCAGGCGGTCGTGGCGCACGGAGTGCAGCACCTGGTAGTACAGCAGCTCCATCTCGGCGGCGCAGGCCGTGTGCAGCGGCCGCTCGCCCAGGAACAAGCGCTTCTTGAACACGAGGCGGCACGCGGCCGCGGTGGCGGGCGCCTTCTCCCAGCGCGCTAGCACGTCGCCCACGCGCTCGGCGCCGCCCAGCGCGCGCTCGCCGGCGCCCGCTGGCGTCGAGTTGGCGCATACCTCGTATAGCGCGTAGCCTGGGAGATATAACACTTGGATCCATCAGCATCGCCGGACAGAAACTCTATTGCGAACCGATAAGCCTAACTCTTTGTATTCCCATTCACGAGTCGATGACATTGACATGATCCCCATGATGATAGATAGCTAAACTCTTTATTGTTGACACCAGAAATTACAAATTAAACTCTACTAATATTATAAATGTAAATGTAAGTTTGTTTGTTACGCTTTCACGCGAAAACTACTTAACCGATCATCATGAAACTTTGTACACATATTCTTAGAGGTATTAGAAGTAACATAGGATACTTTATATTAAATATGTTTTTCGAAAGATAAAAACAAAGCGAGCAAAGCCACGGGTAAAAGCTAGTTGTAATTATGGTTTTATTTTTTTACCAAATTAAGCTACATATCAAATTCAAATAAAAACAAATTCACATGTGAGAAATCATGTTCCGAAACCAAAATGAATTCTCACTGACCGGTGGCAGAGTCGCTGAGGCCGATCTTCTCTCGCAGCATCGCGACGAGGTGGTCTGCGGTGGCAGCCGGCCCGAACACCAGGCCATGCTGCTTGCCGTCCAGCAGCAACACTCGCACGTGCAGCGGGCGCCGCGCCGCCGCGCACAGCACCTCCTCGCGCGAGGGCGCGGCCAGCCGCCGCGGGACTTGCACTATGCTTAGAGCCACCTGGCGGACAAATTTGTGTGAATCTTAAGACCGAACTCAAGTACACGAGTCCTAGAATAAAGTAAGTATTAGATCAAGTAAAATAATCCTCGAACAATGTTAATATGTAGTATTCAAACTTTCCGAGTGATTGTAAGCTGTTGAATGGAAATGGTATCGAATTTCTATCACTCCATATGGCCCACATTTTGGCGGTTTGTGGGAATCATAAAACCAAGATGTATTTCTACACTCAATCAAATGCTACATTCATATTTTGTTTAAGACCCTTTTCCCACCCATTGCTGAGTATAAGTCTCCTCATCAGTTCAAGACTAAATTCAAATTCTCATAGATCAGTCAAGTCATTGGGTTGTCAATAGACTTAAAAAGTTGGCAGCGTATCCATGACGCCTCCGGTGTTACAGGTATATAAGCGACGATGATCGCTTATTATCAGGCGGCCCGTTTACTTGAATACCAGCTACGGCATAAAAAAAAAATTGGTGATATTTTGGTAAGTGATATTGGTAGGTACCTGTTCAGCCCTTCTCGCGAACTTGCCCTCTTCTCCCATGTGCAAGGCAGTTCCGCGGTACCGCAGATGAGCTAGCAGCAGCCTCCGCAGCGGTTTCGCCGGCGGCAGTGCCGCTCCCACCGCGCAGCACAGCAGCGCCCAGTGGCGGGCGGACACGCGGGACGACGGCTCGGGGTGGTCAGTCGTCTGGAAACAGAGACGATGCTAGTTAGATGCTAATTCGTACTAGTGATAATTTAATTGAAGGTCAAAAGTCTTTTAAAAGGTTCTAACTTAAATAATAGAAGAGTAAATCACACAAAGAGAAGAAAAACTGGTCGAGATTTGAAATACTTTTTATTTATGTTCGTTCATTCCTTGTCGACCACTGCTCTGGATGTTCCCTTCCCTTGTCATTCTTTTCGATTTTAAGCGAATCTCATGCACATGAGAACTGCGATGGGTCTGATATCGACCCATCGTGCTGGATGTCTGCGATGCCGACCGCTGCCATTGCTGTTGCATGGGGGAGATGTAACCAGTCCTGCCCTCCTAGCCAAGTTGAAATAGAAGAATTATACCTTAGCTTAGAGAGCTGTAGTAATGTCGTACCTGTTTGATGAGCTGCACGTACAGCTCGCAGAGCAGCGTGTCCTTCTGCAAGCAGCGCTGCAGCAGCGCCTGAGCCAGCGCCACGCGGTCGTCGCCCTCCGACTCCTGGCTGCTGGTGCTGTTGTTGTTGGCCAGGTTGCTGGTGCTGCCGCCCTCGTTCGTGCTGAGACCCGCGTGGCTCATTATATCCTGGATAAAGAGGACCAGTATTAGAACTATTGGTATGAGGTTCAATTTTAATTATAGTCATCAAAAAGGACGATAGAGGATGGAAGAAGTCAGATATATAAACTCTTTATTGTTCACGCCAGAAATTGCTTCCAGACAGGAAAAAAATAAAGTTTAACAGATGGAAGGAGCAAAGACGCCAAGGTACCTTAAATATCTGCATGGCGGCGACTTCTTCCGCCTCGTTGAGCTTGGTGAGAGAGTGTGGAAGTGTTCGCGCCCAGCACCAGTACCCCGCTGGAAACCCCTTGTAACATTCCCCCGACGTCTCCGCCGCCATGTCTAGACGGACCTTTTCTAGCCGGTGCTTTGATAATCTGAGGCAGAAAATATTACATGAAATACGGAATGAAGGAGAAGGAGTGCCATGACACAAGATAGAAAAGTCCGGTGACCAGTAGTTAGGGCGTGGTTGATAATGAACGTCGAAGAAGAGCTGTCAAAAAAATAAGGTACTATTTGGTACATATTTACCATCACTTCTTCTTTAACGAATAAATCACCGACTTGCCTGTTGGTAAACAACGTTGTGGTCAAAGATGAAGAACGCAGATTTAGAAGATACTTATTCACTCTGACCTTGGAAATATCAAGATATCTCTCAGGAAACAAGGAAGTCGTAAGTCTGTTCCATTCCCTGGCTGTACGGATCACTGACTTGTGACCACGCCTGCACGACATACCTTCTAAGCGTATTCCTCAAGAAGTTCCCAGTGGACCCCTCAGCGGGCCTCCTCAGCATGCCGCTGTCCACGAGTGCTCTCCTCGCACTCTTCAGCGCGCCGGCGAGCCGCGAGCGCTCCGAAGTGGGCGCGGCGCGGCGCGGCGGCTCGTCTGCCAGCCCGTTGGCTAATACGGGACTGTAGGCCGCCATCAGCCAGGCGGCTTCGTTCTTTTGTGGAGATTCCAACACTATGCATCTGTTAATAAACAATAGAAGTTAAATTTTAAGGCTTTTTTGCGCTGGAATATCAACACTTACGAAACTCAGAAAACAGAAAATAAATCTGTGGGATTGATAATTCCTTTTTACAAGGTTTTATTTAACTTTTATCCTTTAGTGTGTGTGAGCCAAATTTCTGAACTGAATTTTCTATCACTTTCCCTTCCTTTCCCGATTGTGCTAAAATTTGATATAGTCGGAGTAGTGACTACTCCGATGACAATGCAATAAAACCTAGTTTTTAATTATTTTTTGAATATCTTATTTAATTTATGATCCTACAGTTTATAGCCAAAATTACTTTACCTGTGGCCGTCGTGTTGTCCGTGATGAGTCAAGCTGATAGTGAGTCCGTTGTCTACGGGGTCCATGAGTAAAGCAGCTATGTTGGTGTAGGCGTACTCGGCTAGCACAACCTTGTCGGACGGCCGCACGAGAACCACACCCTCGGCACCCACTCCGAGCAACACGTTTGGACCTGGGAACAAATGTATGGTTAGATTTTTTGGATGAAGAGTTTGGACGACAATATATTTTTTTATAATGAATAAATCCGCGTTTGACCACCAACCCGCCTGGTAAGCGACGATGTGGTGGAAGACGAAGCACGCAGATTTAGAAGATACCTATTCACTCTGACCTTGACCAGTTCAAGTTTATCTCAGGAAACAAGAAAGTCGGAAGTCTATTCCATTCTCGGGCTGTACCGAGTTTGGAGACTCGAACGGTGATGGCAAGAAATCTCAGATGGGTAGAAAAGTGTTGTTATTCATCAAGGCACCACCTAGATAAACATACTTCTTGAGCCAAAACATTGGTATGTGAGAATGCACTTACCATGTGCCCAATAGCCCTTGTAGGTAACAGGGAAGAGCGTGAGTCCGTAGAGTGGGTACTGCATCACGCAGGACAGGTAGAGCGCCTTGGCAGTGAGCTCGGCCCGGCCCGCGCCGTACTGGCGGTGCGCTTGCGATAAGATGTTGGCCTGCGAAGAGGAATTGCTAGTAAATTAGTCGGTTTTCAGGGTTCATCTGAATATCTGACGATTTAGGTGACACGACTTTGGTTAAGGTTATAACTATAAACTGGTTTCCTATTCATGCTATGGTTAAAGGGAAATTATCTGGCATTGTCAAGTGTCATGAATTGGATAGTAAAATTCTCAGTCCGAGTTCGTAGGTACAGGGCTGGCTGATGTGACATGCCGCAGGTGCTATTGCAGACTCTTAAATAGGAGGGGTATTAATAAGTAGGGCAAAGTTTTAAAGCAAATAGGAGGTTAAACATCTATAGCTCAGGGTGATGAGCGTAACGCTGTGTCACGCAGGGTCTTGAAATGCAAGAGTTCAATTTTATGGGTGGCGCAGCTCTGTTACGGTCAAACGTGCCGTTTAACGTCAGAGTGCGATTGGCTCATCTCGTCACTCAATTGCATAAAAAAAGGTACTACAGCCTCTCTGGCCAGTTGACTCACCCACTGCTGCGCGGGGCGCGCGCGCGTGATCCTCTGCGGTAAGAACTGGTCGGGCTGCGCGTAGTAGGCACGAGTGTGCGGGGGCGGCGGCGACGGGGGTGGCTCGCCCAATGAAACCTGCGCCTGTAATCCTGCCAGCTGCAGGGCCACCTTCTCCGACACAGGGAACTCGTCCATCTGTACACAACCAAAAATCTGAAGTCATCTGAATCCAGTCACAAAACCATCCTGGCCAAAGGAACAGTTGTCTCAGCGTCCCAGAGCCTCGCTCCGTTATTTCAAGGAGCTGGGTTAGCTCGCTACATAGCATAAAGTACGCATTCGATATATTATATGAGCCTAGAGAGAGCATTGTAGATGCGTTAGTTTCGCCTGCTGAAATGTGGAAGAAAGTTCTTCAATAACTCGGTCTGGCTCTGAGCACTTGCAAAAACCTCTCCTAGAGCTAGGACTAAAAATCCTCTGTGGCTCGTTCTGGCAGCGAGCACCAACAGGAACTTCTCTTTTTCTAGAGTTGAAAGAAGGCGAGTCAGTTGTCACTAACCTTTACAACACTATGCACGGCCTGTGCATACAGTAGCGCCACTTCCACCGGGTCGTGCGGTAAGTCGCGGCCGCCGCGGAACAGGCGCCTTTTAAATACGAACCGGTTGTCGGCAGATCCACCGCCCGGTCCTTGTTGCCTGCAGACAAACATCGTAATAGAGGTAAGGAAAATAATATGATTATTACGAGGATCAAGTTTGGAAGTAATCTGCCTTACTAGGCGGCTTGCCTTACGTTAGCTGCTCGGTTGCCGGTCGCGGTCGGTCAGGTCGGTGACGATTATTATGATAAGTAAGTTCCTACCTATAAGCCGAATGGCTAGTCTGGTGTCAAAGGTTATAAGATTTTTAGATCAATATGTTGGTCCTCTTAAACCAAACGATTCGTCTTAAGAATTAAGAATCTTAAGAATTATTTCACACAGAACAGCTTCAGTATTCTTGAGTGGTATAGGCTATATTTAATAGCCCCAAACCTGCGAGCAGCGAGTCCAGCGTTGTAATATAGTCCGCAGGGTTGCCTGCAAAGAGTATTTCGAAAGATCTTACATCTCCCACGCAGCGATGACATCGTAGAGGTACTGCGTGGCGCGAACATGCTCCTCCTTGCCCCCGCGCTGCTGGTACACGGCCCAGCCGGCGCGCGAGTGCGGCGCCAGGCCCAGCTTGTCGGCGAGGCGCGCCGCCGCCGCCGCCGCCGTGTCGGCCGGGTGCACGTCGATGGCCTTAGTCCGCCCGTCCAGGAAGAAGAAGCGGCAGACGATCGTGCCGAGGCGGCGCATCGCCTGGAACGAGCGGTGACGTTAGTTTGACGCTCACGACTTTATAACTACTAAAGTGGGATATAACAAGTTCTAAACAAAATAAACAATTACCCGTTTATGACTCGTGACGCGTTTTTATGCAAGAAAAGACAAGCCAAACAAATTGGACGGTTTCTGTTAAACAACAAGAAAAAGAGGGTAGGAAGTGCAGCACATGTAGCTATCTTCACAGTAGAGGGCGGCAGTTGTCTCGGCGCGGCTCCGCGGCAGTTATCCTCATAGGAGCAGTACTCACGGCTATCTCCACAGTGGAAGGCGGCAGCTGCCTCGGCGCGGCCCCGCGGCAGTTGTCCAGGCACCACTGCGCGCAGTGCGCGGCGCGCGCCGGCGAGCCCCGCGCGCGCACGCGCAGCCACGCGCAGTAGTAGCGCGCGAGGCCGCGGCTCGGCTGCCACGCGACGGCGCACAGGCACAGAATCAGCCACACGCGCTCCGCCCACTCCTCTACTGGGCACTCGTTTATCTGAAAACGAAGACAATGGTTAGTTTGTAACCTATAACCCTACATCTTTCCTCCATCTATTATCTTTCCTACTTGTGCCCGTACCCTGATAAAGGAAAATCTGATTTCTCTCGAGACTTCAGGGTTGGTACCATAGTAAAAGTTGTTCATAATGATGAATACTACAGGCCACTTTCGGCTTAGCTAACTTTTTCTTTAACTCAGTATAGAGCTGAGTACATGTTCCACAGATCAGCATTTTCACGCCACCAATGCCAGATAACGGTATCAGACCTAAGACGGAAGGCACCAGTCCTTCCATAGGACCTCACGATGCTTTGTTCCTATCCTCCTAGTCCAAAACTTTCACTATCCTTCTCACAAAACATCGAGTGCCAATACTTCTTACCTGCCTGACGCACTGCACCAGTATCTCATCCCGCAGCTCTTCTCGTTCTATTCCCTTAGAAATCAGGGATTGTATCACTTGCGTCTCCTTGTCGGCCGTCAGTTCACCGCGCATGTAGCGGCACAACTCCTAAGTAAATAAAACAAGAGTAATTACTAGTCAAATAGAAGCATCACTCTCCATCTAGAGGCATATTGTTCTAATAGATATAGAATAGATAAACAGTGCTCTAATTCGAGCTCTCAAGCTCCGTAATGTACAAATAATGTTTTGAACTTTTGAATCTTCATTTCTGATTGATAGGTACAGCCAGGAAATGGAACAGACTGCCGGCTTCCTCGTTTCCTGAGAGATCTAATCTTGAGTTTTTTAAGTTCAGTGTGAATAGATCTTCTAAGTCTACGTGAATCATCTTCGGCCACATAGCCGACTTAGTGGTCAAACACTTATTCGCGTTAAAAAGTAAATAAAAAAACAAATGAGTAATGATGGAACAATCTCGAAAGTGTGTTTGTCCTTTCTTACCCGGAATATATTGACAGCAGCGGTGACGCTCTCAGGGTCGTGCAGTTGTATATGCGAGGTGGGAATGTTGTTGCCCTTGTGATATGTGATCATCTCTTCTTTGGTGAGCAGCTCCATTGATTTACTCTTGCGCGTCAGCGTCGCCATTATTGTACCTTGAACAAGCAGTAGTGATTAGTCTAGTGGTATCTTTTGTCGCAAATAAGTCTCCGTATGTGATAATCCTGCTTCGATAAAGGAATAAAAACGGCAGAATGATAATGATAACGTTTTAAAATTTGTAGTATTCAATCAATTACATTGCAATCGAACTTAAAAACAAAACAATCGCCTTGCGTTCAGTGCAATCATTTAAAAATTTAACTTTTCTAAAACAATATTTGCCAGAAGTAAGTAAAACTGTTCGCTTTCGTATATTATCATATCAACCCTTTGTAATTGACCAACATAGGTACAATGATGTTAAACCAAAGTTGGAGATGTGTATCTGTTCAAAGCTGATAAAGAATGTAATTATACTGGGAATAGTTTTTAAGCTATTGCATAGCTTTATCGCGGGCCTTGAGCGGGCCTTGAATCCAGAAATTCCGTAACGAAAATTTTAATAACCTAAGGCACAGCGGTGATACTTTTTAGTTTTGCCATCTATCGATGAATAGCAGAACTTTTAATGACTTTTTGAAATGTCACGCTTGTCTCTTTAGCTCAGCAACTCGCCTCTAGGTGGCATTGGTTAATGAAATAATTATAATTGCATACGTTGATAAAAAATGCTATGCAATAGCTTTACCGCGGCAGTCCCCGAGTGCCACACGTCTTTTTTTTTTTGATATATTTGGTGTGCAATTAAGTTATGGTCTATTTTTATGTCCTTAGCGTAGACTAACCTTCAGGCGACCTCTGGTGGTCATTGAAGTAGAGTTTAGCAAACTCTGTGAGGTCGTTGGTCGCGTCCGCGGGGGGCGTGGTGGGGGGCAGGGCCGAGGAGGGGGGCGAAGCCGCCTCCATCTGGTGCAAGCGGCGCTCCACGCGCTCCTTGCGGCGAGCGCTGCGGTCCGTACTCTGTTGAAAACAAGTATATAGGTAAACTCTTTCCCTCTTATTAATAAACGCGTAGTAGTAGCCTTGGAGTAGTTAATCCATCTTTTGTCTATTTCTTTCTCCAAAATTTTAAAATCGATCAAAAAGAAAAGACGGACACCCACTGTGTTTATAGATTTAGGGTAATAATAATAAGAAAAGGGAATGTTAAGCAAAAGATATCCATAGAAAAATCTCATTCATCAAATCACACTCGACAAACTGCTGATTTTTTTTTGCGACTTCCGGGTTGGTCTCATAGTAAAGGTTGTTCATAATGATGAGTACTATGAGACCTTTTCGGTCCCCTTTTCTTATAACCCTGTATTTCGCTTACATTAACGTCTCCGTTCATGGTCGGCGGCGGACTGACGCACGTGTCCATCGGTATCGGCGGCGGGGGAGGTGACTTGCACTGTGACGTCACCATCACAGGCGACAGCGGCGCTTCTGAAATGTCCGACTCCAACTCGGCCGGGAATCTGAAGGGAACGAAACTTGGACACTAAATCGAAATGGGCTTGAAATTGCAAGGGTGTGTTGGTTACGTGTTTGTGTTTCCCGTACTGTTTGGAGATGGTTCTAATTCTAAGTGCGGTGATAAGACCTGCATTGACTGGTTCTAATTCTAAGTGCGGTGATAAGACCTGCATTGACTGGTTCTAATTCTAAGTGCGGTGATAAGACCTGCATTGACTGGTTCTAAGTCTAAGTGCGGTGATAAGACCTGCATTGACTGGTTCTAATTCTAAGTGCGGTGATAAGACCTGCATTGACTGGTTCTAATTCTAAGTGCGGTGATAAGACCTGCATTGACTGGTTCTAATTCTAAGTGCGGTGATAAGACCTGCATTGACTGGTTCTAATTCTAAGTGCGGTGATAAGCCCTGCATTGACTTTCCGCTTGGGGTGTTTTGTGCATTGCCAGCCTACCCTACGAAGGCTGTCTAAAAAAGAACGCTCTTAGCGATAACACCACTTTTATCGTCTTTTACTATGTTTGCGTTTTTTTGTGGTGTCAATAAAAAAAGGTATTGTGTCATGACATGTTTAAGTTACCCGTTATTATTTTCAGATGGATCTGACAGCGGTGACATGAGAGGTGGCTCGGGCGCGGGCGCGTCCGGCGGCCGAGGTATAACAGACTCGTAGATCGGCTCTTTACCGTTCAGCACCGAAAGCTTGCCGTTCGGAATCACGCCGTTGGTCAGCTCCGGCGGAGTTGTGTCTGAAGAAAAAAAAATACGATGCGTAAAATTATGACGCTAGATTTACATTGTACTTAAATATTTTGAATGTAATTTATGAACTACTGGATTTACTATGACGGTGGTCAACCCACGATTCGGGGAACCCTATTTGGCTCTGAGGCTCTTTAGGTCTTTCTTCAGTGCCGTCTGAGAGCGGCAGGGGAGGACGACATTATATTTGGCTTTATTTCTTCTCAGCTAACCTTTGGCATTTGGTGGCGGCGGCGGCGGCGGAGGGCCTGCGGGCTCCGGCAGTGAGCACGCGGGCGGCGGAGGGAACACTGGAGACTCCTCGGTTTCGTCACCGTCTGAGAGCGGCGGGGGTGGCGGGGGGAGGGTCAGCGATGACGTCATCGTGTCACCGTTCGACATGGGCGATAAACCTGTGAAACCATGGCATATTATTTGGTAACTAGCTGATGCTCGGAACTTCGTACTCGGTACTGTACTGTACCTTTGGCCTTTCAGTTAATGTTTGTTTGTGGCTATAAAATATAGCCTAAACCACTCAGTGATAGTGTCGCTTTCTGTTGGTGGAGTTTCTGAAGTCAGACATGTAGTTTCAGAGATTACCCTCTACAAATATATATAGTCATACATACAAACTCTATAATATTAGTAAAGACTTGATCCTAATTCCAAGTCGAGGCAGTGTTACAAACCATTAGTCAAAGACGACGCCATGAGGCTGTTGATGGATGACGTCATCGGCGTGGCCGGCGCCAGGATGCTCTGCAGAGGGAGCGAGGAAGGCGGCGGCGGCGGACACGCGTCTGAGTCCGCGCCGTCCGGCTTGCGCTCCGTCTCGTCGCGGGACTTGGAAATCTCCGCTGCTAGCACATGCTCCAACTGAGAAACAAATTGTTGTTTCAATGATGGAATGAAAGAGTTGTGGAGAATAATGGAGAACAGTTTTGAGAATGAGGAAAGCAATACTAAGCTAACAGTGGTGGCCTGGGTCGTGGCTGTTGCTTTCCTTCTGGAGCGACCCAGGCCTAGCACTGCACCAGCCTAAAATACTGACCATACCCCACTACATTAGCAATAATTTTTTATACGCTAGAAGCCATGATATTGGTATACTCACAATTTGACAAACTGATAAAATTTGAAACTAAGACTAATAAAAATAATACTCATACGCACTGACACATTCCCAAAGTTAACTATTACATTCGCACTGGCATCTCTGCGAGTCCATCTCTTATGAGTCTGACGCTACGCAGAGATGTCACACACTCACGCATACACTTACACTACTGCACACTACCCTATAAAACAACTGCACAATACACTTGTATGGTGTAATTATGATTTGGACTCAATCATGACCACAAAACCATAGCATTTCCTAGTATTAATTTGATTACTTGTTTACTTAGCTGTATATATAAAGATACTCGTATAATGGGTTCTAATCCTATACGGAAGACACTAGATTACGCGACACAGGTCCGCCTAGTGCGTAATCTAGGGCTCTAAATTTCAATGTTATCCATGTTTCTTTTTGTCTGAATAAATAAATAAATAAATAAATAAATAAATAAATAAGACACTGTCAATTTCTATCTGTCACATATGGCTGATATATGATTGGTAATTTCTGACCAACCAGCTATGACTACAAAACAGTTTCTTTATTTTATTTGCATTCAAAAAGTTTCAGTTAGGGACACAGTTATGCAGTCTGCATATCGGCTTTTTATTCTTCTATCTTTTTATTCGGCAAATAACGAATATAAAATATCCATGTGAAATGCCAGCATTAGATCAAAACGTTTTTGTGCCAAAGGAAAACAGATGGTCTAGTTAAGGTGCACCTCGTGATGTAGATCATTTGCTAGACGCTCCATAGAGGCGCCAATCTCCGCGATGGTGGGCTGGCGCGCGTCTGGCTTCCTAACTCGTCTACCAGGAAGTCGAAGAGAGAGTCCAGTGTAAGTGTACCTCGTGGTGCAAATCATCTGCCAGACGCTCCATAGAAGCCCCAATCTCCGCGATGGTGGGCTGGCGCGCGTCTGGCTTCCTAACTAGTCTACCAGGAAGTCGAAGAGAGAGTCCAGTGTAAGTGTACCTCGTGGTGCAAATCATCTGCCAGACGTTCCATAGAGGCCCCAATCTCCGCGATGGTGGGCTGGCGCGCGTCCGGCTCGCCGTCCGGCGCGCCGCGCTGCGCCGGCACGTCTGCCAGGAAGTCGAACAGGTTGTCCAGGTTCACTGAGTCAGCGCGTGCGCCGGCGCCCGCTAAACCACGCAGCTGATCCGCCATTGTTTCCAGTTCTGCGCGTTCTTGGTTCGCCTTCTCCGCCAGGCTGTTGGGAACGCTACTGTTATTTTGATGCCACGAGTCAAACAGTTACTGAGAAACAAACGCATCCAGAGCAATCTATGTTCAGGTACTGTGAGACACATTGGAACTATTTGAAATAAGTTAAATGAATCATAAAGTAAGGGTAATTGATAGAAACTTTATTTGAGCAGATGATATTACTGCCGGATTGAGCGTAACTCATAAATCGTCTCTTGTTTATTCTCGTAAAATAACATTGATATCTTGTTACAAAATGTTAGTTATTAAACTACGAAATAATTACGCCGACCCTATCAAAACCAGTCCAGAAAACTGACCTGTTCCTTTCTTCCCTGAGTTTGATCTCCTGGTTGACCCGCTTCATCTCTCTGAGCGCGGCCGCCACTTCCCTCGCGAAGGCTCCTCTCAGATGCCTCTGCAGAGTCAACGCCGACCGGCGCAGGCGCAGGAAGTGGGCTCGCTCCTTCCAGCCGCGCCACGCCGCTTGAAGCACTATGACCGCGTTGCGCCATACTATGTACTGGTGACGTTTCACACTGCCCTTGTACCACTGGGGAAAAGAAAAACTCGTAAGGCCAAAAAGAAAATTAAGAAAAGCAGGGAAAACCAAGTTAAAAATTCAAAGTCTTCGCGCTAATATAGCGCGCGGACACCGCTAATATAGTGAGTGAGAGGTTTATTTGATCTCTACTAAACTTACTTTCTGTATGCGTAGAGCGGACGAGTGTAAAAGCGCAGTGCGTTTCGCCTCGAGCGGGGCGTGTACAGAGGTCCGCATGAATATCTTCGTGTGACCGATCTGCCAGTCGTTCTTGGGAGGGTTCACTAACTCTGTTATAGCTCTGAAATGAAACAATAAATGTTTGATTGTTAGGTCGAAAACTATTACAAGTTTGCGATTTGATATCAAATTCCTGGTCTTGACATGTTTGCCCCCCTTCTGTTGTCCGTTCGAAGCGAAGGTTTCTTCCTCGAAGATGACTGAATAGAATGCGCGTTCCGCGGGTATCACGAGACACTCGAGTACTGAGCCAACTGTCACTGTAACACGGAACGCACCGCACGCGGCAGACTAAAAATTCAGCGAGAGTCACCGAAGCTTGAAGACTCAGCCACCAAGTTCCGAAGATAGATTGGTTATGCACTATAGGCAAATACTAATACTAAGTATAGGTGAGCGCCTCTATCCACAAAACCGCCTGAGAGTTCCTCCGCGCCCACCTGCTTCTTGCCCCGCGAGTTATACCGTATCCTATAGTGACTCACGCGAGTGGAGGCGCGCGCGCGCGCGGGTGCGGCAGCAGGCAGCGGTAGCGCGCCTGGAAGGCCGCGGCCGGCAGGTGCACCGGGTACCCGTCGCGCCGGATGCGCACTATCTCGTTCATGCCGAGGTAGCGCAGCTGTTCTAGTACTAACTGCTCGCTGAACTTGCCCGCTTCTTTGTTGTCGTTCGGCTTGATGCAGCGCACGTACCTGCGACAACGTTTGGGTCAATTCTCAATATCAGTAGGCTTAAGTAGAGGATGAAAAGAGTTCTTAAAGGTAAGCAAGGCACAGAAAATTCTTTGGGTATTGATATTCTTTGGTCTCTAGGCGTTGGTAGACCACCAATGGTCTGATGCATCTGAATTTAATATCTGAGTTACGATGCTTGACGTAGAGAATCGCTGACTTTTTTAGTGAAGTGAAACTCGCCAAAGCAAGTAAATAAATAATAAATAAACGTGTAATATTTATAAAACGAAACACGACCTGATACCGGAGTTCTTGATTCTAATGAACAGGAATTCTGACGCATTTCTTTGACTAATTAGTGTACGAGCATTACCCTCCACTAATATGCTGATAAACGCATCTAGGACGCCGTAATTACATTCTAAAATAATGTTACATTAAATTACATTCTAAAAGTGGCTTTTTGGTAATCCAGGACATAAGCTGACCCTCTCACACTAAATTTCATTCAAATCCGGTCATCCGCTTTTGCATGATTGGGCCACAAACATCCAAACTCACAAACATCTAAACGACATTTTTATGATATCAGTAGGATAGTAGGATTTATGTATGAGAAAAACTCACCAAACGTCGGTAGCTTGCAGCATATCGACTAGCGACTGCAGCTGACACCGGAAAGTGTCCACTACCGTGGGTCGGCCTTTGGACGTGCCGCGCTGTGTCGTGCCCGTCGAATTCGGGCTTGACAATGAAATGTCCTGAAAATTATAATTGTTGCTAACAAAATTGGTATGATTGTGAACCAATTTGAACTGTGAACAAAATTGTGATCGATTCCGACTCTGACTACTACAAGATATCGAGTATAAGGTCGAGAAAAGGTCATTTAGGTAAATATTTTTTAGAAACATACAAAATATTGAAGACAGAGGGTCTTCTCGTACAGCCTGTGATACTTGAACCAAACAACTTCAGAACTACGGCTTTAAAATTCACAAAAAACAGCTGTTCCATACAAAAACTCCATTCACCTCGAACAAAAATGTATGAAACAGCCGACTTTATTTTTTTGAATTTCCGAAAGTCGCAAAACAAGAGCTACTTGAACCAATGAATAAAAGCCGCCTGCAAAAGGTCTCCAGAGCATAAGCTTCCTTTACACCAAAATTTCATTTAAATCAGTTTTGCATGTTGAGCAACAAACTTTGACAATTATAATACTTTTTTTTTCAAATTCAAATATTTTTAGTTTGAACAAAGGATTCTAGTAGGATAGTTTCAAAAACTCACATGCGTAGGCGGCCCCAAATCCTGCACGTAATCAGCTAGCTCCCTCACAAACGGGTTGGCGGAGCGGCTGAGATGGTCTATAAACGCGTCTTGCTGCGTATCCCTGTTCTTATCCACGAATCCTTGCACGCTGTAAGAGACCGCGCCGGCGTAGTGTTGAACACCAAACTCTTCCTCCCACTTCCGACGAGAACCTTTCACAAAGCTCTGGTGTTCGCCGAATTCGCCTTGAATGTTGGTTAGGTAAGCGCTGTCTGAGCCCTGGAAATATGGAACGTTGTTGAAAGGGTTGCTATTAAATTGCGTGCGGCGAATTTGAGCACCGCGACATGCCTTTAGTGGCTTCTTGGTGCTACAAAAAATAATGTAAAATTACAAAAAAATAGTTTGCCTAAGTTTTGTGGACCAGGAAGAAAAAGGAGAACGAATATTCTTAGACTGGATGCAGGCAGATGTCATGTCCTAGGTAAAAGCACTAGCTGAAGACCGCCGAGGCTGGAAATTGCTACACCAACAAGGGCAAAGGTTTTAAATTTAGAATGAAAGTTTTTGTGTACTTTTGTGTCATAAACGTAAGTAATAATTTGAGTGATTTAAAAATCGGTTAACTAAAATAGACTTAGGTACCTTTGGCATATGGCACTGTTCGCTGAGCAGTTTGAGCAAGCTCCTCGGCGGTTTTTCGAGCAGCTCCAAGCACGACGCGTTGTCGGTGAACTGTATTTGATTGTACACTATTCCTTCTTGTCGGTACTGAAAAAAAAAACAAAAATGATGTAAACTAGATACATCAATTAAACTGCAAAAAAACTGCCGCATCTTGATTAGGAACAATAATTGAATGTAATTTTATAAAAAAATGTCATTAACCTTTCTTAAAAACATGAAAACAAATTAAGCAAGAAACATAGATACTTCAAAACGGTGGTGGCGTCTTCAAGAATAAGGAAGTAAGGCTAAAATATTGAGTGTTTAAATGGGACTATAGAAAGGATCAAAATAAATGGACCAAAAACGGAGCCTATGTCCGGCGGCATATCTTAATATATATAAATCTCGTGTCACAATGTTTGTCCTCAATGGACTCCTAAGCCACTTAACCGATTATAATAAAATTCGCACACCATGTGCAGTTCGATCCAACTTGAGAGATAGGATAGTTTAAATCTCAAATTATAGTCGCAATTTTAATTTATTGCAAATTATATATATACTGATAATTTTTACTATAAATTGACAAGTTAGCATCAACATACTACGGTTGCTATAGTTACGCAATGGCTTTTGACAGGACAACGTCTGTCGAGTCAGCTAGTATACTATACTTTAGGCTAATAATAATTATGTCGAGTGACATTACTTACAATTTCCTGCTCCAACGCAAACACGTAATTATTGAAGAACATGTGCAGCTTCTCATTCGCGTAGTTGATACAGAGCTGCTCCAGAGAGTTGTTGGCAAAGTTCTCGAAGCCGAATATGTCGAGGACTCCCATCGCGCGGGGTGCTTCTCGGCCGGGAGCCGAGCACGAGTTGACGTGTCGAACGAGCCAGGCGAACGTGCGGGCGTAGAGCGCGCGAGCCATGGCGTGCCGGTTCTCGCGGGCCTGGGAAATAGGCGGAGTTAGTACCGGAAATGAAAAAGTGATGGTATAATTTGGTTTAAAAAATAGAAAAAAATTTAATATGACGGCATGAATTTACAAACAAACTAAGAAGTAGTATTAACTATTTTTTTTATGTCATTGAGTGACGAGACGAGCAAATCGCTCGCCTGATGTTAAACGTCACGTTTGCCCATAACAGGTCTGCCCCACCCAAAATTTTGAACTCGCAGAATTCAAGACCCTGCGCGGCACAGCACTGCGCTCGTCACCCTGAGATATAAGTTGTCTAATTTCCCATTTGCCCTGTAATTTCACTGGAAACAATGCCCTTCCAACCGGAACACAGTAATGTTTGCACATTACTGCTTGGCGGTGGAATAACTGGCAAAGGTGTGGTACTTCCCCAGGCAGGCTCTGCAAAAGAGCCCTACCACTACAAAAAAAAAAACATTCACAAAAAACGCTAAATAAACTATGAATAAAATAGATAACAAATGAACTTCGATACATTCTATATCACATCTCTCAACCTACCAAACAAAAAATATCATCAAAACCAATTATACTACTACGTACGTATATAATAAAAAAAACAACATAGTTGAATTAAGAACCTCCTTCTTTTTGTGGTCGACTCAAAACAGACGCGAAACGTTCGAAAGTGTTAGTGTTAAATAATTTTCAAAAGAGAAGAAAATCACTCAATTCTCGTAGTATAGCATCAACTAACTTCAGGCAATCGAAGCGGGATATCGGTGACATTCCCTCGCACGTTGATCTGCCGCTCCAGCAGAACTTTGTTTGCGGTCGGCGGTGCCAAGCCGAGCAGCGTTGCCACCGCATCCACTGCTTCTGTGTCTTCCGGGGCCAATGACGTGCGCTCTCCGTCCACATCCTGAAAAAAAATTGGTTGCCTGTAAAGTCGGTATACGGGCGAAAGTTTTACGTGACAACGACTTTGAGTGGTAAAATAATTTTAATGTGAATATTCATTCGTATAGTAGGAAGAAGGATGAAATAATAGTAACAATTTAAAACATTTATTTATACAAAGAATTATATTTAAAACATTAATTTATACAAAGAATCTCGCACTGAATTTCATATTAACAAAATTTTATGTCTGTCTCTCTCGCTCTTAGGCGGGCTAACCATGCCCGAGTGGAAGGGACGCGTGCCTCTCACTCGCTCTCATTGTGAGCGCATAACGTGAGCGGAGCGTAACGCAGTTTCTTGAAGTTTCACCCGGCAAACCAATTTATAAGACGTTGTCACGTCAAAAAGTCATCTATTTAGACTTGTCACTGGTCGGGTGACACGGCTCAAGCCGCCCCACCCAAAGTACCCCAAATACCTGTAAACCCTAGTTGGCTCACACTCAAACACCCGGCTCAAAACCAAAATCTTGGATCCGCCACTGGTGACGATGATTCACATATTTCTTTTAAAACCAATTTAACGGGAGATATTTTATGTCACTTAAATAGTTGATAAATATGCAATTAACCTTAACAGTTGATTTAATTTAGCCAAGATATTTTTATTTTTTGATTTGATTATAACCTGTCGTTTGACCGCCATCTAGTCTCATGTGGCACACTTGCCTAGAAGAAATCTACAGGGTTATTCATAAAAGGTATGCTAAGCCGAAAAGGGCTCATAGTACTCATTATGAACAACTTTTACTACGGGACCAACCCGAAATTCGCGAAAAATATCAGCTGTTCCATAGAAAAATGTTAATGACACTCGACAAAATGTATGGAACAGCTGATTTTCGCGAATTCTGGGTTGATCCCATAGAGAAAGTTGTTCATAATGATGAGTACTATGAGCCCTTTTCGGCTTAGCAATTATGAATAACTCTGTATTCCCTCTCGCCTTGAAGCGTGGTCTACCTGGAACTGTATATTCCCGAGCCACAGCACCGCAGCCAGCACTTTGAACAGCCCCTCGCACATGTGCGGCGGCACCTGCAGCACTGTCAGCGCTAGTTGCAGCGCCTCGAGCTTGCCCTGCTCTCCGCCGCGGCCCACGCGCGCCTCCTCGTCTTCGGGGTTCAGGTACTTGAAGTGGACGCCGTCGCGGAGGCAGAGCGTGTTGCGGAGTTCGGCGTTGTGCTGGGAAGAAGCAGTTTTTAAGGTAAAGAGCAGTTTCTATAGTATAATAGACTTACCGCTCTACAGCTAGTGTCAAAAGTGTACCTATTGAATAAATGATTGAATTTGATTCTATGATACAGACGGTGCTAGACTATTCTCTTGGTGACATGCTTAATGGTACAAATGCTTTGTGCCTGGATAGCAGGCTAGCCGTTAGTTAGGCTTTGATCAAGATAAGTGGTTAAGTGACTTATTACAGTCCTCAGTTCTAGGGAAGAGGTGTAGGATCTCAATCAAACACTCACTCGGTTAAATTCGTCACTGTATCGCACCCTCAAAACCCACGTCAATTTTTCTAGGCCCGTCTGTCAAAATATCCAGAAAACTATGTTCAATATCCTCAATTCCTCACCTTAGCTCCTTCCACGAGCTGATAAAACACATGGTAGTTCGTCTCCTTGGGAGCCGGTCCTGTGATCCTCGCCCGTTCTAACAAGAAGTCTCTAAGGACGGCGCCTTTGATCCCCCCTCGGTGGTCCAACCGGACCTCTACGAATTTGCCGAACCGGGACGAGTTGTCGTTGCGGACTGTTTTTGCGTTACCTGAAATAAAATAAATAATACATGAATACGTGTAAGACTGCAGCCACTACACGTCATTTAAAATTAACAAAAGGAAAATTATACGTACAAGTAGGTGAGAGCGCGTAATAGATCTGACTTTGAGAGCAATTTTCTTTTTCTTGCCAGACTGACTGACCATTCGGCTAAAAAGATCATTTACTGTCATCCTCCAGCGAGGCCTAACTGTAAGTTTGTTTAAGATTGGCCTCCCATGGTTGTTATAGTTTCTATTGACTTACCAAATGCTTCCAGCACAGTGTTAGCCTCCAAGATCTGCTGTTCAGCCCAGGAAGCTTGACCGCCCGCTGCGCACAGGTACTGCAATATCAACTTGGTTGTCTCTGTCTTGCCGGCTCCGCTCTCACCGGATATCACCACTGACTGGTTCTTTTCACCGTTCTGGAATTTGTAACCAATTTTCTTTGTAACCTACTCCTTGTATTTTTGGACGAGTTACTTTTTGAAAAATAGAAGAAAAAATACAGAGTGTCTATTCCGAATTTACTAGACAAAATTAGCATTCTTTTGCTACCAAAGTTTGTTATGCTGAAACTGTTTTGACAATCTTGTAGATGACTACCTGTTAGATAAAATACGTTATAGTTTATTACGTAACTGTTTTGTGGTCAGTTAATGCGTCGCAAGGGTTTAGTTACACAGCTGTTCAAATACGGATATGTAAGATTACTAATCTACGTTGATTCACTTTATCTGATTCATGTCTTCGAGAAAAAAAAAGGAATTGCCTTCGTGACTGTACCGACTAACAAACATAGTTATTACCTTTTTTAATCAATGATGCTGACTCTCATGTGCCAATTGCATGTTTATTTGTGTTAAGTACTATTCTTCTAATAGCTATGTCTCTTTTAATTTAAAAGAAAAAGATGACAATAATTTTAAAGATGTCAGGTTGATAATTTTTTATTTGATAAATTTTAATAAGAAGAAACAATAAAAATCCTCACCTTGAGAGAACTGTAAGCCGACTCAGCCAAAGCAAACACGTGTGGCTCGAGGCTCCCAAAAGCCTTCCCCCTGTAGTTTTGCATGTGTTCCTGTAAACAAGTTCGAAGCCGGTGAACGGAAGTTTTAAACAACTTGCTCCAAGCGGAACATTTATACAACTTGCTAACTTTGCACTAGAAACTAGAGCGGAATTTGCTTGAAAGCAACTATAATTGGAGTACCTACATGGGATTTAGATGTATCTAGGATAAGTAAAAACTAAAGAGGTTGACGTATTTGAAACGAGCAATTCAGGTAGAGTTAGGGGATGTTCTGGTAGTTGAGTGAAGGTTTTACCGCCTTAAGGATGATCTTTTCCAGCGAAAAGTCTAAGAATCCATCTATCGATACAAAGTATCGCTAGAAACATTTACGAGAAAAATCAATCAAACGCGGTAATAAAGTAGAAACACTAAAGGCGTATAATAAAGGCAATCGTAAAGTCAAAGATGAGTCGAGTCATAAACTATCAGGGGCCCTATTCTTACGAGAGATTTTATCTCGGTCACTGTCGCTCTCATATGAAATGTCATGAAAGTGAGACTGACGGAGATAGTCTCGAGCGCTCAAGAATTGGGTCCCAGATCCGGCACTAAACAAAATATTGCCATTTGAAGCAACCAGGAAGCAAACGTGGAAAGTGAAGCTCATTGTCTCATCTGATGGGGCAAGAAGCGTTCATGAATAATCAATGAACGGGAACACTTTTACTCAGTCTTTTAACCAGTTTTTGCTAATTTTACATTTCCATAAGTGAATTGTAAAGAAGTGAGACGATAGTTAACGCTGGGATTGTCACTGAGGAGTTTAAATTACAAGATTCAGCATTAATTAAATTTATCTTTGTCGTTAACTTTATTAAGCATTTATCATTCTGTGTGACTACTGGCATTAGAGGCGCATTTCAAGTAATGAAACAAATTATAAAAATAATGTATGAAAAGTGACTTACTATTGTATAACATCCCAGTTCCTTGTAGGGATTCACTGCGACGAGTATAGATCCTGTATAAGTCTGTATTTTGCGTTAAGGAAAAAAATTCAAATCATCAAGACATTATTAGATTTCAGATGTAAAGATACACATTTCTTCAATTTATTTCAACGTGTCGTATCTAACATTATTGCTTACACGTAAAGGGAATACAATTTCTCCGGATCAAATTCTTTTGCGCAAGAAAATATTCTGTACGTTTCCTTGGACGCATTTTGTCCACGTATTTTCCACGGTACTTTTTGGATCCGACATTTTTTCTGCACCGTATAAAAGTGGAACGTAAGCCGCGCAAAATTGATCAAAGCTTTTGCCCGGTCGACAAAATTACGTGACTTTTCTCTTATATTTAAGCGAACAACCATTTAAAATAATAAGTCTGAAAGCCTCTGAGAGACGCCAAAAATAGCTACAATTTTCGTGGTAGTTCGTGGCACCCACGAAGTTTAATTTAATCATACTTATTTTATTCTTATTAGGGTTTACAATGCTGTGAATAAATGGCTAAAGATATACTAATACCTAAAATGGTGCTTTAGGAAATTTTGTCAACATCCTACTCTCACTCAGAAACGTATAATAAGACTTAGCTAAAATGTGCCAGTATCGTGTTCGCGTGAATAATATAAGTAATAATATTTTAAAAAAAATTGCAAACTTGACATTGTATTTGAGACTTAACTTGACTCGACATTTTTCCATTTGCAACCAGAGTTTGCATCTGAATTTTACCAATCTGTCATTTTGCGTTTCTCACAATATCCGCCCAAACCTCCTCGTAGAAGTCAACCCGAAAATTTGTACACGCGTAGAACGAAGTGTGGAACGCTGTGGGAACAATCTGTCCAGGGACCCTATTCTTGGGCACTCGAGATTATCTCCGTCACTCCTCTTTCCGATGAGAATGACAGTGACCGAGATAATATCTCACTCGCCAGAAAAGGGCCCCTGGTAAAGTACGTCATTCGTAAAAGGATACGTAAACGAGGTCGTGCTGATACCGCCGCTTGAGGTTGTCGTTGATGGCCTCCTCGGTGATCTCCGGCATCATCGTCATGTCCGGGACGCCGAGGGCGGCCTCGTTCTCTTGCTCCTCCATTATGCCTGGAACAAAGATAGAAACCATCAGTCAGGGCTCACAATTGCGTGAAAGTAATCAAAGCGTGTTTTTTTTTTATTTTATTTTTTCTCATCCGTTGAGTGCCCCAGGGCTGGGCAGACTTCCCCCATCACCGTATCCCTATTCTTCTCAGCGTAATATGTCATTTTTTTACTTAGCTTGTCGTATCCCACGGTTAGACAAAATCGTCATATTATATCATTGCATTATGTCAATATTATAAAATGCAAACAGAATTGGTCTTACTTTATGCATAAGTACAACAACAATACAGTGCCTCTTTATTGACAACGCCAACAACAGGACAACAACAGGAGGTACACATTTCAACAGGCGGTGAGAAACTAAACTAAACTTATCTTTGCACAGCAGTACCATAAAATATAAACTGCAGCAGTCATTTAAACTGCGGCAGCTTTTAATCGCAGCGAATTAGATTCGTTAGAATATTAATCTAAGAACGCCTTTAGATTCTATTACTGGTGCTAATTTTATTTTAAACCTCATTAGCTCCCTAGTCTCCACTAAGCGCTCTCCTACACGAACTACCGTTGCCTCTGCCGTTGGCGTCGTGCCGCTCGTGTAAGAGAGCCCTAACAGACTTACTGCTCGACTGTCTAGACTAAATGCAATAAACATCTTGGGAAAGGTTTCTGAGCGCCAGAGCTGATGTACAAAGCAGCTTCAATCTCGCATTTCTACAGGGTTTTCAGGAAAGGGTATGTTAAGCTAAGCTAGGCTGAAGAGGTACGCTGAGCCGAAAAAGCCTTATAGTATTCATAATCATGAACAATTTTAACTATAGGACCAATACTGTAATAATAAACTGCGATTTTAAAGTTTGGTTCTATAATAAAAATTGTTCATAATGATAAGTACTATGAGCCCTTTTCAGCTTAGCATACCCTTTCCTTATAAGCCTGTATATTACGTCGCGTAGTCTTATTGCTTAGATCGTAAAATAAGCATAAAATAATAAGCATATAAACTTTACTCGTCGAAGAAACAAAAGCTTTATACGACTTGGAATTGTCGGAAGAAACACGAGTGATAAAACTTTCTTACGAAGAACAGACACTCGGCGAGGAAGTGGAAACAAACAAGATTCTGAAGACAACTGAACAAACAAATCCATAGAAGTAATCGGATATAATGAAAGAAAGCCTAGACTTGGTGTTTTAGTAATGCGACTGATTTCTAACATACCCATTTCCTAGGCATATGTTAATATTAAGTCTAATTTTTGCCTTTGCAAACATAAATAAAATGATCCTACAAAAACCAGACAATTCAAACGGACTACTACCAAGTTTGCCTTACAAATAAAACCGGGAACTAAACTATTTACGAAAGCTTTTCAAAAGCTCGCTGTCCAAGTTACCCTCGACAAACATTGTCAGGCGTGTTATGATAGGCCATAACGTAAATACGTGATATCATCATGTCAATAAAACTCGAGATATCACCTTATACGCCCCTGTTCGGAGCAGACCAGAAAACCTGCGACCTAACTGTCGTCGACGCATTCTGTCGTGCCATAACGAGACAGACATATTTTCGTAGTCTTGTCACGTTTTCGCACGACAAAAAGAGTCGATAAAATGTCGCGGCGTGTATACTACGCTGGAGGTCGCAATGTTGTCTCAAAAGCATGTCAAGACCGCAGTGCCGCAGAGGGGTTATTGTGGTGTCGAAAGAGTTTATGTCGAACGATTCAAGTTAGGATCGATCGGTTGCTGCGGTTTCAATGATTTTTTTAGGGAGTGCAAAATTGGTTGTACCTACTAAAGATCAAAGATTGGTTGATTTTGCTTTTTAGGTTTGTTTTGAGTTTTGAAACCAACTGGCACACAAAAAATGTAGTCCCAGTGAACGGAAAACTTTTCCTAATTGAAAACGTTAAGGCACATTTTACTGTTATGACTTCGGAAGATTGAATCTAAAAAATTGGTTCCATAAAAATTAACGAGTGTTTTCAAGTGTGTAATAAACCTTTCAGATTGGGTTTCCATCTAGTCGTTCGATCTCGGTTTCTCACCCCGCGACCCTTAATCACCCGTCGCACCCTCTAATATCGTATTATGATTGATCGCGGATAAGTGATAACTGATGGTACGAGTATTAAGGTGTTGTTGGGAGCCGTACGTAGAGGTTGGAGCATAATATACTACTTACTGCTTTTAGCGACATTCACATCAGTTTGTTGGGTTTTTTACTGCAGCGATTACGTACAGGTAGAGCAGGACTTTTTTACAAATAAATAACACAATACAAATACAACAACAAAACAGAAATTAGTCAAAAATTACAACAACTTACTCAGATCAACTACAATACTTGAGGAAACTTCAATATCGAAATATTACACTTTTCATATGCCTTGGCTCTACTGTTAGTGTTAGTGTGATAGTGTTAGTGTGATAAGTAGTTTATATTTTTATTTATATATTATTTTTTTTTTATTTATTTATATATTTTTTTTATTTTTTTTTATTTTTAATATTACACTTTTCATATGCCTTGGCTCTACTGTTAGTGTTAGTGTGATAGTGTTAGTGTGATAAGTAGTTTATATTTTTATTTATATATTTTTATTTTTTTATTTATTTATATATTTTTTTTATATTTTTTTTATTTTTAATATTACACTTTTCATATGCCTTGGCTCTACTGTTAGTGTTAGTGTGATAAGTAGTTTTAAATAAATAAATGCGTTTTCGCATTGCAGAAATCGAAACCAGACGAGTGTAAAAGGGGGTGCAGAGATCGCTGTAGTAGGCTGGTAACTTTTTAGATTCTTATTTTTGACAAGACAATGTTGGCAAACTCTAAGCGTACCCACTACCCAAAGAATAGGCGTAACTAACACTGATTGATCTTTTTTTAACGCGAACAAGTCCGCGTTTGACCAATTCGCCTGATGGTAAGCGACGATGTGGTCGAAGATGAAGCACGCAGACCTAGAAGATACCTATTCACTCTGACTTTGAAAAGCCCAAGATTGTCTATATATATTCACTCTAGTTATAAAACCCATAACGCACAACATTTCACACACGAGCGACTCCATCTTCTTCATCAATGTCAAGTTCACAAGGACTCTCTCTCCGGTCCCATCCCAGCATATCGAGCGGAAATGTCACTTGCGGTATAACTACGTAACATCGCGCCCTCGCAATTGCTTATCAAGTTATCATATTCGCATATAGTGTGGGTATGATTTATTGTAGCATGAAAGAAGGAACAGTGATTAGAGCGAACGTTTCAACTGTCGGATGTAGATGACAGTTGCGGAAAGACAATGGCAATATCATGGTGGAGGTGGGAAGGTCAGAGACTATTTTAGACTTCTGGAAATCGCTATATATAGAATTATAGATAGATGGATAGATGTTATTGTTCAACCAGAAATTACAAACAAAAAGGACAATGATGCTTATAAACTAGTGCAACAACCAGTCTCATCTCTAAGGGCGATCTCTTTAAGGCAATCTAAGGATGAAAGGGAAGATAGTGTGGCTACGACTGGCATTGTAATTAGCAGTTTATAATATTAACTTCTTCTTTGAATCTTGGTTTCTAAAAGATAATTTATCAAATATTTAGAGACGTTGATAGAGATTTAGGAGTCAGATTAAAAAATACGACTACTTCTACGGTTGTTGAACTACAAATAGGATAATTTAGTTGATTTTCCTTTTATAGCGTAACCGCGTCATTGCAGTATTTACAAGGAAGTTTTACATAGTGAATATAATTAATTAAATGCATTTCAGTTAATGGGAAAACTAGCCCAGGAAAACATAATTATATTATAAATAGGCACGGATGATATATATAAATAAACTTAAATGCCACTGTGATTCCTCGTAATAAAATTATATATGAAAAAACCCTTACTACATCAATGGAAAAAATCAATGAAACAGCTTGATTAATTTATACATATTTGTAAAATAAAATTATTAAATGGTGCAAATAATATTTAGGTTTCTTAATATCTAAAACATGGTTTCCAAAAATCGATCGCTCTTGTTTCTCTCGTTTCACGAAATGATATAGTAAAGGCAGGGCACAACGTGTTTAAATATAGCGCAGAATAAGCTCATCGATTCTTTGTCGAGAACACAAAGGAGATCCTTATCGCGCAGGACAATCGATTCGTATTTACCAACACCGTACATGGCACTAATAAAATAGCCGCTATCTCCAGCATAAAGGTTGCTTCACTTGAGCCAGCACTGGATCCAATTTGAAAAGTGCTAATAGCAAGCTGAGCCAGTGAGCATAACTGGCTGGCCACAAGTTGTAAGCTAAGCCAAACTATCTGTGAAGTAGGTCAAACTGACACTGGAACTCGTGTCAGTATTACTGCAGTAGTAGAGTCATGGTTAGTTTCTCCAACCCTGAACACTTGTATCATGTAGGCATTGATAGTGTTGCTAACCGGGAAGCGCGGGCGTGATTTGTCATAATGAACAGCAGCGGTTTTGTGCATTAGCATAGAATAAATAATATAATAGTAGCTAGATTTTTTAACAAAAAAAACCTAGTAGTATTTAGTTAAGCATAGTTCTATTAGTCTAGACATTCTAAAATCGCCTGTTTCGTCTACTTTCCCGCCAACTCACGCCGTGTGGTCTTCTCCTGATGAAATGAATGTGTTTTCTATTGAAGCAAACGCTTTGAGGCGCCATGCTCGTCCACTAATGCTATTATACTAAACAAATATCAATGGAAGTGCTTCTAACAACTCAGTCAAGTCCATAAACAGAACGAACTGCGTCGTTTGAACGGGTGCGGGTGGTTTGGTCTGAATGTCAAAATGTTCTGATCTACGCAAAGTACGTATTTTAAAAAGAACTTTTCCCAAAATGACTGATTTTCTTTAGGTCTTCATTGTAAAATGTCAGAAATGAAACTGTCAAAGGTATGTACAGTCAAGCTCAATACTATATTTTTAAAATATATAAAAATAAAACAAATCCTTCACATTTTAGACAAACGAAAGTTTAGCGTAAGCGCTTCTTTAAGGTAATGAGATTTTTTAAAAATTGGATTTCATTAATATGACCAGATTGCAAGTCATTTAACTGTTTTTGATAATTTTTATCAAATAAAATATTACACCGCCGTCTAGTTGCACCACTAAACATTGAGTTTTTTAGTCTCGTGTCTTGATATTTCGCCTCTTTTTTCAATATAAACAAAAATCTGATCATGGTAGGTTTGTGCGGCATACGTGCGTTCAATCTCCTATCCCTCGACAGCATTATTCGTTCGATGCTTAACATTTCCGCATCCAAGAAAAGATGCACACAAACTCATCCATTGCTTATCGAAGTACTTTTGAAATTTTATCATCTCAGGAGAATGCGGGAACGAAGCTTCCAAATTCACCCATGCACTATGAATTTTTTCTTTGGGTAATAAGGGTAAATTAGCACACATTGTAATTAATGCTCTATTCTCCGTATTGGCGGTAACCTTTAATTTAAAAAAAAAAAAAAAAAAGTAAAACCCTGAATGTTTCCATCGCATTCTAAGGAGTATATATCTGTTAAATTGAGAGCTGCTTCGAGGGCGATGTATGCGGAACTCGTTTACATGTATCCCGCACTTGAAGATTATGTAGCTAAATGTACCTTTTGTGTCAGGCTTGACGGATTTCCGACATTTTACAATGAAGACCTAAAGAAAATCAGTCATTTTGGGAAAAGTTCTTTTTAAAATACGTACTTTGCGTAGATCAGAACATTTTGACATTCAGACCAAACCACCCGCACCCGTTTGAACTCGACGTTTATAATTATTTTCATCGTTAGTCAATTTGTCGTCGAGGGGACGAGAAAGGGCATGTCCCCTTGAATCTAAACATCAGGGAAAATAATGTAATTGTGACTAAGCATTTTTAAGAGAGATCGATAGTGAGCGAAGTAGGTACATGTGAAGTCAAGTAATTATTGTCATAAATGCGTTATTTATGGTTTAAGTAGTTTATGGATCTAACGATGTTGGAAACAGTTGTTTGAATTGTAGGGCAGTAATTAAAAAATCGAGTCATCCAAAAACTCAATTCAGTTTCTAAGTACATACTTAATAATTCGATTAAGAAATTAAATATTAGTTTACACTAAGATTACCTAATATTTTAGTAGATTAACGCAGTGTATATGGATACATTGCTGTATAATATCCGACATTTACCAACGGGCACTCCCAAAGGATGACATCCTTTCAGTTGTCCTGTTGCAAGTCACAAGAGCAAAGCGTAACCTACTTATCTTTGTAAGCTATGTCAAATAAATTCGCTAAAACACAATTTTGTAGAATAATATGTGTGTAGATTTGTGCCAAATTCCAAGTCAATGGCATTTACAGTTGCAACGACTTGAGTTTCCACAAAAAAGCCGTAAATTTTTCGTAGTGTCATTTTTCCTAGGACCGAAAAATTAAATTTTTGATCTAAGACTTGCTGGATGCTGGTGTGACTTCTAAAAAGGCAATGTTTAAGAGGTTTAATTTCGGCGAAAAATTTAAAACTAGAGTCATTGTAATTAGAAATCTGTGCTATTGTTCGAGTGTCAGTGAGAGAAAAGCACCTAGTCCTAGCCTGCTAGTTATAAACTGGCTATACCTCTATAATTTCTTAATACTTAAACCAAGCCCAAATCTCGGTGGCGCCTAGCGCTATCGCCCACTGCCTATCCTAACTTGGCCTCTAGCCCAGCAAAGCTAAAGGACTTGTTCCCTTGGCGCTTGTGATACCATCCCTTTGTGGTACCACCGAGACCTTTGGACGAAGGGACACCCATTCATGACTTGATTTAATGCGACTATTCAAATGTACGGTTCGAAAACCCACGCGCTATAAAAGGGAGACAAAATTGGATATTATTTCTAACAGAATTATGCACTGTTTGTGTTTGTGGATGATAGCTGGAAAATTATAATCACATGAGTGGGTTTAAGTTATTGTAGAGGTTAGGCCGACCTTCTCATTTTATTACTCCAAAATACATTATTTTGAGATACCCTAATTATGATCTCATTTATTTAATTCCTGCCTCGAACATTTCTTTGATAAAGATTTTAATATTAAGTTATCGTGAAACCAAACAAAAGCTTTCTCGGTTCCCTTTATATTCTACATTAATCCAATTACTGGCTCTTTTGCTCTGAAACCAAAGATGTGGGCGGACGACCGACGATGTTGACAAAAATCTAGGATCGCGGGTAAACACCGTACAGTTGTATGCAGTAGCTCATTTTGATACTAAACTAAAAACGTAACACTGTACTTTGTGCACCAATTTTTCGATATTGGACTTACGAGTAAGGCATATTAAACATGGGTATGGGTTTTTGTAGCCCTTGTATGTTAAGTTAGTTGATGGATCATATTTTTGGAGTAGATGACTTTATAAGAAAAAATCTACATTATCAGTCTGGTAACGCTCTATCTAGTTGTTTTATCGGTCACAATTGCCTCTTTACAATTGCGATTGGAAATGACAATTAAACGACAACGAATTCATGAATAGTGGTACTTACGAGGTTAAAATGTTTAGGTATAATAAGAGTATGTCTGATACAACTTTTTTTACTGCGTGGATAAATCTATTGAGACAAAAAGAAGCCTTGAGGACCGGGAATAATGCGTGGGTGCGAAATGAAATGGCGTTTATGAGGCGGAGTCGGGGGCAATTGGATATTGCTTGCTTTTTTACTATCCTTGACACGAAATGAATGGATCGAGCCTTATCTGACATTAAGAATCGAAATAATCTGTTGCTCGTTTCAGATAGACTTTAGGAACTTGCTGGGTAGGTAGGATGTTGAACTAAGTAAATGAAAGGTCATTTCTAAATAGAAAACCAACATTGTAATAACTTTATCTACATAGGTAAAATTACACGTTTTACATAAAACACTAAACATACTTTAACAACTACCTACAACTACATCTTGGAATCAAAAACTCAATACTGAACTCAGATCTTATAGTATTGGCTAGCAAGTTAGACCATACCGTCACTTGAGATCAGGTAGCGATCGTCATTCGACATCAAGTAGGTATATTGTGATTGTCAAAAAACACAAAAAAAGTCAAAACTGCTTTTACAGTATCTTAAGTCATAAATATTTACAGCCACAACACAAGTAGCACGTTTCTCTGGATGCCACTGTTCCAACCTGGCGTTCTGCGACACTGATACATGAGGCTGTCGCATCTCGTATCTGCAGAAGCTCTAGCCACATTAATCAGGTATACGGTTTGCAATAACCACATTCAGAACACAGGGTAATAGCTGAGAATATAATATACAAATAGGAAAGAGAAATAAGTAAACAACTTTTAGCCCAAAGCTTTTGTGATCTCTGTAATGAGCAAAAATTTACATGGTGCCACTTATCTAAATATTAAAAATTGTTACGTTTTTTCTTGATAATAGTACTTTGAGTATACAAACTCTATATGAGGCATTATCAACTTCATTTATTATAATGATATCTGTAGGTGATGTGTATAGTTGCTATGTAGGTTTTTTTTGTAAACTTCAGAGTTAACAATAATAGGTAGGTAGGTATATAATAGGAATAGGAATAGTAACAGTTATAATTATATATTTTAGTTCTTAAGCAAATGCAAACTTCTGTTATTTTCATGGAATCAAAGTAAGTAGGTCTACATGTGACTTGAATTGGACTGGTTGCTATAAAAAGTTCCGGTGACAATTTCAAACGTCACCAGAGTGCATTAACTCGGGCATTTCTAAATAAAGACGCATTTCGAGAATCACGGACGCGTGTCGGAAACCAGTGAACCCTGGAGCTCATCCACGTGTGATTCCTTCACCGTTAAGTGCTTTTAAAGGATTTTGGACAGGACCAAATGTGGGAAAAACGTGGAACCATATTTTAGGTTTTACCGATAAGGTGAACTAAATAATGTGATATTAACAAGGAAATATACCGTAACCTATAACAGCCATTTATATAATAATGACTAATAAATGATTTAATTTCTCAAATGAAAAAATGTATAAAAACGCAGTTGACAGAGTTAAAACGCTATATATTTTCTTTATTTTGTTTTTTAGTATTTGTTGTTAATATTGTTATAGCGGCAACAGAAATGATAAAACCATAGAGCTATAACAAACAGAATTACAACAGTTTAAGTAATAGTACAAGTTACATTGACATATACACCACACGTCTCTCGAGAATAGTTCAGAGGACTCAATAAGATACAAAACCGACAGACCCGCTCAGACTACAAATCAGCACTCCACTCCATTCTAGACCAAGTAATTAACTTGCTAATCGGTACCCAGCACTGGAACTCAAGAGCACTAGACGAGAATACTCAAACAGTAATTGAAAACAAGAGGACAACATGTCAACTCGTAAACCAGAGTGTGGAGAGAGCTGTTAATATATCTGTTTATTGGTTGTAAATGTCAAGTTAAATGTTAAATATTAGTCTAAGGTTCAGTGTCGTGGACAGCAAACTGGTTTAAGAAGAGATTTCTCGAAGAACTTGAGTAGATAATGAAAAAGAGTAAGCCGTTTGTGACTGACTAAACATCTTTTGCTCACATTTAATTATGTTACGTTTATTTTATCGTTTATTCTATGGTAGATGTGTGCATGTTGTGCAGCGGCATAAATAATGACATTTAACTATTTGTCGCAGTTCATCTTCTTAAATTTTGTGTGGTTAAATCAAAGGCAAAAAGAGTAAACAAGCGTCCAAGTGTTTATTCCAAACTGTAAATTCATACTTAAGTGGTTATTAGACTTTACTAAATTTAGTAGCCTAAATCAGAATTCAGAAAAGGAACGAAATTAGAAGCTTCTAATCACACTGTTCTAAATATAGTTACTAAATCAGTTGCCTGCTGAAACGCAACAAAGGCGGACGTTTTACTACTTACTATATAGTAAATACAATGGCTCCAGTGCTGCCCAAAAATCAAAAAATTGGCCTCACCGTGGCTCGATCAAAATAAAGAAAAAAAAAAGACGTGTGGTGGCACTCGGGGACTGCGGCGGTAAAGCTATTGCATACCTAGCATTTTTTATCAACATATGCAATTATAAATTTTTTTTTGTATAAATATTGCAAGGCCTATTTTTAAAAAAAGTATCTTAACTAATTTCTGTAATAATAATCAATAATTTTCAAAATAAAATAAAATTGGCGAAAAGTCAACGAAACTCGACACCTAGAGGCGAGTTGCTAAACTAAAGAGACAAGCGTGATATTTCAAAAAGTCATTAAAATTTCTGCTATTCATCGATAGATGGCAAAACTAAAAAGTATCACCGCTGTGCCGGTCGGAGTAGGTTGAGTGTTAGGTTATTTTCGTTACGGAATTTCTGGATTCGGTCTCCACGCTCAAGGCCCGCGATAGAAGCTATGCAATAGCTTAAAAAAAGAAAGTCGTGGGTCAAGAAATATTTATTACATCTACACGCGCGAAGTGCTGCGCACCGACTGAAGCGACTAAACGCGATCGCACCTTCCTAAATTCGATTCTAATTAGGTTCCTAAATGATTTAGTGATTCAGTAGCCGTACTTTTTCCTAAATTTAGAAACCTACCTTCCTAAATGCGATTGCATTTGTCTGAATTTAGTAACTGAATCATTTAGACGACTGAATTTAGTAAAGTCTAATAACCTCTTTAGTTGATAGTGATTTTAGTTCGTAAAATTGTCAACAGATGGCGCCACTAGAAAAGTTAACACGCGCAAACGTTATGTTCGCGCAAGTCAGGTACCTCTAGTTGCGCGACAGTTCAATTATACTTCTTACACAGATACGGAACGTTAGTTAGCTCACTTGAACACTATCCTCAGTAGCATAGAGTGCAGAGACTATCAAAATGTCAAAAGTTTCTTCATGGTCCTTCGAGCCGGAAATGAACCAGCGACCTATGGATAGTCACTGGACTACTGAGTATGGGATTCAAGTCGGCTAATTAATGTTCCGTATCTGTGTAAGAAGTATATTTAAATTGTCGCGCTACTAGAATATCAACAGAAGACTGCGTAACCCCCCGATATTTCAGAGACAACCAACTAGCCCTTAAAAACTACTACCTATTCCTTGTCATATGAGTCACGTTCACACGGTCTCCACACACCGTGGCGGTCCCTTGAGAATTGACGCCAAATCACCACTTTCAATCTGTAGGAGTGTGTTATCGAGGAGACATGAATGCATAATGAGAGGTTGTAATGACAGTGAATTACCGTAAATACTGTGTTGGGACTAAAGAGTTTGTTTAATAAAGTTATTGTAAACGTAGGAGAAAAAATGTACTCAGAACTGTGACTTTTGGTACAGCTAGTGACAAAACAAATATTATTAGATAATTGAGACGGAAGGTAATCGTCTTACTTGTTTTGAAGTTGAGCGTTGATATCTGGCAAAACCAATAAAACTAACACGTGTATACTAACTCAGTAGATACAAATACGATAAACCAAACAAAAAGATCGAAGTCCGAACGTGTGTTGAAGACGTCTATATATAAAACAATAAGCCCATATTTCGTAATACCCCAACAAACAAGGCTCCTTTGCCAATTACATGGGAATCGTATCAAAGTTGCGATACAAGCATAATGTATGTGTTTCTTTCATCATGTCTTCATAATATACTCCGACAAGTCCCAGGACGCGTGAGCCCGCAAAATGTATCAACCTACCAACCCCTCTTGGGAAGAAGTGGGGGCGATGGTCCATTCCTTTACCTAATGCGGAACACAATGGTCTCAAACTCTCAAGGACCATGTGAAGTTATTTAGGGACCCTGTTTCAACATACCAGCCTTTTGACGAGACTAACAAAAAGCTGGAGCGTGAAACAATGGATTTGAGTCTCAAAAGTAAAGAAAGCGGTTGAAGTCGCTCGGTCACAGAATGTAAAGCAACTGTTGCACTACATTTTCAAAATGTGGACATAACTGCTCTTGTTTAACTCCGTCTAACTGTGAATCTCATTAGGCTTTTAAAAAGCTTTGCGAAATGTAAACCGTTGTGGAAAACTATTTAAATAAAAGCTTCAGCTTCAAAGAGCTAGTTGGAAGCTAGACTTATTTCATAATAGTAAATGGTTATTTGATCAGATGGCGATTCTCGGAATGTGTTCGCTGTGTAATATTCCCGAGAACTTACTGATTTGCTTTGAACGTGGAATGATAACAACGCTATTGACTATTAGTTAACATCTATGCAGGACGCATTTTATAGATAACAAAATCCTTTGCTTTGCTTCATTAGTTCTAACACTTAAAATCTCAACAGTATTTACACAATGTTGCCAAAAGTTGAATCCTTTGTCCACAGACAACAAACACTTTGGTTTTAATTTATTTTCAGGATATGAGCTTCCTAATACACCAATTCATTACGACAAGTGACAAGCTCCCGGTGTAAGTTAAGCCAGTTTTAGTCGTCCAAAATTAGCGTCGTCCGCGACTTCTCTTTTTACAGCCACCAATTAGGAGTACTACTCCGGGCTTCAGTCGCCGTGAATAATCTGTAAACAGCTTTGAAAATAAACACTGAAAGTGAAACTTTGAGTGTGTAAACAGTGTTCATACTACGAGTTTTGTGAATGAAGGAATGTTTAGAAGCTATAATCGTTACTGTGGTAGATTAATAGGACAATACTTACAGAATGTACATAAATTAAATGAAATTAAAATAAATAAACCACATCTGTTGAAAATTTGATTGATAATAATAGTTTTTGATCATATTTGTAAAAAGAGAATCGAAAATCACTAGATAATGTCAATAACAATAATATGTAATTAATCAGATCTTATAGACTAACTAAGAAAATATGATCTTTTACTAACTAATGAAAATATCAAAAACTGATTTACTTCCTAGGAAAAATGAGATAAATCTACGAGTATATATAATAAACTAGCTGACTCGACAGACGTTGTCCTGTCAAAAGCCATTGCGTCAATTCTATGTCAAATGTCAAATGTCTATTCTCATGCTATTGCGTAACTATAGCAACCGTAGTATGTTGATGCTAACTTGTCAATTTATAGTAAAAATTATCAGTATATATATAATTTGCAATAAATTAAAATTGCGACTATAATTTGAGATTTAAACTATCCTATCTCTCAAGTTGGATCGAACTGCACATGGTGTGCGAATTTTATTATAATCGGTTAAGTGGTTTAGGAGTCCATTGAGGACAAACATTGTGACACGAGATTTATATATATTAAGATTAGTATTAAATCGACTTTTTGACTTGAAGAAATTATGTTCGTACAGAATACGTACTCGTATGTGACAAAGGAGAGTAATTCAAGCCCGTGGTGAGGCCGCTAGTACTCTAAGCAGGTATAAGCCCCCTCCCGCGGGATTAACGCTTACTTATACCGGCTTACCCTAAACGCTCCTCATCGGAAATAAATTGGTGTTAATTAAGGATATTGTTTCCCATTAATAGCTTCGAGAAAGAAGTCGAAGTGGGATTACAGGAACTAAAACTTGTACAAGATAACTCACTAACTGTGCCTCGCGGTTTTACCCGCGCGTTCATGGAAAACGGTAATTAAGAGTAGCCTTTATTAATGCAGGGCATTAGCTATCTCTATTACAAATTTTATCAAAATCGGTTTAGTAGTGACGGAGATATGTGATAACAAATATTCAAACACACACACAAACTTTCGCATTTATAATATTGGTACGATAGGGCATGCTATGGCGCCGATAGACCTAGCTACATTCACTAACAGAGTTTGCAATAAAGCGCTCACTTTTAAAAATGTTCGTCGAACTGAACAAATACAGGAATCGACACAATAATACATATTATGATTTTATTAATAATTCTCGGTATCGGTCGATCGGAAATCTATGAAACTAGACCTGGAACTTTTTCATTCGCTAGAAACGTTTATCAACGCTCAAACGTTGCTTGATACTGAAAATTGCCAATATGAATGAAAAATTGCAGTGAACCAGAAAACAGTAAATAAAACGGTTTGCGGCTGTTAATTTAACAGGATGATTCCGGCAAGACATTAATATGGTCAAGCGAAACGTGAGTGCTTGAGTGGGCTCTTCCTGTGGGTGTTTCGAGACGCCCTCGCAAAGCTTCGGGCAGAATCAGTTTACGATTTATGGGTGCCTTGAGTATGTGTTCACGGGCGAAGACCCGAGGAAAAAGAAAATTAGAAATAAGGTCGAATGGACCGAGAAAGGCTAGTTTAGTGACAGGCAGTTTTCAGGTCAAGCAAAAGCCTCTGATTGGGTAAAAGATCGCTTTTCTTCCAAAAGGTAAACAACATGTAATGAAACCTTAGTTTTGAAGATTACTGTAGAATGTATATTTTCTTATTTTCTATTTATTTATAGACTTAATCTATGTTATATCACGTTTAAGTTCAATTTTTTTGTTTTGAATTCGAAGTCTTGATAATGCACTTGACAACTTTCAGGCCAAAAATGCCATCTCCCAGGAGTCCACACCCAAATTATGAAAATGTCTCAAGAACTGAATTAAAAAAATCAAAAGCTCAGAAAATAAAAGTTCCAAAGAAAATGCCGTTCAATAACATTAAAGAAATGTGGAACGAGTGGGAGTCCCTGTGGGAGTCTCCACGGTTGCCTCAGGCGAGGTTTACGAGGTGCATAATAGAATAACAGATATTACGGAGCGTGTAGTACTGTGATAGAAATATCGATTTGAATATCAATTTAATTTGTTTGTTAGTCTTGGAACGAATTTATGGCGTAATTGTAAAGATATATGAGTTGGTTAGATGTAAGTAAATCATAGGTGTGGGAGACTCGTCTTGTTTTTTTTTTAATTAATAGTTTTACTTTACTGGAGTAATCACAAAAGCATATCTAATTATAAATTGGTTACAAAAACGATTTTTATCGTGAAAAAAGTTTTTTTTTATTCTATTGATAAGAATACATAACACAATATACATAGTATGCAAAGTCAAAACCCGTATACACTTCATTAAATGAGCAGCGACCATAATGTCGTCCTAAGGCAAGAAAATGTCAACAAGCCACGTTCAAACTTGAAATATACACGTAATAGTAAAGTTCGCGTCATTTCAGCCTGTTATTACAGCGCGAAAACGATTCGTTTATTCATACTTTAACTTTCCAAGCAGCTCGAGACTCAGAATGAGTTTACAAAGTTCTAGGCGTATCATTTACGCCATGCCTGTGAAATTTAACCGTAAAGATAGGGATGGTATCGTTCATAACGGTGTCATTGCCATTTTGAAAATATTGCTCAACAGCCCCAGGAATTCGAGAAGCTACAATTCTGTGAAACGATGTCACAAATTCAGTCGATCTCTTTTGAGCCGTATTAGCTTTTTAACGAATGGTACGTGTGTTATGATTGCAATGAATTTTTATACTTTGCATCTTCAGTGACTGTATTTCGTGCAGAGAGACTAAAAAATAAAAATCTCTTTTTATCTTTGCAGGAAATAAAAAATATAAGCCCCACTTAAAAAAGGGTTGCGGGCATAGACGTAAGAAGCGAAAATACGAACAGTTTTTGGTTTAAATTTAAGCTCGCTCTAAAAAGCTAGTGGCTTTAGCCATTTTCTGCCTGCGACAATTTAGGTCACGTTTTAGCCTAGAATTCTAGATAGCGCTGCTTTTACCTCGAACCTCTTTAATTATATCATACCGCGTTAACCTGGCCTGGCGGGCGAGAAGCTGGAAATTAAACTAGATTTGCAGATAGTTAAAAATTAAAGCTGTTTTTAGAAACCGGCACGAGTTCGATGCAAAACAGAGGCTCGTGCGTGGGTCAAAAGTCAGCCAGGAAGCGTCAAACTTTGAAAAGTGATGAAGCCACAATTGTACAAGAATAATATGGATGTTTGTGTCACCTGGATAATGGATCTCATCATCATGAATGCACAGTTTTTTTGCTCCGCATCAGAAGGACAAGTTAGTAAAATGTCTTTGTGGGTAGATCGTCTCAAAAGCAAAACGACCTACTAGTAAAACGTCTGAAATTAAAAATCGTTTTAGTCATTTTAGTATTATGGAACGACTGAAATTACAAAACGACAAATTTGACTAAATTGTCTATCTGATACGGAGCGAGTTTTTTTTCCACTGCTAGGTAAGGAAAAGTATAGGGCAACCCTGTGCTTAAAGCTCCGACGACGTATGATAATGACTAAGGAGATTGGAGCGAGGCATATACGAGTAAGTACCTACTCATTGGGAGAGAGAACGCTGTGGATGATGATGATGACAATATAGTCTGAAAAACACGCCACTGGACAACCAACATTGAGCTTAGGGGGCATCCATTAATTACGTGAGGCTCTAAAAGTCGGTTCACACATATCAGTGAAGCCACAGTTCCGACACAGTACCGGCACAGTGCGAAATATTCTTTCACACATTCTCTATGAACGCATTGAGAGCACTGTGTCGTCACTGACACTGACAAGTGGAGATGCGTTCATAGAGAATGTATGAAAGAATATTTCGCACAGTGCCGGTACTGTGTCGGAACTGTGGCTTCACTGATATGTGTGAATCGACCTTTAGGGTGGGGAGGGGGTCGAGTAAAATCCCATCGGCTGGTGGCAAATGGATGCGATCGTGCCGGGTGGCGTTCTTTAGGATAGGCCTATGTTCAGTAGTGGACTGATATTTGATAGGCTGATGATGATGACTGTTCTATATACTCGTACCTTGTCGTTTCTTCGGAACGTGTTTATAGTCAAACCGCTTCGTCGATTGAATCAATGAGCCTTTGTCGCCGAGGTGTTCGAATATACGGATATAGTGGTCTACTCCTTTCATGTTTAGCACTTACTAACAAAATAATAAAAAAAATACAACAAAAGTTCGGAACGGCTTTTTTTGACAAAAATGTAAAAGGGTACTTGACAAGTTCGGTCAAACGCGTATGAAAACGAAAATTTTTAGATTTACAAACAATCGAATTTGGAACGTTTCTAATAATTTGCAGAGAAGGTAAGTTTTTAACCTTCTTTGATTTATCTTCTTTACTTAATTTTTTTATTCCAGTATGTTTTTAATAGTGTTGGCTCTGCACGTCTAGTATATTTAGCCAGCACCAAACAAACATACAAAGTATGTATGTATCTCGTACTCTATTTCACAATTTCTCAGTTTGCTATTGGATTTCGTAGACCGCTCGAAGCTATTGCCTGCGTCAAGTAATTACATATCGTCGGAAATACCGGGATGACGCGATATTGGCTTTCTGATACACGGCCCTGCTGCACCCTGCAAGTGATATTGGAAAGCCTACAGGAGTTACAAATTTCAAATACTGTCGTTTTGCACAAAATACAGGAAGGTTGAGTATAATTTACTTTAAAATCCTTTGGAAAAAAAAAATATTTCTGGCTTAGATTCATATACGACCGGTATTTAGAATAAATAGATAACCAAAATCACGTCACGGGCATTTTGCATAGTAAAAAGTATCTACAAAATCTACATACATAATTATATGTACCTATATCGATTATTTTCATATTATAATTAACAGGCACACGGGTAAAAAATGTATAAATGTATGGTAAATGTATGTATATAGGTATGGGTAAAAAATTATAAAATTTTGAATAGAAATGTTGATCAAAGAGAAACGATCCTAATATTGTAATGCAGGGACAAATATGTTCTCGAATTCTAACCTTGAGATTAGATTATTATTATATTGTTATTTTTACCATAAAAATACATGTGAAGACAAAAAAAAACTACTACATCATACAAGAGACTCGGAGACTCAGAGTAGTAATCATATTCATCCGAAACCGGCGATGATCATTTCGCTTCAATGTATAATCTTGGTCAGAGTGAATATATTATAGGTATCTAAGTCTGCGTCCTGCATCTTCGGCCACATTGTCGCTTACCAACAGAGAGTTGGTCAAACGTAGACATTTTCGCGTTAAAAAAACGTCTTCAGCAGAGCGTTCAACTGGCAGTTTCAAGCGATATTTCCAATAAATGTTCAAATTGCACGGCGTTTAATTTCCCCGTTCCTCGACCCCGTTTTGCTCCAGTTATTACGTAACAGGACCAGGCGAGCGATTGATAGGGATATGCGATGAACTGTATGCGACAGTGTCTACGGTGTTTTAACCCCGACGACGCAAATAGAGGGGTGTTTTAAGTTTTACGTGTCTGTGGCTGTTTGTTTTGTGTGTGTCTGGTATCGTAGGTCCGAAATAGCTCAAACAATTTTCCTTAGTTTTTGTGTGAAATATGACTTGATCGAGTGATCTTAGTCTTAGCTTTGAGTCAAGAAAATGTTATTATACCTCAGCCATTTTGTCGGCTTAGTCCAAGAAGTCATTAACTGCTAAAAGTCTGGAACTGTTTTGCTATGAAAATTAACGTGGTTTTGACACATCTAGGCTTAAATACGGGAATACTCAAGTATTATTGAGTCGGATACTGTAACTAGTTTCGATCACATTCGGTGATATTTTTCAAGGAATTATCGCACAAGCATAGTACGCTCGCAGTTGCGTCCAGCCTGGCACTGGTATTACAGTTATTGAGTTTTTGTACTAAGCCGACGATTTGTAGATATTCTAGGTTCAAGAAAATCTATTCAGCTATCTGAAGATCATCAGCTTTTTTTTATCGGGGTTTTTTTTTAATTCTGGTTATTTCAAGTCTATCTATTTTATTCCCAGTAGCGATCGCGTGAACGCCGCCTTGTAATCTATCTCCTGTTATCTAATAGCCGTAAAAACTGGCGCGTGCTTCACCGGATGCTATAGCCACAGTATAAAAATACGAGTAGCTTAACTACTAGGTATAAATAATCTAGGAGGATGTGGAATGAGAGCGGAATAGATTATTATGGTTATGCAAAACGGGAGACTAAAAAGACGCACGCATGTGAAAGATTGAAGTTTTTATTGTTCTCACCCGAAATTACAAACAAGCTAGCCACTCTACTTATACGATCTTTCTTACTATTTTATGTTTATTTAGGTATTTTCATAAAAAAGTTAGTTTGTATAGGTCGAGTGCCTACCAACAATTGTGTCAGAATCTTTAGGCCGCCTAAAGGCTTCTAGCATGGCTTGACGATATTTTTATTATTTGAGCGTATTATGTTTGTGAGAGGAGAATAAGTACGATCTATCTATTGGGTATATGGTCTGTGGTTATAGTAGCAGAACAAACTTGCACGGCTGTTGGAAATAGGTCACTTTACCCAACTGCGTCAAATTCTTGTAGGGAAAGAATTGATGCGAGAAAACCACGCTGGTTCATTGCCACCATTAGTTAGTAAAGGACATAAATAGCAGAACCTTACAGTTTGCACCAAGCTTAGTTTCACAATAGTGTGGTAGTAGCTACGCTCCCTATGTCGATTGATACGATTTATTGAATTTGTTGTGTAGAGTATTTGTGGTGAGTTGATTTACTGTATTTTTTGTATGAACACTCGCTACTGTACTACCGTGCCACTAATAGCAGTGTAGTCGCAGCTTTACAGCCATTGGACTGTAAATACTGTAATAAGTTAATTTTGTAGTTACGGTCTGAATATTCATTATCTTATAGGGTTTATTTTTATGCTTTGATACTACGGAATTAGGTGTCATAAAATATTTCAATATTACGTTTACGTCCAAACTATACATGTTATAGTATATTGTAAAAATTTTGAAAGGGGCGGTCTTGAATAATTACTTATGGCATACGTGGCAAACAAGCAGACAGGCCGCTCGATGGTAAGCAATTATTGTCGTATACTTGTAACATAAGAATAAGAATTTTATTTATAGACAGAATTACAATGTCTTATCACAAAAGTAAGAAATAAGCATCATACTTCATACCATATATTGTCATTTACATATTATAGTATAAAATGTATATTCAGATGAATATAATTTTTAATTATCATTAAAATATATTATGCTGTATAAGGGCATAGAAGGCATCACGGACATCCGGACACCGGTTTCATGATGCGGACAGGTGCGGTCATACTACAGAATAAATAATAGCTAAACTCAAAATCTCTGCCTCACTTTACTCGTCCAAGTACGAGTATACAATTCAGGGTTTACGGTCGTGTGATCATGTTTAATTCTAAGTAGTAAATAGTGACGGCGTTGCCTCGAGCCATATTAACCCAATTTACGAAGCCTGACCCAAATATAAACAGCAAATGTAAAAAATTAAAATGCCATTCGCCACTTCACATCCTCAAGCCTTACCAAACTCGCTATAAGTTGTAAACATCCGAAAGTTTTATCTCAGCGTTGTAAAGCTTAGATTTGCGTAACCTAGGAGTCTAGGGTTTGCCGTAGAGTAATAAAGGAATAGAAACAATTGCGTTGGCGTTCTCAGATCGAATAAAGCATTTAACCCGTGAGTTGAATATAAAAGACAGTTCGTTGTGTTCTTGATGGTCCCAATAAAAGGTGCAATTAGGAGTATCCTTTTGCAAAAGAATGGACGAAACTTTGATGTTTTTATTACGAAGGATAATTAATTAAACGAAGTTAAGTCAAGCTAGCCTGTCGCAAGATTATTTGAATTAGAAGCTGACCCAAGAAGTTAAATCATCTAATCTAACTCTAATCTAATCTGACTAATCTCTAAGGGTCTAGTTGTCCCAGACAGAGATTAAGATAACTTTAAGCTAACCACTATCCTAATCTTTTGAGCCAGTCGGCGGATAATAAAACCGCCCGTTGCCACCCGCACTCGGTGAGTAAACGCAAAAGCCTAGGCTCAGGGTTGCCATCACAAAGTGGAGTTGTCATATACCTCTAAATACAAATAGAAATCGAATAATCTTTGTTTAGGCACTATAGCGGCGGTTTCGTTCGTAATGTTCTTAATCATTCTTCGTGGTACACAGTATCATACACTCGTCCGCATGATGTGTCTTTGTCGTGAAACGATTATATTATAAACAGAGGCAGAAGATAGAAAGACAGTAACGCATTTATAATAAGTAAGCAGTAGGTAATAGTCAGAATTTTCTACGCAATGATATATTCAAATAATTTTAATTTCTGACTTTTGTCTCGCTTTTTCTCTACGTGAAAGCCAGGGCGATCTAGTTCAGGTTCGCGGTACGAAAAATAAATGGTAATAGTTTTGGTCAGCCATAATATTACTTGCTCTGGCTGAACAAGTCCCTATGTCCGTTTACCTCATTTTCCAATGCGCTTACTTTTTTCAGGTAGTCAACCCTACAATAGTCAGGCCGTCTAGGCATGCTATTGTGCCGCACTCGGGTCTCCGGCGCCAGACAAAGGATACGTTGTCATTTTGTTCCTACTCTCAGCTAAACCGAGTAGTGTCTGGGCTTTGCATTATCTTCGGTGGATCGTTGATGATGAAAGAAAGAATGATTTGTATTTTCAATGCTCGGTCTGTGAAGTTTTCATGAAGAGGAATGCAATATTTTAAACAGAAACATTTGTAGAATAAAAATACGCTTTAAGAGGCTGTCTTTGAATTCTGCAGAAATTTCGGGCAATTCTGGAGCAGTAATGCTCAGTTGTGGTCGAACTTCTGCAGTAATTCTATTTTCATTTTTTTATGGGAGATGGCAAATAATTCGATTGCGCTTGAGAGACAATTGTACAATATTGACCACGCCAGAATATATTTCGTCCACATGTTAGGGTTATCACAAAAAAAAAATGTTCGACTAAAAACAAAGCACACGCACAGCTTCCTGACCTGAAACTCAAATTCAAATTGGTAAAGCAATTTTAACTCTACAAGCTAACCGCTATATAAAAAGAAAGATCATTCATTAGAAATTGCCCATTAAAGCACACACATACACATTATCTGGTTTGTTAGAACCGTAATTTATCGTGTGGAGCAATCAAAAGCAACATTCATAGGCAATAAATCTATTACAAGCACTCACTTGGTTAAACTATTAAATAAATTACGAAAGCAGTGTGTGTAAGTCTTTATCTTTACCCGTGTTTCGAAAGTTTTATGATAATTTATGATTAACTTGTATAACACACAAAGGGCACTAATACTCGTAAGAAGGCAAGTAAGTTCGTAAAGACCAGGAGTTCCCTACCAGGGGGCCATGCCTTCCTTGGCGGGCGTAAGGAGATGTTAAGGGAGGCGGAAGTCCGGGTCGGGGCCCAGATGAAGTACCTGGGCCTCGTCCTGGACGGGAGGTGGACTTTTGGGGCACATTTCGTCCAGCTTGCCCCAAAAGTCCTGGGAGCCGCCGCCGCTTTGGGGAGGCTGCTGCCCAACGTGGGTGGCCCTAGCGCCATATGCCGTCGGCTGTACTCCGGGGTCATCCGGAGTATGGCCATGTACGGGGCACCGGTCTGGGCGGACGCCCTCGGTCGTGCTAATAAGGCCCTGCTGCGACGTCCGCAGCGGGTCATCGCGACGAGGGCGATACGCGGGTACCGGACGGTGTCCTGGACGGCCGCATGCGTCCTAGCCGGGGATCCCCCCTGGGAGCTCCAAGCGGAGATCCTCGCCGAAGTGTACCACTTCGTGGCGGCGAGGAGATCCCGCGGGGAGCCCCCAGCGTGGGAGGAGGTGAAGCGCATGCGGAGGCAGGCGCAGGCCACCATGTTGAGGCGGTGGACGGAGGACCTGGCTCCACCGGTCCCAGGTCAGCGGACGGTGGAGGCCATTCGACCGGTCCTCCGGGGGTGGATGCGGCGGCGGTTCGGGTCGCTGTCGTTCCGACTTGTGCAGGTGCTTTCCGGGCATGGGTGCTTCGGAAAGTACCTGCACCAGATCGCGAGACGGGAGGCGACTCCGGCCTGCCACGAGTGTGGAGCGCCGGAGGATACGGCGCTCCACACGCTGGAGGCGTGTGCCGCATGGGGCCCGCAGCGGCACACGCTTACAGCAATCGTGGGCGGAGATCTCTCGTTGCCGAGCGTTGTTAGGGCGATGCTCCGCAACGAGAGATCGTGGCAGGCCGTGGCCTCCTTCTGCGAGGCGGTAATGTCGCAGAAGGAGGCCGCGGAGCGGATCAGGGAGGACGATCCCCGCTCTGATCCGCTCCGACGCAGACGACGGGGAGGGAGAAGGGGGCGATTCGCTCGCCTCCTTACCTCTCCGTAGTGGGGCCACTGGCGGAGGGTCGGGGGACTCTCCGCCGGCTTGCACCGGCTCCACACGTCTGGGGGGCGGCCTTGGTATGCAAGGCCGTCCCCTCCCTCGGCGACTGGGGCCCGGTTCTGATCCGGGCCTGCCGCCGTGGAGCGAGATGGAGATTGCTAAAGCGCCCCCATCTCGCTCCACAATGGCGGCGGACTGCTCACCGCGGGGGTTTTAGTCGGTATGGGCACCGGTACCCACCATCTTCACCGGTGTCGAGTCCGACATACCCCCACTCGTCTCCCCCGGCGGGTGGGGGATGCGTAAGTGCATTACCCCGCGTCAAAAAAAAAAAAAAAAAAAAAAAAAGGCGGAACACGTTTGGGGTGCTAGGTCGGGTAACCTCCACGTGGTGCACCCTGGGCAACAGCGTGCGGTAATACTGCAGCTTTTATGCAGTATTACCGCACGGTGGCTAATAACCCGACACGGTGGGCCCGTCCGCGTGTCCCTCTGACTAGCAGAGGGCACAGCGTGATGGTGTCTGGTGGTGTCTGAGTGTGGTGGAAGCCGGAGGATACGGCGCTCCACACTTGGACGGTGGCATTGCTGCCACCGGTGACGAGTGTGGTGGACGCCGGAGGATGCGGTGCTCCACGCTTGGACGGTGGCAGCAGTGCCACCAGGGGGGTTTTCCTTGTGCTCCTCGCACAAGGAAAAACCTTGCCCCATCAGGCGGATGCCGAACACCCCAGGGTTTTTAGTGGGTATGCCGCCACTAGGGCGGAGACTCCCTCATAACCACCCGCCTCCCCCGGGGCGGGCGTGGTATCCATAAAGGATTTTCCCTGGGTCAAAAAAAAAAAAAGGCGGAACGCGTTTGTCTTAAAAGAAACACAAATAGCGCTTATACATGCTTATACCTCAGGAATAAAAAGGTGTTCTTAAACTGGAATATATTTTTCTCGGCTATTCGAAAATAAAAAATAAAACTGGACGACAATTTGAGAGCTGACACAAAACATGAAAAAGTTAGGGAGGGGTAATGAACGTAAATATGTATACTCCAGGGAAGCTAAACGCAAAAAAGGTTGGAAAACCCTGGTATAAGACCAAGGGCCTTCCTTATAAAGTTTACTCAAAGTTAAGTGACATTGCGTAGAACTGCGCGCTACATTTTGGTCCTTAATGCCCTTAGTACACCTACGCGTTCGTATGCGGCTGCGAGTCTTTGCGAAATAATGCGGTAGCGAAACATCTGCGGAACGTTAGTACACTGCAGTTCTTTCGCAAGGAAATGTCATTGTAGCTTTTGTGGGCTGTAGGTGCAGACGTCGTTTCAGAATGTCACCTGAGTCGTCCCAGTCGTCGCTTTCAGATTCTGAAGAGGAAGAATTGTTGTTGCTGGCGTCGGTATTAAAGAGAAAGCGTAGAATCTGGGTGCATGAAACTATCCCCGTCTTTTCTTGAATTTTCCTCCATGCCACCTCTTTTTTGTATGCATTTTTGTAATCAACATGCCCAACTAAATATAACTCGGGATAATTTCGAATCAAATTCAATAATATTTCAATATTTTCGGCTTCCATTGTGCGAAATTCTGCCCTCACCGACAGAACGCGTGGTGACGCCTTGCGATGCGAAACTCCACTAGCGAAACTGCTGCGTCTGTGTAACGGCCATTTCGCAGTTAGTTGCGAAACAATACCGACAAGGACGCAACTATTTCATCTAGCTATATAGTAGAGCGAGACATAACACATGCGAAACGTTGCCATACAACTTACAGTTTTTTCGTCGTTTCGCTGCCGCATGCGATTGCGTAGGTGTACTGAAGGCGTAAGGAACTATAATAATATGCTTTTGGTATTGAGCACCAGTATAATAGAAGTTAAATGACATAATATGTCAATCTTAGCTAATGCTAAGGATTGTTTATTTGTAAAGTGATTAGCCCTAGTGTCAGTTTCTGGCGTCATTATAATTATGATGATGATGATGATGATGACGATGAGTACTAAGACGACCCGTTAAATTGTTGAACCATTGACAATTTCAACAATTTAACTGGTCATTTTAGTACTATTATACAGGGTTATTCATAAAGGGTATGCTAAGCCGAAAAGGGCTCATAGTACTCATCATTATGAACAACTTTTACTATGGGACCAACCCGAAATTCGCGAAAAAAATATCAGCTGTTCCATAGAAAAATGTCAATGACACTCGACAAAACGTTGTTCATAATGATGAGTACTATGAGCCCTTTCCGGCTTGGCATACCCTTTATGAATAACCCTGTAGGTATATAATGCACGCCACCAATTTAGGTCATAGCTAAATCCGCATTCGAAACCTAGACGTCCTAGAAACCCGATAACCTCTGACCCGTTACCACCTCGCTGCATATAATGTTATATATATATATATGTATAAGAGGTTCAAATATACAGGTAAGAAATAGATTACGGCTTTTAATTGCAATCGATCAGCCGCGGGATTGAAAGCTTGCCGAACCGAAACCTTTTCGGAATGGTAAAAAGTCCGTAGGGAATCTGACGAGTTTCCGGCACTCTATAGGGACAAATACAGAGCATATGTCGAGGTGTTAAAGTCTATATTCATCTGGCATAACCGAAATTGACAGAAAACATACGAGGACCCCATACACACGTGATATCTATAGAGAATGCCATGATCGCTATCACCTTCGTTCTTTGAGTAATTATTATGTCAACTACCTCTGTCAACGTCGAGTTATGACATCGCGCTGCCGATCACTTTCAAAGAAGGTTGCATTAGCGACCGAGAGGCGACCAATGTTGGACACAACACATGAGGCATTTTTTTTTCTACCTGAAATCTTTATTGCTATAATTTTATTATTTTTTTTATTGGCTACTGCCTCGATGGTTTTAGAGGCAACTTTGCCATAGACAGAGGAGATTTAATTTGATGATGAAATTAACCGCTTAAAATCCAGGCCGTTCGAAAGGTGTTCATCATTAAATATAACGTAAAATACTGTTTTTTGCAACTAATGGAACAATAATAGATTAACATTTTTATTTCAATTTGTCGTCGATGAAATACGAGCTGGCATTATCGATGTTGGATATCTATTATGTATTATTGATGTAATCATACCATTGCGAGTAAACTCTGGAGTGTACGAGTAGAAAGAAAGATAGATATCCATTTCTTTGACAAAACGAAAGACATTAAAAGTAAAAATAATGAAGAAATAAAAACAACATAAATACAGAGAACAAACAATAAAATACCTACCACCTCGCATCCGCGCCAACAGACAGACTACCACCCTCCATTCCCAAAGGGTTGGACACACATAGACACGTTCTGCTATCCGTGACGTCACTATTTCGCATAATTATATGTAGGTCAGTAGGCAGGTGAGTAATTACTGTAATTTCATAGCCTATATAGAGCACCACTCCTTTCAACGGCATGATATGCTGTCGTGCAAAATGTAGAGTTAAGTGTCGCATGTGAAAATGTTGTTTACATTTTATTATTTACCGCAATAAATGCATGTCAGAGAGTGTTTTTAACACGCTTTTCACCTGCTTTTTTTTTGTATTTTAAATAAAATACATATATTTATATATTTACACTATTATTAATTTATATTTATTGAAATTTTCAACCCTATTCTTAATTTAAATTTATAAAATTTTATTTTCTATTTTTTTAGTTCGGTTTTCTATAAAAAGCGTGTTTTTTAGTTTTTTTAAACTATTATTTTTATAGATATATTTTAAATATTCTAAACCTAAATACATTATTCATAGTTACTATCAAGTTTTCTGTGGCGCAGTGCGCTGTTATGTATAAGCAACAGAGTATCAAAACTGTACCTACTTACTCGGAATATAAAATCGGAAACAATGTTGATTTCGATTATTGAATGATCGAAAGAATATTTAAACAACGAAAGAAAGTATTGAAATAACATTGAGGTACTTTTGAATTTAACAATAATAATATTGAAGCAAGTGGCATGGCTATAACTCGTACAATATTAGGTAATTAATAATATAGTTGTTTGTTGTAGGCATGGAAACTTAGTTCTTCACTTCAATGTCTAGAAATACATAATAACGTACATTCTGAACATTACAGGAAAATACCAACACGTAAAGTAGATAGGTATTTGTATTTATAATTTTATTGTTACACACTTCCTTCCATTGGTATTGGTCTAATTATAAATGGAAAATACTTTACGCAGCTAATACTCGTACCTAATTGTCATATAAAGTAGCATTTCACATAATAAAATGATGTGTGCGATGTATGAGCTCTATTCGGCTTATCATACCCTTTCCTTATAGCCCAGTATAGTAAAAACTTCGCAAATAGCAACCCGTAGCGCCAGCAATTACACTATGAAAGCGTGTCCTAGTTCTAACTGGGTGCAGTACTGAATAAACAGCACGGAATGCGAAGGTATCAAAGGTATTTCGGATGTCCACTAGTTTTCGTTTTTTTTTTTATTTTTTTTTTATGTAATTGAGTGACGAGACGAGCAAATCGCTCGCCTGATATTAAACGTCACGTTTGCCCATAACAGGTCTGCGCTACCCAGAATTTTGAACTCGCAGAATTCAAGACCCTGCGCGGCACAGCACTGCGCTCGTCACCCTGAGATATAAGTTAAGTTAGTTGGTTGGAACAGGATCAAACTATTTTTGTAAAATATTGGGGTGCAAGTGTTACTATCGACTTATATTTTTGAAATTCGATGATAGGCGGCAGTCCTTAGCGCAAATGTAGGTATAGGCTGTGGTATAGGTACAAAATGCAAACATAAGGATAAAGAGAAATAAGGTTCGCAGATAAGGTGTATCTCTTCTCTCCACTCTTCTTCCATACTTTTCACTTTGTCATCGGAAAGGTAACCGAAATCTGGTTCTATTTCAGAACGTTTTGTTGATGTTTTATGAGAAACCTGCTTTTTAGATTAACCTAGAAAGATCAACAAAGCCCGTTCAACTAATCAGATACAGTTAACTGAACAATGCACAGTCAGCGACGCTCGGACTAACGAAATTAGGTCATGAATGTTGTATCCATTCCATTCCAGGCCTGGGATTTGTATGGGAGTTTTGTGACAAATGCCTATTTAATGGTGCGTATGTAGATTTTGAATATTACATCAATAGGAATCGGTATAGATATAGACTATAGATAAATACAGGAAACTAGTTTCGAGATGTATATATAGGGTTATTCATAAAGGGTATGCTAAGCCGAAAAGTGCTCATAGTACTCGTCATTATGAACAACTTTTGCTATGGGACAAACCCGAAATTCGCGAAAAAAAAATCAGTCAAAAAAAAGTCAAAAAACTGACTGACTTCTTATTTTTGACGTCAGTAATAAGGTTACAATTTTAGGTAGATCGTTTAATACATAGAGAAGGTGCGAATTAGTCCGCCAACATCAAATATGCAAAATTCGCGTTTTTCGAAGACGAAGTTTGAGAAGTACCTCATGTGGGTAATTAAAAGATCCCTAGATGAATAGGGGAATCTGGGCCGCTCTCGAGTGGCTGCCGAGCTGGGAGCGTGCTCAGCTCGCCTCGAGCAGTTGTTCGGTTACTGAACCCTGTCGCGCATGCTTACTGAGACTAGCTGACATATCACTGAAGGATATACTTGTGACTATACTTGTAAATGGCACTTAAGTGCCTTTTAGACTTATTTTGAGACTGATGTACTGGACGGTTGACACGATCGCTAGGCTAGAAGTTAGAAATGTTATTTAGGGAAATCAAACGAAATTCATTCAACAAAAATTAATATCCTCGCTGGAAAATGAATTGTTTTTCAAGATTACTGATATGCTCATTTTAAGAATACATTGAAATTCAATCGAGCATCAAATAAATATCTACTCTTTAGTAATTGAATTCCGACAATTACCATCATAAAGCGAAACGATAATCGATAACCGTATCCATCCTCGTATTATACCATAGAGTATTCCATGAATCGAAAACGGTTATTTTGCATGAATCGAATAATCGATACTAAACTACAGGATTCCCTTTACGATAAAGCATCGGTGAAGCTTCCGGCGCACGCAAAGAACATCGGAAGTGGAATTCCCGAGAATTATAAAAGCACTTACACTTACACACTAACAAAGTAGTTTTCAAAAGGTTGATAATGATAAACATTGGCTTATAGTTTTGTGTCTGTTTTAAAATTGGATACGTTACTTCTGGTATTACGAGATCGCGTTTGCAATGAATTTAACAGGGTCCGTTCTTAGCGAGCCTAAATTGGATTGGCTTGGCTTTCTCGCTTTGTCAAAGCATGCCAAAAAGCCAATTTGATTCAATCCAGGCTCGCGCTAAGAGCTCGTGGTACGAACCCTGATCAGGATTTATCCACTGGATAGGGCTGACTGAACTAGATAGATGGTAGAAATAGTCTTTTTTACAAACAGAACTTTTATTATGTCATTAGCATTGTACATGTACATTGTGCATCTACGTTTAATGTTTTCTACGTAGCGCACTATTGGTTAAAAACCCTGTAATTAACATAACCAGTGGGCCTAGCACAACTTTGACGTAAAAATACGTAGCGAGTATTCGATAGAATAGTGTACGCCATTTACACCCGTCAGGAGCACACTTGACAGTCGTAAATGGCGTACACTTTTCTATCGAAAACTCGCTACGTATTTTTACGTCAAAGTTGTGCTAGCCCCACTGTATACCTAGCACAAATGACGTAAAATACGTAGTAAGATTCGATAGAAAAATGTATACAATGCAGTTTCCATTTACGAGTACATCCGTCAGAGGCGCTGTCAAATTTGCTTACAATTTATCTATCAAATACTCGCTAAGTATTTTACGTCAAATTTTGTGCTAAGCATACTTCAAGTCAAGTATTTACCAAGAACTTTGATGTTATTATGTCGTAGTGTTTGAAGGTAGCCATAACACGTAACTTAATAGTGTTAAAGGTCTAACCGCATTCGACTCCGGTCACGCACAGCACTTGAGAAAACTACTATGTGATCTGTGATATGGGAATAAAATGCCTAGCACTGCGTAGTTGTGTAGAATGTTCTGTTGTTACTTTTTATGGTGAGCTTGGCAACAGCTGATGCCTTGTCGTTGCGGTTTTGTGAAGGGGTTCTGGGTTAAAAAGGGGTTAACTTCAGTTTTGGGGGAATTCGGATATGACTCACGTACACGACCTTTGCATAAATAGATTTGAAGTTGGAGGTTTTACCTGACTATTTTACACGTCGAATCAATTCTCGACTCGCACTTTTTATATCTTTAGCGCATCTGAAGCATAAAGTGCTTGATTTAGTTACTTTCGACAAATATTATAAATTCCTTTACAATAGCTTATTATCTCTGCGAATTTAATTAAAAATCAATTCGGAAATAGTTCAAAATTCTGGGTGGCGCTGACCTGTTATGGGCAAACGTGACGTTTACATCAGACAAGCGATATACTTATCTCGTCACTCAGTTGCATACAAAAATACTTTAACTTTACTTTACTAGAACTTTTACTTTAATAGAACAGTTGATAAATATGTCTGATTTTATCTCCAAAATGTAGATCGAAAACGAAATACCACCATGATTTTAGCACGCTACCTAAGACTTTTTTGAAGTTCCTAACCTAACTCGCGATTGGGGTTTGGTTTTCGGGTCAGGTTTGGAATCATTCGGAACAAACCATTAATTCCATTCGTAGTATTTGCCACATTATGACATACAACTCTTAACTTTGTTATCAATCAAGCCATGACCGTCCATCGACAGCTTTGGCCGCAAACACTTCCGCAGCCCTCACCATCCGGAATGACAATCGCCTCATTGTCCATTGTCACTCGTATGGTGCATGTCTTTACGTCATCAGCCTTGCAAGCACTTTATGGCATTACTTGATTGCAATCGGACAAACCGATTGAGGAAACTAGAGCCGTATATGGAGTTGGTTTATTTATACCACTTTGGTCGTGATTGCAAGCTTTTGAATGAACTCAGTTAGTGAAAGTTGTGGTATGAATGAAATGAATTGATTCTTTACTGTTGTACTTTTTTAGTTTTGCTTTCGTTGGTTTATTTTTGTCTGTCTTAATTTTATGTCATTTTAAGTAATTTATCGTTAAAAATAAATAGCATAATGCCAAAAATGTAATCCACTGAAAATACATATAAATTATAATTATCGCGTTAATGACATGAAGTCGCGCCAATGTTTGTACTTTGCAAATTTAAACTGCCTTAAAAAATCACAGATTAAACAACAGTAACTACAGTGAAATATTAAGCAGACACCGAAGTCGGATTAGATCGATGTAAGCAGATAAACTTGTAATGCAAGTAAGTAAATACTGGTAAGTAAGTAGGTAAGTAGATACCGTGTCATATATCGAATTATATTCCAACAAGCAACGTTGTAGATTCCACCTAACAACTACAAACTATTTACAAATCAATGAATGTAAATTCTAGAACCGCTTACTTAGTACTCGTAACCAAACAAAGCCGAGTTGTATATTGAGAAGGCATCGGAACGTGTCAAAGAGTACAATAGAATACAAACACTATACGTATAGAAGGGACAGGTGTACCCTCGTCAATACAGGGTTGTAAGAAAAGGGTACGCTAAGCTGAAAACGACTCATAGTACTCATTTTTATGAACAACTTTTACTACGGCACACAGACTGAAATCGCGAAAAAACTGTTGAAAAAACAATCAATGACATTCGACAAAATGTATCGAGCACATATTTTTTTTGCGATTTCAGAGTTGGTCTCATGGTCAAAGTTGTTCATAATTATGATTTATTGAATGATGAATTGAAATTTAATTGATGAAATGAAATATGAATTATGTACTGATAGTCCTTTTTGGTTTAGCATACCCTTTCCTTATAACCTTGTATTAGGAAGGCATCGGAACGTGTGAAAGAGTACAAAGACTAAGGTATAGGGACAGGTGTACCCTCGTCAATATAATGTGATATAATATTATCAAACGCACCTGCTGTGTGTCACGTGAGGTAGATGTTCGTCAGGGATGCTTCATCCTCGGATTCTGGAACGAAGATAATATTTGATTAGTTTATAGCTTATAGATAACTTAAATTATAACAAGAATAAAATTTGTCATCGTATTTTTTTTTTACGAATTATGTTGGTTAACATCATCTGGCCTTTTGCCAAATTTAGGCAGCTAACTTTTGTACAATAATTCCTGGCTAGACACCACCAGGGTTCTTTCGATATTGGTTCAGAACCCTAAAAATAGTAAAATTAGGCAATAGTATTAAATTAGTGATTCATAAGAGTGAGTTTTAGTTTGAATTAGTAGTTTAAATTTTGCCTAGAATCGGGTTATAAAAAGGTAATACAAATGCAGATTTAAAAGGTACAAATGTTTCCTGAATGTTAGGAGAAAATGAATAATTTACAGTTTATAATTATAGTTACTAAAGAATTAATAATTATTAACTATTCTAGTCGAATATTGGAAGAGTAGGCATGTTCTTAGCTCCGGAATGTAGAGGAGATTAGCAAAACAATAAACATACATTTAAAATACCTATATAAATACACACTTATAAATATAGAGCGACAATTAGTCATAAAAAACAATAAAAACTAATTTAACCTATACATTATAGTTTACTGTTCCATTCGAAACCTTCTATAACGTAAATTTAATCAAGAACCAAAACGGCATAAAAACCAGGTAAATGATAGGGAACCATCATTTTACTTTGGTATGATGTATGGTGGTTGAGTTATTTTCACGCACAAAGCGTGTGTAGAAGATAAAATTGTTCTGTGAACAATATTATTTTAGTCATTAAGAGTTATTAATAGAGGAATTGATTTGAAACCACTAGTTTTTTTTTAGGTAAAATTACGTTTATGTCCTTTGATTTACGATGATCGCAGCAGGCGCATCGATTCGAATTCACTGCAGCTGTCTACCATTGCATTAATTTTATTCCGATTTTAAAACCAATCCTGCACGATTTTAATATTATTGGATTGGGTTAAAATTTATTCTATGTGATCGAAAAATGGCCAGCAGCCGGCAGGTAATTATAGACAGGTAGGTATATCATGCGGTAATCCATGCTCAGTAGACTTGAACGATATTTTAGGAGTAGCGGCAGGAAGCGTACGAATATTTGGAATGCACGCTGACTCATTGCATCTATTAAAACTTCGTTACATAGTTATTAAGCAAAAATATATAATGTAGTCACCGACAGCTCCCTTTCTGGTGGCCGCACCGGAAAATAGCGGCAACCGTATCATATTTTTTATTTTTGTGATGCCGAGGTTCACGACCGCGATCGTGTATCGAATGTAAACACGACGATTATTCGAGTGATTCTATCATCGGAAGCTTAATCGGAAGTTATGACGAGTCGCGACAATTCGCCCATTACCACAGATATAAACCAGCATAGAACGTTGATAACGTTTGACACGCTGTTACTTATTGGTAGCATTACTAGTTCTGTGGCATTACTTACTATAACTATTGCTTATTCTGTAGCATCAGCAATAATTTTCCACCTACGCAATAATTTCAATACATTGTGATACATAATTCATATCGTACCTAACTTATTTATATCGCAGGTGAAATTGATTCTGTGAAATTGATATTTCATGTTTATAAAATAGAAAAACATATAATATTTCTACGAGTGAGTGGGTTCGTAAATAAACATGGTTTCTGGAAATTATAAGGATGTTGTTTCTACATGACTGGGCAATGGTAACATCAAACGCTAGAAGCCGTGTCAGCCTTAGATCGCCAATTAGGGTGATGTACTGATGTATAAAAAGGTTATGCGAAAAGAAAAATTTAATTAAAAAAACACCTTACTCCTAAATCCCGGGAAATGGGTGAATGGCGTGAGGAAAATCACGATTTATTAGTTAGAGTTTGGGCAAACGGAGGGGCGGTGGAAATGAATGAATGCCATTATTGCCTGGCAGTTATACTTAACTTGTACGCCTTTAAAACTTTGTACGAAGAAAAATGCAATGTGATATTTGAATCTACGTCGGAGAAGAATTCTGACTAACACACACAAAAAAGAAAAATGAAGAGGGAAGACGACAGTGAAGCAAAGAACAGAGAAATAGAAAAAAACACGCGATGTACCCTACACAGTGGGAGCGATAGGACAAAGACAACTAACAATTATAAATAACACAAAAGTAAGCGCATATTGATACAAATAAACGTTATTCTTTCTCCAGATGTGAACTCATTAAGCTTTCATTAGGGAAGCAGTCATTAAAAGTGTGGAGCAACGAGCAATTTCCGTCGGATGCCGCATCGATGGCGAAGCACTGCACCGCAGTGCCACTACACACGCAAACGCGGGGAAATTGGAAAACTAAAAAGTTCGAAGTAAGCTAAATAATTTGCCTAATTATACCGAAATCAATGACGAATAAAAACGATTTGGTAGAAAGGTGTTATAGAAATAACTATACGAAATATAATGTTCTGTTGATCAGTGTTTAGCTGCGATGCTCTTGTCGGTGCAGTAAATTGGTTGGGCGGTCTTATACTATGTTTTCATTTCTTAATACGACTAGATATCTGCAATCTCTTTTATTTGGTTTAATATGTTATCTGGTATTAATGGTAAAACTAAACTGTTCTACTAACTTTGATAACGCTACTGCGGCGGTGGTAGCGTATTAGTTGCATCAGCATATTTCTATACGAGTGATAAATGACATAGGTAATGGTTATGAGATCGGCGATCAACAAATTGGCCGTAACATTCCATATTGACATGGGTCCGTATATCCTACCTATAACAATAAAAACATTTGTTTACGCCAAGAAACGTTAACTTAGAAATCTTGGAATCCATCCAAGTTTACTACAATCAAGGGTCAACAACCACCTTGATACAGAACAAAAGTTTGTTCGACACGCAAACAATTTTAACGAACACCAGAAGCGTTCAGCTACGTATCTATTATACTCGATATATACTCTATTCTACAACGGAACGGTCTGCCTGCTGTAAGTAAAGTTTGCAATTATCAAACAGTCAATAACATCATTTTTTTTTAATGAAAATAGTTAGAGTTATATGTATACAACTATTTATAAAATGATAGACCCTACTTCTTGGATGTAAAATCTGTCTAATTACTTAATTTCTATAAAAAGTAGTCAAATGTAGTCTATATGTGTCACCCGGACCTTAATTGGATGATGTTTTGCTAAAGTGATAACGAAAGGATTGGGTGAGTAGTTTTTACTGTGTAACATACGTGCAAGCACTGCCAATATAAAACCACAGCCTTTTTTTTTGTTTTGCCATAGTCAGGTAAAAATTAAGTTTAAGTGCAGTAAAAGATTGAGCTGAAGATCGAAAGTAATGAATAAAGATCAACATACTAAGACACAAAGAGATGTATGTACGTTTCATGTAAAGATTTATTAAGGTATGGTCAAGTCAGATCATTAAAAAACCGTAGTTACGGCTATATATTTTACAGCACTTGTACCAGAATAAATCGGGTTGTAAACTTGTAAACCTGCTTATTTGCATTTAATAACTACGGCAGCTGTTATTTTCGATAATTTCGACGCGGTGGTTTATTTTGGAAGCTGCAAGGTGTGCTCTTGATGGACGAGCAAATTTTACCTTTTATTAATGTTTTATTAGTGTTGATTGACGGACAGACGTACAAAACTGAATTTAAGAAGCAGAGCTCGAACAACTTTATAGTAGGTTTGTAGGTCATTATCTTTAGCCTTGGATGGCCTATTGCTGGACATTGTAGACCTTCCTTCGTACAGTGATCTCTTGCAATAATCCGTATCCATCTTAAATAAATAGTAAATAACGTTTGACACTCACAGCTCCCCACTAGGATAACCTGTGTCGGGGATGCCATGGAACACACACAAAGACAAGGACAACTAACACCCAGACCCAGAGCAGTTATTTAAATTCATCATTCAAACGTCTGCCCGGCCGGGAATCGAAACCGGGACCTCTGGCTTACTCTGGCTCATGCTTCTTTTTCATTTTTGATGGTCCGAGCAACTAAGTACCACCTCTGAACTGAACCACCTATTTGTAAAAGTATCTGCGTTTTGCTGCTTATAAAAGAAGGGACTTGAACTGATTTAAAACATAGATATCTGACAATTACACGCTATATTGGTTTAAAACCGAGTAATTTGAGGGATAGCAATTACCCGAGAAAAGTAACACATCGCCGCTACTACCGCTATTCACACACCTTACACCTTGAAACAATATAGGGCTGACAGATCTATTAAAAATCAATGAATATACAAAACACTACTCTCTTATAATAGAAACCCTAGTTAAATAAGTCTCGCAATTGTAAAAAGTAACGATGGTTTGATTTTTGGAAGATCGAAATCAGCTGACTAGCTTTCTATCAAGAAACTGCCGGCACTTACATATCCATTGTCGTTTGATTCCACTAAGCTATCTATTTCACATGTTATCAAAATCGGTTCAGTAGTTATGGAGATACGTGGTAACAAACATTCACACACAAACTTTATTAGACACATATCTTCATACTAATATATATTTACAAATATTATTAGTATGAAGATAGTAGAATAAGACAATGTACTTACTATCCATTAAAAAATACACCTCTCTGGAAATCAAATGTTTTCATCGATTCTCAGGCTTGGACACGGCTCAGTCGCGTCATTTCCGAAACACTCGATTGATAAAAAAAAGCTCATAGAAATATCTAAAAGGTGCAAGCCCTACATTTCAAAGGCGTTGTACGGAATGTGTGTGCTATCTGTCTGCAATCGTGATTAGGGTTGGTGTACACCGCTGGCAACGTAGGCGGAGTATTTGCATAGCGTGTCATCACGCGAGCATACTAAAGCTACAGACTTTTTCTATGTAAATGACGCGCCCAAGCCATCACAGTGATATGTCACTCACAATCACGGTTAAATTGACATAAATTCATGTCGCGAATGATAAATGTATAAGGCGTTACGTGATATCAACCCTAATTTAAAAAGCGTGATTTTGCGTTAACTTTCTGTTGTACTTTCTAAGAAGCTTTAGATGGAAAAAGGTTTGGTTTCGGAAGAGAAGTAACTACACAAATCTTTTATTTATAATTATGACCTTTTTTTTTACAAACGTGCTCTACACTAAGGCGTTGAATTGCTTTTGTCCATTTCTCGCTGACGAGAAAAGTCACAAGCGAGAACGAGATGCACTATTAGATATTACTGCATTAGACCGTAAATCTAAAAATTCTATTAATTCGACGATTCGATAACTTAGTTCCAGGTACGAGTAATAAAATGCACATCTAATCAAACATCACCCATTAATTGTTACGTTCGAATCCGACGATGCGTTCAAAGTCGTAATTTACGACGATGACGATAAAAAAAACTCGCGCTTTTCCGATCGATGCTCATTGAAAGTTGTAAATGCAAATTGTGTGCACTGTGCACAACGAAAAAAAAAACGCGGTATCGTAAGAATATCGTACGAGACGTAAAAAAGCTATTTGATGTAACAATTATCTGATTCTCGGTCGGTAGTAGTAAAATTGCGAGTCAATATCGCGTGAGTCGTTACTACGGGCCGCCGTGCGCGACTTGACAACGCGAGTGGTCTCTTCTGTGTCGGATGTCGGATGTATGTCTGCGGCATTTTGTTAGTGTTGAATAAATGTTTGATACAATCAGAATAGCTTGGTTTGGAGGCTTATTTACATTGATTTATATTCTTAGCTTGTTTGACATAATTTGATTTGGTATAATATTTCATTAAGCAAAAATACTTGAAATATGAATTTTCTCGGTAAGGCCACTGCCAGAATATTCAACAAATATAATTATTATCAGTTTTCATTGCGTATTTTATATTTTTATTGCCAATTTGGAATACCTCATTGAAAAGCTCCTAATAAGAGCCGAAATAATACCGATATCAAAGCTCATTAGCATGTCCAATTTATCAGTACATAATATCACAAAGGCTTGCAGAATCTAAACCAGTGAGAATAAACATCTGGGATGGAAAAAATACGCCATATCACCGTCTTGATTACTCTACCACGCCCACTCAATAATTGACCATGGATGATACTGCAGACGCAAAAAACATAACATTTATTTATTACTAACAAGCTTTTCAAGACATGAAACCTATCTATCTAATAAAATTGATGTATTAGCCATACAAATCTGCAAGACATAATTTATATGTACCTACCCAAATTAGCAGTAAACTCAAAATCATAATTCAAGTTTTTCTGAGTACCTAATCAACCACCCAATTTGAACAATACAAAACTCTGTATAAACCGTCGCTTTAATTAAAGCCGAAAATGGCAGAGCAAGAGGCCTTTACAAACAAGAGGTACCAGGGCTCCATCAAACGTAAGAGCTCTCCAATCCGTTTACACGGGATTTGGTCGCGATGACATTGCTGAAAGGACACGGCGTGAACTGAACACCATTCCAATGACAAGTTCAACTTCACAATTTTATTAGAATTCATTTTGATAGTATTTTTATTTGGAAACAATGTAAATAAGCATAAATTTACTACAGTCTATACGAAAAAAGGTAGGAAGACAAATTTACTATAATCTATACGAAAAAAGGTAGGAAGGTCTAAAAAGAAGTCAGTTCAAATAATCTATACTCTATACTAATAATTTTATAAAGAGGAAAGATTTGTATTTTTGTATGTTTGTGTGGAATAAACTCAAAACTACTGGACCGATTTCAAAAATTCTTTCACCATTCGAATGCTACATTATCCCAAACTAACATAGGCTATATATATTTTTTTTATCCACAGCGAAGCGTGGCAGGGAACAGCTAGTAACTAATAATAACAGAAATCAGGAAAAATTTACAATAAAACTTATTCAGAATTGTGAAAGAGGACCTCTCAGGACAAAATCAATAGTAGTTGTTCGTTTGCAAATGTACTCTCACAGACAAACTCTTGAGACCTTTGCAGAGTATCTTGAATCCTTGGGCCAAATAGGTCGAAAATTGGTCTAATTGCAACTCAAGTGCCCTCTAACAGTTTGCCCTACTTGTAATACAATTTAATTACGTTTTGTGCAAACAGATGCCCGTAGGCGAGTCAACACGTGGTGACGCCGAGGGGGTTTCGATATTCGGCCAGACTGGGTCAACAACCTGACCACGTGTATACTACCTACGTACCTAAAGTATCTGTGTACATATCATACTATTTATTTATATCTCTTTTCAGTTTGATCACATCACATATAATAAATGCAGGAGTTTTTACTCTGTTTTTGCATTTTAGTTTGTTTCTAACCCCTTGACCCTTTGACGGTTAAACAGCCAACCCCTCTTGATAAAATTTGGTAATTAATTCTATAATTTAAATTGCAATATTGTATTTTTTATTGTTTTAGTTTTAATTGTAATATGGAACTAATAAAAGCTATCAATAAACTGATAATGAACATGAACAACAGAGGCATAAGATTTTTATCACGAAAGCACGAGGCAAAAACTAGAAAATAGAGAGCAAAAACCTGAGGCACAGCTGCTAGTATCTTGTCCGTTTCATTAGCCATGCTCGTTTTTCGATCCATATATACGAAATAAGCAGTTTTTGGGTCATCGGCATCAAAATGCATAAAATGTTTATGGGTTGATACGTGCGTGTAATCTGTCGGTCGTAAAATCTTTGGTAATAACAAATAAGGATGTTGGAACAGCTGATTGATAGAAAACAGCACTATCTAATAACAGATTTACTTTACATTATATAATAGAAAAGAATCAGCTAAGAAAAAGGTGCATAATAAAATTGGCACGACTAAATTAACTAAAACTTTAAATAAACGCAGAAACAGAAAACAGACAAATAATTAAAAAAATCGTTTCAAAAGTGCCTCATTTCAGCATAAGACCAGAGCATAGGCAAGGTTGTGATTATAGGAATAGCATCGGTCTGTGGTACCATACAAACAATACACATTCTAAAAAAGACAAGCATTTTTATGTACAATAAAAAAATAGAGATAGGCGCGAAAGGTCCTGTCGCTAAGAGCGATGGCTACCAGACAAAGTACGGTGCCAAACAAGTAAACGTCCCGCTTCTGGTGCCCTAAAAACGTAGGTACTCATTTAATACTGCGTGGGTATTTACGATACATAAAACCATCCCAAAATTTCTAAGAACACTGCACCTGCTTTCTTATAATTTCGAGGAACTCGTGAGATCGTGAATTGTTTATTTATATGGATGGCTCCATCGTAAAATCCTTATCGCACTTAGAGACCGTAAAAATAGCTTAGCGCACGCGTTTCTCACTATTTGGGGTGACAGGGGATTGCACTTAATGAATTTGAGGTATTGGGAAACGGGTAACCAATTTGTATATTTATCTTCGGTGAGTAGAGTTCATTTTGCGACATCATCGATGAGCACTTTTAATTTCTGCCGGGGTAAATAATTCGTATGAATGGAACGGCGTTGGATTTGCATTATGTGATTGGATTACTATGTTATTACATCAACTTAGTATGTTATTACATTGACTTAGTCCAAATAGCGGAGCCATACGAAAACTGAAAGAAATATTAGGTCTTTGGTTCAGACAAACATAGTTTTGTCTGTGGTCAGCGGTATAGACGATCGGGTAGAGTTAGTAATTATTTTGTTCTTAGACAAGGTTATAAGGAAAGGGTGTGCTATGCTAAGCCGAAAAGAGGTCTCATAGTACTCATCGTTATGAACTACTTTTACTATGGGACCAACCCTGAAATCGCGAAAACAAACCCAGCTGTTTCATACATATCGTCGAACTAACCTAGAAGTTTTTTAATAGGTACTACTGCTTATAAAATGGCTGTATTTAATATAATAAAAACTATAAATAATTAAATTACTTGGCAACACAATAAAGACTAAGTAATTTTGGTTTAATTCGTCACCAGTTCGCTGATAAAGCGGTTGTCAGTCGGTTTATGTCAGGACATTATTGTTTGTCCTGAATTTCCTGTGTTTTGTACATCGAGTTAATAATAGTCTATCTATATATATAAATATAAATGTTATGTTGGTTTATGTACGCTTCAAAAACTCAAAAAGTTCTGCACCGATCGAGCTGAAATTTTAGCATGATATATAATACGCATCAAGGATTGTTTTTATCATTTTTTTTTATCCACAGCGAAGCGTGGCAGGGACAGCTAGTAGTAAGATATAAATGTACATGGTAGGTAACAAGAACATTACTTCTTTATTATACTGCATATGGTTGTAATCTTGTAATAAATGTTTGAGTTAATGTTAATGTAATTCTATGTTTTCCTGGAATTCTTCTGCCAAAAGAACATAGAACTACAGAATAAGCAGAAAGCTCTGGAGCCTGCAACACAGTTTCATTAGCTGCGCCCCCCGGGTTCACCCGCGCAGTAATAAAGACGATTCTATGATGATGAAAACTAGCCAGAGCTGAAAACCAACTCTATTCTTGTCATCTAATTTCGTCTAGCCGTTTTGCCGTGAAGATGACAAGCATACAGACAAACTCTCGCAATTATAATGTTATAATTATAATATTCGCGTTATTCAGGGTGCCAGCCAGTTCCACAGCTTTACAATAAGAACAAAAAATCCTGAATGGTTTCATATGATTGAATAAAGCCTATTATTCCGTGCTCTAGAGAGAAACAAGAAATGTAGCAGTCACTAATAAATAGCTAATGGAATGATACGAGTAAGAAAATAAAACGGACGTTCCTGTCTTTGTCAGTTATTTATGTACCTACGACAACTATGGAATAAAAATAAAAAGAATTAACACTCAAATAGAAAGCGGTCGGCTATAATGTCCCTTTGGTCTACAAAGTGGCGACATGCGAGTCATGTGTCGCCTTCATTAGGGATGTAGGATTTAAACTGGAGATGAAAATGTTAAGTTGGTGGTTCTCTTATTCTAGTAAGTACTAATCGCAGAATATTTAAATGAAAATAAAGACTCAACGTAATGAATTAAACACACGTTGTAAATTATTTTACTACTTAGAGTAAAGAATTTGAGAACTGTGTTCACACATCTAAAAAAACTATTCTTTACATTCGTCGAATGAATGGCATATTTTTTCGAAGATATACGAGTATGTTTTTTTTTTACGTTTTTTTTAAAGTTTCGCAGTAAAAGTTGCTCATAAAGATTTTATATTATTTTTTTTTTTCTCATATTTCTTAAAATATGTTAAGTGTCTAACCAGTCAACTAGTCTGAATATGTGAAGTGTCTACCAGTGTAACTTGGTATTTCTCATGCCGCATTTTCTCTCAATACGCAATAGCAGGCTATCATTTCCACTTATCAACAAAGCCTAGATTACGAGAAGATCCAAGAATCTATGACCGACTCATTAAACTTGATTACTGTAATTTCCCGAGACGCACAATGCCTCAATGATGAGCAAAATAAGCTTGGTTTCTTTAGGCAATATTGAAGATTACTGTAATTAGGAAGACTTTCAAGATTATTGTAATTATGAGTTCTATCTTTCTTGAAGGTTATTACTTATTGGGCTTTGAAGGTTTCGGTTTATGGTTGCTGAATTACTTAAATGGAAAGTCCAAGATGTTTGGCCACTTTTTATATGACAAACTATTGACTAAACTATTACGAGTATAGAAGAATGGAATATAATCGTAATAATAATAATAATCGTATAGAAGGATGGTAGAAGCAAGGAGAGTACCAGGAAGACAACATTCCTAGACCGGATAAAAGAGAAGGTAGCATAGATGACATGTTCTACAAGGAGGTTCAACACTGTGAAATAAACCTTTTGGAAAGATAAAACAACGTACTGGCCAGTAATACATCTGGGTGTTGAAGAGTTGCAGTTGTCAATAGCCTCCGGTGAGCAATTTACCAATCAAATGAGGCGTTTGCTCGACTGCCACTATATTCTTTTTATAAAAAAACCCCGTTAAATATTCCAGTCTCGCGTTAACTGGCAGAAGGGCGTTAACATTGCAACGCCAGGCAGTCTCCTAAACCAATTAGGCTGTGCACGTAGTAACTATTATTTTATCTATGGCCCTAACGACTTCTAAAATGTTCTGGGACTCTATTTTTGAGCGCTCGAGATTATCTCGGTCACTCTCACTCTCGTGAAATTTCTAGTGAGAGCAACAGTGACCGACATAATTTCTCACTCGCAAGAATAGGGCTCCTGGGCACGGACAACTGAATGACATTCGAATTGAAGAGCGAGTCTAAGCGAATTAGGTCGAATTTATAACACTCTAGAATAAAATTTACAATAGTATTGTAATTTGTTGGGGTTGAAATTAAATGTTACAAAAGTTTGAATGGTTTAAACAAAGAAAATATGAAAGGGATTTTATTTGAGACGTATTTTATTTCAAGAGAAGGAAATTCAAACTCTCGTAGAGTTTCAAATTCTTTCGCTGTTCCTTTCAACTAATTTCTACTAAATTAGCAAAAAACATTATACCAAAAGAAAAACAAAAATGAAAGCTGCAAAAGATAAAGGTCAGGGCTCTTTCGAAAATTGCAAATCGATGTCCGCAGTGTTTTTGTAAAATAAATAAAAATTGTTGCAGCTGCTGATTCGAGTCTCATGCCGATGCAGAAAATCGATTACAGGTGAATTAATCGATATGGTTATCAGTAATCGATGCTTTTTAAAATAGCTGGCAGTATTTTCTAGTTATTTTATGGATGGAATTAGAGTTATTAGTGACAGGCCAGGGAGAGCATTACATCATCATCGTTATTTACAGCCTTCTTTATCCCACTATGCTGGGTACAAGCTTCTCTCATATCTTCGTCTTGCAGTCTTGCGCTAATCGGGTCCAGGTTCGACCTGCGACTTTAAAAGAGCATACGTATTCCAAATAAAGGAAAATAAATATTATGTCATCTCGTAGAGAAGTGAAAACGCTGGTTATCACTCCACCGATAAGCCATCAATGGTAGAGTTGATGGCGTGTAGTGACAGTAAAATGAAAACTAGCTTATACTCATTGCTTACCATTAGGCGAGATGGCGGTCAAACGCAAGCCTATTAAAATTACAGAATAATAAAAAACAAACTAGCATTTGTTAAATATTCAATTGTAAACCTTTATTTTATTTATTTTTATTGCTAAGTATCTTTATTTGGTTGCAAGCTGCAACCCCAGCAGAAATTCAGCAGGTAAAAAAATCAAATCAAGTTTAATTTGTGTGTGGGGAAGTTTACGTTCGGGCGAGCGACTCGGCACATTAGGACAAAAAATATGCCCAAAAAAACATGGGCGCGTGCACACCTGTTGCCAGTGTTGGGCCCAAACATCTGCCCCTTGAATATTAAACCGCTGAACTACCGGTAAATTATACGAGTACAACTTTTATAACAGATTAAATGATAGTTACTTGGCAGTTTGATTTCTGAACGTATTTGGTTCGAAAAACTTTTGAAGACTTGACAAAGTTTGGGCACCAAATACTAAGTTTAGGTCCGCCTTTGGGTGCATTGACGTCATCAGGTATAAAGCCTAATTCCCATACACCTATTTGATTTTTACATTGAAATACGAGTCACAAATTTCGTCTTTATCATAGACTAAATATAGTACAAGTGTAAGTCAGAACGTCAGAAACGTCAGAACTTCTTAGGACGGGACTCGGTGTAATATTAATAATTTTTTTTCTGTTAATATGATGACTTTGCTATACACCATTTCTTGCAACTTGTACTAGCTTATTAAATGTTTTTATTTGCAAGTGACGAGACGAACAAATCGCTCGCTTGATGTTAAACGTTACGTTTGCCCATAACAGGTCTGCGCCACCCAGAATTTTGAACTCTGAACTATTCAAGATTCTGCGCGGCACAGCACTACGCTCGTACCGTAACGCTGTAGAAATGTATACAATTACTAGTATAATTAATAGCAAAACTTGTGTAACGCTTTTATGAAGATTAATGACAAAAGTTACACTATGGGCTTGAATATACAAATACAGGTTGTAAGTTGCTTCCAAGTTCTAAGAGCGACTTATTACATACTAGCCGCGCCCCGCGGTTTCACCCACGTTTTCCGGGATAAAAAGTAGCCTATGCATTAATCCAGACCATGAACAACCTTCATTCCAAATTTCATGTAAATCCGTTCAGCCGTTTTTGAGTGAAAGAGCAACAATCATACTCACAAACTTTGGCGTTTATAATATTAGTAGGATCACCAGGGGTCTATTCTGCGCGTGCGACATTATCTCGATTGCTGTCTCTCTCGATAGAAAAGTTATAAGAGCGAGAGTGATCCAGAAGAGAGCCCCGGGTCTTCGCAGAATAGATTTTGCAGTGAATAAAGACAGATCTAGAACAACTTTTCAATTGTCTACAACAACCTCGTACCTATTTCAATATGATATTGTGCGCTTTCTCTATCATAGGGAAATCAAATCAAAAAAAATGCAAATCTCTTTCTTCGCAACTCTTAAAATCTTTTTTTTAAACTTTCTGTAGACCAAGATTTATAGAGCTTTTGAGCAAAATTCATTATGAACTCAGATAATTAGATACCTACTTAGATATAATGCAAGTACTTAATAATGGGCTTCTCGTGAGCCCTGCACCCAACGGACAGACAATGCCCTGATGTGACATTGGCGTCGTGATAGCGGGGGCAAACGCCCCGGGACCGGGTCACAGTCGTGGCCGCGCTCCATGAGCGGCGCGGCGTCTCGCATTTTATGATGGAACGGGACATTAGAAGGTTATTTTTCTACTACAGGGTAGACAAGGTCTAATCTTTCTAAATAGTTTAGTGTAGCAATACGGTGCGTTCAGTTTAGAATCGAAAACAGTTAAAAGCGTCACTTTTGCTCTGCGAACGATTGAGAGGTGGAGGACATACATATATTAGGCACCATTTGTACCTGTTATTCAATTTGTGTTTGTAGTTTGAGTAGGTTTCGAGTTTATTCGTACAAGTCATATAAGAGGTGCAAAACAGTTTTTGAATATATTATTACAATTCTGCTTTCTCTGTAGTGAAAAAGTGGTATCTACCTACTTGATACTTGTCTATGAGTTTTTATAATTATGTGTATTGAATACTAACTATAGATATTTATCACTCAATAGTGTTAAATATTACTCAACAATGTTGTGTAGCTAGGAATTTTCAAGTTGATGGCGATAAAAATATGTATGTTTTCTGACGACCATGTAATCAATGCTTAGCCAAGAGGAAAATGCATGGAAAGTGCAGTGTCTCTATCTCAAGGCAAGCCGGTAGCACAGAATAGACAAGACTAACCAACTGGTTGGTAAAGTGTTCCCTTCTTGAGAGTTGCAAGATCTGTCGGTTAAATCAAGGTTCGATTCTGTGACTATTGATAAATTGACAGCGCAGACGAATGATCAATAGAGCTAAAGAGCTAAAGAGATTTTACAATAAAGATCAAAGGGATTGTTGCATGTTGCAATGTCTATTATGAGTTGTGTGACCTATTGTTGCCAAACAAGAACATTATTTTTACAAAACAAAAAACAAAAACCGACTTCAAAAGACCGACTTTTGAGTTATTCATCTATTTGTCGCGCACGTACTTAATGCAAATTTAAGACTTAGGTATATGGTTTTCTCATGGATACCATTATCAGAACTGGACTAAATTGAAATGGGACCAAATGGGAAGCGTCAGCTTTCTAATAAAAAAAGAATTATCAAATCGATTCACCCAGTCAAAAGTTATAAGGTAACAAACATAAAAAAAAAAAAAAAACATACAGTCGAATTGATAACCTCCTCCTTTTTTGAAGTCGGTTAAAAATTGGTTATTAGAGTCCGAGAAGGCATGTACAATTGTACACTGCGGAGCGTAGAAGCATCGTGTAGAAAATTTTTGAAGCCATATTTTACGTCATACTAGCACATATACAAGCAACAACAACCACACAGGCTGCAAGAGATAAACTAAGACTTGAGGACCTGGTACAAGAGAGGCTGAAAGTTTAGAAAAGCGCTCAAACCAGTCTTGAGTCTTAGGGATTCTGGGCACCAAGACTAGCTGCTTGCATTAGAACAGCACTAACCAATGAAGACCACATTTACACTGAGAAAAAATTCCGCTAAAAGAATGATGAACTCACTTAAAGTACGGAGCATACTGATGTCAGTCAAAAATACGATGATAAGCACCAGTTTATGATAGTTGTCACCATAAAAACTAGTGCTAATCATTGTATTTTTTGGTGATATCAGTATGCTACGTGTACATGGTGAATTCATAATAATGAATAGTGAGTTCGTAATCAGTATGCTACGTATACATGGTGAATTCATAATTCTTTTAGCGGAATTTAGATGCGTATTTTTTACAGTGATCCATCGGTATTTAGTGCTCTAAATACCGACCTAACTACCTATCTATGTAAAATGTTTTCTTAAATCTCGGTAACCCTTCCCCATTCACACTCAATTAATTTTCCATCAATCAATCAGGGCAAATCATTCTAGCTACTTAGCCCGTAATTGGTTTCGGAATGGGGTTTTGGTAAAGACGGATCCTTAGAAATTGTAAAGGCCGTCAAAAAACCACCCTATAATTAGAGAGTTTAATCAATTCCCCTATTAACTTACATTATCCACTTGGCTCGATGAGTATTAATCGCATTGCTTTTAGCGTTTTAACTAGGTAAAATATTGTAATTAGCTCCTTTTGGCGTTATTTGGGTGTGAAATAAAGATCAATATTGCCAGTTTTGAATTATCAAGATTAGTAGGCTATTTTAAGAGGCGAGTGCATAGTCGATGACTCACTCAGGAATCTAAGAACTCTGGGACAGCGTGACTGAGTAGCTTCCCTCGTTAAAAGATGAATGATGGATGGACCACCTACCCAGGTGATTACTGAGATTGATTGCGGCTTTATACTTCTTCCGTATCACCTGTGGAAATAACTTAATGGTAACTTACGGTTAATGACTCACCGAAATGTTTTAATTATTGTTTTTGTTTAAAGTGCGTGAAGTTAGTTATTAGGCGGTTTAGGCGCTTAACATTTTTATTGTCTACTGGCTGCGCTCCGCGGTTTCGTCTGCTGCGTAATCCTAAATGAATCATTATTTTTTTCGGGATAAAAAGTATCCTATAAATCCAATGTTGATCCGTGATATAAATGAGTACAATACCAAGTTTTATTAAACCTTCAGTAGTTTTAGCGCGATATGGTAACAAAAGGACAAACAGATTTTCCTTGTCAATAGAATTAATAGAATAAGAATAGAATTTTTAACCGACTTCAAAAAAGGAGGAGGTTATCAATTCGTCTGTATGTTTTTTTTTTTAATTTTTTTTATGTTTGTTACCTCATAACTTTTGACTGGGTAAATCGATTTTGATAATTCTTTTTTTATTAGAAAGCTGACGCTTCCCATTTGGTCCCATTTCAATTTAGTCCAGTTCTGATAATGGTATCCATGAGAAAACCATATATGTCTTAAATTTTCATCAAGTACGTGCGCGACAAATAGATGAATACTTAACTCAATAGTCACTCATTCAGACAGACAGAACAGTCGGTTTTTGTTTTTTGTTTTGTAAAAATAATTGTTTAATTCGATGAAGGGTTCAGGAATTAGGGGGACAAATAAACAAACAAACAATTTTTGTTATCTTATTAAGGCTTAATGTAGTTATTTGTTATGGTTATGACATACCTTATAACTTCAATAACAGCTTTCGAAAAACATCTATAAGAGAGTTACTTTATCTCAGGGAGATAAGTCTATTTATGGGCATAAGGGCGTAGTATTTATACTCCTGTTCTAATAAACATAGTTTATTATATCCTGAGGAGTTGCCAACTTGGAAATTGCGAAACTGTGAGCAAACGTTTAGTATGGCTTTGTTATGGTATGGTTTTGTTTTCCCTTCTATAGCGCTTAACTTGCAAATGTTACTTGCTTGGCTTCTTTTATTTCAGGACGAAAATTAACGTTTGTGTATGGACACAGTCATACCTATTTGACAGGTAAGAGACTGCATTAAATTAAACCTTAATTTCAAGACCAGAAAACCCATTTTGCTTCGCAGTTAATTGCCTTTGTTGACAAAGAAAACAAGCCGACTTGAGGTGTCCCGGGGAAGTGGTGTCGTAATTAAAAGCAGAATAAACTCGAATTATGAGCAGGAATTTGTTTACGTTTCTCAGCTACTGAAGAAATAACTTTGAACGTTTTCAGAGTTTATTACGTAAGGCGGGCGAATAAGGAGTAATGCGGGAGGGAATAGACATTACCTACTTCTATACATCTTCCTTAACTGTAAGAAAGACGAATTTAGACGCGGAGATAAAGTTACGGTGATCATTTCCCGGGAAAGTTTATCTCCGTGTCATGTTAAGCTGTGAAGTAATAAAACCTTAAGATAAACAGAGATAAAGTTTTACATGCCTTATTGTAGGGAAATAGAGAATAATTTTGAAGATAAAGTTTCCGTGAGCGAGGTCGCGAGTCTGAGAGCTTCTGAGGTTGTCAACCATTAGTCATGGTTTGGTCATGGTGTCCGTCGGCCAGGCCATCGACCATAACGACATACGTCAGTCGCAGTTACACAATACACATCTTCGGCTGCAGATGAGGTAACAGTTTGTATGATGGCGGATTTGTCATTCATCGCGTTTCTAGGAAGAGCTACTACGGATCTTAGAACGGACCTGACGCATTGCCGATGGCCTACATCGATATGTATAAGCTTGTCGATATTCCGGTTTTGTGACGTCACATGTAAATATTGCTTTCGAATAAACGTAGTCACTAGTATTTATTCTGTGGTTGAGGTCAATTATGATAACGGGTTTTGTGTGTTCGTGGAAATGTTACGTTTTCTTATGCCATATACGGTGCAACGATGCTCTGATGAAATTATACACCTAGCTACTGTGACGAAGTATCGTAGACATTTTAGCTGACTCGACATTTTCAATTGACAAATCAATTTGTAGGTAAATGGCGGAACGAGCGGTTCAATCAAGGTATTTCAAAAATCATTAGGTGGAACGAATTGTCGATGATTTCAAAGTAAGAAGTCAAATGCTTGGATCCGTCAGTGTGCCTATGCCGCTTTATTGAATATTGCTGAAGGTTCTGTTAGGTTCATCATAGAATCTGCTGTTTATTGTTAAAGCTATAATGGATGCCATGAGTCTCTTGAACTATCTTACAAGACAATTTTAGAAACATCTCAATAGCTTGCTAGCTCACATCGCCCTCTAATTTATATTTTTTATTGTTTATCAGAGAAGATCTTACTAATGGAAGAGAAGAATGAGAGAGAGAAGAGAGCTCCTTATCAAGCTTACTAGGTACTTTGTTGAACTATTTGTATGTTTCCCCGGCGCCGCCAGCGGCGCTTGAAATCCTACACCCTATTTTCCAGGTAACGCCTTAGGTCTAGTCTTATTACAAGCCGTCGAAGCGCCGTGAAAAGCTCATAAATCTTAGGTAATTTAGTTAGGCTAGTGTTACCGGTGACGCTGCTTTGAAATTGGTTAGGAATTTATAGCGTGGTCGGGTTTTCCGTGAATGGAGGTGTGGGTGTCTGGTCATCTGGATGATTAATAGTGGACTGCGTTTTTGTGTTTCATTAGGCAGTAGGTGGAAAGGTAGGTTTACGTAGGGATCTACCTTCCTAGATAAGTAACACTGATAGCATAGCGACGTCTTCGCGACATACCTTGTCTAGTAAGTGGTGGTGGCGGCATAGGTAATAGAGTAATGTCAATTCAGTCCTTAGAGCTTAGGACTATAGAACTGGCGATTGCGAACTCACCATAATTCTTAAATAGCTAGTCATAAATTCAAACTGGCTTCGTAATCGTAATTGTTCTGCTTGTCTTGTTTGTAGTCCATAGTTAACAAGATAAGAGGGATTCCACTAAGGTCGAATGCCTGAGCGATGACTCAAGACCAAGCCGTGATCTTGATTCGATACTCTTGTCTGTAGTGTTTGAAAACAAGTTCCGTTTGGTGACTGTCGATTAGTCTGTGGTTCCGTCAATTGTTGGTTCATAAGGGCTGACTCACGCGCATTTTTTTACCTTTTTCAGCGAGGGGAATGGGTCATTAGCTGGATTTAGGGGTCACTTAGAAAATTATCTACGGTTTTGGGTCAAAATATTAATATTATCAAATGGGTTCGGGCGGTCCATATAGATATCACCGCCAATGACTTATAGCAGAGGAAGTAATTTTTATTTTATTAGGTAAGTACCTCTACCTACTTAGTGTTTTTTTACTTTTGGTACTTAGCGCGTCAGGAGCAATCGAAGTCCCTATAATATTCTCATTCGAAATATTTATCCAGTACTCTAATTAGAAGCTAACTATTTAATATTTACCTAGGTAAAATTACCAGGGACCCAGGGATTCGTCCTTTCTGTTGCGCAGGACAAGAACGTTCTACCTACCTACTCGCCCGCTCCCAAAACGGAGCTACGCAGAATACGTTCAACGAATTAGAAAAATAATACTAGTTGAACCCCACGGTAATAAAATACTACCAGCACAAGCATGTCAATGGCCCTATCGCGAAATACGAGGGCTGGCTGGAGCGATCAAGGCAAGCAACGCGAACTTGTGGGGCGGTGTGCGCCGATCTAAGCAAAACTACTGCTTACAACACGTAAAAAAATTAACAAGCTTTTTAAATAAAGAATTAAGCATCGCGCTTTTGTTTTTAATTCATACTTAGCACACTATTTACTTACCCTCAAAAAAATAAGAAAAAAGCCCGATGGGTGTATTGATCACATGTGTAATGTGTATGTACACAAACCTTTGAAAGTTCAACACAATTCAATAGATCACTAAAACTATTATAATTTTAGTCAGTAAATGATAAATTAATATGACATTATTTAATTAACACGTCTGTAGTTCATAAAACATAGGCACAAATAATCTTCATTTCATTAAATAATCACATCACACATCTCTATCCCACAAAATCAACTCTGCGACTGAATGAATTGAGTGATTTGATTGAACACTTTGAACAAAACGAATGAACTATAAAAAGAACGAATGATAATGCGTCATGCTCAATGTTGCCAGTTCGATTTTGAATGAGATCGCCTCAACACAGACTGATAGAATTTTCTTTGCAGTACACCTATAGCCGTCTTACGCCACCTATTGACGATTTGCCTAATTTAACACCGCCATCTATTGCCTAGTAGTTACAATATGTTGCGCTTTAAACTCACTAGATGGCACTTTTCTAAAACGATAGTTTGATTCCAGTTTCCGGTAAATAAATATTTTTTATCTGAGGAATTGATCCGATTGTAGCTAGCTTCACTCCGTTACTCTTTGCTTGTTGTGTTGTGCTGTCAAAATTTTGTCATTTTCAAATACGTACGTCAAAAATGGAGGAGGAACGTCTTTTCGACGAGCGAGTTTCTATTAGGGAATCAGCTCGTCCTCTCAAAAAATACGGGAGTACGTGTAACCACATGAAGAGGAATGAAGAGTACATCAAGCACGTGATGGCAAAAGGTGATACTTTGCAAGGAATCGCCTTGAAATATGGTGTAACAGTAAGTGTGGATACTTCGCAATTAAAGTGTTATTATTTTATTTTGGATGCTTATAAGTCTCTCCTGTTGTTGTTTATTCCGCCCTTCGTTTATTGTAGATGGAGAAAATTCGACGGGCGAACCGATTATTCGCCACGGACAGTTTGTTTTTGAGGGAGTATCTATTGATACCTGTCACCAAAGATTCGCCTTTCTACGAGAATGGAGAGCGGGTGATGGAGCCCGCGCCACCCAGTCACCGCGCCTCCATCGGGGGCATGCCTACGAGCAGCTTTTCTCCGGGCAGTCCCGATGAGAAGAAGACATTCGACGAGTTTCTGAACAGATTAGACTCTTCACTAGCTGATATCAAGAAACACGTCGAGAAGACGAAGGAAAATAGCGAGTAAGTACCTACTATTTGATAAAATTATTCTCATTACAATAGGTCATTCCATTACATTTAATTTTAACCCTTGTATGGACTTGTGTAGAGTAATATAAACTGTCCAATATTTCCTAAAAAATTAATAATGATTTTCCCTTTGACACAAAATCATAAATAAAGTATGTTTTCCGACTAATTTGTAAAACAGGTATAATTACGCAGGCAGGCAGTCAGCAATCAGAAATATTTGATGGTCCTAAATAACATTGAATGTTTCTGACAAATCACATAGAAAATTATTTTGCATTAAATTAAACAAGGTAGGTACTGTGTTAAATACTTGAAATAGGCATACAATGGTTCCACTGTACTGCAGTATTTGTTATTTGATATTATACTTCGCACTTTGTCCTCGAAATTAGTATTAGTAGATATTATATACACATGTAGTTTCGCTAGGTGACACCACTCTTTGCACTAATTGTTGAGAGAATGTAGGTAGAATTAAACAAGTTAAAATATCCGAGGGTAGATATAACCCACCTCGCCATTTTGTCGTTCTTATTCTTCATTCGCAATTTAGTGCTCAACCACTCCGGACACTTTCAATTCAACAAAAGTATAATACTTAGTGTTCTTTTTGTTATTCAAAAAATACCTAAAAGAAAACGCTCGAAAGCTGTCAAAGAAAACCGCGGAATTTTAATGCGTAAAATTAAAAAATTAAAGTGAAAAATAAGTCGTATAAAAGTGACGTTTCTAGTAGTGATTCCGAGGACTCATTGGAGCAACGGATAATAGTACGAAGTACAGTAGGTACATCGACAAGGTATGTAGTGGTATTACTATGTATTCATTACCTTAATAATTATAAAGCAAAGTTCATAAGAATGCAACCGAGATCGCCAGCGGTGCTATTTCGCCGCATTCAATATTGTTATCAGTTGGAACTGATAACCTCTGGCACGGGGCAGCCTTAAAGCCCATTAATCTGTCAATGCAACCGAACTAACCATCAGGGTTTTTTCACCGCATACGACATTTTATCAGTTGAGACTGATAACCTTTTTCTCTTAGCTGGCACCGCGGGCAGCCTTAAAGCCCATTAATCTGTCAATGCAACCGAACTAACCATCAGGGTTCTTTCACCGCATACGACATCTGTCAATGCAACCGAACTAACCATCAGGGTTTTTTCACCGCATACGACATTTTATCAGTTGGGACTGATAACCTTTTTTCTTTTAGATGGCACTGGGCAGCCTTAAAGCCCATTAATCTGTCAATAAATGCAATCGAACTAACCATTGGGGTTTTTTCACCGCATACGACATTTTATCAGCCGGGACTGATAACCTTTTTTCTTTTAGCTGGCACTAGGGCAGCCTTAAAGTTCAATTATTATCTCAATGAATGCAACCGAACTAACCATTGGGGTTCTTTCACCGCATTCGACATTTTATCAGTTGGAACTGATAACCTTTTTGCTGACACTAGACAGCCTTAAAGTCCACTAATCTGTCAATGAATGTAACCGAACTAACCACCGCGTTCAAAATTTGATCAGTTACTCGAAACTGAAAACACAATAACTTTTAATCATTTACTTTGAGCAAAATTTTAAGACCTTTGGACTTGTTGTTATTATATAAACTAAACGTATATTATATAAGGTTAAAAACCTATACTTACAAGTCAATATCGACTCATTCCTGAGTCACCCCAACCAAACCTGGGCCCAGACGACTGAATCCCAGAGCCTCCAAATCACGTGACTGTATAGGACGTTGATAATTTCGGCGCAGATCTCGTCGACACTTATGGAGGTAAAGCGGCGACGGTCCCTATAGTTACCAGTAACTTAGTATAGTTAGTATTTGCGATCTCAGGACCGCAAATAATATCGCGGACATAATTGTCGACGATCCAACTTCATCGACAACAGAACCTTTAAAATTAGATGAAGAGGTACTGGAGGTTTTGGGCAAACACCCGATAATCACAATGAAAATTGCAAACGACACCCGTTCAGAGTTGCAACCGCCTCAAATATATCGCGCCTGAAGGTTACAATATACAAATATTTTGACTAAGTACTCAATGCCTGCATGCTATGCCAGCAATTATGCTTGCACATCAATGCTCCACAGCTTAACCCTGAAACAAAAGCTGCCCTTCCAGAACGGCACTGAAACCGGACAAAGAAATCGAAGCCGAACAAAAACAAATGGCACGTGTTATATCATGCCTTGCTGAAGTTATTACTATTACTTGCTATATGGCGACTTAGCAACTTGCAACACAAAAAATAAAATAAAATAAAAATATACATTTTTGTTATAAGTAATTAAGAAACATTTAATAAATAAATAAAAAATTTACCGGTCAAACCTACACATACGAGCACATAAACCGCTCGGTCTGTAAAGCGCAATCAGTCGCGCGCTTTTTTGCGCTGATTTAAAAAAAAAAAAAAATAATAATAATAATAATAATAAATAAATAAAAAAAAAAAAAAAAAAAAACTGAATACAGCATTTTTCTTCTTGTAATTTTTATTTTTTTTCTAAAATTTATTAAAAATTTATAAAAACAGGTAATGTTGCATATTTTACTTATGTTGATGCATATTTTACCAATTTCACGAATGTTTCACCAATTTATTATACATAATTATTATAAACTTTTTATGTTGCATATAATCCGGTTCTTATAAATTACAAATGACCATAGTACTATCCTCTCTTGGATAGCTGGAAGTTTTCCTCATCGGTCGTTCAGGAATCTGTTCCTAAACCACGCATATATATACAAATTCTGATAAACAATCGAAATAATTGTATTTAAATTAAAATAATAATAATATAATTAATAAGTTTACAAAAACTGAACATTTTAAACTTGGATGGGGACTTACGCACTGCAGTAAAATTATTTTCTCAGAAATGCTATATGGCACCTTTGATCTCAAAGATGCATATTTTCTTTTAAGATATCACAATGGCTTTATAAAAACCTTCGGTTAATTTTCAACGACAAATACGACTATTCCAATGTAACATTGTGCCGTTCGGCTTAAGTACTGCAAACTGCACCGTTTGCTTTTACAAACATTATGAATCTGTATTTAGTCGATTGGCTACTAATAAGTCAGTGCCCTGAAATGCTACTGATAAATATTGAAATGACGAGAAAAACATTTACTTCTCTGAGTCTTACGAGGAGAAAAGTGTGTTGACACCTTCAATTACATGCTAATTTTTAGGCATGATCATAGACTCTTATCAGATGTCGCTAAGTCTAACCTTGGACAAAAAGTTACACATTAAAACTGAAATAGATAATTTTACTAAAAAGAGACGCTGTTGATTTAGGAAATTCACACAAATCAAAGGTTTATTAGTGTCGGCTTGTCCAGCCATTGAGTATGGGTACGGGCTTTATACTAAGGAAATAAAACGCTGCAAATATCTTAACTTATGATGTTGTGATAAGTTTATGAATGTACCCGACACTCTGTTGCCCGATATTAAGTGGTGGATTAGTGCCATAGGCCAATCAACACACCATATCAGAAACGACGTGCTGTGCACGTTACAGAAATTTATTCTGACGCCTCAACTACGGGGTGGGGGCGAACTGTAAAGGTCAAACTGCAAGTGCTCAATGGTCAAGTAGTAAACAAGAAAGGCATTGAAATTACCTCGAGCTGCTTTCATAGCTCTTAATTTTTTTCCAAGGATTTATACGGCTGTCTGATACTTTTGCGCATCGACAACACCACCGCAATTCTGCGATAGCTTACATTAACCGCATGGATGGAATTCTATTTCCAATCTTACTAAAACAGCAAAAGAAATTTGGCCTCACGGCTACAAAGATTTTTATCTTCACGTCCTATAGTAGATCATGTATCAATGTTCTCGCTGATTTTGAATCACGTAAAACACACCCAGATATCAAATAGGAGTTAGCTGATTGGGCTTCCCAATACTTAGCAGCATCTTTTGAGCTGCCTGAAATAGATTTGAAAGTCGAATCATCAATAAATGTAATAGATACATATCGTCACACAAAGATCTTGACGCAGTCGCTTTTAATTCATTTGCAGTCATGGTCAGACATCTTATTTTTATTTACACCTTCCCTTCATTTTCAATAGTCCTAAGAAGGCTGCGAAAAAACATTTCAAACAACGCATGTGGCATTGTGATTGTAGCAATGTTTCATTGTACCAATGTTCCTACACAAGCATGGTTCTCTTTGTTCAAATCCCTACTTGTGTCTGATATCGCTACGTTTACACCTAACGATAATATTTTGATATCGCATTACAAATCGCAGATATATTCCAATCTTACCCTGGCTGCAGGAGTGTTATCAGGCTTTATCAAGTCGAAGCCTACAAGTTGCCTCACTGACTAAAAGCTCCAATAAACAACATGACGGATTTCTCTGGAAGTGGTGGTCGTATTGCTTAAACAATTACAATGTTGTTCTATATAAGGCCTCAATCCCTAGCGTACCTAATTGTCTTTCTATCGAAAATGTTTAGCGACGGTAAACCTCCTTTACCTAAATACAATGCTACCTGGGGCACCAACAGTGTTTTAGGTCACTTATGCATAATTGACAATTGTCAATTGGTAATGAAAAGCTTGATATAAATAAACATTCCTGGTTTCAAGCAGTCAGTTTTCTTCTTACCTTTTTTCTACGAAAACCCAGCAAAAATACTACAGGCATACATAGACAAATGCGATATTTTATTCACTTAAACCAGTCGGCAAACTGCGACTGCCGCACGCTCGCTTGGTGTCAGTCTTGACACTATCCGCAACACTGCGGGATGGAGCCACAGCTCCACTACCTTCGTTCCGTTTTACAACAGGGTTGTTACCGATGCCTGTCACCTGTCCTTAGCTCGAGCAATTATTAATATAATAATAATACACCATCAGGCGAATAGATGCCTAGATACTGTTTAAGCTAAATATAACAATTAAGTTAAGTAATAAGGTAGTAACGTAAAATATGAATATTTTCACGTAAAATATACCTACAGTACCTATGGTTGTGCTTAATAAACATTAAGTTGATTTCACACGATTAACGTGTCATTGACAATACTTCTTTACATTACTCTCAAAGTCTACATGTGTATATAATATCTACTAATACTAATTTCGAGGACAAAGTGCGAAGTATAATTAGTGATTAAACGAACTTACCTTTGTGAAGTTCTATCATAATTATACGTAGCACTTTGTCCGAAGAAATTAGTATGTACTCCCGCCCCCCCAGGAGCAAACGCAACCCTTGAATATCATTAGAACTAAAGAAGCATGCCAATGACAAAGGTGTAATTAGGTGTGTAATATAAATATGTATATCTCTAAACTAAATGAAGAATAAGAACGACAAAATGGCGAGGTGGGTTATATCTACCCTCGGATATTTTAACTTGTTTAATTCTACCTACATTCTCTCAACAATTAGTGCAAAGAGTGGTGTCACCTAGCGAAACTACATGTGTATATAATATCTACTAATACTAATTTCTTCGGACAAAGTGCTACGTATAATTATGATAGAACTTCACAAAGGTAAGTTCGTTTAATCACTAAATAGCTGTATTTCGTTAAAAACTTCCACAAGGGTTATCTCTTCTTGTTGCTATCAATTGTTATGACAAAACTATGCAGTTGTTTAAGTGTGATAATGAGTTGAATAATAACAAATTGTGGCCAATAAATGTTACTAAAACATTATTGTGTTAGACCTCGATCTAAAATATAAAGGTCTTGATCAATAAATGTTAATTTAGTTTAGCCCTAAACTAATTATTAAATAACTAAAAATTATACTTCATACATCTTTTTCATATCCGTTTTAAAGATAACAACAAATGTTAAGTTCTATGACAATATTTTTTGTCCGCGAATTATTAAAATCATAGACCTGGCAAAATTTTTCACTATCATGCCAACAAAATTAAATTAGGGTCTCAAGCTCATATCCAATTTATACACAAGTATTATAGCAATAGATTTAGGTCCGTATTTCCCCACATCGTAAATAATTAATACAATATTGTATCCCGACTATGATAACAGCAGTCTGTGTAAACATGTAGGAGTTCAGAAATTGCTCTTGAGATAACCATGTTTAATGAATGATAAACAGGCCATGTTATTTGGTTTTGCTCAAAACATGGAATTATGTTTTTATGAGCTACGTTTTGCTGTTTTACCATTTGTGATGTGTGTGTGTGTTTGTGAGAGTTTTCCCATATTTTTAACACGCTTTTATTAATTTCATCTGTATGTTTACAGCCAACCCTTTTTTGGACTCGATTTTGCCCGACTTTGAACAATCAGATTTAATTCAAACTTTGCACGCCTGTCAAAGACCAATGACAATGGGTGTTTTATAGTTTATTTTTATTATTATTTTTTATGATAAAAGGTGTACTTAGCACTGTCATTTGCTACTGGATTGTTAAATTAGAAAAAGAAAGTAGAACTATCTTGTAACTGTACCTCTGAGCTGCTATCTGAAAGAAATATTACGGAAATATTTTAAATTAGAGCATTAAAGTAGCAAATCCAATTGTTTTATCGGTTACAAAGTTGAACGGGACAATACTTTTACGTTTTATTAGTAGCTGAGTCTTGGGAATTTGTGCTCTGTTTTAAAAATCGGTCCAATAGTTTTGTTACCCTCTAGTCCTCTACAATCAAACATACATACAGCGCATACCACTTCATAGTATTAGTGTAACTTACTAGCTAGTGCGCGGGACTTCGGTGCCCGGCGCTACGGCTTTCGGCCTCGCATGTTATAAAATATAGCCTATCTATAGCACTCAGGGATAACATAACTTTCCATTGGTGAAATAATTTTAAATTGACGCTCTACAAATATACATGCACCTAAACTTACCTCTTTACAATCCTACTAACCTATACAATTTACAAACGCGAAAGTTTGTAAGAATGTATGGATGTATGTTTGTTACTCGTTCACGCAAAAACGGCTGAACGGATTTACATGAAATTTGGAATGAAGGTTCTTCATGGTCTGGATTAACACGGGCTACTTTTATCCCGGAAAACGCGGGTGAAACCGTGACTAGAACTAGAACTGAAACCGCAGCTAGTGTTAGTATAGATGCGAATCTTTTGTTTACGTCAACTCGAGTCATCGCAATGCGGTCGCATACCTAAGCAAATATACTGACTAAACTGCAAAAAACTAATGAACTAATGATTATATTTTTCTCAGGCTCGCGACCCGGTCTGAGTCAGCCAAGGTCTGAGCGTACGCTTTCGCGCAGTCATGTGACTGGTTCCTTTCTTTGCCCACGTTTACGCGTTTACTGTTTAGGTTTCTTTTTGTGCGACTGGCTAAGAAAGGAGGGTAATGAAGTGGCCATTGAAGTCGATATTAGAAAGATTTTTGGTGTTAGGTTTTTGAGTTGGTGGTTTTTGTTAAATGATATTCTGTACTTTCGGTTCTGGATTTTTTTTATTTGTATTTTGATTTTGATTGTGGTTCTTGTACTTATGATTATTTTGTTTTGGCTATCTAGGTTTTTATTACTAATTCAAATTGTTTGCCGAAAAATCTTATTTATTAGTTTAAGAGCACTACAAAAACCCGTAGCTCGGGGATTATAGATAGATAGGTATTAGACATTAAAGAATTTACTTATAAAGACTGCTTAAAGTTAGTCACTGTTTAAAAGTCTGCGTCTTGTTTTCGCACGTGCTATTTGTATGTTGGTCTGTAAGGTATTTATTTTCTATGGGCCTCTGTAACTTGCATACAATGCATATATTGCCTGAAATAAACGCATTATTATTATTATTTCACGTCAGCTACAAGTTGTCAGAGCATTTTAAGCCGTGTCCAACTTTAAGCAGGGTTTATAAGTAAGACTCTTATTGTTATTATGTTAGTTTAGAGACATACTTCTGTTTGTTTATAAATAATACTAAGTCCTGCGGTTTTATCGGGTTTCTGCGTCTGCGGCGTTTTTCCTCTTGATTAGAAATTTATTTTTGGACTGACTCGAAGACTTGTTTCCTTACTTTATCCTGTACAATGTACATTATATTCTGGTTATTTCATTTAAAAGATTAGTATATTTTCTGGCCATATTAGATTTAAACATACAGGGTTATTCATAAAGGGTATGCTAAGCCGAAAAGGGCTCACAGTACTCATCATTATGAACAACTTTTACTATGAGACCAACCCCAAATTCGCGAAAAAAAATCAGCTGTCCAATAGAAAAATGTCAATGACACTCGACAAAATGTATGGAACAGCTGATTTTTTTTTCGCGAATTTCGAGTTGCTCCCATAGTAAAAGTTGTTTATAATGATGAGTACTATGAGCCCTTTTCGGCTTAGCATACCCTTTATGAATAACCCTGTATAGGTATGATTTTTAGCATGTTAGGTATATTTATGTATTTCATTGTTACCGATTGCGTTCTAAAACGGGTCCAACGGTTTCAGTAAAATCAACTAAATTGAAAAGCCTTATTGCAAACTCTTCTGACTCTTCAAACCTGAATTGCGTTAGCATTGGTCTCGCTTCTTCTCTAGCTGGCAGAGCAAGATGAAAGCCAGGGCGATCCAGTTTAGGCTCGCGCTAAGAGTTCACGGTACAGCTGGACGTAGAATTTTGATATTTAGAGGGTCTGTATACAGGGTTATAAGGAAAGTGTATGCTAAGCTGAAAAAGGCTCACAGTACTCATCATTATGAATAACTTTTACTATATGGCACCAACTCGTAATTCGCGAAACAAAAAAATCAGCTGTTCCATACATTTTGACGAGTTTTATTGACATAAAAACTATAACTAAGAAATAATTTTGGTAAAACCATCCCCTAAAAAGTTCAATTAAACATTTTTTAACACGCTTTTATTAGCTTCACCTGTATGTTTGTATGTATGTTTGAAACCGACTCCTTTGAGCGCGTTTTTGACCCACTTTAAACGGTCAGATTTCTTTCAAACTTTGTAGATACGAGTATATCGAGGACCGATGACAATACACTAAACAAAGCGTGTTTTTTAGTTTTTTTAACTATTAATTATCTATCTATATATATATATAATATATATATATATAAATGAAACCCGTTTTCCTTGGTCACGGCCTCACGCGTGAATGGCTGGACCTATTTCACTAATTCTTTTTTTGTTGTATTTGTTATTATTAGGAGAAGGTTCTTACGGAAAAAAATATTAAGAAAATCTCTCAGAAATATTGAAAAACCCTAAAAACAGCCCTTTTCTTTTTCCCATACAAACGTTTTCTAACTAAAACGAGCTTTATTGCTATTGTATAAAGTTCATATTGAATTGCAAGCACTTACTGTTGTTTAAGCAATGTAGGTATGTTCCTAACGTCCAAGAGTCAATTTGCACTTTATTACCTCAGTACAAAGTTCAAATTCAATCATATCTATCAAAACAGTGTGCGTTTTATACTGATAATTTTTACTATAAATTGACAAGTTAGCATCAACAAACTACGGTTGCTATAGTTACGCAATAGCATGAGAATAGAGGTTATAACAAAGAGTTCCTATAATTATTCTCAACACCTTTGGTCACGCCATCACGCGTGAACGACTGGACCGATTTCGTTTACTCTACGTTCTGGACTCTACGTTTATCCCAAAGTCTACCCGTGCGAAGCCGGGACGGGCCGCTAGTTTTAAATAAAAGTTAGTAATAGTCATATTATGACTATTACTTATTAGGCCTCGGTCTCGAGCCGTATACCACCGCGTAAGTCGCGGACAATCACCAAGCTTTCAAGGACGAAAAAGTTCTCTAGTCATTCAATACTCGTTTCTGTAAGTATACACAGGCAAGTACAGTTAGGTAATTGTCATCATGTTTCGTCGCCACCACAATTATCTCATTCTTATCCAGAATGTCGCTTATCTAGCGGCCTCCAACCAATTTATCTAATTAAACCAGACACTTGTTTTCCAGTAGTCATCAGTTATGTCAAAGATAAGTCCACTGTGTTTCTGTTTGTATTTTTAGTTGACGCACTCATCGATCCGTCTTCGCCACTTTTCAAACCATTTCTGATCCATCGATGAAATCGCTCAGCGAGGCGGATCGTTATGCCATTTGCTACATACCTACCTATTCTTATTGCTTACATAACAGTGGCGTTTTCGAACCGTTGCATGAATTTACTGACTGCGTTCCGCGGTTTCACCCGCGGTCAAAAGGTTAACCACAGAGATAAAAAGTAGCCTCTATGTTAATATGTCAATCCAGACTATGATCAACCTTTATGCCAAGTTTCATGTAAATCAGCTCAGCCGTTTCAGCGTTCATTAGTGACAAACATACCTACATACTTTCACCTTTATGATATTAGTAAGATTCATTCTAAATTAAAGAGTGGTTGTTCTGGTTGTTCTTGACTTGGCTTTCCTCTGCTAGTGCTTTTATATCGTAATATGAATGGAAGAGTCGTATAGTTAAGGCCCAGACTTTCCGCTATTCCGCTTGCACATATCAACATTTTAAATATATATTTTTTTTAATATTATAGTCAAGAAAAATAATCACAATCTGTCAATTTGCTGACAATAACAAGACAAAAAATAATTTTCAATTCGAAGCACTTGATCAGACGAACCTCAAAACGAATCCTAATATTATAAATGCTAAAGGTGTGTATGTGTGTGTGTATATATGTGTAAAAGTTCGTTACCCCGTATCTCCGCAACTTATTACGAATTTGTGATAAAATGTAGTATAGAGGTACTCGTATATTATACCCTGTTTTAAGTTTAAGTCGTATACTTTTACAGCAAAAATAGCGGCTTCTTCAGCATAGCGGGTGAAGACGTGAGCCGAAGTAATACTTAAAAATGATGCTATGCTACAATAATTTAACGTGGCCAAATTTGTCCGATCATCATAAACTGCCGTTTCGGTTTCACATTCGTTTAGTCACGCGTATTACACACGCAGTAAAACACCCCTACTCTGCCGCTTGTCATATTGTTGCCACAGAACGACGCCACAACATTGCTATTATATGTAAAGTACATAATGTTGATCAGCAGATTTAGAAATTTAAGCGATATACGCGATATTTTAAAAAGATACGTACAGACGTACGACTTACTAATTTTGTGGTACAGCAACCCAATTCATTCAGATTAAAATTCTTTCATTTTAATCCTCCGACACTAGAAGTCTTGAACTGTAAGAGTTCAAAATTCTGGGTGATGCAGACCTGTTGTGGGCAAAGCAAACGGAGGCGAGCGATTTGCTCGTCTCGTCATAAAAAAAAACTAAGAGGCGTCATCCTTCGAATGCTCTTCTTAATTGGGTAAAAACAAAGCGATTGCAATTGTACTAAATTGTATAAAATCGTACGAGTTTGTCTGTTAGATCGCTTACTTTAAAATTATGCTATGGATTTTAATACTTTAAAAAATATATATTTCCTTACCTCCGAAAGATTTTAGTGTATTCTACAAATATTACTTGTCCGATGTTACGGAATGCAATAAAACTCAGTGTTAAAATTATGATTTGGCTAGAGCTGTCTTTATAACGATTATAAATATATATAGGTAGATACTCGCTCACATCTCACTGCCCAAATAAGGCTCAATGGTACAATAACCTATTCACAATCTGTACTTATCATAACAATATATGTACATAAGAGGTCTGTGCTCGGCAGTGGGCGATTACGGGCTGAAGATAGTGACAATATCTTTACCACAATAACTCTACAATTCAAAAGGAAAGTACACACACAGTAACACTACAATAATAACACTTGGTACAAACACTGTAAAATATATAATTATTTTTACAAAACAAAAAAACAAAAACCGACTTCAAAAGACCGACTATTGAGAAATTTAAGACTTACCTATATGGTTTTCTCATGGATACCATTATCAGAACTGGACTAAATTGAAATGAAACCACACGGGAAGCGTCAGCTTTCTAATAGAAAAAGAATCATCAAAATCGATTCACCCAGTCAAAAGTTATGAGGTAACAAACAATTACATAAAAAAAAAAAAAAAAAACATTCAGTCGAATTGATAACCTCCTCCTTTTTTGAAGTTATTCGTTTTGGATTGCACACATTTTATCATTCGTATAATCAGTTGATGAAACCTAATAAAACTTAGTTAATATTTCCTTAACTCATTTATGTATGTACGATTATTGTACATGATCTGTTAATTATAGTCGAATCTGGATAGTGAGAGTTCCATATTATGCAACCTTTAATGCTCCCACTGCTGGGATACAGGACTACCCTCGAAGGGTGACTAGGCCGTATTCCACCACGCTGGCCAAGTGCGGGTTGGTAGATTTACATACACCTTTTAATTTCTTCTTCGGACGTATGCAGGTTTCCTCACGAGGTTTTCCTTCACCGAAAAGCCAGTGGTATTTAAATTCGTGCAAAAGTCTCAAAGAACTCATTGGTACGAGTCGGGGTTTGAACCCGCCACCTCAAGAATGCGAAGCGGCTGTTTTCCCACTGAGCTACCACGGCTTTTTGGATAAGTGGGAGTTCAATAGACCGTAATCTCTTTCTCGTTTACGGTGGTTTCTCACTAACCCGATCTAGCTAACAATTGTACAGAAATGTGTCACTCATAGAGGTTTAATAAATGATACAGTTCAAATGCAGTGAATAAATGTAACTGTATTTATTTAGATTTTCTTCAAGGCAACCTTCGGGTGAGAAGTAGGACATTTACGGAGTATGGACGGTTTACCGATTGTAACACAATGCCTTTATCAGCATTTATAGGATAAGAAACGTAGCAGCATTAGCATGAGTGGAAATTCCCGTTTTCATAGTAAGCCACACCTTCACTTTAATGTTCATACATAGCTAAGTGTGGGCGTTTAATCTGTCTAGGAGCAGAATGAGGTCAGATACTCCACTTTAATCCATTGTTCAGACGACCGCCATAGCGCTCATATCAGTCCATCCCGATCCATTAGTACAGGTAAATGGGTTTTTAAATATAGTACCTACGCTCTACTTTTGAAAATGGACTTGTTTTTGCTTTATTTATTTTATTGGTTTTAACGGTTTCTACCAAAATGGTACAATGGGACTCTTATGGCCAGATTTCGTGTCTATCCGATTAATTATATTTTTGTTGTTATTTTTTTACTTTTTCCTGAACTGATCTCACATAAGTGAGAGTTAAGGGTAGGAAGATGATGGCGTGTTCGTTTTCTGATTTATGCTTTTTTTGTGTAAATTGTATGTTGTTAGATGTTTCTATTTCAACGTAGCTAGAGCGTAACGATCTTTACTTTCAAAGTCAAGTCCAAGGACTTTTCAAAGCAATTATTGGTATTATGAACCTTAAAAATACAATACCTATAGAGCTCAGTTTACCTTGAGATACTTAATACGAGTGGAACTTTTTAGATGGTATTTAGTTGGCTATGATAACTATGTATTTAAGACCTTTTAATTAGTAAAAAATTAAAGTTGGACATATTTTTCAACGTTGCGGAAGTTGCAGAATGAATTTTGAAAAAAAAATTGAATTGTATGAAAGTAATTCAAACGATTTTATGAATTAAAATGTTTCATTCAAACGCCGGTAGTTCAAATACGCTGGCCGTAAGTAGGATCTTCCGGTCGACGCCCTCGCCTAAGCCGTTATCAACATTATCAGTAGCTTTGTGTGTTCTGTGACCCCAAATTTTTAGCCAGAATAACTAGCTCCTAAGCTTTATTTGATTTGGGATTAATTAAGCCAAATATTAGCCAATAGCTCGTTTGTTCGGCGAATGCGTGTGCGCAGTACTTAGTCTCAGTTTTCATGTATGGTCATATTTTTGAGGAATAAAGCTTAATATCTATTCATAATGCATACTATTTTCGCACCTGTCAAAATCTGTTGAGCAGCATTTTTTCGCGATTTTAGAGTTGTTCTGGTATAAAAATAAAAATGAGTGAAAGTCAGGCTATCTAGTAAAATTTTTTTCATAATGAAAAGTGCTACGTGCCCTTTTCGGCTTGACATAACTCTTTCCTTAAAACCCCGTATATATCAATATCTGTCGTCATACTGAACTCCGTAAAATATAACATTTGATCACGCACTGGCAAATGTCAGCCGCTCGGTCAGTAGTCGGTATTCTAGAATAGAGTTTCTAGACTAGCCATACGGGGCTATTTTCAGCTCGATGCTAAGCCGAATAGAGCTCATAGTACTCATCATTATGAACAACTTATACTATAGGACTAACCCGGAATTCGCGAAAAAAAAATCAGCTGATCCATAGAAAAATGTCAATGACACTCGACGAAGTGTATGGAACAGCTGTTTTTTTTCGCGAATTCCGGGTTGGTCCCGTAGTAAAAGGTGTTCATAGTGATGAGTACTATGAGCCCTTTTCGGCTTTGAATCGAGCTGAAAATAACCTCGTATGTAGATGTTAGATAGAGCCGAAATGATTTGTCTTCCTATTCCTGGGTCTACTGGCTGTGAAAATAACTTTTACGACTATTGTAATGTTGTCCATTCCATTAGCTACCTACTCTAATCCTAGCTTGCTATTATTTGTGAACTATTGCTGTTCGGGTTCTAATTTAGGATAAGATATACTTTAGGCTCTCTAAACTTTTTTTTAAAGTGTTAGAGTTCTAAACAATACCTTATAATTTCTATACAATGCTAGCTTCACGCTCGCTTCTTTTGTATCACTTTTAATCATAAAAAAACACTGCTTAGGACAATAAATGGGATGGTAGTAATAACTTTTTAATAAAGCTCTTAACAGTCACAGATTTTTAAATGTGCCAGCAACAGAGCGTGACAATTTTAAAAACAAAAACAAGCATAACATTCAACCTTTTTCACAAAGAGTAGCGTTTCTTTAGATCCTATAGAAATTTTACAAGAATCAGAGGAAAAAGGACACCCCATCCACACAAAGGATGTGGTCTCAGATATTTTTAGAAGTACACAGCGGAATACTCGAGCGAATAAATTGACATACTTCCTTTCCCATTTGCGCTTTAAAATCAGACTTTATGACTGAATGGTAGAGTTCTGATTCGATCGGCGAATGACACGTAAATATGAATGTTTGAACAACCTCAATAATCGGTTAAATATTGGGCGGAGTTAAGTGAAAATAATGCTACATTTCTTTGTCATAAATCTGTTTAGCAGCGAGTAGATTATTGTGAGGTATTGTTGTCTTTCGAAACGCGCGTGAAGTGAACTTATAGTCGTCCTGAAACGTTTTAACGAAGGAACTGTTATATTATTCTGTGGTATTGGTATTGTTGCATATTTGAACGTTCAAGCGAATCGAATGTAGGACAAGTTCGGAAGTAAAGAAGACGCACTGCCGGCGAAACTTCGAATATGAGTGTTAATTTTGTTATGGAAATATTTTGAGATCGAACAAAATTTCGCATAAGATCGCAGATCGATCGATTAGAATTTCGATTTCACACCACTGGTATAATTAGACTCTCGTGTAGAGAGCTCCATCGCTCTGGTACTGATATAAAAATAATTTATGTAATTCGCGAATGTAGAGCAAAAGCCTAATTAAAATTTGTTTTGTTTTTGGCAGTCTAGATCTAGTCGCAATGTAGCTTTGGGCTTATAAATAAAAATGGTACCATGACGTCATTATTGAGCTCATCCTCAATATATCGTGGGAAACTTAGGCCGTTTAGAACTTTTACTCACGCACCCCTAAATTTACGCTCTACTATGATACAAGCTTTTATTTAACTTGCCTTGTTAGTACAGTAATACCCCGGACTTACGCGATAGGTGGGACCACAGATTTTCTGATATCTATGGGTGGGACCAAGCGATAACAGTAAGTCGAGTAAGTCGGGGTTCAACTTTGCAAAATAAACTTATTTTTTTGGTCTCCTGGATGACATAATTAAAGATAATCAACAATGTGCACTGCGTACGTAAAAAATTCCACGCGTAAGTAACACGTTCGACTTCGAACCTATCGTAAACCGAATATTGACAAGGCGGACTGGGCGCTGCGATCAAAATAAAAAACCGCGTATCACGTAAAACGGGGTAGCGTAAGTCGGGGTGTTACTGTATTGCCATAGATTGTGTGAGTCAAATCTTGGAAGTTAAATTAGAATCCGAATTAAAAGTCCAACTGAGCTCTATGGTATACCTGTGTAACGTAGCTCTCAAACGGCTATGCCGCTTTTAATTTAGTTTGTTTGTTTGAAGGGTGACTTGATTGCGGATCCTTAGCTATGATTCAAGAACGTTTGTTCAACCTTTTAAAGATTATTTGTCAGCTCGTTTCTTTGCTTTGAATCTACTTACCATTGAAGCACTCCTGAAAAATCCTGATAGATATCGGCCACGCATTAGTCATGACTAGTGCATGCATAATGATTATAAATATTATCAAAGAATACTTGCTCCGCCTTACGTCGTTTACCCAATGCAATATCTGCCATACCATGTTTCGGCATCTGCTCCGGCATTCAAAATTGATAATGGATTAGGTTTAGCATAACGTACCTACTATTAATTAATAACAAATATATTATAATTTACTCATGTACCTATATTAAAGTTTATACAAATATAATATATGCGTTTAAACTCAAAATGAGCCTCCCCCAGAGCCATAACAAAAAAGTACTTTATTTTGATCAAAACCTCCCCGGAAAATGATTCCCGGCTTCGAGCCTGCAAAAATTGCCTTCCTGGAACAAAATTGCACCGTGGAACATGAAACGATCTTGGCGAAATTCCGAGCTTAACATTCAGTTGTACGAGAAAGAGGTCAAAAACTTAAAAACCGACGAAATCAATATTTCACAAATTTGGTATTCGATTTTGTAAGTAGTGTCGCGTGTAGTCGCGTGGTATAGTGTGAATAATAGACGACCAAGGCCACTGGGCACAAAAATGCTTTCTATGCATTTCACTGATGAAACGTTATTGTGTAAACAAGATATTTTGCAAATAGGAAGCCATAGAAATAGATTTCGTCATCATCGGTGCCAGGTAAGCCTAACGTAAAATACGTAGCGAATATTCGATAGACAAATGTTTAAAAAATGGGACAGGGTCGTGCTAGCCCTTTTTTTTTTTTTTGACCCAGGGAAATTCCTTTATGGATACCACCGGCTCCGGGGGGAGCACGGTAGTGATGTGGGAGTCTCCGCCTTGGTGGCGGCCTACCCACTAAAACCCTGGGGTGTTCCCCCTTGACGCTATCCGCCGGGACTATGGGCACGCTTTCGCACTCTTCCACGGCCAGGGTCGTGCTAGCCCTTTTTTTTTTTTTTTTTTGTTTACCCAGTGGAAATCCTTTATGGATACCACGCCCGCCCCGGGGGAGGCAGGGTGGTTATGTGGGAGTCTCCGCCCTAGTGGCGGCATACCCACTAAAACCACTGGGGAATTCATCGTCCGCCTGGTAGGGCAAGGTGGTGTCGCGTTAGCATTGACCACCTTGCCCCGGCGACGGGCCCGATTAGGGCCCCCTGCACCCATGGCGGGGTGACCCTGTTCCCCAGGATCACCCCCCAGACAGTGTGGGGTCGTGCAGGCCGGGAGAGTCCCCCGACTCTACCGGGAACCCCACTGCCGAGGAGCAAGGAGACGGGCGAACCGCCCTCTCGCTCCCCAGCCCCGCTCGCTCGCACGTGGTGGGCAGTGTGGTTAGCACCACCCACCCCGCCTTAAGCCCACGTTCCTTTCACACCCGGCCGCAAACCTCACGCGGCGAGGTGCAAAAGGAACCCTCCTCTTTCCCTTGCACTCCCGACCGCGACCCACACGCGGCGAGGAGCACAAGGAAAACCCTCCTGGTGGCACCGCTGTCACCGCCCGAGCGTGGAGCGCCGTTTCCTCCAGCGTCCACCACACTCGTCACCGGTGACAGCAATGCCACCGTCCAAGTGTGGAGCGCCGCATCCCCCGGCGTCCACCACACTCAGACCCTCCTCCTTTCCTTGCACTCCCGACCGCGACCCACACGCGGCGAGGAGCACAAGGAAAACCTCCCTGGTGGTCCGAGCCATCGCTCAGACCCCGGCTCATCCGCTGTGCCCTCTGCTAATCAGCCCTCTGCTGCCAGAGGGACACGCGGAAGGCCCCACCTCGGGTTCCTCTTCGTTTCACCGGGCTCAGTGCCACGGCTACTTATCCCCCCCGCCACTGAAAGGCGGGAACCCATTCGGGGGGGGGGGGGGGGGTCGTGCTAGCCCTGCAGCAGCCTGATTCAGCTATCCTAACATCGAATGTATGCGACGATTATGTTCGAGAAGTCTTCCGCCTTCGGAAAGAAACATTCCGAACATGACATTACATTTCGGAAGACTTTTCGGAGAAAATCATCGAATACATTCAATGTTCGGCTAGCTGAATTAGACTCCTGGAGGATAACCGTCAGCGGAATTAAGCCTCTTGTTATCCCGTGTCAAACCAAAAAATACTACCCTGGTCTTAGGGGTGAACTCTATCCTGTTTTTTTTTATCCGGTCATAGCCATTTTGTATGACATTATACAGAAAGCAAAAAGCATTGCCAGTGTGATCTTGAATTAACGCATCCAATATTAATCACAAGGTTAAAATTAAACGGTTCTAAATCAAGAATCTATTTTCGGGTCGTCTATTTTAGAATATCGTATGTTAATCTGTGCGAAACAAGTTGATTTACATAATGTTGCATGCTGTATAGTTAAATTACGTTATCTATATTAAGTTTGATCAGTTTTTATGAATTATTTGTTAAATATAATAAGTAAATTATATAGGACAGGCTAGCCTTGATGTCGTAGTTTTTAGGCCGCCGAAAGCTCTCAGGTTTCAGGCGGCCTAAAAACTGCGACTAAAAACTTGACGTGTCTTGGCAGACAATACAATATTAACCACAAATACCTAACCTAATTTTAATAACCATTTACTGATTTGGTATATTTTAGGGTAAAAAGAAAATACTGTAGATACACATAAAAACAAGGCTCGAAAGTCAGGGTTTTAGAAGCCTTGGGCCCGTACCATGAGCTCTTATCGCATGCCTAAATTGTATAACGTCAGCTTTTGTCTTCCTTTTTTTCTAGCTGACAGAGCAAGACGAAAGACAGGTCGATTTAATTTAAGTTCGGGCTTAGAACTTACGGCACGGACCATGAACTTTGTTAAGGTTGGAGGTAACAAGCAAGAACTCGCGACTTTAGTTGATTATTGATCGCTTTCGACCAAACAATGTCTTCAAACTGCATCGCGATTCATTTATATGTGAGACTGAGTAGGTATAAGTGTTTATCGTCTTGTTTTCCAGTTTACAAAATAAACACCGGATACCATATTTTTAGAGCTGTTTATCTGTAACATCCGTCTGAAATCATTCAATAATCCGATTTATCATAACTTTCTCATGATGTTTTACACAAAAAATTGTAGGCTACTAAAGCACAGTCTGAGTGCTAGAGTTAGAGAGTGCTGCTTAAAGTAGCTGAAATAAAGATTATTTTTCCCTAACTTACTATTCTTTTAAAAGCTTACGAGGATTTCGAGTTGTTTGAAACGAATTCTAAAACAATCCACTCAAGCTAACAGCGGCCTAAACGACTAATAAGTATCCTAATCTACTTATGATAAGGCATACTTTAGTTCTGTTATTCTATGTCTGACCTTTTTTTTTGTAAAGGGGGAAATCTTATATCGGGAGATACCCGGTTGTATTGGGGTACATCCGGGTTACGACCGGTAATATATCGCACGCGTCTGATTAAAGCTCCAGGTGAATGATACCTGGGTGGAGCCCCGCCGTGTTCTCGTAGCGGCGATCGGCGGCGGCGATCTCTCGCGTCCGGCCCTGGTGCAAGCCATGGTCCGGGGCGAGGGGGAATGGGACGCCGTCGCCTCCTTCTGCGAAGCAGTGATGCTAGCGAAGGAGGTGGCGGAACGTGAGAGGGAGAGAACCTCTCGTCCCAGCCGCCGTGGGAGGCGCTCCGGGCGTCGGGGGTCACGTGACGACCTCCGGCCACCGTAGACGCGGGCCTGTGGACGGTGAGCTATTGGGCTAGCTCGCTGTCCGTCCGTCTTATGACGACACAGGCCGTGTCGACGGCGCGTTCGTGTTCCACGCGCGCCTCAAAGAGATGTCAGCAACATGGAAGGGGCCCGAAAGGGCCCATGCCCGTCGGGGCTGCGGGTAGAAGTTACCGCGGCCTCGGCGTCACAAGGGCGTAGAAGGAACATGGGTGGTTTTTGGTCAGTAGAAGTCTGACACTCCCTTCCGCTCTGCCCAAGAGTGGGAGGGGTCATTTGATGATTTCCCACACCCCAAAAAAAAAAAAAAAAAAGGTGAATGATACCAAGATCGGTGATCAGCAACGGTTACGGATTGTCCAATAAGTATAACTTTTCGAGATCGTATGACGCTCAGTTTTGAGCCCTCAACTACTCAACTAAATACCGGAGAGATTTTCTTTCCCTGTCCGGTCGCTGCTTAAGCTAATCCCTAACATAATTAAGGGTTTTTCATACTTATCTTTATTTAGCTACTATTATAATAACATTATAAGTCTTTATACTAGAGAGGTTGAAAACCTTTGCCTGAGATATTATTATGTTCTTTGTCCTTTTCAGATTCGTAAAAGACCTGGAGGACGGCTTCGTGCGGCACAGGCCGACCGCTCGACTCCGGCAGTCGGCGTCGCTCGGCGCTTCGACCTCGTACAACGAAGTAATACCGCCACCCCTGCCGCCGCCGCCCGTCACGCTCACGCAGGGCCGCCGCGTGGACACGTCGCTGCGACGTCTGGAGAGGGCGCATGATGACCTCTTTCAGTTGTAGCGGCCGAAGCAGCGCAGGTGAGTGGACTCATAGATAGTTGAACTATGTATTGTTTGTTTACATCGAAACCACAATGACTACGGCACATATACCATATCGGAGGAGGTGCTTGACAAGCCTGGCTCGCGTCTAGCTGTGGTACTCGCGCCTCCAAATCTCCTGGGGGTAGTGATTCCCCAAGGAAAGTGGAAATCCCTCGGGACCAAACCCTGACCTCTCCAACTGTGGAAGATGCGGAACTGACTGAAACAGATCGAACAGAACGACGATGAAAAAAAGAATCGGTGTAGCGGCCGACGCAGCGCAGATGAGTGTCTAGAGGAGAGTAGATTCATATACAGACAGATAAATGAAACTCTTTATTGATCCCACTAACAAAATTAACCAAGGCAACAGCAACAAGGCGGCTAGGTTTACGTGCCAGTAAAGGCAAATTCTGGCAATAGGTAGGTACATAACTGTACCGTCGTAGTAATCTAGTCTAGTTATGAATCACTCAATTATTTATGACAATAGCAGAAGTTGGAAGGCAATCGGCTACCACCGCTATATAGGCACACTCGCTCAAGGCCGACGACGTGTAGACACTGGACACATCGCTACGAATACGTCTGGACTCTGGATACATTACAGTAACGTCTGGAACTGAGATGTTTATATGGGGTTCTACGGGACTTTTACGGACGTCCGGAAGCTCGCAAATAAATAAAAAATACCTCGTTGTCTACGAAACAGCAAGCCTAATTGTCAAACAAATAAGTATCAGGTCACTCTTATTGTGATGCATAGGAGTGACGAGGACAAGAAAAATGTAGTTTGTTCTAGAACCAGCCTGTTGATCTCAAAGCTGCTGTCAATGAATCAGCTAGTTAAATGAGATTTACTGCGATATGAACATTTGCGCCCACGTCAGAGCCGTGAATACATAATATTTTATTACTAGCCGTAAACTTATATAAAGTAAACACTTTCTCGCTCCGTACTCATCGTTTAACTAAATGCGAATTCGGTGTTATAAGAATAAATATCAACTAACACACAAGGGTTACAAGGGCCGTACCGCGAGCTCCAGTGCCCTTGGCCGAGTACTCGATTAGTATAAACAGTTTGACTAAGCGAGACAGTCACTAGAACCATGATTTGTTTGCTCGGCCGAGTGTGCCCTGACTGACTCGCCACTGTACTCGTTACGTGTAATCAACCCAGTAGCGCGAGTTTGCACAGAATCGTGTTGGCGTATGTTTTGTCGCGCCTTTTCTGTAGCTGACAGAGCGAGACAAAAACCAGGATTACCAGGGTCGTTAATTCTAGCGGACTCAACATTGTTTATTATATACCCTCATTTCACCCCACTTTTTTATAATCATTGATAAGTATGCTCCATTGACTGGCGATAAAATAATATCTATAATATTAATTATAATTGTAACAGCGTGATTGCTCCACTAAAGCCCCACAAAACTTGATAATAATACTATTTTTATAGAGAGTTCTTTATCTATTAGCTAGGCCTAAATTTTCCGCGTTGGCTTTAGATAAAGAAAAACAATTGTAAACATACATTAATTATATTTATCTAAATTCCAGATATGCGCGATTACAATGAACGCGACGGTCCCGCGCTGTGCTGAGGAACGACTTGCGACTTACGCTGGTCGTGCGACAAAATGTCGCAGCCAGTCGCGAGCGTCGTGCGACAACGCAGGTTATTGCGACAAAGTGTTGCGTTGTTTTATATTGGACTATCGGTGAGTCGATATGTTGAGTATATTTTATTGAAACTGTAGTTTATATCAAAAATTATACCCATCCAAAATCATGTGTGATACTTTGACTTTTATTCTGAGTTGAAAGAAGTCTCTAGTATTAAGGCTGGTTTACATGATGCAAGTTTCTTGCCTGTTGCATACAATAAAATTGAAGCAATAAATTACCTGCATGGTCTAAACAGTAATTACGTACTGAGGTAATTTATTGCTTCAATTTTATTGTATGCAACAGGCAAGAAACTTGCACCGTGTAAATGGCGCTTAAGTCTCTGTTATTATAAACCAGTAATGTCAAACCAGTAATTTAAAGGTGAAGACTGATTTGTATAGTTTGTTCATAATGTATTATTCGAGGCGAGCTTGTAACAAAACGGCGATACGCAAGCGGCGAACGTTTTGAGAACAAGCTCAGGCGCGGTCCATTTCTTGTTACAAAACGAGAAGACAAGAACAAAATGACAAGAAATGGACTTTAAACTTTACTATGAAGCTAACGTGGTTTTGACACATTTTGTTAAAATCGTAGTCGTAGTAAAGGACTTAATTTTACGTGAGTATACCCGTTTTAATTATAACAAAACGTAACTTTTAACTTTTTTACAAACACATCGAGCGGCTCGGCTCGCTGCACTGACTACTATAATGTGTTACAAAAACTCGATAAATTACAAACAAACGATACAAGTCAGTCTTCGCGTTTATGTACAGTTACAAAATTTATAGTAACTACTTATTTCTTATGGAATCTGAATAAAAGGTCTGTATAAATATGTATTCATATTTGTTATTACAAATAAAGTTAATACTAAACTTCTGTATCGTGATTCAAGTATATACACGTGTAATATAAATTAAAATTAACTTTATTAAATTAAATTAAATATAAAGTAAATGCCTACGTAACAAATATGTGTTGAAACTTTTGACCTTATTTTTCATCAAGATTGTTATTAGATTGATTTGTGACGTCATCATATATTATACTAAATTATACCTGTTATTTTTTGTTATAATTAACACTAGAATACTCACGTCGAAATGAAGTCGTTTTTCACGTGAGTATTCCCGTGTTATGTAATTATAACAAAATGTGTCAAAACCTACATATATTAAACGTTAATAAAATATTTAAGTAATATTATTTAAACTCTCTTTTTGGGTACTTTTACATTGTAACTATAATCTAATCTGTGCCAGCGGATAGGGACTGTTTTATTTATTTGTAATACTATATTTATGTTTATGCTATTGTGAAATAAAGTTGACTTATATATGAAAAAGTATATATTTAATATATTTTTTAGTGTCAATTTCGACTCACCGGATTAAAGTGATATTGATATAAATATATACATGTATGTACTCGTATATAGCAGATAATGCAATAATGTATTCGATTCAGCTGCACCGTTTTACTCGTATTAACTGAACTAACAGCATTAAAATTTTTGCCATCTCTTAACACTTTAACTGCTGCAAACACATACCTTGTGTTTTCTTTGTGCAACGCGAATACGGCTACACACGCCAGGCGCGTAAAGCCCACTTTCAATACAACTGTGCGGTAAAACACAAACGCATGCTAAGTGTTAAAACAGTTAAAGTGTTAATCACGTATTGAAAAAAGAGGCAAACAGATTTAGAGCTGAGGTAAGTTCAGTTACAAAATTAGTGCGAGTGAATTGACGCAATGTAGTTAGTATTGTATTTAGCGAGTCTATAGAATGTTTTCAGAGTGAATTGATTAGAGTCGATACAAATTTGGTAATGATGAAGAAAAAATAGTTATACTAACACGTATACGTGTATTTCTGTAATTCTTTGCACTTCTGCAATACAGGGTTAAGCTCATAGTACTGATCATTATGAACAACTTTTACTATGGATATAACCCTATATATAACCCTGAAATCAAGAAAAAATATCAGCTGTTCCATACATTTTATCGACTGTCATTGAAATGTTGGTATTGCAAAATAGATTGAGATTGAAAGCTTTCTGGATTGACATTCCACAGAATCGCGACAATATTAGTCTTCTCTGCTCTGTATAAAATCTTTATTAAATCGGTGTTGAATAAATAAATTAGTTAGAAATAAATCGTGAACTGGCACTAAACGTAGGTATTTTAAAATGTTGATGTTGAGCTTGAAAGTGTATATGAACATAATAGGATGTATATGTATTTAATATTAGCCGTAAAATAATCGTGTTTAATATGATTATACATAAATTTATCACTATGCACATGTTTGTATTGTATCAATGTTGATTACATAGTATAAAAACAATGTATAAAAAAATAGTAGTTTGAATATGGGCCTTACATAAAACACTGTTTAAAGTTAATTACGGCTTAAAATTCTCTGAAACTTTCTAGCTTACGTGAATTGTGACGTGCGAAATATGACCCAGAATTTAAGCAGTGATTAAGTTTAGGCAGGGTTTATAAGTAAGACCCAAAATATATGAAAATTATTAGGAATAGAAACGCGCCATTTTCATAAAATCCGATAAATAATTAATAATAAATGACCCATAAAAATCATAAATAACCGATAAATAAATTCGATAAACTTATATGTAGGCTTAAGGCCGGGTGATCACCATTTCTAAGTGTAGTTAAATAACAACTTTGTGTCGCCATACACTAGGCTTAGCATTTCTTCTGTTGTAAAATACGTTGTACGTATAAGATGGATAAATGTATGAAATATATTATGCAGTCTCTATTTACGCTCGAAAAACTTGTAAAAAAAAGTCAAGCTTTTATTTAACACTTTAACTGCTGAACACACATACCTTGTGTTTTCCTTTGTGCAACGCGTCACTAACACACGTCAGGCGCGTAAAACACAACGCATTTGATTATTAGCCGCAGTTAAAGTGTTAACTCACCTTAGCAGTGGGTTAAAATTTGCCACTAAATCTTAAACCTATTCCTTCTGATTGAGCTGAAATTTGGTATACCTGTTATGTGTAACTTCGATGACAATGCATAAAAGCTTGTTTATAAATAAATATTGTTTCATATATTTGTCTGTCGAATACCTAAGTATTTTTAAATTGAAGTAAAGCTAGGGCTACAGTACGCAGCGGCTGCGGCCTGAAATCCGTCGCAAGAGTGTAGTCCGCCGCTCTATGAGACTGGTAAATTTATGAGCCCTGAGATCGCTACTTATCTTTTAAAAAAGCAGTAGATACCTATTTATTGAACTATAATGTACAACCAAGGCAATTTCGTCTATAACCGCCTACTTGTCTACTCTATTTCTGGTTTAAAAATATGTATAATCGAATTTTGAAATTAGGAAAATTTAGGTAGCCGAGTTGTAAATGGTTTTAATTTTAATTTAATTTCTCTTGCGCAGCGGCAAAGTATGTCTTCGCATCCGACGGAAAACGCCATTAGTCTCGGTTTTGCGCTGTCTTTGGCCAGTGGCTCAGATTTTATTAAACAAACGGTTTTATTAAGACAGTCTGTTCTTTATTTTAAGCGCTATTTGCGTCGCCTTGTGTACAAACTGTTTGCAACTCAGTACTCTACTTGTCAAACCGTAGCATAATTGTATCAGAGATTATTCACGCTTCATTGATTATAATCTTACGATAACAGTGCCTTGTGATAGTAGAAATTACTCATATAGACTTCTTAGGTCCGCAATTTGACCAAGAGTCGTGGTTAAGGTGAAAAAAGGCATTGAATAGTGAACCCTAAATTGTGTGCTTTACAGCTTAATTTCGACTTTTATTTACAAACATAATTTAACAAATAAAAAAACATTCTGTTGAGCAAATTAAGCTGTGTTTACTATGTTATAATATTCACATTTAATGTTTCCCCTTTTCCCCGACTCTTGAAAAAAGTACATAGTTAGGTCACTTACCTGAATATTATTTCTTCCCAGTACGCAGTTGAGCTCACCAAATGTTACTCCTTATTATATAACTAGTGAACTTTTAGCTGATTCTTCATATTATTTACGTATACTGGTGCTAAAACAATAAAAATAATATAGTTTTAATTTCCAATTTGTATCTATGTATAATAGTGTTTTCAATAGTGTATATACTGTGTATTGTATAGTCATCATTTCTGCTGGGTTGCCAAAGTAAAAGTAACCCAGTTTTAAGCCGGAGCTCGACCGCGAAATGTGCGAGGCCATTAAGGAGCCCGCTTAACTCGCAACGATAATTTCATAGTCAGACCGCTCCGCTAGCCTCTTTCGCGGTCGAGCCTCAACTACTATGAAAATGATCGTTGCGAGTTAAGCGGGCTCATTAATGGCCTTGTTCATTTCGCAGTCGAGCTCCGGTTTTAGGGTAACCAAGTTAACATAAATAACATCGAAATGTTTGATTCGCCTAATTAAAACATACTTACATACTTGTATCCTTCCACTGCGCCAATAAATGTATAAATGTTATAGTAACAGGAAAACTAGAAAAATAAGCAGTCAAATGAAAGGAATTTTATGGGTATATTAAAGTAAACGAGGTCTCATAGGAGATGCCAAATATTGTTTTATGTTGAATCTCTGACACTAGCACAGATTCTAAAAATATGGATGAAATGTTGCACAGGAAATGTGTGAAGACTACTCGGTCCTACAATTTCGCTTTTCATACGGGAACTACTTATATTTATGTACTTGCGCGTACCGTATTATTTTTAAAAGCCTGTGATGTCACAATGTTGGACGAAGGTCCATCTATGTAATTTTTATTATATAATACATATGTATTTATGTCTGCCGCATGTCGCCTGATCTTTTAGGCAATACTACCATCTAGAGGATGCCAAATCCCAAACGTGTACCGAAATTGTAGGACCTAGAACCATTCGTATGTTACATCCGACATTTGTAAAGATTTGTGCGGGTTTCTTCAATAATATTCCTTTTTACGGCACTTTTGGACATTGTAAAGGCTGTCCGTTCATTAGACTAACTCAACGCCGATCGGGCTAAAACAATTTATTGAAATATGAACCCTATATCGTGTGTAATACAGTAGAAGCGCAGTCAGCGTGATCGCCACGAGTCTGTTATGCATATATGTCAAAATTATAATCCTATATACTTCGTTATATCAATTTATCGATGTTATGTTAGCGAGGTGTAGTCCAATATGTTCAAATATCTGGTCAACCAGTTGATGATATACCTTTTTGTTATAACTAACACGGGAATACTCACGTAAAAATTAAGTCGTCTACTACGACTAGTTTCGGTCACATTCGATGAGACACCTCTTCATTGGTTCTGCTATTCTGGTACTGGTCTGGTATCGACAAATCAATTGATGCCCGATTCAATATTCATACTAGAAATAGTTTTTTGTTATTAAAAAATATGACTAAACTTATTCGAATTTACAGTCCTAGTTCAACTATTTTTTACAGTTTAACAAATTGGAAGAAAGTTATCCAATATGTCGAACAATGGTTGAACAGTTAGTTAAATATATTGGACTACACTTGTTAACAACGATACAGGGTTATTCATAAAGGGTATGCTAAGCCGAAAAGGGCTCATAGTACTCATCATTATGAACAACTTTTACTACGGGACCAACCCGAAATTCGCGAAAAAAAAAATCAGCTGTTCCATACATTTTGTCGAGTGTCATTGACATTTTTCTATGGAATAGCTGATATTATTTCGCGAATTTCGGGTTGGTTCCATAGTAAAAGTTGTTCACAATGATGAGTACTATGAGCCCTTTTCGGCTTAGCATACCCTTTATGAATAACCATGTATAGTAATAATATGTACAGTATTGTACAGTTATGTATAGTGTTGTTATGAATTAAAGTTTAGAGTATATTACAACTAACGTATAAACGAACAATCTATTATGAGTAAGTTGCTAGTTAGTTCATGCTTTCACTTTTGTAAATTATCTTGTTTTATTTATGCTAGTTGAGCTTTAATAAATAATATTTTATTACTCGTTTTATGTGTGTTTTAATAACAATTTTCAAATGATATAGCCGACGACTTCCCACGCCATAGACATCCTGGTATAGGGCGAGCGCTCGGTCAACTTATTATAGTCATCACAAAATAAGAGGCCCGTTTTGACGTTTGGCATCGCGACGTAACTAGTGATGTTACCATATGACTCGGTATTCGATACTCATAATAAATCAATTCAAGTTTGTATGAGTATTTGATCGATTTCATTATGTAGATATTGTAAGTTATTCGGATTAAGGTTTTGATTAGAAAATTTAACTTAAAATGTAATATGTAGGTATGTCGGAATGATAAATGGTACGAAAGGTCAATTTGTCTTTAATTTAATATTTTTAGTTTAGTTTTAACATTCACTCAATCACAAAAAAATAAGAAAAAAGCGAAAAGTAGTAAACCACTCTGTGAATTTATTTGCGTCCATTTCTTCGTGATATTCTTTTGTACTTTTAGATTCGAATGCGAGTAAGGCATCATTCACAAAACCTCCCCCGGCTGATCAATATTTAATTACTATTAAAATCGAATAAAGCTGGTGAAATTCAGTAATTAATTGGACAACCTTACAACACTAATATTTGAAAAAAGAAGACTGAGAACGTAACTGTTTTTGAGAGTTTCGTTATAATTTGACATTGCATGCTACTATAAAGTATGCGCGAAAAGCGTTCCAAGTTACATTCTAGGGTCTTTCTCAAGTGTCAAAACGGGCCTCTTATTTTGTGACTACATCGATAAAATGCTGAAGTAATTGTATCCCACCAATGACACGACAGCACCGTGGTCATGACTATGAGTGGACCAATCAACGTTCAGTATAGTAGGGCTAATCGAATGGATAATTCTTCTTTAACATCTACAAAGGGCTCAAGTTTGAAGGCTTTCTTTTACAGATCTAAACTAACTAAAAATATATCCGTCTTTGTCATTGCAACCTATAATAACATATAAGGGCATCAATACTTTTAGAAAAAATAGATCTGTCAACTTATGCTTTCAAACATAAGGGCCCAATATGAGAGTAGCGGTTACTCGTATTTCTGCAGGTTAGCAAAAAATGGAAACAACAAAATCAATAGTAAAAAATTTATTGTAAATAAAAATATATTGTACCCGATTTAACATAAAATATAATTCGTTTAGAACCTTAAAACTATTATTTACACATGTCGTTATATATTTACAATCGTTAAGCGTTCTACACACCGAAGCCACCGACTGTCGTTTGTCTTATTTGTCTTAATTCTTGTAAAAATAAGCCAGTAGATAGCCACCCGTCTCAGGACCCTATTCTTGCAAGTGAGATATTATCTCTGTCACTTTCGCATTCGTTAGGAATGTCATGATAGTGAGAGTGACCAATAAAATCTCGAATGTTCAAGAATAGCCGAATAGGGTACCTGATACGTGCCGGCGCGTCGACGACTTCGGTATATACATATTATGTAGAACACTTACAACTCAGAAATCAGATAGCTGCGTCGATATTTCTCAACCAAAAAGTGATGATGGTCGAATGATAGAACATCATGACTTTTATTCCAATTTAAAAGACAACCGTCTTATGAACAACAAAGTTATCGTCATAGATGTTATTAGAAATCATAATGAAATGACTAAACTAAAAAGGTTATGAGATCTTTCATGACAATATTTACTTGACAAATTAATGGTGTACACTACATCCTTACAGTCTGTTTCTAATTTGATGTAAACAAAATGGCGGTCAGCCAACCAATGATAATTACCAGCGAGTGAATGTAAGAGCTGTGATTGGTCGACAAACGCCAGGCTCGTTTACATGTTTGAACATTTTAAAAGAAACGGACTGTACGATTTATGAATCTGCCTAATTCTTTTTAGGGGAGAGATCTTGGACAAATAATTTTTGGGAGAGATCTGTAGGTACCTGGGAGATAGTGCCAATTTGCTCTATTAGGAGTGCCATCCATTTTTAAGAAACTTAATTAGGACATAAAGATTGATTGGCATCATAACACTGAGTAACTGAACGTTACAGGAAAGTAAATGTGTAAAACTACCTATGTAGGTACATTTTACATGTAAAAAAATTGTTTTGTTTTGAAAACGCGCATCAGTGAGCGTAGGCGTAGTTATACATGGCTTTACACGTCTATGATAGACGATTCAAGCATCTGCAGGCCATTAAGGACAATTTTATTGGTGGCTGTATAATCCAGTGTAGATAAAGTGACAAAACAAATCATTTAGTTACCTACTTAAATTGTTACAAAAGTTGGCTCAAAATAAGGTTCATAAATTAGAGTATCACAATCAGTTTAAAATATAACAGTATCGCATTTGCACTACATCATTCAAAACTTAATAAAAATTGTATACCTTACCTAGTATATGTTACAAACAGCAGTACTTCGTAGTCATAGCAGAAAATCTTTGTGATGATTACAACCCGGTCACAATATCTGTGCACCTCGCTGGAATGCGGCGCCTCTCCCGCTTCCCCTGTCACCTCTCCGCGCACTCCCCGGTGCGACAGTACGGTTAGTATCTTCGTTGCCGATACACGTCCCGATAATTTTGAGATATTTTCGCTTTGTTGTTTTGTTTTTTAATATTCATTGTTAAGTTTAGACATATGACGTCACGAGGTCAGGTGCACAGATATTGGGACCGGGTTGTACATAATAATTGGTGGGTACAAATCGTTACTTATCATTAATTTATCAAATATGTACACGATATAAACTTAACTATGCCTTTGCACCCCTGTTTCCTTTATTCGTTCACACTTAAACCTAGATTTCATTAACAAATTCCTAAGTGGGGGCTTCTTCTATTTGGTCGAGTATTTTACTGTTGTCTTGAGTCCGATTCAAAAGAAAATCCAAGTCGTTGGATATTTGGTTGAGCATCCGATCCGTTTCGGGCGAATCGTACGCTTTGTTCCACTGTCTATTCACTTGTTCTATGTCTGATTTTTTATCGTCTTTCACTTCAATGGACGGGAGGGACGTGGACGTGAACTCAGACTTGCTTTTCTTTAAGCAACTTTTGATAGGTGGAGAAGGTATTCGCGATACGTCAGGATTTGACTGGACGCATATAGAGCAGTTTTCTTTGCTGGTGTCGAATCGATGTTTCTCGTTGTATGGTTCGAAGTCGACTGAGCACGTGAGGAGGGGCGCTGGAGATTCTCTTGGAGGGGTTCGAGGATTGTTTAAGACGCCAAGTTCAAGGCAGACACGGGCCATGTACTCGGGTTGGATGGGGTTGTGAGGAATGAGATCACAGACCGCGTGGGTGGTGGCGAGATGGCGCTCGTAGCGGTGTGGGCTTAGTATTGAGTCTTTGTACTCCACGCAGCGGACGATATCTGCGCGGCAGTCGGGATTTGACAGTCTCCTGAAAAAACAAACATATTTTAGTATCTACCTAATAGTCAGAATTTTTGCTTGGTACGAGATCTAAGTTAGCCAAGCTGATGGCCAATCTAGAAGTAAGTAGTGGAAGATGCGGTCATCAGATAATAATGATTATAAGGTACGCGGTGTTGCTAGCACATTTTATTAAGAAGCATCTAGAATATGTAGCAACCCAAATTCAAGAAGCGGCGGGATCCTTTCATCTCGCGAGTGAATCTGTTCTTTAGATTATGGGATATGGCGTCATACTAACCTATTTAACCTAGCAGGACTCTCAAGGCCGGGCGCTTTCCAATATGATGTCATCGGCGACACCGGTGACGATGAAGTCTCCACGCCGACGCCTCCTCTGCTCTCTACTTCACCTCCTTGTTTTATGTATACTGAAAAAAAGGAACCTCGTTTTAGCACTCTACTTCACTCAGGTTTTTTTTGGGGTGTGAAAAAAATGAGAGACGTATTAAAGAGATATAAAAACTTGACGTAAGTTGATTGAAAACACGTATTTAAACCACTCACAGCTCAACGAAGTATCTCCGTTGGGCGAGTCCTGCCAGTCTTTATTGGAAGGCAGCGAAAGCACCCTTCTCGCCGATCGCAGACACTCTTCGTCGCGGATTACGTAGCACACTATCATAGCGATACCCTGCAATTACAAGAAAGAAAAGTGTCATTATTTTTTTTTAACTACATTTGTTTGGGAAAAATGTAATAAGTTTTGGACTTGCTAATCGTCGTCATTACCATTATCATCATCTGTAGCAACTGAGAAAGTCATTAAGAAAACTCATTTTCGATTACTAAATATACGACAGATGGTCAACTTAGCAGATCGGAAAGGCGACTCGAGCAAACCAGCACAGCGTGCCCTCCTCCAAGATAAGATAAGGCACAGTAGCACCATGTTTTCTCGAAGCCATTTAGGGCATTTTCGACCCTCTTGTAACGTCGTTGTAGATAAACGTTATACTTATGTGCGAGCGTTACGTAATTTATGTAACATTGTAATTACGGATGAGCAATAAAAATCGGAAATCTAAAGCCACAACTAGAAGTTTTTGTATACATTTACATAAACATTTCAAAGGGCACCGACACAAACCCAAATGAAAAAAACACTCTCCTGCTTTGAAGCGGCTTATACTTACATTAAGAAGCGCGGCAGCGGAGAGTGCGGCGACGTGCGCCAGCTGCCGCTCCCCGGGCTGCGCGTACGCCACGCCGGCCGCCTGCGCCGCCGACGTGGTCAGCAGCAGCACCAGGGTGTGCCGCACCACGCGCCCTCTGAAACAGATGTTATTTAACACTTTATCACTACGACTAATAATCATTTTTTATTAACAATACTAATAATAATCATAATTTTGCGACTAATAATCATATGCGCATGCTTCAGGTGCGGCTAATAGTCAAATACGTTGTACTCGTATTTTACACACTTATTAAAATACAACGCATGTGATTCCTGTACCCAATGATCTACCAACCTGTCTTTCAAATAATTCCTCCTCTCTATAGGCACTTTATGCGTGATAGTGCGCAACCTAAGAGCCGCACAGAGCGCTAGTGCGAGACACAACATAGTCAGTAATGCGCAGCCTCCCGCGCAGACGGCTGCCGCCGCAGCACCCAGTTGGAGTGGCGCTCCGCCCCATAAACGTGCAGTGAGCCAGGCCAGTGTGCAAACCCCTAAAATAAAAAGGAACGACATGAATAACTGATACTATCCCGTTTTAGTTTTAGGTATATTGTCTAACGTTTGTAATGAGAGTTGCTGCTTCGAGTCAGGTACTTTCACTTTTCCAATTGTAACTAACTCAAGCGCGACTACATTTTATCTAAGGACGACGATCTATAAATAATTTTAGTGTCAGTAGAACGTACGACATTAGAGTGGGACTCATCTCGGTTATTAGACTTGGCTAACCAGGATAGGATAGGTATCTTCTAAATCTGCGTGCTTCATTTTCGGCCACATCGTCGCTTACCAACAGGGATTTGGTGGTTAAACGTAGACTTATTCGCGTCAAAAAAACTATCCTATGCTGATGCGACGAGTATTACTGACCTGCCAGTAAACCGACTGAGGGAGCTTTTTGCGCGCGTCCCGCCAGCTCCGCCTGCAGCAGCAGCGGCTGCGCGCACAGCGCCGCGCAGCCCGCGCACCAGCACGCCGCGCACACCCAGCCCAGCGTGCCGGGACACGCTTCCTCCTGACGGAATACATTCCAGTAAGAAAGAAGGCTTAAGATAGATCTCTTCGTTTTACTTGCATATGCAGGCAGTCGACCCTGTAGGATTCTGATAAATCGTCGCTGAGGACCAACCAAACCAAAACTAAGAAATTTCTAAATCCTTAGGCAAGATTCTCTATCTACCCTACGTAAGGGAGGAGTCATTTAAAAAAATACGTTTTTAGCTTTAGAAAACGATTTTTTTAAGATGCAGGAGTTTTTATGAAGTGTCACAGAATGAAGACATGACCAGGAATGAATTTTCAAATGCAAGCTGGTCAGAAAACTAACCTGTCTCGTGTCACACTCTAAAAGAGCCAACATAGCAGCGGAATGCGTTCCAGCGGTTGCAGCTTTTAACAAGACCGGCAGCCTCGCTTTCCTTCCCGGTACCAAAGCAAAGAGCTGGAGCGCTGCTGCCGCTAAACACATCGCGCCACCCAAACTGGCGGTGATTTTCACTATGCCACGAAGATCCTTTTCGGCATCTGTCTGTAAATTTACAATACGAGCAAGCTATGATAAAGATTAGTTTGATAAACTTGTTAAAAAGAGCTGAAGGATCATGCAAAAGCTGTGGAGTATTTTTTCATTGGCTAGTAACAAAGTAAAAATCTTTGTAAACACACGAGTAGATTATGTAATCAGGACACGATCGAAATACCCAGGGATTCCGTGGAATGATTAACACAAAACTTTTCCTGTAAGAAGTCTTGCCATTAACTTTTACTTTGGTGACTTTTCATTTAAGGAAAAAGTAAAATTTATTAGGGAAAATGAAAAAACGGCCGGAGTGTGCTATGGAGTGAATAATAAATTATGTGAGTGGACATTTCTGTACCTACTAAGTACTTGTAGTGTGGAAACAACACGAAATCATTAGTTATTACTAACATAAAGATAGATACATTGCTCATAGTGAAGAAGATGCACCAAAGATAATCTAATTTCAAATTTAATTTTATGAAGTGAAGGCGAAGTTTTCGAAGTCGTGTAAGGTTCAAGGTGTTGTGATAAATGTAATTATCCTTTTGTAATTTCTGGTGTGAAAAATAAAGAGTTTATCTATCTATCTATTGTAATTTTCGTAGCAATGATGAGTACTCACAAGTGTAGATCTTGCAATGGTAAAGAGTGCGAAGGTGCCCAGCCCCCGACACCGGCACATGACGTACGTCGGCTCCGTGACTCGCACTTCGCACGCCTTCGTACTCCACGCACGCGGCTCCGACGGAGTGCGAAGACCGCACGCTAGTTTTGATGCTGGGAAATGGTGAAGAAAGTTATGTTTTCTTCTATCTTTTGAAACTCTGCTATAGCGGGAATTTGCTACATATGCTTAATCTTAATAATCTGGTTGTCGACTGGATTTAGGTAGGTACCCAATAAGTTAACTAAAAAATATGTTTTGAAAACAAGCTTTTATATACACACACACACACAGGTATATCAAATTTCTGCTCAAACAGACTTCGGAAAATGGTTCATAAATCAGGTGCAAGATTTGATTTTAAAAAACAACACGGCAAGCTAAATAACACATGTGAAAAACACTAAGACAAAGGTAAATAGCTTACCAACAGCACTGTAGTTCTTGACATGTGTGAACACCAGTTTCACATTATGCTGCAGCGTCGGATCCACTCCCCGCCCGCTAACCGACAGCTGGACTTGCTGCGACGAGATCAGGTACTCCATCTCCCGTCCGTTCCTGGAAGACGTGACGCTACAAAAAGTGATAAATGGAATCAAATAATAGAAAACAACAAAATAAAATTGCGGAAAAAAACCCAAAAAAAAATTGAAATGGTAAAATTATTAGTAAATAAATCCATGAACTTTGCATAAAATAAAAATAAAACAACAAAGTGATCGTACAATAAATAATGAAGGATGGTTTACACATATTTTAAGCCACTTCGTGAATATCATGACCTAATAAAAGATGTGCCATGATGATAATACACGCTAGATTTAGTTCGGAAAATAACCTCTAAAACAACTTACTTGAACTCAATAGACCGCCGCAAAGACGGCAGCCTCACAGCCAAGTTGTGGTACAACACTGATATGGCTGAGGCATTTCCCGTCTTCGCAATCAGCTCGACACCTGCAGAAGCTAATATCCACTCTTCTAGCCCGTTGTGAGAACCTTGAAGATCGAAATGGGCTTCCTCATCGCGAACTGTCTTGGTCTTGATCGTGAACTCGTGGAAACGTTGGTCGAGATTGTCTTTCATTCCCCCAGTGCTGACTATCGCGTTTTGGAGATCGTAGACTTTCTAAAAGTTACAAGAAGTAAACGGTACCTACTTGATTGGGTAATCGGACTCCCTTAGGATATATAGTGACACTATTCAAGCATTTATTCATCGTTTTCATTGGCGGTATATTAAATGATGAACGATACAATTTATGATAGACGAGGAACGGAAATTAAGGTAAAGATTCGAAAACTTTGATTATTTAAGGCTGGACACAAGGTCTGATAAAAGACGAGCAATTAATTTGAGAATTGTTGCTTTTAAGTTGTTTTCCAACATAACCACAAAAATTAAGTCATTATTTCTAATGGAATGTTACCTCTTCATCCAAAAAAGCATCAGGATGTTTCAACAGTGTGTCATATATCTTCAACAAATGCTCTGTACTCGACAGTCGGTCCTTGGGCTGGCCAGCTGTCGACAGCAGGTAATGCAGCATTTCCCTGGAGTGGTAGAGAGGCAGAGTTCCTTCACCAGGGTGGGAGGGGAGAGAGCGCAGTACTGCTCCGTATTGGTGCGCCACGCTGGAGACGTTACCCCAGGAGTAGCCGTAAGATATTTTGGAGAACTAGAAGGTTTAAAAGTATTATGAGAGGCAGATCTTACTATGGAAACTAAAGTGGTTTTGACAGATATCTTGTTTAGATTTCTCTAATTTCCTTGTTGTCACTAAATCGGTAGCTTGAAACACAAAATACAGAAAGGGTGCAGAATTTTTAATTGCAAAGGTAAATACCTGTTCATAAATATCCTTCAAAGAGTCAGCAACGCAACCAGAAAAGTCCGGAAGCATCCATTTAACGCCGTGCTGTCCCGTTTTCGGCTCACAAAACCTAGAACATAGACCTCGTTAAAAGTTGGCAAAAACGTTCATCAAAAAAGAATCAAATGAACACTGTGATAATTAAAACTTTATTTGAAGCAAAGCTTTTAAATTTTTAAAGTAAAGTAACAATTTAGTTTGAACTATGCACTGTTAGAGGAACATGAGTTGTATTACACGCGCGCTAATGACGCTTCCAAAACAGCGCTAACATAGTTGTAATGTTAAAAACTTGTTGAGAATGTTTGCACTGAGCTTTTTGCTCCTATAAGCGCTAAAATGTTTGAAATAGGGTTGGGTGTGTCAGTTACACGGTCTTTGTGTTTAGGGACAAAAACAAGGCCAGTGGGCGGTTTCCTGGGAAAAGATTGTAAGAAAAAAATGTGGGCATCCACATTTTTACAGAAATTTCATGAACGCCCTCCTAGGACACCATAAGGATTGGAGATTTATCTGCTATTTCAATAGGGCAAAGAAAAAAAAAGAAAAAATTCAAAATGCTGGGTGGCGCTGACCTGTTATGGGCAAACATGACGTTTAACAACAGGCGAGCAATTTGCTCGTCTCGTCACTCAATCGCATACAAAAAACTGATCGGTACTTACCTTGTAGTCTCTCCATTGTGTCCTGGAGGGCAAGAGGCAGAAGCGTACGCTCCCGGTGCAGTCTTTGGCCACCGAAGCCCGTGAGATGCGTCCGTCTCGCACGCCACGTCGTTGGCTCCCAAGGCCCACATTGTCACGCCTTTTGCATTCGTTCCAGCTACTGACGATACTTGGCAACGAAACTCGCCTGATCTCTGGAAAAATCATCGTTTATTCAAACTCCATCAACCCAAAGCCGAATTCAACTTTACACAGCTTCTATATCCAAGTGATGCTTGGCATACAATTTAGAATTAAAACCAAAACAAAACCCAATAATAAATTGAGCATCATCGATTACAAAAATAATGGTAAAATAAGTAAGTAATGATTACTTGGACATTATACAGCTTCAACACACTTCCAGCTGGGAAGAGATCTTCCCACACTTCTCGGCCAGGTGCAAGCGGAAGCAAGGTCCTCTCTCGAGCCCAGCTGAAGCCCAAAGCACCATGGACTCTGCCTGCACCGGCTAGGCAGGTAATGCTGACGTTATCACCCTGGAAATTGAAAATAAGGTTAGTTAAATCCACCAGTTTCAAAAAATATGACAGAATGTGAACTTATAATAAAAAAAAAGTTATGTGCATGGTCTAGTATGATTATGTGATAAGTTTTCTGGTCCATAATGTTAGAGAGTCCAAGCAAAGTCTTATGAATTTGTAACATGAAATTTGCTATCCGACTGTCCGATGCTTGGACTCCTTTCGTACCTATGTTTACGACAAGTACCAAGTTAGATGCGAAAGTTTTACTTTGGCAACAGCTACCTGTCTCTTACCTTACTGACAGTCAGCGCGGATGGCACCAGCCTGATGTCAGGTGGCTTCAGCACAGCCAGCCTCAGAGCCCTGCATCTTCTCCTGCCCCCGTCGTCTGCAGCGCAGGACCACTTGCCGCCGTCTGGTGACTTGGCCTCAGACACGCCGAGCACAGACATGCGTCGCCCGAGAGCATCTTCAGATACGGTGCGCGTCCAAATATCTCTGGAATAGTAGGAAAAATATTAGCAGGTCAGTAAAAAATTGCGATGAAAAGATGCGTGCTAAGGTATAATGTATTGCTAATTGTTTTATTCAGAAACCTACGAGTACTATCCCAGTCCAAGCTCACACACTTCACTTCACACTGATAGTGAAGTAGGTACCCAATATTTCGAAATTGTCACGTTTTCTGGAGTTTGATATATCTTGCTTGCATGTTGATTTTGTCAAAAGGTTTTACTCAAAAAAATATTGATTAAATTATATTTTTTGTTGATTTTTACTTTTGGCGCGAACCAAACATCAGTGTGGTGTTCATATTTACCTTGGCAAAGCTGTAAGACCACTTTATAAGACTAAAGATTAAGATTTCAACACCTAAATATGTAGATAACCAAAAATTCCCGGAATCAAGTTATTTAAAGTCAAAGCAAACACACAAGGTGCGAAGGCTCGTGTCATTAACATATGTTTGCAAAAGGGATCTCAGTTTTACAAGTTATTCTCCGAAATATTCTGAATGGAGAGTACGAGATAAGCCCCAGCTGTTAAGTAATACCTTATCTCGACGGCGCAGTCGTGAGTGTGGAAATAGTGATGTGGAAAGTTCCAGTCGAAAGTCTAAATAACAAGAGATTACAAGACCTCTGGTATGAAAGGAAGGGATGAAGTCGACTAATGAAATGATAACCATAAATGATTCTTGTTATCGGTTAGCTTTTCTCTGAAAATCGAGTGCGATTAAAATATAGATAAACGTTTTATTGTTTACACTGGAAAAACCTAACCAAAATGATAATAACGCTTAAAAACTAGTGCAACACTTGCGGCCTTGTTATCTGGAAGAGAATAAATCTCTTCCAGATTAGTAAAAGGCGAAGTGCGCCAAACAAGTAAAAAATAAAATAAGGTGGAAAATTAATTTACACAAAATATTTCGAAACCCGTAAGTTTTTATTTGTTCATAAGCCGATAGTTGTTTATACATACTTATTCCGTTTTTGTTTAATATTTATTGTTTATAACTTTTCAAGTTATCAATAATTTCCGAACATTTTCAATACATTACACACTTCATTTTACTCCAATTCCATTGCATCACTACATCATCGAATGAAGGAGTGCTAGATCGGAGTGAATAGAAAATTGAATTTGTAAAAGTTCCTTACAAGCAAGTTTTATTCCTCAGAAATGTCCACATAGCTGGGAGCCGAGGTAAAATCGAGGAGAACCCAAATACCGCGCGCAGATTGTAAGTTGCATCATCTAGTAGGCTCAGATCAAGTAAAAAGCAGATGTAGTCCTGCCTTAGATTCAAGTGAAGCCAAAAACTACCCTACTGCCCGTGTACTGAAATTTCACGCACTTAGTGACGCATAAAAACCTACCCGAATGTCAAAATACCATTTTGACATTTGTATTCGAAATTATATTATAACCTAAAAATTATGATGTTTATGTGTTCCATGAGATGTTATTTACGATAAGTACACACGTGGAAAGTTATTTCATCGGACCAACAACTGACGTAAGAACTGACGATTGATTCGGGTAATTTGTATGCGTCAATATGTGCTTGAAGTATACACGGGCAGTAGGGTAGTTTTTGGCTTTACTTGGATCTAAGGCAGCACTATGTATATCTGCATTCTACTTGATCTGAGCTAGTAGGTAAGTATGGTAAACTCGGAAAAGTGTGAAGTGCATGTAAATGTAAAGTACCCAGCCGTGCCGTTGAACCCGATAACTTAATATTTAACCGTCAAAGTTTACGGAATGATGTGAAAAGTCTTCCGAGAAGATGGCAGAAGATTGTAGATAGAAATAACAGTTACCTTATTTTTCTGGTTTAATGGTTTTTGTTCTGCTGAACATACAAAAACTGTACGATTTTGGATCAGCCCTAAGTTTTTTTATGTTGAAATATATTTATTTATTACTAAAACTTAACGTTGAAGAACGATAACCTTCGTATATCATGATTATTGTGCAGCGGCCGACTTTAAGGAATAATAAATTATTATATTCTTACGATTCTTATTAATTATGAAGAAAAAGATGGTTTCTATAGCAAAAATGACGCTTAAAAAAAAGTTAATACCAACACACTATTCAACAAAAAAGCTAACTTATTATTCAACACCGCACTTGGCCAGCGTGGTGGAATATGGCCTAATCACCCTTCGAGGGTAGACCTGTATCCCAGCAGTGGGAGGATTAAAGGTTGAGTAGTGTAGTGTATTATTCAACAAAAAAAGAATGAAAAAAAAAAACTCGAGCGTATTTTACGAAAGAGAACCTACTCCTAAGTTCCTCACTAGGTTCAAACTCCAACCCAGCAGATGAGAGGGCTACATTTCCCTAATTATAGGGACAAGTTTTCCTCTGTAATGCAGTCCCGTATTTCTTCAAGCTTTGTACATTCAGTTTGTACTAACATTTTCAGACGACCTGTGGACGACTAATGTAAAACGTTTTGAGATCTAGTGTGCATGTAAGCCGCACTTAACTCGAGTGATATTGAGAGCAAGCTCTCAAGGAATATGTGGAAAATGATAAGGAAATATGGTGAAATTCAGTTTGCTTTGAGTTTTGAGTCTAGGTAAAACATTATTTTAATTCAGAGGTAGAGTTAAAACTTTGTTGTTGTGTCCGAGATTGGTTTTTCTTTTATTTCCGAGTGGTGAGGTTGGAAACATTGAATCAAGTATTGCATCAAGCATTTTACTATGATACCCTGTGATTTAACAATTTTTAGTTTTTTCGTATTGTTCCTACAAAAAAAATATTGGTTGCCTGTAAAGTCGGTCGGTATACGGGCGAAAGTTTTACGTGACAACGACTTATGTCTGTCTCTCTCGCTCTTAGGCGGGCTAACCATGCCCGAGTGGAAGGGACGCGTGCCTCTCACTCGCTCTCATTGTGAGCGCATAACGTGAGCGGAGCGTAACGCAGTTTCTTGAAGTGTCACCCGGCAAACCAATTTATAAGACGTTGTCACGTCAAAAATTGCTAAGAGTGCTCTCTACTTTCTTTCCAACCTAAGATCGCTCTAGCCATGCAGTCAAAATCAACTTTTTATAAAGTTAGAAATTATAACCGCTGGCACCCGGGAGAGTAAACAAAGATGTTTTGCCTAATTGTTATTGCATATTACCTGCCCCCGGGCCCAGCGTCGCGAGCAAGGTGCTTTACGCCAGAATTGGAGTATGTTCCGTGTTCAAGTACTAAGTATGTTTTGGAACTTCATAAGTATGAGTGGAGCACATAAGCTTTCGGGAAATACAAACCTTTACTAACGAACAATTATTTAGTTTGCTGGACGGACTGCGTTGTGCTATTTTAAACAGGATTTGTTACAGATCTCTAGATCGCTATCTAGATCTCTTTGCCAAATGTTGTCGAGATCGTTAAATAGATTTCCATCCATTTTATGATTGAAAGGAATACTTTTAGCGATAAAAAGATAGTTATTGTAGTCTACTTTACACAGATTATAAAAACAAAAATCATTTGTGCCTTTTGTTCTCTTCGAGTGTCTTTCAGCACTAACCTGTAACTACTGAAATAATGTATTTTATTTGAATGTATATCTAAGTTTTATTATTATTATTATTTTTATGTAGGTTTAGGTATATGACAGTTTTCTTCAATATTGCACACCCCGTTTTTATATTTTTTATCTATCCTCTCCATCCTAAGGTTGCCTGGAAGAGATCGCTCTTAGCGATAAGGTCGCCAGTTGTCGCACTAGTTTTAGGTGCTATAATCCTTTTGTTTGTAATTTATGATGTGAACAATAAAGAGTTTATCTATCTATCTATCACTGACTTCCTTTGATGTCAGTGCCCGTAACCCATTGTTTTTTTTATATTCTCGATTTTTGATCCTACAAAAAGTCTAGCAAATTACCTCGTGGTTCCGTTGAAATTGATCTTGATGCCATCCTTGTACCAGGTGAAGGCTATATCCGGGGATCCGTACGCCATGCAGCTGAGGATGAACTCCGACCCCTCCCACACTTCCGGGCGTTGGTTAACTATCAGCGACTGAAAGAGAAAGCTATAGTTTAGTAAAAATGTGAATAGCATAAAAGTTATCACATACAGAATAATTACTACCTACTTAGTTATTTAGACCAGCTGTATTTAAACAAGGCAAACACCTGTACTCTCTGGGAATACTAAACAGCGTGTAATAAACAAGAACTGGCGATACTTGTGCAAATAAAAAAGAATTATTGCTGCAGTGCTGCAAGCAATTAACATTCAGAGAGAGCAACGCGCGATGATGGCAACACCGCCATTATAATAATGTGCTGAGTTAGGATAGCGAGGAATATCAGGGTTGCCATATTATTAATAAGTTAACATGGACAAAGTGTTTTGGGATTTGAACTTATTTGTCACCTATATTAAAGGTTGCTGTGATATTAAATTTATATTTGCGTATTTTTAATATTGAATGCCCGATGTGGGTTAACTGATAATTTCAATTAATGCACTAACATCTGGCTTATAAATTACAATGTTTTAGTTGTTCAATAAATATATCTGAATATGATTATAAAGGGTTAAGTTAGTGTTTATTTTTGTAAAGGGTAATCTCCGGAACCATTGGTCCGATTTTAAAAACTTTTTACAAATAGAAAGCTACATTATCCCTGAGTTCTTGGACTATGTTCTATAGCCATAAACCTCTGAAGACAAGCAACATCCGGCACAATGCCCCCAGCATTGGCTAGTACTACACGGTCAACTCTAAAACACTGAAGGCCCTCCACACTCCACAGGCACTCCGAGATATAGTACTTGAACCAAACAACGTCTGTTTTAAGACTTTCAAAATTCACAAAAACACATTGTACTTGGACAAAATGTACAGAAAAGGAGAACTGATTTCTTTTATGAATTTTTGAACGTCGAATGAAAGTTGCTTTGATCAAGGCAAAGAAGCCGCCTGCAAAAGGTCTTCAGTGTTTTAAGAGTTGATTCTGTATACGTGTATAGTATAAGCCAGACTAGCTTACGAGGACTAACAACATGAAATACCTACCTTATTTCCATTATAAGTAAGTATAATTTCCTACTTAGCCGGAGATCAGTTTATTTTAGCGTGATGGCACGTATTGGACAACGATAAACGATACTTTACGGTCGGCTTTTAGGTTCGTATCAACAATTTGGCGCATTGCCAGTTCTCGGAAACTTGAGCTAAAATGTTAATTTTATTAGAAAAAAACTTTTTACGGGACACAAACTATTATTGTACAGACAACAGAGACAGTTTTTATGTTTCAAAGATTTAATAATATATATTTTTTAACACTCATAGCTTCCACTGGAATTTTCCGTATCGAAGACGCCATGGAACACATACTAAGGCAAGAAGATCTAACACCTACATCCAGAATAGATTTTCAAATACTGCCCGGCTGGCAATCGAACCCAGGACCTCTTATTAATAAGGCATACTACTGCTGAGCCAGACAGGTCGTCAAAATGAACTAAAATCTGATTTGAGCTAAGTAGGTCGCCAGCGCCACGCTTCCGCTGCTCTGTTGCAGTTAATTAAATATTTTGAATTTAATATCTACTTCATGTAAAAAATAATACTAGACCGAGTTATTTTTGAACAAGATGGTCAAGCTGCATTTGCTTTTTGATTTTATCCTTTAATATCCTCCTTTCCTTTGTTTATTTATTTATTATTTCCTTTTTTTTTTGCTTTCTTAAGAGAATTTTAGAAAAAAAAATAGAAAGTTAGACATTGAATCCGATTTCCATATGCGTACAACCTTTTTTGACAATCCATGCTATAAGACATCGGATTAAACATACTCGTAAGTTTTAGTCGTGCGTCAGGTAACAGACAGTTTTGAAATCATATTTTTATTTTAAGTTAAATAAAGCACAATGGTATTAGTGGTAGGTACTATCAGGTTTTATTGCCTTAATAAACAAAGAATTTCGTTAATTACAAAAAGGGCTATTTAACCATGGCAACCCTACAGCCGCTCTAGCAATCTGGCTCTCCGCCAGCTCTCGCTAGAAAATTCACATTTCAAATAATTAAACTTTCGCAAGGACATTATTGGACCAGCAAAGAAACGGCTTTTATTCTTCAATTAGAGAGCGAAACACCAGGATATGTTTATGCTTTCAAAAGAAATGTTACTTAGATTTTTTTTTGGATAAGTAAAATTGAATGTTTTATGCGTCTGTTTAAAAGTTTATTTTTCTTCGTAGATACATATTATTACTTTAACGCTTTAGAATCTCACCTACCAAACGCTATTATATTGGTATAGTGCTACGCTGTAGCTTCGCGTTTGCTACATTAGTGCTACGACACGCTACACTAGCGATACAAGTTCTCTACGTTGTAGCTACGGCGTAGCTGTTATAAGTGAAAAATAATATATTTTAAATATTTTTATTTCCTTGGATTGGCACAAAACATGCCCCTTGCCCACGTTTCCGTATAAATAACAGTAGTCAAATAAAATAAAAATCTTTGTTTACCGAATCGAGAATTTGATTACAAAAGCATTTTTCAACCCGCACATAGCTACAAAAGGTTCGCAAATGTCAAACAAAACACGAAAAAGTGGAATAAAAATATCTGATTATCAATTCAAAAGCCTGAAATCAACTTATTACGGCTCACCGCCGCCGCTCGGTGGAAAAACGCTGCTTACAATTTACCCTTTGTTTTCCCTCATTTTACCGCGAAAACACAAGTTGTTGTTTCATATTTTTGTAAAAGATAAGGTTGGGTTAAAAAGGTAGGTTTCCTAAAACCTAGGCTGGTAATAATACCCGTGGGGCGCACTGAAAAAATAATCGCTTTGCCTTATGACAGCAATTTGCTTTCTTATAAAATTCCTTAAAACGTAGAAAACTAAATCTATTTAGTTTTTGAGTGTGTATAAATAGGTAATTACTAATTGGGTAAAAATGACAATAACTGTTTTATATGGCCTGTCAACTGGTGGACATGACAGGACTGCGCGCCGAGCCGTCGTTTTATGCAATTGTATTGGTTCATATTCGCAGAACTCTGCTCCACTGCACTCTTCTCAGCTCCAGCAGACAGCAGTTTAACGGTTCGATAAATTTTGGAATAATTTTTATATCCGATGTGTCAGACAACATTTTACAATTTATCATTTCAAAGTATCAATGAAGGCGGGTCAATTTAAGTTGAACTAAAATCTTCAAGATAACATTTCTGATCCTACTTATAAACAGTACTTGGATAAAAAAATCTTTTTACTTTAGCGCACTACAAAAGATTGTGCAGTACCTCATGCCACTTAAATAAGCCGCGTTTATCAATAAGATTATATGCTGTATGCAGTAAACAGCGTATTTTGAAACACATTTCTGGCAAACAACAAACAAAAAAATATCAAACAAAACAAACAAACATCATGAAAACAAAACAAACAAAACATCGTTATTAAACATCTTGAAATTTTCTCAAAGATTCAATTTAAGTTTAATGTAACCGAAACTAAATCTATTATAGCAATGACAACCGACTTGCCACAGAACCATTTATTAAAAATAAAAATCCAACCTCAACTCTTAATATTATTTTTTCATTACATTCCCCCGTTCCGTAATAAGACGGCCGGGTAATGTTAGTATAGAGAATGGAATAGAGACAGTAGCAGAAATCCAGCAAGTTCATAAAGTATTCACAAATGAATACTTCATCTTTTTATATATAAAAATGAATCCCTATTTCCCTTGGTCACGCCATCACGTACAATGAACGTGAAGACACATTTACTCTACGTTTATCCCAAAATGTTTAAAAAATTAATGCCTACCCGTGCGAAGACGGGAAGGGCCACTAGTTGATAAATAAATTGACTGATAGTCATTTGATGAGCTAAAAATGTAGAATCTCATGCACACTAATGTGAGGCAAAAGTTAAAAAAAAAACACTTAACAAATTATAAGTTTGTAAGTGAATGTAATACAATGCATGTTATTTCGTCGTCGTAATTTAGCTCAATGGTTTTCAACAAAAATGGAATGGAAATCGTTTATACCCTGGATTGATACAAATTAGTTTTTATTCTTGCAAAGAGCGTTCCTACGTTCCTTTCCTGTAGGAAAGCCCGTGCAACCGCGAAGCGCAACGAATACAAGAGGTTTTTTTTTTGCATTTTTTTGTAAAAGCTAAACTACACGTCAACAAAACAGTGCATGTCATGTTTTGCCATGGAAATAAAAAATACCTTGCCAATGTGTCGATGTATCCATAACAATGTGCGTTCAAACCAAAAAGTAATATTTAGGAACAATAGGAAGTTTTAAAATCGATAGTGAACATACCAAATCGTATAACACATACTCGTACCTAACCTAGCGCAAATTTCACTATGGAAACTAACGTGGTAACGTGGAGATGAAAATCACTGAATGTGATCGAGGCTAGTCGTAACAAACGACTTAATTTTACGTAAGCAATCCCGTGTTAATTATAATAAAATGTCTTAATGCAAACATAGTCAGCCTTACGTATAAACTTTGTTTAGATTGACAAATATATTTTTTTTAACGGAACACATTAATGATATGCGTTAAAAGTAACTGACGCGACTTAATTTTAAGGACTATAAATAATAGGCCCAAGTTTGAAGGCTTTTTAAGACAGATCTAAATTTTCTAAAACTATCGGCATCCTTGTCTAATGGCTTGCAATGATAAAGACAGATATATTTTTAGTTAGTTTAGATCTGTCTTAAAATGCCTTCAAACTTGGGCCCAGTGTGTATTTTACTGTATCTTTTAGTGTGTGTGCCATGCCAAATGCCATTTGGCCAAAGTTGATCAAGAAATATAACAGTTAATATTGCTAAAATTCGAGTATTTTTTCTTGAAATTGAGTGAAGCAAATGCAAAAAAAACCTACTAAAGTAGTCGTTAGCGCGTCGTCGTAAGTATCTAAAAAACCTACTATAGTAGTCGTAAGCGCATGTGCTAGTGTGCGTAATAAAAGTACAAAGATCCAACACTGCTCCTACACTACGCCTCGACGCTGTCTTCGCTCGCAACAGCCATAATTAGTTTACCAAGTTTTGCTTCTATATGACACTGGGAGAATTTCGCTTGTTTCCCAGATTATACTCTTCCCTGCTGAGTATTTTACTTTATACACAACATGTGTTTCAAGAAATATCAAGCTCAAAATTAGGCCCGAATTCGGAGGATATTCAACGTTGAACTTTTCGTTGGAATATTTGTTATAGAGTTTTAGAATTTATGCATACCTATGTTGTGCGGAAAACACGGCGTTGTAACAAATAGTAAGTTTCTTTCATACTTTATGTAGGTCTTAAACAAATAAACCTACCGAAGTAAGGTTATGGCGATGATAATAAAGCTAGTTTTTTGCACTATTTGTACCTACCAACATCAACAATAATAATAAATCACTGTTTTTTCAGCAAACCTAGCGAAATAAAACCCACGTTTACTAGGCCATAAAGTTATAGTTTTACTAGTATATAGGTAGCTTAACTATCAAAATGAGTTATTTGAGTTTTTATGTCGCGTTTTGATTATCTTTTTGTGGACCGATAGAATAGTAGGCAATAAATCATTTCCACCGATCAATCAAGTTGTAAAATATATCGTGTTCTTTATTTTATTGTTCTGCTAGTAAAATATACTAACTGCTAGCTAGTAAGTATATTTTTACATCCGTGGTTTGATACTGGTACGAAAGGCTTTTTGTTATCTTTAAGATGATCGTGACACCGTTAGCATTTTCACACTACTGTTTATTCTGTGTCACTATTAGGAATAGCCCGGCTAGATACTGTGTGAACTTTACATAAAATAAAACAATAAAAATGAAGACTACATCAAGACGACCATAAATCAAACGGACAAAAAATAACAAAAAATATTTTTTGGAAACTCTGAAGTTATCTGTTGCCTCATATTTTTCCCATGTAGGCGTCATAACCGCGAGTCATATTTTAATATCTCGGAACGCTATTTATCATACGTAGGAAAGTGTTGACAAGTTTGCATCTCACCGCTCACACATCATGTAGGTACTGTGTGACAGTTGTGTAGCTTAGCACAATATCATACTCAGTCACACATGTGACAACCAAAGATACCATTCCGGAGGATAACAAGGTCGCAAGATCGCGCGATCTTGATCAGACTTTGTACTCATCCGCATGAAGATATTTATTCTACTCCCTCAGTTATAAAGTGATAGTGCGATTTTTGATCAAGTCGCGGCGGTTTACGCATATCTACATCTAAATGCTACCATATATCATGTAGATATTTGCTGGCGAAGTTAATTGACTTGACGAAAATTTTTTAACGATATATTCGTATCATTTAAATTAGGTAAACAAGTGTAAAATGAATACATTGGCGACAGTATTTATCATCACCTCACCTCATCACCTCTTGATTAAAACACATTCAACTTAGTAAGTCTTAGGTACTGTGAACGCTAGTACAGTGAGCAGGTATGAGTACAGAGTGCGGTTTTCCCTATAGCTTCACCAATTTTCCGACGAAGAGAATTATTCGAAGACGTTTCAGAGTTGTGCCTTCTAAATTGTTTCAAGAAACAACACATTCACATTCTGATATTCTGAAGTATTTCTGAAGTACGAGTATGTACGTGATACAAACGTTAAATGAAATGAGACATTTTATAGGTAATTTTAATTTATTATGTACGTTGTGGAGATGGCTTTAATTACTTAACTTAATTAATTTTAAAGTCTAACTAAAAGTTAAGTTATTCAATTCGTGGAATACACCGCAACTATAACTTCGGCACTTCTTCCATACAAAGCCCACGATTATATTTAAGCAGAAAATTTACTTAAACTTTTCAAGTTTCACTTCTAATTTCATAATAAAGTGCCATAATACTAAAAGTTCAAACCCCAATTTGCCGTGCGAACGGCGGCGCTAGAAAAATAACATTTCAAACAATTAAACTTTCCTGACCATATTCTAAAGTTGAGAACGGAAAAATTGGGGCAATATTTCTCTCAGGGCCCATAAGCAAACTTTAGGGTTTCTTGATTGAGACGCTTATTCTTTAACAACTCAGGCTTTCGCTGGAATTCATCTGGTTAATAGCAAAATTAGGCAAGTAATTTTGAGGAAGTTTTACAAGTTTTTAAAGGCTGCACATCTCGGCCGTTTTTAGTTCTGAATGGGCTGTTTGGTCTAATTTTGTTACGTTGTTTTACAGTTTAGGAGAAGCCTAGACACTCGTTTAACTTTACGAGAGCCTCGCTTTATTACTCTGTAACACTTATGAAATAGGCCATTGCTGGGTTGTTTTTACAACGAATTATAAGGCTGTTGGAGAGAACAGATGGCCTTAAAAGTTGAACTTACTGACCCTCAAGTATAGAAGTACCATAAATGTAGGCAAAGAAACTTTTGAATTTCACTAATCATCTCCTTTTCTCACAGTTACATAAAGCTTTGTGTATTTTTTAATCAGACAAAAATTCAAGCTTCTCGGAAACAATTGTTACGACAAAGAATAAAGGGATTTATTAGACTTTTTTCTTCTTTAGTTAAAGTTAAGGGTCTGTCGGGTTCTAAATCTAAATATCTTCTGTAATAGCAATCCTCCTAGATAAAGTAACTCGTGAATGCTAGCTGCATAATATAAAATAATTTAACAATAAGGGTATTATTACTTCTTCATCTTGTTTTTACGTGTAATTACACGTGACGTGATATTAGACGCCTGCGAGCAGTTGTCAGAGCAATTTAAGCAGTTATTAACTTTAAGCATGGTTTAAAAGTAAGATAAGTAAGTACATGATTTTTAGATTTATTTTATTATGTATTTTTATTTTATGATTTAGATAAGTACATGTTTAATTTTGTTATTAGGTTATTTACAAAATAAGTTTTACAGTTCCTATATTAGTTCATATTGTTACTTCGTTCATAGGTTTTTGGTGACCACAATACCAAATGTTGCACGCCCAATATGGGTCTACTGTTGAGACTACTTAATTTTAAGATCTGTATGTACAGTACATAGTGTCGCAATAAATATATTTTTATTTGATTTTTGATTTGATTTGATCCTCAGAAACATGTACGTAACTTAAAAAAAAATCTTTGACTGCTTGCGTTTGACCGCCATCTTGCCTGCTGTTCGCGATCTACGATGCATCGTGCTTGTCTAGAAGAACTTACGTGCAAACTCAGCGCAGGCTGCATATCGAAGTGCAGCGTGGCTGGAAGCAGCCGCAGCCGGTCTGCTCTGGACCGGGTGGCTGCGAGCCTGGCCAGCGCCGCCCGCAGCGCGCCGGCTTCTCTCCTCGTGCCCCACACGCGGAGCCACACCATGCGGGCGCCGGTCGTTTCCAATGAGCTAGAAAAAAAATTAGCTTCCAAGATTTGACCCACACAAACTATTAGGTTAGGGAAAAAGTCTTTTCGCATTATAGTATGTATGAAACATAGGAACTAACTCAGCGAGTTTTTTTAAACGTTTCCCACGAGGATAATAACCTGTGTCGGGGATGCCATGAAACAGACACAAAGACAAGGACAACTAACACCCAGACCCAGAACAGATATTTAAATTCATCATTCAAATATCTGCCCGGCCGGGAATTGAACCCGGGACCTCTGGCTTATAAGGCGGCTACACTACCGCTGAGCCAAATAGGCCGACAAAGGCATAGGCAAAGGTCAATAATAGTTACTGTATTAATAGTACGGCAAGTTAATAAAAGCTAATAAATGAAGTGGAGGAGTCAGGCTAAATAGCATGTCGTAAAAGCTTGGACTGTTATAGATGAAGTTACAAACTCTTGAGTCATCTTGTAGTTTTTGCCAATGGAATAATTTATGGCTTTCTACAATTCTGGTGTTTCCATCTCTTGGTATATCATGACATTTTTCTCCTCTGCTATCCTAGGCTTGGTTTTTTTAATTTTTTCAAAATTTTTTCAAAGCTTCTATTTCAATTTATGAGATATTTCTGGTCGATTACGATGTAAGACCATGTATAAGTATAGGTATTATACAGCTACTCTGTCTCTATCGCATTAATGCATAATGCTAAGATATGCTCGTAAGCTTATTGAGCTTTGATCCCACGTTTTCCCGTATAACCGTGAACGCAGCCACGTAGTGGGCGGTGATAAAATATACGAGAATGAGTATCAAAGCGCTACCTCAACCGAACTGACAAATCATTCCTGAAATAGGCGCCAGAAACCGTCTAAATATGCTAATGCGAATGACTCACCTGATATTCAAAATTTCGATTTCATCCTCCAAAGTGATATTTGATGCCTTTAGATAGCTCGTTATCTGAAACGAAGCCAATAAAATTTTAGTAAGTAAAGCTGGTAATGGGATTGGGAGAGGAGTGCCGAATGTCGACTTGCGAGAGGTTTTATGGGACGGTTTTTGTTGGGTATAAATCGGGTGATGTTTTGGTGGATGTTTTGTTGGTGCCGACGAGCGAAGTCCGCATTTGCGGCTAGTAAACATTAGGTTCTGATAATATATTTTCTAGCAAAAAACAAAACAAGAAAAATATATAGAGATATACTCACCTGTTTATATAGTCTAGTAGACGAATAATTATCTTATAAATTATTTTCTTTGTGATCTTTTTTTTAAATATTTGGTATGTATGTTTGTATGTATACATTTTTGCTTTAAATAAATATTTGTCTATTGTCTAATATCGCCTACTATGGTTTGTATGCAGTAGTTTTCAGTTTTGGTTTTAAGTTTTAATTTTTGCATGAAATTAGTAAAACCTTACCTGTTTTGTGACTTCTTGAGATATGTTAATATTCGGTTGGTCCACAACCTGCAGTCTTGTTTCAAAGCGTGCTGAAGCTGAAAAATAAAACAAATAGGTAAGATCTTTTTAAATTCCTGGATCCAAAAAAGCGACGTTATAAGTTTTACATATCATATGTTTCTGTATGTGGCAACCTAGCTCCCGAATGGCTGTACCGATTCTGATAAAGTTTTTTTTGCTTGAAAATTGAATCAAAGGTGATTTCAGAAAGTTTCTAAGGTTTGTTAAGTGTAATTAAGGTGTTCTGTAAATAAATGTTATTCCAAGGATTTAAACTCACAGATATCACTATCCTTAGGGTTGCAGTCACATGTTGCTCCCTGCTTGCAGCCTTCCGAGCATTCTTCTATGCCACATTCTAAAAAAAATAATTGTTGCTATAGATGCATAGGTAATAAATAATACAGGATTATAAGGAAAGGGTATGTTAAGCCGAAAAGGGTTCATAGTACTCATCTTTATGAATTATGAACAACAAATACAATGGGGCCAACCCAGAATTCGAAAAAAAAAAAGCAGCTGTTCCATAGAAAAATGTCAATGACTCTCGACAAAATGCTGATTCTTTTTTTCCTGTCCTAAAAGCTGTTCACTTAGACGTGTAGAACACCTTTAAGTATTACTACAGCATTCTAAAACACCTTACATAAGCCTTTTTCGCCTTAGCATACCCATTCGTTATAACCCTGAATAGTAGTAGTCGTAACTTTTGACGTGACAACGTCTTATAAATTGGTTTGCCGGGTGACACTTCAAGAAACTGCGTTACGCTCCGCTCACGTTATGCGCTCACAATGAGAGCGAGTGAGAGGCACGCGTCCCTTCCACTCGGGCATGGTTAGCCCGCCTAAGAGCGAGAGAGACAGACATAAGTCGTTGTCACGTAAAGCTTTCGCCCGTATACCGACTTTACAGGCAACCAATTTTTTTTGTTTAACTTATGCTATCCCACTTCCAGACAAAAGAACCCTTATCTCTTTCGAGACAGTGCAATCACTGTGAGATTCGACCAGTCTGCCAAAAACTTATCGAGGTCATCAAACCAAGCCATGTTGCGAAGACAAACAAATATAGTCTTCGTATTATATCATGTATACAAGGTATAACGTAAAGGTGTAGTAATACTTAAGGGTGTTCTTCGACACGTGAAAGTGAACCACTTTTGTGACACAAGTTTGTTAAATTCCAGAAAAAAAATGTTTGTCTGTCGGTTTACGGACGATAGTTTAACGTGACAACGTCATAACAAAACATTGATGAAATTATTGCATGCACGTTACAATGAGTGTAACGGGACAATGAGCGTAACGGGACACTTTTTCGTGCGTGTGTTCATCGATTTATTAGACGTTGTCACGTCAAAAATATCGAGTCTCCATACAAAATAATTAGTCATGTGTGATCAATTTTCTATAGAGATTCGATATTACCTTTTTCGAATTTAGCAAACTTGTGTTCTAGAAGTGGTTTACTTTGACGAGTAGAAGAACACCTTTAAGTATAACCACACCTTTCCGTTATACCTTGTATATCGTGGGTAGCATAAATATTTACTTTGTGCATAAATAGGACGCAGGTTATAATTTATCGCCTCATTTCTATTGTGCCTATTATCTAAATTGATTGTATCTTCGCCACCACATCGTTCATTTCACGTAATCCTTATTAATTTCTCGGGAATAGCTCGCACTCGGCGAATGCGTGGGTACCTAATGATGATAAATTGTAGGAAGCCATTTCTGAGATGCCGACATACTGGCATTGCGGTTAGGCGTAATGTATATGGAACGAAAATACGAGCGACTCACCAAATTATCTTAGGTAAATCTCTTTTAAAGTTGTGCATAAAGGGGAATGGGCAGATGCGGTCTAACTGTTTACCACTGACGAGATTTGAGTAAAAAGAAGTCCAGTAAGTATCGAGGAACATTAAAATGACAGAAAAAATACAGACACAAAAGTCTCGCCTTAAGAGTCTCTCCCCGAAGGAGGTTCAGATCCCTAAAAATAGGTACCTAATATCAGTAAAAAGTAATGGCTTAATGAAAAATAAGTTACTCGTATTACTTATATGGATTGTATCCTTTTTACTCATTATACTGAGACTTAGTAGTAACCACAAAATAGCATTACTTTTAGTAGACCTAGTAGCTACGATTCACGGTGCGTAGTTTGTCGCCGACAGTTAGACCGAATTCCATACATTTTTCTTCATTGTCCTTTATTTGTTAACTAAGAACTTTCTTTTCGGAGCTGTTTTTAAAAGTGCCGTTGGCAATGGTAGGTACACGAGCTTAAGGATAAGAGTTTAAATGGGCATGGCTAACTAAATAGCGAGTGATCCAGGAAAGTAACATATAAGTAGACAGCGTCGGCCCTAAGGTAGAGCGAGAGGCACGGTCGTTTTAGGAACTAGGTGGCAAAGGGCGCCGAAATGCTAAATTTGAAAAACGTTTTCGAGCGATTTTTTTGGTTTTTACTGTGTTATGCAAACAGTGAGCCAAGTGATTGTTCTACCTTGATCAAATGCCGACACTGTATGCAGTCACCATATCTTAAACTACATAATTAAGTCTTTTAGCTAACGCTATTTGGTTTGAGTCCACACCTGTCTACAAACAATCCTTGCTTCAAAAGCACTTATCCATTATACTAGTCTTAACCAGTGTAAATAAATGTTCCCCAACCACAACAACCTCACAAAGTGCATTCCGCGTCTGTTGTCCATTGTAAAACTCACTTAGCTTTTGTCCATTTCAAAACACACTTAGCTCCGTTCCTGCAAATGGCACTATAATGAACTAGTACACCATATTTCAAGCAATTCTATAAATTGCACGAGCACCTGTTAGCAAGAGCGCTGTAAATATAAATATACTTCCTCCGAGAAAATTAGTTGTTCCGTAACAACCTGAACTAGTATTAAATTTTGTTGTTGTTGTCAGCATCAGTTTTGTTACGTTAATACAATAGTGGCTATTTTGTTTAGTTAGAAAAAGCTTTTAAGGGTTTGTAAGTAAGCTTGCAAAAGGCATTTTTTTCTGTGTGCAAACGTTTTAGTAAAATCTCGTTTTCGGTAAAACGTTGGTAATAAGATGTTAGGTTTAGGCTTATCTTCCTGAAAATGTCCACAGATAAAAATATGGTTTGTCTTTTTTCTTGGTTGCGGTTTAAAATTATCGCTTTGAGATTCTAAAGAAATTGTCAAAATTACTTTGCACAGTTAATTAGGTACAATATTAATGTTTGTATTTATTAAAAGATCTTTGAAGTTTGGTAATTTTTAAACAAGAATATCAGAGAGACTAATAATTCTATTTCTATTTAATATTTTTGTAATTTTTGTTGTGTTTTGTTTTTAAATTTGTTTGTATGGTAATCTTACTTACCAGGTGAAGCAATCTGCGCCTCGCAGAGGTCGCCGGTGTAGCCCGGGGCGCAGATGCAGCTCACAGCGGCCGGCCCCATCTGTCTGTCAACACATTCGTGATTCAGAGTTCAAAGTTAATGAGTATGCACGTTTTTGTCGACTGTGTGGGGGCGCCCTAGTACATAGGAAAATATAGCATTCTGGTGGAGGTTCTAGAGTAAACAACCGGGACTTACAATGCATCAAATTATTTAAACCACTATGCTGCGCCCAGCGGTATCGCCCGCGGTGTTTTCTAGGATAAAAAGTAGCCTATGTGTAAATCCAGACCATAAAAGACCTTCATTCCAAATTTCATGTTGAGCCGTTTCAGCGTTTAGTGGTAACGAACATACAAACTTTCACTTTTATCATATTAGTGAGATAAGTACGAGTATATCAGCAGTCATCCATACAAGAACTTATATAGGGGTCTTATTTATAAAGCCTACTTAAAGTTAGTCACTGCTTAAAATGCTCGAACAACTACTCTCTAACGTGGAATGTAACGTGCTAAAAAAGACAGACAATTTTAAGCATTGATTAAATTAATGCCTGCTTTTTAAGCAAGGCCCTAACTGTCTAGGGGAAATAAACAATTACTTATTATCTAACTCGCGCATTTTTAATGTTTAAACATACAGAATAACTGAATAGATAAAAGATGAAATGATTTAGAAGAAGCGTTTTACCGTGGTTTTACCTTACAACGCTCTTTTACTGCGCAAGGCTCGTCAAAGTAGAGTGCGGGCGTACAAAAAGAAAACAACCCAAAAGGAAGAGATGGCAAGCAAAGGCTTCGGCAAACAATACCGGATACCTACCTATATCTAAACCCTCGTCGCTAAAGAACGCCTTGCTTCTCTACCGTCTTGTATCCGATAGCTAATGGATTAGAAAAGTGTGTGAGATGCAAGCAGAATGTAGATGACCCTTAAAATGTAGGGGCAGGTCTGAATTGGGTTGCATTAGTCGGGAAGCATATGATTCTCTACTTACTTATTTAACACCGAGACGCTTCACGCATTTACACTTACGCTTACGCATTTACGCTTTATTAAGGCTCCAAAACAGGATTTTACGAAAAAAATCTGCTATTTAAAGTTAAAAGAAAAGAAACTTAGCCTGCACCTTAAATCTAAAATGCCTAATCGTAGCCTATAACTGCAGAACAAACAATAATTTATTCAGATTTTTTTGCCTAAAATAAACCTATATTTTCATCGCGGAGACTTCTGCCATTTTAGAGGAACCCTTTTTTGTCCGGGAACGTATGTCGACCTAAGTAATTGAGGATATTTGACGTAAAAAGGGGTATGTTTGTTGGACCAACAGCAAAGGCCAGAGAGGCCTAAACAAGCTTTAGTAAAACTCACTTTTTGTAGTCCGTGTCTAAATAACGGCAGGGTCGAATTGTTTGCCGTAAATGTTGTTTTATTATTCACGCCAATGAGGATATACAACGGGAAGGAAAAATATTGGTAGGCAAATTTTGTGAGTAGGTTCTGAGTAGAAAATATCGGTAGAAAAATTTCTGATAGGTATGCAATTTTTGCTAAGTTATTTTGTAAATTTTTAAAGAAAAATTTTAAAATTTTAGCTGGAAGTAAGGGACAAAGGAAAAAAAAATCATAGCTATTTATAGTACACTTGGTTTGTATTTGGCTATGTTAAATCGTAAAGTGCCGACGTGGCGTTATGGATTCAAATCGGCATAATATTTTTAACCCTTTTACTGACCTTTTGAACCCAAATATAAGAAACGCTCCCTAATAAATAAAGCAAATATGGCAGCTCATAGTGTCACCAATATCTTAAGAGCCCGCTCCCCCCATAAAGACTGTCTCGTACGTGAATTTCTAACATATATATATTTAGAAACGTATGGTAAATGTTTTGAAAATCAAAAAAAGGAACAAGCAGATTTTTTTTTCCTTTCCTTCCTTTTCTTTCATATTATAATCAAATATTTTAATATGGGAATTGCCAAAAAACATTAGCAATGATATTTTAAGAATTCAAATATTCGTTACACAAAATTATACCAGTAATTTTGATCTCAAAAATGTGAAAAGCGCGAAAGAAATAGTTCAGATGTTCAGATGGAAACGCAGCCTTAAGTCATAATGTAAAGTTGCAAAACAAGCAACTTGACTGCGGACGATAAATCACTCTTACAAGGCAAACTTAATTTTCCCGGGTAATCTCGAATAGTTCCGCTTCCGCACTACGTAGGGTTTGCACTTTGCATTTGTTGTATTTTTTTACTCCCATTTGTTGGTTTAGGACGGCAGATGAGTTTTGTTGATAGGTTTGGGGCAGCATGAAAACATTGTCGTGGTTTGGATTTTATTTGTCTGACATGTTTCAAAATCTGCACAAATCCAATCCAAAACTCACTCCTTTTTTATTTTTTTTTTCACGAACTTGAATTTCATTAACTACAATTTAAAATGTTTCTTCAATTTAAATAAGCTGTAACTTATTGTAAATCTCGGTTGCTTTCTGCGAAAGAACGCCATGTCAACCCTATATAAAAGAAGACTCTAGAGAAAATATGAAAATGTACTAAAATCGATCCATTTCGGAAGTTGATAGGGTTTTTGAACAAACGAAGAATCATTTTTGATGGGGCGTGATACTCGTATGCTGAGGAAATTGAATTGCTGCGATGAAAAATTGCTTGGAGGTTTCCGCAAAATATTGTTCCATTTTAAGGCTTTTTTGCGGTACTTTTAGTGTGTAAGGTTGATTTTTTATTGGTAATGAGGGTGATGTACATACATACATTGATGTAGTGTCAGGAGTTTATTGTGTACATTTCAATAGCAAACCTACTTAGGCTAGTCCATCTTTTTAAAACGGACGTCGGATGTTTTTTTCTTGGATCGCTGGTAATGCTATTCGACTGCTACTTCATTATCAATCATTGTATCTACTAATTTAAAAAATTGAAAGTTAGAAGTTTAAATGTATGTTACTGAATCACAAAAAAATTGATGAACAGATTTGGATAAGGAATAAAGGTAGCTTATACTTTGGATTTACACATAGGCTCCTTTTTGTACCGTGTGAAACCGCGGGACGCAATTAGTGTAGCAAATTGGTATTTGCTTAGTTCTTCCACTGCAAAAATAACGCATAAGTTCAAGAACATTGTGTTTCAAGATATTTTAAATACGGAAGCGGTTCACTGTAATGTGTATTTAGCTTGTAACGAGAGAGAATTCAACTCGAATATCGGGGAAATTCTAAAGGAACCGCGAAATTCCAACATTAAAGGAAACGTCGGCCATTTGCAAACGAATGCAGTGGAAAAGGCAAGGGTCGGTTTGAAGGTCACCGTACTAAGTTTAAACACGAAATGTACTAGTAATTACTAGCTATTAGCTAAGTGATGGGATTCACTGATGTAAAATGTACAGAGCCCTAAATTTGGGTGTTTTCTATGAACATATTTGAAAAAAAAAAATACAAAACAATGACATCATCTTTATCATTTACTTATATTTTGCGTAGCCCGGGCCCTTTTTACAGTATTGTATTTGATTTATAAAAAGGGACTATAACAACATGATGCCCTTTATCCAGTTATCGATCTAGTTTTATTCGATTCAAACTATAACAAACCTATTAACTGGTTACAAAATTTCTACAAACCTGTATAAATATCGTGTACAATTTTTTTACATTGCTTTTTTTTTACAATGACCGTATAAGCGATTAAAACTAAACTCACTCTCTAGCAGCGCATTTTTAAATAAAGTAGATAAAACAATTTTTACAAAGAATTTAATAAAAGACTATATTTTGTCATATTAAAATCGTGTAGCGCATAAGCTGAGCTCGGAGATAGCTGCACGTAACAACCTACTCTCCACATTAGCAATACAGCCGAGGACATTTGTAAATGAACGTAAATGAACGCTAGTAAATGAACGGTAATGTTTGTTTCCAGCGTGAACGGCCGGCCTGGCCCAGGTTGGGAATAGAAAATCGACTAGTAATGAGCCGATTGCGAGAATTGGCCCGTGAATTCGGTAATTAGGATATTGAAACGGCTCGCTACTATCAGAAGTGGGATAGTGAACATAAAGCCGGTAGGCGTGTAGACTGTAGGAGTGTAGGTATTTTCAATAGGGCAATTGCTTTGGTAATCGGATTCGTGAGTAATTGAAAATGTGGTATCTGATAGCAGGTACGAGTAGATTATAGCATTCAGGCCTTTTGAATTTGAGCAACTACTTTGTAAACACTGGTCGAAGTGTTTTATCTGATTTTGTCGATCATTCTCAACGAATTCTTGCAAAATGCTAAGTAACAATCGAATGTTCTGGAAGATGTTTGACTTGAATTTGTCCTCGGTGAAATTAACAAAACATTTATTGTGATCAAAAATGATCGTAAGTTCTTTTAGGGCTCTCAAATTTAACTCTTTACTGTAATACAAAATCTTTCTATACCGTGATACCTACAGGGTTATAATAAAAGGTTGTGCTAAGCTGAAAAAGGGTCATAGTACTCATCATTATGAACACCTTTTACTATGGGAGCAACCCGGAATTAAGGAAAAAAATCAGCTGGTCTATAGAAAAATGTCAATGACACTCGACAAAATTTATAAGATGAAGATGAATACTATGAGCCCCTTTCGACTTAGCATATCTTATCCTTACAACCCTGTAGAGTTTACGAAAGGTACAATGTAATCTGGTTCTTATCTGCTTACCTGCAAGTGCCCCCATTCTTGCACATGTTGGACGATTTGGGACACAGCGGGCCCTCGCCGCAGTCGATGCCGGAGTAACCCTCGAAGCACGAGCAGTAGAACTCGCTGAAAACATTTTTTGATGTTAACTTCGATTAAATATTGTTCTTCTACATTTGTCGTAGGCTAAACCAATTTTTGGTTTTAATGTAAATTGGATATAAATGTATGATCTAATAAAATTGAAACGGGTGTACTTCCAGCGAGCTCCGTAGGTAAACTTTTTTGTGCAAATCTGGTTTGTGGTTATGCGTCTGTCATTATTATGTTGCATCTGTCTCAAATGACGTCACGTAGACCATGTGTTGTGTCTTTGTTATATGACGTCACGTAGAGACAGGGCCTCCACTAGGATTTACGATGGTGTACGTAAACCGCACGTACACAGGATCTTATACATCAATAAGAGCCCATGCATTTTTGGTTACACCTTCAAAAATGACTTTGTCTACTATAGATTTACCATTTCTTCACCAGCACAAAAAGGCCGGTCCGTATCTCAAGTGGACACAAAAAGAAGGCTCTCCGCATGCAAAAGCTCCATTACTCAGCTGGGAGAGGGCAGCACCCTTGTCATCGACTCCATTCTTCCCTTACGGTGACCGTTCACGCCCTATTGGGGACCTAATGTGCGCTTAAGATTGTTGTGAGATAACGTGTCCCGTATCATTGCGTTTCCTTGGGTATACTTGGGGTTTGCTGACTTTTGACGTCAAGTCTTTATGTTTTTTTGGCTTTTCAAGACTACTTTGCATACCACCCATTTTTTTTTCTGCATTTCTGCATTTCCATTTAATCTCAAAGTTGTTTTTTACGCTTTTGAGTGACGAGACGAACAAATCGCTCGCCTGATGTTAAACGTCACGTTTGCCCATAACAGGACTGCGCCACCCAGATTTTTGAATTCTTAGAACCCAAGACTTCGCGACACAGCACAGCGCTCGTCACCTTGAGATATAAGATGTGTGTGAGATAGTAAAAGAGTAAATAAGTTTGTATAGGCCGATTGACTTGAACTTGACTGAAGATCGCTGACATGGCTGGGGGGGGGGGGGGGGGGGGGGGTTGTTGTTATAGGACAAACAATCAGGAACATTGAGTTACTGTTACTAGTCGTGTTTGGATCGAGCAAAAACAAAAGAGTTGTCAATTTGACTATTTTAAAGATAAAGTGAAATCAAGGAATATTATAAAACTGTTTCAAAGAATTTTAGCAAAATAAATTGATTTAACTTTTTTTACTAACTGTTAGAAATCACCTGACATCAGTAGATTGAAAACAAACCGATACGAAGTTTAATACAATCAGATACCTTACAAATTTTGTTCCTCCAATTTTTTTATCAAACTCCAAGATTATCTGTGGATGATTTGAACACAATTTTCTCAAACCCATTCAATTTCGCCTTTAATGTAAGAGGGTCGGTTTTCTCGCTTAACTTGAGATTAAATCAATTATTAAATTGGCCGTCAGTTACGTGCTGCGTTTCGTAAAGGAGTTTCAACTTTTTGACCGTTAAATTAATTTAAGAGTCTGCGAATGTTGATTCAGAGAAACATTTTTCAGACAGGACTTGTTAAATTCAATGATTACAATTAACTCTTTGATATTTTCAACGTTCTTATTTTTCGTTTATTGTTGGGCAAACGTGGCGTACCACATAAGGCGAGCAAGTTTCAATTAATTAAAAAAAAAATATTTTTAAATTATTTTTTTAATGGAAATACCTTGTTTGCAACATTCGATTTTGATATACTTATTAAATGGATTTAAATGCGCTCGAAATACTCATAGTTAGCGTTTCTCTTGATTTCAATAAGTAACAAAAGATGGCCATCACAAGAAGTTAAACAAATCTTCCTTATAAATTTGACACAGATGACTTTTAGTCGGCGGACGCAAAGAACTGTGAGAATGAAGAGAACACGAGACGGAAAGGAAGTATATCGACTAACGCTTTTCTCCGTCGTTTGTGTTGATCCTTAGAAGACATGAAAACTTACCGAAAGTCCTGCCTAGCATAGCAGTGCCCCAGCAGCCTGCATTCGATAGCGCTGCAGGAGGTGGGCCCGAGGGGGTCAGTGGGGGCTCTCACTGCATACGTGACGTTGAAGCCGAAGACCGACAGCAGCCCTAGGGCTCTCAGCTGGGTGCCCTCCAGCCGGTTCAGGGTGAGCTCCACAACTAAAACTGGACTCGTGACCTGTTGACAAAAATATCGATATTAGATTTTTTTTTGTAAACTTGACGTAAAACAAAAATCGATATTTGGTGATATGGAAGACTATTTCTTTAGAAAATCTCATGAGCCCTATTCTTCCACATACGATATTATCTAGGTCACTGTCACTCTGATGATTTCTGTAGCGAGAAAGACAGCAATCAAAATACTTGGAAACCCTACCCTTGTTATGTTTTACACTCAGCGACCTGACAAGCCAAACCAAAATCCTGGATCCGCCACTAGACCTATCGATATTTCCATACCAAGCATCACGTGCAATGTGCATACCTAGAGTGAGAAAACGATTGAATACAGACAATTTAATTACCTCACTTTCTTTCTTTCTTTCGATCTTTTGCTTCGAGCATAACTGGTACTCAAACTCAATCGCTCAACTGAAATTCGGGAACAATACAAGTAGGTCATAGTAACTATGTTTGTTCAGTGTTCACATAGTGTGTAAAAGGGATCCTACAGAATTTGAACGATGTCTTTCTATCAATTCAGAATACAATTATTCCAGAAGAAAAGACAACACATCCTTTGATACATTAAAAGAATAATTTATCAAAGAAATTCTTTATAGCATTGCCTACAAAATACAGAATTCAAAATACAGGCATTGTAACGAGTAGACTATTCTTGAAACATTTCCTTCTTTTTGGGCAGTGGGGTAAAACACGTCTCCCTAAAATCAAAGCCAGTTGCTGCTACAGTGAACATATAACATTAAAATGATGCTATTTAGTCGGATATCAATAAATCTTTTAATTGAAAATGTCCCGACGAAATACTAATAAAATATGCCTTGGAATACCTTGACCTACATTTCTTACCAACAAGTCCTTTAATAAGATTTTAATCTGCAAAAATCTGGATAAATTGCTGGTAAACTTTTGAGGCGCGTTTATTATTTCAGATGTGCAACTAATTAATATCCCACAGAAAATAGAATCAGTAGAGCGTGTTGACATATTTTCAATTAACAGTATTTCGAAAGCAAACATTTCTGTAGAATTTTGGAAACAATATCCCATTTTGGTTGTGTACAGAAACCCTTCTCATCCTATAAATTCGATACTTGTACACTTAAAATGTAACAACAAAGGGACATACGTCTGGATTAGAGATGTGCCAAACGTCCGGTCAAACATGCTGGAAACAAATATTCCATTGACCAGATCAATAGCTGAGGTCAGAGTCCGGAATTACGCCGGCATTTCGAGCATTAAGTAAGTAGTAGTTTTAAAGTAAGCTTAGGTACTTTTAGGTAGCTTTTTAGTAAGCTTTTCCTAGACATACCTTTTATACTTGTAAGTGGATCAATAGACAGTTTGAAAAATTGAAGTCAGATGAATAAAAACATATATTCATGTAATTTTTTTTCTGTAGAAATGAGTTAAAATTTATATTTATATTTTTTACAATTACGCACGTTCTTCGTTTCAATTAGTACTGTGTTAAAGGAGTGTTTATCTTGTTACCGCTCAAATCACTTTATACTGCATCCCTTTTTTGAAAAGCTCAAAGACACTTTCCAAAGAATTATTTATGAAGACATCCGTCAGTCTGGCGTTTTCTCAAGGACCAAGGAAAGAGGCCAAAAGGGAACAGGAATTTGGCAAATCTCCAGATGTAGGAATTATTTTTTCCCCATCCAGAGTGTTGGGTGAAACTTCGCCGGAATAATGTGACGAAACTCTCTCGGTGAAGTTAGGAAAAGATTTGAGTTAAGTTGGAGGTCTACGAGTGAACGATATAGGTGTGGCTTTGGAGTTTTTCCTTTTCAACTTTGTTTTCGATGTGTGAATACCGAATGAATATTCCAGATGGGACATAAATAAATAAATAGATTCTGTGATAAACAACCTATTGAGATAGGCTAGAGACATGAAAAAGGTAGATTTTTCAAAGCATTCGTTTTTGTGGACGGAAGACAAAATTAGGACAAAATTAGGGTTCAGTAATTTCGGTTTAAAATCAAAATAACTGGAAAAATATGTCATCCTAACATGTCAAGTCAATGGCATGATAAGTAAAATCGTTTTTTTTTTAGTTTTTATTTTTAACCCTCAATACAAAAAGAGGGGGGTGCTATAAAAAAGCGTGTCTGTCTGTGGCACCGTATCCGTCTTCCAGATAGCTGAACCAATTATGATGCAGTTTTTTTTGATAAACGACTCGATTATGACTAAGAAAATGGTTTCTGCCATTTAAAATTTCTAGTTAAAAAGAATAGAAAAGCTGATAAATTAAAACTTTAATTTGTCTTGACAGCACCGCGCATACAAGTTGGCTACTTATTTTACTTACACAAGTGTTGCCATCATAATTTTGTTTACATTAACATGACCTTTTCCTTTTACCATTGCAGTACCCAAATCGGTATCTTTGTTTCTGGTGAAGCTTATGATTTATTCATGATCTTGTGCCGGAATTCGCCCGATACGATTTCCAAACAATTAGGTATGTATTCAAGATGTTTTTGGGTGTAATTTTTGTTTCTATGAAAGACCTTGGTATAATTCGTCCAAGTTTCTAAGTATTTTCTACGTGATCTGCCAGCTTCATAGATTATGTATCCGTTAAAATACTTGTGTGTTACCATTTTCGATAGCACCGTCATTTAAGGTCTTACTTATAACTTACTCTTCTGGCGCAGCGACCCAAAGTGGGTCTTGGCCTCCGACACCAGAGAATTTTTTTTTGTACATAAATAGGCTTGCGTTTGACCGCCATCTTGCCTGATGGGAAGCAATGATGCGGCCTACGATGGAGCACGCTTGCCTAGAAGAAACCGATTCGCTCTCGACTTGAAGACACCCATATTATAACCATCGGAAAGAACGCCATTGATCTCGATCTACCGCTGTCTCTTGCCTTTCTTATAATCGATTCTAAAATTTACTAACATCATTTAACGTTAGCACAATACTGAAATGAAGTGCGCAGTAGTAACGAATGTCACTTTATTTTAAGAAGCGTTTATTAGTAAAGCTGACACTAGGTGAGCGTGTAGTCAAAATATCTAGCTAGTCAACAGTTAGGACTGATTACCGTAGATGTGCTACGAACTAGCTACGCCGTAGTAACAGTACCGTAGTACTACCGTAGCTTCGTAGCACTGCATAGTGTACTACGACCATTCTTTTCCACGTTTTTAAATTTAACTTTACAATATGCAAAGATGCCTATTCTATTCTATTGTACTCTAACTAATATTGCTTCATTAAAATTATTCTGCGTCTTTTTTCACGCCAATATTATGACAATAGGTAACTATTTCAGAGCTTTTTTAAATCTTTTTTGAACCGCAAGTACACGTAGCTTAGTTCAGAAATTAAGCACTTTAGAATTATATGTGTTATGTTCAGGGGCGGATCTTGAATTTGTGGGGCCCTGGGCTAATACTGCTTAGGGGCCCTACCTAATTACTCAACTAATTGCCATTTTGACAAGAAACTGTTTTCTGTAGTGATATACGTATTATGTAATATAATATGTTAAGTACAGGAAGAAAATAGGAAAACAAAATATTTTATTTATTTATTGCAAAATTAATAACTTTTAAGTTATCTATCACTTAGTAAACTAAACACGCACTAAACACATTTCTAGCAATAACAAAGTCAATTTGTTAATACAGGGTGTTTGGTCTAGGGTTAGACAAACTAAATGGGTGTGTTCGTTGACCCATTTAGAGAATACAAGTTGGTCAAAAAAAATCCCAGACGCCTAAATTTTTTTTTAATGGTCTAGGTGTGTTTTTTTTATTTTTACCGAAATTTAACCTATTAAGCACCACAACTTTAAAAAAAACTGTTTTAGACCGGTTCTTCTTATTTAAATTTGGTCTCTGATACATTTTCGTACTGTACAAAGCAAAATTAGAAGCAAATAAGGACTAAATAATTCGTTCAGAGCTCATAGAGTGTAAAAATGAAAGAAAAATTGCCTAAAAGGTCAACTTTGACTAGATCTAAAAAAAAACTAAAATTATCCATGAAATTCAAACACTTCTAAAAATATCCCTTGTTATCCCTTATTACAAAAGTAACTCATGTAGTCCTACATGAGTACAAAACTTTGTGAAAAAAAGATGATGTTTGGGAAAATGAACCAAAAACAATAATGCAAAAAATAATCAGTTTTGTTCAAAAACAGCTCCTCTATTCGCAATACATGCCCGTCATCTTCGTCGGATTTTTACAGTCGTAGTTTTTAATTTCATCTCTTCTTTCATCTTCGCAAAAGTGGCATTGATTCGCTCAATAAGTTGCTCTTTGGTGCTTATTTGAACTTCGTACTAATTCTTTGGCACGTCCCCAGACAAAGAAATCAAGTGGTGTAAGCACTCGATGGGGGGCACGCCACGTCTTCCAATCCACGTGTTGGGGAACACATTGTCCAGGAACTCGCGTACAGACGCCGAGTAGTGCGCCGATAATCTGGCAAATAATGGGGTTATTTTCGATGGGATATTTTCGGTTAACGTTTATTAACCATTATTTGCTAGATTATCTTAACGGGGATAACTACATGGAGTTCCTCCAAAACGACCTAGTTGAACTGGTTTGCAACTGGCCGATATACGAGTAAGAACGCCCCATGATTTTCCAGCAAGAAGGCTGGAAAAAAAATTTAGGCGTCTGGGATTTTTTTTGGCCAACTTGTATTCTCTAAATGGGTCAACGAACACACCCATTTAGTTTGTCTAACCCTCGACCAAACACCCTGTATAGTCGACGATAGCAGAAGAGCGGCAAAATAAAAAAATTGCGTCGGGCGATAAGCGGAAAGAAGTCCCCAGTAATAGACAATACACGGAATACACCGACCGAAAACAAGCGACAGGGAATTCCCCGTTCCGTTTGATAGATGCGCACACGAGTTGATTGATCGCAGTGTTGCCAACCTTATGATCGGATTTTTTTTAATTCTAGATAATTTTTATTATTGACAATATCGTCTATTGGTTTCAGTTCGGTTGGGGGCCCTCTGTATTCGCGGGGCCCTGGGCTGCAGCCCAAAAAGCCTTTAAGTAGATCCGCCCCTGGTTATGTTACGGTATCTATGTTGGCCTTTATGTTCCTAAAACAATAGGTGTTAGTAATATTGAAGCGGATTTCAGTGTGGCAGGTTCGAGTTGAATGTTAGCGAAGATAAGCGTATCAACCATTATTATACATTATACGGCTAAACATTATGCAGCTGGGTGTTTAGCTAAATAGGTACTTAAGTTGAATAGATACCCAAGCTAAATACTATTTAGCTTAATCCTCTGATATTACTGACTAGAATAACAATATAATATAGAAGGCAGAAGTGTTAATGTTCAAACGAATGTGGTAATCATAGATTCAGTAGGTAATTTGATTTTGAATATTATTGATGGTTAAATACGAGTATTATCGATGAAAAATTATGGAAATGAAACAAATATTTTTTTTGGTAAAATACAAAGTAGCACCATGTTTGCTAACATTATATTTTGTATACCTACCATGACCTGACGAATAAAGAATCTGAGTGGTACATTCGAGTACGACTGAATATAGATACATTATACAAATACTCGTATGTAAATAAATAAATAAATAAACGTTTCACACTCATAGCTCCCCGACTAGGAATAAAAGAAGATAATAATGAATAAAAAAAAAATCAAATGAAATGAATGAAAGAAATGTATGAATGAATGATGATGGGGATGTATAATATAATAAGTGCACAAGTGAGAGGGTGTGCCACGTAAGGGTTAATTTGATTTGGATCAAAGACATCGAGATATGTTGAAGGTATCGTGGCTAATAAATACTTTTATTCAGAAAATTGGCAAGGTTTTGGTCGAGTAGCGAGTAAAGCCGTCAAACAGACCTGTACATATGTATTTACCTTTTTTCAAAGCGCAAAACTATTCATATATAGGTAGAATCATTTCAATAAGGATTTCATTGCTATGCCAACTGCGCAAAGTTAATTGAGCAAAAAGTTTGTTAACAATCAAAAGAATAAAATAAAATAATATAATGACCTCATTAAAAAGAGAAAGATTGCTATTTACGTTTAAATTAACAAGTAGGTATATTGGGTCGATTCCGAATGAACTTTTGTCGCTAATTGTGTTCCGAGTCCCGCGGCGATGTTGTTGCGAAAGTAGCATTTACACTGCCTGCTAATTGAGTAAAATTAAACACGCATTCGCTCGAAATAACAAGGACGAATTACGACGTAAATGCGCGATGATGTCGGCACTTACTCCTTGCGGCAGTGTAGTGTTCCTACGTTTATGACGGAGTACTCTAGCCAGCTCCGTTAGCCAAGTTGCTATTTTATGACAAACGCTATAAAAAACTAAGACAATGGATAGAAATGACATTTCTATATTCTATTATAGAAATATATAAAAATGAATCGCTGTTCGTTAGTATCGCTAAAACTCTGGAACGGCTGGACCGATTTCGCTAATTTTGATCTTGATATATTTGTAAAAGTTCAGGGTAGGTTTAAACGGTGAGAAACGTGAATAATAAGTAAAGAAAAATACTAAAATCGACAATTTTATTTTTCAATACAAACTGTTCCTACCTGTGAAACATTTGATGTTCGGTACGGGAACCTCGGAATGTCCGATCTCTTTTGTCTTTTTAGAAATAAAAAATAGTGTCACTTGGTTGTCAAATATTGATAGGTGTGTTCAGAAATTGGTCCGATCTTTTTGGTCTGTTTTGTTGTTTTTTTTTTGTTTTGTTTGCTCTAATACAGGGAAGGTTTAAAAGTAAAAAAAAAACAGCGGGTGAAACCGCCGGGGGTCAGCTAGTTATAGAAATATAATTTTACTTTTTATGTTTAAAAACGTACGCTAGTCAACATTTAGTCCTTATCCCGAACGCATCTACCGAAAGTGCCCATTAAGCTGGAATATATTAGATTATGGAATGTATTATATTTCTATAATAGAAAACATTGTCTTATCTATGTATAGCGGGGGAGGGGGGGGGGGGGGGAGCCGTTCAAGATTATCTCGGTCACTCTCACTATCATGACATTTTTAATGAGAGCAACAGTGACCGAGATATCTCACTTGCCAGAATATGCCCCTGGGAAGTCTATCGTAGCGGACGTAAATGGAAACGGTGTTTCCCAGTATTTTTTAATCGAGTACGTGCTATGCTAAGTGTAGAATTTCTACGTTTATAAAAAGAGGACTCGAGCTAGAGAAGTCTATCGGAGTCTATCGAAGGTAAGGGGAAACTGATTTTTTTAATTTTTTTAACAAATATGTACTAATACTGGTACAGTATGTGTAGTAGGTATAGGTAGTAGTTGCGTATTTTTTCTATAATAGCTTTACTGTGGAATTGCTGCCGATGCTTCTGAACTGCTGTCTCTACCATCATGTGATTTCAATAGATCTAAAATAATAAAAAACAAATAAATCCACAGAATGGTGGTCGTGGAACGGGAAGTGATCACCGGACAGACCTTCAGCGCCCTGGTCCGATGACATTGTACACTTGTTCAGGCAGCAGGACCCTTTTCTTGGGCGTTCAAGATTAGTGACGATATTGAGCATGGTGATATCTCACTCGCAAGAATAGGGCCCCAGGAAGGCAGTGGATGAGACTGGCATAGAATCGATAAGAAGTGGCGTGCTGAGAAGATCTATACTTAGTAGTAGGTGAAAAACAGTTGATGATATAGGTATCCTATCATTTTCGGGGCCACACAAACATAAACCTAAAATAAATAAGTCTCCGCATCGTATATCTTCACTCACCGCATTGTTCACTTCCTGTACATAGCGAACTCCCGAAGTTCGTAAAAGTGAACATGATTACAAAAGTTGGGCAAGACCCTCAAGACGCGAGTCGCTCGGATGAGTTATATGCGAGGCAAAGTGCATGTAATTTACACAAATTGTTGCTCGATATTGTTGTTAACTTCATAACTTGATATCAGCGAACTGAGCCACTTAGGTCTATTAGATGATGAGAAGCAAGAAATTAGTTATCCATACTAATATTATAAAGAGGAAAGATTTGTATTTTTGTATGTTTGTGTTGAATAAACACAAAAACTACTAGACCGATTTCAAAAATTATTTCACCATTAGATTGCTACATTATCCCTGAGTAACATAGGCTATATTTTATACCCGTACAAAGCCGGGGCAGGTCGCTAGTTTTTAATATTTTATGTCATTTGAGAAAACTTTTTTATTTGGATAAAGTTCCATGTTTAGTTAGTAGTAGCTCTTTTGCAGAGCCCGCCTGGGGAAGTACCACACCTTTGCCAGTTATTCCACCGCCGAGCAGTAATGTGCAAACGTTACTGTGTTCCGGTTGGAAGGGCATTGTTTCCAGTGAAATTACAGGGCAAATGGGAGTTTAAACAACTTATATCTCAGGGTGACGAGCGCAGTGCTGTGCCGCGCAGGGTCTTGAATTCTGCGAGTTCAAAATTCTGGGTGGCGCAGACCTGTTATGGGCAAACGTGACGCTTAACATCAGGCGAGCGATATGCTCGTCTCGTCAATCAATTACATAAAAATAAGTTAGCAGCTTGCCCGATTGTAAGCGATAGTATAGTCGAGGAAGCACGTCGATATGCTCAGTAGAAATTATGCCAGTAAGGGCAATTATACCAGTGGTCTAGAGCATGGCTCTGGTATTTCAAGAAACTGGGTTGGTGCGGCTAAATGCTGGAAGGGAAAATCTTAGATGTTCCTTGCAGGATGCCATTGCAAGATCTAGCGCTTGAAACTACTATTATGATGCCAAAGTTTATCAGTAGCAGATTTATTCCAAAATTACTTTGTCAGTTACGAATTCATGTTAGCTAAGTTATTACATTAACATTGTATCAAGCCTCGAGTGAAACTCGTTATCACCACATAAAAGCAAAGGATTATTTTGAATGTCCCAAAACTCCCACTACTGTTTTCATATACATCTACATTTTGAATGGTACCGGGACTTTTAGACCACATTCTTGCTGCAATTTATCTCGGCAGCAATTTCCGTTGCAATTTCGAAACTTTTAAATAAATATGGAATTGCAGTTTAATTTGGAACCTCGAGTCCGTGGCGAATTAACGGTTAGAAATAATTGGATAAGGCAGAGTGGAGCAAAAAGAGTAAAATAATGAAAAGCATTTTGCTCACAGATTTGTTCTAGTTTAATTTACGAAACTGTTTGCTTTTTATTGGAAAACCATTTTTGAAACAGGTTTAATTTCGTGTCTATATTTGACTTTGAAACAGAGCAAACGCTATTTTAAATGCGTTTTAAAATTGACACAGGTTTTATAATTTACGTGCCTTTGCATTTAAAGAATTGGCTGATGTTAAGTTACTGTATTACTGTTTGCATAATAAGGTTCCATTTTATTTAAATCATGGCCCGGATAAAAAAATCCTAAAACGCGTTGCATGCTATGAGTTTTAAATGTTCTAGTAATAATAAACCATGAGTGAGAGCAGCGTAGAGACTGTGCAAATAGTTGGCTGTGACATGCAAACAGACGGACTGATGCACAGACGCCGGAGTCCCGTAAGGGTTACTTTTTAACATCTTGGTACACAACCCTAAAAACGATTCCTTTCGCTATAATATAGGTAAACAAAACACGATCATCTGATAACATAGAACAGAATTCGAGCAGACCGTAATTCTTTCATCATCTGAAACAGGCTTTACGACGCGACGTGTGCATTCTACCCTTCAAGTAAACAAAACAGATAAACAACTAAAACAACCAACATTTTGTAAAGTCAGCGAAGCGAAAGTGCCATGCGATAGCGATCGTCGCCTTTCGGCCGAAGATTCCCGTGTGCCCTTTATGACCCTTATCGGTGCCCTCGACATCAATCGAGAGATAGAATCGATTACGAGGCCATCGTTATCGGCCTACGAGAACTGTATTTCATTCTCGAATCGATGAGGAAAACAGGATAGTATCGAGCCTTCAAAAGAAAGTTTAGGGCACAAAACATTCGGGCTGCGTAAGGATTGCGGACATTTTGAAACCGAAATATATTCGGGAATATGCGCACTTGGCGAGATCCTTACATATTGTTAAGGGGATTAAGTTTGTTGAGAATGAAGAATCTAAAAATCGGAGTGTCTCCTTGAAACGGACTGTCCAATAGTGCTCTTAGCGATGAAACCGTCCGTTGTGGCACTAGATGATCAGCGGTTTTATCCTTTTGTTTCTGTAACCTCGTGAAAACAATAGTCTATTTATTTGTCACGTAATCTTACAACTTTTTGTCACTCTTTTTTTTATAACTTCGACTATCCAAGTTTATCGATATGAAAACATACATCTCGTATCTTAATGAATGTGTTCGAAAAAAAAATTATAAACGAAAAGACGGTATTACCACTGCAATAGCGTGGATCTTAAAATGGATCCTAATACTGCTAGTCCCGACATTACCACCGGTAAACGGTCGAGAGTACATCTCCATTTGCGAACGCGAATTATATCCGAAATGAAGCGAAGTACCGCGAGCGCCACGTAATAGCCGAGCAGAGTTGAGCGGCGTGAGCGGACCGAGCGAAATTGCGGCGCTCTTTGCATTTATAGCACCGAAAATGAAAGATCGCTTTGAAAAATAGAAATCGTGATATTTGAACGCGTACGTGGAAATAAAACCTGTGTGGAGCTGACAAGCTTTTATTTGGTTGACAACAAAGATGAGGCTCTGTTGATTTTTAGGGTTGCGTAGATATTCAAATAACGAATTAAAAGAGAAGAAAAAGATCATGTTATCCGAAGGATATCAGACATGAAAGCTCCTGCACATGTCTTCCTGAAGCAAAATTAATCGCCAAGATATGTGTTTAGTTCGTAACTGGATCTTAAACTTTTTAATTCTGATTTGCTAACAATTTAAATGTCTGTTAATAACTGAAGTATGAACTATCAAAAATACATTAGAACAAACAGACAATCAGACTCCAAACCTCCAAATCTTTTAAATAAATATCGTTTCCAGAACACCATAAAACTACTACATCATTTTAACAGTTCCCAGTGCAGTATTATTTCTCCGAGTTCATTTTTTCCAAGTTTTTCCCAGTGTGGCCAGTACAATATTCATCCGCGCTGGTGTTAACGAGCTGGCAACTTACGACACGTATTATGGCACTTTATAAGAGCACTTTCATGCCAGTTATACCACCGCTTTGTTTTCGCGGTTTGTTAAGCTGACTTTTAGCTGCATTTTCTTGTGATGAATGTTGGGAACTGCTTTGAAATTATACTAACAGCACCTCGAGGGTTCACCCGATATCCGACAGAACTGGTATGTTTTTCGGGTTGGAGATCTTGTGTTAATCCAAGCTATTGCCGTTTCAAATTTGATGAAACAGTCTGAAAAGGTACCTAAATTACACACTCGTTCATTCTCTCTTATAATATTAGCGTGATACTAATGGGGTCGATTCAAATCATTAAACTCTATAGAAACTATTTCAAATAGAAATACGCAATTTTTATGTGTGTTATTAATTTTTATATTTGTTCCCACATAAAAAAGTAAGGGCTCATGGGGGGATAGCGCAGTTCAATAATACTAAACTGAAAACAATAAACTGCTTGAAGGTCTGTAATAAAAGCGGCAGCAGCGGTTTCAAAACTCTGGCACTATTTGTATTTGCACTATATTCTATATTAATTAATGAATTAATTAGAACAGTTAAAACTAATTTTCTACCCGGCCAGTTCGATATTACTGTTATACTTATAGCGTAGCTCGGCTATAATAGGTGCTTGTATATAGCCGGTCTGGGATGTTAAGCAACGGACGGAAAAGGCAGTCTTCGGATGGGTGACCGCTGGTGGTAAATTTACAACTGAGCGCTACCGTGGAGCGGGTGACACGAAACATTTTAGGCTCCAATTTTTTGGATTATAACAACGTCAAGCTACGCCAGAAGCGTTACAGGCGGCATATAAAATTCTGACAACAGATTAGCAACGCGGCCTGTACAGAGTAAAGTAGTTGCTTTTTACTTATCCACAGCGTTTTGCCAGCTTTTAGGAGCTGTCATCCAGTGCTGTCTCGGTAAGCTCCAGTGATATGATTAAGAGTTTCCGTGAAGTCACGAGTCCCGCTGATTGTATGGAAGTGCAGTTTGGCCTCGAGCCAGTGACTGCAGGAATGCCAATGCTGAAGAATTTCGAAATTAGCTTTATGTCAACGATATAAACGTACGTACGTGTGTGTATACGTATTGTTTCTTATAAGCAAAAAAATATAAGATTAACAAAATACAAAATTTTATTTATTTACCAAAAAGTCTAGTTACATAACTAATAGTGTTGTAAAATGATGAACAGGACTTACTTAAGTAGGATAGATAAATATGATTGGTTGTTTTTATTTTCTCTATGTGTTTGTTAGGAAAGTCGGGACTCACGATTTTCCCGGTTTCCGACATTTTATGAGATAAGAAGAAATGAAAACGTGAAATAGAAATGGACAGTTATATAGATGTTTTTGTAATTGATTATTGTTTTTCTCAATGGATATGATTAACGCAGTTGTATCTACACGGTAGGTATTTAAATTGAACTGGACGTCTTTAAAATTATTTATTTAAATAGATATAATCTTTTTCAATTTAAATTCAATGTAAATAAGATATGATTCAATACAATTCAGAGATAAAATGTAAAGAAGCTTTGTTACTGCAGTGCTTTTGTCCATTTTCGCTTTCGACTCCGTGAAATTCAAAAAAATTAATACTCGTATTTATCCTTACTTTGCCACTTCCTTATTAAAAAATCTTCTTTGTGAAATTCTGAAATAATTATTCAGTGTAAAGTTAAAAATATGCACGACAGAATTTTTTTATTTTTAATAAGTTATTGTAGCTTCGCATACTTAAGGACCATTTCATTGAAAAAAAAATGCCAATAAAATAGCTATCTTATGTTATAATTGTAAAACCCGTATTTCATTAATATTATGGTTCAAAATTAAACCTGAGTTACCCTATGGAAATAAAGTTTTAGTTTTTGAAAAAAAATAATGGCCAAGCTCACTATTAGCTAAATTATAAGTCCATTTAGGCAAGGGTTAAGTTACTACAGCCTTTGTAAAAATCGTAGCTATCAGCCAATAATTGCTATCACAATTAACTTTCCCAACAAAAACCACAGTCGCCCTCCGGTCTCAATTAGGGACGACATTCTGCCCAGGATCCGTCCCGGATTCCCGGTTTGATGCCGTCAATCGTCCCTGCGGTTACCCAGATCCCATTATGTGACGCAAACTTCCACTAACACAGGAAGTGCGAAAAATCTTATTAGTATTCAGAAAGTTCTGTCTTTAGACCCGATCTCAAGGACAAGGATAACTACCTATATTTTAACTTCTTAAACTTCTAAAGTAACGACGGAAAACAGAATGGAACAGAATCAAGGCCGCAAATCCCGCATTCACAGGCGAACGGAATAATAAAATCAAAACACTGAATAGCATCATTTCCAAAAGAGTGATTTAGCGCGGGAAAAATGAAGCGGCGATTTCATTACAGCGGACTGAACGCGAAAAGATTTTTATTGTGGCCAGCCCACAAAAAACTCAATAAATTGGGTCGAAATTATTTAACCGGATGAGCGAGTGAATGAATGGAAATACAGTACAGTGGAGTTTTAAAACAAATCGCCGTGATTAAATCTGACGCCCCTCGATCACAAATTCGCGCTTTCATTCGCAGAATGGGGGCATTATTTCCACGAATAAATAACTGAATACATTATTGACTGCGTAGCGATTACCGATGAATAAAGTATGGGCGATGGAACTGCTTACATAAAAGGCCCTTTGCATGTTCGTAGTGTAAGACTGAATTGTGAATTGGATTCTTTTTGAAACTCAACACCGGACTTTTTCGAAAGCGAAAATTATTCGATTTTTGAACTCATCTTTCATTTGATCATTTACATTTTTAAAAGATATGCAACGCGGATTCTTGCTCGAAGGAAATTGAATAGGAATGATTAAGTGGAGTAAAGCGGTTGAACAATTGGATTAAGCAATCAATTCCCTTATTTCGAATAACAAGCGAGTGGAAAACAGGCGGAAAAGTAGGGCGTTAACGATTCTATACGGAAGGAATACATTAAGCGCCTTTTACTAAAATTATCTTTAAAGCATTGTAAATTAGATGAGTCCGCCTTTTGTTCGTCTGGCCTGTAATCTGGTTTATAGCAGGATTCAATATAAATTTAGTTAAAACCTTCCTCTTTGGTAGATTTACAGTTACTGCGGAAGAGCTGAGTAAATTGGAGATTGCACAGACTGAAAGATTACTCGAGATATATGTACATACTTCTCAAGCTGAGCTTTTAGTTTTATGGTTTTTGTGATGAAGATGATATAGGGTTATAAGGAAAGGGTGTGCTATGCCAAGAAGACTCATAGAACTCATTATTATGAACATCTTTTAGTCTGGGACTAAATCTGAAATCATAAAGATATAATCAGCTGTTCCTTAGAAAAATGTAAATGATACTCGACAAAACGTATGGAACAGCCGACTTTTTCCGAGATTTGAGGGTTAGTCTCATAGTAAAAATTGTTTCACACTGGTGAGTTGGTACTTTGAACCCTTTTCGCCTTAGCATACCATACCCTTTCTTTATAATCCTGTATATAATGTACGAGGATGTTCAAATTATGAAATGACCCACTTCCTTATCCTTATCCTTACTAATATTACAAATATTAAAGTGGGTTTTTGTTGGTTACTTTGCTCATTTTTCATGGAGCGGAACCAACGGAATGACATGATTTTATATATAGAGTGACACAGGGTGCTTTTTATACCGGAAAATGTACGGTTCTTGAGAAAGCCTTTTTACGTATCAAGGAAGAAGAGAGAAAAACAGCACAAGGTCTAGGTGTCTTCAAATCGCGAGTCAATCGGTTTCTCCTAGGAAAGCGTGCTCCATCGTAGACAGGCAAATGTAAGCCAATCACTAAACAATAAAAAACAATACCTTTAATAAACGCAGTAAATTATTTCTACTACATTTCTACCGTTAATCATGTGCCTGGTTGTGCCTACAAACGTAAATTAATCCGGATACTAAGGTACCCTGTAGGGTTTTCTGTTTCCATAACACTTTTTACTCTTTTCTTTTCATATCCTTGTAACTTTTATTACTTTCCTTAATCAGTTTTATTCCTGTCCTTGCGTGCCACTATTTATTTCGTGTTCTTTTATAATATCCTTTCTAAATTATTCATATTTCTGTATCTTTTCTAATATTTGTTTGTAAACATTCATCTGAAAGCTGTCTAGTTGTTTATTATGTCATGTAATTTTTTAAATTTTAAATCTGTCAATGCATTCTCATACAGTTCCTATTTTCTTTGTATAGAACCTATTTTCAATTTTATGATTAGTATCTGGCTGCCTATATCTTTCTTAATATTCAAATTTAAATTTCAGAATTCTTTAGATCAATTTGGAAGGGATGCCTGAGAACCGCTCTGACAGCGGGGAGTTCGGTTTTGGTCTTGGAACGAGGAGGACGGGAATTGGCTTGGAGGGCCATAGTCTGAACACGCTTGAACCTTGAAATCTGAAACAAGAAAAAGTCCTCAAGCCTTAAATCTTTTCTACTTAAGTTACAGTGGTGAACAGGTTTGCAGTGCAATAACCAGAGTCCCCTTTTACCCAAATTGATGAGCTCGTGATCCTCGGCGAGCTTCACGACTGTCTCCAGGCCTCAGTAGCAGGCCTAGCGCTACACGTGGGCTTGGCGGACCTTCATCCTGCGGGCTGTATCTTAAGCCTTTCTCCAGACCTCCTCCTCTACCGTATAACTTTCCTTGATCAGTGCATCCCCGAGTGTGACTCCTTCAACATTTTTTATAACCTAGAGACTTTAAACTAATATATGTACTTTTAAGCTGTCTCCTATCTTTCCTTTTACATCATCTCGTAGGAATAGGGAGGTAGCCTTAATAACTTGTGCTCTACACCCTTTTGCCTTAATAAGTAAAGGGGTGTAACGTTATAGTTTGGCGCCCGACTTAAAGAACCCCCCCTTTAATTTCTAAATTCCTTTTAAATTCCCCTTTTTCTAAATTCTAAAACCTACTTGCTCAAGTATATTAATTTTCTTTCGTTTCCTTTCAGACTTTAACTACTATCTACATCCTGGTTTGTGAAAATTATTTTATTTGGTGACTTTCATATACTTTTCAGCATTACTCTTTACGTAGAACACTTTACAGTACTCCTACAACATTATACCGCACCCTACACACAAACATCACTTACGGTTTTGCTAACGCAAACCACATCCATTCTTCGCTTGGGATGTTTTAAACCCTAGTGGTTACTCTCAAGTGGGGTTTGGCATACTATACGGCGTGCTACAGGAGAGTATCCTGTAGTAGACGTTCATGCAGGTTCTCGAGTAAACCTTCAGAACTGAAGACCTGACATTTATTACACTCATTTACTGTTTACACTCTTAGCTTGGCTCCTATTGACGTCTTGTATATTTTAATTTTATATCTTATATCTTTTTTTTTTTTTATTTCTTATATTTTTCCCCGTCTTTTCTAGTTTTTGGCCGTGAGACTATTCCATGCGGTTCAATTTACTCTGATTGTTCTAAAACTTTTTAAACCATAAATCTTTAACTTAAAACCTTCTTAAATATTCTATTTTTATATTTTATACACTGCACACTCTAAAAACGCTGCACATTATGACATTAGACGCAATTTTAAAGAATTTAATGTCGGTGATACAGTCTGGCGTAAAAACTACGTTCAGAGTAATGCTGTGCTTATTTCAGTTCTAAGTTGGCTCCCAAATATGTAAAATCCACAGTTATTGAGAGGTTATCTCCTCTTGTTCTTATTCTGAGAGATTCTAATGGCTTAATTGGGAAGTGGCATGTCAAGGACTTGAAATCTTAATTATAGCTTTATTTTTATAATTCTACGTCTGTAATAATTTTCTGTAAATACTTCCCAAGGAAATCTAAACGCAATTTGACTTTAATTCTTTTGATCTTTAATCTTAATATACTTTTAAACTGTAATTTTACAGTTTGGAGACAGGGCAGGTACTCTTGCCTTTCTTAGGTTCAACTTGAACCCTATGCCCTGCCTTGATTTCTTTTCTTGGAGCGGTACTCAAACTCCTTAAATAAAGCCATATGAGCTATATATATTGCCTTGATTTCTTTTCTTGGAGCGGTACTCAAACTCCTTAAATAAAGCCATATGAGCTATATATATATATATATATATTTTTTTTTTTTTTTTTTTTTATTATTGGGTTTTCGAACAGGTGCGGGTAATGACACCTAATTCAAATAAATAAGCCTTCATTATTTAACTGAATATTTCCTTGAGGAGTATGCGTCATCGAATGTGAACCATATCCCCTACGTATGATAGTATGTGAGTGTCTGTAGAAGTGAAAGAAGTGTGTGAAAGTGCAAGGTTTTATTCCTAACAGCAAAATTTTCTCCAGTCGAAAATTTTCCGGGGTTTTTGGGGAAATGTAGGGTTTTCTGTTTCCATAACACTTTTTACTCTTTTCTTTTCATATCCTTGTAACTTTTATTACTTTCCTTAATCAGTTTTATTCCTGTCCTTGCGTGCCACTATTTATTTCGTGTTCTTTTATAATATCCTTTCTAAATTATTCATATTTCTGTATCTTTTCTAATATTTGTTTGTAAACATTGATCTGAAAGCTGTCTAGTTGTTTATTATGTCATGTAATTTTTTAAATTTTAAATCTGTCAATGCATTCTCATACAGTTCCTATTTTCTTTGTATAGAACCTATTTTCAATTTTATGATTAGTATCTGGCTGCCTATATCTTTCTTAATATTCAAATTTAAATTTCAGAATTCTTTAGATCAATTTGGAAGGGATGCCTGAGAACCGCTCTGACAGCGGGGAGTTCGGTTTTGGTCTTGGAACGAGGAGGACGGGAATTGGCTTGGAGGGCCATAGTCTGAACACGCTTGAACCTTGAAATCTGAAACAAGAAAAAGTCCTCAAGCCTTAAATCTTTTCTACTTAAGTTACAGTGGTGAACAGGTTTGCAGTGCAATAACCAGAGTCCCCTTTTACCCAAATTGATGAGCTCGTGATCCTCGGCGAGCTTCACGACTGTCTCCAGGCCTCAGTAGCAGGCCTAGCGCTACACGTGGGCTTGGCGGACCTTCATCCTGCGGGCTGTATCTTAAGCCTTTCTCCAGACCTCCTCCTCTACCGTATAACTTTCCTTGATCAGTGCATCCCCGAGTGTGACTCCTTCAACATTTTTTATAACCTAGAGACTTTAAACTAATATATGTACTTTTAAGCTGTCTCCTATCTTTCCTTTTACATCATCTCGTAGGAATAGGGAGGTAGCCTTAATAACTTGTGCTTTACACCCTTTTGCCTTAATAAGTAAAGGGGTGTAACGTTACAACCCACACCAGGTAAAACCATCTTAGATCCACACTAGTTCCGAAAACAAACTCTCCAAGTTCCAGTTTGATTTAGGAATTAATGTATTGAATCTTAACTCCCACGTCCCAAGTGGCTCGAAGAAAAATAAAGGCAATCCGGTGCCGTAAAATTTTAAGAGTGTAAGATAGCTTTTGTATCGCGGGATCGGGACCGGAGGGATCTCGTGTTGTGATTAAAGGACTCTGGAAGAAAACGGTTGGGCGGAATTATAAAATATAGAACCTAAATATTAAGAGCCTAGTCGCGATGCGTCTTTAGTTTTTTTCTCGTAGGTACTCGTAACATAGCTGGTTGTTTAGTACCTACTTCTTCTGTTACCACACTATGATGTGATTTAAAATTTGACGCTTTAGTCTAGGGTTAGACACTTAGTGATCAGTCTTTTTTTTTTTTTTTAATTCATGAATAGGCTTGCGTTTGACCGCCATCTTGTCTGATGGGAAGCAATGACGCGGCCTACAATGGAGCACGCTAAAAAAAAGAAAAAAAAAAGAAAAAAAAAAACAAGAAACTTACTTACTTGAGAAGATTACTTTTCTTTTGGGCAGTTAATTAAAAAGTATTATCACTATTATTATTATTTATTAAAAAAGTCTACTTATATTAAAACTTACAGACTTGTAGGTTTCCTCTAGACCTTTGGGTACCAATTACCTACGTTAATACTTGAAGAGTTGCCGTCTAAATATTTAAGGTAAACTAACCTCGTTCGTGGAATTCCGCTCGTTGCCGAGGAATTACCTCTTTATTTGCGTGTAGTGTTGGGCCTGAGTTTTGTTTTTTCTTACTTTTTAGTGCAATATACCTTTACCTAGTAAACATTTTGATGTAGAATACCTAGCGAGTATTCTATAGAAAAATGTATGGACAATGCAGTTTGCATTTATAAATGCATTATAAATGGACAGCACCCCTTCCTGTCAGGCGTAGGTATATGCCCGACAGGAAGGGGTGCTGTCCCATTTTGTATACGAGTACATTTTATCTTTAAATACTACCTACGTATTTTACGTCAAGATTTGTTCTAGACATGCTGTTCTCACATCGGAAAAAACGAATATTTATTTACCAACGCAAACTTGTTTGTTTTTCATAAATATGATTATAATATATTCTTGATGTATCTGTAAATAGTAAGCCTGGCTAATTGCGGCTTATGAGCACAGATGTGGTGTGGCTCGCAAACTCACATTTCGCCTTAAAGGTTATTTTGCATGGTGCACTATCGCGGTTGTAGACGTATAGAAAAGCTTTGGTCAAGTCTTGATGACAAGGCGCATTGCTTCAAGATCTTTTAGAATATGAAAACACGCCATTCGTTGGTGAAACAACACCTCCTATTCTGAAACAACGGACTATTTAACAAAAACTAAAATGGAAATACAAACTTCATTCCATACGAATAGGTTCGCCTGAAACTGTCTTCACCAGACCAACATTGCCGTTTTGCAGCTACAAAATTCACCGTACCAAAAACAACACTGACTTCTAAAGCTCTTCGAGTATACATTGGCCTTTGGGCCGGCAATTTGGGAATAATTCGGCGGGCACTGAGCGCATTCAATATTCAGTAGCTATTGCGAGGCCAACACTGTCTTCTATGAAGCTAAGTGCGGTTGATGTACGCTCCTTGTAAGACGACTTCGGATGAATGGTTTATTAGTGAGGGGTCTGAATTGATTTGAACAAGAAGTCTGAAAGTCGTCTGAGCGAAGTTAAAGCTTAAGTACTTAAAAGTTTTGGGTTACTTTTATGACCCCAAAGTACCTCAAAGTATGTTAAATTATTTGTGAAGTACTTACTTTAGGTTTAAGAACTTTATTATCACGAAGACAATACTTAAAACCAGCTTTCGATTAGTATGTAAATACTTGAATGACTCTAGTGCATTTTTTTATATAATTGAATAACTAACGCGACGAGCCAAAAACGAACCGAAAAAAATGAATAATGCCCCAGAAAGTGACACCCATACTTGTCTGTAATAACTGTTTGGGACAGCCAAAACTCTCAGCTTAATAGTTCAAAACTTAGTGAGTCACTGAACCACACTAGACTCAAGTATTTTTAGTAAAACTTTCTGATCTGAAGAGATTTCAGAACAAGCGGTAGTACAATGCATCTTAGCAAGCTCCCAATTAAATAAAATCTCATGTTTCCAGTTTCATACGTGACTGAGTTTCATACGTCCCACCGTGACAGTCTAAAAATCCAGGAAAATACCCGCACAGATGTCAATTTGTTGGTCAAAAGTGTGCTCTAAATTGGAATCGAATGTCCAACCGGCCAGGCTCTGAGCTCGTCGGAATTGCGAGGCCGCGGGCAAGTTAGATAATAGGTATTGCAACTTCAGTCTTAAGTCAAAGTAGCAAGGCTTCTTTTAGAGCCACGGTTTAAGATTAGAAAAGCGGGTTCGGTCTTTGTGACCATATGTTAAAGCAGTAAAGTTCATTTTACGTCTTTATAGGATCGAGTAGGAAGTAGTATGATTGTCTCCGCAACAAGTACAACCAGTGGCTTTAGTGGTCACTAGCTGACCCGGCAGACTTCGTACTGCCATACACAGTACTTCTACAGTACTTCTCTATGGTACTGCCTAATTAAATTGCAATAACTTTATAAACTTACAACCTACATTGCTTAAACAACAGTGAGTGCTTGCAATTCAATATGAACTTTATACAATAGCAATAAAGCTCGTTTTAGTTAGAAAACGTTTGTATGGGAAAAAGAAAAGGGCTGTTTTTAGGGTTTTTCAACATTTCTGAGAGATTTTCTTAATATTTTTTCCGTAAGAACCTTCTCCTAATAATAACAAATACAACAAAAAAAGAATTAGTGAAATCGGTCCAGCCATTCACGCGTGATGCCGTGACCAAGGAAAACGGGTTTCATTTTTATATATATAGATAGATGTATTGGTCTGAGGTCCGCGGTTTGCCTTCGTTTTGGATTACCCCGAGATATTAGAGAGGCCGAACAGTAACCACTTTTTGAGCTCTATCTTATGCTGGCACTTCACATCGTGATTTTTGTTTGTTTATTTGCCAAATAAAAAGGGATGCAGCTATACAGGCTGCATAGCTGCGTCTCTTATTATTTGGCGAATACGCAAATACGAACAGCCAAGTGAAGTGCCACCATTACAATCTTTAGCATCTTAATAGAGAAAAATCTAAAATAATACTAACCCATACTTAGTTAACTAAAATTTGAGTTAAGTTGTGTAATTCAGTTGATAAGAAGAAATTACTAAGAAGAGTGCAAATGTATTTACGACTGTCCAACATGTTTTATTTTCTAGTTTTTTTGTTGTCAGGAAAAGCTTTAAAATTAAATTTAAATACTCATTATCAGCTCAGGTTAACAATTAAGTATTAGTTATGTCACTTAATTGACCGCAAATAGTTACGTAACTCAATTATTTTAACAAAAATTAGACACAATCAGATTAGTTCGGTAGCTCCCTCTAAAATCATTTAAAATCCTTCACCCCGGCCTAAATATCCCAAATTCCGGCATAGATGGAGTCGTAAGGCGCATTCCCCGCACCGATTGTCTCCGCTATTCAGGGTGGATCGTTAACATTTCCCAGATGATCTGGCGGGCTCAACAATTTCCCACGTGGCCGGATATTGGAGGTAGTAGGGGGTTACTGTCGCGTTTTCTTAGCAATTTGCACTCGTAGTACAACAGACAAAATGATGTTTTATAAAGTTTTGTTGATATAAAACATTATTTTGACAGTATTTCAGCATAACAGGCTTACGTTTGACCGCCAGTTCACCTGATAATACTCGTTGTAGACGACTAGAAGAAATTGATTTACTCGCAACTTGAAGACACCCGATTATAACCATCGCAGAATCGACTCTTGCAGCGCATTCTACAGTGTAGTGGTTCACACAATGAAAGTTGTATCGAAGCGTTTTTGGAATACCAACCGTGTTACATCGCTGCTTTACCGTGCTCCTGGCCGTCCTATAGTAAAAAGAGCAACAGGAATTAGAACATGTCAAACGTAGATCAAATACACACTCTCCGTGAAATATATTACAGTTTCAGTACTGACAAACTAGGTGATTCAATAAATGTGAAATTATGACGTAGTCGTGGGTAGGAAACATGTTGAATGAAATTACACTGTCATTGGAATTACAAAATGAACAGAATTTAATTTGGATGGTATGCCTATGCATAGTGCAACATAAATTATGAAATTCAACATCATTCTCAGATAATAACGGTATCACAGCACCATTACCTAGGAGTTTATAATATAACGTTTAACTTGCTTTAGTTTGGTTTGGAACTTACAATTAACATAGTGTGTTAGTTGTCCCTACCAGTTATTTTATGCTTTATTATTATACTTCATAACCTTAATGTGACAACTCCATTAGCCAGTACAGGACCCACAGTTACAAGTGTAATGGGTTGATTACACGTATCGAGTACGGTAGCGAGACAGTAAAGGGCACACTCGGCCGAGCAAACAAATCATGGTTCTAACTGTCTTGTCTCGTCAAAATGTTTATACAAACCGAGTACTGGGCTAAATACACTGTCTCGTCACCGTATTTGTAACGTGTAATCAACCCATTACACCGCAACGTTATCTAGAGCTCTAAGTTAAACAAAACGATGTTGGTAGGCTTCCTAACCCATTAGAGACTATAGTCTGGCCACCACAGTAAGGTAATCTATTCCAGGATTAAGCTATTAAATGTACAGAGGATAGGGCTGTAACGTAGCTTGGTCTTAATCTACGTTATGTTAAAGACTATTCTATGTGGTGTGTTTATTAAGTTACATAGCAAAGCTTTACAAAAATATTTTGATTTGCGACGTAGATTTTTAAGCTAGCTGCGACTTGCGGTCACATCCGCTATTGTACATGAACTGTTAATTTTACCTAGGTAAAACTTGACTTGTAAGTTTATATAGAAAATTAACTAATAACTACCAATTTTCCGGATTACACAAAATAAAAAGTTCACTTAGCTTACAGTCAGTACAGTCAGAGAGTCCAGTGGAGGAGAAGCAATTTATCATATCATAGGAGTAGATCATGATGATTTAAATATTCACTAAGCTATCCTAATTTTAAGCCAGTGCTTAAATAATGGATGGAGACACATTCTACACATACAAAGCACTAAACATTCGATTGTTCCCCGCAAGTGTAGCGTAATGGAAGTAGCGACGGGCCCTAATGACCTGAGACGTTCTAGTACCTTCTATAGATGGCGTTGGAGTCGGATTAGAAGCACAACACTGAGAGCATCTTAACGTAAGGCTGCGTGAAGACACGAGAGCGAGCGAGCTCAGACGCAGCAGCGATAACGACGCTTCGTAAAAAAAACGTTTCACACTCATAGCTCCCCACTAGGATAGCCTGTGTCGGGGATACCATGGAACACACACAAAGACAAGGACAACTAACACACAGACCCAGAGCACTTGTGTGCTTCTTGTAGTTTTTTCTTGTTGATTCATCTAAAGTACGGAGCACACTGATTTTCACCAAAAAGTACGATGTTTAGCACCAGATTTTACGGTGTCACCGTAAAAACTAGTACTAGCACCAGATTTTAGAGTGAGAACCATATATTATGACCTTAGACTACCTCTATAATAAAACATTTTAGTCTAAGTATCTGACTGCGTTTCCGCTTCCGCTTCTTCTATCACTACGCTCCTTACTCTACCGTGGGTGCATTGTCTATACGACTATCAACGAAATTGCATTCTATTCACTATGGAAATCAGCCCGCAAATTGTTTAATAACCGCACAGCTCTCAAATGGATCTGCCAATACCTTGGAAGCTCTTAGTGTTAGCAAGTTTATTGATCACAACCAGGGCTTTTAACATCAGTACATAACACATAAGTATATTTACAACATAGTTTCTGTACGGCTATTGAAAAATACACGAAAAAAATGTGTTCTTATGTTACATCCCTTTTTTATTGATGTTTTTTGATGTTCGTCATACCAAAACTGTAAAATTTGTAAAAGTAGCGTTATTAATATATGACTCGTTTTCAAAATCTACCGATTTTTTTGTGATTGAACAAAATAATATCTAATAATATCCAAAGTCCAGAAATTCAGAATTTGTGAGACATTAATTTTTATTATTATTTAATCGAGTTAACAAATCAACTTTCCACGTTCCAAATTATTAGCGCGCCTCTTTCTCACTTCTTAGTCTCTTTAGTTTGCGAATTCACGAGCCGACACAGAGCAGTAGTAAAATCTCTGCGTTTTTAGGGTTATCACAGCCTCATGAATACTAATCGTAGCTTCAGACGAGACCCACGGAACTGTGTCTCACTAAACAGTTGGGACAGCCATGAAGCTGTGCCTAAGGAGTCGCTACGACGATAAAATTCATGTACACTTCGGGCGCAGTTACTGTGAAACCAGTAACTTATGTTCATACAAAAGCATCAGATTCAAATTCAGAAATATTTATTGAACAACTGATACATTGTAATTTATAAGCTAAATGTTAGTGCATTAGTTGAAATTCACAGTATATCCAGTATCCACATCAGGCATTCAATATGTACAATTGTACACATTCAAATAGCTGTGGCAGTATCACTATAGATCCAATTTCATGACTTGTCATTGAAATTATTGTATGAAATACCATTGTCAATTCCTGGTACTATTTCCATTCAGTGAATTGGCAACATACCTACACAATTGATTACAAATGATACCGAACCACAAAATTAGAGGTAAAATTTAACCATTGCAATACTTTTAATATGGTCACGGTTATTGTATGCCTGTAATTTTGATTAAATCAAACCACATACGTATACTATTTAACGGACTTGAGTTTCTGCTTACAAAATACACAGTATTCTAAGCGTTAGACTCTACGAGTAGGTAAAGCTAAGAGCTAAGCACTTCTCGTCATTATGTCCTAGCCATAAGGTTTAATATTCCAAACGTCGTCGGTTCAAGTGGTTTGCCTACAAGCGACCCTGGAGTGGTGAAACTACGAACAAAGATTTAAGTATATTTTGCAACTAAGTTATGCTTATCAGTAGGTACTTGTCAACATAATTCATGCCTTAATGAGTCGACCGCTTGAAACTTAGGGAAAAATTATTTTGTTGAAACACCCTTGATAAACTTATCCTTTTGAGACCTCGTGAATTACCTGAAAATAAAGAAAATTAAATTTAATGTTTGCGAAGACATTCGTACTCGTAAGAGTGATTTACTTGTGATTTACGAGGGAAATGCTGACGATGCGTTATGCTGTTCTTCTTAGAAAAGTTTCTGTAGACTTAAATGATATTTAATTAGCTGTTTTTAAAAGTTATAGTTACTCTTCACAACGTCATTATGATTCAGCTAATTTTGAGTAAAAACACGAAGTTGGAACGAAGAACGAGTTTGGCTCAACGAGTTTCATTAAGTTCACCATAAACCTTAAAATGATGGCAAAAATCTAAATAGCAATAATAAAAACTAAATAGCGTAATTAACAGAAAAAAAATGTCATAAATATGATATTATCGAAGAATTTGTTCATGTTTTCTTAATTTTAAGATGAATATTATTACTCATTACTCATGTGTCACAAGGACTTACTTGGCATCCTTTATGTCATGCTCATATGTTATTGATCACGTCATCTTTTTCTTAAATCCAATTAACAACGAATACAATTCCGCCTTCTAAATACTCTTGCTCTTTCCCACTTGTATCTCCCACATAGTTGTACCTTTCCTACATTTTTCATCCCCCGCTCTTTCCTCGACATCATTTTTGAAAATTCAAAAATAAAGTTAAGATAAAAAAGTCCACGTTACCACGTCCACGTTCTCCACGTTTTAGATCCTAAATTAATAAAACGAAAGTTCACCTATTTGACACAAGGAATAAGACATTCAAACAATTCCAGATTTCACCGAAATTTACTGAAGCTATTACTAAGATAGCTTCTAATATTGGAGACAATTAATTTTAAAGTGCGGAAGATCAGGGGTGGGAAGGTGTCTTCGAGTTAGGTTATTTAATTATATTACGGGGGTGATACCGATCTCCTAATGAATTCGGGGCTGTGAAATTCCATTAAGACTTTATGTTTTCTTGCTAAGAGAGCAGTTGAAGTCCTACTAACTACTTTACAAGTGATTCTTTCCGATAGCGAATGACAGAGATAAATGGCCGTCAGTTATCTCTTTCGCGCATTAAAGAAATAAAAGCACCGAGTTGGAAGTAAATTTACTACACAAGCCTGGGTACAAAAACCTGGGTCCGAAAACACTCATAATTAAGTAAAAGAAAATTAGTGTCGTATTATTGTAGTGATAGTAGTTTTTCTTATTAGTTTATTTAACAACAACTTCAACATTTCATTGCAAAAAGTAAGGTTGTTAAAAACTACAACAGTTCCTCAGTTCAGTTCAGGTTGTTTCAGTTCAATCCTTCATTCGATACGATAAGAACATTATTTTTACAAAACAAAAAACAAAAACCGACTTCAAAAGACCGACTATTGAGTTATTCATCTATTTGTCGCGCACGTACTTAATGCAAATTTAAGACTTATATGGTTTTCTCATGGATACCATTATCAGAAGTGGACTAAATTGAAATGGGACCAAATGGAAAACGTCAGCTTTCTAATAAAAAAAAAAAATGATCAAAATCGATTCACCCAGTCAAAAGTTATGAGGTAACAAACATAAAAAAAAAATTAAAAAAAAAAAAACATACAGACGAATTGAAAACCTCCTCCTTTTTTGAAGTCGGTAAATAAAAACACTTATTTTGAAACAACAAGAAGGCCAAAAACCAGCTCCCAATATCGTCTGACTTTGTTTCACAGAACTTCAAGCCAATCAATATTAATTTGACAAGACCGACACGCGCCGACAAGCCTCTCGAGCTAACCAAATGTCGCTATTTCCATCGAATCCTCTTATCTGAGACGCCCACTCCCTGTCAGGTTTGTCTGTGCTAAGTATTCTGTGGTCATCATGATTAACTAGGAAAAGGTAGGTGAAGATGGTTTGTAGAAGTTAATAGGGTTTTCTGAAGGGCGCCTATTGTGTGATGGAATTGATGGACTACAGGTTGCGTGGTTACTGCGTGATGAAGCGATGTGTGACGTCAAAACTAGCTATAGAAGTGATACATGTTATAAGCGATGTGTGACGTCAAAACTAGCTATAGAAGTGATACATGGTAATAACGAAAGTGTATGCCGAAAAGGGCTCATAGTACTCATACTCGTATATAGTATCTAGTAATCATTATGAATAACTTTTACAATGGGACCTTGAAATATGGGAAAAAAATAAAAAGCTCTTTCATGCATTTTTTTATACAAAAACAGAGCGGCAAACAGGCAGACGGTCAGCCTGATGGTAAACAAAACCGCCGCCTTTCACATTTTTCTATGGACCAGCTGATTTTTTTTCGCTAGTTCCGTACTAAAGTCCCATTTTCGGTTTAGCGTTTCTTGCACTCATAACTCTGTAGAGTAAAAAAAGCTAGCTAAAATGTTCCAATTGAAAAGTAGTAGTTGTGCTGTTATAATTTTATTACTGCTAGGTTGCTGCAGACACAGAAAACAAAAGATTTATGTTGGTTCATGCTATCTTCAAGGCAACCTTTTAGTGTTCCATCGGCCAATCCAATCCAATATAAAACCGTGAATTCACCTGTAATCACAATTAGCGCGAACTACTGGTGGAATTAATTTGGGAGCTCGGAATCAATGAGGGGAATAAGCTAACAAACCGGCGTTGGCGTGTCGTACGTAGTAACAGTATGGACAGTAAGGCACTTTTTTAATAGTCTTCATGCGATAAAGACTTGAAATGTGGGCCATTAAGAGAGCTCATGATTGGCCTGCAACATAATCGAAAGACTTAAATAAAATGAAATGGTCATGTAGGTAGGTTCTCAACCAGTCATACCCCATAAGTGACGGGGAAATCGCACTAAAATCAGCTACAAAAACCTATTTTAACCCCCGAAGCAACCAACAGGGTGTAATAAGTTTGACAAATGTAGTTGGGTCTGCCTGTGGCTTAGTAGGTTCCAAACAGTCGAAGATATTTTTAATTTTTTGGTTTATAAAGACTATGATTAAAAAATCTGTTCAGCCGTTCGAAGATGATCGGTTTAGATTTTCATTTCTGGTCGGGTTTTTAAACGGTTTTATTTAGCACTACCTGTGTGTTATTTGTTTTGTTTTTTGGGTCAAATTTAGTAATAATTAATTAATATTATTTAATTACTTGAAGAAGAAAATGAAAGAAAACTCACAATTTAAGATACCACTGAGGAGATAATGATTCGATCCATACTGCTGCTAAGATAAATCTGCGACTTTAAATAAATCGAACCGAATTGAGAGGTACGGTTCGGGGATGTTACCTAATGCCGGAGGATTCGTTGGTGAATGTTCGTATTAATTTAGCGAAGTCCAAAACGATGATAGTCGGGCTTTGTAAACGTGATTTTGGAACTTAGAACTACTTATCAATGTTGTTATAGCTAAATCAGTACGATACCTATAATGTTGTGAGTTGTTTTGGTTTGCACTCATATAACTTATCTACTTCTCTTCTTTTTTTAGAAAAATCAATCGCTATTTGTTGTCTCGCTCTTCAAAAAATTCAAAAGGGCTAGACTGATTCGTTTTCTTTTTTGTTTTGTTTGCTTTAATACAAGGGTGGTTTAAAAGAAAACAGGCGAACAGACAACAAAGTGATCCTATAAGGGTTCAGTTTTTTCCTTTTGAGGTACGGAACCCTAAAAAAGCGGGTGAAATCGTGGGGCGCTGCTGGTCAAATATAAAACAAATTAACCTTACCCGTGGATATCCACGAGTTAGGGTGAAAATTCACCGAAGCTAGGCTTTGTCATTTTTCCTATGAAATTAGGTTTAGTTAATTTCGCTTGTGTTTCATTTACTTTGTTTCTGTGAAATTTTATTTATGAAATGAGACATTTCAATCCAATGTTACTTTAAAATATCATTAATTTTACGTGGCTGAGATAATTGGTTTTTGCAACCGTTTTAGTTACTAGACAAATAAACAAATGATAATAATAAACTTGACCCATAGGTCTACTTAACACAAGCGAATTCTCATCCTAGAGGTCGCTCCACCAAAACTGAACGGAGCTTTTATTTTGCAAAGAAAGAAGGCTTTCGCATCATGTTTTTTTACAACCTACTAGCCAACTTTGTTCAGTTTAGCTTTGATAGTCAGTTTACCAGCCATTAGTCATTTGATGAATTCGAAAACTGTCGTCATCTTTGCAAAGTCACTAAGACTCTAACCGGAACTGAGTTTTGCTGAAAACTAGCGAGTAAAGAATGCAGCTTACAATAAAATATAAAAATATCACCATAATTTGAGCAACAAACGACCGCGTCCGCGGAAAGCTCCATGAAACAGCATTTTTACACCTGCTATCACAAATAAACCTGTTCACATCTCACCTTACAAATGACGCTGTTGTTTATGAAATATTTTTAATAAAACTGTCGTCTTTGCTCTACCATTTTGCAATAAAAAGTGACATAAAAATCTCATTTGCCTTGTATTATTATTAAAAGCAGTATCGTCTGTACCCGTCAGGACAGGACGAATAAAATACTGCTTCTTATTCTGCCTTTTTACTTTTTTATATGCTTTTTTGTGGCCTGTCTTGGTTAGAAGTTAATTACGCGTTTGCGCTTTGTCTGAGGTCATATCCTTGTATTTAGGTTTTATGAGTCGCTGTTACTGACTAATGGACTATGGTAATTAATTAACTACTGGAAAGTACAAGCTATTAGCAGCCATGTAATTAATTTTAATTATAATTTGGTCATTAACTATTTTTCGTCGACTGTCGGCTGTAGGCACAGAATAAAAATTAGTACAAAAATGGGTCAAGTAGGTATAGATCGAGACTGGAAAAGTGTAGGTCCAGCTTCGTGCATTGCGCACTTTACTGTTTTGAATTCCCTTTTTTTTAATTTTGCTTTTATTGTGTTTATAAGATCAACACAAAAGGCGTTTTGCTTTAAATGTAAATCGTGGGTTTTTATTATTTTCAGTGTTTTTTTATGCTATTGAGTGACGGGACGAGCAAATCGCCTCGTCTGATGTTAAACGTAACGTTTTCACACTACATTTTCAAATGCTAAGCGACAATTTTATCTTTGGAACTACAGGCAAAAAAATATTTACCGAAAAAAGTGGCCTTGCTAGCAGTTTTCCTTACAAAACAAGTCATGGGTAGTAACTCGATTCACAGAAAAAGCTATCCGTCCACGACGTAGCACCTACTTCTAATATCCAATTAACAAACAAACTTTCAGCAAACTATCACTAACTTGGCCCCCACAAAAGCGACAATAAATCAACCATTGATTTATATTCTCGATAAATTCTCGCTTCGCAACTATTCATAACTAACGCTGTGCAAAGCTGTCTAGTTACATTGTAAACTGGATAAGTTATTTATTGTGTTTGTCAAAAGGCACTGTTTTAAAGCTGCCTGTCCACTGAAGCGGAGATGCAATATTAACCAACAGAATTGCATGAAAACCCCGCTCTGAATGTATTGTGTTTGTCAAAAGGCACTGTTTTAAGGCTGCCTGTTCACTGAAGCTGACCTGACCTGACGCTTCAGAGCGAGATTTTTAGGTAAAGAATTAGGTACCTAAATATAAATTGGTTGACGTTGCTCCGCTTTATTGATTTAATTTAATTCTCAAAATTATTTATTGACATAACAAAAGAGTTACACATTGAGTTGTACAGGTCTGTGTTGATTAGCTTAAGTTGTGTTAACATAAAATTGTTTGTTTTATAGGCTGAGAACAATTTAAAAAAATTTCATAATAATTATTAAAAATGATCAAAAACAAATTTTGAGGGTAGTTATAAACAAAACAGTCCTGCTTCAGTGGACAGACAGCTTATAGCGGTGGTCACACAGCGACCCTGATAATGGTTATGACAGCTTGAAATAATGATCCTGATTAACATTTTAAGTTTGTGCTAATTTATTCAAAACTAGGTACCTAGATATTTAGTGTTTAGAAATAAATAGGGTATACAAGAGTATACAGTCTAGGAAATAAATGTTTTAGGATTATTTAAAACGGGAGAAATGGGTTGGGTTTTGGTTGGAGCTTTATACAGATTAGGAGTCTGTAACTTTGTTGGGAGTCTGATTTTTGAATTATAATTTTTTTATGTACTTACCTCAGTGAAGATGTAAAATACATAATATTAGAATAGAACTCCCAGTCGGTAATAGTCCAGTACACATTTTCATTGACTAATTGTGTATAACCACAGACAGGAGCATACGCTAACATCCACTATACGCATAGTGTAAAATCTCTATGATATTGTGTCGCCAGTCGTCAGCTGGCGCACATCCAAAGATGTCAGCCGCTATTGAAAATCAAAGAAATAGATGGATCTCGATTTGTTTTTCCTATTGTAAAAAATTTTCACATGTCTGTGGATAGAAAAATCGCAACAATATTTTTGGATTTGTCGAAGTGTCAAAGTGGGTTGAAAAATGTTTGAGTTAGAGAGAGTTAAACTTTCAATGAAGTTTACGTATTTTTATGATTGCTTGACTTGGTTACTTTGTTGATAAAAGATCCGGCCAAACGATGGTAATGTCAAAACTAAACATAGTTTATGGTGTGCAACAGTGCATGATATACGTCATAGGCGAAGGCGATCGCTTACCGTCAGGTGGCCCTTTAGCTTGTTTACCACATATGACATAAAAGTCACATACCTATCCTGTAATAAGAACAGACTCTCAAGTAAACCTGTCAGAAAGCCATTATTTATACAACTGAGTAACGAGACGAGAAAACCTCTCACGTAATTCGGATGTGAGAGAAACTACATTTAGTCGGACTCAATAAAACATGCGTAATCCTGTATAATCAAAACAAAACGTGTCAAAACTACGCTAGTTTTAATACATCAACATTCAATCATGTTAAAACCATTACAAGCTATCAAATAAACAAAACACAAACGTTTGCATAAACTATTGTGAAAACTAACACGACAAATCTCTGCCCCTGTTTCCCCTAATCCCCAAAACCTAGCTCCGACGCCGCACGGCCTAAATCCAAATCAATGCAATCGGATCTCGATTCCTATTCAGTAGAGACGCTCATCCGAACGACTCGAGAAAACACTGTGTGAAGGCATAAGAATACGGAATAGGCTATAGGGAGTTTGCTACTTTGTGGAGTAAAGCATGACAAGTATAAAAAGAAGAATATAGTAGTAGTATAGTATAGAATATTTATTCTGACTCTATCTAATAGCGAGGATCAAACAACAACGCGTCATCCTCTCAATACAATTCAAACTGATTTTAATATATAAATACAGGGTCAACTCTAAAACACTGAAAACATTTTGCAGACGTCTTCTATGCATTGATGAAAGAAATTTTCGTACTACGAGCTTCAGAATTTCACAAAATAAAACAATCGATTTCTTTCAAAGCCAATGTGACCTTTTTGAGTGGAATAGATGTTTTTTTGTGAATTTTCGAAAGTTGAAGACCAAAAGTTTAGTTCGTGTATCTGAAACTACCTGTGGAAGGTCTTCAGTGCTTTAGAGTTGACCCTACATAATATGGAGCTATAGGCATTGTTTCTAATTCCACCATCTCCATCAACAAAATCAAATTCAAATTCAAAATTTAAATATTTAAGCAAAATTTGTCTTTTCCAAAACTAAGAAACTTCAACGACTGAATTCCACGACTCACGTGCTTACTAAACGGGGCTTAGAAGCACAGATGGACTCGCCCAGGTGAATAATGCATGGTGCATCTCTATCGTGGACCCGGCCTCGAGTCAAGTTCCTTGCGCGATAAGTGACAGCCGGACTTTGAATTTCGCAAAGGATTTGCGACGGACAAAGTTTTCCTCGTGACTTATGTATCGGCTTGGCAAGATCTTTGTGTTTCGATTTAAAGTTATTGTCTGTGAAATGCGATGCGATGGACTGAAAAATAAGCAATATTTAGATTGTAGTGTCGATACGTTTGAAAGCTTTTGAAGTAGTTAGATGCTCTTCTTGAAAAGAAATGTAATGTTTGAAACATAAAATATTTTTTAGAGATTTCTTTGACAAAGTTTACTATCACTGAGTAGAGTACGCCTATCTCAAAAGATTCGAAAATCAGATTACGATAATTCTATGATATAATTTATTAATGGGAGCAGAAGTCAAAGTTAATGCTTATTTTATGTAGACATTTTGCGCGTCAAGGTAAACTGAATCGTAAATAATTAATACAAAAATTTGTACAAATTCAAGGCAAGAAAGCTTCTGTTTTTTTCCAGCATTAACAAAGCAAGAAACCTATTGTTTTTTCTAGCATTATGCAGCTAGTGCCAACAAATGCGAACGCATTTCAATAACGCCATCGACAAAAGCCGGGCCAGTTATTGGCTCTATTATAACTCCTTTTAACACCGGAAATTGACTGGGAAACTAGTTATGAATAAAGGGAATAAAATGAAGTCAATTCCATAATGGTGTAGACGTGGCTTGCGATGTTACTAAAGTTTTACACTGCCTTTTAAAATTGCTTTAAGTTCTACTATGGGTTTTGTCGGTCGAATGCTAAAGCTCTGATACCGGGTTTTTGAGGCTAAAAGACCTGACATGGCTCCTCAAGTCCTCATGGACAACTGATTTACCAAAAGTTTAAGGATTCGTCTTTTTGTTCCTTCGTTATCCGTGCTACTACCAGTAGTAACATGTTTATATGTTTATGTTACTACTAACTGCTCTAGTAAGTAACACGGGAAATTTTTTATTGTTCACATTTTCTTTAGAACTTTGTCAAATTCAAATTCATAATATTTTTTTCAAATATGGGTACATCAATGTACACTTATGAATGTCAAATACAATTTTACGAATAAATTAATACACAATAAATTAAATGTCAAAGAAAATAATATATTATTAGAATGTCAAAAAATTATATAAAATAATTGCAATGTCAAAAAATCTATGTATAATATAAAATAACTACAATAGTAGGTATAATCAGTCAAGTATTATTATTATTGTCTAAATACAATTTATGTAAAGAGACTTTGTCACAGATTTGTGAAATGATTTTCTTAGTCTCATAATTCCTTTAAGTCAAAACTCTGCGAAAATAGTTAGTAGGTAATTGTTCATAACATTGTTCATACATGGTTGGTGATCGTTTCGAAAGGGTATAGTAGAACGGAGCTACGTTATGTCTACCCTGAGCAAGTTTCCGGTTCCGGACGGATATCGGTTTTCATTAATTACACTCTACGTGTACAGACAAACTATACGGCAAGAATATTTTAACTACATGAGACAAGCTATTGTTGTTTTCTATGGACAATTTTCAAAAATATACTTTATAACCTAATTAACCTAATTTAAGTTTAGGTTTTTTTTTACAAACAATTAAAAGCCATTTAGGTCTACCATTTACTAGTGAAATATTTTACTTTAAGTTTAAAAGGACCACTCTAGAGATAATAAATACAAAATTAAAAACGATTCACAAGGTCGGCGAAAATACATACAGAAAATTAAGCTACTACTCAATTCAGAACCTTCTCTGTTTTTGAATACAGTTTAAGGGTAAATATACTTACAGCAAAAAAATAAACTAAAATAATATTATAATTGTAATGTAATAAATCAAGTTTTTGCAAACTAAAAACAATTTTGCAATCGATCCGTACACCTTGAAAAAACTATGAAATAATATTCCAAGTTTCCGACTCAAACAAACGTAAACAAATCCGAGAACAAAATCTCAATGTCTGTACATTTTGAATCACATTTACTTTCTCTTTCAAGGGAAATACCGCAGTTTTTTCTGAGAGGGATTTGCGCCGCCTGACGCCTCGGGCGCGGCGAGATCAAAGCAACTGCAAGCACTATATAATAGCCTCGCTATATTTCAACTGGCTACTCTATAAAGCAGGAAAAAAGAAATAATAGACCAAGATCTCATGGTAAGTGAAGTAAGAATAACAATGTGGTAACAATGTGGTATCTAAATTACATTTAATTTAAATTACTATTAATGTAACAAATTCAGGATTTCGAGCATTTCGTTAAAATACTGCTGCACTATATCTGCTCTGGGTCTGGGTAGTTGTCCTTGTCTTTGTGTGTGTTCCATGGCATCCCCGACACAGGTTATCTTATTGGGGAGCTATGAGTGTGAGGGTGAAACGTTTACCGACTGAAGAGCAACTGCTGGCTCTCCTCACTTACTGCTGTAACTTTACACCACGTTTTACGTCGTATCATCTGCGCGTTGGCGGTTGCGAACTAAGTAGGTATAATGTTTTAAAGTTTTTTTTTTATCCAATAATGGGCTTGTGTTAGACCGCCATGTACCTGCTAGGCAGTAATGATGCAGTCAACTATAGATGGCCCTCCGGGACATCCTTTAGTCGCTGTAGGGTTCACCTCCTTCCACTGCTGTAATGCTCGAATCTCAACTGTAACATTACACGCGCATGCTCCTAGTGAGCCGGATTAAATGCAATTCTAGCCCCACCTCATTTCGAAACCTAATTGAATTTTAAATTTCAGATAATTACCTTCAGCCTCTGATTCTGTGCGCTTTAGGTAAATAATTTAAGGGATACTAGTTGAAATATTCAACGGGTAAATGCGGGTAGATGAGAACTAAACACTAAACAGGTTTAAGTTACGTTTATGTTGGGCATTAGTTATGTATGTGTACAAATCTTTGGTCCGTGTAGGATGTTAGGGCACCTAATGGGTGGTGTTGCCAGCCGCAAACGGGTAACGAGCCTATAGTACCTACAAAATGGATATCTATGTAAAATACTGACTTCCCCTTAGATAAAATAATTTATTTTAGTCTAAGGAAAATAAATAAGACTTTAGAAACGAATTAAATTTATCTAAGCGGACGAATTAAGAATCCTTTTTATCATCAACTTTATTTCATTTCATTTCATTTAATTTAAAATAAAAAAGTATTCTGAAAGGAGTAAATAATATTTTAGTAAAAAAATTGTGGAGCTATGTGCATACAAATAAACACGTTGCAATAAATTAATTTTTCGAATTCCAATTCAAATATTTTATTCACGAAAAATGGGGTATTACAATTTACAATCGTTATTAGTAATAATTTAAAAGTAATGCGAGTTCATATGACTGTAATCGTAGCTTTTAGTTTGCAATAGTAACGGATTCTGAAGCTAGATCCATTGTCAGCTTTCTAAAACAACACAACTCAGTAGGAATCATCCATCTTTAAGATACATATCAGAAACACAATGCTAAATAACCCCAACACTTAACTTTTGCCTCGCAGATCGTTTAGCAACTTATTTTATCTGCTTCCACAGTTGCGAACTAATTTGTAAAAGTTTTCCTCGAACAGAGAGAATGTACATTATACGTAGGTAAAGATGATCTTTCAACCTTGCCTTTGAGTTCGAACTTTTCGCCTCAAAATAAATTGGGAAAAGTATGCGTGAAAAATTCGGAAAAAGTTTTGCATGCGTATATTTTATGACTTAAATAAGCGACCGCAGCATCTAACAATACAGTTTTTAACTATTTGAAATATTTATTATTATTAATTGAAATAATAATAAATATTTAATTACTCGTACCAATGAGTTCTTTGGGACTTATGTACGAATTTACATACCACTGGCTTTTCGGTGAAGGAAAACATCGTGAGGAAACCTGCATATGTCCGAAGAAGGAATTCAATGGCGTATGTGAATCCACCAACCCGCACTTGGCCAGCGTGGTGGAATACGGCCTAATCACCCTTCGAGGGTAGACCTGTATCCCAGCAGTGGGAGGATTAAAGGTTGCATATGATGATGATGATGATTAATTGAAATAAATAACTTTCTAAAATTGAATTTATAAGCCTTTGCTTGTAAATTATGATGTTCCAGACTGTCTTTCTTATTGGCTAAAATTTAAGTCTATAAAAACGTGTCTGCCGCCTACTTGCAACGTTTTGTCGTTGTTTATCGGCAAGTCTTGTACCGAAAATTATGGCCTGTAAATAATATTAAGAATTATCGTACGTGCATGTCTTTTCCCTAATAATCGCCTTGCATGCGTGGACTTGTTGAATACCCGGAATTTTACCGCCTATTCTCTTAGGTAATTAAATAGATAGATAAACTTTTTATTGTAAATAAGCACTAGTAAACTCACTAAGAGCTTAAGTTATTAAAAAAACTTGCAGTTATTTAATGCTATTACATTTTAAACAGGTAAACCACTCTTAGAAACAAACCGCGAAAATAAACTGCGAACAAAGTTCCCGGAAGTGTATTTCGCCCGGGGACCCGCGGACTCTTAACAAAGTAATTTATGTCTTCCTAAAAACAATTTATAGGCCATGCTGGAGACAAAATTATGAAGTTCTAGAACTTTATACTGGCAGTATGAACTTTCAGGTAAATTAACCTTTTTCTAATTTATTTTTACTGAAGGTTTGTCGCGGTGCTCAGATTTGCCAACCAACTAACTAAACCAATGGTATGAGACTATTTCGACACTAAAACTACTATGACCATTAGTTAGATGATTGAGATATTATCGCGATCACTGTAGTTCTTCTAAGTATTTTTATTTTTATGCTTAATGACCGACCGGTCGAATCCTATAGAGCTTTTGTTCGAAAGTAAAATACGCAATGAACAAGCGAAATGTACAAAAGGTTTAAAAATCGAGCAGCAGTTTTACATTGTTACTTTCACTCTTCATCCTTCGAAATTTCTGATTTTTTCTAATAATTTCGAGATTAAGTTGAAATGTTTGTATCCTTACTGTTCTTAATTTTCGGCCTAAAGTTCCATGCTAAGAGGTGAGAAGAAATTACGCGTAGACGACATTGTTTGTTTCCAAATGAGTAAAACTTTGTTAGACAAAGCACAAAAAGAGATAAATTAGCTTGCTCTAGACAATCTATCATTACTTTAGTACGTTAAGTAAGTTGTATACTTAATTTAATTTAAACCAGTGTAATTTAAAAACACCTATATTTATAAATAAATGAGGCTTGCAGTTGTAATTTCTCTATCTCGGCTATACTTCTAAGCCAGTTATCTAAAGTTACTACGAACTAGAATGCACTATACCTAGTGGGCATTTAGCTTTATAACAATTTAACTGCACGAGGCCGGCATAATAACAAAAAACAATAATAACATCACAACAGCTTGAAGACTCGTCTCATAAATCAACATTACTATCTACACCACTGCATCTGTTGTCAAAGCCGTACAGAGTCTATCTTCGGTTCTTTGAACAGCTGGATTACCTATGATGGCCGCTCGCAAAGACAATGGGTAATGGAAGCAATCAGAAATTTACTGCTTGTTGACGCTGGTGCAGGAACTATTGATTCCATATCGAAAAATAATTAAAGAAAAACGTATTAAGCAAGACTGGTATCTCACAATAAACTTACAGAGACTCGTAACTTTAGCATACATCAACTTCTGAAAAGTCCACCTGCATCTACTCGTATAATAAACTTGTACACCTGCATAAGTTTCAAACTACGTTTCCTAAACACATTGTACGTACACGTACAGTCCGGGGCACAGGTGCGCGAACGCGATCGGTTCCGCTTGAATTAAGTTTCAACTTCGCAAATACTGCTCACAGGCTCACATTCACTGTTCTTCCTGCACTGCTACCTGTTTAAATTCTATTCACAGGTTCTTAGAAGAGAATGGAAGTATTTCTTTACATTCAAGTTGAAAGTAGACGTCCAAAGTAATTGTAAACCTATTTTCTAAACTTTAGATACCTACCTGCGTCCCGCGGTTTCGCTCGCGTAAAAAAAAGCTGATTCACCAGTATAATAATATTAATTTAGTATAATAGATCACCTACCTTCTAACACAAATTATAAAACACGGCGATCCGTTAGTCTGTAGCTGCATGAAAGAAGGATAAACAAACAGACTTACCAACAAACCAACTAACTCAATTTCATATTTATAACATAAGTAAGGAAGTATGTATGAGAAAGATTAAGAGGTACGCACTTAATAATAATGATAAGATAAGAAAGTTCTTCAATAACTAAGTCCTAAATAACTAAGTTTAGATACTGTACAAGTTTCAGGCCTCAGTTAATCCTCAAGGCATCGGCATGTTCACGTTACATCGTTGTTGTAGGAAGGGTTACTACAGAACTAGGTATTCTGGATCGTAGCTCAGACTTGGGCATCGGATCTAGGAATCAAAGGAAATGGACACGCTCTTAGGTGGTATACCTACTTTGTTTGTAGCCAAATGCCTGTGTGTACATAAAAGTTTATACACACACACTTTGACACTTTGATAAGTTAACAAAAATAATTACTGTCGTAAGTTACTACCACAAAACTTAATGTAATAAATTTGCGTTTACACAACTTTCAGTGCTCAATTTTCTTTAGAAACACAATATCGGAATATAACAGGGAAGAAGCCTCTATACCTTAATACGGCAGTCCTACCAGACCAGTCTTGGTGTAAACTTGAGTACTAAGCTCTTTCTCAAATGTTTAAATCTTTAATTTCATTTCGACATATCCGATCCTAATACATCCATATAACGTCAAGTTGAGCTCATCTCCAGACATCCAAAGTTAATACCTTCTCACGTTGACTTGAGTCCAACCCCAGTCATTGTCTGTCAGCTCCATAACATTCCTTGTGCGTTATATTGTAAATGCCACTCATAGGAACAAGGTATTCCGGCCTTACAAGACTGACGATCTAGTCAGGTGTTGCATTCTGGGAAAACAGGCCAATCAGTGTTGAGGTATGTCTCGTCTCGGATAACAATTGAATTGCAGTACAAAACGTGCTCAATATAAATTGTGCTGTGTTTATATTAATATTGCAGTATTATAGTCCCTCTCTCGTCAAATTGGGCTGTTGATGCTGTCTTGCAAAAAAATCTGTTCCCGATTTTCTACTCTACCTAAAACACCTTAAGATAACCATTTTTTAATCCTTGTTAGAATTGAAGATTTCCTTTGATTTAAGCGCAAAATACTATGCAACCGAGTCTGTGCAAGACAAGGCGTTCAAGTAGCAAGAGCGTTTAACATATTCTCGTTCTCGGCATCAATGTCTCCGTGTCTCGGTGGGATTGTTCAACCGGGGACATAATCTCCTCAATAAATATTTCAGTTTTCATGGATCGATAAAAAAGACATTACCTCACTGACATATCAACGTAAAGCCTATACCGCTGGTCTTTGAAAAGAGGGTATGTTCGCTGTATAATGTATGGGTCGAAACCTAATCAAAAAAGAATTTGCGATATTCAATCCTAAAAGAGGTGATATATGGCGATAATGTTTTTATGAAACAATAACTGCTACGTGTGAAGCTAGGACCGAAAGCTCATTAATAGTGTAAATAATTATAACATTGCTATTATAAATGCAAAAGTTGCCTAAAAGTTTGTTACTTCACAGTGAAACGGCTCTACAGAATTGGATGAAAATAAGATATTTTATACAATTAACTATACCATAAGCTACTTTTAATCATCATAATTATCATTACCGTTTTCACCAGCACTGGGCAGGTATAACCGCGGGTCTCACCTGGAGACTTAAAAGGAGCATCCCAACAACACTTACGCAATAGAACGTAAGCGTTCCCATTTAAATTACAACAAAACGAGCATGCACATTGCACACGTTGCTAATAAATTAATATATACAAAAACCGCATCCTCTAAACGACCACATAAAGATGTCGCGCGCCATTCGACAATAAATTCGTAGATATAGCGGAAACTTTTCCTACAAATGGTAAATCGAAGTACTGCATACGCGCTGTATTTTAGCATTCTGACCACAATGCTGCTCGTCGGACGGAAAGGGCCACAGATGGGGACACATGGGGTTGTGACGTTGCGAGCAAATAAATTAACCTAAATATTGTGCCAGTGTACTCGTATTTTTAAACTCTCACCCCGCCAGAGGTTTGTGGCAAAACCTTACAAGTCTTGAATATCAGAGAAATTATGGGGCAACCTTATTATAGTACCTAAAACCATCTAAACACTAATTAAGAACTAAAACCTTTTGTCAGCAATTTACTTTGCCACATGCTATTATGCGTCCAGAAAAACAAGTCTGTTTATTTTTAGAATTCAGTTCCCTTTTTAGTTATTCAAACTCAAAGCTCGTATTCAGAAGCCCCAAAATATAATAATGTGAGATGGAACAGTCGTTATCTCCGAGTTCAGTGGGACGTCACATAAACTAGGCTATATCGCTCCTCCGGGCTAATCAGAGATTGATGGTACGATGCAGGAGTTTAACGAGCCGAGGACGGCAGAATGATCACCAGATGCTTTAGTATTGACAGGACATTGCGACTTCTATTTGAGCATTGTCACTTTGAAATAAGAATAGAGGAATACACGAGTACACCTACCTTTATTGTACACCAAACAAATGATACGAAAAAACTGCCTCATCGAATAAAACGATTTCTCCCAGATAACCTTTGTCGGAAAACAGGATGACAGAACTCACAGAATCGGAATACGGAAAACATATTTAAAAACCTTTTTATGAACGAGGTTTTATCTGAATAAAATAAAAAGTACTCGTCAAGACAAATTCATAAAGTCGAAATACGACAGAGTTATTTTATTTTGCTAAGCTCCTTCCACCTTCCGGCTCTATAATCAGAACAGATGAATGGGTTCACATTATTTCACTGTTATCGGAGTTACACAGGTATGCCAAATTTTCTCTTAATCGAACATCTGAAAGTGGGTCTTTATACTTACAAGATTTAATTACAGGCTGACAGACACCGGAAACGTAAACTAAATAAAGCTTGTAAATGGGCAGAAGATAGCGGTGGCTATTATATATATTATTTACATTTTTTATATTATTTTTATTTTTTATTTATTTATTTACTAGCTGACCCGGCAGACTTCGTACTGCCATACAGTACTTCTCTATGGTACTGCCTAATTAAATATAAACACTGCACAAAACACTATTTACAATTTTATACTTATAATATATTACAAATAAAGGTACGAATTTGTTTCGTGTATCAGTTGACAAAAGCAAACTCATCCATGAAAAAAATTATCTCCGTCACTCTCAATCTCATGGCATTTGTAATAAGTGCGATAGTGACAGAGATAATATCTCACTCACATGTCCATTGTCGGTTAGTACCAAGATTGATTTCACGGGCAAACGACATTATGTCTGTTATCGTCATTGTTACTGATATAGGCTTGAGCATGATTACAAGCAACTTCCATTGTTTATGGATCGGCCATTGGCCCGTTGCTGTGTGCAGTCGTTTGTTTAAAGGCGGGTCTACAACTGAGCGCGTGTACGAATCGCATGCATTGATCATAGTATGGACAATTGGACACCTTTGACAACATTATGTTCGCAAGTGGTTAGCGAGTAGTTCACATGCAAGTTATAATATCCTCTCGCGAACATAAATACGCGTACATTTTAGGAAAATCACGTATATTAGTATAATGTGCGAGCATATTTCTAAAAATTAAAAAAGTGATGTAAAATGTGACGCGTCCACAGTAATTCGAGACACGTAGCGTGCACGGATCGTGCGCGTGCGTTGTGCGTGCGCAGCGCGCTGTTGTGGACCCGCCTTTACGATAGCATACCTAAAGATAACAAGTTATACGCTAAAATAGAGCCTGTATCTGTCAGACATTATTATCCAAGATGCTACAACAGCCCGGATGTTAAAGACATACGTTTACGATAGACAGATAAATTGGACGATCCAGTCCTTATTGAATCGTCCAATTTATTGTTCCAGAAGCGAGTAAAGAAAAATTGCAGCTTTCTGTTTCCAACTAAGAAATTTAATTACGCAATAGTCTACGCTACGGCTTTGCCTTCCATTTTGCAAACAGTGACTTGGAAGCGAGGACGCGCGATGAATAAATGAGAATTTGAGAGAGGTACAGGTAGTGGGGTAACTTTGCCAATTTATTTGTTTAAGCTCGCGGTTGCGCCAATTGTGTTGGCGAGAGTCGGATGAGGCACCGCCTCGTTCAACAATTTCTCGAAGTGTTTATTTGCGTTACAAAATTCTTGATGTAAATCGCTTACTGTTGAACATGATACTCGTAACATTTAATATCTTGAAGTCGTTAGCTATCTTACTATATTTAGCACCTTTGGATGCCAGGCCACAGGGTTTGGATTCAAATCCCGACAATACGCTTGAAAGAAAATATCACGAGGTCAATATAGCTTGGTACCGGGTCACTTTTTCAGAATTTAGATAGCTAGTTTCTATACTATGTTAAAGTTAAAAGTCTGGCGCCAAGGGTCTAGTAGATTGTTTCGTAGATCGTTTATAAAAAAAGTAAATAGTGTAGTATAATATAGTGTGTTATTAAATAAGTCGTATGTCTTAGAGTGTCTCATCTTTCACGGGATAATTCCCATTCCAACCACCACATGTTTACCACCTCTGATCACAGCAGGTCAGATGTGGTCAACCACAAAAGGATCATAATAAATTACCCAAACATGATGTTAGAATATGTTTGCCGACCTGTACTCGTAAATACTTCCTATGGTTATGTTAATCAGGACCGACCGCGAGCGTTTGAATAATTACCGGATAGTGAGCAATTTCCGGAGAGTTTTCTGGCTAATTCGAGCCTCACGGTAAATTCGTGGTACAGGTGATACGAAAATTTGGATACCTCAGTCCTCGCTACAACTTTTTAATTTTATAATCCTACTAATATTATAATAGGTAGGTATATGCGAGAGCATGTGTGTGAATATTTGTTACCACATAGATCTCCGTAAGTACTGAATCGAATTTGATAAAATTTGAAATGGAGATCGCTTATGCTCTAGATTAACACATAGGTTACTTTCCATCATCACTATTTATCATCACCTTGCAGGTGAAACCGCAAACCGCAACTAGTATCAAAATATTTGACAAAAACTACTTTGAAGTGATTTATTTTTTACTGTAAGCGTTTAGAAACATCTTATTACTGTTGACATCGTTCGCGTTGTCTCAGTATGGATAAAATAATACTTTGACAACTTTGATTTAAAACAAACCCTTGGTATTGTAGAGTATTTGGTACCTTATAAAAGCATATACTCGTATATGAAATCCTAAATTTATACATTTAAGGAGCCAATTTTCAAGTTACTTCCTTCGACGTCACAGCAACAATAACTCACAATAAGAGCTGACGGGAAGATCTCAGCCCAGTCCCAATCGAGGGGGGAATAAATAAAGATTTGCACATATCGCCGCGCCGCAGCCTTCTATTATTTACGACCTTATTAACTTGGCATTAAGCCGGATGTTGTCTGCAGTCTTAGGTATTGAGAAGAGAAGTTGAGGTACAATTTAGATGTGGTAGATTCATGTGCTAATTAAGACCACAAATCTTAAAATCTAAAATAGTCGGCCTGTTTGGCTCAGCGGTAGTGTATCCGCCTTATAAGCCAGAGGTCCCGGGTTCGATTCCCGGCCGGGCAGATGTTTGAATGATGAATTTAAATATCTGTTCTGGGTCTGGGTGCTAGTTGTCCTTGTCTTTGTGTGTGTTCCATGGCATCCTCGACACAGGATTTATTCCTAGTGGGGAGCTATGAGTGTGAAACGTTTACGTTTTAAAAAAAATAAAAAAAAATAAACAAAACGGAAATATTAATAAATTTAGTAAGTTTTAAATAATAACTTTATGTCAGTATTAATTTTATTACTAGTTGTAGTTATTAGTAATACACCAGCAAGTAAAAATAGCATTATAAAACTAATTACAACACTCGAAAAATTTCATTGAAATTAACAAAATATTCATCAAAATTTCGACATACTCGTAACACTCTTTGAACTTAGCGAAATACGTCAAAGTAAATTTAAAGTCTCATATTTTGACGGACAGCTCATGAAGTTGAACAGCCGTCTAAGCCGAATCGCCTTGGCCTTCGTCTCGCTCTGTTAGCTAGAGAAGAAGCAAGACAAAAGCCAACGCAATTTAGTTCAGGCTTTGCTAACAGTTTGCGGTGCGGCCCCAGGTCACTTTCTCGTAGCACGGACCGAGAGCAAACTGTCTTTCCACCGCTTTTATCCACGTAGCAGTGACCAAACTAGAATGGATGGAGACCTACGTTTGACCGTCATCTCGCGTACTGACTACTGATGCAGTCTACGATGGAGCACGCTTCCCATAAGAAGCCTAGAACGACTAGATTAACTCTTTATTGTTCACACTATTAATTACAAACAAAAGGATAATAACATTTAAAAACATTTAAAATTGGGGAGACCTTTGCCCAGCAGTGGGACATTACAGGTTAACTAAAAAAAAAAAACATTTAAAAGGATTTGTCGGCCTGTTTGGCTCAGCGGTATTGTATCAATATACCTCTATATAAAAGTGAATGTCGTGACTGACTGACAGTCCGCCTTATAAGCCAAAGGCCCCAGGTTCGATTCCCGGCCGGGCAGATGTTTGAATGATGAATTTAAATATCTGTTCTGGGTCGGGGTGTTAGTTGTCCTTGTCTTTGTGTATGTTCCATGGCATCCCCGACACAGGATGTATTCCTAGTGGGGAGCTGTGAGTGTGAAACGTTTATTTATTTATTTAACATTTAAAAGTAGTGCAACAACTGGCGACCTATTCGCTCTCTTTCAAATAACCTTGTTTGTCTCTTTCTCGGGGGACAAAAACGGGGGAAAGACTATTTCTCCCCGCAAGCGCATCGCTTTGTTTTTTGGCTTAGCGCTTTGTGCTAGGTATCGCTAAAATTGTTAGCTTTTAATTCCCTTTTCATCTCGCGATCTCACCTGAACCGTGCCATATTCAGGCAGTTCAGGCAAACGGGGGCGCGGCATTCAATCCTGCCTGCTCTGATTAAAACGCGAGCCGTCAAAAGTCCTAGGGATGACTTTAGAGGGAAAAAATGGGACGAGCTGACTAGCACATACTCGCGCACATTTCAAGTGTACACATAAAATGTCTGGAAAACTGTAACAAATGAATGAGTGAAGAAAACTGTAAAATAAAAAATATACAGTTTGGCGCCAAAAATCAAAGCGTTTAGGTTTTTTTGTTACAATTTTTTGTTTTCAATGACACTTGCATCAAAGACGAATCTTACGACATTTCATCCATCAAAATTGGTTAAGCCAACATAATAAAAGTTAAATTTCATTTGTCAATTTAAGCCCAGATTCAGCATAACAGCAAAAGAAAACCTCATCCTATTTTTTGCCAAAAAAATACACCTATTTATCATTCATACTTTTTCGATAAAAAATCCAGCTGCAGCTGCAATTTCCCAGCACTAGCGTGTCACGTCACTACGTTTGTTACGATTCAAAAATAGAATTGCAATTCGGAGCGCACCTGATAGTTATGAAAAGTGAAAAAGTGGGTGACGTACAACGCTTGCACGAATCTCTATTAGAGGTAGGTCATTCAACTGATGTGGTATTCATACGGATAAATGTCCATGATATACAGGGCTATAACGAAAGGGCTCATAGGTTCATTCTAAGTCGAAAAAGGCTCATAGTATTCAATTTTTGAAAAATTTTTACAATGGGCTCAGACATGAAATCACGAAAAAAAATCAGCTGTTCCATATATTTTATCGAGCATCATTGTGGTTTTTCTATGCCGATTTTATTTCTTGATTTCTGGGTTGGTACCATCGTAAAAGTTGTTCATAATGATGAGTATTATGAACCCTTTTCGGTTTAGAATACCCTTTAAAACGATACTTTCTGAGATTTTATATACCAAAGGCATTATGTTGAGTTGAGACTGGTTTAAGGCAAAAATGGTTTATTTTCATCTTTGTGGTCTTTTTTAAAATATTTGTTTGTCTATTGTCTTTCTTAATAACCCTGTTAAACTATAAACTACACTTGGTCGGTATAATAGCTGCTAAATGGTGAGCACTCTCCATCATTCGCTCGCGTGCTTTACAAGAGGCCTATTCAGTGCTTTTATAAAGCTCATATCTGTCAAAATTTCAATTGCCTCCCATCCTCTCATATTACTAGGAGTCTCTTCAAAAATCGAGGTTTACTATCGGTTAAAATAAATAAATGAACTATAAAAGCCAATAGTTTTAGGCCAATGATAACTGAGTAAAAAATTGTTAAACAAAGTACTTATGCAAATATTAGAATGCTGACCATGAAAGATGTTTAAACATAAGTACGTGGCAACCTACATTAAGATACACACGCATTTGCATTTATAACATTAGTGTTGTGTTTCTAGTGTATTTCCTCTTTCACCCACAGACTAAATCCAATAGAAATACATTTGAAAACAGTTATTTGTAGATGAACTGCCGCAGTAACGCCTGATTCAATAAATTGATTTACTTTTAAAAGAAAATGAAAAAGATAAAACTAAGTATTAAAATTAATTCCTTTTTTTTCACTTAAAAAAATCTATTATAATGATTTCAATTTAGCCTAACTTCCCTCGGTGTAAGTAGTTCATACACGCTCTACACGGTCCCAGTGGATTATCACCCTAAGTGTTGAAAAATGCAATTGTAATTCTCTCAAAGCTAGTGCTACTCGTAGTACGATCAGTGACTCGGAAGTGCAGTCATGCGTCACACATTAGATTGTGATTGCACTTTACGCCCCATTAAGCCTCTTTCTATAGGACTAGGCTAGCCCACTCGCGGTGAGTATACGACTAATATATGAAGAGAATTACTAAAATCCAAATCCACGAAGCCTCAGGACTCATGGTACTCATCATTATGAACAACTTTTACTATCGGACCAACTCTAATATTGCGGAAAAAGAAATCAGGTGTTCCATAGAAAAATGTCAATGACACTCGACGTACGTAACAGCTGATATTTTTTCGCGATATCAGGGTTGGCCCCATAATATAACTTGTTCAAAATGATGAGAACTCTGAGTACTTTTCGCCTTAACATACCCTTTCTGTAGAACCCTGTATAATCCTAATTGCACCCTGCGGTTTCATCAGCGCGGTGATGTCCCAAATATGTTACAATTTTTTTTATTGACATGTCTTTGTACCTTTAAATTACTTTAATATAAAACATGTAAGCATAAAAACGCCAATTCGTCGCTCCAGTCCAGGCACACAAAGTGAGGGTTGTATCGTTTATTGTCTCCGTCAACTCCGAGGTGTTTGCTAGATCAACTATTTCTTATTTGCTTAACATTATATATACCACAAGTCATAATAGCATGCATTACTACGTTATACCAAATCGGTAGGTAAGGTAATTGCTACATTACCATAATACGAGCAAACCGTAAAGTAGTTTTTGCGCCTCGGAACGATGTTTGCTTTATTTTCATAGAAGTAAATATCTAGAGATGGTGACTCAAACTGCGTCTCGTTATGTTTGGATTTTATAGGGTTGGTGCTATCCATAGAAATGTATGCTACTGTGTACTATTGAAGCGTATTTCTAGGTGTAAGGTATATGTTTATGAGAGGCTCTAGGGAGTCGCGTGATGTACGCGTCCGTCTGGTCGTGCGGGTCGTCCACAACTGAGTTCACAATAAGCTGCATACCTAATTGCGTCCACCGTGAAGTCGGTTATATTTGACATGTTCAATTGTTCATTCTCCCTATCCTTACGAAGTAAAATAAACATATCAATGTTTATTTTTGTAGTTTGTAAAATGTAGATGTGCTACGAAAACTGCTACGAGCTACGGGCTACGCGTGCTGGGACTGGAATATGTAGCTTTGTCGTAGAACCTCTACCAATGTTTCTAAATATATAGTTTTATTTATTTTCAAATTTATTCACACGTACTAAATAGTTTCCAATTTAGACTTTTTTCTCTTTTTTTAAAAGGTAGCGAGCTTCTTTAAGCTCGCTAGCTTTTTATTTACTGTAAGTCAACGGTGCTAGTATGTCTCACTAAAATGACTAAGTCAATTTGTAGCTAATTCAAGCTGTAGCTAGTTATTGCATACAAACAATATTGCGGCGTTAGAGCAAAGTGAAATATTTCCAATTATCGTGCCATCTACAAAGGAGGTGTATACAATAATTGAATAAAGCCTGAGTAATTGTATCCGGGCAGGATCGGGATTCAAATTCCATTAAGCGCCGAGTAAGGTTATTGGCACGTTGGTGTATGATATTACATCGCTGTAGATGGAAATTGGGGAGAAAAGGAAAAACGTATAGGAAAATTTTCTCCTCTAATTTAATATGTTTTGTCGACTGTTCACTTTCGGTGGGTATCACTTGAGATCGCGCGAGGTGGTACGCAAAAGCGAGACCCTACAAAGGCGATACGTCGAGCGTGTACAGCCGGCATTAAAGAGCACCATGTAATTTCATCTGAAAGAGATCGCTTTAATTAATAAAACTGCCAATTAGAAACCTAGTCCATAGTACTATTAAGTGTCTTAAAATTTGCGTAAGAAAAAAAAAATAAAAAGTCGGTCTTTTTAGAAAGGGTTTTCTAAAGAAGACCAATTTTTATCTAAAAAAATGTTAAACTAACGAATGCATCTTAATGCAAAGTTCTACTAAAACCCTAGACCCGGATATCTTGAAACCAGTAGCCATTGAACCACCTCATGCATATCTATCGTCTGGTTATCTCTTACTAGGTTCTTAGCAAGCGATTGGTCTTAGCAATATCGTGCGAAGCTAATGAGGTGATTAAATGGGATTGGTTACGGTTGACGTCATCATTATCGGTCTAGTTAGTGTTCATCCATTACAGTAGGCTTAGCACAGGCCGTGGACAAATTGTCTTTTTACAATTGTTAAAATCATAATAGGTATATTTATTTGGAATTTTCATTACTGGTCGCAATAAAAAATAAAATTATGAATAATTAATTATAAAGGTACAATTTGTACCAGTATCATGCACATGTTTCATACAATGTACATATAGTAAATAACAAGAACATTATTTTTACAAAACAAAAAACAAAAACCGACTTCAAAAGACCGACTATTGAGTTATTCATCTATTTGTCGCGCACGTACTTAATGCAAATTTAAGACTTATATGGTTTTCTCATGAATATCATTATCAGAATTGGACTAAATTGAAATGGGACCAAATGGGAAGCGTCAGCTTTCTAATAAAAAAAGAATCATCAAAATAAAAACATAAAAAAAATAATAAAAAAAAAACATACAGACGAATTGATAACCTCCTCCTTTTTTGAAGTCGGTTAAAAATCAATGAAATGTCAGATATACACCGCGAGAACGAGACAGGTATATTCTAGTTCATATCTGCGCTCGGATGAAACCGAGGAAAGGACTATTTCTCTCCGCAGCGCGCTAGACTTGGGACATAGGTATTTCCTAAAAAGAACGCCACGGTACACGAACCTTTGCCTTACACATCCCTTTATTATATTTCTTAAAGTAAAAACGTACCTATATTTCTTAATTTTTTTAGTAGACATTAGCAATCTTTTGTTTCAGATTTGGCTTTTAGGTATATTATCCAAAATATACCCAATTATTTACGATTACAAAATACTTTAGACTTTTGAGATGAATGATAGTAATTTTGAAATTAAGCTTCCAATATGGTCAAAGTTTCACTCACAGCATACAGATCAGTTCTTCCAAGAAACTAAGCACGAGCCGTCAGCTTAGCTAATGAAACTCTTCCAAGTTTGTCACATGCTAGAACTAGCACTGACTCGGATCCGATCTTATTACAAAGTTAACGAAGGAGTTGATTGGCTATGAAGTTTATGACAATATAGCTTTTCAAGATGATACAAACACTGGTTCTAAATCTTTGATAGAGAGCCCGTTAGGTAAGTAATCATTAAGCCGGCGACAGACCTGAGCTTTTTGCCGTAACGTAGCATTCGAAGCGAGCGTGGTGGAGCACGCGGCGCTCGCAGCGAGCGGATCGGCTCGCTGTACTGACCTGCAACATTTCGTCGTAACGTAACGTTACGTTACGACGAAATGTTACAGGTCAGTCGCCGGCTTTAAATTAACAACAGGATTCTTACTCGTAGTCACAATTTTTGTCGTAACGGTATTTGCCACCTTTTGTTTTACTAAGTCTGTCAAAATTTGTTTTAAACGCAACTATCTCTTTGAGACACTGATCATATGAAATTAATCAGTGGGAATATCTTAAAAATAATATTGCAAATGTTGTAAATGTTCGATTTGATATCTAATATACTGACGAAACAATTTGAAAAATAAATATATTTTTAAATATAAATACTGTTCGTATTTCCAGCTAGGACAGCTCCATTTGAAGTCATGTTTCGAATTTTTTAGTCGGATGGACAACAAATGTTACTCGTATGTGTCGTATTGCAATAGATAATTCGGACATTTATACGGTCCACCGAAGTCGGATTGATCAATGATACGGTCAGATGATCACTGCACCAAACTTTTCTAGGTTCCACGTTGAGAAACAGTGTATCAGCAGTGCCTTGACCGGTTTAATCAACGTGCGACGACCACGTATCGATAGATTAAGAAACTTCGCCGAAGTACGTGTCATAACGAGGTTCTAAACTTCAGGACTGGAACTTATGAGATTTGTTCAGTGAGCTATGTCTAGAGTGAGTTTCTGTCAGTAATGTCAGTTTACAGGATTACAAAGAAAGGCTATACTAAGCCAAGAAAGACTCAAAGTACTTATAATTGTGATTAATGGTTAAAAATAAGAAATATTCGATAACAAATCTATATATATAAAAGTGAAGGTCGTGACTGACTGACAGATCAACGCACAGCCTAAACCGCTTAAGCTACAAACGTGAAATTTGGACAAAAGTTTTATATCAAAAAGCGGACGCACACTAAGAAAGGAATTTGCCCAATTCAACCCTTAAGAGGGTGAAAAGGGGTGTTTAAGTTTGTATGAAAAATTTTTTTTTCTTTATGCTACGATTATCAAACTTTGCGAATATACTAAAGTTAAAAAAATAATTGACACCTATTTCAACATTTTTTAAAAATCAACCCCTAAAGGGGTGAAACGGAGCAATAAAGTTTGTATGAAGATTTTTTTTTTAATGCTGTGGTTATGAAACTTTGCAAATATACTAAGCTTAAGAAAATAATTGACACTTATTTTTTTGTTTTTTGAAAATCAACCCCTAATGGGGTGAAACGGAGTATTGAAGTTTGTATGGAAATTTTTTTTTTGATACTGTGGCTACGAAACTTTGCAGATATACTAAGCTAAAAAAAATAATTGACACTTATTTTTTTGTTTTCTGAAAATCAACCCCTAAAGGGGTTAAACGGAGTGTTGAAGTTTGTATAAAATTATTTTTTTCCTAATACTTCGATTATTTAACTTTGCTATTGTAATAAGCTAAAAAAAATATTAGATACCTGTTTCATTATTTTTTGAAAATCCACCCCTGAAAGGGTTAAACAGATAAAAGTGAATGTCGAGACTGACTGACAGATCAACGCACAGCCTAAACTGCTTAAGCTACAAACGTCAAATTTGGACAAAAGTTTTATATCAAAAAGCGGACGCACACTAAGAAAGGAATTTTCCCAATTCAACCCCTAAGGGGGTGAAAAGGGGTGTTTAAGTTTGTATGAAAAAAATATTTTTCTTAATGCTACGATTATTAAACTTTGCGAATATACTAAAGTTAAAGAAATAATCGACACCTATTTCATCATTTTTGAAAATCAACCCCTAAAGGGGTGAAACGAAGTATTGAAGTTTGTATGGAGATTTTTTATTTGATGCCGTGGTTACGAAACTTTGCAAATATAATAAACTAAAAAAAATAATGGATACTTATTTTTTTGTTTTTTGAAAATCAACCCCTAAAGGGGTTAAACGGAGTGTTGAAGTTTGCATGATTTTTTTTTTCCTAATACTACGATTATTTAACATTGCAATTGTACTAAGCTAAAAGAAATATTAATACCGGTTTCATTATTTTTTGAAAATCAACCCCTAAAAGGGTTAAACAGATACAAGTGAATGTCTAGACTGACTGACAGATCAACGCAAAGCCAAAACCGCTTAAGCTACTAACGTCAAATTTAGACAAAAGTTTTATACCAAAAAGCGGACGCACACTACGAAAGGAATTTTCCCAATTCAACCCCTAAGGGGGTGAAAAGGGGTGTTTAAGTTTGTATGAAAAAAATATTTTTCTTAATGTTACGATTATTAAACTTTGCGAATATACTAAAGTTAAAGAAATAATCGACACCTATTTCATCATTTTTGAAAAATCAACCCCTAAAGGGGTGAAACGGAATATTGAAGTTTGTATGAAGAATTTTTTTTTGATGCTTTGGTTACGAAACTTTGCAAATATTCTAAACTCAAAAAAATAATTGACGCTTAATTTTTTTTTATTCAACCCCTAAATGGGTTAAACAGAGTGTTGAAGTTTGTATCAAAATATTTTTTTCTCAATACTACGATTACTTAACTTTGCAAATGTACTAAGCTAAAAAAATACTATGTATCTGTTTCATAGTTTTTTTTTTTAATCAACCCTTAAAGGGGTGAAACGGGGTATTAAAGTTTGTTTGGAAATATTTTTTTCTTAATGCTACGATTATTTAACTTTGCAAATGTACTAAACTAAAGAAAATAATAGATACCTGTTTCATTATTTTTGGAAAATCAACCCCTAAAGGGGCGTGGTAAATATAGTACAGAGAGAGAATTGTAATGACTCACTGACAGACAACGCACAGCCTAAACCGCTGGTCGAAGAAATTTGAAATATGGAGGGTGTGTTTGTCTTGATGAGTAAACGTGAACCAAGAAAGATTTTTTTGAAATTCAACCTCTTAGGGGTGAAATAGGGTGTTAAAGTTAGTATGGAGAAGCATTGTTTTTTGACGCCTCGGTATTGAAACTTTACAATAATACGAAGCTTAAAAGAATAACGAACACCAATTTCACCATTTTTGGAAAATCAAACCCTGTGGGGGTGAAATGGCGTAGTAAACATAGTACGGAGAAATAATTTGTTTTGATGCTAACTCAATGAAACTTTACAGATGTACTAAACTTAAGGCAGGTAAACAACATTCTGAAAAAATCTAAAACCTTCGGAAAGTCCAATCCTCGAGGTGGAACTGCTAATTATCTCGAAAACTAAAAACATTTTTACCAAAGCGCTGAGACTAAAAAGTCACCAAAACCTCGGACCTTTCTGGAGCCATTAAAATAACATTAAAAAAATGGCCGCCATACAAACTTTGAGGGCCTATATCTCCGAAACGGTTGAAGATGGGTGGGTGTTTGACTAAATGTCATCGGAGTTAGCTACTTGATGGTGGCGGCGAAAATCCAAATGATTCAAAATGGCCGCCATTTTTCTAAATGATTCGAGGGGGCTGATTTATTTCATCCGGGGGTTTTTTGGGGTCCCTGCTTCAATTTTGTGACGCTTTTTACATGCTCTCAAAAAAGAAGGGTTAAATTAATTATTGGTTCCCGAGGTATAGTCCACGCGGGCGAAGCCGTGGGCGGAAGCTAGTATGTCAATGAACTGGACAAATTGTATGGAACAGCTGTTTTTGACATCGAAAAACTGTCACGGGCAAAACTGCGGGATGCAGCTTAGTAATATCTGCTACTAAAAAACTTGGTTGGGGCTTTACTTTCATAAATCATTATTTTATATATTATCATAAAGTATTATTTTACTCATAATATGATACGAACAATGTAGTTGCAATGTAACTTAATTACAACTGTATACATGATCATATGTTCGCGATACCGTATCTGACAATAACGGTAATGAGGCGTAACAAGTCGATCATTTGCCGTAATTAGAAGTGCAATGGCCGTGGCGGAGCTTACAAGCAGAGCGGAACTTGCACGCTAATATTGTCACCACGACAAACGTGTCCGTATGTATATCTGCGTCTATAACTTTAACATGTCTATTGTCTATGCTGAGATGTTTATAATGGCAGTGTGTATGTCCGATCAAAATCTAGAAAAAAAGAAAATGAAAAGAATGTATATGTATAATATGTATAATAATTATGTTAATTACTTAGACTTATACCAAAAACTATCGAAATATGAAGGCGATTAATTTTTTATCGATTGCTTTATAACTATTCAAAATAGTAAAGGATCCGAGTATAGAACGACCTTTACCGAACTGGTTAATGGATGAAAAGTGTTTTATAGGCTACGGAAATGTAACGGTAGTAATAATGTTAATTTTTTAATTCATTACTTTTTTTAAGTTTTTGTTTAAGTAAGCTTTACTTAACTTCGTTTAATGTAATCCTCAAATAAAAAAATCTTTGTAAAGGTGACTTATCTGTAATATTCAATGTTTTTTGAGGTCAATCTTCATATATTTCTGATTTGTCAATATTTCTGGTTTATCATAAGTACTATGAGCTTTTTTCGGCTGAGCATACCTAAGAACCCTGTACATGGGTTATAATTATAACGCCGTTTTTCCTATAGCCCTACAATTTTCACGACGACGCGCGACGTTGCTCGCTAGTTTCAATCTCTGTGCCCCATCAACTGAAAACAAATCGGCAAAGAGTGCAAAAGAGTATCAAAGAGCCAAAGAGCTCAAAGTTTCGTAAAATCCCCGCCGTCTTCGCGGGAATCCGGTCAATCCTTTATACTTCCGTTTGTATTGCATTTCCGGAGGCTTAACATTTTCAAAAAGTAAAATCCTTTGCGTGGCTATCGGGATCGGAAGGCCTACCTCTACTGTGGTGGTTCTAACACCTGCATGGAATTGTGGAGGTAGTTTTATTTTTATTTTCAAAACCGCGTATGGTATTAATGATTTACCATGAATACCACAACGTCGTTTACGACGTTTGTGTTTTGCATCACCTGTATAAATTTTTATTAAAACACACACTGCTTACTTTCCGGCCAGTGTTTGGATGAGAGTCAAAAATATAGAAAGAGAGAGGGGGAAAGAAAGAGAGGCATTTACAACTGCACTTCAGCAGTGCTGTAACTAGCCTTTTATGCACCCGGTGCGAGCTTTCAAAACTGCGCCCCTGACCTAACTAGCTACCATGCATGAGATAAAACTAGATACTAGTCTGGTCATTTCTGCGCCCCTCCAGGGTCTGCGCCCTGTGCCTGGGCACTGCTGGCACCGCCCTAGTTACGGCACTGCACTTCAGGTTTCTAATGATCAGGTTGAATGTTCTCCAACGACTACATATGTTAAAGTCCTAAGGTCAACCTTGAAGATGCATATCGACTAGTACAACTAACACCAAGACGTGGAGCAGATATTTAAATTCATCATCCAAGCGTCTGCTCAACCGATAATCGAATCCGGGACCTCTTGCTCCTAAGGCAGAAATACTACCACTGAGCTAAACCGGTATTCAATAGAAAAAAGTTATTAATAAAATAACAACAGACAAACTCCGATGAAAACTCCACGTCATTCCCATAGATCATTGCTATCGGAACTTGTTTTCCCTTTGAGGTCAACTTTTCCCCTTCTTTCCCCATCCATCAGTACATTCTGAATAGAAATATCTGACATAGTGGGCTAAAGCCATTTCGGACATTTCTCTAGACGGCTTTTGTAGGATCTGCTCACACATAATACATGCGGTTGCATGTCTGGCTTGGATGCATACAAAAATTGTCTTGTAAATACATTTCTAAAGTTGCATGGACGTAAATATTTTATCTTGAATTTTTGGTCGTCGAATTTGGCTAATATTCGGTTTAAAAGCGTTTTATAGTTTATTTTAGGTACATGTTTTTTAGATTGTGAGCGAGTCTCAATTCTGTCTGCTTATGAAAAAAACTTTATTTTTGCTGAAATTTTAATCGCATAATAAATACAAGTTAACTGTTTTGTTTCTTGCTCAAAAACGCATAATTATGTAAATTTTCAAAATCTTCCAAAAACATTCACCATCGACCATTTTCCACCTTAGCAACCTTAGCACGAGCCATTGACATTCTGTCTATCCACCGTTTTTATCCGCATGTAGTTGTGACAAGGCTAGAATATGCTTGTCTCTTTCTCGCATAATAAAAACGGCCGCAGACCATTTGTCCACGGCCCATTTTTTTTTTTTTTTTTTTTTTTTTTTTTTTTTATGTAAATGAGTCACGAGACGAGCAAATCGCTCGCCTGATGTTAAACGTCACGTCAAACCAAACCAAACCTGCTGCCATTGGATCTCCTTTTCAGCGGACCATCTTTTGAAAAACATTCCAAATATATATTTTTTGTTCTATTTTTTATTAGGGTGCCTTTCCAACTAGTGAAGGTTGGCAATCAGCTCTGCATATTTGGTCTTGTCCTTGGCAAGGCGAAAGAACACAAATTAACATTAATCAAATATTGATGTTGCCATTAATAAAATATTGATGTTGCCTTAAGCAGGTCTGTTTGAATATTCTACATTATCCGGGTGATATCCGCGCGGTGCCGACCAATCCCGGAATTAACATAAACCTCTGTAATGACCGGAAGCCGGATAACATGGCGGTGTTTCCCCTACAGGTGAAACGTATTTCATGTTTACAATACTTACTTATTCTGCTACTATAATAACTTAATTGTCATTCCTTTAAAACATTAAATACGTTTTGATGTATTCAACATTAAAATAATACATAATTTTAGCAAATTCAACTTTCCGGGCCTGAATAAAAAAAAAAATTAACACAACGAATATAGACACTTTGATAGCGTAATATAGAAATAAAAATACAGAAAATTTATTTTCACAAAAAATAATAGATCATAGCGTTCCACACTCACAGACTTAAAATCCCTGTGTCCTTACAGGCCGAATGTTACTTAGTAACTATTACCTAATCTGTACCAAATGGCTAACCCCAGTGTCCCAATTTATTTGACCGCCCTAAAGGCCTGTGGCATAAAATACTCTGCGAAACCCCCAAGAAAAATTACAGCAACATTTTCGCAACATAAACTTGAATTAAGACAGAGGCATTAGGAAGTTATTACATTACAAAAGCTTAATAAAAAAACCTTGGACGGGCCAATTAAAATGTATCAGGTTAATCTTGAAATGGCGCGTAAAAACGCCTTCTTCAAACAAAATACCCCGTGTCGTGTAATTTTGAAGAAACAATGGTTTGTTTTAAGGGAATTTCTTTCCTCGACTTTGATCGCGGATCCTCGTTGTTAACGATATAAAATGCTTGTTTTAATTAACGGAATCCCTTCTCTAGCCGCTTTCTCAAGGAGCTTTTTAAGAAAAAATGAAATCCGATTTTAGTTGGTTATTTCAACTAACGATGACGAGTGATTATTATTCGTTATTTATGCACCTAGCCGTAAATTTATTATTTGGCTTTGATATAACTTTTCTGATATTTATAAATTCATATAACTATTTTTGAATCGTATTTTTAACCATCTATGCAAAAAGGGTTGTTATAAAGACCACTATGTGTTTCTATCTGTGGCATCGAAACAGGTGAACAGATTTATCTGCAGTTTTTTTTTGAAAGCAGGTTTCTAGCGTCTGTTCTTAGACATGTTTCGTCAAAATCGGTATAGCTGTTTCAACATTTGAGGGTTTTGTAAATTTTAGTATTACTTACTAACTCACTCACTCCATTATTATACTCTATTATTCTCTCTATAAATCTATACCTATAAATATCTGCACTCTGTAGTCAGTCTAAAGTCTTTTCTTTGCTGAGCTGTTTATGACGCTGACTTTAGCACTTCAATTTTGGTATTCGTATTTCGAACGGCACGACTTTCGTAACGGTATCGACTCAAGTCATAGGTATTCAACCGAACGTCAATGTTGATAGATTCCAGCTTTCACGTATTGAGCCAAGAGTGGGCACTGCTTTGACCAAGGTTCTTCTCGCTTTACATCGTTCACTGGAACTGTATACGTTGAGAATGTTGTACGGCTAGCTTATAGCGCGGCACTTAACCAGTCAAGCTTTGCTCGCTTTGGTTTGCTTTGTCTATCCTATTATAGTAATATTAAAATGGCGAAGGTTTGTGTGCGTGTATGTGCGCGTGTGTGCGAATATTTGTTACTCCGTTACTACTTAATCCATTTTAATAACATTTGTTTAATAAATAGCTTATTCTATCTTTCTTTTTATTTAGGTACATCGGACAAGGCATGCGTTTGACCACAATCTCACCTGATGGGATGCGAGGATGTGGTCGATGTGGCTTGCCTAGGAAAAACCTATTCACTCTATCTCTATTACATATGTTATTAAGATGGATTATGCTCTGGATTAACACAAGTTATTTCACCGTTTCATTATCACTGCGCGGGTGAAACCGTGAGTACAGCTAGTAATTGTATAAAAAATTCTACTTAAATAATTCAAAAAGTTTTTACGTAACTATTATCGCTATTCGATATCAGTAACCTCTCCGACTATAGAAATTTGTAGAGCATTGTGACAACTCTGCGAGACAGAATTTATCAATGAGTTACGCGAATTGCTGGCCACAGTTGAGATTTACGACTGTCGCAGATTTTGACTTCGGTATAACTCGGTTTTACTGTTCAATGGTTTCGTGAACTAAAAGATATTACGTTGACCTATCTACTGGAAAGGTCAACGGTTTACATTTTAAGTATTTTATTTTTTTAAACAATGGGTTTCGAATTACGAATTTTATTAGTGACGAATTTTGAAGCACAAGCTTTGAGTTAGTTAAGATATTCGAAGCTCATTAATTAGCACTATTGTTCTAATATTTTTAACTAGGCAAATGATAAATGTGTTTCAGAATTATTTCTAATAAAAAATTAACATAATTTTACACTGTTATTTCAGTATAAATTTATCAAATTAAATGCTACTCAGCATCAATATCCAGTCGATCTTTTCAGGCTTCAATTAGGTGACCGTGAGTGATATTTACAACAAAGCGCTAAAGCCATAATTTATTCCAGCTCAATTTCACTGATATTTCGTCACTTCCATCCAAAATAATTGATTGCGATCGGGGGCCATCCATAAATTATTACACACGAATTTTATAATTTAAAAAAATATCGAATCTCCTTTTCCATTTTTTTTCGAATTTAGCAACTTGTCTCACGAAAGTTGTTCACTTTGACGTGTCAAGAACACCTTTAAGTATTGTATTACTTCACCTTTCAGTTACACCTTATATACTATATTTTAAAATGTTACGTCACGAATTATACCTAATACCTACCACCCGCTTTTCACACAGTGACATTTCGTCGACCCTCCCCCCCCCCCCCTTTACGTGTGACGTAATTTATAGATGTCCCCTCTTGAATGGCACATGCATTTTCATGGCCTCCAAAATAGAAGATACGATTCGGAAATAGAGCTCGATTTATATTGGCCATGTAATATGGATTGAAATAGCTACCGGGAATGTCGGCTTTAGATAACGTAGAATTCATGTGCCGTCAGTATTGGAAATGTGATTCTATTCCAGAGAGTCGGTATTAGGTTGCATTATATTAGGGGTTATTTCCTGTCAATCGATGTAATTATGACGTACGAGTTGTCGAGTACGACGATTGGTGCTACTTAAATCGATGAGCAATTTGAAACAACAAACATGACGTGAATGAAATGTTAATTTTTATTTATTGGATTGAAATCGTTACAGGAATAATTACATAGGAAGCGACAGAGAAAAGGGCTCATAGTACTCATTATTATGAACAACTTTTGCTATGGGACCAACCCGAAATTCGCGAAAAAGAAATCAGCTGTTCCATAGAAAAATGTCAATGACACTCGACTAAATATATGGAACAGCTGATTTTTTTCCGCGAATTTCGAGTTGGTCCCATAGTAGAAGTTGTTCATAATGATAAGTACTATGAGCCCTTTTCGACTTAGCATACCCTTTATGAATAACCCTGTATACCTACGCCTGATGAGCGACTCTAATATCAAACATGTCACTTTGCTCTACTCCGGTGTATAATTTTGCGAATAAGATATTATCTCAGTCACTGTCGCTATCATTGGAAATGTCATGACAGTCAGAGTTACCGAAATATTTCTCAAGTGCACAAGAATAGGGTCCCTATTTCTGTAAGCCAAAGTAAGTTACAAGAAAAACTCACTGTATAATATGGTCCTTGATTAGGCACTTCATTCAGCACGTAAGAAGTCCAACGACCTCATCATCGACAACATTAAACGAAGTTCAACGAACTATAATATCAACAAAACGCCCAAAAATATACGTTTAAACCTAGTTCCGCGAGCAAGGAAAACTGGCTCTCATAAAATATAAAGGAAAAAACCGTCAAGGCAGAATGGGCTCAAATTATTTCCCTTATTTGCATAAGTATGGAGGGGGTGGCATCGCTTGGTTATCTCGTTATGATATTTATCCCGTCCCTTTTATATTAAAAGTGGGACAGCCTCGTCCGGTCGTGCCAGATTTTTGATTCGATTTGCCTGTTAATATTTTACATGACAAATCTCCTACTGATATCTGCTCAATTTTTCATCTCAATTTTTGAAGAGTCATCTGTCAACGCAAAAATTTCACACCATTATTTCACTTCTAAGGCGTCTTGAGGGGAGGAATAGCAGCTCGAAAACTCTTAGACTCATTAAAATAGAATATGCTGTTGCTATTAAGATGTTTGTGGATCTTTTTATGACGTTCTGATTGCGAAGAGTAAATAATTAATGTATAAACTTCCAAAATCACATCCCATTAATTAAGCTTGCGTTTTCAGTATATTTTCAATTAAAACTAATATTTGTGGCTGCGTTTTAGCTGCGTGTAATGTCTCAAGTTTGGTATTAACAGCTCTTAGTATGTATTTTTGATGAGTGACGAAATGGGGTATCGTTAACTCTCCAATGTCAACCTTTGAAAACTTTTACAGTCGTAACTTCCAAAGTTTTAAAAGGTCAAATTTTATTATAGCTCGTCTACATAATTAAATACGGTTCGTTAAGTCCTTATTTGATAAAAAATTTAAAAGCCATTTCGTACAGAAGTCGATTTTTTAATAAAACTCTAACAGCTGTCAAAGTTACAGTCCCCATAAAAGTCTCCCCTTTCGCTAAGGCTGTAGCGGTTGAACTTGAACAGCCATAATATATACTAGATGTACCCCGCAGCTTTACTTGTTATCCTATAAGAAGCGTTAAATTTTACGGGATAAAAATAAGCCTATGGTTATGTAAATCCAGGTTATAAGCTCAAACCCCCATATCAAACTTTTGCGCGATTGAATTACAAACATCTAATAGTAGTTTGCAACCGTCATATAATGAAGGGTATTAAAACACGAGTGTGTTTATGAAACGAGCGCAGCGAGTTTCATAATAGTAACGAGTGTTTTAATACCTGTGTTATATGCAGTTGCATACACTACTTTATCTACACTAATGCTGTTACATTCTACTTATGTTTCCAATACTTGATAAAATACGTTTATCTTCAATAATAAAAACGTATATTGTCACAGTGAACTTGGCGCGCAATCAGGAGCGAGCGCGCATGCGCGCGCAGGGCGACGGAGCGAGCGCGCATGCGCGCGCAGGGCGGCCAATCAGGAGCGAGAGCGCGATGTTATAATGGCTCATTACGACATCGATGTGGATATTATAACATCGTGTGAAATTGCTTAAATGTTGTCTGTGCTATAACAGTAGTCATTATAACACAAGTATTGGAAACATAAGTAGAATGTTATAACATTAGTGTAGATAAACATACTTTTCACATTTTTTTTCTAATATGAGTAGAATCAAGTCATAACAACAACATGTTTATTGTCTAATACGTGGGAATATTCACGTTTCACGTATTGAGTCTGGATACTCCGACCAGTTTCGAAAAACTTTGATTACTTTTGTGTTGTGACAAAACCACCTGAGTCTTCATAGCATTAAACTGATTTATACCAATGGTGCAGCGAAACCTACTTTTTTCTACAATCGGTTAAACTGCCGCGTATGCTAATAAACTAATAAATCTTGTAAAATTAATTATTCATTTAAGGCAATTAAGCTAATTTGTATCCAATGTTATTATTACGCTCAATCTTTCCTTAATTGAGGTGCTTAGCATCTTAAAGGAATAATGACTTTATAATTTGTAGCCTCCTGCGGCGATCCTTATTACATTCGCATTTTTCATGCGAGATATTCAGAAAATAAGTATATTTTCTTGAACCGGAGATTGAAACAATTTTGAATTGGGCTGTTTGGAACAGCAGAAACGAAAAAAGCGTTATTATATAATTACTAGCTGCGCCCCGCGGCTTCACCCGCGTTTTCCGGGATAAAAAGTAGCCTATGTGTTAATCCAGACCATGAACAACCTTCATTCCAAATTTCATGTAAATCCGTTCAGCCGTTTTTGCGTGAAAGAGTAACAAACATCCATACATACATCCATACTTACAAACTTTCGCCTTTATAATAGTAGTAGGATATACCATTACTATTTCTACAGTTCTCAAAGTATTCTACTAATATCATCAATGTCAAAGTTTGGACGTTTGTGAATTTAGATTTTTGTTGCTCAGTCACGCAAAAACGGCGAAACGGATTAATATATAGGCTAATCTGGAAAATGTAGGCGAAACCGCAGAGCGCAAGTAGTATCAATATTATTGTAGCCAATTCTACCTAGGTATATACTCAGATGTAAATTTACTAAAAAATAAAGTTGTCTCAATACTTTTAGACAATTTATATCTGTCGACTAAAGTCTTCAGCTTTTTCCATTTGATAGATAAAATGACGTGTACCAACATGAGAAAAGAAATGCGTGAAATGGGTAAAAATGTGTTTTAAGTGCGATGACGAACGCAATAATTTTTTTCTTGTTAATTCGTGTTATCATATAAGTGACATTTAATTGTCTTCGTGATAATAAAGTTCTTAAAACTAAAACCTGACGTGTGCAGTTTAAACGTGTGAAAGACCGTATTTTTAAACGGTATACAACGCTAAAATCAACTTGTTTGTAAAATCTTAGTAGTAACGATGGCATAACTTTTTCATTTCCTCTCTCGGTATTACTCCCCCTATCCTTTCTTACCCCTCTGGGATTCAGTCGCTGAATTTTAAACGGAAAACTTAAATGCGGGATAGGGAAGTTTTAAATAATAAGCAATGGTCGCAATTTAGTTTTTCTACTTACCACCGGCTTACGTCTACAACAATGCGCGTATTTCTTGTATGGTTGTTTCGTTTGTTTCTATTTTATCTTTATAAGTTTGAGGAAAAAAGGTCGAGTGACTGTTTCTTTTTTTTCTGAAAAAACAAACATTACTCAAGGTGGTTGTGTCATTAAAAAGAAAAGTCGTGTTTTTTTGAAGCCATTGGGAAATCAGAGCCTTGGTTCTTGTCTAACAGGCAATTATAAAGGTAATACCATGTACCAGTTCCGCAATTGGTGTAAAATTGAATGGGTTCAATGGAATGATTGCACAGAACAAATATTTGAATTAAATGTTTGAAAAATACAAAAAAACAGAATTCAAAAATATTTATTTTCTGAAAGTCTACATTAAACCTTATACTAAACTAATGAACAATCTACTAATAACCAAATATGTACAAAAAAAATATGTACTTTATTAACTTTTTTATGGGTTTTTATTTTTTCAGAGTAGGCAAGTATTTGAAATAATTATCATCAGAAGTTTTTTTTATCGCGAATAAGTCCGCGTTTGACCACCAACTCGCCTATTGGTTTTAACAAATCTAAAGTGTCTGTGGAATACTTTGCCCAACTGGAATACTTTGCCCAAGCTGGATCAACTGAGCAGCCAATCTAGATTTGAGACCGCGAGTGGCATTTACAACAGAACGAGTGGGTCGGTGGAGTAAGGCAGTCACCGAGTGGTGGCCGAGACTAGGCAGGCGAAGTGTTGGTCGTCCGGCGGCGAGATGGGCCGACGACATTTTCAAGGTCGTGGGTCGAACCTGGATCCGATTGGCGCAGGACCGAGGCAGATGGCACAGTGAGAGAGAGGCCTATACCCAGCAGTGGGATAAAGAAGGCTGTGGATGATGATGATGATGGATGAGTGGGTCGTGTAACGCGATATTTGTAAGTGGGTTTGTAAATCTTTGAATAACGGTCTAAATTTTTATGGAATGCATTCATGTACTTTAACTGCCACCAGAGCTGGTCACACAACACAAACTTTTGTTGCTTTGAAACAAAATTATCCATATTTAATTATTACGTTCCACTTTCGTAAGAAATCTCTAATATTCCATACCATAACAAAATTTCATCACAACCAAATTACATCCATTTGCATTAATGACTTTCTCTACGACACCCCTGACACTTTTAACCCGTTGCGATCAAAATATTTATCACTTCACTGGGAGTCTTACATTTCGTTTATAAATCTTCGCACTCAAGAGACTCAAAGATAAGCAATCAATCAACGAAAGTGTACCCTCATACATACAAATCACGCACAACTGTGTAAAATATGCGGTAGGTATATAATATAGCTAAGCATTTCGTGAAAAGTCTAGAACCTCACCTCAAAGCTTGTAAAATCTGAAGCAGACAACACAATTTATAATAGAACTGATACTATTTACAAATTAATTCAAAAATATTATTTACTGAGTAGAAAATTTTTTAAAAAGAGATTTTTTTAATTAAACATTGTAATGAAATGAAATTATAATACAAACAAAGAAAGTGATTTTATTGTTTTTAAAATTTAAAAGAGCGCCAAAATTTTACTGTTGTTAGATAGGTAAACAAAAAATAAACCGTATTATTTGTAAGACCCATTAATAAATATAGGCTAAAGTACATAAAATAGTTTTATTTAGGTTGTAGTAATTTATTTAGTATTCACAGATAAATATATTATAAAATATCAATATAGTTTCAGACTTTTTCTGAACCGCTTTTGGTTATCAGTCATGCCTGCGACATACATTTTGTCATGAAGGCAACAAATTGCCTGCTAAATTACGCTCTTTGACGGCTCCAAATAAAATGCGGGCATAATTTTTTTCTTTGTTTATTTTTACTCGCATTGTACGAATAACGCAATGTACGAGCAATGCGCCACTTTAAAAAATGGTTTGATTGAAATTGGCATTAACAGAGAACAATTCATTTATTCAGCATATTTCGTGAATTTACTCCATTACCTTCTGGATGACAATTATTTCTGATGAAATAAAAAGCATTTTCTAGCCTTTTTAAGCTACTGGGTAAAACAATTGAATACTATGAATGAACCCACCAATATCTCCAGCGCAAAAGAAAACTATATCCCGAAATGTATGAAAATTGGATTTTCACATTTGCTATTGAAACGTAACAGTGATTTTATCGATAGTTTCTGCGCTAAGGGCACATTTCTGACCAGTTGGCTTGTAAACGATTGCTTGCGAGCCACTGAGTTCGGTATAAATGTGCCTTGGAGTGTCAGCGAGCAACTAATTCAGGTTCAGTGCTCAAAGCTTCCGCAAGTGGGGACTAGTAAAGTAATAAACAACTAATTAGAAGCGACGCCAGCGCCGCCCTGGTGGACGCTAAGTTATGACATCGTAAATTCGTCGCTTGTCACCGTCTCCCTGGATGGTAGGACTGATCTATATCTAAATGAAACCACAAAGCGGTAACTTTAGAGTGACTTGTAGCATGAACCATCTCGCTAAACGGCTTTTCTGTTGCAATCTTGAAAGTGCTTTATAATTCATGCTGTTTTTGTTTAAATACCTATTAAAGTTAGGTTGCTTTGTAAACTTAAAAATTTTCCAACTAAAATTAAACTCTTTACTAAATTTAAACTTTGAGTTTAATAATGCTCACCTAACGATATAATAATCATCATACCATACCATTTAAAACACAGTAGACCCGTACTACTCGATCAAAATAGATAAAAGGTATTACAACCGCAAAGACAAAAATAACTGCACTATTTCCGTAATAAAAAGCCAGCCTAAACTATTAGAGCGACCGATTTTAGGGAGCACTAAAAACCATTTACAAATACGTCAAGGTACACAATAAAAAGAAATCGGTACAGGCCAGCGACACTTTCATGACTCTGCAGCGAAAGGTCCTAGAAGAGAAACATCTATTCTTTTCACTATTCGACACTTGTATGGTTTATTTTTAATGCAATAAAGGTCAAAGTTGATTGAGGAAGCGTCGACTGTTCATTTTTGCCTGTACTTGACATGTTTGTTTTATTCACTTTGGAAGCGAAGGCATAAAGTTGGTTTACTGCCGTCCAGACCCGTCCCAGCCCACTAAATGGTTGTCAGATAATAATAAACGGAAAGGAAAAATAAAAACGTAAATAAGTATCACCGTTTGATTTGTCGTAAAATTGTGCGAATTAGATTTGTAGGCGTTTATGTCTTTGGCCTAGAAATATAATCGAGTCCGGAAAAGTATCAAAATAGATTATGCAAGTCTACATAAATATGCGTTTGAATTGGCAGAGCCAGGCCCAGGTCCAGAGCCAGGGAGCTCAAGGTGGAAAATTGCAGTTTAAATACTTTTCTCCGCTGCTAAAGTGAGTAAGTGAGTTCATATAGACCGAGAGGCCAGGCCTGGCGTCCGTTTATACCGCCTGAAGGCCTCTAAAATGACTAGGTGGTTGTTGTTACAGGACAAACAACCGAGACCTACACTTTAACGTGTAAGTTATGAACGCTACCCGCGGTCACCCATCCGAAGACTGACCGTGTCGACCGTTGCTTCACACTTGACTACCTGACATCGGGTCTGTGATCGATAACGAACGCGAGCTACGCTGTAAGCGCTATACTGCTGCTCCGATTGTGGAATTCATTGTCTTTAATGTTAAAAAATCTATTGAGTTTATGACAAATAAAAATTATCTTGAACATCAATCGCACAGGAAAACATTACCATCGTATTTCCTTATCAAGAGTAATCAATATAATCAAAGCGATCAGAGAAAGCAAGGAAATTAAATTACTAACACCCTAAGTACTTCTTAAAAAGATGTATAAAAATTTGGACTAATAACCAAGAAAATTATAACAGAACAAAATATGAATATAAGAAAATCTTTATACTGACTTAATTTAACTTGGCTTGACTGCGGGCTTACATTATACAAATTGCAAAATCTGTTGTGTCTACACCAGAAACTATGAAGATTCTTTGTAAGTGTCAGTAAATGTTAGTTCTTAATTTCACTGTTCTTTGCGTGATTTGTCACGTTAAACCTCAAACATCAAACCTAAACAACCAGCCGTCTCACATGACTAAACCTAGTTCTTCTCTAATGCTATTTATAGATTTTATCGCAACGAGAAGTTATGAGTTATTTATAAAGGCTCCACTTATAAACATGCTGGCTCAGTGCCCGTAGAACGAAACGAGGAAGGAGACGGTCTTAAGGACAGACTAAGAAAAGCTAGATGAAAAACTCCAAGGAAAAGAATCTGTTTCAATACTTATGTGCAGAAACATTCTTTTCTAGCACCGAGTAGAGAACTTGTTCGTATGCGTTTTTAAAATGCTGTTTTGTCAAAGTTCCGTCTCTGTAAGTTTATTCTCAGTGTTTTGAGCTATAACTTAGACGTCTTGGCATAGGCTTGATCAGACGCGGTTTTTCTTAAAATAAATGCTTTATTACCCTCATTTTGGGGAATGAGAAATAGTGATAGTTTTGTTTATCGTATTCATGGAATAACTCACTGCATGATTCATTTTTTGAAGTGAACTAAAGACGTGACCTAAAAACTAGAAGCTTTACTAAATAATACATATAATTTACGAGCTCAATATTAAACTGAACTAAGCTTTTCGAGTCTGATTTTCATGCGGACTTAGGTACTCGTAGATAGTTTTTATATCGCGACTGAACAGACTTTTGTATTATAAAAGGTCCACATTATTACAAACTTTTCGACAAAAAGCTGCTGAGAAGCCAACAGGGCTAGCCCAATGGTTTATATTTATTTCGTAGTACTTATTAGAAGTTTCCCCGTTCTCCATGCACGTAGCTGGAAATGGCCGAAGTTCGTTGGCTGCACTTGTGCCGTTCAATTCAAACATTTATTCAGGAGCGCTCTCGAACAAACGAAAGTGAAAATCACGGGCCGAATTCATTAGTTTCGACCTTTGCAAATATCCGACCTTTTAATTAGCAGAGAAGGGTATGACTTGCTACTTTAGTATTGACGAAGGTGCCGATAAGATGTCGAAGATAAACTGGAATCTGCTCCACCAATAAAAGCGAGCATCTTAAATGTTAATAATATCCGAGTAGGATATAGTAATAACTCGATTTGTTAGGTGTTTGTTAGGTAGGTTGTTTGATAGCACTTTTTTATAGCTAAGGAAATATTCAAAATCTTTCTTGCTTTAGATAAGTAACATTTGCAAGTACTTACCTAAAAGAATCAGGATCTCCTTTCCAGGATCCTTTCCTTACACGCTATTGCTATACATCTCGTCTCTTACCTGAAAAAGAAAGGAATTTATAGTAGCCATGTATGTTTTTCATTATATTTGACTGCAGTAATGTATTTTATATTAGTTAATATGATATCAAAACCGGTCCTGAAGTGAGGTTGCCGGAAAACACCAACAGGATTTTTTTCTTAAAGTTTTAGTTTGATTAGTGTATGTGAAGGAAGCGAGACGATTGCCAGAAGTAATTCAAACTGCTCTATTCAAGTTTTGACAAAGTTAAATACGTTTTATCTGCGAGTACTTTTATGCACTAGTTTGAGAAAGAAAGGCATTTATAGAACTTAAAGAATTAAACTAATCCTAACCAGAATGGAAAGTTTCCTCGGCTGAGGTTATTTGCCTTCAGAGAGTCATTTCCTCGGTTCCGTTTAATTTAAGTTGGTATGAAACGTTTAAGTACCATTTTCTTAACAACTTAATGAAGCAGTGTTGTAGTTATTTTGTAAGTTACTTGTAGTTTGTACTCCATCCAAATTAGTCTAGAGATTTTTTTAAATTTATTTTTGCTCAGTTTGAGAAATGATTTTCTACAATATTTTTTTTATTTTGTAGTGTGCTTATGTTATTATTTAAAACTTGACTCGTTATTTTACTGGGAAAATGTTTAACAGTTTAAATCTGAATTATTTAGTTGTATAAAAAGAGTTCAGGTTGTCCGGCCATCTTTGTCCGCGTTTAATGAGACAAGATAAATCAACGGTTTACCCGTAAACTGGAGATTTATCTTCAATCACTTAACTTTCTTTCATATTTATATCTCCTTTTTATTTGCCTCATCGATATTTTGTTTGTCAACCAGCACCTATCAACCTAAAATCTCTTTGGTCAATTACATAAATAGATTTGATATATTATTTATTGTCGTACTAGAAATTTCAAGCAAAAGAACAATAGCGTAAGAAAATTAGTGCAACAAAGAGCGTTACGAGCAATCTCTTCTAGACAATCTATTCCAGTTTCGTACTACAGGAGCATGAATCTGGAACATTCGATGCATCTCTTGAACTTAGAAAGCGGGTCGTATCCAAGTAGACCATAAAATAATATTAGCTTAGGACAAACCACTAACCCTGTAAATATGAACAGCGTAATTATATGCCGCTCTTTGCTTCATAGTTAATGAGGTGCGCCGGAATGGGGTATAATGTCTGTCGTGTATATTAATTTGGGCTCCTCGTAAAATTTGAGCCAGATAGAAAGTTGATACGTTTTGCAGGTTTACACATTCAGTATTAAGTTGTCTTTGGTTGAACACCAAAGACAACTATAAATAGATAGATACTTGGTTAGGTTTATAGATATGTAAAAATCTCTTTGTGTACACCATAAAAATTAGAGATCCAATTAAGAAATAGTAATAAATTAGTAAAAAATAAGATATTAGAAAATATTTTTAACAGCAATATTTTACTGCATTGTCATCGGTGTATCACAGGTATATCAAATTTGTACTCAATCGGATATCGCGAAGTATTTTAAAATTTAGTTTGCAAGAATTTATCCACACTAACAAAGCAAGTTAAATAGGAGCGTATCAAAAAATAAAATATAATTAAAACCGCAATAATATTGCAGTAAATTAATTTATGAAGTTAAATTAAGTCAATGTGGCGTAATTGCAGTGGCTGTGGCTTTAAATATAATTTGCCACAGACAGGAGTGAAAATCTTGGCACTGCAGCATTTTGTACATTTATTTTTGTGTTCGGTTGTACCTAGTTGGGATAAAAGAGAAATATTAAACTCGTATATAGAGATACCCATTCTCGTTGTTATGTTGGAGCGAGTTTTAATTTATTCTAGGCCATCGTGCATTGTAGACCGTATTCTTTGATATAGGGTTGAAACCTAACTTTTTTTTATTGTTTATAACCGCAGCATCATTGCTCACTAGTAAAATGATGATCAAACGTATTATTGAAAAAAAAAATTTCCATGTACTTTTTCAATTTTATGTACATTTTTTTTATAAATTCTGATTCAAAAGTAGTCAATTATCCATTAATGTTATTGAACATAACACACTAACTTTTACAACATCTTTTCGAAATTCTTCTTCATTTCCTACAAAATACTGAGTTTAAACTAAACGCTCTATTTTTTACTGTCCAAAGTAATTTTATACTTACAAATTTTATAAGGATTTGCATTGTGCACGTATAAACAGCATTTTTCACTGTCGGCCATCTTATTTCCTATCCACATGATGCAGTAAGTGTGAAATACGCTGGAAATACAATCCAAAGCTAGAACGAATGGAAAACTTGCTCCTAGTACCTACTATGTAGGGGAAATGAGCTCTCTAAATGTTTTGACTGGAGAACCAAAAAAATAAAGAAGATTGAATTTTAAAAAGGAAGATCGGAAGATTTTTGACTGCCATCTGGCCTGATGGTAAGCAATGATGCGGTCTACGATGGAGCACGCTTGCCTAAAAGAAACTGACTCGTGATTTGAAGACACTCAGATTGTAGACATTATGGAGTTGTTTTGCTGTTTGTTAGCTTGTTGTACCCAGAGTGCATCAATAATTCAATTCGCAAACAGTACTTTATGCGTAAATCCAGAATTTATGTTAGCTACCCTGCTACCTCCATACCTAACCTTTTTTTTCCAATATGTTCAATCGCTTTTACGTGATTGAAAAACATACAAACAAGTAGGTATCAAATTATTCAAACTTTCTTAATAATAAAAAAATCACGATTGTCGGTTGAGTAGGCTAAACGTGAAAACGTTTGAAACGAAACATACTCATTTTCGCATATATACTAGTGATATTAACCGAAGCAAAGCCGAAGCATACCAAAACACTTTCCAGGATGTACATTCATGAATGAGAAAACGACGTAAAAAACAAAACGTGAGAAAAACTTTCCTATATTACTCGGACCTACGCACTGTTCAATAATTTAAACATAAATCCGCCCATTTCCAAGAAACATATTCCGGGTAGTCCATCAAGGACCCTATTCTTGGGCGCTCGAGATTATCTCCGTCTGTCTCACTCTTGTATCATTTGTAATGAGAGCGACAGTGACTGAGATAATATCTCACGAGAGAGAAAAGGGCCCGGAGCCGGACCGTTGCCGGACATCTTTCAAAACGTTCCTCCATTTGTTTCAGTTTCCCGGGCGGGGCTGCGGCGCTGTAATCAGCTATTCTCATTCTAAACGGACTTTTCTCTCTCTGTATGGACGTTTATATGAGGTCGTTAAAATTAAAGGCTTCAAGGGTGGTTTTACAAATGTTTTTTTTAAGGAAAAATACGTATGGAATTCTGGGTAGCGTAGTTTGTTATGGGGAAACGTGACTTTTAAGATGAGATGAGCGATTTGCAAAAAATGTATGGAATTTTCAGCCTTTACTTATTTATCATTTAAACTTGTCAATTCTCGTAAAGGTAAGTAAATAACTGTCTATCTGTCACTCGTTTTGCATGTTTGACCTTTTCACAAATAAACAAGTGTACCTACTGATCTCGATAACATTTCAAAAATAACGTAATTTATGAGGACAAACTATGATTCTATTGATTTCGGAAAAACAAGGAAAACGAGGAAAAATGCCAACAACATTTTAGGAAACACCTCATTAAATAAATACAAGAGTAACTTCATCCTTCTTTACAAGATCCTCTTTTCTTCTTCAACTAAAATAAAAGTCGTTCCGAACTTTGATCTACCCAAAAGTCCTGGTCTGAAACTACTTTACAGTTCGTAACCCTCACTAAAACTAGAATACTTAGAAAAGCTGATTAATGTTGTGCTTTGTTTAAACTCAAATCAAGTAAAAAGCGGATATAGTGCTTAAATCCAGCCTTAGATCCAGGTGAAGCCAAAAAAACTACCCTACTGCACGTGTACGTATACTTCAAGCACGTATTGACGCATAAAAACTACCCGAATTAATCGTCAATTCTAACGTCAGTTGCTCAGAGAACGTGGACAAGAAAAATAAGTAGTAATAAGGGTAGTTTTTATGCGTCAATATGTGCTTGAAGTACCTATACGTACATGGGCACTGACGGGCAGTAGGATAGTTTTTTTGGCTTAACCTGGATCTAAGGCAGCACTATATCTGCTTTCTACTTGATCTGAGTGTATAAACTGAAGTAGTGTCAGTGAGTGACTGAAGTTCCGAGTTGTTTACAAAACAGAGTTCATCTTCCTCGAATCTCGTAACTGCTTCTCACCCTTATATCTCACCCGCTAAGCTGAACTCGATGTGGGATTATCATTTTTCACTGTTACGCACGATATGTTCACGTTTTCAATTAGTGCTCGGTGAAATATAGCTGTTGCCGCTGCTTTCTTTTCAATCTCTTCTCTTCGGCTTCGAGTTTCATCTATTACGGAGTTATTGCATTTTGTGAAATGGAATTATTCATTAGTCGAGAGGGTTTTTCTCGACATTTTTTTCTGTAAAAAGATAATGGGTCGAGGTCTTTTATTGCCGTTTATCGGACCAGAGCTCTACCAGTCTTTAACGGCGCATTTTGTCTGCTTTGGTTTTCTAACGCTACTAAGAGATTACTAACTAATCGACGCGAACTGCTGTCGCAAAACTTATTTTTAAATTAAAATTTCATTAAAGTTTTGTAACAGACTTAAGCTTCTCTTAAAACCGCCTTTAAAACCCACTATTTACCCAAAACCCATTGAAATTCATTGATTGTATCGCAAACAGTCTGTGAATAAGCACACACTTGGAACAACACCCGAACTCTTCACAACAATTTATTAGGTCGAAACAGGTCGGGTGCGATGGCGCGTGGCAACCCAAACCGATTTGTTCCAACAAATAACGGAATATATCTGACATCACCAACCAGCCGTATTTCTTTTACCTTCATGTATTGGATCGGTGTTGCTAAGTCTTACGAAATGAATATACCATTCCGTGCTACATGAAATTGTTAGTACATTTACGAGTATTATCTACATTTGATATCTGTTTCAGAGGTATAGCACATGGAATCGTATTTTGGTTATACTGCTATTGACAGCTTGATATGGGCTCTGGCTACGAAAAGAGCTTGATTATGTACGATCAGCCAAAGAATAATTCGTTTTAATTCTTACTTACCATTATTTTAATGTAATGCTGACAGTGACATATTATTATAGGAATAGTGAAACCTTAAGAACAAATTTAAAAAGCACAGTTGACAAAAAACTGAATTTATGTGAGTTTCCTTTATTTGCCTAATATGCATTTTTGAGACGTACTCGTACAATTTGAAGCGCAAAAATATTTTAACGTCATTCGTAACTTTGTTCTAGTGGTTCTTGTAACAAGGATGTATTTTCTTTGACAAGTTAACAACAGTTAATTAGAAGCCTACCTACCTACCAATCTGCCGGTTTTAATTACTCGCAGCTAAGGTTTTGATGAAAATATTTTCCTCTTTTCAGAAAATTCGGGGAATTTGAAACTATGAACCAAGAAGCTAGGGTGCACTTTGCAAAAATTTTCATACTGGACCAAACTTTTTCGTAGTTGGGTGTCATTTTTCTAAATATACTCGTTATAGAAGACAGGGATCACAAAATAGTCAGGAAAGGGAGGGATCCTTCGGTAAGTAGTTTTTGAGGCAGTAAGTGTGAGTCACATGTTTATTCCCCATAACTTATGGTCGCCTGGTGATGAATAGCGTTGTTTGTAAGAAAATTCGGAACCCCAATATGTAAATATGTTTTATTACCCCTTTTAGATCTTTAAATATAACAGAATATATGAGGACAAATATAAGAAAAACACGAAACGTTCAATATAGTTTTGCAAAAGAAATCGTAGAAATATCTGCGTTTTTACTATTTGGAAAATCTAATTCTGCAGCGTATTGCTTTTTCGAGATATTGAAAGCAAAGAAAAAGCAATCTTTTTTTAAGTCAGTTGGTTACGTGCGGAATAACATTTTTTATCGAATATCCTTTCGATTTAGGACAGGGACTCATGATTCTGTCGTTGAGGCTGCGTCAGTGGTTTGGGTTGATGTAAATTTTATTTGCAATGTTTTTCGTAACACACAAAAGGGTAAAATTATCACAACTTAATAGAAGTATCGAAACTTTTTAAAGTATTGCGAAGAAATAGAGTCCTGAAAGATTACTAAATAATCTTCTAGAATTCAATTTTTTTTTAAATATTTGAAATATTACTAAGCTTATAAAAAGGTTCAGCTTGCAAATTAAATCAATTACGTTAGTTAATCGTCAATCTAAACGTATTCGTTATAATATCGATCAATGCAATAGAGCCTAATGAAGGATCTTGAAAACATTACCTACTTTATACCCATTAAATCAAATCTAATCCTACTAATATTATAAATGTCAAAGTTGGATGTGGATGTTTGTTGGAAGTGTGGATGTTTGTTGTTCATTCACGCAACAACGGCTGAACGGATTTGAATTAAATTTGGTGTAACGCTAGCTTATACCCTGAATTAACATACATAACGTTATATTAACTATGTACTGAAAACGGGTGAAACTGCGCGGCGCAACTAGTACTCTATATGTCCTCCTATAGATTATATTATTCCGTAACCGAATTCTCTAGCTGACTGTATTCTATCTTCACTCAGTCCGAACAACAAACATTTTACTCCCATTTTAGTGTCAAACTCATTTATATTCATGACACTTCGCGAATTTAAAGATTGTTTCTAAAAAGGTCCAAATTCATTAAGCTGCAGTTTAAAAGTTACAGATTACAGTTTTTGTTCAAAACGACCCGAGTTTGTGCTTAATCCTCTGGAGATGCCCTTGGAATTACTTTGCATAACATTTCTTGGATGGGTGGCCGTTAGACCTTTTTTGAGTAGCTACATAATGTTGTCATCTCAATGTACTTTCGTTTAAAATATATTTGCATCTGCGGGTGAGAGTGAAAAAATATTAATAACCAAAAAAGGAATTTCATTCATAAACCTTATTTTGCGGTGGTTTAACATTTAAGCCACTTTTTATTCCGGAATACGCGAGTGAAATTGATTGAAACTTGTTTTCATCAGGCAAAATGGCGGTAAAAAGCCTATATTTGAATAAAAAAAACCTTATTTGGTTATTTATTTAAACACGTACAGCGAACGTAAACTAACTAGTTATTTGTTTAACCGTGTTTGTCTTACTACAGTCCGAAGGCCTCCCTTTCCTTTTTCTACTTCTCACGGTCGTGAGCTTCTGTAGTCCAGAAGCTGCTGGTAGGACTCGTCTCACCATCTCTTTTTAGGTCTGCCTATAAAGTATAAACTAACAACAGATAAAAAAGATATACCTACCTAAAAAAAGAGATTATAAAATTCACAGTTCCCTGAAATCCTTTTGCCAATAATGTTTGAATATGGTCCGAACTTTTCAATTGCAATGAAACGCGCTGTTTCGACGCAACGTGCCAATGTTGCGGGTAAACTTTGTTGTTGACTTTGAACTATATGATTTCCGGCTTTAGCTCGAAGGGTATTGTTATATGAAGGGTATTGTACCCTAAGGGTGATGTTATGTGAGAGAATCAGCGTGGAATACAGTTACCAAAGTGTAAGTAGGTACGCAGTTACGACTTACGAAGCCAAACAAGTTTTATCAATGGTGCCACCCTTAAAATGAAATCATTTGTTTTTATGATATCGGGACTTTGGAAGTAAACCTCTTAATATGTACGTTATAGTTTAAACATGGATTAACGAAATATATTATAAGATAAGATAAGGTTTATTTCATGATTTGGGACTTCTGTTTTGGGATCTTCATTCTGTTGTATTGTTAACCTTACCCCAACCTGATTTCTATGTTAGTTATATACGTCTATGTTAGTTTAAATAGAAACCTTGCAACGAAAAGAGGTTGTATTAAATATTTGTAGTAAGTTAACCTACTCTACTATGTAGATTGCAACAGTCACTAATTGACCCAGAGTCCTCTCTCCATCCTATTTTCTGAAGAACAAGATAAATAAATAATTAAAGCGTCATTAGAGGTTACAGTGACGTTAAACCACAGCCTGTATAAAAGTTTAACCACTCCCTGAGAGTATGCGGTAAGGGACTGATGGTTGTTTTCTGTTCGACGCCTAGTGGCTTATTTAAACATCGGTTACGGTACGGTAGAGTGCGGCCAGCTTATCTCTAGAGTTGGAAGACGGAGCCACAATCGTATATCCTGTGCAAACCAGCTATATCTCGTAGAAAAAATTAGTTCCTTCGTTTGATCACCTCTACAGATACATTGGTCGCGATACAAGCTGCCCTCATCCCTTGAATATTTATCCACATCGGTGTTCCGAATTGCAAATTTGTAAAAAGTTACGAGCTATTTTATTGCCAGGATTTCGTACACAATATTCGGGTGCTATAAAATGGATTGACATGAAGTAGGTTCTGTGTATTATGTGATTCATCATGATTTCTAGAAATGGATATTTGGGATATTGGATAATTCCATGAATCGAGGGGAAATTTTCCGATTATGGTCATATTCTGGGAAAAGTTTTATGTGATTGAGGGAAAGAGAAAAGAAAATATTGAGATTAATTACAAAACAATAGTAGGAATTCATTTTAATGAGTAATTATAATTAGCTTTCACGACGTCTCGTTACTTGGTTTCATTTTATTATGACAACGGATTGAGTTTAAAACTTCTTTATTTTTAGTCTTCATGTTTTCTTATTTAAGAGCCTTATCTGTGACATAGTTTTCCCAGTACTTTGCCAACACTATACAAACGAGCATTTTGCCTTTTTTGCATGACAATGCGCTCAGTTAGTCCTTTGGTTTGCTTAATTCTTATGTCCGTCTACTTTGCGTTATAAAGTTGACTCTCATTAAAGTCTAACTGCCAAACCTTTGCAGTTTGCTGTTTGTCGAACCAGTCCTGTTTAGTGGACACTGGACAGTTCGAGTGCACTTATTGCATTGCATCGCTGTTACAGTATAGACACTCGCTGTTTACTGATATTTCAAGCGTCGTTTGAGCAAAGCTACTACCTATATTTTTATGCGGCCTAGCTATCTACTGATGAGAACAGAAAAGCTGATGAGGCTGCCAAAAGAAATACTAACTTATAATACTTTAGAAACACCTGATAGACTCTAACCAGCTATGTTACAATGTAACCAGTAGGTACCTACTATTCTTTGGGTCTTGAATTTGCTTAAGTTTTTTCTTTTGAGTTTTAGAATGTAGTTTACAGATTTCACGAGTATAGCTAATTCAGTAGAGAGTCAAAAAAGAGACAGTATGAAAACGAGTACTGTTATGGAATTCATGAGTACCTAAAACTAAGCCAGTAGCTAGTTAGAGTCAGAAAAGAGACAACATGAGGGCATTGTTTCCAGTGAAATTACAGGGCAAATGGGAGATTAAACAACTTATATCTCAGGGTGACGAGCGCAGTCCTGTGCCGCGCAGGGTCTTGAATTCTGCGAGTTCAAAATTCTGGGTGGTGCAGACCTGTTATGGGCAAACGTGACGTTTAACATCAGGCGAGTGATTTGCTCGTCTCGTCACTCAACTAAATAAAAAAAATATGAAAACATTCCGTAGTAAAAAATGACTACAGCGAGCAGTGAGCCATCTAGCAGGATTCGTGTTGTAAGCGTATCAATGAAGAGTATGTTCACTGTCCATACTGCAAATGTGTTTCCTGTGACTCAACTAGTACACTGTTTTGACATTCAAATTACTGGCGCGGTCGAATCTGTTGGCTCAAGTGCACTGCCATTGAGAACTGTTTAATTTATGACCCGTTGGATGCGGAAACAACCCATTACTTTGACATTTGTAAGTTATTTGCGCTGCAAGTTAGGTTATATTTAAAGCTTCTTGAGTAGGGTTAAGGCAATTAGTAAGTACTAAGTTTCTGCGTTCGAAATGTTAGGAACTTAGTAGAGGTATAATGCCGCAAGAAACTTTGTCGTTAAAAGATGTGGCAATGCAATTGATTTTAAGACCATTGAAGCTTATTGTAAGTCGTGTTTATACAAAGCGAATCTTTTAGGGATAAGACCATCTTTTGTCTCTTTCTCTTACTTATGTATTTTACTATGTTTGTGATCTCCTTTTTGTGGAGTCAATAAAGAGTATTGTATTGGATCTCCCAAAAAGCGAAGCTTGCCTGAAAGAGATTTCTAGGCAATTTTTGAATGAAAAAATTTAGTAAACAACTAAATTTTACAAAGTTTATTTGTGAAATAATAAAATAACTTGACAAATAAACATACGTTTCAAATACAGTGGCTAATTGGCTATAATGTAATGCTCGAGAATGTCTCTTTGTTCCATCATCACAATGTCATTTGAGCTTCATTTCCAATAACATTATTAATACACTCGCTCTGTATTGAACAACACAAAGAACTCAACAAGGATCTCGTTCAAAGTCAAACAAATAAAACCTACCTCTCAAATATTTATGACGTTTATCGAGAAGCTTCAAACAAATAAAGAAACAATAACACGTGAATTGGAGAGCGAAGAGCGCATAATGGAATCACGGTTAACTCAGTTACTTCTTCAGCCCGTCCGTTTGCAAAAGCCTGGGCTTAGCCACAGTCCAACCAACTATCAGTACAGTTGAATGGGGAGCCACCATCGTATATTCTGTAAAAGATTGACCAGCTTATATGGGCCTATTTAGGTCCTTCATTTGCCCAACTCTGCCGATAAGTTGGTAGCTCTTTACCGGGAAATGAAACTAGGGATGCACCACGGATTGAGTTGCTGGTACTCTCATTATACTGAAAGCTGCAACTTTAGTGTAGCTTGATTAGGTACGTAAAACTAATCTGCTTCTCTTGTTTAATAGGTACCTATGCTATCTTATAAAACAAGCGGGCGTCTTCAGATTTACGATGAAGTTTGTTATGATTAGGATTAAGATTGTTCTGGGGTTTTATTAAAAGAGTTTATCTAAATAACGCTAGGAAAATAACGTGGGTAACTTAAGGAAATGAACGTGGTTTCCAAACATAAGATGAAGAAGAACGATCAAAATGATGATCGTTCGGTAATGAAGTTCAGCGAATGTTATCGAAACCAGTTGGAATAGGTGACTTAAACGTGAGTATTCGCTTGTTAATTATTACAAAATAATTTATGTATTTTGTAATGATCTTAAAGCAATATGTGCAAGTTTGGCCAAAAAAGGTATGTATTATAGTAAAAATAAAATTATTCACAAGTTTGTATTTAACATACAATTTTGTTACTTCGTTTAGGTCAAATCTTGCAACTGAATTTTGAACTACGTCCTGATTAATTGTTTGAGGTGTAATTCGGTGCACTTGTGTAACTCCGATGACGCGTCGAATCAATATAAACTTGTTTTAAGAAATATTGTTTATTTTTTTAACCGACTTCAAAAAAGGAGGAGGTTATCAATTCGTCTGTATGTTTTTTTTTTTTTTTTTTTAATGTTTGTTACCTCATAACTTTTGACTGGGTGAATCGATTTTGATGATTCTTTTTTTATTAGAAAGCTGACGCTTCCCATTTGGTCCCATTTCAATTTTGTCCAGTTCTGATAATGGTATCCATGAGTAAACTATATAATATAGTCTTAAATTTGTATGAAGTACGTGCGCGACAAATAGATGAATAACTCAATAGTCGGTCTTTTGAAGTCGGTTTTTGTTTTTTGTTTTGTAAAAATAATGTTCTTGTTTTATGTTTTACTTTAAGTCTAAAAACTCTAAAGTTAAAGTCAATAGTAAAAAGTTGCTATACAGAAAGTAAATCGCCAAACCTAGCCAATAGGCATAAATGCATAAAATTATGCCGAATCTTGTAATACACTAGGAGGGCGGCGCGGCGGCGCAAAAGAAAAATATTGCAAGGAAGCGAATGAAAGCGGCCGAAAATTGCGGCCATTATTTATAGAAAATTGGGACAAGTTTGCAGCAGAAGTTTGGAGAGTGAGTCGTGATTGCTAACTTTTGGGTGACATTGTTTTTGTGACATTATACCATCCTACGTATATATCCGGGGCTCAATTGAATACGTTATATACCTACTTGGTTTTAGATAGATCGATAAAAACTATACTTTTTACTCTCTTTTTTTTTTAACTCAACGGAAGGTTTACAATGGGTTGTTTGTTTGTGTATGCATTGAATAGTTATTACTATTGCTAAAGTGGTGAAAAGGAAACCCTTACGGTAATATGTACTTCTGCGTCTGTCTGTATCTCAAGAACTATAAAAACTAGTTTTTTATGAAGTTTTACAAGAGATATGAGTTTTGTTTAGTTTACATAGAAAACTCGTACGTAATGTTTTTTTTAACTTTTGCTATCAATTTTACAGCAGATTAAGTCATAGGATCAGCAGCTGTACCGCGCTCAGAATAAGTACCGCGAACTCTGAATTCAGGCCTAAACTGAATCGCTTTACCTTTCGTCTCGCTCTATCAGCTAGACACGAAGCAAGACAAAAGCCAACGCGATTCACTTCAGTCTCGCGGTTAGACTTTGCGGTACGGGTCTAGCGTTACTTCTTGGAAGTTTATTTTCAAATAACTGCTTTCAATTGTATTTCTACTTTATTTCCACATTAACATTTAAATCGCGTCGGGCATAAACAAGAAAAACAAAGTTATTATTATAAGTAATTAGAAAATCACGCAATTTGGAAGCGGATATACACTAAAAATACAATAGATTATTTTTACAATTATTTTTGGCAGATAAAGTAGCTAAGTATATCCACTGGGGGAATTTGGGCTATTCGAATTTAAAACACACTACTGAATGCTTTGTAATTTTAGTTTATGTGACTCGTATCGACTGATGCCTTTTAAAATTTTCTGCAAGCCATTTTACTTGGTCTCTAGAGCTTTTACTCAGAACGGTTTTGACGGATTTTCTGTACCAAATCTGTCAAAATCCGTTGTTAATCCGATACGAAGAATGGAAATATGAAGCTAGAGACTAAAGAGGCTGTTGTATTTATAAACGTAGTCAAAAAGGTAAACCAAAATGTTTATCAAAGGACATAAGCAAGAGTTTTTCAATAAACATTTTTTTTCGGTCAGTTCTTCTTCTACCTAATAAAATACTGCCAAAAAGGAAAGTCCTTGAATTTACTACTTCAAAGCAACGAGTTCTTAGAAAACTCATCGTCTTATTTTTTAATGTTTGATGGTGACAAAAGTTAATTAATTTTATTGATAACGAAAAAAGTTTGTACCTGAAGGAGCCGTTTGTGTATTTACGCTTACCCTAAAATTGCTTTTTCGTTTTATTTTGCGAGTACGAGTAAAATACGGTATTTGTAAAAAGTAAGTAAAATTAAAAATCAAACATTTTGGTAAATTATTACCAAAAAATATCAACAATTATTAAAACAGTATTTTTAAAGGAAAAAGAACATTTAGATTAACTTCTATGCGGTGGATCAACCTCTCCGGTAAAAGTACTACCTAGATCTTATTTTTCAAAACTTGTCAATTTTGACTTATTACATTTTCACTTCAAGCTAGCGACGTTTTGTATCCTAGTATACGTACATTGAAACAATCATACGAGTACTTCTATGAGGTGGATTGACATCTCCAGAAAAAAAAATATTATTTTTCAAAACTCCAAAATTGTGACTTTTACCAGTTTTACCGTTCTAACTTCAAGCTACCGTTTCGTATCCCACTTTACATATATTGTAAGCAATTCAACACTGCTCTCCATTTGACGCTCTATAAACGTATGCCATCAATCATCACCGCATTACAAGCGCACCACTGATTTAGTTCACCGCAGACCGAAACGGTCGCCCGCGAGATGTATTGAGAAGGATTACTGACAACCCTAGAGATGGATCACGCTGTACATAGAATAGATAGCAGCTTCTTACGACAGCTAATTCTGTGAACAGTCTGATAAAAGTAAAGTTAAAGAACAATAATTGTAAAAATATTTTTTAAAACAGCTTTTTATTGCATTCGTTCGTCATCGGAGTTACACACGTACTATACCAAATTTCAGCTCAATCGGACGTAGGAAAGTGGTTCAAAATTGAGTTGCAATATTCCACCAAAACAAATATAGTTAGGTACATAGCTACATACATTGCAAGTTAATTATAAAAATAAATAAAATAAAAAAATAAAAAAAGCCTTTATTGCTGTTACTAAAAATTTAACAATTCATTTTAACATGTCTAAAATTCACTAATATTAAACATCGGTAAACGTTTATTCCGTCACAGCTTGTCTCCCGACAAAAGCCTCCTCTAAATATCTCCATTCCTTCCATTCCAAGTTAATTAAAAACCTTTTAATAAAGGTAGCAGAAATCCGGTATCAGAAATCCGAAAATGAGACTCAACTATTGAACTTTTGCGATTTTAATACATTATTTATAGATAGGTTTTTAATCAATTATTTATAGTTTTTGTAGCAACTGACTATAAATACCAACTGTTTTTTTTAATATTTTTGGAAACTAAAAGTTCATGCTCCCTAAATTAAATCCTATTTCGTGATTTCACATTTTTGTATATTTCCCCGCATTTAAGTCCAAAAAAAACAACATGACATGTTCAAGCTTGACATGTTTGAAGATTTATCTTCAAACTGTGAACCAGCGTAACAGTCAAAAATAAATACGAGCTATATTTTACTCTCTTGCCACTTACTAAGCAGCGTACTTACCGTTAAAACATTAAAACGAATTCCGTGTTCCGTTTCGGCCCACGAATGCTAAAAAAGCGTACGCAAAGAAATCATAAATTCGTTCCCGGTCATATCCTCAGGGAAATGCGCTAACCGCATATTACCTACTTCCTAAAGAAATGGACGCTCGAAAAAGGTCTTTGAGGACAAAAAATGTCTTACAGACCGTCTCCTATCTCAAAGGAAACCGGTTAAAGTTAAAATTCTCATAGGGCAAGCTCTTTATTACTCGTATTACAATAAAATAACACTTAATTGACACAACAAAGGGAAAGTATTAACATTGTAAAACATAAGATATAATACATACACAATAGGCTGTCTTATCGCTAAGAGCGATCTTTTCCGGCCATCAAATTGTATGTATTAAGAAGCAACAAATAAAATGTTCAACTCTCGATTGGTTTGTTATTGTTATCTGTTTCACGGAAAAGTTTTATTTCATTTTTATCGTGAAAAACGGGAGTGTATTGTTTTATTCGATGAAAGGGAAATGTTTCTGTTTTACTGGCAACTTCGGACTAATGGTTGTAGGTATTCAAATTTGGATCATTTGGCTTTCAATCTTTTTGTGGAACACTGATTTATCTATCAATTTAACACGTGTAAGTTTGGATTTTTGTTTGAAAAATAAAGATCATGATTGCTCTAGAGCCGTTTGGATATTTATTTATAAGAACAGTTATAGCCTCTATATATATGGGCCCATATGGCCCTTTATATGAGATGTTAAAAGCTGGCGACATGTTAGTGACTAGAGTAGCGGTATACTATAAATAGATACCTAATAGGCTTCGACCAACTGTAACTCAAGTGTGTAATATAAATTTATTTACAGAACTATTCAAATCTAGGACTTGCGTTGCGTTGTGTATGTGCATAAGATGACCTTATATGTCAATGGCTCACTCAACTCGACGAGCATGCCTATCGCGACACCTTCCAAACCATAGATTAGTACATAGTTTGTATTGAATTTGGCGTATAAAGCGCGCGCGATTTTGATAAGTGTGCATTTACCCTAACACCTATTGCTTAGATCACAAAGTCTGAAATTGAAAGCCAAGTCTGTATCACAATACGTGAAAATGCTTGAACAACATTGTAAACTGTATTAGTTCAAGATGTTTACTTATGTTCTAAACAAACGTGATACATTTGAGGTAAACATAAACATACAATGTTGGCTATATTTCTCACGGGTCTTATAAATTAAATGCTTCCATGCCAATATTCGAGGAAATAGAAATACAATTTTGTTAACCAGTAGACGAAATAACATTTTGCAACAAATACAGAATGTTCCGATAAATCGCGGACAAAGCGGGTAGTCCCAAGTTTGTACCAACCAAAAATAAGTATGTCTTTGTTATTGCGATCTATGACAAGGACATTCATACTTTTAGAAGATTAAGATCTGTCATAAAAAGCGTTCAAACTTGGGCACATTGTAGAATAAGATGATTGGGACTTACATGGTAACACGTTAAAAAAACAGCAATAAAATATTAACTGAAAAACTTACATAACAAAAGGTGCGTGGTCATACAAAAAATATATAATATATTCACGTCGACTTGAGAACCTCCTACGTTTTTTCGTCGGTTAAAAACAGATATCTGTGCAATGAGAGTCAATTTCATACGATGTTTGTTAGATCATTGACCTCTGACCTCAGACATTTGAGCGTTCTCACAGCAGATTTGCTCAGACAAACGGTCAGTGGTCAAATCAAATATTGAGGTCCCATTTTTTACACAATTATATGGGTTCAGAAGCGTGTGTTGAATGCTCTTACAAAGTTTGTCCGTTAACTAAAACGACCTGTATAGTACAAAACACAAAAGAAAATATTAAGATGCCTATTCATATTTATTCTTCTTCAATACAAACGCATACTTTTACGAGCTATCCAAGGGTAGCGCTATATCCCCCATGGGAATAAAAATATTCGTGAACACATTATTAAGTCGTAAACGACCCTTAAACTACCATATAAAAAAGAATGCATCTTTTGCTCGGAATTTTAGTAGATGTCTCCACGGATGATGTCTTTATCGAAAGAGTTTGTTGAGATTATATAAATTATTTAGAACCAACTGCGCCCCACGGTTTCATCCGGTATCCTGAAGAAACCATCTTTTCCGGGATAAAAAGTAGCCTATATATTAACCTAGGCTATGAGCTACTTCCATACCAATTTACATACAAATCTGATCAGCCGTATTGGGTGTCTGAGTAACAAACAGTCACACATACAAACTTTGACAATTACAATATAAGTAGGACCATATCATTATAGTAGGATAGTAGGATGTGAAATGGAAATGTTGGATGATGAATTGGTGACATGACAGCAGCGACAATTTGTTGCGAGGGATGGCTACGTGTTGACAACTCGCTGTCGACGCTCCGATCGTCACACACGATGTCTGTCACTGTACTGTGCATACCTAATGGTAAATACATATCTAATGGTCTTAATATACGAGTACGTAATGGTCATACAACAATGCCTTGATTTTAATAGTCTTTTGAACCGGTTTCGTATTGATTGTAATAAAAAATGCGGATTAAAAGAAAAAAATGTCCGTGTTGGAGATTTATTGGAGATTGGCCTCATAATGCAAAAATCAAAAATAAACATTCAAGGTTAACTTAGATTACAAGCTCTGGCAACCCTCTTCAAACGATCTCCATGTCAAGTAGACGAAAGCTCTTCTTCACAATAAACAATATATATTTTTCAAGCGTCATTAATCTAGTTATTTTGCGTAATAATTATAATAGGTACACATTATTTGTTATGAATGAGTAAAAAAGAAACGAAGCTAATCTCTTTCATTTAGAGCTAAAAAAACTTTCAGTCTGATTCAAAATAGCAAGTTGATTCATATTTTATCCAACAGTTTCTATATAAAACTGCCTTTTAAAAAGGTTAACCACGAGCTGGTAGCACTAACCGCCTCGAGGGGACAAAGAGGGTCGGAGCTGTTAATTGAAAGGGTTTTTTCCATTCCCCGCTTGAGTCCCAGTTCCTAGCCACAGTGACGTTATTTTATGAAGACGATGAATAGTGAAATAGATAGTTCATTTCGCTAAACATAAATACGGAGAAATGTTCACCTATCTTTTTTTATTTGCATTCAAAAGTTACGGTTTTAGATCAAAATGTATGTGTGCATGTGCGTATATTGTTTAACCAAGCAGGTTTGAATAGATTATTGTAGTGATATACCTGACGATCTGTTCAGATGTAAGATGGGTGATTGGGGCATGTTTTTCGGTGGATTTGTAATAGATTGAACCGTATTTGAACTTTTTGTGTGTTCTAAAAGTAATGACACACGAACTTCCGTTCTTACTTGTTGACTTTCCCAACAAGCACATGAATTGAGAGAAGTTGTAAGACAAAGTTTGACAGCACAATACCCAATCCGCACAAGTTAATTCAATACCATCTAACAACATTACCAAGTTCGCAAATTATTTACCCGAAATTAACGCAGCAGCAAAACAGCATCACTGATCCGCGCACGTACATTCCAACAAATAACGCTCAGCGATCGTCAGGTCGAGCCAATTTGTTGCCAATTTGATTTGTGTACGCACCCCTAAGAATATTAATCTTGACTTCGAGGAAAACTGATGGAAGGCGAAAGATTAACCATGCGTCGACAAATTTATGTTTGCGCTCGGGAAAATTTCCGTAGGTATCTCTTGTATTAAATCCTTCTACTTTTGGAATATTTGTAAAACTTTCGGAGAGTGTTGACACATGCGACACAGTTTTATACTTTTACAGGTGTCATCAATTCTCATTGCCACTTTTCACGCATTTATGTATTTGTTTCTAATAAACAGATCTTAGAAATTAATAAAAAAAATATGATTCAGGTTTCTAATCGATCATTTTGTAATGTTGTAGGTAAATATTGTAGAGAAGTCTGGAAATCTTGTGAACTTGTTTTAATCGCACTTCAATCAAATGAAAGCCTAAAAGTGTTAGTGGAACTCACAATCTATCAAAGCCTTAGTAACGGCAGATAAAGTGGATTTCCACGAAAATTAGACCGTAATTTTTTCCAATTCTTACTACAACTTATAAGAATTGATTTGGGCCATATTTCTGATGACGTCCGGCATCTGAATGCCGACAGTAACATTACCCAAATCAAAAACTCTGAATACCTACAATCTAGGACATTACGGGTTCTTAGACCAAACTTGCTTTGCAAATATAAAAAAAAAACCAAACAAGCTTTTGTTACATTGTTATTGGAGTTACACAGATGTACCAAATTTCAGTTCAATCGGACCTCAAAGAACAGTTCAAAGTTCAGCTGCAAGATTTGACCTTAATAAACAGACAATCCTGAAGCCAAATCGTGTAGTCGTTGTTTAAAAAAAAGTCACGCGACATTAAAAGAAAAAGGCAAAGAAATCAAAATTGATATGTGAATTAAAATAAATAATCTTCTTCTCTTCTTCTTCTTTATATAAAAAATGAATCGCTGTTCGTTTGTCTGGCTTCAACTCGAGAACGGCTGGACCGATTTGATTGTCTTTTTGTTTTGTTTGCTCTAATACAGGGAAGGTTTAAAAGTAAAAAAAAACGGCGGATGAAACCGCTGGGTGCAGTTAGTAAACTACGAGTATAAATAAAAGCGGAATGTATAAGAATTAAATGCCAACAGCAACTTCATGGACTATTTCTGCGCTTCCTCTACCGCAAATTTAACTTTGTCGATCCGGTGATGATTGCACGGAAGTTTGCGTATAGGCTTAATTAATCACGGCGCTCATCTTTATGCGTAGGGATTAATTGGATGATTGGGTTTCGTGACTTTTTACAAGTTTGTTGAGCTTGCTGAGATTGGGTTTGATGAGATATGAACATATGATATTTTGCTAATTTTAAGTAATTGCCAGAAAAGTAGAGGTACCTATGTTACTATAGTCACCGCGTTACCAACTGAGTCGTAGGGCCCTTTTTTAGGGCCACAATACTGTCTACTATGTTTCTATCTGATTTTATTCTCGATATGCGCCTATAACCGTCTTGCGCACATCACTATGCTGCTCCATATGACCCACAAGTGCGATCGAGATAGACATAGAGAAATTATAAATTTATGGCCGTACGACTCAGTTGGTAACGCGGTGACTATAGTATTTAGATTCGCGAAAATTCTGTATTCTTTAGTTGACACGTTTAAGCTTACTAAAAATAACGCTTGTTTATGTCTTTGCAGTTTGTTGAATGAGGATATCACAATTTTCTGTAAATTTAAATCTGATTTCAGCTTACATCTGTTGACAATTAAACAAGCTGAAAGTTGGCTTGATAATACGTATTTATGCTTATTTTATTATGATTTACTTTTTTTTTATGTAATTGAGTGACGAGATGAGCAAATCGCTCGCCTGATGTCAAACGTCACGTTTGCCCATGACAGGTCTGCGCCACCCAGAATTTTGAACTCGCAGAATTCAAGACCCTGCGCGGCACAGCACTGCGGTCGTCACCCTGAGATATAAATTGTTTAATCTCCCATTTGCCCTTTAATTTCACTGGAAACAATGCCCACTAACTAAAGTGAGAGAATTTAGTTCTATTATGAATTTAGTTGTGGCAGTGTCTAATGTTTTGCCATGTACTTATCTGCATTGTATAAGGACCATTAGATAAATATCTATTGAAATAATGACAAGATCAATTCAACGTTCAATAAATAAACGAAGATAGAGAAATTCAAAGAAGAGATTGTTGTTAGCGATGAAGCCGTCACTGGCACTAGTTTGCAAGTCTTATCTGTTCTATAACTCTAACTTTATGATAAACAGAATAAAGAGTTCAGATCTATCTTACCTAGTTCTATGTTACTTATTATACTAAGTACTAGGTCTGCGAACCGTGGATGTCGCGAGAACTTTTTTGCGACAATCAGTATTTTATCTCGACCACCTCTTGACTGATTTTACTAATATTTGAAATTCTTAATATATAAATATAATTATATAACATAATATAAATATATATATAAAATTTTCCTCCTTTTTGATGGAAATGCTACGCCCCCCACCTCCCATTAAAAAAATTCTATGAAATCGTTGTGCCTGTATACTTACCAAGTTTCTTCGAGATAAGTTAAGAAATACGACCTGTACACGAAGTACCAAAATCCCACACAAACATACAAACATCCGGACAGATAAAAGCAAATGTTTGCCAGTCGTAACAGAGACGCCTCGCTTGCTCGGTCAATAAGTAGAGGAAACATCAACACAATATTTTCACTACGAAATATCTCGAATTGACCTTGATAGAGGTCAAGGCACGAAAGGGTTCCCGGGTTATATTGACACTAGAAACCTATGACCTTACAATTGGCAGCACATACATATTTCTGGATTGGATTTGGAAGATCAGACGCTTGACAAGGGTCTCTAATAGATGATTTAGGCCATGAACCGACGGAATTATGATTTGTTGCCGAGTTTGCACAAGTCATGAAGATTATCCTTCCTTTTCTTTCTAGATGGCTTTTAGCCACAAGTTATAGCTACTGTTGGAAAAGCTACCTACTTTATTTTGGACCCAAGATTTATTTCTTCATTGTTTGTTTTATTTATCGTCGTAGAAACTTGAAATTTTGATGTGTATTTATTTATCTTGATGCGCAGAGGTATGTTAAGAATGTTTTTTTGAAATTCAACCCCTGAAGGGGTAAATATGGGTGAGAATGTTTGTCTGTTATTTTGTAACTTATATTTTCGGAAATTAGTTAAGTTTATTTGAAATAGAAAACCATTTATTATTAATGACTAGATTTTTAATCTCGTAAACAATATTTGCTTTAATGAATCAACAAAGAGTTTATAACTATTACAGGGATGATTAGAGAAAGGGGTGATAATGTCTGTAAACAAAATTGCAGCAGGTAATTATATTACATTACTAACTGTGAACTACGAAGGTAAAGCCGCGAGCGTAACCATAAACTAATAAAAACGTTTTTGTTATAATTAAACACGGGAATACTCACGTAAAAATTCAGTTAACGTTTTTTTTACGTGAGTTTCCGTGTTTAATTATAACAAAAATGTGTGAAAACCACGTTAGTTTCCATAGTAATAAAAACGTATAAATAGGTATGTATTAATGATGTAATTGTAACGTATATCTAGAAATAGGTTGATGGTTGTCAGATTTGGCGCGTCTCGAATTCAATCAAATTAATTGGTAGGTTATGTTTGTTTGCGATGCTAATAGGAAATGGGTTCAGTACAGGAAATTAAAGGGCTCAGGGGATTTCAAATTCGAACAGTTGCCATTAGTTCTATTAGTTCAGCTTATAGTATGTCAATTAGTTGATAAATCTAAAAGTAATTTATCTCATCAGTTTAAAGTTGAAATATACTTTAGGTAATACTTTTACAAGGTAATAACCACTAACGAAAAGTCAAACGAAACAATAACCAAACGAAACAATCGAGCGATAATTTCAACAAAAACGTTTTCCAATTTGAAGAATCAGGTTGGAAAATAAAACTGAAATAAATCGCGGCGGGCGGAGATTTTCGCCGCATATTTCAATAATCGAAATGACACGAGCTCTATTTTTCAGAGGGACGTTCTTTTGGGATGTGAGTAATAGCTTTGGTCACAGTAAAGCAAAGAGAAATGATCGAATAGCCTCAAAGAGGTTATATTTATAAACCATGCCTAAACTTAGTCTTGTTTTTGCGCGAGACATTTATTTTCACACAGCGAGTAGTTAAAGAGAAATTGTAAATTGTAAGAAGTGTGGTTTTTGTGAAAACACAAATTTAAATAAAAAAAAATAGTAAAAAACTGTCTATCTTCGTTGGGTAAAACCTCGTGTTGTTACTATTTTGGAATGACCCTAAACATCCCTGTAGGAAGCTATTAACCAATATCTCTGAAACTAACCCTTCCTATACGGGCAATTTACCGGAAAGAACCCTATCGTATACCGTCTAAGTATAGTAATATTCGAGTATAGAGAGATTTTTATAGTCAGTTTTATCGGAAATTTTCTTATATGTACTAAGGTAATTTTATAAGCAATCAGTGGTCAAGTAAACTCAGTTTATATTTGTCTTGATAGGTTAAAAATAGTAAGTTAGTGTGTATGACTTTGTTGTCATTTTTACCAACCTAAAAAAAAGTTTATAGAAATTTATAGAAGTTTATTTTATACAAACACAACCTCTCACCCTAAACGCATATATGTTAGCTTCCCCGCTACGTCGTGGGTAAAAAATAACTATGAAAACATATTTCTATACAAATATTATAAAGAGGAAAGATTTGTATTTTTGTATGTTTGTGTTGAATAAACTCACAAACTACTGGACCGACTTCAAAAATTCTTTCAGCATTAGATTGCTTTTTTTTTTTTTTTTTTTTTTTTTTGTTGACCCAGTGGAAATCCTTTATGGATACCCCTAACCCGGGGGAGCCGGGGTTATGTGGGAGTCTCCGCCCTGCGGCGGCATACCCACTAAAACCACTGGGAAGTTTACCTCATTCCCTTGTGGCCGGGGGCAGCGGGGTTCCCTTTCGGAGTCTCCGCCACCCTCAGCCAGGGTCGGCCCTTCGGCCCCGTCTTCCGAGCGTCAAGAGAGGGACGGCCCTGGTCACCCAAGGCCGCCCCCAGACGTGTGGAGCCAGTGCAAGCCAGCGGAGAGCCCCCCGACCCTCCGCCAGTGGCCCCACTACGGAGAGGGAAGGAGGCGATGATCGGATCGCCCCCTCCTCCCTCCCCGTCGTCTGCGCCGGAGCGGATCCTGCGGGAGTCGTCCTCCCCGATCCGCCCCGCGGCCCCTTCTGCGACATTACCTCTTCGCAGAAGGAGACCACGGCCTGCCACGATCTCTCGCCGCCGAGCATGGCTTTCACCACGCCCGGCAACGAGCGATCCCCTCCTCCTTCCCTTGCACTCCCGACCGCGACCCACACGCGGCGAGGAGCACAAGGAAAACCCCCCCTGGTGGTCCGAGCCATCGCTCAGACCCCGGCTCATCCGCTGTGCCCTCTGCTAATCAGCCCTCTGCTGCCAGAGGGACACGCGGAAGGGCCCACCGTGTCGGGTTATTAGCCACCGTGCGGTAATACTGCATAAATGCATATGTCCCTCTGACTGCATAAAAGCTGCAGTATTACCGCACGCTGTTGCCCAGGGTGCACCACGTGGAGGTTACCCGACCTAGCACCCCAGCATTAGATTGCTACATTATCCCTGAGTAACATAGGCTATATTTTATACCCGTGCAAAGCCGGGGCAGGTCGCTAGTTATATTATACTTGTAGATGATAAAGTTTATTTTACGTAAGCATTGATGTATGTTTAAGTATTTTGTGTCGACCAGAAATAACTTTCCATGATTGGTTGTGTAAGTGTACTAAGAGGTTTGTAAACACCGTAAAAGTCTTCGAAAAAATGGCTTAGCGCGCTAAGCCATTGGGTCCAAACCCATTGAATCAAAGAAAGAGAAACTAAGATTGCTTCCAAACTGATTGGAAACAATCCCAATTTCAAATCTTGAGGGCACGAGTGAGCATCAGAAATTAATCATTCATTACGCATAAAAGACTAAAATGACCGTCTCATTTGCAATAATCGTAAAAGTTTAGTAAAATTACCATTCGGTCCGAAACGGCTCCAGCCGACTTTCCCCTTTATAGTTTAGGGTTTTAGGATAATGAAGGCCCAAATGTGAGATCGAACGACATTTGTGAACCAAACTCGAATGGGCTTGGGCAGAATTTCCACTTGTAATGTGTTAAGCGTACTTTCCACTTGGATTCTGTTTTGTATAATTCAAGGAGCGTCTTTGTGAGATCCCAGTTGACTAAGAAACTTGAGTTAGGAGTTCAGAATAATGTAAATAATATCACTCGTATTTTAAGAAAATTTAAAATTCAAAAAAACCCCTAACGTTGAAACGGCTCAACCAATTTTGATTAAATAGGTCCAAGAACTATCGCAAAAAACCTGCTTTCTGATAAGACTGATAACTTAACCGCGTCCAAATTGATTCACTCGTTTAAAAGGTACGGTGCCATAGACAGACACCCAGACTTACCTACTTACCTACCTTATAATGTAGATACGAAGGAAGATTTTTTTACAAAGAGGAAAAGAAATGACAGTATGAAAAAAAACGTAAGACGATCAGCTGGTAAAGTGAGCGCATTTAGACCCAGTCTGGGGTCACTGCGCCAACCCAGTAAAAGTGAAATAGAGCCATTTCCATCGAAATGCTACTAAACTTACCTACACAGTTATTTTGTTATATAGTATTTATTGAAGGTTAACCCTCGTTTCATCATCCCCAGACGCGAAGTTGACAAACGCCTCTCTCGGGCACGATAAGTAATGCTTACCCTGTTTTTATGATACTTTTTGAGTTAAACTTTTTATTTTAATAAAACAATAATGTTTCATTGAAAAAAATGGCGGCAATAAATTAAATTACTTTTCTGCTAGTTCGCGAATTAAAGTTGACAGAAAACAGTAGCAGAGTAGATTTCTTATATTTTTTTTATTTTTATTTTTTTTCATTTATTTTTTTATTTTTCATTAATTTTTATCTTAACAAAGGTAGAGGGAGATTAGTAGAGTTTAAAAAAATTCACAAAAATATAATTTTGTACTAGTTTTTTTACAATCTATACTTTTCCATAACTAGGCTAAAGTCTTCCCCACTTCCTCTCCGTCACACACTTAACTGGCACACTCTGTATCACACCAAGTATTTTTATTTCAAGAAGTAAGCACACAAAAGTAAAATACATCTAGCTTTATTTCATGGAGTTCAACGTAGTCAATAACCATGCTTAATTTCGGTCTGAATTTTGAAAACATTATTTTAGAAGCATGCAAAAGGGTGTTCGTAACGAACTCTCCTTAATTACAAACACATACAAACGATGAGTATTGTGGGAAACATCTGTAAGCTCCCGCTTTAAGGGCACGTTAAATTTAATTAGAAGTCTTATGCGGACTAAGGGGAGGGGTTTCTCGCCCCAAGCTCCACGATCTTGGGGCGATCCACGAGGCCGATGTCTTTAAATTTCACTAATGATTTGAACTATCGATGTTGAAGTTTACCATAAGTAAAGATAATAAATACGTATATTTTGGTATATGTTAGATAATCTTCTTATCAGACTTTTTTGGACGCTGGAACACATGAGACATGCCAATCGTAGACTACCCAAATCACAATAACATTCTGTTAGCGTAAGTTATGGTATTTTTATTTAAGATTAGGCAATCAATCGTATAAATTGCGATTTCTATTTTCCATTATTGTCTTAAAATAAATAATAGTTAGAAAAAAACTAAAAAAACACGCTTTTTATAAAAAACCGAACTAAAAAAATAGAAAATAAAATTTTATAAATTTAAATTAAGAATAGGGTTGATAATTTCAATAAATATAAATTAATAATAGTGTAAATAAATAAATATATGTATTTTATTTTTAAAAAGCGTGGGGTGCATGGGTCAATAGATATTATATATTTTGTAGATACATTTTGTATTGACAGACATGAGTAGAGTGATTAGCATTTTGATAATATCTTAGAAAGCACCCCACGCTTTTTTAAAAATAAAATACATATATTTATTTATTTACACTATTATTAATTTATATTTATTGAAATTTTCAACCCTATTCTTAATTTAAATTTATAAAATTTTATTTTCTATTTTTTTAGTTCGGTTTTTTATAAAAAGCGTGTTTTTTTAGTTTTTTTTTAACTATTATTTATTTTTCGCTTTTTAGTTCGATTTGCTAACTATTAACCATTATTAATATGTACAAATGTGTTGGTGTTATCCGATTTTGGCCGTCTGCTCAAGTAAATTAAAAATAAAATTGATGCGTAACAAAAAATATTGAGCAAAAAGATTTGTAGCCGCGTGGTTTCGATCCTCAGACCTCATAAAATAAAATTGATGCGTAACAAAAAAATATTGAGCAAAAAGATTTCTAGCGCGTGGTTTCGATCCAGGGACCTCTGGGTTATGAGCCCAGCACGCTTCCACTGCGCCACTCTGTTCTCTGACACGAATGACGAAATTACCATTTGCAAGTTAAACGGTATTAAAAGTTAAAGAAACTTTATAGAAAAAGCGTGTTAAACAAATTAATAGTTAAAAAAACTAAAAAACACGATTTGTTTAGTGTATTGTCATCGGTCCTCGATATATCTACAAAGTTTGAAAGAAATCTGACCGTTTCAAGTGGGTCAAAAACGCGCTCAAAGGAGTCGGTTACATACAAACATACAAACATACAAACATACAAACATACAAACATACAAACATACAAACATACAAACATACAAACATACAAACATACAAACATACAAACATACAAACATACAGGTGAAGCTAATAAAAGCGTGTTAAAAATAAAATTTTACGACTTCATTTTTCAAAATTTAGCAATAATGTCATGTGGATAAATGATACTAATTTCATATCAATTTAAATTTAAATTTATAGCAGATTTATTCAGAAATAAAATTTCAACTACTAAATTCGACTCAAACAACAACGTCATCCAGAAACAGGGCAAGCTAAACAAAAATAAATAAAACTATTGGTTTTTGACCCCACCCGTTTCCACCTGCGTAAGTCCCTGTTGACGGGAATTCCGCAGGCGTGCGCGAATTAACTTTTCGAATCCCCCATTCCGGGTGAGCGTGAACGCGATGCCGTTATCTGTATAAACGCATGATTACGTAAATTTGTTCGCGAGGAACGGCGGGTAATATAAGTTTATTGGTTTTAACGACTTTATTTAGCAAAATTTTCTGTTTGGAAATGATTAGAAAGTTTACTTAACGATGCCCCGAATATCAGGTGATTAAAAGCAAACGCACTGGGGCACTAACTTCATCGTTTTTTTTCATTCTTTTTTAAAAAACGCGTGTTTTTTAATTTTGAAAATAAAATGTTGTAGGTACCTCACATTTATGTTAAATTACATCAATCGTTATTTACATAAGTCCTAAATTGGGACTGATACCTGCCGTTTTTTTTTATCTGCTACTAATAAGGTAACAGAAAATAAAAATAACTGAACGCCAACGAACGCGATCCAGGATCCTTAAAGCATCTTTAACAATGAAGATGCTCAGAAAACATTTGGAAGTTAATGAATGAATTAAATGGAATTATCAATTTAATTTAATGTTAATTATTTTCCACTAGGTGCAGTGATTTAAAGGATAATTAAGCCTTGAAAATAGGCATTGGGCTTAGAATTTTTCATTAACATCTTTGGGGCTATACAGGGTTATACAAAAAGTGTATGCTAAGCTGAAAAACGCTCATAGTACTCATTATTAAGGACAACTTTTATTATGGGACCATCACGGAATTCGCAAAAAAAAAACAGCTATTCCATAGAAAAATGTCGATGACACTTGACGGAATGTGTGAAACAGCTGATTTATTTTCGCGAATTCCGGGTTGGTCCCATAGTAAAAGGCGTTATAATTATGAGTACTATGAGCCCTTTGCGGCTTAGCATACCCTTTCTGTATAAGCCTGTATAAGGTTTAGCTTCAATATTATTACTATTACATTTCTAACAAGTTTTATTCCAGATTGAGCAAGAATTCGTTAGACAGAACCGATGAATAAGAAACAAGAGCCATAAGAACGAGAACACATGACCAGGCGCCAGCAGATTCATTTCCACCATTGCGTGATGCTCAGACGAAATCGCAGCGAATGAGCAGAGGGGACCGGTTTCAATCAGACCGTCTCTCCATCCTATCCTTGTTTATTATTAAAAGAACCGGAAAACCTCGTCGAATTTAGCAGCAAGACTCAGCTGGAGCTGAATGTCACGTACCGACCATAAAAAGTTGCGCAGTAGGTGTTTAGAATTTCAAGCGGCCTCACAGCGACGTTCTCAAATCTGTACTGGGCTCAAGGGGCGCACTGACTTGTTCAGTTTCTTGACCTATTTTAAGCAACAGCTACTGTATATTGTTAACAGTTATTCTTCTTTGTAGAGAAACAGCTGACTGTAGAATTTTCGTTGCTTATAGTGCGCTGTTGCAGCTTTGCTTTATGGTAGCAAGTGTTCTGTAATAATATAAGCATAATAAACTTAGTGCTTCGACCGTATATCTTCTTATTATAAAATTCTCGTGTCACAATGTTAGTTACCACACCTACTCCTCCGAAATGGCTTGACCGATTTTTATGAAATTTTATATGCATATTCAGTAGGTCTGAGAATCGGCTACTATCTATTTTTCATACCCCTAAGTGATAAGGGTTGTCCACCCTTAACATTTTTTTTTGACAAAATTTAAATTTTTTTATAGTGTGGCTTATGTGGCATTGAAAAATACATAAAACCCTAAATGTTCACCCTTCTATCACCAATCCCTTTTTTTTAATAGTCACTAGAAATAATTTATATATATGGCAAAACAACGTTTGCCGGGTCAGCTAGTACTCTATAAAATAGTCTATTATAAATGAAAAGAGTAAGAAAGATAGACATTTATTTGACATGAAGTAAAAATAATAGAATTATCTACTTGACTACTTTTGTGACTTGTGTCTGTTGTGTCTTGTTTTACTAGTTCAATTAACGGCAGTAGATTCTATAGAGCCTTCAAATTCTTGTCTATACTAGTGAAATACGTCCCCGGCCAAGTCTATGGTGAAATAACCCCATGTTACCCTTTATAATTAGCTAACAATATACCATAGGGATCATGAACTTGAAGGGTAAGTCACAAAACTTATGTCTTCGTTAAATGAACTGTACTGTACAGTACATACGAACTTACTGTGTTGTTAATTCAACAGCTTTGAATAATTTGAAAGCCTTAACCTCTGGCCCGGCAGCGTTTACGTATGGAGTTCGCAAGGGACCAAATGTAATGAAGTTACGACAACTTTACCCGGTAGCCCGGTAGGTACGTTTGACCATTCGATGTGTAAAGTTACTAACTAGAAGCCTATCTAATAAGATTTCTACTTCGATTGTTAATTACAATTAGAAGACATTTTTTTCGTTCTGAAGGATCGATTTTTAATAAACGAATTTTAGATCGATTGTTTTAAAATATATTGGCTTAATATATAATAATTAAGTTTTTTATGTGTGAAATTGCAATGTACGTTATTCATTGCAAAAGTACGCAGTTTCGAATTTCAAAATATTTATAATTCATCGAAATGCAAATCTTTGCATTTTATTATAGTATTAAATAATTATATACTTGATTTAAAAAAAAATAACGAAATTACATAAAGACGAGTAAAATCCTGATTAAAAGTTAACTGGCTACATGCACATCGGAGTGCCATTAATATTATTTCAGCCACAAAATCACCAATGCCACAATTCCGGACCGAAAATGTAACTCAATTTAACCCTAAAAACACACCGGCGCACTTAACCCGAGCTTATAATTACATACACAATTCGAGATTCACAATTTTATTTAAATCGTGTATTTTTAACGTCAAAAATAACACGAGACACGCCAGCAAAAAGGTATAATCTGACATAAGAAGGGGACACGGAGAAAAAACAAAAGGGAGGTGGTACCTATAAATCAATTGTGCACAAAGATTTCAAGCTCAGATAATATTTATACTTTTATTTATTTAAGTACTTCTTATTTTTTATTTTGAGAATTTACTGTTAAACAAAATTGTAGGTTTGATACGTCAAACCATGGTTAGTAGGTACGGCTTGTTATGAGGCTTTATTTTTTACTTCGTTCATTACTTTTGTGTCATGGAGGTCTTTTGTGTCTGCCATTGCGATCCTCACGCCATCATTAGGTATGTACAACCTTCTAGCTGATACATTTTTGCCATTGTTGTTATTGACTAGTTTCTGATACGAGCATTCAAATCGGTTCAACGGTTTAAGAACTACGGTGCCACAGACAGACAAACTCACACATAGCATTCAAACTTATTTAACCCCTCTTTTTGCGTTGAGAGTTAAAAATAAGAAAAAAAGACGTTGGCACTCGGGGACTGCCGCGGTAAAGCTATTGCATAGCATGCATTTTTTATCAACTTATGCAATTACTCTAATTTATTAATTGTTCTATGTCCAAAACCAATGATATATACGAGTTTTACAATTCGCAGTCTATCGTTGTCTGTCACCAAAATTCCACCTTTCTTTTCTTTTTTTTCAAACGTCACGACTCTCTCTTCCGAGTGTACCCCAGTAGTTGTATTTAAAAAAAAAAAGTTTTTATAAATCTTCCTTTTTTGTATAAATATTTCAAGGCCTATTTTTCAAAAAAGTATCCAAATGAAGTTCTGTAAAAACTATCAATAATTTTTAAAATAAAATAAAATTGGCGAAAAGTCAATGAAACCCATACTTCGGTGATGAAACCTTACACTCGACACCTAGAGGCGAGTTGCTGAACTAAAGAGACAAGCGTCATATTTCAAAAAGTCATTAAAAGTTCTGCTATTCATCGATAGATGGCAAAACTAAAAAGTATCACCGCTGTGCCGGTCGGAGTGGGTGGTCTTAGGCTTAGGTTATTTTCGTTACGGAATTTCTGGATTCGGTCTCCACGCTCAAGGCCCGCGATAGAAGCTATGCAATAGCTTAAAAAGTTTATGGATGTAAAAAATACCATCTCCTCTTACAACCAGCTCCCTGGCAGGGAATAATACATTCTCCTCTACTACGTATACATATACGCTACATAGGTGATTCATAAGGGGCCAGGTCCATATTTAATAAAGATTACCCTATAACGGGAGTGGCAAGGATTACAAGGCTTATCTTAGGGTCAGCTGCTTTATTAAATGGAAGGTTTTTGTTACCCGCTTTAAAAAGTGATGAGGTCATTCATTTTTACTTTTTTCGTATGATGCTTGGGATAATTAGGTCGGAGGGTAATGAAGGGTAGGTGTAAGGTACCCTCGTATTTTGAAGGTCTGTTCGAAATTTAGGTATAAAACCTTATTCACTCAGTTTTAGTGATACGATAGAGTTAAACCAAATAATAGTCAATTCTTAAGATTTTCATTATTGAAAAGACGATCGCAAGAAGTTTGTCATACTGACTTCCAAACTTCAATATGAAGATGGCACCTGATGTTGATGATATTTACTAAACGTATTTATGTCCTCGTCTTATATACCGCAATGACAAAGACAGCTTTTTTGTAAGTTTAAATCTATCACATAGTTTCCATAATTGACTGCAATTGATTACGAGTGTTTTTGATATATTTTCCCTCACACTTGTTTTTCCTATTAACGAAAATAACTACATTCCCGTAGGTATATAACATGGCATCCAATTCTCCACGGAAATAAAATTGATCCCATAATAACTTTCTATATCTTTTCATGAGACAAATATTTGTTTACTGTAAGGATTGAAAAGGTTTTTCCTATAAAATGAAAGTAATAAACACGTAATAACATTTCACACTCATAGCTCCCCACTAGGATAAGTTGTGTCGGGTATGCCAAGGAACACACACAAAGATAAGGACAACTAACACCCAGGCCCAGATGTTTAAATTCATCATTCAAACATCTGCCCGGCCGGGAATTGAACCCGGGACCTCTGGCTTATAAGGCGGATATACTACCGATGAGCCAAACAGGTCGTTAATCGAATGAAATCATCATGTTTTAAAACCTCTAGGTACGAATTGGTTCTTTTATTTTAACCCAGTCTGCGAAATGAGACGAAACTTGCATCTAAAAAAATGAAGAATACAATAAAAAATATTTCTTTGCCTTATTATTTCATATCTCCCCAATCTTTTTACAATCAAAATAAAATCCAGCATCATAGAATGTTGCAGTAAAAGTCAGTTCGAGTATGGCCGTAAAATTTTATGCTAGCGAGAATTGACCATTTCGCTCTCTGGAGCGGGGCGCTGGAGCAAAATTGAACGATTGAAGAGAACCTTTCAAGTTGGTCTTGTTTCACTAATTCTACAATGAGATAAAATCTAAAAAATGTTTTCTGAAACATGCTTGTCTCTCTTTGTTCCCGGATATATATCCCGCAACGTGGTGATGGGATTAGCCTTCTTCACACTTAAAAAAATGCTTATGCGTTTAATTATAGGTACATTACCTATGCAGGTATCTTTTATACTCACTGTGTAGGGTATATAACGATCTCCCCAGTAGCGACTCAGTGAATATGCATCTCAAAGGCAACTTTTATGCACCTACACTTAAAAAATTAGTAACCTCGTCTTTTGTTATTTTTTAGACTACATACACCAGAACTGGTCTTTGTTATGATTATCGAAGTCTGTAATCATGTACTAATTGTAAACATTCATGTAAACACGAACAAATTTAATAACGATCCTAATGTCCCCCTTTTGTGGCCGAAATTATATTCTTACAAATTACAATAAATAAATGAATGAAATCTTGATAATTAAACCATTGTTGAAGTCTTTAGATGTTAACAAAGGATTTCCTGACCCGAGCCATCGATTTGCTAAAGCGTCTGTTACACTTTTTATCTTCATCTATATACTTTCAAGAATTGTAAGTTTTGTAAAACAGGGCTCTGACAAATATGCACTTCAAAGTTAAACCTCATATTATTGCCTTAACCCGTCATTCCAAGCTATCTGGTTTCAATATTGCGTTTCAATCTACAAATCCGAAAAAAAGACAAAGCGATCAAAGCTAAATTGAATGTGCCGTGCGTGAAAATTGGTGGGTCGGAACAGTTGTGCTAGCAAACAGAAAAAATGACGAGGTTTTGAGAAAAAAGAACAATTGACGATTTAGTCGGGTTATTCTCTTGAGTATGACTTGTAAGTACTTAAGGCTCTTACTTATAATTATGTGAAAGCCCGGAATAGTTTCTTCGTCGACTGAGTTTTAAAATTTGAAAGACAGAATAACACTAAACATAGACGAATACGTCTACTTCGAAGGCTTCTAAAAGTTAAGAGTCCATTCCTGTAAGCGTCAAGCTTGCCAACCTTTGCTGAGATTTAACCCACCGGTTATTTATTTAACCATTTATTTTTTATATTTAACTTAAATACCAGTGGTCAAAACGTCTAAATAGTAGAACATCTAAGAATAGAATTTAAACTGGGATCTAATGATCCATTAAAAAAGTAACAAAGGCCCAAAAATCAGTCACCGTCATCGCAATGTCATTGGCCTTAACTTTAATTGAAAAAAGGCAATAGACGTCGCCGCAAGAAAAAACCGAGGCGTTCACTAAACTCGGCTCAAGTGACAGGTGACAGCGGCGTGACACGTGCCGGTGACACGTGACGAGAAGTTATGTGGAACAAAGTTGTGATACTATTTTCCTGTGTCACAAGTTTCCTGGAAACGAGATAGTTTGTAATTCTCTATTACATTCCGACAGCAATGAATTTTTTTAAAGATATTTCTTTCAGATACCTCTATTTATTTATTTCTTACTCTTTAATTTTTGTAAGCAGTTCAAAATGTATATCAGATAAAACTGATTAAAATTAAAAGTCAGTGACAGTTAAGTAGACGTACATACAGATCCCATAGACGTAAATCGTAATTTTTTCTTGTTCACAGAATTTTAGACAGCTAACATCTTTTGTCATTTTTGTGATCAAAACAAAACAACAAAAGCAATTGCCAACAAACTACGACCAAAGTCAAAGTTATTAACTAAGTCACAGACTGATTGGCGATAATTGACAACTATATAAGTTTTTTGGCTTTTGGCGACTGGTTTATGCCGTAAACTTACGTCTTTTACTGCCTAGGTTCTGAAAGAACTTTTTCATTACGAAACTTATCACGGCTTAGCCTAATACCCACTTCGACCAATATCGAATAGTTGGGATCTTTGTCACAAACCAATAAAGCCAGATGGGAAACTCGGCTATTAAAATAAGCCTCCGTACCGAAACAAATTGAGATTAACGACGCAATATGACCACCAATATAAATAAAGATTTAGAAGTTCTAGTTTTTGTGTTAGAGATCCCTGATTAAAATAAATCCCGAGTAATGGTGAATTACAATACTAATAATTTGGTTTGTTAAGTCAATATTATGCAAATTGAATCTGTAATACGGGTAGTGAGTGGCAGCAACGCTACTGTACATAATTATGTTGGTCTGCAACCCTTCTGAACAATTTAGCTATGCGGCATGGGCGTTGTATTTGGATATATCGGATTATACAGACTTTTCAGCAAATATTTATTACCATTTAGTAATGTCAAAACTAGGCTATTTAAGCACTTGTTACGGAGTTGGGTGTCTGCTGTTTGGTTCGTTGTTTTGGTGTGTGTGTACAATCCAAACTACGAGTTAACTATGACTGTGATATGAGCGAGAATACAAGCAGTTCATCTGTCCTTCACTAGTCTATCTTTCGGGCAGAAAGTGCTTCAGCGAAGTTCATTGCCATTCCGGCTACGTGGAATTATATTTCGTTTCCGGTACCTACGCTGGCCGATTCTATCGGGAACTATTGACAGGGTTCCTAATGCGATACATTATAGGCACGGAAAGGCCAAAAGTAAATGAGCGTACTTTATGTGGGTAAGTGTTGCTGCTTGTTTAATGCCACAAACGCTGACCAAGGTTTAAGCTGAAACCGAGTTTTGTAAAAAATGCAATGTCTGAAACGATACGAATTCACGAAACGATGAAAGTCTGAAATTCAGATTTTCGAATCACGTTACAATAAATTACTAGTACTTCGATTACGCAAATTTTGTGCTGTCGAATCTATTTGATCCTGAAAATTCGGAAACTAAAAAGTGACACCTCAAATTAAACAAATCAACTCAAACACCAATCATAAAAATCCGACTGTAGTAAAAGTGCCTAGACAGGGAGAGGGATTCTGAACTGTTTTCGATTGTTTCGGTTTATCTCACTCGTCAGAATAGGCCCATATCGACATCTACCCAACATCACACAACAGCCGATCAAAAACATCCTTCGTGAAAACAAACCGGCTAACGCATCCTAGCAGAAAACGAACAACTCAATAGCCATCCAGCAAATAATATTTCGTCTGGCACTTATTCAATAACACGCTATTGCTAAGTTCCTGTCTTGTACCGAGGCGGTGGTCAGATGATGAAGGTCCACTCTGACCCCTGTCACGGGCACGCGAGTTCTGAAAAATGTAACGGGCTAAATAGGAATCTTATGTTTGGAAAATAGTTGGAGATAGTCTCGAAATTACATTATGTCTTTTTTATTCTATGTCTAACTGCTCCCGGCGGTTACACCCGCTTTTTTATTTTTTTCTTTTAAACCTTCCCTGTATAAGAGCAAGCAAAACAAAAAAATAATATTCAAATCGGTCCAGCCGTTCTCGAGTTTTAGCAGACAAACGAACAGCTGATGGGAAGCAATGTGCGGTCTACGATGGAGCACGCTTTCCTAGAAGACACCGATTCACTCGAGACTTGAAGATACCCAGATTATAACCATCGGAAGACACCCACTTAGACAGAGCTTTCTTGCGATCTATGTATTAAGAGAGAGTAAAAGCTATTGCTATTCCAAATTCTATCCAATTCCATTCAGCCAAACAATCAAACTTCTGCCATAACATAATGATTATCCCGAGACGAAGAACAATTTCATAGTAGCATAGAAAAGGGGTCAGTGGGGCTAGCACAACTTCTCATGTAAAATACGTATATTTTTAACTAAGAAGTTGTGTTCCCACTGTACTCAAAATTAGATAGAAGCTCTTCACAGACTGATGATGACGATGACTATGAAAAAACGTGTTTACTATTTTAAAAGTTAATTTATAATCTTATTTTAATGCGTGAAATATGGAATGCACTGATAAAATGATAGTAAAATCCAATGTTTGTTGATACTCCGGTTTCAATCAAAGAGAAACATTTTGTGTACTTTAATCATAATTATTCTACCAAAATTAAATGATCAAATATTTATACACTTATAAATATAATAATAAAACTTATGGGACCTATGTCCATAAGTTTTATTATTATATTTATACTATCCAGCATAAAAAAATATGCATGTTGGAATTGTTGGAGTAATATTTATGGTAAAACCTTTAAATCGTTTCTGATTTGATGAGCTCTAAATCGAAACTTTAGCTAAACGGCATAGGTACAAAATTTTATTTTGTAAAAAAACGATTTTTTGTAGTTTTAGGGTGACGAATCAACATCGAGCTGTGCTTCGCTGTACTGCGCTGTGATATGTTTAGTCAACGGCGGCATAGGCTTTCGGCCTACATAGGCCGGGATTTCTCGTTGCCGAGCGTGGTGAAAGCCGTGCTTGGCGGCGAGAGATCGTGGCAGGCCGGGGTCTCCTTCTGCGAAGAGGTGATGACGCAGAAGGAGGCCGCGGAGCGGGTCAGAGAGGACGATGCCCGATCTGACCCGCTCCGGCGCAGACGGGGGAGCGAGGAGGCGGTTCGCCCGTCTCCTCGCACCTCTGCAGTGGGGTTGCCGGGAGAGTCGGGGGACTCTCCCGGCCTGCACGACCCCACACTGACTGTCTGGGGGGTGATCCTGGGGAACACGGTCACCCCTCCATATACGCGGGGGGCCCTAATCGGGCCCATCGCCGGGGCGAGGTGGCGATTGCTAACGCGACCCCACCTTGCCCCATCTCAGGCGGATGCCGAACACCCCAGTGGTTTTAGCGGGTATGCCGCCGCAGGGCGGAGACTCCCACATAACCACCCTGCCTCCCCCGGGGCGGGCGTGGTATCCATAAAGGATTTCCACTGGGTAAACAAAAAAAAAAAGGCTACGCTCTGTTTAAAAACGCAGCAGTCTCGAGCGAGGCGCGCTACCCGCCGTGCTGAGCCGCGCTGTGCCGAACTGTGCTATGTTTTTTATGGATTTTTATGTGCTGATTACTTTTTTGGTGGACGGACAACGTAGTTCTAGTTTAGCTTAGCTTAGTTCAGTGAGTTTAGTTTTCATTTAGTTTAGCCGGCGGTGGACGTTCGGCTTTATACTGAGTTAAGCAAAGCGCAGTACAGCTTGATGTTGATTGTTAAAAAAACGTAGCTTAAGAAACCCAGTACAGCACAGCGCAGTACAGCGCAGCACAGCTCGATGTTGATTCGTCACCTTTAGTTTTGTTTTTTGAAGAATTACTTCCGCGAAGAAACGCCTGATTCGAAAGAAAACTAGTATGGTATTTAGCACCTGTAATTACCTTGAATCATTGTCTTCTGTTCTTTCGTTTTTATGGTAAATTATATCTCTCTTACTAAGTAATCTACTTCGGTCCTATGCCAATTGAGTCCAGATTCTGCCCGCGATCAGGTCTATATCCTCAGAACAGTTACATTGCTTATGATTAAAAAAACATACCTCCAATTGTACCAAGTAGTAAATTATGGGCTACTTGCTCAATAATCTAAGTACTTTATCTTTATCTCAGTACTTTTACTTGACTGAGTAATCAGGTTCGGTCCTGCGCTAATTGGTTTGAGATTCGACCCGCTATCATGACGATATCATAAACGTAAATGTGTATATGTGTGTGCAGCTATACGTATAAATGTATAGCAGCATTACCAACAATACAAAATAAACCCAAATATTGCAAAGTAGTAAGCATGGCTGGGTAGGTTGGTACATCCTATAATGACGATAACGTCAACGCAGCTGCAATACCCACGATTAAAAAACACGCAAACTGTGCCACGTAGCATAGCTGGGTAGGTCCGGTAGGTACAACCAAACCTCGACCTTAAGTATATATTATATAACAAGTATAGCACATATCAATGAATTATGAAATACTGGTAATAGTTGATTATCATTCATGTCACGTTCTCGGGCCGGGGACGGCGGCCGAGTTCTAGCTAAAAAGACCGTCTTGGAAAATGCTAATGGAATGCATAATACAGATCCTATAGAAGTTCTCCACAATAGTGACATTGCCGAGGGTATTTTATGGATTTAATAAGAGGAATAGAGAATAGGTTTTTGGGGAAAAGTGAAATCTGAGGTCGAGATATCCAACAGTATTAGAGATGAGTATTATTTGGCAGAGGTTGTTTTTAAGCCGTATCAGAGTTTTATTCGCAATTTGTTGTGTAAATAATACAAATATTACCTGTCTATTATATCTAATTATATCTAATGTTTATAATGTTAAAATGAATGTACCATGCACTTCTGGCGTTTTTTTCCCGTGATTCATTTGTTGTGACAATGACAAGTTAACAACAATAAAGATTTTTATGAAATACACCTCTCTACAAATAAAACTTATTAAGTATAATTTATTACATTATAGAAGGCGCGATTCTTGAAAACCTTTTAAAATAACCTTTCCAACAGTATCGCGGGTCAAACGTGTCACGTTTAAACTACGCGAATATGGCTTCCATAGTCCATAGTCCACAAAGCCGGTGCTGCAGTGGACAGCGGCCGGTCTATTGTCGTCGGTAAATATTTGATTTGAGCTCCAGCGCTGCGTTCTGCGACCTGTTTTTCAATGCGTACTGACTAACAGCTGCGTCAGAGAGATTTACAATTCGAAATTTTCTTTTTTATCTTTTTTTTAATCCTTGCCGAATGCTAATATAAAAAAAGAAAACGTGGAAGTAAATTTGTTTGCTTGTTTGTTACGCTTTCACGCCCTAATTACTTTTTTAACCGATTAAAAAAAACATTACAGACACTTTGTCAGTTTTGTAACTTTTAAGTATGCAGCTAGTAAGAATGATTAAAAGTTTTAGATAACATCCGTAACTTATTCAATCAATTGACTATTTCTTCAATGAGAAATCTATGAATATGTAGTCCTAAATATAGAGTCCCACATTTTATACTTAAACTGAGTTTAAACAACAATAGTTTAAACGTAGCTACGCTTTTAAAGCCATAGTTATATTTCTAAAAATAAGTCATTTCGGAACGTTGATCAGTTTTACTGTAATAACGAACGTGGTTTTGACACATTTTTTAATAATTAACACGAAAATAATAGCGTGTTCATAACAGTAAAAAAACATCAACTGCAAATAAAAAACAACCGTTTTCACCTATCAAATGCTACCTCGATCAAAAATGAGAGATATAATTGAATGAAATGAAAAACAAATAGTGGTCCATTTTTAGAAATATATCAAAAGAATTTATTGTATTCATATTTTATTACCCTAATATCACGTTCGGCATAAATTGATATTCAGTTTTGGTCTGCTGAAGTATTTATGACTTAGAAATGCTTATATCTAATGTGAAGCAATAAATTTTAAGTGAAATATCTTTGCGATTGTTATTAGTCTGCCCTTCGCAGTTATTTAAGAAAGAACTATGTAGAGAACTTGTACTTATTACCATTCGATTATTGTTGACAAAGGCCAGTGGTAAAATATTTTTGTAAAATAATGACCAGCTATTTCTAGGTGACAAAAGCGTCGGACTCACTGTGGGTAGTTGCTGTATTGAGGATTTCGCAAAAATTCTGACTCAGGACCATCCCTTCTCGACCCTGAATGTACTTACATTCAATGTTATTTAGGCACACTGTCCACGGAGGCGTAGCTTCATAGACGCGTATTCGTCATTATACGCTTGGTGTACGCTTGCTTGCAGCTTACATCCAAAACAATGTAACTCTGTCGACGGAGCGGCGACGCACGCGACGTTGCCGCTCCGCTCCGATTAAAATTGGACATTTTTGAAAATTTGAGGAAATATGTCCAATAACTCGAAACCCGGTGACACTTTTACTGAATACAAATTGACTTTTTACGAACAGTCGTGATGTCCCCCACCCGTAAGTAAAAGATTATCCACTCTTTACGCCACACCCTGTATATGTTACCGTTGGTACCGCTCACGGACCACACTAGTTATCGTCATAATGACATTCAAATTAAACGGTAGCTGTCATCTATAACAATACGAGTATATGACATACCTGGCATATCGGTGGTCGCCGCTAGCGCGATAATATAATGGCTAGTTCGAAATAAGCAGTCGTTTATAATGACAGAACTCATGTTCTAAATCGGAATGCATTTGAATTTAAATTCAAAATTAATTAAATTCAGGTTATTAAATAAAATTACTACGTTGAATGAAATACTACCCATATTATTACTCAAACTTTACTTATTACTTATTACTTAAACATATTATTATTACATTGTATAACGAGTAACTTTCATGATTTAAAATTACGAACTTTCATATTAACGGCATCGAAGTGAAATACTAACCCATAGAGACTTGATTCGATATTCCATCATAATAGTCGTATTTTATCCTTTCATTAAACTGTTTTTAAATAACGTTTTGAAAGGTACTTTCAGATTTTAGTTTGAATGAATGAATAAAACAATCTTCAATTCATTTCAGGACCAAGTAAAACTGAATTGAAGGCAAAATTTCGTAAAAAAATCTCAACCATTTTCTTTCATAATTTAGCACTTTTCTAAGCGCTTTCAATTCACTGAACAGGTTAAAAGATAGCAACTATAATATAACTGTAAAAGCTTTTGAACGCCGCCAACAATTTTATTTAGCAAACAGAAATAAAAAGTAAATAAAATAAAAAGCAACTTTCGAGAGCCATGTTACCGTAACCACAAAAACTCAACACTATTTTCTCATTGCAGTGTACAGTCGCCGACAACCGCCTTAGATTCAATAATTTAGAATGTTGAAAATGTGCGGTTGTTTGGTGTAGACTCCATTCTTATTTATTTTTTAAAACCTTATTGTTTAAAATCGCTTCTAAATTCCATTAATAAAAGTGGAAACTTGTTGCAGTGAAATAAATGAATTTGGGTTGAGACTTCAAAATGAATAACAGCTAAAATATAACCAAAGAATAATAACTTACCTGAAGCCATTTTATCCGAGTAATGTTCTCCTCCGTGACAGTCAGTGCTCTTCTCTCCTCTAACTTGTACGATTCATCGTAATACATATATTCTGTAAACGTCAGTCCACTAGTAGTATACTGCTGTGTGAAGTATATACTTATTGTTCCATTCACTATATCGTGTTCTATGATCCAACGGCACTTGATAGGGACGGGAAACGGGTTGGGGAAGTTGGGGGTCTGGATGACCCCAACGGGGCCCCGGAGACGGCCCCCGCACGTCTGGGGCCCCTGATGCTCGCGGTCTTCTTGGGAACACACGTGATCTACTGCGATGGTGATGAGTGTGATGCTAAGTAGCCGCTGCATAGTTAACCTGAAACAATGAAATGAGAAAGGTTAATTGATTAAGGTTAACTCTTTCTTTGTTCTTCTGGAAAATATGTTGGTGAATATTAAGTACTTATTTTCTGATTTAATTGCAGTTCTAAATTCAATTTGCTTTGGTTATTATTCTAAATAATAAAACGTAGATATAAAGCTACGATACAAGATATGGGTACCTAATTTGAGTCAAAAAATTTCTGATTCAACCTTTTCTATTACAACGACACAATACCTCACGTTTCTAAACCTAATAGGGTTCTTTATCCATTAGGTTACTCAACTACTAGACCGTAGCCTTATACTCGTATGGACAAAACTGAATTTTATTACTGGTGTAAGGTTTTTGTACGTGACAGTACTTTAAAGCAAAGCTTAACAACATGTTCAGAGCGGAGTTTGCTAATACCAATTTAGTTTCAGAGGACTACAAACGTTACCGTCAAAATACGTATAAAATAGAGTTTAAAAGTTTGGACTTCGTTAACTTTCCTTGCTAAATCATGACGCTTTTATTTATATAATTGCACAAGTTTATGTTTAGAAACTTTAACTTAAACCTTAATTTTAGTAGGTATAGTGAGTTCCAAATCAATTTAATTCTAGAAAAAAGAAATCGATAACAAACCATGTTAAAAGAACTAATTTGCTAACCAACAAGTCTACCAATTTAATTTATTTTTCATGTTATTTTGTAATAAGTTTTTCTAGGCAATTATATTTTCAAGAATCGTTAAAAAAACCACAATATGCCGCGGCAGTAAATTAGAACTTAAGAAGATGGTAGTTTAAGTTCATTCAATAAGACTATCGTTTTTAGAGCAAATATAGAATTATGTAGATCTTTCTGAAACTATGATGACCTTCAGGCGGCTTGACAAGGAGTTCTTAGGCCAGGTTTAGCTTTTTTAAACTTACTCACTATTCTCAAAAAAAAAAACAACTTCTATTCTTACTTAAATTAAGCTTATCGGCGTCCAAAGCCAATTTTTATTTAGAGTCGCAAAAAAACGTAACTGACAATGACAGCTGACGTTTACCACTCTGACACGACTACGAACTCTAAAGCGCGGGAATGAGGAATAAACCTAACCTTTTTTTTTTTTTTTTTTTTGTTTACCCAGTGGAAATCCTTTATGGATACCACGCCCGCCCCGGGGGAGGCAGGGTGGTTATGTGGGAGTCTCCGCCCTGCGGCGGCATACCCACTTAAACCACTGGGGTGTTCGGCATCCGCCTGAGATGGGGCAAGGTGGGGTCGCGTTAGCAATCGCCACCTCGCCCCGGCGATGGGCCCGATTAGGGCCCCCCGCGTATATGGAGGGGTGACCCTGTTCCCCAGGATCACCCCCCAGACAGTCAGTGTGGGGTCGTGCAGGCCGGGAGAGTCCCCCGACTCTCCCGGCAACCCCACTGCAGAGGAGCGAGGATACGGGCGAACCGCCTCCTCGCTCCCTCGTCTGCGCCGGAGCGGGTCAGATCGGGCGTCGTCCTCTCTGACCCGCTCCGCAGCCTCCTTCTGCGTCATCACCTCTTCGCAGAAGGAGACCCCGGCCTGGCACGATCTCTCGCCGCCGAGCACGGCTTTCACCACGCTCGGCAACGAGAGATCCCGGCCTATGTAGGCCGAAAGCGTATGCCGCTGGGGGGCCCCATGCGGCACACGCTTCCAGCGTCCACCCTCCTCCTTTCCTTGCACTCCCGACCGCAACCCACATGCGGCGAGGAGCACAAGGAAAACCCCCCTGGCGGCAGCAACGCCACCGTCCAAGCCATCACGCTGTGCCCTCTGCTAGTCAGAGGGACACGCGGATGGGCCCACCGTGTCGGGTTATTGGCCACCGTGTGGTAATACTGCATAAAAGCTGCAGCATTACCGCACGCTGTTGCCCAGGGTGCACCACGTGGAGGTTACCCGACCTAGCACCCCAGGAATAAACCTAACCTAACACTCTGTTTCAACTGAAAACTGAAAAATCGATACAAAAGTCTTATTCTTAGTTTTGTTTCAGAAACAAACAAAAAAATAAAGTCATTTTCTATTCTAAAACACAAAATCATCGGTGAAAGAAAATCTTGCGTGTCAGTGAATTTTGACCCTACAAACCATAAAATACATGGCTTTGTCTTCTTTATTGTAAATTCTCAAACATATTAGTTTAAGAAGCTTATTTATTCCACTTACGTCGTAACAAAGAGATTTCAATTTGCTTGTAATGTATGAGTATTTCGGAATCGTTTCGTTATTTGTAACGCTGTTGTGGAAAACAAAGGGTGTTAGTACGTGTTCTATTATTTCAAGTATGAAGTACGACTACTTTATTAATATTGGGCCGAAGCTGAGGTTATTTGTTTCGTGTATGTACGTCGACCTTAATTAGGATATGTCAGAAACTTGTTAACCTTGTTAACCTTCGTTTTTTCTCCGAATTATCTTGGCTGCTTAAAATGAAAGGTGGATAAACACAAATAATATTATTAGAACAAACAAGCTGAATAAAGTCTTCAAAGGTAGGCCACACATTGAATTATTAGCAAGCTATTCCTTTCTAATTCCGCCTATCTGTTTGAGCGTGAGAGTGATAAATGCCTTAAGTACAAACTAAAAATAAATGTGAAATAATAACAGCACTTTAACCAGGTTCTGTACAAAAACTTTTTACTGGAATAGAAGTTTTATAACCTCTACCTATTCTAGTTACAATTTTTGCATCCGTGCTGAACAAAACATTCATATTTTCCGTGTTCAAACAAAATCTTTGAATTTGCAGAGCTGTTTGCTTAAACCCAGCGCAATATGACTTGGCCCAGATTTTGCACATATGATATTTGTTTGTCAACAATGTTACTAGATTATTTTAATAAAATGGTTTTTATTTTTACTAAGCTGGCTCCAACCCTGGAGAATTCAACTAAGTGTGTTTCAATTTCCATTTTGATTTCAAGATTCAATTGGCAAAGACCTTTCTTTCTATATAAAACAATGAATTGTAATTATGTTTTTCTTATACAATCATAGTTGAAGAAAGAAAACTAAAATACTACTGAGATATTTTTTACTCGTCATTCCGATTTCTGACAGATGTTCCATGCCAGATCCGCAAAATTGGCTGTTAAATGTACGTCACAAAAAATGTAAGTCGGTAACCTACTCCGTAACAAAATATTGGAAAATATCATTTCGTTATCACGACCTGAAATAAATTTGGATGTGAAAAGTTTGTCCATTTCCTTCAAACGGAAAAAGAATAGGAAATAAAGACATTTCGTTTTTTTTTATCTAATTATTTCTACCCGCAGAAATAAACTTTTTAACGCTGTTATTTATTCTCATAATGTTGTTTCGGGAAACTTAATAAGTCAGTACGGTATTGGTCAGAAAGCGACGTCTAAGTGATTTTGTAAAAGTTGTAATAAGGTTACGAAAATTGACTTTCTTAGATGTTTTATTCTTTTTAGGAAATTAGTAGAAGGAACTTTGAGGAACTGTATTACGGATAATTTAGTTACGTATTTCATCTGAGCATAATCAAGTTATCCTATATCCTCTGCGAAGACAAAATAGGTAGCCTTAAAAATCTGTACCTACATATACACGAAAGAGTAATAACAAGTATTTTTCGAACAATTTGTTTCCACTTTTGTAAATTTCTGAAACAAAATATTGAAAATACAACGCTGGCGCTGAAACGATCTCCTTCCATATTCAGTTAGTGTCTGCAGTAAATCATTTGCAAGAACAATACGAATAAAACAGATGTACCTACTGCGGATGCGACACGGGTGAATAGAAGCTGGCTACGTCACTACAGATATAACATAGATAAACTCTTTATTATTCACATAGGTACTTTTAATACTTACGATAAAAGTTCAAAAATTTGATTTAAAAAGTAGCAGCCAGACTATTTTTCTAATAATAAGTAAGTAAGCTTGTATAGTCCAGGTGTCAGAGTTTTTAGGCTGCCTAAAAGACCTCTAACTTGGCGGTTGTTGTTAGAGGACAAACAACCGGGACCTAAAATTTTATTTGCCTATAATTTCCTTGTTTTATTTTATACAAATATCCTTCCCATCATGAGTACATGGCAAATAAGAAAACGAATACGAAATTGATAGCCATCCCGGAAAATACCTAGAATATTATGTTCTGTTGGATATTTTTGCAAAATAATGCATTTTGTCACGAAATAGATATATAGGTATCCTTTTGATATAATTAATTAGTTGTAAATTTTGGCAATGGATTATTGAATAATTGAATATAGAAATTTTCATTCTTTACGGCGACAGCCGCGGAAGTGCCGACATATTGTTACGATATTATCCCAGTTTTATCATTTGATATACCAAACCCTATTTTTGCAGGAGTATAAAAATATATTAGAGATTACAAAAAACATCCGATCGTTTGTAAAAGCTACCTGTAATTTTAGTAAAAATTAAAATTAAAATTTTTTTTTTGTAGAAATTAAGATTGTTTGAAATGTTAAATCTTGTTGAATTTAAAGTTAAAATGTAGCAGCGTTATCATATAATGGACTGCTTTTTACATAAATTAAAAATATTTGGTAGTTTTTAAATAATCGTAATTTTTCTAAACGTCTGCTATGACGGCGGGAAAACCGCCATTACGCGTCCGAGCTTACAGGTGTAGAGTTTGACAGGTGTCAATCGACTCAAAGGGTTAATTATTATTGATTTGGGCATGTTACTTTTGGCTAAACACTTTCAGAGAGTTATGAATTCCAAAGTTCAGATCACTGGTGCTACATATTTATAGCTGCTATATTGGATTACCCAAGTTAGGATGCCTGAGAATACGCATATATACATAGACAAATGACACTAATCTATTCCGACCCAATACTGCTTACTTTTATCGTAGTATTCTTACAAGCATATATTTAAATTCATTATTTGAATATCTGCACAGACGGAGAATCTATTTTTACCTCTAGATTCTATATCCTATTATGGAAATGTCATTCACACATATAGTCCTAGTTTTCTACAGCTTTGGTTATAGAATTGCAACTTGAATAGGGGTGCTGGATCCTGTCTTACAGGTAGACGCTTTACCAATTATATAAGCTTTAATTTAATTCTTAATTCTAAGAGAGTTACCTTGGTGACATTTATTTAGGACAAAGATTACTTTTAGCCACAATATCTCTTAATATATATAAATCTCGTGTCACAATATTTGTCCTCAATGGACTCCTAAACCACTTAACCGATTATAATAAAATTCGCACACCATGTGCAGTTCGATCCAACTTGAGAGATAGGATAGTTTAAATCTCAAATTATAATAGCAATTTTAATTTATTGCAAATTATATATATACTGATAATTTTTACTATAAATTGACAAGTTAGCATCAACATACTACGGTTGCTATAGTTACGCAATGGCTTTTGACAGGACAACGTCTGTCGAGTCAGCTAGTAGGGTTATTATATAAGAAAAGCCATAAAAAAAAAGGTATGCTAAGCCGAAAAAGGTTCATACTCATTCATCATTACGAACAACTTTTACTATTGGACCAGCCATGAAGCCGCAAAAAATCTGCTGTTCCATAGAAAAATGTAAATGACTGTTGACAAAATGTATGGAACAGTTAATTTTTTCAGGATTTCAGGGTTGATCTCATTGTCAAAGTTATTCATAATGATAAGTACTATGACCCCTTCTCGGCTAAGCACAACCTTGCGACTTGTCTAGGTCTCGAGAGCAATTCGATGCCAAAGTTTTTCTAATAAGGAGCCCAGTACAGTCTCTACAATGTACAGTCCAATAAAAACTTGTACAAACTTTTGGAAACACGTGCCAAATTACATTTACATGGTCTGCGTTTAATTTGGCGATCTTTATCGGAACTTTGCTGTAAGTTTGACAATCTCAACTGAGACTGGCAAACTTGTCTTGCTTTGGGTCTGTTGGAACTTGAAACACATTAATTTGTGCTAAAAACGCGAAAGTATGTTAAAATTCTGAGGTATTTTATCTGATTTTAATAAAATGGTTTGGAAATTTCCGGCTTGCTTTTCTTCATATCGGCTTGTTCTTTTTTTTCAAGTTTATAAATACGTATACCCAACGACTTATCTCTACTTATTAAGCACTGTGCTTTATTCATAGTGCTTTAAAAACCTTGTCTGTCGGGCGGTCAGTCTATAAGTTTTTCCTGTTTCTATCTTTCATTTTCATATGTGTACAATAAAGGTTTTATTAGTCTAGACCTTTGACAGGAATCCTAGCCCCAAACTAACAGACTAGCAATTTCTTGAAGAAAAACAAAAATGGCTTATTACTAGAAAGTCACTGACTGGATAAATGACCTCGTAAAAGTTTGGACATAAAAACTGGCTACTAAGTGCTGTAATCTATCTCTGTGGGTATTTCTCACTGATGATAAAATGGGTTCACTGAACTTTTGTAATGAATTTAAGAGCTTTTATTGCCCACTCTGACAGTAAGATAAGGAAAGCTCGCTTATAATAAAATTGGCCAAAGTTGATTATCTAATTGGCCTACTTTAATATCAGTGCCAATTATTGACGGTCGAGGGTTTGAAATGCAATATTATAGATAAGATTTTATTGTTGTCAGTGTATTACACTTTCATAGTTCCATAGAAGCGTTCAACTAGATAACTTTAACCCAAATCCAACCCAAAAAATAGGAAAAACTAAAAAAAATCGTAAGGGTATTTTCTTTGGAAATCATTTGAACTTTGAAAATCAAATAGGCATGTAAAAGAGTTAAATTTCAGCTCAATTGGACATCGGGAAGTAGTTCATGATTCAGTGGCGAGATTTGACCCAAAAAACCAAAACAACAACGAACGGCAAGCTAAATAAAAGCTTGTGAAAATGAAGAGATCTGCAGTAAATCCTGACATTCTTGACAATCATTTGCCTTTCACAATTATTTATACCTGTTATAAGTTACACCTTACACGTAATCAGCTTCGCGTAGTCATAACTGGCGAATTTAGATTCACGAAACGGCACAGCACATTTGCGGGTAAAAGGTAATTTAATACAGTAATACTTATCTCGGAGGAAACACAGCATTTTGCACTGTGACGTCTCATCTCACGCGTGTCATGAATTCTGACGTCACCATAAACATGAGTTGTTTAAGTCGGCGAGGTAAATGTAGAAAGTCCTAGATGTGACAACGTAGTAATATCTTCAATTACTGTCTGGGATAGATGACGTAGTTACCGTGGGTGGCTCTGTGACATAAATATGTACGAGTGTTGGTGACGCAAACATGGATCGTTATTATTATTTTAAGATCTGGATTTATTTTTTAAGTAAGTGTTTTTTAAGTGAGCGTAAGTGAGTTTAGAATGAGTCTGAATTTTTGACGCCCTGTTTTGCGCTGTTACTGAAAAATCAAAACAAAAATCAACGCAATTTATTATTTATTCTGAAAGACATAATTGTTAGCGTTTAAACTGCTTTTTGTACCTCGCTCTTATGTATTTTACTATGTTTGTGATATCCTTTTTGTGGTGTCAATAAAGAATTATTGAGTTGTTTCGGAAATGGTTTGTTTATCAATTTATAATATTTGTTGGTCTAAACATTAGCTATAAAACTTTACTAGATATACCTATAAACATGGCCATAGTATAAAGTATAATGTTTCCCAAATCCGACTTGTCTGAACCACACTTTTATGGGTCATATTTCAAGGATTGTGGCATTAATATTTTAGGGAACGTTTTGAACCAAACTTTGACATCGTTAAAGTCTGAAAGTGTTAAAAGAGATAAAAATAAAATAAATATTGACTTATTTTTACGATGATAGCCAAGTTTCGGATAATGTTATTGTTTGTTTATGAAATTTCCAATACAGTTATGGGTAAAAGTATAATGCCTAACTAAATCTTTGAACTGTTTTGATAGACATAGAATATTAAAAAAAATTCATTGGCGTAAAATCGTATTTTTTTTTTGAAATTGTAATTAGATATGCATTTCTTTAGTTTTTTTTTTAATTATCCACTTTGCGTGGAATGTTTATCTGCTCTAAATTTTACTCTTAATCAGGGTTATTCTTAGTGTATATCCTACCTGCACAATCACAACATTGCAGTAGACAGGCATTTTCTAACCATGGATATACATTATACATTGAAAATAACCATATAGGTAACCCTATTTTCATCAAGCTCGTTTGAGACACTAATTGGCACTTCCTGCAAATAGCTGTCATTATGCATCCGCGTGTACACCGTAAAGAGCTGGATACATTGATGCGTAACCTCGATGCTTTGAGAGCTCGGGAATACTCGGGGTTTATTCAGAGTCAAAATTGTCACGCTACCCACGGTAACTGTGGGTGTTAATTTTGTTTTATTAGGGTCTCAAATTTCCTTCGGACAAGAACCCTGAAGCGAGACTTCGGTGTCAGTCTGTTTGTATGTCATAGGGAATTATTCTTAACTAGCTGTACCCCTCGTTTTTACCCGCTATTTTACAGGAATCGTTGATTTTCTAAACAAAAAGTAACCAACATTACGCGAAAATTCATCTAAGTCCATTTAGCCGAGATGTCGCGTGATTGAGTATCAAACATGTAAACATAAAATATTGGTGGATTTCAGATAAAATATTAGTGGAATAATTGTACTGGCATAATATGAATAGAGGTAACAAGGAAAATCCGAACAACGATTTTCCTTTACAAACGCGTGGTTCAATAAAATACCTTTTCATGAAACAAAAAACAAACATGTGCATTGTACAATTGTGCATATCTATATACGGACGGACGAAGCTCTACAACAAAAAAAATAAAAAGAAAAAAAACTATAACCCGACCACGGGACAAAAATAGAGACGAGCTGCTGTCAATCGATTTATTACGGTCCGGTGATACATGCTACACTTCGTACTAACCGAATCAATGTGCATCTGGCAAATTGATTTTGTTGAAATAAAGTGTGGCCCATTTTTCATCTGGAACATAAAAAAATCGATTGAAAAGTCTATATTTTTTCCCGTGTTCGGATTACAGCTTTTTAAACTTTTTAATTGTTTGTCGTAGAGCTTCGGCCGTCCGTGGCAATATTGATATACTTTTTTTTATCAACATTTTTGGTCATCAAAATCGGGTATACCTACGAGTATAGTTTAGAGTTTAGACGCTATGGTAAGACTTACGTGAATACTAAAACCAAACCGTTCTTTTGCTTTTGCCGTTGTCGAGTAAAAAGGTCCAGTACCTAGGGTTCGATTCGGGCTTATTTATGTTTATTGCCCTGAAACACGGTAATGTTGAGTAGGTATATACGGGTAGACAAACTAAATCTATACTAATAAAGTAAAGTTTGTGTGTTTGTATATTTGTTAAATTGTAAGGGGTAATCTCGGGATCTACTGAACCGATTTTAAAAATTCTTTCACCAATAGAAAGCCACATTATTGCTGAGTGTCATAGGTTATATAAAAAACCGAAAAATAAAAAGGCTTTTACGTGGTAGTCCGTTTTGCAAAGTGAATCGGAGAAAAAACGGTCCGGACGGCGCGCGATGGCTTCGGGTTTAATTAACATTATGCGCAACGAAGTGGGCAAGGGTCAGCTAGTAGGTAGATATACGTACAGATTGTACATTGCTGCACACAGAGCTGTAAAGCTATACATATAGCGTCATATGGAAGGCGTATGCTAAGTGAAAAGGGCCCATATCATTATGAACAACATCATTATGAACAACGTTCACTACAGGAATAACCCGGAAATCTCTGTTCCACAGAAAAATGTCCATGACACTCAACAAAATATATGAAACAGCTGATATTCTTTTATCGATTTCAGGGTTGGTCCCATAGAAAAAGTTGTTTGTCTTGATGAGTATTATGAGTCATTTTCGGCTTAGCACACTTTTCTTATCTTGTAGATCTTTAAAAAAATAAGGAACTGAATGAGCCATTTTACTAAACAGATACATATTTCAAACATAAAAGACAAAACTCTTGTAATTTTATTTTAAATTAAAACAAAACAGCATCTGCATCTTATTCGTAAGTAAAACCTCAAGTCTAGACCAATTAGAATGTAAATTCAAATGGCGTATAATTTTGATAACAAGATTAGAGTCACAGTACTTATAGTTGATAACTTAGATTTAACTTGGATAGAAGAAAAACATAATATTCAGGCGGTTTCACTTGAATCTTTAGTAAGTAGTGTTTTTTATTTTTTATAAACCACTTATCCACAAGTGATAAAGAGAAAAATTATATCTATTTTATATCTCTTTTTTATACCGTAAATATAAAGCGTATAAAAAAAATTGTTTGTAACCGACTCCTTTGGGCGCGTTTTTGACCCACTTTGAACGGTCAGATTTCATTCAAACTTTGTAGATTTGTCGAGGACCGATGACAATACATAAATAATAAAATATATAATAGTATAAAAAAATACTTATTTCAAAAAAAGTGTTTTAGTTTTTTTTACTATTATTTATTAGTTTTGATCTCCTCGATACTAAGATAGTTTAATCCAAAAAAAACTAAAAAAAACTTAAGGAACAGCAAAAAATATCAATATAAGATGGGACAAAATCAAACTTCATCACCCGATGAAGTTTGATTTTGTCCCATCTGGTAAAAAGTAAAATGATAAAAAGCAAAGTGAATAAAACGGCCGATTACGACATTTAAACGTAAAAACCAAGCACTACAAGAACCACAAATTATACATAAGTATTGAAACACTTCCCAGTGTTTATACACTCTCAAAAACACACTCACACACTCAAGTGCGTAAACACTTGTTGAGCATTGTCCAGAAGAATGTATTGTTTCATTTCGTTCCGAGAACACAACAAAAAAATTACAAAGAAAACTGTTCTATAACCTTATGACATGTTTTTCTTCAACAAAAACGTTCTGCCGTTTTTAGGATTCGAAATCAAAACATTTTTAAAATGTTTTAGTCTACTTTTATACTTGTTTCGTCAAAACAACTTCTTTTTGTGGAAAAATTCTAGAGATATATTTTTAAAATTATACTAGATGTACTTTGTAATAATATATTTTATAAAGTATGTGAAATGCTTATAATAAATGAATTAATTTAACAATCAAAATTTACCTAGAAACGTTATCCAGGTTTTGCTCGTGTTTCAAATAGTTTTACGGTTTTATACAATAGTACCAGCATCTTTTTTCGGAAATTATTTAATATCCCACTTACACCACGCTCACACGTAAAAATCCAATTTAATTAAAATTTTTCTCTTTATAATATTAGCATAGATTTGGCTGTAAAATACTACATCGCGGCTGATGGCCGGCGTCCGATCGTGTCGAGAGCGGTCCCCGGGGGCGGCGGCCGTGTAAACACAAAGGCGGACGGGTTAAATTAACCGGGGAACTGATGGCTTTGATTCTGAAAACGTTGATTGCAATATTAAGTTTAAAATAAAATATTTTGGTATTTTTTTTGTATTACGAATTAAAAACGTTGGAATTTAAAAGAGGAAATCGATTTTCGTTCTGTGCAGGGTTATACAGAAAGGGTATGCAAAGCCGAAAAGGGCTCATGGTATTCATCATTATGGACCATTTTTACTATGGGAGCAACTCGGAATTCACGAAAAGCAAATCAGCTGTTCCATACATTGTCGAGTGTCAATTACATTTTTCTATGGAACAGTTCATTTTTTTTCACGGAATTCGGTTTAGTCCCATAGTAAAAGTTGTTCTTAATGATGAGTACCATGAGCCCTTTTCGGCTTAGCATACCCTTTCTATATAACCCTGTATTACCAAAATTTGTACTATTTTTAATTTTATTTCTAACTTTACTTTTCCTACAAAAATCGATCAATGAATCAATGAGCAATGTTTCCGAAGTACATGTTTCTTAGCTGTAAACAATTTCTTGATCAATGGTAACATCGAAGGTGTGTGAATTTTCAAATAAACATAATTATACTTAGCACTCATATACCATGTTCCTTGCGAAATCATTTATGGTAAACAAATTAAAGACTCGCACTGTAAATTGAATGTTAAAACTGATCAATTCCGTAAACTAATTCAAATAACTACTTGCATAATTCAGTTTCCTACAAAATAATGAGGGTAGTTAGAGAAAACCAATACTGCTGACGTGGACCGGTCAGTCGTTTGCGATCCTCCCGTCATTTGCCAAACTGTGATTCCGGTTGACAATTATGCTGAATAGTCTCGTTAGTTTGGGCACCGCACCTTGGTAGTGGGCAAGGTATGGCTAGCTATAAGTCGCCTAATTATATCTCACTTGAGTGACCTGTGTATTTTTAACAAAATTAGCTGCGCCTCATGGTTTTAGCCGCTTGATAAATAAATAATAGTTAAAAAAAAAACTAAAAAAACACGCTTTTTATAAAAAACCGAACTAAAAAAATAGAAAATAAAATTTTATAAATTTAAATTAAGAATAGGGTTGAAAATTTCAATAAATAAAAATTAATAATAGTGTAAATAAATAAATATATGTATTTTATTTTTTAAAAGCGTGGGGGGCATGGGTCAATAGATATTATATATTTTGTAGATACATTTTGTATTGACAGACATGAGTAGAGTGATTAGCATTTTGATAATATCTTAGAAAGCACCCCACGCTTTTTTAAAAATAAAATACATATATTTATTTATTTACACTATTATTAATTTTTATTTATTGAAATTTTCAACCCTATTCTTAATTTAAATTTATAAAATTTTATTTTCTATTTTTTTAGTTCGGTTTTTTATAAAAAGCGTGTTTTTTTAGTTTTTTTTTTAACTATTATTTATTTTTCGCTTTTTAGTTCGATTTGCTAACTATTAACCATCCTTAATATGTACAAATGTGTTGGTGTTATCCGATTTTGGCCGTCTGCTCAAGCAAATTAAAAATAAAATTGATGCGTAACAAAAAATATTGAGCAAAAAGATTTGTAGCCGCGTGGTTTCGATCCTCAGACCTCATAAAATAAAATTGATGCGTAACAAAAAATATTGAGCAAAAAGATTTCTAGCGCGTGGTTTCGATCCAGGGACCTCTGGGTTATGAGCCCAGCACGCTTCCACTGCGCCACTCTGTTCTCTGACACGAATGACGAAATTACCATTTGTAAGTTAAACGGTATTAAAAGTTAAAGAAACTTTATAGAAAAAGCGTGTTAAAAAAATTAATAGTTAAAAAAACTAAAAAACACGATTTGTTTAGTGTATTGTCATCGGTCCTCGATATATCTACAAAGTTTGAAAGAAATCTGACCGTTCAAAGTGGGTCAAAAACGCGCTCAAAGGAGTCGGTTACATACAAACATACAAACATACAAACATACAAACATACAAACATACAAACATACAAACATACAAACATACAAACATACAAACATACAAACATACAAACATACAAACATACAAACATACAAACATACAAACATACAAACATACAAACATACAAACATACAAACATACAAACATACAAACATACAAACATACAAACATACAAACATACAAACATACAAACATACAAACATACAGGTGAAGCTAATAAAAGCGTAATGAAGCGTAAACAGTAATGATGAAACATTTTCATATTCATAACAATTTTTTTTTATGAATCGGTTTATTAGTTACGGAGCTATTTGGTAACAAATATTCACACGGACATAAACTTTCGTATAAAAAAAAAATAAAAAAAAAAAAACGTTTCACACTCATAGCTCCCCACTAGGAATAAATCCTGTGTCGGGGATGCCATGGAACACCCACAAAGACAAGGACAACTAACACCCAGACCCAGAACAGATATTTAAATTCATCATTCAAACATCTGCCCGGCCGGGAATCGAACCCGGAACCTCTGGCTTATAAGGCGGATACACTACCACTGAGCCAAACAGGCCGATATTAGTAAGATGTGTAGAAACTCCGTGTTTTCATAGTGAAAACTAAATAGGAAACGCTGTTTCGTCTATTACCAGTTCCCAAAGAAAAAAACCTCAGTTGCCGCCTCTGTCTACAAGAGTAAACATTTTTTCACCAGTTGGTGGCAATCGAGATCGTATTCCTGATAGACAGTCATCCTTGATATTGAAAGAGAATGCGTCATCATACAATCCTCGCAGGTAAACTATAACTCAAATTTTAATAAGGCTTGCGGTAGTTAGTGATAAATTTCGACAATTTTGGGGCTGACTCATTCCAAAAAACCAGTTTATCCAGCTAAATGGAAAACTAATTAGTCCGAGACTCGAATCTAATTACACAGCGGAGAAGCAAGGTTTGGACGTTGAAATAATTTCAATTTGGCCATAGTTTTACTTTTAGCTAAATTTAAATTGAGCTTATTAAACTCTTATTAGAAACTTGAAAGTTATACTGGAAGCATAATATATGACTATATGTACCTGTTTTTTAAGTAATAAATCCGCGTTTGGCCAGTAACTCGCCTGTTGGTAAGCGACTCGCCTGTTGGTACACAGCTAAACCGATACTGGTGAGTTTTGTTTTTTTTTTTCAACAAGGATAGATAGGATAATTTTAAAACAGAAGTAAATGTTAAGCCGTTAAGTAGAGAAAATGTATAGCCGCGGGCGCAGCTATACGATCCTTTGATTCTAAGATGAAACGTAGGCCTAATCAAAGTAACACAATCAAAGACTCCGTGGAACTCAATCGGTTCTAGTGAATACCTTACTAGGTACTTATCTTAATTGACGCTCAGTCTCAAAGCAACAATACTGCCAGAGTATAATCGATTCCTCTAAATGTAGAGTATTTCGAGACCGTCTGTGATTGCGTATGGATTACATATTGAAGATATTGTTTTGAGGCACACAAAGTAAACAAGGCCTACGGCGTGTTGGTAACCTCCGCTTTCGGGAAGAAACTAGCTCCTTTAAGTTTAACGCTGGAGCATGCAGACTTATTCTCGTATTACTGTAACAGTGTAACATGCAATTCACCGCTTTAGGCACGAAGCGAGATAAGTACGAGTATAAGCGCTTACGATCGGCCAGCTTCAAACTTACTGCAGTATTGGCTAAAACTCCAGCTGACCAATTCAAGGGCAGTCTTGAAATTGACCAGCTTGAAGTACGAGTATAGGCCAAGCATAAATAGGTTATTATTTACAAAACGTTTCAAACGTTTCACACTCATAGCTCCACTAGGGGTAATTCCTGTGTCGTCGATGCCATGGAACACACACAAAGACCGGACAACTAACACCAGACCCGGAACAAATATTTATATTCATCATTCAAACATCTGCCGGCCGGGAATCGAACCCGAGACCTCTGGCTTATAAGGCGGCTACACTACCGCTGAGCCAAACAGGCCGACAAATGCTGCCCTTTAGGTATCTACTATTTTCGCGAGAGGCAAATAAATGGATGTGATTAGTCACCGGGTATACAGTCTGTGTTTAAACCTTCCAAAGGTTTTTAAAGGATGCAATTTGGGAAGTTGAAGTTTTTGGCGCCTCGCCCGCAGATGGGGTTGCGTAAGCCGCACCCTGTAGACTATCCATTTTTATTATGATCTAAGTGGGCTACATTTCCAAGCGTAAGCCCGGATTACGGCAGTATCTCGATTTGTAATCCCTTCCTCGTTTTTCCACTGTTATTTTTCGTTTCTTTTATCCTTTTTTAAACCTTTTTCCGGTAAAAAAGTTTGACAATGTTTTAGCAAAAAAATTAATCAGAACCATGTTTTTAATTGTTTAAGCATTTCAGCCCACTGATGTTGTAATAACACTGCTTTGAGGCGCAAGTTTACCGAAAATTGACAAACGGATTTAACTTATAATCTACTATTTACTAGCTGACTCGACGGACGATGTCCTGTCAAAAGCCATTGCGTCAATTCTATGTCAAATGTCAAAAGTTACATTAAAAAAGTTTACATTGTCAAAAGCGCTAAAGTTAAATTATGGTTTAACTATTTTTAAATTTTCTAATTTTTCATGTTTTTTTACTATAAATTGAGATGTGAGCTATCCTATGTCCTAAGTTAGATCGAACTGCACCCGGTGTGCAAATTTGATTGAAATCGGTTAAGTAGTTTAGGAGTCTATAGCGGACAAACAACGTGACACGTAATTTATATAATTATATTACTAGCTGACTCGACAGACGTTGTCCTGTCAAAAGCCATTGCGTAACTATAGCAACCGTAGTATGTTGATGCTAACTAAAAATTATCAGTATATATATAATTTGCAATAAATTAAAATTGCGACTATAATTTGAGATTTAAACTATCCTATCTCTCAAGTTGGATCGAACTGCACATGGTGTGCGAATTTTATTATAATCGGTTAAGTGGTTTAGGAGTCCATTGAGGACAAACATTGTGACACGAGATTTAAATATATTAAGATATATTATGATGACAACAAGAATGACGCAGCACCAGCAATGAGAGAGATAACGCTGTGGATAATGCTGATGATTTTTTGCAACTACTCAATAAGGTTAAGGTATCTATATGGTTAAATAAATAACCATCGCGGTAAATTTGAGTCATGTAAGATATCTATCTATATCTATATATATAAAAATGAATCCTTATTTCCCTTGGTCACACCATCACGCGTGAACGGCTGGACCGATTTCACTTTTTTTTTTGTTGTGTTTGTTATTGTCAGGAGAAGGTTCTTATGAAGGAAAAAAAAATCCGGGAAAAATTAGAAAATTAAAGAACACTTAAACCATAATAATACTACTCTGTCAAGAAAGTACCGGGAAAATATCAATAATACACAAAATGTTTGTTATTCATCCAAATTTATTTTATCACCTTCAAAGTATGCTCCTTCAGAAACGATACACTTACGCCAACGAATAATCCAATCATCAAAACATTTTTTAAACGCTGTTTCCGGAATTGAGTTGAGTTCTCGCCTCGAATTCTCCTTTATATCTCCTACCGATTGAAAACGGGTGCCACGAAGGTGGTAATTTGAGTTTAGGAAAAAGAAAGAAGTCGGCTGGAGCCATATCTGGTGAATATGGTGGTTGCTCGATGGTATTTGTTGAGTGTTTGGTCAAAAATTCGTTCACAATGATGGCCGTGTGCGAAGGCGCATTATCGTGGTGCAAAATCCAAGAATTTTCTTTCCACAAATCTGGCCTTTGGACAATGTAAACTTTTTTAATGTAACATTTGACATTTGAATATAAATAGAAATAAAAAAAAACTACCTATTTCCCGCATCAAGACACATTTACTCTACGTTTGTCCCAAAATGTTTAAAAAATGAATGTCTACCCCTGCGAAGCCGGGACGGGCCGCTTGTCTATAATTATATAACTCCTTTGTGTGTAGTAGGTACTAGAGGAGTATAATTAATTTAACTAATTTACAATCCTTTAAAAGACTTTTTAAACACTTATTTATTTGCGATATACTCGTATTATTGTAGTCATTCATACTCGTATCTACATATATACCCTAAGTCTAAGTTCTATAAAGACATAATACTTTCTAATTCAAAACCAGACTATCCATATACAGCACAAATAAATATATTAAATATTTTTTATGGTATACGAGTAAGTATGTCCTCAACCAATTTTTTATTCAAAATATTTTGTTTGTTCCCCTTCCGCATTATATTTGTTCACAATAGTTTTCCTTTGAGTTTTTCAATATAAATCTATAAATATAAAGTAAAGTTCTTGTCTGATTTAACCTATTCAGAAAGTATCCTTTATTCTGTGACCACCTACCGTGGACATCTGACCCTCAGGAATTCCTGTGAAAGCATGTCTGAGCTTTGATGTGACGTATGATATAAATTCAATATTGTGTAGAGATTTTCTGTTGGCACAAGAAATACTTTGATAGAGGAAGATTTAAAATAAATATATTTGATAGAAAATGCTATAAATCATAATAAAATAACATAAAATATCAAATAAATTTATATTCTAGCTGCGCTTCGGTGTCACTAATGCGATGATTCAAAAGTTAATGATGATGATGATGATGAAAAGTAGCCTACGTACTTTTCAGTACCTTCGACAACGTGTATGCAAAATGTCATGATGATGGGTAGAAAATAAGACGTGGAAGCATAATAAACCAAACTCGCTTTGGTATCTTTGTACGAGTAGGTATTACTTAAAGGACAGTAGTTACTCCTAGGTATCGTAAGTACCTACTTTATTTAGTGGTATTCGATGCACAAGCTAAGCAAGTTAGGTACAAAGGCTAACCACGTGGAATGCTGTCTTAGAGAGCATTCCGTATCCTTAGGATATTACCTATCTGAATACAGTATTGTGCGTTTAATGTTGCCAAAGACCAATATCGTAATAAGGTAGTTGAAATATAATTTTCGCCAAATATTAGGTAAGTTGATGATGACGATAAACGTGATGACGAATGTAATATTAATATATTTAAAATTCAATGAATAATAATGATCCTGATTCATGTTTTCGTTCGGAGTGGTTGAGTGATGCAATTAAAACAAGCATTAAAATAAACATGTACACGCGCAGTTTTAATTGGACCCAGAAAAATAGCTCAAAAATTTGTACAAAATAAACTAAACCAAAACCTTCCAAAATTCTCATGCAAACACTTAAACCGCTTAATCAACCCTTTCTACACGCATTAAATTTTAAAACGTCGGCATTATGCAAAGGAGTAGAGCGAAAATTTGATCCTACTATGCGGAATCCCCCAGGATGATCCTTCGCTACAAGTAATGGATCACTTCCACCTCCAGGGACGGGACCGTGACGTGAACACGGGAAAGCCGATCACGTTACGTGCGAGTGAAATGAACTCTTCGAAAATACAATATGTTTTCTGGAATTTTAATCACAGCGCTTTAATGAGAACCGAGCTCATCTGATCGATTTATTGGCAGGTTTTTGTTTTTATTCCGACGGCTACGTTCGTTAATTACTTCATTACAATGGATTTAAATGTAAAGGTTTGTACAGTTTACCGATCTTGGTTGGGGTGGAAATAAGCTCGAAATAAATGTTTTTCTTTTTCGGTGGCGTATAAGGTGTTCTCAACCGTGCCATTTAGGCTACTAACTATCTAAAAACAAACTTTGACAACCGCTAGATAGGTATATTGTGTCTGGAAAAGTTTGGGAGTCAAACTATTGTTGCTCATTGGTCGTGATAACTTGACGGATAGCTTTTGGTTATACTGCCGTTTCCATAGCCGCTATTTGACGAATAACAAGCTTTTATTATATCGGAACAAATAAGATAACTTTATGTCAACGGGAATAATAAAAACTGATCCACAAAAGAGAGGTTTTGTAGAAGTTTCCATAAAGTTTTCTATACGAACAGTGAAGGTTGTATGGACCAATGCTGGAGAAAACTAAAAGCAATAAATAATTTCAATTCAACCCGTTTTACCCTTTGGTACCTCAGATCAAGTAGAAAGGCAGATAGAGTCTCGCTTTAGATCCAAGTGAAGCCAAAAACTACCCTACTGCCCGTGTACGTATACTTCAAGCACATACTGACGCATGAAAACTACCCGAATCAATCGTCAGTTTTTACGTCAGTTGATCAGAAAACGTGGACAAGAAAAATAAAATGATGATAAATAAATAAAACACAGCAAAAATTACGCAAAAGAAAAAGACGTCCGATGGAATAATTTTCGACGTGTCTACTTATTGTAAATAACGTCTCAAGGAACACATAAACATCATAATTTTTAGGGTTGTTAGGTTTTTTAGGTTTTTAGGTTTATGACATAAAAAAAAATGACAAGACATTTTGACATTGGGGTAGTTTTTATGCGTCACTAAGTGCGTGAAAACGTACATGGGCAGTAGGGTAGTTTTTGACTTCACTTGGATCTAAGGCGGGACTATATCTGCCTTTCTACTTAATTTGAGTTTGTTAAGGAACCCTAAATAAAAATGTAGATTACATGATATTATCATCTACAAAAACTTTGCTCAATAGAAACACTGTAGCACCCAACCATGCACCAACCCATTGATTTATAAACTGCAAAGAGCAGCCATTTCTATAGATTTTTCTATAGATGCTAACCTGTGTGCAGCAAACTGGTAATAACCGATGCCTACATTATGCAGGTAATTTTCCGGCCTAGGAATTACGGTGGCCACCTATAAACCGCAGTCTTTGATCAGTGGTCGCGCTGAGCAGACTATCTAATTAATTTTAAATTCAGTGGTATACTCTATGCTTAGCTTTATGACACTAGCTGCGTTCTGCGGTTTCAGACGCCATCCTGTAGGGGCTCTTAGTTTTCAGGATAAATTTACTATGAGTCTAACACGGGATTCGTAAAAAATCAGCTGTTCATAGAAAATGTCAATGACACTCGACACAATGTATGGAACAGCTGATTTTTGTTTCGCGAACTTTATGTTTCTCTAATGTATTTTACTACTATACTCGTATGTATGTTATGCGTGTGATTTCATTTTATGGTGTCAATAAAGAGTTATTTTATCGTAAGTATTGTATACCCATCAGAAAACATTGAAAGTTATTATTACAGGGCTTAGAATGATGATGATGTTACCACGATGTTTAGTTGATTTGTTTCACGAAGGAGGTTTTTACTCACCTTCCTCTCATCTTAATTTGATGGGCAACAGCTGTCGGTCGGTAAGTAATCAGTTTAAGTACAGCACCAAAATTACCCTACAAAACGCTTTTTATAGGCTACGTAATTGTTAGTAGGTATCTACCTATTCCCGAAAATGTCGCCTTGTCCAGTTATGTCACTTTCTCAAGCTACAGAGAAGCGCCAGAGTAATTTTATTATGGCCATGTTTAATGTCATGAACTTAGCGACAAGCTTTTTAACCTTAGCGACCTACTGAAATCCAATTCACTTTTAAGCAGTTTTAAGCAGGATGTTAAGGATGCTTTTCTCGAGCGAAATGTTTTTTCACTTGATCTCTCTTTGAGATGAAGCACTAAATAATGTTGATTAGAAAATCTTGCGTATGTTAAAATTACCACGATAAGCTATGGCATCAGCAGTGCCCAAACTTCGACTGCCTCTACATACAGTATCGTAACTAGGGCAATTAAAAGTCAAAATTTGACTTTAATTAATAAGTTAAAATGTGTACCTTTTAATTTTCTTCGAATTGAAACAAGACAAAAAAAAATCGTTTAGAATTATTTCATTTCCTAAAAGTATGATAAATATTCGTAAAATTGGTAAAATAAAAAAAAAAACGAGACAGCATTTGGATAGTGTACGTAGCAGCAATAGACTTGTCAGTGCGTATAACAAAAGGAACTTTCTGGTTTCTCTCGCTTCGCTTGTCGCTATCGCTCCGCCGATCGCTACCGCTTATGACACTTTATTACCCAAGACCAATGACAATAGAAAATGTAATCAGAGAACCGTGGGCGTTAATTTCTGCTTCTGCAAAATGTCAACCCTTGACTTCCTTTAGCCTTATTCGAATGTCCTCATTCATTTGATACGTCCAAATTACTGGAATTTACCAGAATTTTGGGAAAGCACGGTCTTAGTAGGTACAGCTGCGGCTCTTAAATGGGACAAAAGGTGTATTTTAAATTGGGATTAACTTCCCGCCTCATTCCACTTCGCTTGTTGAACGGTTTCCTTTGATTACAGGTAACTCAATCAAATCGTAACCTTTCCAAATGTCAGTAATAAAATGGGCCGGTTGAAATATTGGGGTATTTAAAAGATTGTTTGTACGGTCTGGTTGAACACGGAATGTTGAACTCGCAGTCTGCAAAAATTGCGATGTTTATTTTTGATATCAAAGCCATGTTTTTATTGTCGACGTAATAGCGACGGTTTTATATTTGATAAAACGAAGCATATATTTTAATTGATTTCTGTTTAACCACCCTACATTACCTTTTTATTTTTATTATTACCTATTTGATACACACATGTTTGATTGTATATTCATAATATATGTAGTATATATTTTTTTGCAAGAAATATAAAGGTTTTTTTTATTTTTTTTAAATTTCATACTTGTATCTGTACTAAAAACTAACACCAAAGCTAGCCATTCGTCATTAACTACGTTAATTCAGGGTATAAGCTACCGCCATACAAAATTTTATCCAAATCCGTCGAGCCGTTTTTGTGGCACAAAAGTCCAATTATCTAAAGTTTATATTATAGTACTGGTAAGATAGTAAGGTATCTCGGAATCTCCTCTCTCATTAATGTTCTATAACAAGTTTATTGTATAATACATGTTAATAATATAATATCCGGTCGTTAATAATATAAGCGATAGTTAATTGAACTATTGCACGAGAGCACGGCCACTACTCGTAACAATAGATAGTTCATAGTTAATTAGTGCAAAATTAATTAATTATGGTTAGAAATTTAATATGCCGACTAGTAATAAGTCTGGCGTTAGCAGCATTTTCGGCAAATTTTGATTCTTGAACCGCCATTACCAAACTTAATAGAAAAATTAATCTTAATATATATAAATCTCGTGTCACAATGTTTGTCCTCAATGGACTCCTAAACCACTTAACCGATTATAATAAAATTCGCACACCATGTGCAGTTCGATCCAACTTGAGAGATAGGATAGTTTAAATCTCAAATTATAGTCGCAATTTTAATTTATTGCAAATTATATATATACTGATAATTTTTACTATAAATTGACAAGTTAGCATCAACATACTACGGTTGCTATAGTTACGCAATGGCTTTTGACAGGACAACGTCTGTCGAGTCAGCTAGTCTTAATATATATAAATCTCGTGTCACAATGTTTGTCCTCAATGGACTCCTAAACCACTTAACCGATTATAATAATATTCGCACACCATGTGCAGTTCGATCCAACTTGAGAGATAGGATAGTTTAAATCTCAAATTATAGTCGCAATTTTAATTTATTGCAAATTATATATATACTGATAATTTTTACTATAAATTGACAAGTTAGCATCAACATACTACGGTTGCTATAGTTACGCAATGGCTTTTGACAGGACAACGTCTGTCGAGTCAGCTAGTAGTTACATATTAAAAAAAATTCGTGAAACTGTAGTTTCACAGTTGGTACTCGTAGTTTTAGTTACTTATTTTTTGTGTAGTTTGAAAATGAATGTCGATACGTTCACATTAGAGGTATAAATGCGTAAGTTTGTGAGTGATTTTGTTTGTTACTCTGTTTCGGTAAAGCGGTTCAATAGATTTAAATAAGACTACAACGGAGATAATATAATACAACACATAGGAAACTTATTATGTCGAAAAAAGCTACGAGTAATATTTTCAGTACAATAGTGCTGCGTATGGTACAATATAGTATAGTATCGCACCGTATAGTTTTGTAGAAAATTGCTTGTTTTCGCTTTTTAGAGCTGTTTACATGTTTTAATATTCGTATCACATAATATACTCACTGTTTAAATAAACATAACAAGTAGACACGCTTGTTATTACAATTTGTATTATTTTAAACTAATTTTTTGATTGTTTTGGCTATCCGGCCAAACCAATACAGCGTGTATTGGTTATCTCTATAAAATTTACAGAATTGTTGAAAGTTGGCGGATAATTGGATTCAGGCGAGTAATTAATATCTTAAATGAAGAATTTGACAACCATTTTTATCATTGATATCGGTTATTATAGTTACAATAATATGTTTAATACCTACTTAACGTGGCTGAGAGTTGGTTTGTTTGTATGCGATATGTCAACGGGTTAAATGATCTGTGGCAAGACGCCTTACACAAGCAATGCGTTTGTGCACCAAGACAGCAACGATAAACACGAGGGTTGTGTACCGCTCTAAATTAGTTCCGGAGTGGACTCCCGACGCGTCGATGTGGGTGCGGTTCAATTTAAATTGGAAGTGGTAATGTATGAGTTAAAACTGTAACCTCGCTGCAAATTTTAGATTGGAGAAGTTGTTTTGGGATCTCGAGGGTTGTGCTTTATTGTATATGTATATACGTAGACCTATATATGTAGGTATATCGATATACATAGTATATGCTTTATCTACTTTTACAGTAAGATACGGTAGTTTGACTTTGTGACAGTCGAAACATTATTTTAACTACTGTAGTATTTATTTAGTTAAATGTGCCTAATTTATATCAAAGTATGTAGTATTACAAGAACTTTAGGCATCTAGTCATAAACTGGTAATTTAGTTCAATTTCTTTAATTTTGTTATCAAGCTCAGCGATCTGTAATTAAAATCAAACAACATTTGAAAGCAGTTATTTGAAGATGAACTTCGACGCGAAGTAACTTCTGATTCAATAAATAAACCATTTTCTATCTTAGACATTCACTAGAAATGGCTTTTTATTCCATAAACAATAAGGACCTACTCCAAGGTTTCATTCAAAAAAATTTCGTCTGAAATTTTCCTTTCCGAATATTTATAGCATAATACACGTGGAATAGAAGATCCAAGGAAAACCTCGTTAGGAACTGGCAAACATTATTCAAAAACAGCATGTTACGTTCATCAATCTGCATTGGGCCTGTGATGGATTACAGACCCTATTTACGAGTATATTTGATTTTTCCTAAAACACGGTGAAATTGAATACTAAATTACTTGAGAGAATCGGGAAATGTCCGTGTCCGGTTATTTAAAAACCAAAATTAACGGAAATTCGCTTAAAATTAAATTTCACGGAAGTTCAATTAAAATGAAAATTAACGGAAGTCTTACCAACTCAAAAATATATTTGTACTTTAGATCTTTAACCTCTGTCTCAAACAGAGGCGGCCTATGAGTTTATACGTGTATCTGTCTCCCTGTTTTTGAATCGTACGTAGTAAATAGTAACTGACAAACGGCTAAACATTTGAGAGCTACTTACGATAATTACGTCTTTTGATACGGGTTCTTTTGTTCAAAAATTGTCTAGGATCGAGAGTGTTCTTACGATTTAAGACAATTTGTTCTGCCGTCAGTAGATTTATCAGCACTAGTTTATTTATATTTAGTTTATTATCTAGTTGGAGATTTAAAAAATGTTTCATTTAATTATTATCAAAGGTTTTGATGACTTACTCGTAGTAGTAAATATCAGCGTTTGAGGCCTGGTTTTTGTAATTTACCTACGTATTTTAATTTCACCAAAGTTATTATATTTCTTCCTTATTTTTTTTATTGTATGTCTTTTGCAAATGAACTTTGATATAAAAAACTGGCCTAAAACTACATATATACGCAATCAAAAAACAAGAACATTATTTTACAAAACAAAAAACAAAAACCGACTTCAAGAGACCGACTATTGAGTTATTCATCTATTTGTCGCGCACGTACTTAATGCAAATTTAAGACTTATATGGTTTTCTCATGGATACCATTATCAGAACTGGACTAAATTGAAATGGGACCAAATGGGAAGCGTCAGCTTTCTAATAAAAAAAGAATCATCAAAATCGATTCACCCAGTCAAAAGTTATGAGGTAACAAACATAAAAAAAAAAAAAAAAACATACAGTCGAATTGATAACCTCCTCCTTTTTTGAAGTCGGTTAATAACCATCATTGTAATTGTAAAGCCTGTTACAGAATTTTTTATTCATAGACATAAAAAAACAAAAAAACTTTTTCAATGTTAACATAATATATGAATAGGGCAATAAAATACTGCTTTGTTAAGTCCAAAACAGTTCAAAAGACCAATCTTTGTTTAGGCGACTTTGTCGTCCCGGGAAATTGGATTCACGTCAAATTTTCTATAGAAAGTAACTTTAAATTATGCTATTGATCGCGTGAGTTAGCTTAAACCACCCAAAAAAGTATGGAAAAGGTTTTTCTAAAACTTTTGGATTATGGATTATGGAAAAATTGGATTGGTAACAGTTTACTTTTGGAGAATACTTTTTACTTTGTCATGGAACTAGGTAGTGGTAGGGCTCTTTTGCAGAGCCCGTCTGGGGAAGTACCACACCTTTGCCAGTTACTCCACCGCCAAGCAGTAATGTGCAAACATTACTGTGTTCCGGTTGGAAGGGCATTGTTTCCAGTGAAATTACAGGGCAAATGGGAGATTAAACAACTTATATCTCAGGGTGACGAGCGCAGTGCTGTGCCGCGCAGGGTCTTGAATTCTGCGAGTTCAAAATTCTGGGTGGCGCAGACCTGTTATGGGCAAACGTGACGTTTAACATCAGGCGAGCGATTTGCTCGTCTCGTCACTCAATTACATAAACAAAAAACAGGTAAATATATTATGCTAAGCGTGTCACGAAATATTTGCTTACATGAGGTGGCATTCATACAACCAGCAATGATAAGCTGCCGCAGCCGAAATAGCCAAATGGGAGATTAAACATCTTATCTCTCAGGGTGACGACCGCACTGCTGTGCCACGCAGTATCTTGAATAAGAGTTCAAAATACTGTCTACCAGAGACCTGTTACAGGCAAACGTGACGTTTAACATCAGGCGAATACTGAGCTCGTCTCATCACTTAATTGTAAAAATAAATATCTATTCATGTCCGTACAAGGACCTCCGCTCAAGTTTGTTGAACCTTTTGAAAATGTCGGATGTAAACGTTAAACAACACCTTCTCCAACTAATAATGATGGGCACGATCGAGGGTGAACGTGCGATGGAAGTAAAAGGAAGTCATGGTTGCGGAACATTCTAAAGTGGACAAGCATAGCCAGCGTCGAACAGCTTTTCTGCTTAGCTCAAGATAAGGAGTTTGCTAAGCTAACGGCCAAGTAGTGGGTCCAGATCTTCCAGTAGTAGGATGCCTCTTAAATGTTATCGATGCCATCATAGTACAGAAAAAAAGCGATATTTACTAAGCTGAAAAGTTTCGCCTTTTGGAATAGCTGTCACAAAAAACTGGCCTAAAAATTCACAAAAGTAATTACATATTGCAAAAAAAGACAAGAAAAAGATGTAAAGACTGCTACACCACGGTTAAAACTGTAGTCTCAGCAACCTGCACTTAAAGTTATAAATCAGCAGGTAAAGCCATCTCTATCAACGTTTATTCCCAACGTTTCGCAGTGAATAATGGTAAAAATGCTCAAGTTGGCAGCCTCGAACCGGAAGCTCGTCGCGGCACATCCTGGAAACTGCCTCGTCATCTCGCATACATACTCACATACATAACGAGGTTTCACATATTCCGCTCAACTTATGGAATGACAATGTAGGATTGAATGACAAAATGGTGCATACAAAGGGAACCGAATGTGAATTCTGTTAAAACATACGTAGCAACTATTCGATAGATCAATGGATAAATCGTCGGTTTACTGCAAGAAGCCATTAACTGCAAAATCAGTGCCAGGCCAGACGTAAATTCGAATGCACCACGCATGTAATCATTCTTTGAAAAAGAGTATTGAATGTGATCGAAACTAATCCCAGTATTCGACTCAATAAAGCTTCTCTTCACGTCCCGTGTTCATTATAGCCAAAATGTTTCAGTACGAGTAGTTTTCATAGCAAAACAGTTAGTGACGTTTTACAGTTAATGACTCCTTGCACTAAACCGATGAAATGCAGTTTCCGTTAACGCTCGATAGGAGCGCAGTTACATTTTTTATACATTTATCCATCGAATACTCGCGACGTATTTACCGATAAAATTCATGCTCAATACTTAGGCCCTATTATGTCGAGTGAGATATTATCTCGGTCACTATCGCTCTCATTACGAATGTCATGGCAAGACTTGACGGAGATAATCTCGAGCGTGCAAGAATAGAATTTCTGTATGATTTTTCTATTCAAGACAAAGACTTGACTTAAACACACTTAAAGACTTTGTACGACAGCAATTGCTTTGATTTATTTCCCAATAAGATATGTTAGCTGTTTAGGTACGCTTTTGGCACGATTTCAATTTTCCTGTCAGTATCCTCGTCACTTTTAATTCAATTTACTCCACCAGACCCTTTAAAGCACTCCATTCATGCCCCCATTCAAGTCTATCGACAAGAGTAATGTCACAATATGTTACCCGCCGGCTGAAAAAGCTGCCATCTCTCACCGAGGAATGACAAATATGATTTATTGACGCGGGGTCCCATATCACCCCATGTTTGCTGGGGATCATGAGAGCGCAGTGTTAAAGAGATGTTTTCTTCGTTTTGTGTACGATGTCTTGGCTTTTCTACATTATCACAGAGACTTCAATTCTATATAAGTTTTTTTATTTTATTTTATTTTTTATTCAGTAATAGCTTGCATTTGACCGCCATCTTGCCTGATGGTAAGCAACGATACGGTCTACGATGGAGCATGCTTGCCTAGAAGAAACCGATTCACTCGCGACTTGAAGACACCTAGATTATATCTATCGGGAAACACCCACTCAGGCAAAGCATTCCACACCGTAGCGGTTCGCACAATAAAGGTTGTATGTTTGTGAAATTTGTAACTAATAACTCATATCTCGGAGCTGGGCGTTGTTACCCGCGACACAATTTATTTTACCCATTGCCAGTAGCATCGTTTCTCTGTTTTAATTATTTAGAAATAATTTTAATTTTTGAATTATATTCTGCTGTAAGATAGTCTAGACAATGACGTAGTCTATAGATTTCATCAGCTTTTTCGTAGCAGATTTCGTAGCGTGTAGACATCGTAGCATCGTAGACATCGTAGCGTCGTAGACATCGTAGCATCATAGACGCCGTAGCACCGTAGGCTTGGAGCTTTGTATAACTTGTAGATAACGATCATAAAATTAACAAGTGTAGCACTTAGTAATGTTTAAGATTTATTAAAACGTTCTTTAGTAAATAAATTTAGGAATAACCTAGTTAAGGAAGTTTTTTTCAGCCGCTGCAATGTTATTTCAAATTTTACTCGCGTTTAGATACAATGCCAATTCAAACAGCCCTTCCTATGACAAATGAGATTTATTGACGCATATTCGCGGAAAGCCGTCCTCGAATGCGAGCTGAATGTTTGCGGATACAGTATTGGATGGGAGTGGATGTCCGTATGTTTCAATTACATGCTCCAGTACGTAGAATATTGTAGGGAAATTTGACTTTGCATTCAATTTTATTCTTGACTTATTTCTAGCGCTACGCGGTTTCGCCCCCATTTTCCAGTACAAAGGTAGCCTGTACGTTAATCCTGTATATAAACTATCACCATACCAAATTTCATTCAAATCTGTTCAGCCGTTTTCGTGTGATTAGGTAACAAACATATAAACTTTGATATTTATTATTTTTAAATCAAATAAATATTTTTAATGGTTTTTTTTGTGTTTGTTTGCGTTGTCGACGATGTTACGTCCAATGATTCAATTGCAAGAGGTTTTAAGTGTATATGTGACAAAAATGGCCGGAAAACATGTCCAGCTTGTTCACAACAACAACAACAACAACATGAACATGTTTGTTCAGCTTTGGTGTGTGTGTGTGTACTTAATTTTTACGTGAGTATTCCCGTGTTTATCTATCTATCTATCTATATATATAAAAATGAAACCCGTTTTCCTTGGTCACGGCCTCACGCGTGAATGGCTGGACCGATTTCACTAATTCTTTTTTTGTTGTATTTGTTATTATTAGGAGAAGGTTCTTACAGAAAAAAATATTAAGAAAATCTCTCAGAAATATTGAAAAACCCTAAAAACAGCCCTTTTATTTTTCCATACAAACGTTTTCTAACTAAAACGAGCTTTATTGCTATTGTATAAAGTTCATATTGAATTGCAAGCACTCACTGTTGTTTAAGCAATGTAGGTATGTTCCTAACGTCCAAGAGTCAATTTGCACCTTATTACCTCTGTACAAAGTTCAAATTCAATCATATCTATCAAAACAGTGTGCGTTTTATACTGATAATTTTTACTATAAATTGACAAGTTAGCATTAACAAACTACGGTTGCTATAGTTACGCAATAGCATGAGAATAGAGGTTATAACAAAGAGTTCCTATAATTATTCTTAACACCTTTGGTCACGCCATCACGCGTGAACGACTGGACCGATTTCAATTTACTCTACGTTTATCCCAAAGTCTACCCGTGCGAAGCCGGGACGGGCCGCTAGTTATAACAAAAATGTGTGAAAACCACGTAAGTTTCCAAGTTACGTAAGTACGTTAGTTTCCATAGTAAAAGTGTAAATTGTATTAAAAGATTGCTCTGCCACAATGCCTACTCTACGTGATAAGTGTTACCGTCTTCCACAAATATTAGCTTTCTTCCCGACACATTTCCCCGATATTGGACACTCCATATTGTGTAAAGTTTATTGTTTGCGAATGTTTTAACCTGCTTCTGAAGTGAACAGTGATAAATACACTATAATATTATTTTGTGTTGGAGTTTTATTGCGTTACAATTATAATTACAGTTGACAAAAAGCTGTAACTTATAAAGCCTGCTCAAAGTTAGCCACTACTTAAAATGCTCTGATAACTTATCGCTTACTTTTTTATCTATCCTCTTCATCCTAAGGTTGCCTGGAAGAGATCGTTCTTAGCGATAAGACCGCCAGTTGTCGCACTAGTTTTAGGTGTTATAATCCTTTTGTTTGTAATTTATGGTGGTAACAATAAAGAGTTTATCCATCTGTTAGCATGGCAACCCCCAACGTCTTGATGGTGGCACCACTGTCGGCTGGCTGACGGATGGTGCGTCACTCTCACGACTGGGGAGTCGTGAGAACACCGGCAAGATGGCGGTGCCGGTGATAATACGGAGGCGATATAAAAGATGGAAGATGGGAAAGGCTAAGCCGCCTGTCCTCTGATTGTGATTGTGAATAAGTGAAGTGCTGTGATATTATTAAAATTGTGAGTAGCTTCCATAAAACCGATTGAGTATGTGATTCTAGTGTATAATTCCTCGAAACCCCATAGTAGTATAGCCATAGGTTACGTAAGTCGGAGGTAATGCTCTGACAATTCAGAACCGGGATAAAAAGGAGCGGTTTTTTTTTCTTTCTTTTTTTAACCTACTAATTCGTTCCTGCCACGCTCACTTACCTACTATTTATTTTTTGTAAAAATTTAAGAAGAAAAAAAAATATGGGGTAAACAATTACAAACAAACTATGCGAAAGGGCCTAACATAGTGCCCGAACAATTTATGTATTGTGTTCTCAGTTTCTCACATTCCACATGGCCTTGTCAAAGTTTATTTTCCTAATGTGGGGTACCTTGTCTATTTTAAGTGATCACAACTAGACCCAAAGAATAAAAGTTCTCCTCCTGAATAGTTAGTCTGCGTAAAAAAATATGCGTTTCAGTCCCGCTGAGCACCGAGCTGAACGCGACCCTCGGGTGGCGCAGAGCGAGGGCGCACTGCAACGCAAGGCGACCTGTCTGACGCACAGCAACGCGCACGCAGCGCAACGAGACGAAACGCAGATAATCGTTTTCTCTCTATCTGTCTTTTATAGTTCTTTTCGTGACGATATAGGTACATATATTGTCTTTCTTGTTCCACTAATTTTGCAGTGGAAGATTTTTATAGTATTTCGGTTAAATACACCAGTGGGCATACAAATTGTCGGCTCATAATCACCTAAAACACTTGTCCAACTCTCATAATTATATTTTTTTGGCATAGAAATCATTTTTGGTCACGATATGGCTGATCGAGTGATGTTATTATTTTAAATTTGAAGACATGCATGAATTACACCTACCGTCTACTAAAAATAAAAAACTAAAAGTTATATCATGCTGTCACTGTCATTTTGTCGCTACTGTCACTCTTGAACAATGTTAGAAACAAAATAAATAAGAGAAAAACTACGTCACAAGCAAAGTTGTAGAAATAAACGAGGTCAAAAGTGCCTCCAAATGGTTCGTGTAATATACACACGGTGCTGTTCGCCAGTTCTGTCACTTGAACTTGGCTTGACACGCTACCGCGTGTCTAGATACTTGTTAAAGCAAAGCAGATGGCGCTGATCTTCCTTATAACGCACAATTGTTTGGTGGAAGCGTGATTTTTGCAAATCGGATTGTAAAATTCCCTCATAACTAAACCTTTTGTTTTAAAAGTTTGCATTAATGTGGGCCAGCTTGTTGTAATTTGTTTGTTTTACTAAAGTGACAGCCAGATGGATAATCTAGTCTGCGCAAATAAATAAATATGTTTCAGTTTCAATGGACTCGTCTGAAGAAAGTCTTGAACTGTCCCTTATATTCAACTTATAGCCAACTAGGTTTGCCAGAGGCAAACTCCGAAGACCCCCCCCCCCCCCCGCACCCCGACCCAATTCCCTCCCTTAATAACACGACTATTTAGCAATCAACGTAGTCACTCACAACAATACGGCGACATACTGCGATGATATACTGCGATAATATACTGCGACGATATACTGCGATGTTGTACCGCGATGAAATACTACGATACACTGCGATGATATAAACAACGATACGACGACATGCCACGCCGCTCGCGGGATGCAGAGCGACGCACACACAACGCAGCGTGGTCTTCGCGGGACGCAGAGCGACGCACACACACCGCAGCGTGGTCTTCGCGGGACACAGAGCGACGCAGACACACCGCAGCATGGTCCTCGTGGGACGCAGAGCGACGCGCACACACCGCAGCGTGGTCTTCGCGGGACGCAGAGCGACGCATACACACCGCAGCGTGGTCTTCGCGGGACACAGAGCGACGCAGACACACCGCAGCATGGTCCTCGTGGGACGCAGAGCGACGCGCACACACCGCAGAGCGACGCTCGCGCAGCGCCGGCCGGAGCTCGCGCAGCGCCGAGTCACGCTCGCGCAGCGCCGGACGACGCTCGTGCAGCGCGAGGCGACGCTCGTGCGCGTGAGGCGACGCTCGCGCAGAGCTGGGCCACGTTCGTGCAGCGCTGGTCTACGCTCGCGCAGCGCGGAGCGACGCTTGCGCGGCGCCAGGTGGCGCTCGGATGGCGCCGGGTGACACTCACACAGTGCGGAACGACGCCCGCACAATACAGTGCGACGCACGTGCAGCCCACACACCTCAGAGCGACGCTCGCGCAGCACTGGGCGATGCTCGCGCAGCGCTGGGCAACGCTCGCGCAGCGCTGGGCAATGCTCGCGCAGCGCCGGGCAGCGCTCGCGCGGCGCCGGGCGATACTCACACAGTGCGGAACGACGCCCGCACAGTACGGTGCGACACACGCGCAGCGCAACAGGACGCCCGCACAGTACGGTGCGACACACGCGCAGCGCAACAGGACGCCCGCACAGTACGGTGCGACACACGCGCAGCGCAACAGGACGCCCGCACAGTACGGTGCGACACACGCGCAGCGCAACAGGACGCCCGCACAGTACGGTGCGACACACGCGCAGCGCAACAGGACGCCCGCACAGTACGGTGCGACACACGCGCAGCGCAACACGACGCTCGCGCAGCACCGGTCGACGCTCGCGCGGCATCGGGCTACACTCGCACGTCTTATTTTGATCAACGTTTCGTTTCAAGATTGTTGTTTTTGTGGTTTTTGGTGCCTGCGGTGATCTTCACATAATTTTACTTTTGTTGACCAGCGCCGTCGTGAGCGAGTCTTGTACCGAGTTCGTTTTTAAAATATTTTCAGGTGATTTCGATAAACATATTCCTCGTCGTGACGGCGAGTATTCTAGTCTTTCTTAAATTTTAGTTGCTATGGAGGCAAAGATACATAATATGCTCACAGGGGATGCCGATTGGTTAAAGTTATAGTTGGTTTTCTTCTTCTTTCTTCGCATTTTTTTTTTCTGACTTTGGCTACGCCCAAACTTTGAAAGGTTCACGCATATATGTAGCTTTTTATTGTTCTATGAACCGAATACTTAATAGAAATCAAACTTTTTTTTTGCTTTGATAGAACAACGCAGTTAAAAGGAGGACACAAAAGGGTTTGTATAAGAGCATTGAAGCGCTGAAGTCTATTATAATTGACTAGCGACCTGTCCTGGCTTTGCACGGATGTCAAGTATACTCGGGTACTCAGGGATAATGTAGAATTTTAATGGTGAAAGAAATTTTAATGGTGGTTTCTAAATCGGTTTATTAGTTTTTGTGTATAATCGTTACATATAAGTATATACACAAATCTTTCTTTTTATAATGTTAGGGTAGATATTTCAGCGATTTCATGTTTCGTGTTGCGTACCACACGCAAATACTCGTATTATAATAATGATTTGTGCGTCAAATAGTTTATAAGGATTCCTACATGTGTGTTTGGTACTGTCACACTAACTTATCTCTAAAAATGTTTGTTCTTACTGCAGATTGTCGCGCTATTAAGAGGTCCTACACCACTCATGCCATTAAAAATCGTTATGTCTTTTAAAGTAGTGCTTTGGTCTACTTGTTCTCACTATAGACGGAAATTACCATCGAAACTCAAAAGTGACTGAATGAAAGTTTCAGCATTAGCAGAATTGTACACCTAATGTTTGAGTTTTCAGGTACGGAAACAATAATCGTATGCTGCCTCCGACCAAATTATAATATATACTTGTCTCTTCAACTAGACTTGGATGTCAGCAGTTGCACAACCCTTGCTTGGAGGACCTGTTAACTGTTGTGTATTTTGTACGCAAGGTGGTGAACTGTCTCTTCTCTGGTCTCAACATATCAATCGTATAGTGCTCTTGCATGGGTCGAATCGGGCACAATGGCTGTCACTTTAGGGCACAATTTGTGGTCATAATGTGAGCCGTTAACAGAAGCCGATATTTATTTCAAGTGGTGGCTCGCAGCATCGAGATTTCTTCTTTTTTTTTTTCTCTTTCCCAGTAATCACGTAACTGAAGCATAAGGTGCCGGAATACATTTTCAGATTGGTAATACTGTGATTTTAACAAAACAAGGAACGTGTGTCTGTTGTTTATCATGTATAATATATTTGAAGATAGGCAAGCAGCATAGACAGATGTGCCTATACCTTGCAGTATTGAAATTTATTCATAATCATTAGTCTTGTTTACGGATGTCAAGTTTATATATCAACCAAGCATCAGTCTAATGCATTTTGTCGAAGTTAGTCAGATGGATTTTCTTGGAGTAACTCTAGGTCATAGATAGGTATATTACCTAAAGATGGAGCCATAGCGTAGCCGCACATGCGACAGCTATACTCTTGAAATGATGCCTGGTTAGAAATATTTCCCCATTTTGGGGGAAAATATCATAAAATATTCCAAATCTTTATACTTCACAAAATAAAACATTATTATACAGGGTTATAAGGAAAGCATATGCTAAGCCTAAAATGTCTAATAGTAAACTAATCTACTCATAATTATATACAACTTTGATAATGAAGCCAATCTTGCAATTGCGAAAATAATGTAACTACCTAATCTTAGTTTTGAGTCAGAAGGATATCTGAATTGCAAATAGCAATTATGGTTCCATGTGCTTAATCTGAGGAAGGATGCAAATCTAAACTGGAAGTCACATCTGGCAAATGTTGACAGTAAAATCTTCAGTCAATATAAGCATAGCAATATGCCTTTTCAGTGGTGGTCGATGTCACATCAAATGAAGTTGAAAAAAACAAATAATAATAATGCCTATTATGGAAACATATACCATGTTATAAACAGTTCAAAATGTATCTGAAGAAGTGGCTATTAAATCACGTATTTTATGACTTGAATGAATCTGTGAATAGAGATAAATCTACGGAAATGATATTATTAAGTAAACAATTTAAAATTTGACATTTAATGAGGAATTATTATTGACATGATATTACGAGGTATATACTATTGACATTTCATTAAAATAATTTGACATATTATGCATAGAATTTAAAATTGAATTGGAAATCGTTAATTATTATTATTTTAAAAACTACTAAAATTATTTGACTGTGTACGAGTACATATTGAATTCCCGATGTGGGTAAACTGACAATTTCAACCAATAGCTTATGAATTACAAGGTACTTATCAGTAGTTCAATAAATATTTCTTAATCTGAATCTTCCGATACAACTACCTACTATTACGGATACGAAGGATTGATATATCCGATAGGATATAAAGCCACTGTTGAAGTATGGGTTCCCAGTATGCAGTCTCTACTTTGAGAAAGATCCTCCTCAAAAGTGCCCAACAAAAAGCTACCGTATGCTCCATGTCACAAATCCTATGAAGACAGATTAAAAGCACTGCATCTCACAACCTTCGAGAAGCGGCAGTTGGGCGGAGACCTGATTGAAACCGTTAAAGTGCTGAATGGGTTCTATAATTTTACGGACATACAAAACATTTCACATTCAAAGATGTCGAAGACAGCAGACGCCATAAAACCTTGCTATGGCCCACACTATCCCAGACCAACACTACAAACCACATCCTATACAAGACAACAACTCTGGTCTATAACTGGAACAAATTGCCAGAAGATGTCGTACTGACTGATAAATAATAAACGTTTCACACTCATAGCTCCCTTCTAGGATGACTTCTGTGTCGGGGATGCCATGGAACACGCACAGGGACAAGGACATCTGGCACCCAGACCCAGAACAAATATTTAAATTCATCATTATGACATCTACCCGACCGAGAATCGAACCCGGGTGCTCTGGCTTATGGGACGGATATGTTACAACTGCCAAACAGGGAGTGGATTGTAATAAACATTCGAATTGAGTCAAATTGTGGTGTCAGGTTGTATCACATTTTATTTTCTTATTGGCGCGATCAGTTTTATAACATAAGCTTATTCCTATTTAAAATTGTTTTGATCATTCTTCCTGATTGATTAAATTGTTGTTTGTTTTGAATGTATGTTTATGTATATACAGTTTATGTAGGTTTACATATCACTTTTGTCTAATACTGCACACCCCATTTTTCAATTCAATATGTATCCTCCTTTCTAAGGTTGCCTGGAAGAGATCGCTCTTGGCAATGGGGTCGCCAGATCTTGCACTGGTTCTTAAGTCTAAATATCCTTTTATTTGTGATGTCCGGTGTAAACAATAAAGAGTTTATCTATCTATCAAGATTATTCTTGGTATTGGTAGATGTGGGCGATTTGTGAAGTGTCCACAGGTGCAATGGCGGCAACTAGTGTTCGTGCGTAATCAAGTACGAGGACGTACTTATGGGTCGGATGGCCGAATGTTAGCATGGCAACCCCCAACGTCTTGATGGTGGCACCACTGTCGGCTGGCTGACGGATGGTGCGTCACTCTCACGACTGGGGAGTCGTGAGAACACCGGCAAGATGGCGGTGCCGGTGATAATACGGAGGCGATATAAAAGATGGAAGATGGGAAAGGCTAAGCCGCCTGTCCTCTGATTGTGATTGTGAATAAGTGAAGTGCTGTGATATTATTAAAATTGTGAGTAGCTTCCATAAAACCGATTGAGTATGTGATTCTAGTGTATAATTCCTCGAAACCCCATAGTAGTATAGCCATAGGTTACGTAAGTCGGAGGTAATGCTCTGACACATCTATCTATCTATCTATCGCTGATATGAAATGTCACGCGCGAAAACAATAGGGAAAATTTTAAGCATTGATTAACTTTAAGCAGGCTTTATAAACTTATAAAGCCTGCTTAAAATGCCTGCCCAAAATGTCAAAATCAAAATGATAAAATGTTGCTTTGAAGCGTTTTGATTCTAAAAATTCATCATCCTAATACAACCACTGTTTTGTATATCGGCTGAGTTACCTATCGTTCAGAGACTGTATATTCTGGGTAATAGCTTACACGAGCAGAAAATTGGACCTAAAAGCCATATATGATATTGATATGGCTTTTATGATTGCCATATTGATATGGCTTTTAGGTCCAATTTCCAATCAAACATTGGAGAAGTAGCTAACTTCTCCAATGTTTGATTCTGGCTTCGAATTCTAAATGAAAAAATATGGTATTTTCAAGCCCGAGATGACGTCACTTAGGCCTTTCATTTTCGAATTTCGTAATTTTAAATTCGAGTGTGAACTAATTTTTGTATTTTGAGATAAAAAAAACAGATTGGCTTTGATTATTGGCTAATTTTGAACATGAACTGAAATTGGACTTTCGGACTTCAAAAATTAGCCAATAGAGCCGCTCAACTACGTACTTTTTTCTTATTGTACTCTTCTCGTAACTTTTAAACACAAAAACGTTGTTACGTTTTTAATAATCCTAAAAAAATAATGACTTACTTACCTTTATACTAACCTTTCCGCTTTCTCTGAAAAATGTTTTATGCGGCACCTAACAAAACACAATCGTGCCGTATTACGCGCTCTATTAAATATTTAATGCAGGGAAAACATACGCGAACCTACCGAGTGTGATTTACAACATACGGCACGACAGACGTCTAGATAAGCAACTGAATAGTGAATAGGAACAGGAGACAAAGTGACAACAATAGCGGTGTTGAGGTCGAGAACTTGGTGGCAATGATAAGCAAATGTGACATGATACATTATGGTGTTATGAGGTTTTAATATCATCATCGTCAGTTACTGTGTTCCGGTTTGATGGGCGTTGTTTCCAGTGAAATTTCAGGGCAAATAGGAGATTGAACGTCCTATATCTCAGGGTGACGAGCGCAGTACTGTGCCGCGCAGGGTTTAGTATTCTAAAAATTTGGTTTGTCCTATTACAACAACTAAGTCATGTCAATGGTGATGTCATAAATATTTATAAGTCAATGGTCTTGACAATAAGACTAGCCACTTGGCCTATATGAACTTACATTTTATTGTAAAGGCTCGTCTCTAACTCCGTTCGTAAAGTATGCATTGCTGCTTAGCAATGAGCTGTTACAGTATTGGTCAATCAATTGGTTAATAAATGGCAGCCTTACCGCTAAGAGCGATCTCTTCCAGGCAGCTATAGGTACATCCAGATAATCAAGTCGCTCGATGAAAGTGTGTCGTCGTGTCGTCAGCTGTAAATTTGATCGCCTGTTTATACGGCGAAATGCGCATATGCGACCCGTATACGGAAAAATTCCGCGCCGTTTGTGAATAGCAAAGCGGGGAGAGTGATTGGGTATCGACTGATACGATTGATTGACTTACAGAATATTTTATTGAAGAGTGATCACGTTTTTTTAATGGAGCAGTTTATTTTGGAACCACAGCGTATAATACGGTAGTATCACTGCTTACTTTATCGCCGGTATTTTTAACTTTTTTTAAATACAATAAGGTTTTTTTACATCGAGCTATACATGCGTTTGATCACAATTTTACTTGATGGGAAGTGACAATGCAGTCGAATGTGTAGCAGACTTGACAATCCCAGGTCGTACTTTTGCGGAAAGACAGACCCTGGCAATGAATGTCACCTCTGTAGTTTGAATTCAAAAGATATAGAGATAAGAAAAGATATAGGGGAATAGAAACATTTAGTGCGTTTGAACGGGATATTTGGGTCCTTTCTTCACTCCATGGATGGATCAGTATATTAATTTGTAACATGTGTAAAACTAGATTTATTTATAGACATTTTTAAACTTAGACTGCCTATGATCCGTTCTGTGTGAACTCTAAGCTGAAAACTGGCAAGAGACAACGCAAGATCGAGATCAATGGATTTTCTGTTGCCATAGGCCAAGAGGCCAAGACCTACTTTGGGTTGCTGTGCCAGAGAAGTTAGTAAGTTTAAACTTAGATTTATTAGATACTAGCTGACCCGGCAGACTTCGTACTGCCATACGTTTGTATGGGAAAAAGAAAAGGGCTGTTTTTAGGGTTTTTCAATATTTCTGAGAGATTTTCTTAATATTTTTTTCCGTAAGAACCTTCTCCTAATAATAACAAATACAACAAAAAAAGAATTAGTGAAATCGGTCCAGCCATTCACGCGTGATGCCGTGACCAAGGAAAACGGGTTTCATTTTTATATATATAGATAGATTTTATTACAAGTAGTCAAGTAGTCATAGTCATATTTTACAATCATTTTATTAGATGTATAGTTAACTAACTAATAGAAAAGTTACAATTAGTTTTCTGGTAATCAATTTTATCTCTATCAATTTAATTAAAACTCATATTTCCGAAACGAATTAAGGCGGAGCGCAAACTTCGGTGCTTGGCGTCATCAAAATAGTTACTCTAATTATTCACAGCGATAACTGGAGACACTACACGACTTCCTTCCCACTAAAGTAGGTTTGCACATGATACACACGGCTGAAACGTTTAACGGACAATACAAGGTTATAAGGAAAGGGTATACCAAGCCGAAAAGGGCTTTTATAACTCATCATTATAAACAACTTTTACAATGGAATCGACTAGGAATTCGCGAAAAAAAATCAGCTGTTCCATACATTCGTGAATGTCGCTGATATTTTCCTATGCAACAGCTGATTATTTTTTCGCGATTTCAGAGTGGAGCCATTGTAACATTTGTTTATTATGATGATTAATATGTATTATGTTCTTTTCGGCTTAGAATATTCTTTCCTTAAAGCCCTGTCAAACACTTTCCTTTATTACCTGAGAGATGTAATCTTGAGCTTTTCAAGGTTAGAGTGAATTATGGGTTAATGTTAGATGATTTTATCGCGACTGATTCTGGGTTGTTGTAAGTCACAGGTGGTAAACAATGATGTGGGTAGATAACACATTCAATCCTGGGCCCGTACCATGCAACTATTGCGCTGTAAATATTCCTTTCAAACTCGTACGTAGCGCTTTGATTCCATCTTTATCTATACTAATATTATAAAGAGGAAAGATTTGTATTTTTGTATGTTTGTGTTGAATAAACACAAAAACTACTAGACCGATTTCAAAAATTCTTTCACCATTAGAATGCTACATTATCCTTGAGTAACAAAGGCTATATTTTATACCCGTGCAAAGCCGGGGCAGGTCGCTAGTTATGCATACCGCTAAAGAGTGGAATGCTCCGCCTGACTGGGCATTTGTCGGTAGCTAAAATCTGAGTGCCTTCAAGTCGCGAGTGTATCGGTTTCTTCTAGGCAAGCGTGCTCCATTGTAGACCGCATCATTGCTTACCATAGAAAGATAAACTCTTTATTGTTTACACCAGAAATTATAAACCAAGAGTTTATACACTGAGAAAAATTTCACCTAAAGTACGGAGCATACTGACAATTACCAAAAAGTACGATGATTAGCACCAGTTTTTAACCGACTTCAAAAAAGAAGGAGGTTATCAATTCGACTGTATGTTTTTTTTTTTTTTTACGGTGACAACTATCATAATATATATAGTTCTCACCGTACAAACTGGTGCTAATTATTGTCAGTATTTTCCGTACTTTAGGTGAATTAATCGGAATTTTGATTGCTATTCTTCTAAGTTTAACAATTATAAAAATAGGTAAAAAAACTTTTTAAGTTAAACGGTTTTATGTTAAAAAACATACATTGCAATGTTTAAGATAAATGTACTAAAAACCAAAAAATAATAAAATAGATACAGTCGTGGGAATTATAAACATATGCATAGACTAGACTAAAATAAAACCGTGGGGCACGTCACAACGTCTCTAACTTAACTAACTTAACTCTCCCCACTAAAAACCGTTTAAAAACTAATGCAACAGCTGTGCTGTCAGCCTTATCACTACCATTAAGCGATATGGCGTTCAAACATAAGTCGTTGAATAAAAAAACAAACAAAACACTAAAGCTCGAAATTCAGAGTGGTAGTGGGAAACAAGATTTCACCATAACAAATCACCATTCTCAAGTGTAACGCGAGCCAGGACAGACGCGAACGAATCGCTCGCATTAATCTTTATCTTCGCAGTTTGGTCACGCGCTGTTTGCTGTCAGAAACTTACGTAATGTCTTTGTAATAGGTGACGTTCGTTGTTTAGCTGACGTGTTTTCTTGTGTACTGATTTGTGGGTTATGGTAAATCAGGTCAGTAGGGGAGAATTTGAAGCCGCCTTAATTCGAAGTATAAATGAACAAACTTAGAAATTTGTTAGTATCACATGGGGCTATTCACGTATAATTGAGATGGTTATGATTTAAAATAAGGAACAAAAACAATTAATAAATTGTGAGTTTTAATCGTTACTTTTCATAGTAAAATATTCTAATTTGCCAATTTTATGTCAACTTTTTAACATGGTACAAAATTGACGACAGAAAAAAAATTGAGCGGAATTCGAACCTGTAACTGTTTGTTTTGGCCAGGCCATATACGTGAACTTTTATTTACTTAGCTACGAAAACCGTAGAGTGCTACTAACAGGCCTACGAGTTTATTTGTGTAGCTCGCTCTACGGATGTATAAAACGAAAACCGTAGCGAGCTACAAACAGTGTAGCTCTACAGGGACAAAAAAGTATTTACTAACAAATTTGTTATAAAATAAGATATAAAATGTGACAACTAAATAAATAATGTGACTAAATTATTTGAAGATTACCTAGCCAACTACTAGCAAACTTGGACCAAAGATTTTGCGACACAACATCACGGCACTTCATTAGACGTAGCCATCGATTCTGTGGACCATGACCTAAACTATAAAAATAAATAAAATAAAAAATCATTTATTGACTAAAATACATTGTGATACCTTCAATTGACAAAATTATAAATAAAAGATAATACAAATGGTAACCCTAACGAAGTAACACCGGGCCCCAAACTAGGCAAAGCCTGTATCTTGGGCACCCTGATAACCGGTTGGTAGAACCTGTTTCTCTCGCCGGGGTATGTACACATTAACAATATCATCACAATTGTATTATATATTATTATAACAATAATTAAATCCTAGTTTTTTTTTTTTTTTTTTTTTTTTTTAATTTAGATATGCTATTATATTATTTAAATATATTCATTGAATTTCATCATTTCATATAATAAATTGGATAGCTCTAAAATTTGTAATTATCCTTTTAACACAAATACGAAAATTAAAAGGGACGCAAATAGTTTTAATTGTGTCAGATAAGTTTAGTTTATTGAGTTTAACATAAGAATTGACGCCTCGCCTATGAAAACCTGCAACACCAGCAGCGTTGACGATGCTCTGCCAGCCCGGAGAGCTATATACCCATTATTGCCTATGCGATTCTATTACCGCTACTCATAGCAAACCTGCGCCAACTTATTTGCCCGTGTATCACTTCCAACATAGCTAATCAAATTGTCGACGCCAGAGCGAACGTAATCAGGAGCGCTATAAAGATAATTCTGCAGCAAACATTGCGCAGCGGTACAGCTACTTTATCACGAGGCTCTTACCGAAGCCGGCAATGATCACCGCAACTGCGATAGCGTTGCGGTGACCATTGCCAGAACTAGACCGAGACGAAGTAATTTAGTTGCTAATATACTGAGGCGTTGGGGAAGCCGAGATCTAAAATAAATTTTTAGTTGCTGGCTTAGCTGGCTAGTTCCTAGATATCTTACTTTCCCTGAAATTGAAATTTGAAAGCAGAATGTCTGACAAGAAATAGGTTTCAGAGTGGTTTGACAGAATTCTGTGGAAATGGAAACTAGCAACTAAGTTTTCGAGTTCTAAGTAGGATTTGACAAACCTTAAAGGTATATTTTCATTTCTCGGAAACCCCTGAATAAGTCAGGTTTCGTAGTTTGAACTTATATAAAAAAAAATTAGGGTTTAGCACTTTAGTCTCGAAGCTATGCTTTTTTGGAGGTTATCCAGTAATGTATCAATTATATAGCATTATAACTCTAATCAACTCAGATTCACATAACTTTTATTATAATTCGTGCGCATGTTATTATAATATGTTTGTTCTTACCTAACTCTATCACAACTGCACTCTGTAGCAACAATGTTTTGTTATTTATAGTACCAAGAGCATCACTAGTATTCTGTAGCAACAACATTTTGTTAGTTATGGCACCAGGAGCATCACTAGTGTGCAACAACAACATTATGTAGCTATGGTACCAGGAGCATCACTAGTGTGCAACAACAACATTATGTAGCTATGGTACCAGGAGCATCACTAGTGTGCAACAACAACATTATGTAGTTATGGTACCAATAGCATCACTCGTGTACAACAACAACAACATTATGTAGCTATGGTACCAGGAGCGCAGTAAGCGTAATCGCTTCCCGTTACAAACAGTAATGGTCTCTACATTTCACTATGAATAGTGTCTCTATACAAAGCTCTGTGATCTTAAACGGAGACGGCAAGCGAAGTGCGTCTCTGTATACGCAGTACATAATCTTACAACAAGTTAAAATAAAAACGTTTCATACTCATACTCGCTCCCCACTTAACATAGATTCTCTGTGTCGGGAACGTTGTGGAACACACAAAAAAAAAGTAACCTACTGCCTTGAGTTGAAAACCGGGACGTCTGTTCTACCACTGAGCTAAACAGGTAGTCAAATAGTACCGAACTTCTGTCAACCTACAAAGCACAAACTGTGCGTCTTGTCATTGCTTTTAGTTGCAGCAAAAAAAGCAAAGTTGTCGTTTTGTATCTCTGCAACTCGACACACGTTATAAAAATAGTTTTAGCGGGCATTAGGTCCTGTACGTCCTGTAGATGTGTTGTGTATTAACGATCGGTCACGAGTTCTTAAACCTCTCTAACTTACTAGCTGGAAATTCTTTGAAAATGGTTACACAGCGAGCGTGTTAATCTTGTCAATGAATTCACTCTTTTATTACAAAAGAAGCCAGAAACTTTGTGGTTCTTTATCCGTTTGCGTTTTATATAGAGCAGCAAATATCTGCACTGAACTTTTATAGTAACACGGCAATAAATTCAAATGAGCTTCTTTACTGCAGTCTACTGTGGTATATTGTACACGTTTTGCAGAAGTTAAGAAAAGTACACGCGTTACGACACAAAGGAAATTCCTTCGTCGGTGCAATCAGAGCAACATTCTACAAACCTAAAGTTTCAGTGGGTACTATACCTATCTAGATGTTATTTCAGTGACACTAAATACGGTTTTAGAAAAGCACTTTGTATAAGTAATTTTCTTAAAATTAAACACACTTAGAGCAGATTTTCGATTTTACCTGTCGTATAACAAAAAAGGTACCTTACTAAGTTCTGCCTTACCAAAATGGGGTTTTGATCTCTTTTCAATGCGTAAGTGAACTGTGTTTAAACAGAATTGATCGCGTTGAACTTCTACGGTGAAATTGGCGCTAAACTTTAATGATAGGTATGAAACTCCAGACCATAAACTTTAAACTATAATCCACCTCTGCATCTTCATCTTAGTCCCGCTCAGACGCACACTAATCAAGTAGAACTCCCGATGTCCTCTAACGAGGACGTCTTAACAAGTGACTACACATGACAGATAAATTACAGCCTTATTACGGTTGAGTGAAGGTTCACAATTAGACCAATTATATGAGAGTATTATTCCATAAATCACATAGATTAAACAAGTGTCGGATGCCGACAGATGTGAGAGATGTGACGTGCCTACCGATCTTATTCTAATATTAAACATATTAGGCAATATTTTACGAGGTAATTTGCTAGAATAGCCCTCTCGCTGAGAATTTTATGACCGCAATTCTAAAGGGTGTAAATATTGATAAGGAGTAAGATTATTCTATTTCGATATCAATTTTTTAGAGTTACTTTGTTGCGATACTAGAATAAATAGCAAATGGCGCGCGCTTTCAAAAGATAATCTTTTAAAGTGGTTTTGAAGGTGAAATATTAAATTGGATTAGAAAAGTTTGGATGAAAACCAAAAGGCTTTAAAAGTTAAGGGTTAAGTAAGACTGTAATCTTTGATTTTTGGATCTTAAAAGAAAGAATTTTAGTTATCCCATCATCTAGTATTCAATTAAATAACAAGTTCAAAAATTTAGAAAAATTAACTACGCCAATATAAATAAACTACAAAACTACAATTTCATATAAATACATGTACATAATGTGGCCGTATGGCACGTGGCGTTCTTTATAGAAGAGGCCAATGCCCACCAGTGGACCGATATTAAATAGACTGACACTGAAAATGATACTAATACACTGTGAACACTTATTCTTTTATTTAACTGTGAAGTTTTCAACATCGAAAAGTATTTGAAATGTTTTATGGACAGTAATGTTTTTCGATCGAAAACTATTAGATTTGTCACAGACGGGTGGTAAAATATTTTGTATTTTATAGTTTTCGACGTTTGCTACAGAGTACATTGCTTTGCTATATTACATGCTTCTATAAGTAATTGCTTTTGAAAATATTGCTTTTGACAAGCTTTTATATACATTTTATTAACTTGGCGTTTTAGTGTTTGTGTGGACCAAATATTGAAAGCTAAATTAGAATCACTTCGAAACGTCTAATTGAGCTAAAATTTCGGTATGCTACCTGTATAACTCCGATGACAATACAATAAATCGTTTTTTTATTATTATTTATGGTCTTTTTCATACGTTTTCGTTGGTTTTCATATCTGTAAAAAGAAAAGGAGTATGCATAAATTACGAGTATATATCATAACTGATTATAATACGTTTTTATTCAATTTTTACGACCTTTTTTACCTTCAACTTGAAGGTAAAAAAGATCATAAAAAAACATACAGTCGAATTGAGAAACTCCTCCTTTTTTGAAGTCGGTTAAAAAAGGAATTGTTGTCGTTTACCACAGATTACGTTGTAACTATTATCAAATCTGTGCCATAAGTACAACCCTACCCATATTTAATGGTACTAGTGAATTAACTTGTGCATATTCTGTACTGGGGGCAAGTTTAATTATGGGATTAACGTATGCAATAAATTCACTTTGAATTCACTCGATGCAGCTCAAAATTATTCAGTGTGTGAAGCTGGTAAATTAGTTTCTGGTGAATAAATAACTGCCAGCTTTACTGCGATTAATTATGAAAAATGATTACTTACGCGTATGCATGACGTGTTTTGGTGCTCGAGCAGTTGCAGCACGCATATTTCCGAGTACTAGTACCAACTAGTACTCTAGTACCAGTAGTACCAACTAGTACTAACTGGCACCTTTAGTACCATCAGCTAGTACCATTAATTGTACAACTAGCATATTGAACCAATACTTTTAATCATAGCGTTTATGAGCGTTTCAGTTGTATTAGACTTCGAAATGGAATTTTCAACTTAAATGTGGTTTTATTTATGCATTTCCGTTTTTTTTTAAATAAGCAAAAAGTCGAATGACTAGCTAGCGCTGGTGTCAGTGTTCTAAGGCCATCTACGATATGTGACATGGCTTTGTAACGATGGGATTCCATTTTTATTAAATTCCAATCAGGGGTTACAAATTTACATTTTGTCTTGACTAATACGTACAATGACTAATGACGTACATGTTACGTCAAAAATTAGGCAATTAAAAGCAATGCCATTTGCATTTGCGATGCTATTTTCATGGGCTGTGTTTATGTTTTGTACAAATAATTGTTTTTGAACGCACAATGTAAAATTGAAAGCCCAAGCTATTTCAAACAATAGCAAGTTGATATGCAAGCGTAGCCCTCGCGCTCTACCCAAACACTGTTAGCGTGTAGGATAAACCCAGCCATTTGCACGAGAACACATGACCAGCCCTTACGTTCTTACCCGTAATTGAAACAGAAATTAAACCATAACTCCGTCCGACCTTCAGCGTTATACGTTAGTTATTAGTTAACAAGTCGGCTGTTCCGCAGTTACGAATAGTTGCAATAGCTAGCAAGTTTGTCTTGTACGAATTGCTCGGAGACGATATGAATAGCAATGTAAACACGATTTATGGGCGGCTAGGGAGCTGGCTGTTTCGGACGCTTTTATCATTCAATTTGGGTAAGTTCGCGGCCGCGAATGTTGGGAAAAACAGTTCGGTTTTGTTTCGGAATGAAATGCACGATTAGGTGGCAAAAATTGGAGTGAAGTTTTAGTAAGTACCTTACAGATCATGCTTGGTGTGTACCTTCGTTGCCGATCCTGGCATTCAGTTGGTGGCATGCCATTTTGTTGGTTACTTGTTGATGGCTATCTTTGCCTTGGTTTATTGATACTAACTTATGTCTGACAATTTTGGTTATGGTATTAATTACTCGCCAAGTGTCGTGTCGCCATTATCACATAACTCGTTACTAATCCTACCAATATTTTATGATAGATGACAAATCCAACTAACGAACATATTTTGTACAACATTTGTGTGTTCGTTACTCAATCACGCAACAGCGGCTGAATGGATTAGGATAACATTTGGTGTGAAAGTACCCGAATACCTAGGCTACTTTTTTAACAATTTTTTTTATAAATTTATTAGAAAAAGTGATTGAAAAAGCGAGATGGAGCAAGTATGTATTTACAAAAAGTTAATAGTTCCACCAAGTAAAGAAGTTCAATTTTGAAATGTTAGAAAATCCTCTTTACCTAAACTTGCAAAGCAATGAAGCAAGACACGACAAGACCAAACCAAACGATCAACTTGAAGCTCTACAAAAACTTCATCGCTTATGTTGTCAGCACACTACTCCCCTGCTGTACACCGAAAGTCAGCCTGCCTTCTACAAAGGAACAAGAGTATTCAGGGTTATAAGGAAACGGTACGTTTAGCCAATAAGGGCTCACAGTACTCACCATTTTAAACAATTTGTACTATGAGTCCAACTCTGAAATCGCGAAAAAAATGTTACATAGAAAATGTTAATGACACTCGACAAATTGTACTGAACAGCTGATTTTGTCACGATTTCTTGGTTGGTCCATAGTATACATTTTTTTAATGACTGCTATGAGCCCCTTTCGGTTAGTCATACCCGTTTCTTATAGCCCTGTATTTATATAACAACTGCAGAAAGTAATAATCGTTTAAAGATGCTTTACGGCGAAAGTTCACAAGTTTATAACCGCGCAGCTTTGCCTTACGCGTGGTTATATCAAAAATATTCATAAAGAACTTAGATGGGGATGTTTTGATGAAATAAAGTGTACAAATGTCGGGAGCATAACACTATTAAATTTGGATGTCCATGGGATCCGCTGACGAATAGTTTTAGCCTTTTTGTTGTCAGGTTTTTAGAAAGATTTTTCCGGAAAACTGTTCATGACCAGTAAATATTTTATGGAATACAAATGACCGTGCTGCGGTCTGAATAGTTGTATTTTCTAGTCCTAGTAACTATGTTTTTTTACTACAGACATTTATAAAACGGTGTGCGGAGCCGTGAATTATATTTTTGTATTTAAAAAGAAGTTTGAACAAAATATTTTTAAGGCTCTAATTGATTTGCCGTTAGAGTTACACTGGTCAAACATATTTCAGCTCAATCGGACATCGGGAAGTAGTTCAAAATTCAGTAATAAGATTTGACCTAATCTAACCAAACAAGCTTTTACGAGTATTTAACATGCGATATTTAAATACATTTCGAGTAAAATAAAAGCTTGTAAAAGTTTTTGTCATAACACATAATTCACGGTAAGATACAAAATGTGCACAACAGCTGGCGAACGTTTAGTACTTTAGCCAATATTTTTCAAATCGATGTAATTTATTTGTTAATATTTAAGTTATTGTTATTGTTTTTGTCTGAAATACTAAATTCTCCGTATTGGCGGAGAACGGATAAGCCGACATTGCTTAAAAGCTTTTTTGAACGACTCTAAACAAAATGCTGTCCTACAGGAAAATATGAATTAGTAGCTTAATTATGTCCAGAATTTGAACAACTCCCATCCCAAAATTAATACAATTTTGAAATCTGTACAACGTACATTTTACATTTAAAATATTAGTAGGATTTTTTAACAATTGATTGTATCGAAAAATATCCAAACATCGACATCACGCACGAATTTAAGTACCTACTTTTAAATGCAAAATTCTTTACAATACGTGTATTTTCGTTCGCAAAGCACTTCGAATGTTTGTCAAACGGAATCGAACACAATCCCCAAAATCTTTCTCCACGTCGACTCTAGACTCCCAACCCCTGGGGCCTTATTCTGGCGAGCGAGATATTAGTTTTGTCACTGTCGTTCTCGTTAGAAACGTCATGAGAGCGAGAGGGACCGAGACAATCTCGGACGGTCCAGAATACCCTCACTGCTCCATTATGCACCTCAATCGACAATCTAACTTCGACCGTACTTTGTAAATCCGTATAGTAAGCTAGAAAGTATTACTTCTGTCGCAGCTCCAGCCATAAACCTGATGCATTACTGTCCCGACTCTATCACGTAAATGTACTAACTAAGGAGAAAAGACGTTAGTCAGCAAACTGATAAATTGAGCCAGTATTTTACCATGTGATGTGTTATCGTGGATTTCAGTTTATGCAATTTTCGTTCGTTGAATTTGGTTTTTCTTGACTATTAAGTTAAAAAGATAAAAATAATGAGCATCAAACATCTGTAACATGTAGCTAATGGTTGTATAAAAGATAATATAAGAATAAATATGAGAAAGTGAGTTTGTTACGCTTTACATTCTAATTACTGAACCAATCATCATGAAATTTTGCATACGCGTTGTCAAAGTTAGATACATAAAAAAACATAGGCTATCAAAGTCGACGGCAAGAGGTCACGAGGTCGCGGCCCCATACGTTGGTTTGATCAGATTCGCACCACTCTCGACACCTCTGTCTACGAAGCACTTCATAATGCTGAGAACAGAAAACGTTGGCGCACCGTTGTGAGAGAAAGACTATTTAGGTGGTTGTGACCCTCAGACATGAGGAAAACGATTTGAGGAGGAGGATACTTTTCAACATAATTTCCACCATTTTTAGAGTTCCGTAACCAATAGGTAAAACAGGACCCTATTAATAAGATTCCGCTGTCCGTTTGTTTGTCTGTCCGTCACCACGCTGTATCTCATGAACCGTGACAGTTGAAATTTTCACAGATGATACATTTCTGTTGCCGCTACAACAACAAATACTAAAAAACATAAAATAAATATTTAAAGGGGCTCCCATACAACAAATGTGTTTTTTTGCCCGCCGCGTTTTATTCGTGCGCGAGTCCAACTCGCACTTGGCCAGTTTTTGTCATAGCTGCGCAGGGCTGGTTTTATGCCACTAACTAGATCCAACTCATATAATGTTAGACGACCGGTAGCGTCGGAGGTAGTCTACCGTCATAATGTCACTGTATACCTACGCTTGACGTAGCATACAGTAACTGTTAATTAGAAACTGTTATCTTGGCCGTTTATTTACTTGCATAGTTCCCAACAGTTCGGTAATTGCTTGCATAAATCTCCAATATTAAATTTCCGCTTACACGATGTGGCTCATACAGTAACGGCCGTGGGCTTCCGATCAGAAAACGTGATTGTGGAGTGGTATGTTGTTTCCTTTACATAATAAAACATGCCTAAAGAGGTTTTAGTAAAATGAGCCATGGAAAGGTAGTTTTTAAGTTAACCTATAGAGTAAAATGGTTAGCCTATAAAGTGTTTTATTTCTGGTGTAAATAATAAAGAGTTTATTGGACCAGACATCTCGGAATATCGTCTTCAAAAAACTCAACGTCAGGTACAACAACAAAATTAAGAATGAGTAAATCCTTAAATTCTCGTTTTGTTCGGACACGATTTGAAGGCTTAAATAAATAAATAATTATAAATCTACTTTTCTGTAGACTTTATTTATATATCAGAAATTGTACTCTACAGAGAGTACATACATACTCTACATACAACTATTAACGTATATTGTATGTATTTGACATCAACCTTACTCTACTCGTTTATAAATAACTAGCTGACCCTTGCCCACTTCGTTGGGCATAATGTTAATTAAACCCGAAGCCATCGCGCGCCGTCCGGACCGTTTTTTCTCCGATTCACTTTGCAAAACGGACTACCACGTAAAAGCCTTTTTATTTTTCGGTTTTTTATATAACCTATGACACTCAGCAATAATGTGGCTTTCTATTGGTGAAAGAATTTTTAAAATCGGTTCAGTAGATCCCGAGATTACCCCTTACAATTTAACAAATATACAAACACACAAACTTTACTTCTTTATAATATTATTAAGTATTAAGTATTAAGTGTATTAAGTATTAAGTATTAAGTATTAAGTATTAAGTATTAAGTATTAAGTATTAAGTATTAAGTATTAAGTATTAAGTATTAAGTATTAAGTATTAAGTATTAAGTATTAAGTATTAAGTATTAAGTATTAAGTATAGACTAGCTGTTCCCTGCCACGCTTCGCTGTGGATTAAAAAAAAGTAGATAAAAACAATCCTTGATGCCGATTATATATCATGCTAAAATTTCAGCGCGATCGGTGCAGAACTTTTTGAGTTTTTGAAGCGTACACAAACCAACATAACATTAATTATATAGATTATTTTTTGCAAAAAAAAAAACAAAAACCGACTTCAAGAGACCGACAATTGAGTTATTCATCTATTTGTCGCGCGCGTACTTAATGCAAATTTAAGACTTATATGGTTTTCTTATGGATACCATTATCAAAACTGGACTAAATTGAAATGGGACCACATGGGAAGCGTCAGCTTTCTAATAGAAAAAGAATCATCAAAATCGATTCACCTAGTCAAAAGTTATGAGGTAACAAACATAATTATAAAAAAAAAAACATACAGTCGAATTGAGAACTTCCTCCTTTTTTGAAGTCGGTTAAAAAAAACAGTACGTGATATTAAAAATTACTACGTAAATACTAACTAAAAGATTGCTGGCTCAAAAATGTATATGCATGTCTTGGGCAATGAGCATGTCGACTCACCGATCCAGTATCCCATTACGATTCGAGTAGCGCACAGAGCTGGATGTGCATTACAAGAGCTATTCGCAGCTCGTTGTGTCCACACGTGACCGCTTGGACCCAGGTTCGTTTATTGCTTCCTCAAATTGATATTGGCTCTGCTAAGTAGAAGTACTCGTATCTTAGCTTTAAAACTTCTTGACATATTCTATTATATCTTGTAAGTTCTCTAAAACAGCGCATTTCTTCACTGAGGAAAAATATCCATCTAAGTTCCGCTAAAAGAATGATAAATTCACTTAAAGTACGGAGCATACTAGTAATCACCAAAAAGTACGACGATTAGCACATTTTGACGGTGACAACTATATAATGACTAGCTGCGCCCCGCGGTTTCACCCGCTGTCCTGCAAGAATAGCGGAAAGCCGTTCAATTTTCTGGGGTAAAAAGTAATCTACATATTACCTAGGGCTTAAGCTACCTTCATACCTTTCGTCAAAATCTGTTTAGCTGTTAAATTGTTAAATCAAATTGTCATCCATACGTCCATTACATAGCTGTCATTTGCGCAAAGAGTATAATAAGTCGTTTTGTTATTCCAAGTCTGATTCTTTTTTGTTATACCTCGTTTTATAGTGACTGATGTTTTATGTCAATTCACACTTGAATGCTATCGAATTTATTTAATAGAAATAAATAGTATAATAGGAATAAATAGTATCCTATGTGCGTTTCCTGGCTCTAAGCTACCTCCTCACCAATTTTCAGCCATATCGGTAAAGCCGTTCTTGAGTTATAAGTAGTGTAACTAACACGACTTTCTTTTATATATATAGATAGTTGACACCGTAAAAACTGGTGCTAATCATCGTACTTTTTGGTGATTTCAGTATGCTCGGTACTTTAGGTGAATTCATCGGAATTTTGATGGCCATTTTTCTCAGTGTTTTCTAACTGTATAGGTAGTTGTTTTCTTAGTTATTTTAACACTTGTAGCTTACTTTAGCAGTCGAAATAAAGACGATTTCGATTACCAGTTAGTTACGCAATAAGATTGCTAGTAAGACTTGATATTTGTCTTCTAAATACATATTTATACGTGTATTAGCGGCATTATCGCTTACTCAAAAGTGACTCGATTTACGTGACATTTGGTATGGAGGCAGCTTTTATTCTGGATTAACACAAAATCTTCTTTTTATGCCAGAAAAATAAAAGTTCTCTAATAATATCTTTTCAAAGTTAATAATCTGACAAACCACGGCTTGTTTCGATAAATCTCTCGTGCCGGTGTAAAGGCAACATTGTCGATCGCCGCAGCCGTTCATAAGGCCTCGCGCACACTGACGTGATTTACAAACGGCTTTGTTACCGTTATCAGGAGCTTTGTTCGGCGATAACGCAATGTATTGCTCCCCTCTACCCTCTGCATTGTGGCAATGGCACGTCGGTAATGGGAAATGTCGGCATCGTTCATGCTACTGACCAGGATGCGAGGAAATGAGGACTAAAAGCAAAACCAATTACACTAGTACGAAGGAAAAACTGGTTCTGTTTATTAACCGACTTCAAAAAAAGGTTCTATGTTTGACTGTATTTTGTTGTATGTTTACAAACTTCTTGAATTTGCAATTTATCATTCAAGGATTTTCGCATATTTAAATCGACTATTATTCGTGTAACAGTTATACTACCCTATGTTCACTACTAAAAAAACCGTTTTTCATATTCATGCATATTGCATATGCACTAAATCTACTATATAAAAATAAGTCGGGTTTTCCTTCCTGACGCTATAACTCCTGAACGCACGAACCGATTTCCACGGTTTTGCATTCGTTGGAAAGGTCTCGGGCTCCGTGAGGTTTATAGCAAAGAAAATTCAGAAAAAAATTCAACATAAAAGCGGGAAAATCTTTTTTCAGAACAATGTCCACCCGTGCGACGCCGGGATGGGCCGCTAGTTAATTATAAATATGAAAGTGTAATTTCCAATTGTCCGTGTAAATTTAAATATCTGTTTACGCTTCAAATTACCACCCATTAAATTGCTACGATACTTTAAATTATCATGTCGTCTTCAATAAGCACCACAAAAGAACAATCCTATTCACTGCCATCGTAAGCGACCCATAAAACTAGTGCAGTTTCCTAGCCAGTATGGACGTAAAAAGCTCGTTGCATGGGCGTGCAGCATGCACGTATATACATGCAACTTGCATGTGCATGCAATATGCACGTAGATGCAGTAAAGCGACGCGGGAGCTCATCGATCTGCAACCCTATTCTTGGGCGCTCGAGATGACACTAAAAAAATGTCCATCTAAATTCCGCTAAAAAATTATGAATGCAACTAAAGTCTGGAGCATACTGATATCACCAAAAAGTACGATGATTGACACCAGTTTTTACGGTGACAATTATTATAATTATAGTTGTCACCGCAAAAACTAGTACTAGCACCAGTTTTTAGGGTGATAACAATTTATTGTGATAATTGTCACCGTAAAAACCGGTGCTAATCATCGTACTTTTTGGTGATATCAGTATGCTCCAGACTTTAGTTGCATTCATCATTTTTTTAGCGGAATTTAGATGGACTTTTTCTTCAGTGTGTGTATGTAGTATTCACATACATGCAGTAAAGCGACGCCGCGGGAGCTCACCGATGTGGAATCCTATTCTTGAACGCTCGAGATTATCTCGGTCACTCTCACTGTCACGACATTTGTAACAGTGACCGAGATAAAACACTCGAAAAGGCTCACGTGCCAGAATAAGGCCCTAGCGCCGGTCACGTCTGCGCCGCTCGTGCTTGGCTGGTTATAGTTAACACGATTGGGAATTCCTTGGAGGCTGATGAATACCTCTAGTGTTGGAAAGGGACGGTAGCTTTTACGCTCCAGCAGTTACACGGTATAGATGATTCAAAATATTTCTAGCTCACAACCGAACTATGGGTATCGAAAATCGTTGTAGTTTGGGTTTTGGCTGAAGTGCTTCAACGGATTTGTATGGAATGGTACAGAATGAATATACTCGTAGCTAACAAATATGTCGGTTACTTTTTAAAGTTTCGTTAGGATAGCGTAAAATCGCGTTGAACAGGCAGTTTATTTGGGGTACATTAATAACTCTATTTTTCCTGAACTAGATATTCTTATCTACTCAAATTTTTAACTACATAAACCACAGTGCTATTTAATGAAATCAGAAAGGAGTGTTCTTTCTACAAATTGTATTAATTAGGTACGTTTAGATATTCACGGCTGCAAAAAATACCAATAACCCTAAGTTGTCGTTAAATCAAACATCTATCTATCCCACGCTTCATTCATGCGGAAAATTGTACTCAAAATCCAATTAATCGTACCACCCTTCTTCACCCCAACCCTCTCAAATTATCCAAATAACTGGATAATAAACATGAAAATTGAACTCATTAAGCTCAAAACATTTCAGCAACTTCACACATGTTCCGCAGGTGTCGGATATGTAATTGGTTTGATACGAACTTCTACCTCCATAATATTAACAAGTTTCACCCCTCGTGGAGCATACATTACTACTCTTGTATAACGAACAATGGGATCCTGTGAGATCTATCGTTTGAAGTCGGCAATGGATGCAAAACACGAGGTTGTCTCGTGAGGACGAAGGTGGAATAAATTGCTGTTCTTTATTGTTAGCATCGTCATTAATAACAGAGTTTTTGGGCTAATACAGTTTTTGTATTAAAGCTGAGTGGTTTACAAGACAGGAGTTACGTATTTGGAGAGATAAGTTTTATACCTAACTACACACACACACACACACAACTACAGAAACACACACACACTACATACACACACACACTACAACACACACTCACTACACTCTCTACTCACTCACTTACACTTATACTCTCTCTCTACTACATACTTTTTTTACAGATATTAAAAACTTTCAGGTACAAAGTTTCATGACAGTGCAGTATAAAATTTCGTGACACTTTGATACGTTTAGCCAAATCAATAAGTTAGTAGTGCAATGTAGTAACATCGCAATATCAAATATCAAAGAAATCAAAGCTTCTTAGAAATATTTTATCTTTTAAGAAAAAAAATAAACATCAAATACACCGTAGCAAGATTGTATAATAATGATTGTTATCAAGGGTCAAGGGTCAGATGCAAATGGCAGTGATCCTTGACACGGCCCGCATTGTCAGGAGATTCTTAACTCTGCAGGCCTAACCACCGGTAGCTTGGGCCCTGCTTCTCTGCCTGCGGCTGTAGTTTAAGAAATATGTTTTTTTTATTCATAAAAATACTGTAAAATTTAAACTTAAACTTAAACTTTAAAAAAAAGAAAAAAGTATAATTTAATAAATAAAAGTAACTGCTGAATTTGAAAACCTATCTCCTTCGACGCCAGCTAATAAAAAAGCTTTCCAAATAAAAATAACATAATAACTTAAAGTCTAGACAAGTGCCCAAAAGAACGGTATTCATTTCACGGAAACGTTCAGTTCTCGAATAATCTCGAAGGATTGTAAAACAAGAACAGTAGATGAATAAGAAATGAATTATTCCAATCCAGATGCCGAAAATAGCGAACAAAATCTTGCTTTTCAGGCAACTCTGTATTTTTAACGACGAACATTGTTTATTTGAATAAATGCAAATATCCACGGGCTTCCCGATCGCTAGATATAAATAATGAGATGTAAGTATGCCGCATCACTAGATTTTATAAATTGAGATATTCATTGTTTAGGTAAAGACGAAAAAATACAAAGATAAAAGTATGTACCAAAATTTCTTGGTGTAATGATTTGTTTTATTTTGAAAGTAAAATCAAACATCAGTTAGTCTTTCCTTAGTCATTTTGTTATCATTAAGAAACAAAAAGCTTTAGGAACAACTTTAGGCTCTGTTTTTATAAGGTAATAAAAAACATTAACTATAGCCTATTTGATTTGTTAATTTACCGCAATAGTGGCCATCCTAACAAAAACTGTCAATTTTCCGGGATAAGAAGTGTGCAAAGTAACAAACATACACACTAATTTACTCAAAAACTTTTACATTTACGATAGAGATTTTTTCTTGCGATTAGGAAATTATTTTTATTGTTTTTGCATGATTCCTACTACAATAGTAAAATCAAAGTGTTAGTCAAACCTGAACCAGCACACGGACTGCAAAATGCAGATGCCACATTAAAATCGAGTAATAAAATCCGACAGCTGTCGCTTAGCGTCACAAACGTCTGCGGGAAATGACGCCTGAAGAGCGCTGTTAGGGCTTTTCGGACTACGCTATAATTTTATACGTGTAGACTAAAAGGTCCTGCAAATAAAATTTGTTGATTTCGAAAGGGATTTCATCTCGCTTCGTATAAAAAGTCACTAAAAAACTGTCTATATAAAAGTTCATTGACCTTGATGGAAATGTATGGAACAGCTGATTTTTTGTGAATTTTCTTCGTCGTAATACGAATGTTGCTTGGCTCAATGCAAAGAAGCTTGCAAGGGTCTTCAGTGCTTTCAAGTTGACCCTTTATATCCAACGCCTTAGTGAGAAAATCTCTAATTAAAAGGTCATATTAAATCTCCAGAACGGAACAGAAGGCGCGCAATACTATAGCCTAGTCTGAAGACGCCTCAAGAGCTCTTTAATGGAGCACCGTCCACAATAGACGCTAACTTAGTAGCTAAGTTACGACGTGGACACTGTTCTAGGTTCCTTTTGTCTGAGACAAGTGGGAGAATAAGCTATGATACGCAATCACATCTACTATTAAAGGATGCTAGACTTGGCTGAGCAGCTGTTTTGTTTTCTAGCGCTTTGTAGTTTTTAAGTTATAATAGATACAGTGAATGTTCAGCTTTAGTAACCAGTTTCATACTAAACCTTGTTAAGTAATATGATAACTCCATTTTAATGAGAAATATAAAATCATACTTTTTATACTAAGCCTGTCTCGAAACATTGTTGGGCAAAGGTCTCTCTTCCCTTTTGCCATACTCTTTCTATATTACTATTTTGAACTGTAGAGTACTTACGAGTAGGTACCTACTTTGTCACCGATGTTAAGCAACAGATACGTCCGGAGAGCAAATTCAATGGCGTATGCGAATCCACCAATCCGCACTTGGCCAGCGTCATAAAATACGGCTTAGTCACCCTTCGAGGGTAGACCTGTAACCTAGCAGTTGGAGGATTAAAGATGGATAGAAGCAACAGATGACACGATCAATTTTTGCATGGAAAACCTCTGGTGGCGTTTACAACAGAGTGCTACCGCGGTACGGATGACAGTAACCTCCAGGCGGCTTAAATACACCAAGGCTAGCCATTTACTAAATAAATTTCTTAATAGCTGCCCCACAGTTTTACCCACTTTTTAACCGACTTCAAAAAAGGAGGAGGTTATCAATTCGTCTGTATGTTTTTTTTTTTTTTTATGTTTGTTACCTACCTCATAACCTTTGACTGGGTGAATCGATTTTGATGATTCTTTTTTTTATTAGAAAGCTGACGCTTCCCATTTGGTCCCATTTCAATTTAGTCTAGTTCTGATAATGGTATCCATGAGAAAATCATATAAGTCTTAAATTTGCATTAAGTACGTGTGCGACAAATAGATGAATAACTCAATAGTCGGTCTTTTGAAGTCGGTTTTTGTTTTTTGTTTTGTAAAAATAATGTTTTTGTATTTCTCCGAAACCATGCATTACCTGTATTAAAGCAAAAAAAAAAGAAAAAAAAAAAGCGAGACACGAATACCAATAGATTTTTATAAATAAGAAAATCTAATAATGAATTACGTTAAATTTTTAATTTAATTTAGTTTAATCGATTTATTATTCTGGCAAGATAAACGAAAATTGAACATAGGCGCGATTAATTTCAAACTGAAAGGCAGAAGTGATCCGTATAAGATTTATATGTCAGAACTAGGTAAATAAAATAAACAGAACTGCAGCAAAAACAATTAAAACCCTTCAAAATCCACCGGCATTGAAATATTAATTAGCTCGACCTACTAACGCAGAAACTCTCTCAAGATTGAAAATAAGGACAATACAATTTACCAGCAGTAACTCAACTCAGCGCTGCGGTAATTGGATTCCTTGCTCGGTGTTTTGTACTTATGTCAAAAATTTCGACAACCAACATTCGATACATGAAATTTTTTTCACCTGGGCTCGGATTACGGATGTAATACGCGATGTTCAGCAGTCGTTAGATTATAGTTATTGTTTCGGGATAAAAATAAGTCTATATGAGTTAATTAATGGTATTATAAACTACCTACATACCAAAATTTATTCAAATCGACGTCGAGCTGTTTCAAAACAAAATAAACAACAAACTCACTGAAATATTTGTTTTATTATAAAAATTGCGTTTCGTGTTTTTTGTTAATCTATTTACATCGGATAAACTGGCTTAATAAAATGAATGAATGAATGTGTTTAACACATACACTTAGGTCGTATGGGCTTAATACGTTAGCATGCTTACTGCCACAATTGCAAACTAATCCCTAGGCAGTGTTCGGTAATTTTGTCAATTTAATATGGCAACCTTTATTCGGTCAACCCGTGGTGTCCAACTCTTATGCAAAGCTCTCCCCCATCTCCTTCCAAACAGTGCAATCACCCGCCAGATTTGACCAGTCTACCAGGAACGCATCGAAGTCAACACGCCAACGTTGTTCACCTTTTTTTCAATAATGATTAAATCCATCTTTCACAACTGACTCGCTTATTGGTAAGCGACGATATAGTCTAAGATAAAGCACAGATTTAAAATAAACCTATTCACTCACATCTTATGTAACCTACTCAGTAGTTGAGCCCGAAGATGTGTCGGAATCTGACCTACTGCTCGCATGCCGCCACGGGATCTGAATTCCATCGCGTTCCGTTCTCGGCATGTACTGACAGACGTTTTAATTAATATTTCACTGACTAATTAATTATAACATTGTTACTGTTTTACGAACTCTGTTTTAGATGTCTGAAGCATCCGCAGAAGAATTGGCTTCGAATAAAAATGTTAGTCGTAGCGTTCATAGTTTAAATTTATGTTGATCAACTCATAATAATTATGATAATTTCGGTATCTAAATAATTTAAATAGGTTCGTTTCAGCACGAACATTTCCAAAAATATGCACCGGACCACAATGAGAATTTCCCAGAAAAATAGCACTTCCATAAATGAGCACTTTGTAAAACGAGAATTTTTGCAATAAAACTGCACCATTTTTTTTATATTTAACTGTAAAAAATACTCAAATAGTTCGTATTTTTGGAATTTTGCGTAATTTCTCCAGTAACAAAAATAAAGTGCACATTTTTTTTTGTATCGGCAAATTTTGACAACAACCTGAAGTTCACTGAACTTCTAAAATTTGCTGATAGAGCCGCAGTACGACTGAGTCAGGAGAACAGTAAACAAATAAACTTTCTCCCCAACATCATTTGAGTATTAGACTTGGTTAGAGTCTAGAAAGCCACTGAGAAGAGATACGAAGACGCAGGAACGTTAATTTCGTCTGCGGCGCACCGAGGCTCAAATTAATAACAAACAGGGATAGATATGATAACAATTCTTAACGAATAATAATATATTTTCTTCATTCGAATGAATAAAGTAAGTAAAGTTAAATAACTTTAGGCTGAGAGGCTAGCGCGAGTGTTAGAGTTTTTAGGCCTCTTAAGGGCCTTTGACATGGCTTAGCAATGTTGTTGTAAAAAAAAACGGGACCTACAATAAACGTGTCTTCCGTAGCAGTATCACTCAGTTGTAAATGCCATTCACGGTCACCCATCCGAAGACTGGCCGTGTCACCTGTTGCTTGACATCGGTGATCGTATAGTCCGCGTGGTTACGTCGGCGCGTGCAGTCGTGAGTGCGATCGCGAGCCTCCGACTCCCCCCGTAACCCGTGTGCTACACAGTTGACGATTACCGCCTTACCGAGCCGGGTCGAGTCTCCGCGGCAGCGTTGAGACTCCCCGTGCCCGCGAAGCGCGCACCCCGCCAACGTGTTCTTCGTCGCGTCGACCCGCCCGCCCCCCCGCTCTCCGTCCCGCGTGACGTTGAGAGCGGGAACGAGCCGTCGCCGCGCGCCACACGCAGGTTTCTGCGTACCGGAGCCGCTCGACCGGTTGCTTTCCGTTTTTATCAAACAGAAACGCAACCAACAGACGCGCCGGACCTACCGCATTCCATAGACCGCATTCCTGAGCCTAGCTCCGCGCTTCTTGTTGCTGATCGGGCTAAGCGGGGCCTCCACCGGTGTCGCCGGTGGTCTCACCCTGCTGATCCTTGAATCGCCAGAAGCGCGGCGGGGGAAGGATAACGAGCCTACCATCATCATCATCAGCAACTATGCCGCGTACTGGAGAATCCACGCCGTCGTCAGACGAGGACGCTCCGACCCAGGCGACTTTTTCCGCAGCCGCCGCATCCACCGCCGCTGATGACCGGACAAAATCATCATCATCGTCATCCTTGGTGGAAAGGATGGCGAATGAAAATCTGATCTCATGCCGCTCGCTTTTTGAGCCGGAAAAGACGCTCCTAGTGCCAGCATCGGTGCTAGGACCGCGTAACGCCCCCCGCGGCCGCTCCCGCGGCCGCTCCCGCTCCGCAGGGGCTAGGAGGTCCAACGCCTCGAGGGCCGCCTCCGCCGGTCGCGGTGAATATCGCCCCGCCCGCCAACCGTCGCCGATATCGCTCGCGAGTGCGACCCGGCAGAAAAGGGCCCAGAGGGCCCTAGAAGAAGAGACCCACGATGACAAGCGGCCCAAGTTGGGCTCGCGGTCCCCCCCAACCCCGCCCCCGGCCACGCCCCCGGTACCGGTCCTGAAGACGGTATACAAGGTGAAACCGGGCGCGGTAATTGCTCCCAAGCCGCTTCCCCAGAGGGCCCCGAGGGCTCCCGCCAGAGTAGTGGCCTCTCTCCCAAGAGAGGCCTCGCAACCAGAGGTGGCCTCCGTCCCGTGGGAGGCCACACCTCCGCCGCCGCCGCCGCAACCGCTGAGGGCCACGCGAGTCCCTACTGCAGGGGAGGCCCCGCCACCGAATCCACCGCCCTCCCTTGAAGCGGCCTTGCCGCCAAGGGAGGCCTCGCCGCAGCCCCCGCAACCGACTCCGACGACCGGCGGTTACTCGACCCCAGTCGTCCTACAACGACTGAGGGCCGATCACCTCCCGGTGCCATCACCCCCCTCCCCCCCCCCGCTGACGCACTACCGGAGCGTATTGCTGCCGCGGGGGAGTGAGGTAGAGGGGGGTGACACCCCGTCGCGATCGCCCCGCGCAAGCCCGCCCAGCCTGGGGGGCGGGGAGGGAATGATGTCTGTTGCAGATTTCTCCCCTACCCCCCTGGCCAGACCCACCAGGCACGACTCCACGGAGTATGCCATACTGGAGTCGGTGCCGGTGGACGCCGCGCCCATGCCGTCCCCCCCTTCGCCGCCCCCGGAAGCCGCAGCTGCCCACGCCGCGGCCCTGAGGTCCCCCCTGCCAGCACCACCCGCAGCCAGGGGATACGCAGCCGCGCTGCGAGCCCCTGCACCCGCACCTGGCCCACAGGCCAGAAGCCCGCAGCCGTCCACCTCGACGGCCCCGGCCCCGACAGCCCCACCCAGCGCCGCCCAAGCAGCCCAGGGGAAAACATACCCGCCTATAGTGGTCGAATGCCTCCCCAATTGGCCCGTCCACCTGGCCGAGCTGAGGAGGAGGATCGGCCACATACCGAACGCGCGTCCCCTGGACAAGGGTATTCGATTCCGGCCCAAGTCTCCAGAGGAGTTCAGGGCAGTACAGGCCTACCTCGTGGAGGAGCAGACCAGGACACCAGCACTGTCCTGGTACTGCTACTCCCTGAACTCGGAAAAGCCACAGAAGGCGGCACTCTGGGGACTCCCCCAGGGGACTGATCCCCTGCTCATCGTGGATGCACTGAAGGAGCTGGGCTTCCCTGCAAGATTTGTCCGCCCCCTGCCTATGAAGCCCAACGCCAGGAAGTGCACCTACTTTGTCCACCTGGATGCGATGACAAAGGAGCAGCAGCAGCGCATGTACGGGACATGCGAGCTCCTCAACATGCCTCGAGTGGTGATCGAGGCATGGAGGGGCGATTCCATGGTCCCGCAATGCCACCGTTGCCAAGGCTTCGGTCACGCATCCGGGAACTGCTTCCGGCCCCAAAAATGCGTCAAGTGCGCGGAACCGCATTTTGGGGTAAACTGCCCGAGGTCGCTGGAAACCCCCGCTACCTGCGCTAACTGCGGGGGGGCCCACACGGCCAACAGCAGAACCTGCCCCATCTTCAGAAAGGAGGCCAGAAAACGAAAGATCAAGCTCCTAGGGGACCAACGGCCTCCCCCCCCGAAGCAACCTGCAACAGCTGCACAACCCACCCTGCCCGGGAGGAGGGGACAGCAACAGCCCCCCGCAACCCGACAGACCGCCGCTCCCCTGGCCGCGGCCTACCCCCAGACACTCCAGCCTATGGGTTGGGGCTGGCCAGTCACCCCGCACCCGGCTTACGTAGCACCCACCACCCTATGCCCACCCGCCAACCGGCCCCAGAAAAGGTCGCACTCCAGGGGCAGGAGGCGACGCAGCAGAGGCAGGGTAGCAGCATCGACCCCCCTTCCTCCCTTCGAAGACAACCCCCCACGCTTCGAGCCGTTCCCCCCTACCGAAATGGGGTGGATGAGAGTAGGGGGAGAGAAGAACGCGAAGAAGAGGAGGAAAAGGTCGATGAAGCGGAAGACCCAAGGAGGGGCCCCGAAGAAAGGGCCCCAAACTCCGGCGCCCCCCACTCAGCCAAGGGAGAGGACACCCGCCCCCCAGGCCCCCGCCGCAGAAGAGGAAGCCCGCATGGAGGTGGACCAACGCCCAGTCGAACCACCCCAGACAATGAAACCCAAGGCCCGCAGGGGCCAACAGAAGAAAAAGAGGGCACGGTCTGCCCCTCCAGCGAGGGCTGACCCCCCCCAACAGCAGCCCCAGCCAGCCAGGGTGGACCCACGGATCCAACGCGCCCCAACCGGGGCACTAGCACCTCCTGCGGCTCTTCCAAGGGCCTCAGGACCCTCTCTGCAGGGGCCCCGCCCCCAGCACTCCGGGTGGGCCACCCAAGCTCCACCCTTCATACATCCCCCGCAGCAGCAGCCCCAAAGCATGGTCCCCCCGCCCCCTCCGGGCTTCCCAAGCCGACCGGGAGGCGGCCCGAAGGACCATATTTTCCCCGCTGCTTACACTGCGGGCTCAGCGGCGAGCGCCCATCCTCGGGAACCCATCTATGCGATGATGGGAGCCCTGGTGGGCCTTCTCGCCGCCATCGCCAGCGGGGAAGACCTCCGCACTGCGGCGATGCGCGGACTGGCCACTCTCCAGGGGCTGTATTATGGATAGTGGCCAGCTGCGCATCCTATACTGGAACCCAGGAGGAGTCGCAGGGAAAGCCGCAGCCCTGCGCCACCTCGCGAGAGAGCAGAACATTCACGTCGTCCTCCTGGGTGAAACCAAGCTGACCCCGAACCGGCAGTTCAAGTTCGCTAACTACGAGATCTACCGTCGCGACGAAGTCTCGCCCAAGGGCCAACCGTACCGCGGCACGGCGGCCCTTGTTCGCCGCGACGTAGTCCATGAAGAACTTGAACTGCTGGACTACAAGCAGACCCGGACAGTGGGTATACGGACCATGGTGGCCGGAGTGGAGACGAATCTCTACGCCGGCTACCGCCCCCCGTCCAGCCCGCTGATCACAGAAGACTTCCGGCGGATCTTCGCAGCTAGAACGCCCACCCTCCTGGCAGCCGACCTAAACGCAAAGCATGTGATATGGGGGTCACATAGCACCACAGCACAGGGTCGAGCTCTCCAGCGAGAAGCGGAGGTGAGCGGCTTCACGGTGATAGGACCGGAATCTCCCACCAACATCCCGACCAATCCCCTCCACCGCGCGGACGTGCTGGATATCGTACTCCACAAGGGGATCGCAGCCTCCATCGCCATCGAGGTCCTATATGACCTCGATGAGCAGCATCTCCCCTTGGTAATTACCGTAGGGGGTGCGCTGTCCTGCACCATACCGCGCCCCATCAGGAAGACGGATTGGTCCAGATTCCAGAGTGCCCTGCAGTCGCTGACGGTCGGCAAGCTGTCCACCCCTGGAGAGGTGGAGACCTGCGCGACGGAGCTGACCCGAGCGATCGCAGCAGCCCAAGAAGCCGCCACCACCGAGGTGACCAGAACACCCTGGCGTGAAGAACTCCCTCACGATCTCAAAGCTCTGCGCGACCGGAAACGGAGACTCCGCAAGCGATGGGCCCACTCGCGATGCCCAACGATCAAGAGGGAGTTGAACGCCATAACAGAGAGGCTGTCAGATCAGGTCAAGGCCTGGCGAGGGACCGCCTGGGACAACCACCTTGCCCAGTGCGATGAGAACAGGACCGATCTGTACAGCCTCATCCGCCACCTGACCCAGGCTAAAGCGTCCGTCTGCCCCCTTCTGGATAGCACAGGGCGGCGGCGTTACTCAGCCTTAGAGAGGGCAGAGCTACTAGCTGACCATTTGGAAGGTCAGTTCCAGCCACACCCGATTTCAGCAGGAACAAAGGCCGAAGTCTTGGAACACCACAGGCGAATCGAGAGGGAGGTGTCCGACTACCTGCAGACCCCGGCTCCTCCGTTGGGAGGAGAGGATTTCATTGCCCCAACGGAAGTGGTCCGAGCCGTGAGGTATTTAAATGCCAAGAAGGCGCCGGGACACGACGGTATCCCCAACGGTGCCCTCAAGTGGATGCCGTCGAAGGGCTTGGTCTGTCTGACCCGGCTCTTCAATGGCATCCTGCGCACAGGACACTTCCCCTCGATATGGAAGACTGGCAAGGTGATAGTCTTACCGAAGCCAGGGAAGGATAGACGTCAACCTGCCAGCTACCGCCCCATCACACTGCTCTCCCACCTCGCTAAGCTGTTCGAGCGGCTGCTTCTGCGGAGACTGCGTCCCCACCTCACACCCCGGGACGAGCAGTTCGGATTCCGCACGAGGCACTCCACCACGCTCCAGCTTACGCGAGTGTTACACCACCTATCGCACGAGCTCAATCTGGGGCGACGATCCGTCGCCGTGTTCCTCGACATCGAGAAGGCCTTCGACAGGGTGTGGCACGAGGGCCTCATCTTCAAGCTGATGGGTACAACGACGCCGCCGGCGTATATACGAATCGCGGCGTCGTTCCTGACGGGCCGGAACTTCTTCGTGTCGGTCGAGAATACCCATTCCGGCCTAAGACCCATCAGCGCGGGAGTACCGCAGGGGAGCTGCCTGTCTCCCGCCTTCTACGCCGCCTTCACCGACGACATACCGCTTCTCGAAGACCTCCTCCCAGGCGAGAGAGGAGTTACACTTGCACTATTTGCGGACGACAGCGCGTATGTCGCGTCCTCGCGCAGAGCGACCATCGCCGCGGGCAGGATACAGAGAGTCCTCGACATCCTGCCTGACTGGCTGGACAGATGGCGGATGGCCGTCAACGTGGGCAAGACGGCCGCGCTACTGACCGGCCAGAGCCAGCGTATGTCCCACTTGCCTCCCCCACTGCAACTTAGAGGGCAGGACGTCCAATGGGAAAAGACCGTCAAGTACCTGGGCGTCCTGATCGACTCGGACCTGCGTATGCGCTCGCAGACCTCGCACGCCGTCCACCAGGCGAAGGCTGCTCGAGCGCTACTCCGTCCGGTGCTTCGCTCTAAGTTGCCGATGAGAACTAAAGTGGGAATCTACAAGACCTATATAAGGACGAGGCTGACCTACGCTGCGCCGGCATGGTATGCGCTCTGCTCGGCCAGCCTGAAGAAAAGAATCGAGGTGATCCAGAGCACCACCCTGAGACAGATCTCGGGAGCCGGCCGGTACGTACGCAATGACGTCATCGCCCGGGACCTGAAGACCGAAAAGGTGGGGGAGTTCGTGGTTCGTCTCGCGCGGAGTATGTTCGACCGCGCGGACAACGGACCACACCCCCACCTGAACAACATCGCGCCACTCCACACACGTCCCCCTGACGTACGTACCTGGCGAGCTCTCCCTCGAGACCTACTTCTGGCTGGCCCGGAAGAGGACGACGAGGGCGGCCCGCCAGATGAGGCCCCCGCAAAGGAAAAGAAGAAAAGAAGAGCCACAAAGCCAAGACGGCCAACAAAGCCGCGATAAGGCCACCTAGGCCTATCAGAGGAGGTGCTGGAGATGCCGCCCAGCCGGGCCGGGTACTCGCACCTCCACATTGCCCTGGGGACTAAGCTCCTCAGCGTCCTGCTACAGGATCGAGGGTAAAACCTCGCACTGTGTCCCACCTCTCCTACGGAAAGGACAGGAAGAACCCGTGATGATGATGATGATGATGGTGATCGTATGTACACATAGTCAAAGTCCTTGACGAGTGCGTTAATTATTATTTATTCACTCACGGTCTTATTACAAAACGCAGACTAAATGAGGGTTTAAACCTAGACTAACTAGTTCGAGTTTGTTACGGTACTAAGCAGTTAGTCCTTGACTTTATTACAAATCGTGGATTAATCGAAGACTAGTTAGTCCAAGGATCGTCCATGGTTTAAATATTGATCATAGATTAAATACGAAAAACATTTAAAATAGGCCAATTATAATCATAATCTCTATGCACTTCAAATCTGAAGAGTTTTTATAACAAGGTGGACGGTGGAAACTAAATATTTCCTAAGGAACACCCAGGTGGACAAAGGTGAGCCGTTGTGAAAAAAACTTTCCACGGTTCACCCAGGTGGTCTCAGGAGGTGGACGGTGGGTAAGAACTGGAAAAAAGGTCATTCACTTTGCCTCCATTCGTTCACGACGTTCCGTGTATTACGCACTATAGATTAAGAATTACTATTGTTCTTTCCATTGATTGTTGTATTACTTACAAATCTTAAAATAAACAAATCCAAAAAAAAAACTCCAAATCGTCTAAATCCATGTGATCTAAGTTGTCCAAATCCATTTTTCTTTTAAAATCACGAAAAAGTAGAGATATAATTTGTAACAAAGATCAAGATGGCGAATTTGAGTTTAAATTTTAATTTTGAGGTTAGTACCATCATAGTTAAACTAGGGTCATCGGAGGACTAACTTTAGACCATAGACGATCCCCGAATCAACGATAAACCAGGTTTTGTAATATGGATTTTACTTAGTCCATGGACTAAACCCAGTACTAGATATCGTTAGTCCACAGTTGGTCTACGTTTTGTAATAAGACCGTTAGTGTTTCAATCTTTACTTAGAAACTGCAATGGTTTCAACACATTTTGTTTTTAATTACTTGAAACACTGAAACACGTAACAATTTTGAGCTTTTCCGTAAAATTAAACAAAAATGTTTGGAATGTTTCCATAATACAGAAACAAAGAAAAGCAATCTACTTTGAATAGATAGAAACTTCCATTGTTTTTTTCCTCAATTCAAAAATTCGAGTCAGTTAATTATTTATTTTATGTGTATATTACTGTTTATTTTACTTTTTTATTGTGTATTCTTGCAAATAAACGATCGATTTCATTTTATTCGATTCGTACCTCATGTTTGTTATTCGAATGAGGTACGAGGTATGATAACCCATAGTCTACTATCTCTAGTCTGCTAACGAGTTAGTTCGCCGAGATTGTACAATAGAGGTGTATCCATCCAAAATAATTTGTCTTAGATTATCCAAGAGAAGTTCCCGTCGGATTCAGAACTGGTAATGCATAGCTGCTTTAGTTTCGGTTAGAAATGTTGTCATATCTCGGAGTACTGAGTCTAAACTGACTGCGACTAATAGTCAGTATGTGTTTCAAAAATAGATATACGTGTATGTTTTGTTTATTCAGATTCAGATTCCTTTAGGTTTCAGGTTTCTTGTAGGCAAGAGTGCTCCATCGTAGACCGCATCATTGTTTACCATCAGGCGAGATGGCAATCAAACGCAAGCCTATCATTGAATAAATAATCTAATGTTTTACTGTTAAATCCAGTATAATTATTTGGATCAAATTGAAATTAAAATTGTGTTTATACAACAGTTGTCTCAAAAACAAGTTAGTAAAAAAAATTCAAGCTCAAACTTCATCTGTATAAGCCTCACGAAATCCAGTCCTACGCACGAAATCCTCAAGATTATCATAATTTGGTTTAACTCGTCTAAAATTCAGCGTGACCCTGCTTTACAAAGGAATAAGACCGCAAGCCGCAAAGTAGCCGAACTAACAATAACTTCTAGATATACCCGATTCCGTTATACGAAACCTGGGGGAACCGAACTTCCGTACTTAGTTAATCAATCGTTAACAAAACTTGGTTAGTAGAGTACAAAACAGTATACAAGCTTCAGAACCGCTATAACAAGGAAATTCTACAGAATATTTAATAGTACAAGTACTGCGTTAATTAGGCTATTAAAATCAAATTACAAACATAATCATGTAATTGACAACAAAATTCTTCTTGCCTTTCTCGATTTCTCATAGATTCAGACAGACACTAATTCTGTCTTACAAAAAAGGTTAATTATTTTCATTAGATTAAAAAACAATTTTTACAGGGTCCTAATAAATTATTTACTTATAAATTTGATATTTTGATATGATTAATAAAAAAAAAAATCAAAAAACCATAGAAAACTAAATGCCAAGTTTGCAATGTAGGTACTAAATAAAGAAATAAATCTAACAGAAGCTGTGCTAATCATGTTTTCTCACTCGTACAAACAGTATTTTGTTAGTGCTCGAGTAAGACGAAATGATTAGCTCCGCTTTGTTAGATTCGTTCCTTCAATAAAACTGGACTTGTAAAGCTTAAATTCTGTTTTAAATTTTGACACTCACGAAAGAGCCCTTTGACCGCTATCCACTTTGCAACTAAGATAATAATAACTAATGATGGAGCACGGAGGCTTCACGAAGACAGTTATTAGGGTATGATGTACGAGAAGGATTTTCTGCTACAACTTAGATAAAGCCTGGCTTTTTACTGGAGGGACATGGATTCTTTCGAACTTGGAATAAACGTCTTATAAGAAAAGAAAGGAAAGATCTCGATGGGGCCGTGTCGTGGACACAACGTGTACCTACATTAACATTCTTTGAGTGCAGGTTTACATGTAACATATAGAATTATAGATAGATAGATAAACTCTTTATTGTTCATACTAGAAATTACAAATAAAAAGGATCCTAACACTTAAAACTAGTGCACCGACTGTTTGAGTTTTCTTTTCTCTTAGACCTCGCAGCTCTTTCTTACATCTTTACAACCCCATGACTGTTTTTGTCTAACAAATGTTACTGGAACAACTACTTGCCTGCAAAAATTTCACAAAGATCGGATCAACCGTACTCAAGTTATCATATTATTATATCCATCCTATTAGTATTTGTATGCTACACCGGCCAAGGGCATGAGGCACAACAGCTAAATTATAAGACCATCTACGCCATTGTACGTTACTCTGAATGTGTACCCCATGTTCTCCCAAAGGATCTGATTCCGAGTGGTATTCTGGATCATTCGAGATTTTCTTTGTCACTCTTACTTTCATAACATTTCTAATGCAGCAACAGTGACCGATATAATATATCACTCGCCAAGATCGAGGTCTTGAATTTGTCCCATTATAGTTTAAGACTCTCGCTACGCTCGGTCAATTAGGGGCTGTGCTTCCAACTGTTCCAACGAAGCTTCATTTCAGAATCACAAAATGATTGCATGTCAAACGTATCACGAGGTACCGTAATTGCATTCTGGTGGCCGATCGATGAGCATTTGCAATGTTATTGGCGCTCAGCCCGAGTCGGGTGTCGAGATCGAAACTGGGTGACTCAAGGAATTCGTTTCTTCGGGAAACTAGTGCTGTCTATGCTTTACACTTGCTCCATACTTTTGTTTTATGCCAAATATGTGACTAGTAGTCTAGTAGTAGTTTTATTTAATAGTTATTTATTTATTTTATACTTTTAGCACTCCCCGGTTGCAATCGCTATCCTACAGGAATAATATCTTTAAAAGTGATGCTCTTTTACAGAGCCCGTCCGGAGAAGTATCACACGTTTGTTAGTTATTCAACCACCAAGCAGTAATGCAAATATTAATGTGTTCCAAATTAAAGGGCAATATTTCCAGCAAAATTTCAAGGCAAAAATTAGTTAAACATCTTATATCTCAGCGTGATGAGCGTATAGTGCTATGCCGCACTGGGTTTCCATTTGTTAAGAGTTCAAATTAACCGATACTTCCCGGGGTTTTTAAAATTGATTATTTTTTTACTCTCTATAAACTGACCTACATTATGGCATGACTGGTATAAAATACTCACACATAACATCCCAAACATGAATAAACTTGAAATTGGTCAAAGTTCTGTGAAGATATGAAACTCGAGCTCCGTTACTGATGGTCTCTCCCAAAATAATCTTCGAAGTCTTCAAGTAAACTACCAAGTGACTGTAGTAAAGCGTCGGAAGCCGTGTCGTCATAATTAGAGGGCAGAGTGAAAAGTTTAGCTCTTGGCAGGTGCGACTGCAGGCAGAGCTTACTCGTATTGTTTCTGTTGGTTGAGTTAGATGCGCTTTACAAGATCGAGGTTTTTTGTTAATTTTTGGCTTTTTTTCTATTGAGTGACGAGACCAGCAAATCTTTTATCATAATCACCATCATCAGCCTATCTAATGTTTGTCTACTGCTGGATATAGGCCTCTCCTAAAGAACGCCACAAGGCACGATCTTCTGTCTTACGCATCCACTTACTACCTGCCGCCTTACGCAGGTCGTCGCTCCACCCGGCCGAAGGACGCAGCAAATGTCTCGCCTGATGTTAAATGTCATGCTTTTTTTAAAAATTCTAAAAAAAATCTGTTAAAAATTCTGTACTAAATAAATCAACGCAAATCCACCGCAACGTGGATGGATTTCATTTAATATGGATAACATAATTATTTTGATCCTTAATTATCTTTATTTATAAAAATTTGTGCTTACAATAAAGCCATAAAATCAAGCTCTCTATTTTATTGAATTAAACTTCAGATATTTATCAAAAATTATTTCGGTATTACATTTCGTTTCCTAAAATATGTCACATTTAGCAATCCCGGGCGCAAATAAATTAGTAGCACAGCTGCATAAATTTGAGGGCTGGAATCATCATTTACTTGTTTGAGAATCAAATATGCTGGCTGAATCTGTAAGCGTACGTACATTACAAAGAATATTTGGGGAAAATCAGTCAACACATCAGTGAAATAGCACATATACAACAAAGCAAAACTAGTAGGTAAGTGAATAGATAGATAGATAAACTCTTTATTGTTCACATCATAAATTACAAACAAAAGGATTATGACACCTAAAACTAGTGCGACAACTGGCGGCTTTATCGCTAAGAGCGATCTCTTCCAGGCAACCTTAGGATGGAGAGGAGAATAGTTAGTTACCTACAATATTACGTAATTACGAGTTTTGAGACTATAAAAAAACGCTCTCACGCCTTTTACCTGACTTCTCCACCGAATCCTTTTCAATCCTTTTAAAATTTTGCACACACGAAGTCAAGGTAGAGTGACATGCTAGTTTGTAGAACAAATGACAGGTACTTTAAGGTTACTTTTTATCATCATCACCATCACCGAGTTTCATCATCGCGCGGGTGAAATCAAAACGCGCAGCTAGTTAGCCGATACCAACACTAATATTATAAAAGCGATGTCTGTTGTTTGTTACTTTTTTAACGCTGAAATAGCTGGTCAGAATTTGATGAAATTTGGAATAAAGATAGTTTACACCCTATAGTTTACACCCTAAAAATTTACTCTATTTCTGCTCTATAAAATAGTTTTTTCTGATATGTGCATATTTCTTGTCTACAACTATATTTAGTCATTGGTATGAGAGCTTAAATTGAATTTGATATTCAATTTATATGCGTGCGGTTTAAGTTACAACACAGAACATTAAATAGTATTACAATTTAACGTTCAGAATGTTTTGTTACGTATTTGAAATGGGCAGCATCGATTTGCGTGATCGACTTTTGTATCCATATCCACACACCATGTATGTGAAATATTTTTACTGACATCACAGAATAAATAACAGTACAAACTGACATAAAGAACTGACAAGTTACGTAACAATGTATAATAGGTTACTACTCGTACCAACTCGGGTACGAGTTGGTAGTAACCTATTGTCGAGATTTTTTTTTAAATATATTTTCAGTGAAATGAAAAACAATAGGTAGCGAATAGTTTTTGCAAATATGCACGTAATTTGAAAATGATTTTTTATGTTTTGAAAATATTGTGTTGTACTCGTATTTTATGTTACACGATACATTGCGTGACTAAATGCTTTCGAAATTCGATTGGTTTAACAATACCCACTCCTAGGTAAATAAATAAACTCTTCATAACTCTCTATTTTCTCATTCTCTCTTTTTCCTTCTCGATCTTTTTATTTCACGGCGAGTATCGTTTTAGTTTTGATTTTCACACGTACAGGGATCGCAATAGAGCCCAGAGTTTCCAGCGCTACATAGGTGGATCGCAAAACGGTTTGCGGTGCGATTTTTTCAAAAGTCATTAATAATTGAATGACGGCAGCGGTGCAGCGAAGCCGCGAGATTAGCATTTCAAAAGCCACATTGCAGCCTTCCCGAGACAAAGCCACAGAGCGGAGTTAAACGGAAATAAAACCGGATAAGCGTGACTCCACTGGCTAGAAACGGGTTCTGAACATTATTTAAGACAGGCTGTGCTACGCGGTTTTAGCCGCTATCCTGTAGAAACCGTTAATTTTTTCAGGAATATAAAATAGCCTCTGTTAATTTAGCAGGGTATAAGCTGCCTTTCCACCTCATTTCGACTAGGTATAAATATTAGTTGAGGCGTTTTTGCGTGATTGAGTATAAAGCCAACATCCAAACATGAATTAGAGCTATAAAAAAGTAGTGTTAATTTTATATGAATTCTGAATGTTGAACAGTTCTGAAATATTTTTTATTCTTTCAGATTTAACTTTGTATAAAAAATTTATAAACTATCTGTCTGTCTTTTTGTAAACTTTTATTGGGAATTAAAAAGCTAACTACCTACATATTTAACATCGTTTATCTAACTGAAGATTCCTGCCCACAGAACCCCAAAACCAAAAGCGGAACGGAAAAAGCGACTGAAGTCACAAACGGAGCGCGCGCTTTGAGTGGAACTTAGCGCCGTGATTACGACGCCGCTAACTGGAGCGGTGCGCTAATTCAATGCGCTTAAGACAATTACCCAGCAATTTGCTATTATCTCTGATTTAGACACGTAAATACTGTTATTGCTGTCTCTTGATGCACTTTTAATCTTTACTACGTCAGCTGAAAACGCACGACCCGTGCTCAGTGCGCCACGGCCTCAAAATCAAAAAATAAAAACCATGTTCTTTATTTTCGTATTTATCCGTACTTTAAGGCTTTAAAGGGCTCGCTTTTATATATAAAATATAGTTTATTAAATATAGTTTCTGGGTTATCCTACTTTTAACAATGATATGTAAAAAATAGCAACTTTTATGTTCTAAATATTAATTTTATAGGTAATATTTTTGTTGGGCATATTTTTGGTAACGCATGGACGTCGCGTCGTTAACGCAGAGGGCACGTAATTGCTTGTCGTCGTATTATGACTACGATGTGGAAAAGGTTAAAATAACAACAGTGAGTCAGTCAGTACATTAAAATCAGTCATGGCATTGTGGCTTTGAACATACAACAGTCAGATATTCATCACAGACGCATATCAGTCTAAAAAATAACTAAGTTCTGGGAATAAACCTGCTTTACCCACTTACAATTCTGCAGCCAGTTATTTTTCACATAAATATTATTAAGTTATTAAATTGTAAAAACCACAAAGCATTGCAAGTGGTTTTTATAGTTCAACAGAAGTCCTTCTTAAAAATGTTATATACCTACTTTATGGATACTCACGTTTTGTGTAATGGTAATAGCAAAAGTTGTAAAACTCAGAAAAGTAATGTTTATACTATTATGCGATTCTCCCTAGAGTCGATTAATGGTTCGCTACGGCACAGCACTACGGCGCCGGCACAACACTACGCTGCTGACAAGCGAGCGAGAGAGACGATTCCCGCGCGATCAAGGAAGATGGCGTGCCTTCTTTGCGATATCATTGTTATTAATTAATCGGTACCTGACCTAAAGTAAATCAATACGAGTTAAAGTAAAAACAATGTTTTAATAACTAGTATCTACAATAATGTTGGAGCAAGAAAGCATCTAACAGTTTTCAGAATCGGGATCTGAGCAAAATCGCCCGCGAGTTTGATTGTTTCAGCTTTTAGGTTAAAAGCAAAGGAACGAAAGAAAGCTAATTGGAAGTCGTCGTGTACTGTGATTATTGCTTTAGTCGTGCAAAGAAAGTAGGCATCACAGTAAACTATCAGCAGAACCTACAGAAGCACGTCGTAACATGATGCTACCAGACTGCGTAGTCGGATTTGGCAAAGTTTACAAGTCCGGAATAACAAGTTGGTAGGATCTTGTAAGTTCACCAAGGATATCCAGAGGTAACATTATAGAACCGTGCTTTGGTGAGTCCATCATATCATTTTGTATTCAAATGAACAAAAATGAGATGAAATACAAAATGCCCGAAGTTGTACCTACTCTTATGTAAGTTAAAGTACATTGAACCTGTTGCATTTTGGTATATTGTGCGAGATTGAATCTGGAATCTGGCATTAGTTTCTTCCCTATTATCTGGTGCTAAGGAATCACATCAAATTATAACCTGAAATACTTGTAAAATTGTGATGATGATTATATGGGGCAATGATTTTATGTTTTGGGCACCAAGCTAGTCGCTTAATACCTTGACTGTTAAAGTAATTACCTTATCGAAATGTTCTGAAACTTACAATCTTGGTAATTCAAGAATGCATTATACATGTTATATTATATGTTCACACCGACCAAGTTAGTACAATTTAAAGTGGAGTCTGGAACACACTACCACTATAACTGTTCAGTGTGATAATGGTAAGCCTACAGAATCTATAACAAATACATAATAATCTTTACTCGCAGAACTTACTATGAAAACAACAAAAGTTAAATCAACTTTACCGGAGTCAGTTGTTTAAAGTCAGAGTTAGTTAGTACTATTTACTAAGTTTGTTGTACAATAACTATTATATTACTGCATTATTGAAAACCATGACATACTCATAAATACTATGATATGAATAATAATAGTAAGCAATACTTACAAAATAGATTGAAACCAAGCGATACTAAATACTACCTATTATAGATTCTATGCGAGTAAGTTAATAAAGTCACTTACAATTACAATATAAAGCAACTACTATGTCAGTCAAAGAGGCATTTTAAAGTTCATAACTGGTTAATATTCATAAATTGGACAGAATTAATGGACGGAGGAACGATCCAAACAATATTATATGGGATGTTCTCTCAAGTTGTTATCAATGAATAAAATGGTTGTGCAAAAATAATATGTGTACCCACTCACACACATAATAAATAATTAATTCAAATGTTATAAGATTATTAAAAACTCATAATTACTTTCAATCGGTCACAATAAGTGATATTTGTTGCAAATCCTGTTGCGTTGATTGTACCTTGCACAAAGGTATACAATAAAAGCTAAGTGTGTATTAAACACCAGAGTCCCAGCCTCTGAACTGAAATATACACAGAGGAATGAAGTATCTATTACAAATACTCTGATGATACTCTTTCATCGGTTAAAATAAAATATTTGAGTAGCAACTTCTTCAAATACTGATGGGTTATTTATCAATTACCACTTACAAGTAGACAACCTATTATTTCAGTAAAAGGTGATTTTACTGATGATGACTTAGTGCTAGTTTGTTTCTACTAGTTGTTTGAATGAATAAGGTGGAATAATATACAACACCTAATATTCTACTTGTGCATTTATTACATAATATGCTATCATGAAACTATGGGCAATACAAAGACCTTTTCAGTAAGGACATGCTCTTCCATACATTTACCTATGTCTAGTCCAGGCCTTGTCCTTGCAAAATAATGTATGAGTCAATGGATTTTGAATAATATTATAATAATTATAAAATGTTTTGTGATTAGTAATTAATATGGGCCTAGTCGCCTGAATTGAATAAATTGTTAGTATTATAATAATTCAATAATAATGCTAGTTTGACACAAACAAACATCACAAAAACAAACATAACAAATAAAATAAATTAACAAAATGCTGTTTGACACAAGACAGTAAGAATTTAATTGAGCTAATACGGTATCATTTTGGATATGAAAATGTACTCCTGTAATATTTGAAATTGCCTTTCTGACATGAAAGCAGAGTAACTGTAAATCATTAACTAAACTGTTCTGTTGGTGAGCAACTTTAACAATGTGTCATGTTTCACTAAGTTAATCAGTCCATTATATTTAAACATTTGCTCAAGTAACAATATGGCACCTATGACATCATGTTATATGATATGTGAGAGAAAATAAGTACACAGTCACACAGTTAGAATACCAAACCAAGTTATATAAATTGACTCCTTTCTTCAGTGTAATAGTAAACAATTATTCTGAGGCTAACTAAATAAATTCCAACTAAATTAATTTGTGTAGTACTGCTACTGTACTGCTAGAAGCAGTGTATTGTCAGCCAAATGTCATAAATGATCTTATGTGTATATGATTGGTTACTGAACTAGAGTTGACCCTGTTTCCCAGTAGTTAACAGTGGAGTTAGGTAAACCAGATGTTACAGTTTCTTTTGCAGAGTTGGTTTATACAAGACCATAAATTGAGATGAGCATACACATGAAAGATTTGCAAAGCAAAGCTGCAAATGCACCAAGATATGACACGGAGCTATTCAAATGTTGGAATATGAATGAGTTAACATTGTTCCCAGTGGTTGACGGTTGAGTTTGGTAAACCCGGAACAACAATTTCTTTTGCAGAGTTGGTTTATACAAGACCATAAATTGAGATGAGCATACACATGAAAGATTTGCAAAGCATAGCTGCTGATACACCAAAATATGACACGGAGCTATTCAAATGTTGAATATGAATGATGCAGATCAAACAAAACTTCTGGTCTTAATTGCATATACTATTATCTTATGTGTTCAAGATTGGTTGTTAAACTAAAGTTAACCTTGTTCCTAGTGGTTGACGGTTGAGTTTGGTAAACCCGGAACAACAATTTCTTTTGCAGAGTTGGTTTCTACAAGACCGTAAATTGAGATGAGCATTTATACATGAAAGATTTACGAAGCATAACTGCTGACACTCCAAAATATGACAGAGAGCTATTCAAATGTTGGAATATAAATGATGAAGATCACGCAATAGCTCCTGCTTTTAATTGCATATATTTATCTTATGTTATTGGTTGTTAAACTAAGGTTAACCCTGTTCCCAGTGGTTGACGGTTGAGTTAAGTAAACTTGGAATAACAATTTTTTTTGCAGAATTGGTTTGTAAAATACCACGAATTATGATGAGACTACACATGAAGATTTTGGAAAGTAAGGTTGCTGATATATAAAATATTACAAGAACCAGTAAAATGTTGCAACGTTATGATGGAGATGTGGTGACTGTCTCTAGTCTTATTTGCAAATTTCTAAAGTTACCACTAGAGGGCGCTGGTATGTAGTGTGTGAGTATAACCGCATGCGATCTTCGGACACGCATGTCCATTAGGGACCTCATCGGAGTATAACAGCATGCGATCTACGGACACGCATGTCCATTAGGGACCTCATCGGGGTATAACCGCATGCGATCTTCGGACTCGCATGTCCATTAGGGACCTCATCGGGGTATAACCGCATGCGATCTTCGGACACGCATGTCCATTAGGGACCTCATCGGAGTATAACCGTAGGTTAGCCTTAAATAAACAGGTCTATTTTCGAAATTCATCGGCGTGTGACCGTAGGTTAGCCTTGAATAAACAGGTCTATTTTCGAAATTCATCGGCGTGTGACCGTATGTTAGCTTTGAATAAACAGGTCTATTTTCGAAATTCATCGGCGTGTGACCGTATGTTAGCCTTGAATAAACAGGTCTATTTTCGAAATTCATCGGCGTGTGACCGTATGTTAGCTTTGAATAAACAGGTCTATTTTCAAAATTCATCGGCGTGTGAACGTATGTTAGCTTTGAATAAATAGGTCTATTTTCGAAATTCATCGGCGTGTGACCGTATGTTAGCTTTGAATAAATAGGTCTATTTTCGAAATTCATCGGCGTGTGACCGTATGTTAGCTTTGAATAAATAGGTCTATTTTCGAAATTCATCGGCGTGTGACCGTATGTTAGCTTTGAATAAATAGGTCTATTTTCGAAATTCATCGGCGTGTGACCGTATGTTAGCTTTGAATAAATAGGTCTATTTTCGAAATTCATCGGCGTGTGACCGTATGTTAGCTTTGAATAAACAGGTCTATTTTCGAAATTCATCGGCGTGTAACCGTATGTTGCTTTGAATAAACAGGTCTATTTTCGAAATTCATCGGCGTGTAACCGTATGTTAGCTTTGAATAAACAGGTCTATTTTCGAAATTCATCGGCGTGTAACCGTATGTTAGCTTTGAATAAATAGGTCTATTTTCGAAATTCATCGGCGTGTGACCGTATGTTAGCTTTGAATAAATAGGTCTATTTTCGAAATTCATCGGCGTGTGACCGTATGTTAGCTTTGAATAAACAGGTAGCTTTGAATAAACAGGTCTATTTTCGAAATTCATCGGCGTGTAACCGTATGTTAGCTTTGAATAAACAGGTCTATTTTCGAAATTCATCGGCGTGTAACCGTATGTTAGCTTTGAATAAATAGGTCTATTGTCGAAATTCATCGGCGTGTGACCGTATGTTAGCTTTGAATAAACAGGTTTATTATCGAAATTCATCGGAGTGTGACAGCATGCGATCTTTGGATACGCATGTCCTTTAGGAAACTCTCCGGAGTGGACCGCACCGAGATATGTCTACAACATTGGGTGCACGAGTTCTACGAGCAGCATGGTGTGAGCTGCTACTGGGTGAACTTGCTGCTGAAAATGAAGCATGCAGCACTGCACCCGATGAGCCGCACAGCCCGTCTGCTGATGGTGCTGTTCGAGTATGGTTGCCAATGACGGCGACATCTGCATGAAAATGCACCATGCCGTCACTACCTGGAGCAAGACGGTGATATTATTCTGGATTGTACGGTAACATGAACAAATGGGTCTGTAAATGACTTTCCTTATAGAAGTATTATTGTTGATCTGTCAATTGAATATAGACTCATAAATGTTTGATCTTATTATCTTAATGACACCAAGTCTTACCTGAGGATGCTATGATGATCCATGTCTTATAGAATTGTTTTTCAACTATCACCATTATGCAATATCTAATTGAATTATCATGTACACTAACATAACGAGTTCCGACCTCAACAAAGTTCTGGTGGTACAACGCATGGTTGTGGTCAAGTAAGTTGTCAACTTCTATGCAACAGGAGTTGAAGTTAACATTGGCTATGTCTGTGAACAGTGAGTCCGTGGCTTGGCTGCTGAATATGAAGCAAGCAGCACTGCACCGGAATGAGCTGCACAGCCCGTTGGCCGATGGTGCTGCTCCAGCATGGTTGCCAGCGAGGGCGACAACTGGACGAGAATGCATCATGCCATCGACATTTGAAACGATACGGTGACAGTAATCTGGATTGGTAATATTCACCCATGGGTCTGTAAATCACTGTTTTCCTATGAGAGTCTTATTCTTAGCTCTCAATTGAATTTGGACACACATGTGTCTGATGATATAATAATTTTTAACTTATGAACACTATATTTTATTTGATACTATATGATCTATGTCTCATGGCATTAATACACCTGATGTTGCCATGACATAAGTAATATCTATAATAAAATTTCAGATCTAACTGAATTTTCATAACAATAACTGAACGATTTACGATCAACAGAATCACGAGTTTGATGCGACACCACATGGTCATGGTTGAGTAAGTTGTCAACTTCTGTGCAACAGAAGCTGAAGTTTAACATTAGTTATGTTTGTGAACAGTTGCTTCTGGCGCTATGGTGGTCCATCGTCCAGAAGACAGGCTTCTTATCCCGCGAGGGCGCGTGATGTGCAGGATGGCCGAACTATTAGGCGATTCTCCCTAGAGTCGATTAATGGTTCGCTACGGCACAGCACTACGGCGCCGGCACAACACTACGCTGCTGACAAGCGAGCGAGAGAGACGATTCCCGCGCGATCAAGGAAGATGGCGTGCCTTCTTTGCGATATCATTGTTATTAATTAATCGGTACCTGACCTAAAGTAAATCAATACGAGTTAAAGTAAAAACAATGTTTTAATAACTAGTATCTACAATAATGTTGGAGCAAGAAAGCATCTAACAATACTAGTCATCATCAATAGCCCTGCAAACATATTATTTCGCCCTCGTTTATTAACAAACAAAACACTTTGATTAATCGAACTCCTCTTCATCCGAAACGCCTCTCTTTTACCCTCTTTATACCAAAGTAAAAACTGGATATGCGCGCAAACAAATACTCGTACGATGGGTAGGTAATTTATATCAAACAAACAAAAAAGTGGGTACCCACAAAACCTTTGGCACCCAATAATTTTATTGAAAGCACATAAGACCCTTATTGTAATGTTCAGGGCAGGATTCAGAGAACAGAAGTATACAAATGCCTGTAAAGACAAATTAATGTAGTCTTAGAGCAAACAGCAACTTTTAGTAAGTTGTTTTCAGAAAATCTATCAAAAATTGTAATTGGGAATATATTTTACCCACCCCAAATCTAGCTAATCAAAAGTAAGTGTGTATGATAGTTTTATTAGTTACTTACTTTATTCTTTTACGAAAATAATTCGGTATCATATTTGAAATAGATTCCAATGCAAATCCTGAAATGTCTATTATCTATTTTTTGGAAGACCTCTCTTAATAAATAATCAGTCGGCCACTTGTGAGGCTACTTGATAGGAATTTATGTTTGTATCTTTAATTTTTATTGCATGCACTGTAACTTGTAACTAGTTTCTATATATAGTTTAGGAATACAAAAAAAAAAACCCCTAAGGCAAACAAAAACAATTGTACACTAGCTTTACATTATCATTTTTGTAAAGCATCCTGAATAGATCAACCACCGCCTCCCAGCATAATCTCGCGATGGTTGTTGCCAGAACAAAGAAAATACCCCCTCGGAGCGAGTTCGCATACGAATGACTTAGAACAAAGTTTTGTGTAAGTATTTATTTCTTTGTTCGTCATTCCGCGATGGTAACTCCATATCGAATAAAAAACGGGAAATGCACACGTGGATGGAGAGGTATATGGGTCATGTGATTTTTGTATTGTTTTCGTTTTCTTATATGTTTTATTTACACAATAATAGGTACGTGCTTTTAGAAAAGCCCATAACAGACTAACCTACATACCTACTTTAGTAGATATGAATAAACCTAACACAGACAATCAATAGCAGAGTTTTTTCAACTTTACACGTCTACAATGAGAAAACGAGACAGATCATAGCAAAATAGAAGTATTGTTTCGTTTTCGTTGTTTTTATAGTAAACTGCAATCTACAATATAAGCCTATATCGTATATATACAGTACTAGCTGTTCTCTGCCACGCTTCGCTGTGAATAAAAAATAAATAAATAGATAAAAACAATCCTTGATACGGATTATATACCATGCTAAAATTTCAGCTCGATCGGTGCTGAACTTTTTGAGTTTTTGAAGCGTACACAAACCAATATAACATTTTTTATATATATAAAGGCACTCATAGGTTGAGGTGTTGCCAATTATCAGAAGTTAGGTATTGTCGAGCGGTTCTGTTCATAATGTGGGCATGTAGTTAGGTTCTATTAGACAAACAGGCGTGGATAATCGGGCGAGAGGAATAAAACCATTACTTGCAACACACGTAGATTATAATCTTGAATGATGTCAGTACATTAATGTTACAATGATCCGTTCAACTATGATCTCCAATGGATATTCCAAGTATTCACAATACAACTCAAACAGGCACTCCGCCGAACACGTAACGCGCATAGGTACACGATACAATAAGATTCTATGACCGCCACTGTAATTCCAGATGTAATTGCAACTATTGTAATCAGCTTTCTACGTATCAACTTAACCATCCACCCATAGAGTAGTACCCCTTGTCCTTGTGGCTCTTGTCTAGTCTAGATTCCTAAAGTATCGTTTCCCGCGCTTTTCGTTACGGATCGTAGTTGTGCCAGAATGGTAAACGTCAGCGGCTCAGAAGCTGTCACTGTCAGTTACGTTTTATTGCCACTCTAAATAAAGATTGGCTCAGAGCGCCGACATATAATATTAATAATATCCTTTAGAGTATGTGAATGAGTCCCATATTATAATTTACCTTATTTCTTATTACCTAACAATAAATCAATGTTATTAATTGTTCTTTATTGGTTCCGGGTTATCAGCACGAAGTTAATTCTCTCTTATACTCGTATTTTCCTCCAACTCACCTGTAACAAAAGAAAGAAAAGATTACGATTCTGATAATATCTACTTGGTTTATTGCGAGTAAAAGATGTTTCAAAAATTGTTGGAGATTTTGGTGATCAAAGGTTTATTTTTTTAGGCTTGCGTTTGACCGCCATCTCGCCTGATGGTAAGCAACTATGCGTTCTACGATGAAGCACGTTTGCCTAGAAGAAACCAATTTTCTCGCGGCTTGAAGACACCCAGATTATGTCTATCGTGAGTCACCCACTTCAGATTTCCTTGTTACCTACGCCCCGCGGTTTTTCGTAATATCCTCCAGGAACTGGTTTTTTTTTTCGGGACAGAAAGTAATGTAGGTGTACTAAAAATGTCCTGGAGATAGTTTATAATCCAGATTATAAACTATCTCCATACCAAATTTTATCTACCTCTACATCCGTTCAGAAGCTTTTGCTTGATTGAGAAAGAAACATCGAACCTTTGACATTTATAAAAGTAAGTGGTTTACCCATTAGAAAAGTGGGATAGGATAGTAGGAAGTAGTATAAGGTAGTAGGTAGTAAGATAGTAGTACCGGTTTATTTGCAATTTATTTATTTCTGAATGTATGCTAGTGCCGGTTATTTTAAAACAATCTGTCCACAAGATCTTTGGAGGTTCATGAGGCCTTTAGTCGACCTAAGAATCCTGGCTTAGGTTTTCTAGTACCAGCCGTGCCGCTACATAATGTCTGCAATTACGCATCGATTCACGTCGGAAAAGCATTCTCTCTATGTTGCCAAGGCGGGTTGACTTTGATTCCTGGAGGATGGCATCGGTTACAGTAGGTATCATGATTTTATTATACAAACGTCGTCTGACACATATCTGCGACATTTTATAAATGCCGCATAAACTTAATCGGTGTTTAAACCCGTCTTGTTTTCGTATGTGATACCTATTTCACGTCGGCGAAAAGTTATCAGACCCTTTTTAGCAATGATTTAGTTTGAGCACTGGGTATGAATCTGACCTTCAATTGCGACCGTAAGTGGCCCATCTGTGTTATTCCAGACAAAATAAAATGCATCTATATCTAAACCAGATTGACTCCGCTCAAAAGTCCTACAAATCTCTCCCCATCATCTCAAAATTTGCATCCCATCGTGTTCGTTTAAATCGAATCCTGTCGCGCCCTGTACTGTGGCTTCTACCGAACAATATCCGAGCACCCTGTACAGCGTTAATTAAGAAACAATTAACTGTCAGTGGTAAATAATGTCTCGCCTTTGAAACTTTTGCTGGCAGCTGGGAACCAGATAACTTAGAACTGTTACCTTAGAAGTCGCCATCTTGAGGTCCTTCTGGTACTAACTTCGCAACAATCTATGCTCTTGTTAAATTGACTTTGTGTTTGAGTTTTCGCGTAGGGTAATTAATGAGCCGTGAATTTAGGTGTTGGTAATTAATTTTGAATTTTGATGTACCTACTTAAATCGATTTTAAGGAAGTGTATTTATAGCTATCCGTCGAAATGTAAAAGTATTTTTTTTATTTTTACCCCCGGCGTTAAAAGTTAAACATTTGTGTATCGGTATATCCGCGTGTTTGTACCTATGTCTGGCTAGGGCGTCACAGCACCCTAACTACCGTTACCGTTTACTAACCGTTTAACATCAGGAGAGCGATTTTCTAGTCTCGTCACTCAATTACATAAAAAAAAATAATAAAAAAAACTGCTCAATCGATTTTGATTTTTTTGCGTGATGTGTGAGTGACTTGAGAGTACTAAGTCTAAGGTATCATTCAAAGAAAAAGGGTTCAGCCATTTGAAGATTATCAGCTCTTTTCTATTCAGATGTTTTATTTTATTTTAAATTGAATAACTTCTGTAAAATTTATTTTTGATTTTAATTTGGTGAACAAACTAGTCTTTATTCAAATGAAAACTGAACCAATAACCACATTAACTTTAAGACCTACGAAAATTTCTCTCTCCCAATTTGAATTCGTACTAGATCTAGAATTTCGTCGAAATTGAATTCTGGAATTGTAAACGCGATTGGCTTAAAAGTTTTTCCCTTTTCGTAAAGAAAATGTCCGGTCATTTTTGCAAATGATACCGTTAGCACTGGAAACAAAGGATATTTAAGTTGTTAACTGTTTTGTTGTGAAAACGTTGTTTCTAGTTCGACGAAATTCGAGATGGAAAAATCCTTCGAACGAACGTAGCAGTAACTACTAATTATGAAAAATAAAAATGGAAGTTGAGTGAAAGGATAACAGTAAGTAGATAAAAAGTCATAAAGATAGAACACTAATTGTGTCAAAGGAAGGAAAGCAAGGAAATTATAAAACCACACACGTAGCTATGAAGCTAAGAAAGTTGCCCTAGTAACAATGGTTATTATTTGAATTAACTTTTAAATTTGATGTGGGCAAACCACACTCACACACTGTAGCCATGAGGGAAATAGGTATTCAAATAATAAATGTTGACTATTCTTTATGCTCATGTAACCGCGATTTCTGCTCGAAATGTAGAATGCAGATCTTTGTGACTCCCATCCGAACGTGCGAACTTTAATTCCATTGAAACTGGGCGGGCGTGAACGGCCATGTCTGAATTTTCCTACACCGCAGCCTCGTATATCAACGGGAATAAAAAGGAATAAAAAAGGCGTTTCACCGGCTAAAGTATATATTTTGGCGTATAATTGTTGGCCTGTTCTTTTGTGGTTACAATATCGTGGGCCTGGGAGCTTTATTTTTTATTTTGAGAGCTTCCGTGCGCGCCTTTATAATTTATTGTGACCTTAAGCTTTTAAACGTAAAGTTGGCGCCAGTGTTAAGTAATCTTGGTGTAGCTTTAACTACGATGATTAATTACAAAGGAAGACTTTTAATTCACACTTACTACTGTAACTAATTACATAAAGCAAAGCAAAACTTATAAATATGTCGAGTTTAAAAAGGGCAGGTTTTAGGCTATTTGGAATATAAAACAGGATAAGTATAATACATTCGTAGGTATCAACTTTATTTCACAATCCGAATTTCCTTTACACCTGATTAATATTTCTGGAAGTAATTTTATCCTGAAACCCACTTCTTGTCAATCAAGCCTGCCATAGAACTACCGATTTTCCTGAATTCCATGAAAGGAATTGAAACGAATACTTCTCCAGATAAAAAAAATAGACCGACTTCACACGAGTTCTTATAAAAAATTGACCCAGGCTTTTCTAAAATAAGCCCTTTTCGAACCAACTTCATTTATAGGTAATGACCGACCCATCAACTTTCCAAGTTGTGGGTCCTTTAGAGCCTTTAATCTCGTTTCTGAAAAATTACTTTCAGCAAGAGCGGTTTTTTTAACAAAAGTTTGGTGTTTTGATAACAGCAGCATAAATCAGATGGGTAGAATAAAGAATTTATGCTTGCCACAATCTAAATAGCGGGTTGTAACGAAATAGCGGTGCAAAGAAAATTCAATCTCCGAAGAAGATTTTTCAAATGATAAAAAGATAAACGTGTCTGAGTGATACAAATTGATAAAGAGCTTTTATTACCTACAGCTTAATATGGCGCGTTCAATTCTTAAAACTAAAACACTACAAAGATATTATTATGTCAGTTGGTAGGTAGGTATTTATTAGTCTCATTGACATAATATTTTATGTGTAGAATGGGTTTTGTCATAATTTTATTTATGAACTGATTCTCCATACCAAATTGATTTCATTAATATGCAGACGATCCATCTCAATTTGATTGAAGCAAGAAAATTAGGTTAAGCCTATTTTACGCGCCTATAAACACGAGTAACAACCGGCGTCGGCAGCCTTGCTCGCTCTGGCTTGTTTGATCGCTATGGACAAGAATCCACTTAAGTGATTTGTTTGTTTTTTCTCTCTTTCCAAGTTGGACAATTATATTTTATTGGGGAGTGGGAAAAGTTGCGAATTGCATTTGTTGCTGGAGGTTTTGTTTGTAGTCTTTTTGTCGGGCGCGCTTCAGTTTCATTCACGATTTTTCAGTTTTTCGTTTCTTTGTCGCGATTAAACCTATATTTTATTCTAGTAGATGACCCGGTGAACTTTGTACAAGTTAAATTGTTGTACTTGTTTTAATATTGCATTATAGATTTTTTTAATTGAAGTGAACAAAAATGAAAATAAAGCGGTCAAACCATTGCGAGATTAACACAGACTAACTTTTTGCATAGAAGATTTATATGTGGCTTTAAAATATAAACTTAGGTTCATTCTTTGGGTATTCGTCTTTCAGGTTCAGTAACAATATACCTATCAGTGTAATGTGTGATTTCATCAAGGTAAAATTTTCATAACTTATTATTCACCTTTCACATCACTTCGGGTTTTTCGACCACAATCGATTAATAACTCTCCAAAAATCCAATTAAAAGGGATGAGATAAGGACGGCGAGCGCTAGAAATCTTATAACTTATTAATATTAATGAAGCTTACCCTGGGCAAGGTGTCGCAAATGATTTACACCTTAATTGTTATTAATGGATCTCTTTGAACGTTCAGATTCGTTACTGATTGGAAATATTCTTGGTAGATATCGATTTTCAGGTACGAGAAAATATCGAATGATTTTCAAACGAATTTGTTTAGTAAAATAGTACTATTGAAATAATTATAACTACTTTAAAACAACTTATATTATCTACTTATTACTAAAAAAAAAGTAAGTTCGTATAGACAAGGGCCCTGGTGTCAGAAATTTTAGTTTCTTAATTTTTTAATAAAATTTTTCGAGTTGATGATATATTATAAATCAAGCCTATTTGCCCACGAGGGTCTAAATAATGAATAGGAGAAAAATCGACGCAAAAATCAGGTGACCCGCTAAACTTAATTTTTGTGTCTATAATCTAGTTTGCCTTCGGACCTAGGAAAAAATATCAGAGCCAAAATGATATAAGTTTTTCAGAACGCTCCGTGGAAATTCTGATTTCATTTTATTTTACCAAAAAATATATCGTGAAAACTATTATTGTTAACAGAACCGACCCCACGTAAGTGGGATAAGGGTAGGCAGATGATGATGATGATGATGAGAACATATCGTGAACTAGCTTTGTACTGTACTCATTGTCCTTCAGCGACCTTTTTTTAGGAGATAATGAAGACTTTTCAAGGCATGAGCCAAGTATCGGTATTCCAAATTGTATCCAAATAAGTATAGTAGTTGTGGAGAAACGCAACTACTATACTTCAAACATGAACAAACAGACACGCATACTTTCTCATTTTTAATATTAGTAGGATAGGATATTATATAATATATTATTATAATAATATATATAAATATATATATATACATTATATATTATAATAATAAGTGTTATAAGCACGTTTCAAGGAAACGTCGCAAAAAGCCGATTAGACCACAATTTATTTTTACCTACGATTATTTTATAAATAAACCAACCAATTAACTCAATTATATTCTAAACCTCCTTAATTGAAATGAATTAATTTATGTTGAATCATCTTAAGGTATTATTGTTTTCTTAATAATAGAGCTTATTATAAATATTCAAAACTACTCCGGATCAAGTTAAAAGTTAGTTAAAAGTATCAGCTGTACTTAATGAAGTGGTTTTAGTAAAATATTAATTTTCTAGAACGCTTCGGCCGTCTGAAAAGTTTCCAATTTGACAAAAACATTTAACTTTTAAATGCTTTATATTTGAATTTAAGTATATTTTTGTGTCAAGTAAATTGAAATATCATAATTTGCATTGAATTAAAACCATTATAAAGTTAAATAGATGAGTACGAGCCCTTTTCAGCATAACATACCTAACCTTTCTTTATAACGTTGTATTTGTCTGTTTATAAAATGGGCTTGTGAAGGTACCATAGATGTAAATATCATTGTCTAAAATAAACAACTTCATCGCATCTTATTTGGAAAAATGTTAGCCAATAAAACCAAAACTTATTTTCACCTTTACCCGGATAAACAAAATAAATAAAACGGCCAAACTTACGGCGAAATCGTATTTGCGTTGTACATTTTGCCAAAACTACGAAAAATCATTGAGATCTGCAATATTTGCATGGGGTGTGGGATAACTCCACGGACTTTATTCAATATAGAATGGCCACATTTTTAGTAGGTACCTACTTTTTTTTTAATTTAAAATTTATTTCAAAATTGATACGTGATATCAGCACTTTTATATCATCACCAGACCACGATCCTTGCTTTGCCTGCTTGCTGCTTGGTTAATGTTGAAGAAATAAAGTTTGACATTTCAACTTTGCCTAGCTCCACATAGCTCCGGTAAATTGGCCCAGGAAAGTACCTACTTTGTTTTTTTATAAGTACTCTCTATAGAATTCTAGAACAAATGATAATTCATTTCCATCAATCGAGGTTAACTTCAAAATTCATTTTCCGCCTTGAAAATAATTGCAGCAATATAGCAGTTCAAAGCAACTGTTATGGCAAAGCATGGCCATTCTACTACGCTCCAATTCCAAGACCATCCCGGGCACAAAATATTGCCTATCCGCCCTACATTTGAAAGGGTTCGTTGTCCAAACCCTTCCCTTTTTTAAGGGTAAGTTCGTAATGAAAACTAAGCTGAAACAATGGTAAAACTAAGGTTGGATAATTAAAACAGTTCATATAATTTTAAGGGGTCCGGGAAATTCAAAGCTTGACTGTAGGTAATCATAGAGAATTGGAGATTGTATTATTTTGATGATTTTCACCCATTTTAATAATAAAAATATATAACTACTGATACTGGTAAATCTTTTTTAAAATAGGGTAATATTTTAGACCTTTTTCGTACTCGTATCTAATGAAAACGTGTAAATGCTCTTTTCAAACTCAGTCACGGTAAGTCTCGAAACTTCTTTTGTTGACGTCGACAAAAACAAGAGTCGTAGTTTATATCTCTTCATCGCCATTGCTTATCATTACGTCACTGCATATTGACTACGGCATTGATATAACTAATGCGAATGTATGGGAATTGGGGATATGTTTATGTGTGTACTTTTATTAGCACTTCCTCTGTTATTACGGAACTGCTACCCTATCGGTTAATTTCCGAAATTCGAGGATTGAGCTTCAGGTTGTCGTCAAAATTTGCTGGTACCAATTTTATGTCAAAACATGCAATTTAATTCAATTATCGGGCTTCAAAATGAGGAAGTTCGAAAATTGAAGATCAGAGTGACTTCATCTTGGGCTTGAGGAAAGCCAGTTTGATCCATTTAGAATTGTATGCCAGAATCGAATAAATTAAGTTGATATTGTCGCGGATCTAAATGAAATTCGATATGGAGGCAGCATAAATAAAGTAAAAAAAGGCAGTATAGTACTTTTTAGGCCCACTTATTATTTTTTAGGAAAACATACATTCAGGATGAATATAACGGGTTATCACAAACGCCTGCGTTACTTTGAGATGTACGAGTATTTCGGTCCACAGTAAACTTCAGTAAACTCTTAGCATTGAATGTCTCATTTCCACATCCGCCATCCCACATCACCCATCCAATAGCAAGCTAACCGGAAGTACCGCGTATTTTTCACATTAAACTGGCAGCGTTTCCGCAATAAATAGAAGAATTTCCATTCATATGTGTCCCCCTGGTACTGCCGATACAATCCCACGTAATGTATGTATGGCCAATTTATATTTTTTATTACATCAATCATTTATGGTTGTATGGGAATAATGGTGCGGTGAGAGCTGTTATTGATGTCAAGGGCGACATCTGCAGCTAATTTTATTTGGTTATGGTAATTTAATTGTTATTTTTGGAACTGCCTCACTGCCGTGGATTTGCTATAAAATGAGTTAAAAGAGAAATGGTCCAATGTAAGTCAATCCTTTTCTTGATTAGTAGGTATACCTAATATAGAATAGACAGGGTTCAAGTTCTATTGGACCCTGCTTTAAACAAAAGCACGGTAGCTCGATTTCCATCCACATAACACATGAAAATCGCACATCTCGTTTCAAACTAATTTTTATAGTATCTTATTCATTCTAAGGTCGCCTAGAATAGACAGGTTTTAGCGATAAGGCCGCCAGTTATTGCACTAGTTTTAAACGATTCTTTTTCTGCTTGTAATTTCTTTGCAATCGACCTGCAAAATGTAGAACGAGCTCCCACCGGCGGTTCCTGAGTAACTACAACATTTGGATCTTCAAAAGGGCTTTAAGTATTTAAAGGTTAGCAAAGGAAGCAATATAACTGTGACGCTTTTGGTGTTACAAGTATCCACAGGCGACGATGATTGCTTACCATCAGGTAACCCTTTACTCTGCTTGCCAAAGGCATAAAAATACCAAATCTATCTCGAAATTGCAACCAAGACCGATTTATCTACGGTATTTAGCTACAAGATACAAGATCAATACTTGTTTATTCTCGTACATTGTTACACTACTCTAGCGCTTTGCCGGCGGTTTTATTTTCGAAATCGGTGTTCAGTGTTGAACAGTTTTATGTTCGGTTTCGCATTTCAATTTAAACGCAGTAGGGATCCAGGCTAACCATTTTGTTTACTAGAAGTTTCAACTATAAACTTATTTCATCATGTCATGACTTCATTATTATACCTTTGACCTACAACTACTTTGTAGAGGAAACAATACAAAATAAGTCTTGGCTTACAATACGTATACTAAAAAGCACCCGCCTGAGGAAGTTTAAAAAGAGCCTTTGGTCAAAACAAATAGATAGATAGATAGAAGACTAGACTAGATAGAACTCTTTATTGTAAACTCTTTGTTGTTAAATACTTACTTTAGCTAATCGTGAAATCGAAAGTTCGAGTGTCATTATTGAAGATAAGTGACAGAGGCGTCTCTAGCCCATGTAGCGCCCGTGTGCAAACATTACCCGAGCGCCCCCTAGTAAGCGCGTGCGCGTGGTCAAAATGGAATGGATACAAAGTACAAGTAACAGCACATCAATTTGCCACAAACTGTCAAATTTCTCCAATGGATAAAAAATCTAAAATCTATGCAGCCCCCGCTCACTTATATTCATTTTTACCTTTATCATCTATATTAGGGGTCGGCAACCTTTTGGCAGACGCGGGCCGCATAGTGACAATTTCAAATAGTGGCGGGCCGCATTTGTTCATTAATCAAATAAAAACGTGTTTTTTTTTTTAATAAACTAAATACATAATTCAATTTTGGAGAGCTTTGTGAATCAAGTACCCACATCACAGTGCTTGATTAAGTAACTTCAAATCTCATAGGAGTTTTTATTAATCGGCATTTGGATGTTATGCGCAGCAAGTTTAAAAGGACAAATAAATAAATGCGCGAGCGCAGCGAGCGCGAAACTTTTCGAGATGGTTCATTAATTCAAAACATAGAATTTTCACGAATTAAACTTATAACACAAATTAAACACCATGAATACGCGAGCGCATCGAGCGCGAAAATTTGAAATTTATAAATCAATTTACGATAGATTTAACGAAAATTACACAACACTCGCGTCGGGTAAAAAACTTAAGATATTTTCAATCAATTCGGAAATAGTTGTGGCCTTTATAAAATAATAGTAATACGCGAATGAAGCGAGCACAGAGATTTTAAGATCTTTTGTCTTTAGGACGGGCTATTACATATCGGTGTGTATTTAATAGATATCAGAAATCAAGAATACGCGAGCGCAGCGAGCGCGAAATTTTGAGCTATATTCTGTCATTTTGAAACTAAAATTCACGCGCTAGGTCATACGAAACACTAAATAATAAAGATGTGGAAATGATTTAAGACGTATTTTTAGCAATTCAGAATATATTTATTATACAAGAGGCTGTTTACAAACGAAATTATACTTAGTAATGCGTAAACAGAGCTGAAATAATGCATCCATCGCTGTTCTTTCTGTATTAAGCTTATTTATTAAAATAAAACCGTTGAAATTTGACACATCAATTAACTCTGTTTTGGATAGCTTTGTGTATTAAGTTTTGATTTAAAAATTGAAAAATAAAAATATTTTTGCAAAAATTTGCTCTGCCCAAAAACAGTATTCGATTAATAAGCGGAAACTACAAAAAGCCTTTGTATGTCGTACGCAGCATGTCTAAAAGCACAAATAATCATATTAGGTAATAAAAAATTATTAAGCATTTGTGATCAATTCAGAACATATCGATCATATTTGACAAGCTATGCACTGCACAACGGGAATTAAACAACAAGAAAACGCGAGCGCAGCGAGCGCAAAAAATTGGGACGTTTTTAGAAATTTAGGACAGGCTGTTTACAAAGGAAACTACTTAAGGAAACTACTACTAAGTCTTACTCCGCGCTCTGGGTATTGGTCGAGTTGATATGGACATGACTGAACTTGTACTATTATTTATTCCGTGGTCAAAGTTTAGTAAATGATGAGATGTCTATTCGTCTGTAAAGTGTGAATTTGGCGCCCCCTGAACTTGACGCCTCGCCCCCCCCCCCCCCCCCTAGATCCGGGGCTGAGCTACAGATGCTATACAAAATGTATGCAGAGCGGAGCTCTTTTTACGTTGGTCATTGAAAGTGCCGCGACCGCGCGGCCAACGCGCCCGCCGTGTAGGGCTCCGTAGCGAGCGGCGCTCGGCGCCCCCTAGGACCGCTGCGCCCGTGTGCAACGCACACCCTGCACAATAGGTAGACGCCGCTGATAAGTGACAACCTCAAATCCTACTAATATTATAAACGCGAAAGTTTGTGAGTATGTTTGTTGCTCTTTCACGCAAAAACACGGATAAACAGATTTACATGAAATTTGGAATGAAGGTTGGTCATGGTCTGGATTAACACATAGGCTACTTTTATCTTTTTTTTTTCTTTTTTTTTTTTTTTGCTTATAAGCCAGAGGTCCCGGGTTCGATTCCCGGTCGGGCAGATGTTTGAATGATGAATTTAAATATCTGTTCTGGGTCTGGGTGTTAGTTGTCCTTGTCTTTGTGTATGTTCCATGGCATCCCCGACACAGGAATTTATCCTAGTGGGGAGCTATGAGTGTGAAACGCTATGAGTGTGAAACGTTATCCCGGAAATCGCCGGTAAAACTGCGGGGCGCAGCCAGTATGAAATAATTACAGAATTTTTTCACAGCAGAAATAAATACATTAGCTGTTACTGCGGCCCCTGTTATTCTACTGGTATTGTTAATTTTATCGAGACAAAAAATCTATGCGTTAATCCAGGGCATAAGCTACTTCCATGCCGAATTTCGTTCAAGTCCGTCTAGCCGTTACATCGAGAACGAGTAACAAACATGCGTGCACAAACACATCATCGTACTTTTTGGTGATATCAGTATGCTCCGTACTTTAGATGAATTCATCGGAATTTTGATGAATTGTGTGAAGTGAAGTGAATTCATCGTTCTTTTAGCGGAATTTAGATGAACATTTTTCTCAGTGTGATTATATACAATATGTCCGGTTTCCGATGTCCGATACTTTAAGGGGTTAAAATGCAATTAATTTTATCGACAAATCACGGATTTTTTTTTAGTTTTCTCCATCAATAAAAAAATGGCAGCACTTTAAAAAAAATTGTTAGCGAAGCATAGGTGCTTGTATTAATTTAACAATATCTACCAAAGTAGAAGACTTACAAACACAAAAGTGGTCTCAAATGTTAGTTAATAGTGTAGACAATAAATCTAGATTCAAATTTTAATTTTTTAATGTTTTAGTAGTATTAAAAATAATTTTTGAAAAAAATAAATTGGACAACAAATTGATGTTTTTTTCAGATTATTAGTTTTAAAAAAAAACCAATGTGTCAACCAATTTTATTTATTAATTTTTTTAATAATACAGCATATTTGCTATAAATGTACATTTAAATCTTAACTGTGAGTTAGATAGTTTAGGAGATATGACAGTGTAAACATACGTACTTGAAAAGCGCGCGGCGCGCATAAATAATAAAATAAGAGATAATGAGAAAAATAAAAAAAAATCCGTGATTTGTCGATAAAATTAATTGCATTTTAACCCCTTAAAGTATCGGACATCGGAAACCGGACATATTGTATAACGAGTACAGTGGCAAGACAGTAAATAGACATACTCGTCCGAGCACACAAATCATGGTACAAGTGACTGTCTCGCTTCGTCAAAATGTTTATACAAACTGAGCACTCGGCCGAGGGCGCTGTCTCGCCACTGTACTTGTTACGTGTAATCAACCTATTAGCATTTATAAAATTGGCGTTATATTTATCACTTTATTATATCTGCCTATATGTTATTACATCTTTAATTCTTTTTATCGCCCTTTTATTGTTTTACCTACGGAACTTTTAGCCAAACTTACTAAACGTTAGGTAGATGTAAACATTTTATTATTTAGTCTCGGAAAACATCACAACTCACAAGGTAATAACGATTCCTTCCCAGCGTGACGCCGACAAATAGTCGCGCCGAATACAGATACTATTACGATACTAGCTGTACCCCTGCGGTTTCGCCCGCATTTTCCGAGATAAAAAGCCTATACTCGTATGTTATGAGTTGATAGCACGTAACGAGTACATTGGCGAGACGGTAACCTCAGCCGATTATTCGGTTCGTATAAACAGTTTTGACGAGGCGAGGCAGTCACTTCAGCCATGATTTATTTGCTCGGCCGAGTAGGTAACCCATTTACTGTCTCGCCACTGTACTCGTTACAATGTTAATAACCAATAAATCCAGGGTATATCACACCACTACTTTCACACCACATACAAACAACATACCCGACTGCCGCTTTTGTTTGTTTTTTAACCGACTTCAAAAAAGGAGGAGGTTATCAATTCGACTTTATGTTTTTTTTTTTTTTTATGTTTGTTACCTCATAACTTTTGACTGGGTGAATCGATTTTGACGATTCGTTTTTTATTAGAAAGCTGACCCATTTGGTCCCATTTCAATTTAGTCCAGTTCTGATAATGGTATCCATGAGAAAACCATATAAGTCTTAAATTTGCATTAAGCCGTTTCCAGATATGTATCATTTGCGCGATCCGATCACCGTATCCGTATCGCTGACGCGTATCATGATCGCATATGTGGACGGGTGATGGGTGACCCATGTATCATTTGCCCGGTGATCGGATCGGGCAAATGATACACATCTTTTTTTTTTTTTTTTTTTGGGGGGTGGGAAATCATCAAATGACCCCTCCCACTCTTTGGGCAGAGCGGAAGGGAGTGTCAGACTTCTACTGACCAAAAACCACCCATGTTCCTTCTACGCCCTTGTGACGCCGAGGCCGCGGTAACTTCTACCCGCAGCCCCGACGGGCATGGGCCCTTTCGGGCCCCTTCCATGTTGCTGACATCTCTTTGAGGCGCGCGTGGAACACGAACGCGCCGTCGACACGGCCTGTGTCGTCATAAGACGGACGGACAGCGAGCTAGCCCAATAGCTCACCTTCCACAGGCCCGCGTCTACGGTGGCCGGAGGTCGTCACGTGACCCCCGACGCCCGGAGCGCCTCCCACGGCGGCGGCTGGGACGAGAGGTTCTCTCCCTCTCACGTTCCGCCACCTCCTTCGCTAGCATCACTGCTTCGCAGAAGGAGGCGACGGCGTCCCATTCCTCCTCGCCCCGGACCATGGCTTAAATGATACACATCTGGACCCGGCTTTAAGTAGGTACATGCGCGACAAATAGATGAATAACTCAATAGTCGGTCTTTTGAAGTCGGTTTTTGTTTTTTGTTTTGTAAAAATAATGTTCTTGTTATTAGCTATCAATGTCAATCAAGCAAACGGGCCCCCTGACAGTAAGTAGCCGGTGAATAACTGTAGCACCGAAGGCTTCACGGTTACGTTGAGCAACAAACATTCAAACATCCAAACTTTAGACATTTATATTAGTACTAGCTGCACCCCGTGGTTTTAAGCGCATTTTTCGGGATAAAAAGTAGCCTATATGTTAATTTAGGCTATGAGCTATCTTCATACCTTTCATCTATACCTACATCCGTTCATCAGTTTTAGAGTAATAGAGTAAAAAAACATCCATACATACTCACAAACTTTGGCGTTTATAATATTAGTAAGGAAGTAAGATTACGATATTAGTATCAAATCGTAAATGTACCGTAGTTATAAATATAGCCAACTGTGGTTATTGGACAAAATATCTGAAGCGTGAAATATGAAAACGTCGTAAGTGTGAACCGTTGTTACAGTAATATAACAAGTGATATATGGCATAATGGGAGCCGGCGGTAGGTAATAAAATAATAAATAGGAACCCCAAATGTTTTGTAGATAGTACTTACAGGTCTAGAAGACATTATTTTCTGAGAGAGATAGTATATTATTTGTCAACCAATTTTAAAGATAATTTATTAAAATAAAATCGGTTAATAACTGAAGTCAAAATAAGTGCAGATTGATTCTAGATCAAGTAACACTGTTCAACACTGATCTTATAATAACCATGATCTGAGATTCACTCTTATTTACTTACATTTTAGTTTATATTATTTGTTCCTCAAAAAACACAAATTATGGCGCAAGTTTGTCAGTGAGGATTAGGTTTTAGGAGTACCAAGCATACACCTTGTAAAACAGCTACCTTACCTTATTTTTACAAAACAAAAAACAAAAACCGACTTCAAAAGACCGACTATTGAGTTATTCATCTATTTGTCGCGCACGTACTTAATGCAAATTTAAGACTTATATGGTTTTCTCATGGATACCATTATCAGAACTGGACTAAATTGAAATGGGACCAAATGGGAAGCGTCAGCTTTCTAATAAAAAAAGAATCATCAAAATCGATTCACCCAGTCAAAAGTTATGAGGTAACAAACATAAAAAAAAAAAAAAAACATACAGACGAATTGATAACCTCCTCCTTTTTTGAAGTCGGTTAAAAACAGCTTACCCTGGATTTTTGGTCCCATAAAACAATAACCTTTTCTATAGGACAGCCGAGAAAACCCCGTCCTGTCTCTATTTATAATATTTTGTTTCCATTTGCTCATTATCCTTACTACAGTTTTCACCAAACTCATCTAAGCAAGAATCTCGAGTTAATTGTTGCCGAAATATATGATGCGATCGCGCTACTCTGTCTTACCCTAAGCCGTTAGCTAAAGTTATGCCTACACGTTTTAATATGCTGTTGATTTTGTTTACGCACGTTAACGAGACCTCCCTAATGGCTAGGGCTGTCCGTAACACTCGTAAATAACTGAATAACACTTAGTGTTGGAAAGTGAACGTTTTAGAGGCATCCCTGCGGCAGGGCCAGCAATTAAGGCCGTTTTGGCTGCTCGGTCAAGTAGTTTTACAGTCTTGGCGACTCGAATTTTGATGGCAGCTTCGGGTGTGTTTTTAGTGTGTGGTGAACATTAAATTGTGACAACTACTTTAGAATCCCGGTTTGCATATAAACGAAAATGGGATGATGTGGGCAAGATTTTCATAAGGAAGTTTTGTTAGTAAATGAGAGTTTAATTTTGAGCCAAAAAGTTGTTTCTGTTTTCTGTTCGCTGTTTTGTTGTTTCTAAGGATTTGAAAAGGCGTATAAAAAGAAAATCCCGGTTGAACATAGAGATTTGAAGGCATTTGGTCAACAATGCAAAAGTACATTATGGTAGAAGAAAACTATTTCGGTTAAGGTTTCTTTTTATTTTATAGTAACGCTCAATCATACTGGTAGAAAGACGGTTCGTGCGGGGGGGGGGGGGGGGGGGGTAAGTATGTATTTTGAACTACTAAGTACCTACTTTAGATTTTTTGCTCTTGAAAACTATACGTTTTGTTACTAATGGGTTAACTAATAAATACAATGTATGGTCCCCGTAGTCTCCTACATTACACTATTATATACAGGGTTATTGGTTATTGAATCTATTCATTCTAGTAGGTCATAAAAAAGGGGTTTTTAAATAAATAAAACATTAAATTTAAATTTATTTTTTCTCAGAAATGGTTAATTTTTGCATAAGGGTTTATGTGATCTTTGTTGATAATAGCCCGGGTAGGTATAAGCTACAAGAAGAAATAGGTTCAATAAGCAGTAACCCTGCGTAATTTTAGAAGTTAAAAGTACATAAAACATACAAAGTTACATGCAACGACCGCGCCCTGCAGTGCGAGAGTTCGGTCATTTTGTTTTAATATCCCTTCAGATTTTCAATTTCTCTCAAAGAACTATAAAATGCAGGCTGCACAAAGTTACATTAAATGGTTTCAAAGTGATTCTAACGGCTTAACGCTCGGCTATGATTCAAAAAGCTGTCACTTAAGCGTCTCGTTAAAAGTTCTCAAAGTTTCAACACGATAGTTTAAACTCTAAAACGGATATTAAGTTTAAGAAACACTGGAGCGTTGGTTTCAGTAACCTCTGTACCAAGCAGACAGAAACTAATTGATATTGCTATAAATTTTGTAAACTGTTAATGAAGTCAATTTCGTTATTGAAAACGTTCTATTCTAAATAGGTAAAGAATTTAAATCTAAATAAATTTAATTTGAGAATTTTTCGAATATGGAATAATAAGTGACTGCTCCAAACGTTTCAAAACCTGTTTAGGCTAAGCGTACCTGCACAGGTGCGTTTAGCCTAAACGTTAGCCTAAGTGGTGATACAAACAGAAGAATGCTCTTCTCTTCTTGTTTGTATCACCACTCAACCTTTATAAAATTTCTCACGAAAAGAGTGCACCTCGAAACGACCATAGAATTCTTCTCATCTCAGAAAATGCAAGAAAAAAAATGCATCTCGAAAATGATCATACAGTTCTTTTTACCTCAGAAAACTCAAAATACTTGAAAAATTATAAACACAAGAACATTATTTTTACAAAACAAAAAACAAAAACCGACTTCAAAAGACCGACTATTGAGTTATTCATCTATTTGTCGCGCACGTACTTAATGCAAATTTTAGACTTACGTGGTTTTCTCATGGATACCATTATCAGAACTGGACTAAATTGAAATTGAAATGAAAAAAAATAATAATCTTAGTAATTTATTTTAAGCCGATTAATCTCGGAAGTCTCAAAAATCTTCGTAATAGAATATAAGGTGAATGACAGCCTTATTTTCCTTCTCGAAATCGTTTTACACAAATGTTAGGCTCATTTTCGTACTTCACAGCTAATCTCAGTTCAATGGAGCAGTAAAGATTGTTAAATATGGCTTTCGGAAACGATTTTACATTTTTCTTCGGCTTGTAAAACGTAAATCATTTTACTGGGAGTATGAAAATTTGGGAAGTTAATGCGCTGTCGATTCAAGTGTTATTTGTTTTAAAATTTAAAAAGTATTCTAAATTTCTCTACTACAAATAAATCAGCATGTTTTTACGAGGCCATCGATGACGGATACTTAAGGGAGATAACATACTCGTAAACGCAAATTCTGAGAAACCGCAATTTTTGTACCTAACGCAAAATATTTACAGTAGCTATTTAAATTACACAGTATTTTTCATAGTAGCTGATGAGTAAGTTTCATCAAAAAGTAAAGTGGGTTTTGATCCCTAAGGCATTCACTGCGTCGTTGTGGCCATTGCCTTACATCGTTTCGCTTTCACCGCACCACCTGCTTTTATGAGCTAGACTTTAAACTCGAGTACTAATTCACTTTTATATCAACCGTGCGTGGTACAGTTTTCAGACCGTGAAATAAGTATTAAAATTTAATGGACTCGTAGCTCGGTCCGTAGCAATGACCGTAGCAATGCTACAGCCAGTGCTACGAGCTACCTTTAATTCTTGATGATTAAAGATAGGAAAGTATCTACCTTCTCTATCGCTTACAGCCCAAGCATTTGACTATTAGCTATTCTAAAGTGAAGTGAGGAAATGGTAAAATAAACGAGCAGCCTAGCCAAGAACGAGAACTAGCTCTCAAACAATGTTGTATCCCTCTTTACAAGAGGGATTCAAGCTAGCATTAAATAACTTATTTTAATTCAACAAAATTGATTTAAGGAAAAAATTAAAAAGAATGGATTCTTCATAATTTTTCTTCAATTTGTTTAAAACGTTAATCATACTTACGTAAAAAGACGTTCCAGACCAGAACTAAAACATACGAAATACGCATATCTGTGATTTTTTTAATTTTCCGTAAAACATACGATATTAAATCCGTGCTCTGAACTCAATAAGCTCAATACTTAGGATTCGGACAATGAAAAAACGATCAAATAAGGTTAACGTCGTCTCAAAGACAGCCTAGAGACTCTCAAAAAAATCAGCAAATAAAGCGAGGTTCGGGCTATCAACTAGATTCACATAAGCCCTCTAGAGCTGCGAAAAAGCCCTATCTCTTGTGACGGATTGGTTTCAAGTACGGACGTATTTTATTCAAAAGAAAGAATAGGTAATGAAAATACATGAGCAAATGAAGAGCGACTTGTATTGTTTTCCTGTTGTAGACAAAATTTCGGGCTTTTACCATAATTTGGTATGGAGTTTTGATGTAATTTTGCTTTGAAAATGACGTACTTTTGGTAATAACAAACAAAAATGTATATCTACGAGAATATTCACGTAGTCATATAAACAAGGTGTCATTATAACAAACAGCTCACGTGTAATTATAATAGAATGAGTTTATACGCAAAGTGACAATTTTCATAAACCCAAAACAGCTTTTATAGTAAAAACCAATTGTTAAGCTAAAAGTACATGGACTTAACACGTTTATGAGATTGGTGCAAGACGTGGAGATTACACAATTTATACAAGGCAGAAAGGCACAGAAGTACGAGAAAATCGAGCATAGCTTATGGAGATAGTATATAAAGATGAAATAAATACATATATCTTCTTCTTAATATATATAAATTACGTGTCACGTTGTTTGTCCGCTATAGACTCCTAAACTACTTAACCGATTTCAATCAAATTTGCACACCGTGTGCAGTTCGATCGTTAGGAGATAGGATAGCTCACATCTCAATTTATAGTAAAAAAACATGAAAAATTAGAAAATTTAAAATAACTTTAGCGCTTTGGACAATGTAAACTTTTTTAATGTAACTTTTTACATTTGACATAGAATTGACGCAATGGCTTTTGACAGGACAACGTCTGTCGAGTCATAGTGTATATATACCTATTATAGTTATAGCAACGAAATTTTGTTTTTCTTTTGTTCATATTCAATTTTTTTTTTTACAATAGAGGGTCTTTGTTATAATGTATGCTTAAAGTTAATCATTGCTTTATTTATTATCTTTATTAACAAGTAAGTAAATTTTTCAAAGTTTAGTTACTACTGCGCACTATATTTTTTATATTGCGCATAAATGATTTTTTCCAACCTAAGGCAAAAATAGTGTTCTTTCTTTTTAAATATTTAGTATGCTTGTGTGTACGAGTTTAGGTATATTTTTGTTTTAAATAAATATTTGTCTATTGTCTAAGAAACAGCGCTTATAAGTAAGACTCTTTAACTTAACATAGCTCCAAACAGCTCTGAAAGACTGATAGAGGTTAAACATACATAGAAGTTAAACACATTCACATGCTTGAATCATTGTGTGTTCCAACTTTGAACTCGATCAAGGAAAGTCCTCTATTTTTGTAAACACCGAAAACAAGTAGAAACTTAACAAAATTTTAGTATCGAGTGATCGCCCGCATCTATTCTGAAGCAAACAAACGCTGACATCAAAGTATTGTCTGTTTGCTACAAAGTTTGGCGAACCGAGTTGATGAAGGGGTTTCAGTCGCGGTCGAGATAGCTAAACTAAAGTTACATAACAAAGAACATACTTGTAAGTTGTAACAGTTGTAAATTTTAGTTATCAGGTCAGGCCAGTTTCAGGGCAAATAGGAGATTAAATATCTTACTAATATTATAAAGGTGAAAGTATGTATGTTTGTCACTAATTAACGCTGAAACGGCTGAACGGATTTACATGAAATTTGGTATGAAGGTCGTTCATGGTCTGGATGAACACATAGGGTACTTTTATCTCGGAAAAAGCGGGTGAAACCACGGGGCGCAGCTAGTGTCTTATATATCAGGGTAACGAGAGCAGTGCTGTGCCGCGCAGGGTCTTGAATTTTAAGAGCTCAAAATTCTGGGTGGCGCTGATCTGTTATGGACAAACGTGACATTTGACATCAGGCGAGCGATTTGCTGGTATCGTCACTCAATTGCACAAAAAACTAGAGTTGATCGAGTATATAACATTGATAGTAAATAAGCCAACAATATTGTATACAGACGTCAGCTTGCTAGCATAGCTAGACTAGGTCATGAAAGAATAATGACATCTTGTTCCAATTTGGAGGAGACCTAACATTTGATCACCAATTTGCTTGCCTGTAAGCGACAACGATATACAATGGAAGGAGCTAGAATCTAGCATAAAAGATGTCTCGTTAGTAGTTCAGGAAACAAACTAAACGATCGAAAACGGGAGAACGGGAATGCAAACAAAGCGTAAGGGGGCAGTTAATCAATAGTAAGTGGTGAGATACGTACAGCGTAAAACAAATAAGGAAAACCAAATATATTTTCATTATGCCAGCGCTATAATTCCTTATGTTCGCAGCCTGTCACTGCTTGATATATTGCTGACTTCAGCCATAAAAGATTTTAGTAAGTTGATGGAGACCACATCCGCCTCGTAAAGTTACGTACCAACCTACTATAAAACTGGTTAGTCGTATGTCAGAGGATCCAGTACACAAACAACATTGGCGATTAAATAATCCGTTAAACTGCTTTACAGGGTTAAAAAATAAAGATTTAAAAAATCAGCTGTTCCAAAGAAAAATGGCCACAAAACAAAAAGTGACAGTGTCTCTACAAAATGCATGGAACAGCTGATAATTTTTTTCGCGAATTCAAAGTTGTTCTCATAGAAAAAGTTGTTCATAATGATGAAAACTATAAGCCTTTTCCTCATAGCCCTGTACAAACAGTCTTTACCTGTAATAAAAGGTGAGGACGTGCAAACTGCACTTTTTATAGCGGGTCTCATAATCCAACGACAACATATCGTACACGCGATACAACGACGGGTCCATTGGCATGTAACGTAACCTTTATGAGCGGGGCACGCGTTGGTGGACAGCACTAATTACTCGGCTGCGGTCATCAGTTCTCGTGTTGATGTTGCGATCGCTGTATCACGACTAAACGGAACGATTATACCACTTTCAATGATGTTAAGTTGTTGTGATGTGATTAAGTTGTTGTTATAAATGAAAGTGGTTTTATTTTAAAAGAAAATGATTAAAAAAAATTATTCATAGCTGCTTGTGCTTATAGTTGGAGTGAGAGATGAAAACTGCGTGACAAGAAAGCTAGACCATAATGTTATTTTGATGAAGAGAAAAACCTAACAATAGTTTTTAAAACCGTTCCCTAACTCTTGGAAAAGATCTGGCCAAGACTGGCTTGGAAGAGTGACTCGTTTTAAGTGTATTAATTGAGCTACAATGTCGTCATCGTACCTAAATTATTATCAACTAATTAATTGACCTTCTAAATTTTCTTCTTATATTTCTAGGTAATGAAAACTACGGACCATAAACTTAAGCTTACTTCCGCTTCTATTCATCCCTTTGTAAGGCGTCTATTCGAACCTAAAGTTAGGTATATAATATAGATCCCGCCCCTAGTTTTGTTTCAGACCACTGAACAGGATTCAAAGTACTTCCGAATCGGCTGTGCAAATAAAGGATGTTTCTAATTGTCGGTGGCCACGCGACCGAACTAACTTCGGGCCGGATTAAAAAGCGTTAGAAGCGAGGCCTTTTTCCGACGAGGCTTAATTCTGGTACGGAAGCGTGATAGAGGGGATGCTCATTTGCAATGAGGCTCCGGATCTTTTTTAAAGTAAACGTAAAATGTTCTAAAAGAAAACTTTGAAACTTGCTGGTTGAAATTTATCACATAAATCGTTTCGCAGATTGTCTAGACTTTCATACTGCTGAACTTCTACGATACAATCCTCTCTAAACCACTATGTAGATTTATTAAAGAAAAAAATATACGATTCAGTAACGAGACGAGCAAATCGCTTGCATGACGTCACGTTTGCCCGTAACAGGTCTGCACCACCCTGAATTATTAAATGTCATTCTTAATTTGTGCAAGTTTATAATTATGGAGTTCCGAAACACGACAGCTATATCATAAAAGAAAATTTACAATACCATAGAAATCAGTAAAAAATATTTCAAAAATCGTCGTGTGATAAATTACCCCTGAAAACATAATACTCCTTTTTTGCGAATTGTGTAAAAGTAAATCATTCAAGCAAATAAATTCGTTATTCAAAATTAATTTCCGTGCGGCTGTACGTAGCGAATAAGTACCTCGCAAAAATGCGTGCGTAATTTGTCGGTGACAGTAAGGGCTGCATTTTTCACGAGATTCCCCTGGCTTACCGGATGACATATTTATTTACTCGGAACCGGCTCAGGAACAATGTAGCTTTTTAAATTAAAATAGGAGAGTGAGAAAATGGTTTACAGGCGACTTGGCTGCGTTTGTAAGATTCTTTTCATTTCAAGACAAATTCTTCTTAATGCTGCTCTGCGTAGATCCTCTATGAAATATTTTATTTGGGTTTATTTAGTCTATTTGTAGGTTGCATTTTCACTAATGACTTGCTATAATTTAGTCACTTATTGAAGTGTAGATACAGGGAACAAAGCGAATACCTATACTGAGAACGACCCGTTTAACGTTATTATGATAGCATTTAATATTTAACTACTCAGGGTGACGAGAGCAGTGTATTGTGACGTAATATTGTAGCTCAAAATTCTATGTTTCACTGAACACACAACACGTTGTGTTGATACGTTGTGTTGATAAGCAACACTTACCACCAAGCTACCGACTTGCTCCTCTCATCACTTAATTTCTTTCAAAATACACTATTAAAAAAAATTATACATAAGTGGCAAACAAGCGACGGAAGCACCGCCTATTAGTACCTATTATTGTAAGTGCTCTCTAGTTGTAGGTACAACTTCACAGTTCTTGAAACAGGATGCAAAACTCAGTAACACAGCTACTCAACCGAGGCAGGGCCGCATTTGCTCCCGACAGCCCGCATTGCTGTCAGCCTCACTAGTTATGAGCTGACTAATTTCGGCTTCAGGCAAGACAAACGAGAAGCTTGAGACTGACTGACTGAGAAACTGTTTGGGATTACTCAAGAATTCAGATTTTGCTTTACACTATAGTATTTAAAATAAAGAGGTATTTTTAATTTACGCGAAAGTTGGCAGTGCAGTTTCACATTGGAAATCAGCACAGTGCAAGTAACGCAGTATGCAACCTATAACTCCCACGATTCTAAAAACGCAGAATACATCTGGGTCACGCAGACCTGTAATGGGCAATCTTGACGTTTAACATCAAGCGAGCGATTCGCTTGTCTCGTTACTCAATTGCATAAAAAAACCTGCACTATATGCACTTTCACTTTTTAAATGAAGTGACAACAAGGGTAGTATGCAAATCTAACAACAGTAGTGTTTATCTCATCAGTTTCACCTTCTAACTCTGTCCGTTCTATCTTCGACCATCGTCGCTTAGCAAAAGACGAGTTAGTGGTCAAACGCGAACTTATCTATATATATAAAAGAAAGTCGTGTTAGTTACACTACTTATAACTCAAGAACGGCTTTACCAATATGGCTGAAAATTGATGAGGAGGTAGCTTAGAGCCAGGAAACGCACATAGGATACTATTTATTCCTATTATACTATTTATTCCTATTATACTATTTAATTCTATTAAATAAATTCGATAGCATTCAAGTGTGAATTGACATAAAACATCAGTCACTATCAAACGAGGTATAACAAAAAAGAATCAGACTTGGAATAACAAAACGACTTATTATACTCTTTGCGCAAATGACAGCTATGTAATGGACGTATGGATGACAATTTGATTTAACAGCTAAACAGATTTTGACGAAATTTGGTATGAAGGTAGCTTAAGCCCTAGGTAATATGTTACTTTTTACCCCAGAAAATTGAACGGCTTTTCGCTATTCTTGCAGGACAGCGGGTGAAACCGCGGGGCGCAGCTAGTTTGCGATAAAAATCGGACAGAGCGCCAGGTTAAAAGTTACTTTGTAGTTCTTTGAAGTAGTTTCCAGCACACCCAAGTACGCTAACTTTCAACGCTCCACTTACATTTACGAAGCTCTAGAAACTTCTATTTCGATTGCACTGAGTTGTAAAGCTTCATTAAACAAAGGAATGCTCTAAGTTTTCGCGCTGGCAGTGGTTACTGCGTTCAGGCGGTAACTCGACAGATATGTTATCCACTTTGTTACGAATACGTTACTTTTGTATAAATTAAGTTGCACTACGTACCTACTTAACTTGTAGGTACTTTTTGTATGTCACATACGAAAATGCAAGTTTGAAATTAGGAAACGATGTAGAATGTGGTTCTAAATTCACATTAACTTTCCTTAGTCGTGGAAAGTGCCTTTCATCAACTATTCAAAAGCAAACTAGCTTATTTACTCAGCTTAGATACGACATAAAATGGTTGATTTATACTCATTCAAAACAGGCATTCTCATTTGCACTGGCACATTTCGTGCATTTCTTTGCACATTTGGAAAAATATTCCAAATGTGTACCACAACCAGCAGCAGCATATGTAGCATCTGCCGAACCAAACACTCGAAAAAAATATGAAACTACCAAAAAACCATAGAATTTGAAATCGCAATTCTTCCTCAATACTCACATTTCCAGCTGAGTTTTCAAACCGCGCAGTTGTCAGCATTTAAATTCAACATACTTTACTTCAGTAAACCAGTTTCAAATAAAAACCGTAACAAGAACTTTCCTGGCGGTTCACCAAACGAGCTCCGGCTCCCTTATAACAAAATACTACCTTTGTAAATATTATGCAATGGACGATATGCTATTCACAAAGGCTAAAACCCTCGGCAAAGTTTCGGAAACTACCGCGAGCTCCGATACTTTTATAAGTGCCATAAAAGTTATAAAACAATGAATACGTGACTTTGTCGTTTACTTTTAATGTGTTCTGAGAGCGGCGAGCGGCTAGAGTAAGCTGTACGATGCGATGTACCGTAAAAAAACTCTGGGAACATATTTCATCTCCTGCTACGAACAGTATCGAAACTGCAAAATCACGATTTTTTTTTATTGTACCAATTAATATTCTTATACACAACTAAACAACTAACTACCTTACTTTATTAACATACTTTACAGTAGCAATTATTATATTTAATATGCTTCTATGAAAACAACTAATTCTAAAAAAATAACGCTTTGACATATTTTAAATCGAATAAAATGTATCCTACACATTTCTAACATTTTAACATCTGCAGTTACCGTAGTGTTCGTAGGGGCAGTCAATTTTTGCTTCTCAGATCAAGTAGACGATTGCAAAATCAATATAAGCACTGCTGTTGAGGTACTTATTACAGTCGCACTACAGCTTAAGAGCCGTAGTGCAAACTTTTAGCGACTCGTAACTTTGATAGACATCTAAGGTAAAAAAAAAACGATAAAAAACATTTACCGATAAACCTATTGGTTACTTTATATCTTTTAAAAACAACTATTATTTATTCCAGTAGTACAGCGAGAGAAACCGCGGGTCAAAGTTAATATTTTAATAAAAGCTATGAAGAAAACGGAAATTGATTGAAATATTCGAATCACAGTGCAATGAAAAATCAAACATCGGAAATTCAAAAGCAATCTGCGCTCTACGAGTGACACCCCTGTTGATGGCTCAGAGCTCGTGCAATTTGCATTTTATTGCAATTCTTGTCGCGAGTAATTGAGTGCCAACCCTGTGAGGAGACCTTGATTTCCTCGGGAGATGAAGTTCGTTAGGTTTATTAATAACGCTCTGCGTTTAATTAGAGTTTATACCTTTGCAGACTTGACTTCATCTTTGAAAGTACCGGTTACGCTCAAGCTACGAGTTGAAAAGTTTCTTTGTACCTCTACTTCGTGATTCGTGTACACTATAAGTATTATATTACTACTCCCTTGCCTAATTTCATCAGATATATCTGACATATATAATAAAACTACTTTTTTAGTATAGTAGCTACCAGAAGACAAACAGACGTGCAGATTGGCAGTTACTTTAATTATATTTTTAAGAGATATCTCATAAAAACCCTTTTCCGGCAAGTGAGATATAGTCTAGGTCACTGTCGCTCTCATTAGGTATGTCATGAGAGTAAAACTGAGAAAGACAATCTCTGGGCACTGGAGATTGTCTCTCTCAGGTTAGAGTAAAGTTCCAGACCACTCAAAGCACGGTTAACTTAGCTTTTACAAAATATTGCCAAGCTAAAAAATTTCAGTCACCTATAATCCTCGCTCTAAAAATAACCTTTAATCGTCCTATTACTGGGTTACCAGGTCTACCCTCAAAGGGTAATCGAGCCGCATTCCACCTTGGTAGCCAAATGCGGGTATGTGGGTCTAATAACCAACAAATAATAATTAAGAATTTATTCCTATGAGCAACAGTGGAACAGAAAAATCTTTTACGTCTTTATTTGAGTATAATATATATAAATACTTTTTATGTATGTTTATATGTACATATCGCTCTTAGCGATAAGGCCGTCAGTTGTTTATGATCCTTTTTGTCTGTAATTTCTGGTGTGAACAACAAAGAGTTTATCTATCTATCTGACACAAGTGTTAATTTGCTGGGTTATGTGTCAGACACAAAATAGATACCATAGTTGTTTCCAAAAGCACTGGCTTGAGTGACATGACGGAATATTCTGTCTGAATTTGTGTGGGATAAAGCACACCCGTGTGGTATGACGAAATTGCAGGGGTTCGCTTCGAAGTCATGTTTGCAAAGAGACTATAATATAATCACCTAAACACTTGCGCCCCATGGCTTTATGATGCGCGATATCTTCTTTTTTTATGTAATTGAGTGACAAGACGAGCAAATCGCTCGCCTGATGTTAAACGTCACGTTTGCCCATAACAGGTCTGCGCCACCCAGAATTTTGAACTCGCAGAATTCAAGACCCTGCGTGGCACAGTACTGCGCTCGTCACTCTGAGATATAATTTGTTTAATCTCCCATTTGCCCTGTAATTTCACTGGAAACAATGCCCTTCCAACCGGAACACAGTAATGTTTGCACATTACTGCTTGCCGGTAGAATAACTGGCAAAAGTGTGGTACTTCCCCAGGCGGGCTCTGCAAAAGAGCCCTACCACTACAAAAACACCCCTGTACATATCCCGGTACTCCTATGTTTTTCTTTGAAATGGAAAATATGCATCTTTGTAGGGTGTGGTGTGCAAGTATAACCCGGTCACAATATCTGTGCACCTCGCTGGAATGCCTCTCCCGCTTCCCCTGTCACCTCTCCGCGCACTCCCCGGTGCGACAGTGCGACTATAAAAGGCTATACGCATTCCAGCGAGGTGCACAGATATTGTGACCGGGTTATAAGTAAGTGTGCAATACTCGACTGCCGCTACGAACAGTATCGAAATCGCAAAATCACGATTTTTTCATTGTACCAATTATACGGATATTTAGTATACCTATACTTTTAGGAAAACAAGTAATTCTAAAAAATAAATATTTTTGTAATTTTTTAATCGAATAAAATTAATACTACATATTTTAACGTGTTAATTTAGGTCAAATTTTGATTTTAAATTGCTTTCCGGTAAAAAAATGGCATTTGTAGTTTCGATACTGTTCGTAGCAGTCGTACCATCAGGCTCACTGTCTCTCATGTCAGAAAAGTCAAAAGAGTGAAAGTGACCGAGATAATGTCCCATAGAATAAAAGCCCGTACCGCGAAACAAGATCAGTAGTGGTGACGCCATCAACGTAACTACACTTTTATGCCTAATTTTAGTTATAAAGTGTTTGGTTGACAAATCTGATTTGACTAAAACTGTTGATGACCTTGTCCATTAGATTGTCCATAAGACTGTGATGACAAAGACAGCTTTATTTTAACACTAGATCACTAACCATACGTAAAAATTACGACGCGTGCCTGGCGCATTTAGTGTTTCGGAAAGTTCCAGCGCCCCGCCGCCCCGCTCTCTTCTAGTACCTTCCTAATTCGCATCGTTAGTGACCCGTAAGGACTCATTGCGGACGGATGTGTATTAGGTCAGGATATATCGTGTGATCGACGTAAAAATTACGAAAGGTTAGTATCTACGTAACTTTTTTTCGATATTTTGCATTTTCTTATCTGGCTAATAAAATCAATAATATTTATAAAAACCTTACATTTATGTTATTATAATACTTGATAACTACATTACTTTATTTTTATAGTTATAGATAATGTTGTTCGGTAGTTTTAGGTTATTTTGTGGAAGTTTTGTTTTTTTTTAGATTCGCAATTTATTTAGTTTATTATTTCAGATGGATTTGAGGAGGCAAAATGAAAAGATTATACAATGGTTAGAAGAATCGGACACGGAGTCGATCCCTGACAATCAATCACAATCATCGGAATCAGAGGAAGATAATAATTTAGAGACGGAAAGCCAGCCGAAAGACCAACCGATGGCCGCTGTGCTTGTTCTACAACATCATAAATCTGACATTAGTAAATGCATATGTCATCCACGTCTCCAATGCGATCCGGAATGGAACAAAACCAATGAAAAGAAGGACTTTTGCATTACAAATGGCAGATGAACTTATGAAGCCTTGGCTGCAAGACAGATTTCAAACTGTAACTTTGCAACGAAATCTGAAGCTCATCATCGCAGAGATTTTGAAACTTGATGATCCCCAGGAAGGTTCTAGTCATGAAGTACCCAAAACCCGTAAAACTTGCAATATCTGTCCTGCAAAAAAACGTCGTATGACGACGACATTCTGCAAGGGATGCAAAAAACCGATTTGTAGGAAGCATGTGGTATCGATGTGCAATGATTGTTCAGTTTAGATATTTTATAAAACAAATTATTTAATTTCATTAAGAAAGAACCAAGACTGTTAATTAAAGTCATTTTGTGCCATTAATAAAGTTGATTGAATAAATATTGGTGTTTTAATTTGTCGTAAAAATTACGAATGGTTAGTGATGACGTTGCTCGAAAATAAGGTTAGTGAGCTAGGGTTAAATAAGTTTAGATCTGATACCTAAAACAATCAGAATTATCTGCATTCTGCAATTAAACAAAACAAAACAAAATTCCAGAGAGGCTCATTCCTAACTGTTCCGCCGTACCTCATTACCACGCAAAAATGTCTTCTTCAAATTCGCCAGAACCCAATATCAAGCTCAATTAGGGTTCTGGCAATCATCAAATATGGCGGGGTCTCTTTAGGGGTCCTCGTTCAGTATTAATAAACCTTCGCTTGGAGCGGTCAAGCCGTTGTTTAATTTCCGGCCTGCGTAATTGTCTAAGGCAGTGGCTGTCAAACTTTTGAGCATGAGGTTGAGGCAAGCAACGTGACGTTTAACATCCGGCAAACGGTTTGCTCGTGTCGTCACTAAATTGCATAAGAAAAAAAAAATCTTTATTTCTATGCATGTTGTATGATAGGTCAGTGAAATTCAAAGCTATTTTATTTGGCAAATGAATAGCTATATTTTTAATTTTTTGAACGTATCTATTAAAAATGACATAAAGATGATTTCACAAAATAATACTTAAAATAGACATGACTAATTAATTTACCGACTTCCAGAAACACAATTGCGCTTACTTCAATCTAGTTACTTGAGTTTCTATCCCAGTTAAGTCAAACCCAACCTTTAAAAATCCCACTGCTGGGATACAGTTCTACTCAAAGGTTTATTAGACGTTATTTCCTCTCGCTAGCAAAGTGCTGGGCAAGTGTAAGTAAAACTAAATCTTCTTGTATATAGAAGTTTTGTCAACAGCAATTTTGTTTCATGCCAATGTTTTAAACGTGAAAGAGAATATGTGTGGTTCCCGATTGAGAACCACTGACCTAGAAGCTGGACGCTCGTAAAACGTGGGAATGGATTTCAGTGATGACAAGTGGAAGGTGTAAGGTTGAAGGGAAAAACCGATATTACTGCGGGGCAATTCTAGAGCGATCGACATTTGTAGTGGTAGGGCTCTTTTGCAGAGCCCGCCTGGGGAAGTACCACACCTTTGCCAGTTATTCCACCGCCAAGCAGTAATGTGCAAACATTACTGTGTTCCGGTTGGAAGGGCATTGTTTCCAGTGAAATTACAGGGCAAATGGGAAATTAACCAACTTATATCTCAGGGTGACGAGCGCAGTGCTGTGCCGCGCAGGGTCTTGAATTCTGAGAGTTCAAAATTCTGGGTGGCGCAGACCTGTTATGGGCAAACGTGACGTTTAACATCAGACGAGCGATTTGCTCGTCTCGTCACTCAATTACATAAAAAAAAAAAAAAAAAAAGTCTTGATAAATTATACCTACTGTACGCCGTGTACTCTAATCTAATTTTAAGCTCCATGCATACCCATTTTTTATTCTAAAATTTTAATTTTACAGAATAGTAGTTTTTTTTAGTTAGTAGCATTAAACTGCGCTCATCTTCTTGAGATGTGTTAATTTTTTAATTTTTAATTTCTTGGCTCTGACTTCTGTTTATCTCGTAATTTAACTGAAATCAATGCAACTCACATTACTGTTTAGAGGTTTTATAAAAGCTACTTACAAGTACAATCAGTTTTTATTTTCGACATCTTGTCATAATGCAAATGAATTGTATGTGTTTTATGTTTCCTGAAATAAATCGAAAAGGGATACGACTCATAGGTAGGACTAGACTCACAGGTGAGTTGGACTATTTGGCAAAGTCCACCTGAGTCAGTAACTATCAGAATCCTAAACTTATTCTTTTGTTTGTAATTTACGGTGTAAACAATAGTTTATTTATCTATCTTAGTTACAAATTTGCATACTTGTACTATTTACTCGTATTGACGTACATGTAGCACAAGTTAAGTTAATATCAAGCAAGTAACTAAGTTGTATATTTTTGATGGAAATAATGTGTATTGTCTGAGAATTAGGCTTCTGCATACGTACAAAATATATCGTATGTCATAGAATGCGTAGGGATTCTAAACACGGGTGTGAATTTGGTCAGTAGATCCAAGATAGGGTCCGCAGGTAATGTATTAATTTGGCCGCTTTTGTGTGAAGAAGTTCTAGAGATTCGACTTTTTTTCATTTACCTGCCTAATTAATTACTTTCCTAAGAGATGTCTGGGGTTTCTGTTAGATAAATTAACTGAGGTCAAAGTAGGTAATGAAATCTTGAAAGAAAAATTGGGTAGCATTTGTATGAAAATAAAGATGACCTGTAAAGGTATCATCACCCTATTTTACCATCAGCTTAGCTTGAAATTCTTCTAAAAGTGAAAATTCTTACTAAATATTCAAATTATTCCTTAGTTATAACTTGAAAGCTTGTAGCAAAATAAAGAGTTTGAAAACCAATTCAAACAGTAAAAAATGTAAAAATTTTGATCTCTAGAAAAATATGTTAAAGAAATTCTGATAGATCGAAAAAGTTTTCAAATTCTAAGTTTGATAAGCATAGAGCTGGTTATATAGTGCTTTCTTTTAAAATCGTAAACTTCGCTCTTTCATAAATTAAATATTAATCGTATTTTGTTCGGCATCGTTTTACTTTCATTTTAGAATTTAACACAACAATTAATTACAATTTATATCTCTAACAAAAATAAACTCTATTTATGTTTTTAATATTCATTTTGGACTTTTTGCTTTGCATATCCAATTCAATTTAAAAATTATGACTTTAAACTCAGCAATATTAAATGTGTTCTGATTTCATTTTCACAAGCTATTAACTTTAAGTATAAAATGCCTGTTATGGGCAAACGTGACGTTTAACATCAGGCGAGCGATTTGCTCGTCTCGTCACTCAATTACATAAAAAAAAAAAAAAAAACTTTGTATCAAACCCAATTGTACAGAAATAATTCAAAATGTTTCGTTGTTTGTCATTGGTATGGCTATCAAAGATAGATAAACTTCTTATTTTGTACACCAGAAATTACAAACAAAAAGAACAATAACGTTAAAAACTAGTGCCATAATATAATATAATAGTGTAATATAACTGGCCTTATGAATATCTACGAGCGATATCAAAACAACTAGGTGTTACAAGAATAGTTTTAATCAATAAATAAATAAAATAAAACTAGAGCAAAAATTACAAATCATTTGATCAGTTTTTTACCAAATCTGTGAACTAAACCTTTACAGCTTCGCTGTAATCTGGGACACAGCTGAAAATCCCATGACGAAAATCCAACCCAATTGGTTTCGTGAATTTTGTATGAGACGCTCACATCCCTACGCGGACTGGTACTAAAATACCCTGTATCTACACTCGTATCTCGCCGATAAAATATATCTATCATACAAAGTATTCAATAAAATAAAAAATTTGAAAAACTGTAAAATAGATAAATGTCAATGACACGCGACAACATGCAAGGAACAGGAACAACTTTTTTTGCGAATTCCAGGTTCGTCTTTTAGTAAAAGTTGTTAATAATGATGAGTACTATGAGTCGTTTTCGGCTAGCATACCCTATCCTTATAACTCTGTATTGAGATTCAGTAATTAAAGAATAGCTTTCCACGGTTGAGTGGTTCGGTAGACGAAGCCGTGGATCGACTTTGTACATACCAACCGCAAACCACCTGCCAAAGGCATTGAACTAAAATTAGTAGTCTAATACCAAACTAAAGAATGCTTTTGAGTCTGAGGGTTTTAACTATTTATCGACGAATACCTACAGAGTAATTATATAAGGCCCAAAAAAAAATTTTTTTTGAACCAAAAAAACGTTGAGAACTGGTTTTTAATTTTAGTCTCCGATCTTTTTTAGGGTTCCGTACCTACTATAAAATTGTGATAAATATATCTTATCAATTTAAGTGTTAAATCTATTTTAAAAGTATGTTGACTTTAGTGCCCAACTTCGCTGACCAACACAGTCTCTGCGGAGAATTGTGCATATTATGGACCTATTATATAAGTACCTGTAAATGGCTAGGGTTTCCGAAACTCAGAATTATTGGCAAAGTTCTGCACAATTTCAAAGCTAGCCACAAGGACTCACCGCTACGTAACAAATATTACTATGTCCAACCACTAGCTTTACTCGCTGAGGAATTCAATGCTAACACAAATTCTATGAACATTTAAATATGCACAGTACCTACTGATTAGACAGAGATTTAATACTTCATTGACTTATCCGATACGAGTATATCTCTGAGAGGAATAGTTATTTCTTAATGCATCAGATGCTTTTCATCTCGATTTGAGATTTGAACATTGTTTGATCAAGTTTTCTTGTGATCTACTTATACCTACTATTTTGTTTGTCGTATGACTTTTTACTGGATGAATTATTATCAAAATTGACTAATATTTTTACAATTTTTTTTTTTGGTATTTATAATAATTGGGTTGCGGTTTCATTCAATTGAAAGCAGGTTTTAAACACTGGTTCTTAGACATGTTTTGTCAAAATCAGTTTAGTTTCAAAAAGGTTGGGATTTTTTAATTTTTTTTTAATTGATCTAGTTGATAATCAGAATATTTTATTATTGTTCTTCTTATGGCCGGTTTACATTATTCCAGTCCAGCGATCCAGTCCAGTACTGGATTGCTTACTGGAAAAATGTAAACCGGCACTGGAATGAACTGAATCCAGTAAGTTCATTCCAGTGCCGGTTTACATTTTTCCAGTAAGCAATCCAGTACTGGACTGGATCGCTGGACTGGAATAATGTAAACCGGCCATTATGTGCCGAAAAAGAGTAGTGTTAATAAAGAGTTATTGTATTGTACTTTGAGAAACTCAGATCAATGGCATTGTACTCGTATTGAAACTTTGAAGTCGACGCCCAATTCTCCGTCCACCTCGCCTCGGCCCCTACTCTGTCACTGCCTTACTCCACCTAGTAACTATTACCTAATCAATATTATGCGAAGTGTGATACTGATAGTGTGATGTGATTCCTTAGCTGCCAACACTTGTGCAGGGTTTCGAGTCACGTACCGCGGCAGTAAACAGAATCCTAAGCTCTCAACAAACAATGTTCAACTCGCAAACAACTTGTTACACGGCTAATCCGATATATTAACACGCATTATTAATATTCAACCGCTTTTGATGTGGTTTTATTGTTATCGTTTCGATAGTTTTGTTACGGGAGAAATGTATGTGTCAGTGACACAGGTTTAGTCAAATGCGTTTAGATACCTGACGTTAAAAATTGTAGCGGTATTTGTTCGATGTTTGGACGGCTGCTAAGCCACACAAAAATCTTAAAAGATAAGTTAGCCCAGATTTAAACTAAATACCTTGATTCTACTTTTTAAAGTTTTAAACTTTTGTTTGAGCTGGTTAGGTAGATACTTTTGATATACAGATTCAACAGGATCCTTCCACAAACCTATTCTTACTTCAAGGTCTCAGCAAACACTCAAAGTAAAAATATCGTAAATATGTACTTTAAAAAAATCGAATCATCCAAAATCCTTCCAGCTACTATCTAAATTTTATAGATCTAACGGGGGGTTCACACAAGCGAGCGGGGCCTAATGTAGGCAAATTGTCGGCGACCGGACACCGCCCTAACGAGGGCAATCAAAAGGGCTCGTGTAGACACTCTCAGAGCTTAAATGCTGTGGCGGGAAGGAAATGGCCTGATTTTAAGTGTCACGTGACGTCAAATTGGGGTAGAAATTTATGGAGACCTCAAAAGCATTTCGTATAACGCCTACCCAAATGGAAACTCTTTGGAAACTCTTTTCGTGCTCGACTGCGGAGCCAAAAAAGTGGGTGGTTTGACCTGAGTAACTCCAAACTTTAAACGCGATTATCTCGAAACTAATTGTTCCCGTCAGGTTTCACTTGGACGCTTACAAATGTTGTTTTTTATAAATAGTGTTAAGCACTTAGCTTTAACTGCTTCCATTAGTGAAACTGAAACATGAAGCTTTAAAACATCAAAACACAATCATTATACAGGGTTATTAAGAAAGGATATGCTAAGCCGAAAAGGAGTCGTAGTACTCATCACTATGAACAACATTTACTATGAGACCAACCCTGGAAACGCAAAAAAAATAATTGTCGCTCCAATTTTGTCGTATGTCATAGACATTTTTCTATGGAGTAGCTGTTGTTCATAATGATGAGTACCTACTATGAGCCCTGTTCGGCTTAGCATACCCTTTCCTTATAACCCTGTATTTATACTTACACATCACCATTTCTGTTCCCCCAACGTTGACAGCGTCGACATAATTTGCCCGTATTTACTTAACTTGTTTACAGTTTTATTGAGGGGTTGATCAAAAGGAAGACTGTTAAACGAAACGACTGTTGTACAAACAGCCGCGTAAATAATCTTTGACGTTATTAATAAAGTGGAGTGCTGAGAATGTCAAGCTTTGTGTAAAACGTGACAAAGTTGTGTGAAACGTGACAAAATTGTGTGAAACGTGACAAAGTTGTGTGAAACGTGACAAAATTGAGTCAAACGTGACAAAATTGTATGAAATGTGACTTACTGAGGTTTTGGAAATTATTGGCAGTGACACACAGACGTACGAGTACGAACGAACAGACAGACGTCGGAGTTTCACCGTAAAAGTTAGTTTTGCCATCTTGGTAGGGAATCCCAAAAACGAGTAATTGAAATTAAAATTATATAAAAGAGTATAATACTCGTATTAAAACTTATTTTTTTAGGTTAAAGGCAACTTTCGCGCGTTTTTAATTTTTTGAAGGTACAAAGTTGCTAGTAGGGTATAAAAAATTAATAAATAAAATATATTAACTCTAATATAAATATAATAAGCAAATAATCAAATCTGGAGCTTTGTTTCTGCTGATACCACTTCAAGCGCCATTTAAAACCTAGATCAATCCCAAATAAAAAGACTTACCTATTCGTAGTTTTATTTTTTATTTTCAACATTCAACCGGTTCTTCGCAGCCACAAAAAATATCAGGTCTATTTCTCTTTATCTTTTTCAGCGAAAAGTCTGAAGCGGCCAACTGAATGATATCGGGGCCCGCTGACCGCGCTGCATCGGGGCTGCAATAAATATCCAGCTCGTCACCGGATAAGTTAATTTCAGCGACGCTTGCCAAATGTCCACTCGGTTGCAGCTTGTGCTAGGCGGGGAGCTGGTGACGGATAAATTTGGGTCCATTTGTTTTTTTTATCATATTTGATGCATCTTATAAAAAGATTTTTTAAACATAAGTACCTACCTGAATTACAATAGTTAGACAAACCAAACGAGTTAATCTTTTAACGGGCGCCACGACATTATTGTATATAGGTATATACATAATGTATAATGCTAATCCGAATACATAGTACGTATCTTTTGGATGCACTTAACCTTTATTGTTTTTATGGCTTTAGCTGGCAATGAATGCATACTATTATATTTGTTTAAATTAAATTCCACTGCTACTTTTACTCAAAAAGATACTCAATTTTCTTTTCATCCAAAAAGTAAATTGACCTTGGACAAAATATATGGAACAGCTGGTTTTTTTCTGAATTTTTGAAAGTCGTAGAATGAAAGTGGCTTTGATCAATGCATAGAAGCCGCCTGCGAAAGATCTTTAGTCTTTCGAGTTGACCCTGCACATATTTTAGAGAAGTTTACGTATAAACTGAATTTAAACTTATAAAAGTTTGGCTCTCCGTCTATCCTCATCTTGATACGACAATCGCAGACAGACTCTACTTGGATTTAAGAGCTGCGTCAAAAATATAGGAAAAAGTCAAGGAACGGAAAATCTTTAATATTTGTTCCAACTTCCGCGTTTTGAAGCACTTTGGCAAAATTAGATCATGAACTTTTATCTTTAGGGCTTTGCGAGAAAACGTTTTACTTAGCATTGTCCGAACACATGAATGTCCAAAATGCATGTTTTGCATTTTGGACATACATATTTTTGTTTTGTATTTTTAGTAGTTTGTAAATGTTATTATTGAGATAACTCGTAACGATATTATATTTCTAAGTACATTTTATTTAGATTTTTGTGTAATGAAGTAACTTTTATAGTTTAGGTAGTTATTGAAGTTGTCTATGAAGTGCCCGAAAATTATGAAGCAAAAAAAATTGACTGAGGAATTATGAGAATAAGACAAGTTTTATGAAGCTGTTTCTTTAAATTATTGGGTCTATAAACTGTGATGACCAAATATACTACACTCTATGTTTTTTGCAACAAGCATTATACTTTGGAAACTAACGTGGTTTTCACACATTTTTGTTATAATTAAACACGGGAATACTCACGTAAAAATTAAGTCGTCAAACGAGACGCAACCGCGAGCGCGTCACGTTTGTAAACTCGCCTGATGAAGGTCACCGAATGTGACCGAAACTAGTCGTAGTAGACGACTTAATTTTTACGTGAGTATTCCCGTGTTTAATTATAAGAAAAAAGCATTATACTAGCAAAATTAAAAAAATGTTTTTAAAAGCTTTTATGGCATTGTCATTGGATATAATACGAGTATCAACTCAATCGTACATCGGGAAGTAGTTAATTTTTTTTTTGCAAGATTTGACCCTTACTGACAGACAAAGGTACTAACACAGTAAGTCAAATTAAAGCTTGTAACAATAGGTAAATGGTTGTTGCTCATTAATATCTGTGGTTTTATGATAGTCATGCTTATTTCCAAAAACCCATTAGCGTCTGCAGATATAGGTACGTATGATAGCCTGTCCATTTCCAGAAACACATTTATATCCAAAGTTAAGTATGTGTTATTCGTTGAGCGTTAAACGGTAATCGTCTGAGAATGTTACGTTACCGTTTACCACTTTAACGATTCTCGCGACTCGTGTATCTTACGGAACATGAAGCAATTGGGATATGTAAACGGATACAAATGTTACAGTTGTGGCAAAGCGACGATTGTATTTGCTATTTGTATACGTACCTAGTAAATAATAAGCATTGACGTATAGTAGTAAATATTGATGGTGTACCTAATAAACGTAGAAAATCGCGCGAAGATAAAAAGATTGGGCTTGCCTGTTCTTTAACCCTCGACGCAAAAAGAAGGATGTTTAAGTTTAACGTGTGTATGACATATGTATTGTGAGCCTGTTGGTGGCATCCGAACGGCTGGACCGATTTCGATTTTGTTTTTTTTTAATTGTGACTCGATTTTAGCTACGATATAAAAATTGGTTCAGCCATTTAAAAATTGTCAACTCTTTTCTAATTGGGGTTTTTTTAATTTAATTATTTGTTATATATAGCTACTTACTTTCTTACTTCTTTTCTCAAATATTAGGGCGCTGAGAATAATATTTCAATAATAATCACCCTACCTATTCTAACTTAATTACATGCAATATGGGCAAATTGACATCTGTCAAATAAAAAAATGCACAATGACAGTTACTATATACAAAATAACCTAACATGCCTATTAATAGACCACCGATGTACGTCTAAAAATGCTGGAATATTTTTCTACCGCCCAGTAAATATTGTAGGCAGAGCAGGCAGTGGTTTTGCTCTACGAATAAAAACGATCAAAAATGTTCAACACGACCGGAATCTTTCTTTCCAACGAGTACAAAAAATAACAATCGCACACGTAGACAGCACACCAGTTACTGGGAACATTGTCCTAGTCGCACTGTTGTGTGACTACACTGTAGTCACAGTCAGTAGAAGAGATTAAAATTATACCTTTACATAGCTATTCGTAAAAAAAGCCGTGGTAGCTCAGTGGGAGAACAGCCGATTCGCATTCTTGAGGTGGCGGTTCAAACCCCGACTCGTACCAATGAGTTCTTTGGGACTTATGTAAGAATTTACATACCACTGGCTTTTCGGTGAAGGAAAACATCGTGAGGAAAGCTACAATACGTCCGGAGAAGAAATTCAATGGCGTATGTGAATTCAGCGGCCAGCGTGGTGGAACACGGAATAATCACCCTTCGAGGGTAGACCTGTATCCCAGCAGTAATGGTAGGATTAAAGGTTGCATATGATGATGATGATGACATAGCTATCATCATGAGATGCCATCTTCGTATTGGAGTTTGGAGGTCAGTAGGCTAAGACTTCTTGCGATCCCATGTCGTACTTTTCAAATGCTGATCGACATTAAGAAGTGGACCGGACTGAGTTAGTCCGGTCCACTTCTTAATGTCGATTTAAAGATCTATAAATAATATTCTAATCTCATACTCGAGGATATTACGTTTATTAATTTTGTCTTATAGTTTTAACTAAAATAAATTTCATTTTTTATTTTTACTTATTTACTTAGTTTAGGGCGTCCACTGCGTTAAGCGGGCGTCCGTCGCGGGTGTCCGTAGCGGGGATCCGCGCCGTGCTGATTCGCGGACAAAAACCCGTCGCGGACGCCTGCAACTGACTCCCGCCTCTCGCAGCGTGATTCGCGTGCTCCGTCGCACGAACACCCGTCGTCGCCGCGTGCGACGGGCACCCGCTGCACGCAGCGTTGATCTACGAGTATGAGATTACAAGAAACAGCACGCCGCGCGGGCCCCCGCGCCGTGCACCCGCTTAACGCAGCGGACGCCCTTAGTAGTTAGCCTTGGCTTTTATCGAGGTCGTAAGGTCGCCTGCTTATACGCTTTTATTGTTGCACCTAGCTAAGTTTATGTAAACAATTAACTTGTGAGTCATGTTGTCTAAAGTGCTGAAAATAAGGAGACCTTGCGGCAAAAGTTTTAATACAGTCTCGGCATCGACTGTTTAAGTATCATCACATCTTTCTATTATACTCAAACATTAGCAGATTAAAAAAATCATAAAGTGCATAGTTTAATCAAGGTCTTTTTTAACCCCCGACACAAAAACGACGGGGTTGTTAGAAGTGTGACGTGTTTCTCTCTGTGTGCGTGTCTGTGGTTTTGTTCTAATTTTTTTAATTCTACTTTTTAACATAAAAGTGTGAGTACTGATTTTTTTGAGAAATAACGGTTCGGAGTTGAAATCCTGTCTCACATAGCACACATTCTGAACATCCTCCTCGTATTGTCCTCGTTTCAAATCGCGTCGTGAAAAACAATGGTGCAAGGGGCTTACCGTGCGCGATAATTTCCTACTTCGCCTGAAGGTTGCCAGTTCAGCAAATACCTGGCAACAATATTAAAACTAGAAGAAAAACCTGGCAACTAAAAAAAACAGAAGAAAAAAGTTTTAAAACCTTCAACAACCGGAACTCTTAATACTCGTTACTACTTGTTTTGAAGGATTTAATTTTTTGATCGAACAATATTGTGGGGTTGGCAGGAAAATAATGAACAAGGCTGGCACAGGACCTAAACAAAGCCCTTGCCTACCCACTTCAATATACCTAAGTTTCATCTATTTTTTTGGTAACTATTTGGTAAAATCTACTAACTTTGTCAATTTTGTTAGTAGGCTTTTGAAGTCTTATCCATTGTATACATTTTGACATTGCGCTCAAGTTTGAAGGCAGTTTACTTGACATATCTAATTCTTCTAAAAGTGTTGATGTCCTTATCTAATAGGTTGCAATGACAAAGACAGGCATATTTTACGCTAGTTTAGATCTGTCAAATAAATCTCTAAGCCTTCAAACTTGGACTATACCTACACTAAATATTTATTGCTATTTAGCTTTTTATAGCGTTTGTGGTTTGTGATCATAGAATTACAACTTGGCTAGAGGGGCTGTTCTACAAAGCTCCATTGCACACTGTGGCGTGGCGAATGAAGGAAAGTACAGCCATAATCCTCAAACTGTCCCTCAGGATTTGATGCGGGCGGACACCGGGTAATCCTTACAAATACCTGCTACTTTTGTCGGCCAATACATACCTTGTGCGGGTAGGAAATCATTTTCATACCGGTTTAACACAAAACCGTTCGAGCTGTGTTAAATATAAATACATAAGGCCTTTTAAGACAGATCTTTTAAGTTCGAAGGCTTTTTAAGACAGATCTAAATTTTCTAAAACTATTGGCATCCTTGTCTAATGGCTTGCAATGATAAAGACAGATATATTTTTAGTTAGTTTAGATCTGTCTTAAAATGCCTTCAAACTTGGGCCCATAGTCATCATAGAGCATTGATATAAGACTTTTTTTTTCATGTCGATGTAAAAGTGCAAGTGTTATTTTTAAAACAAGCACAGTTTGTCTTCGCCTTAATAGAAACGATAAGAATAAACACGTAAATTGTAATAGTGACGTAATTAATAAGAATAATAATAATCATTTATTTCAGACCAGGTCCATATTACGCACATAAAAAAGAGAGAAGTAAAAAGTGTTTCTTTGGCGTTTTACAAATTAACAATTTTAAAAATAATTAGGTTTTCCTTCAAACTCAGCGCTACAACCTACGTATTTTTTTTCAGATCTAGTAAAAAATGATCTGTTTCTGAATTTCTCTGTAAATTTTTCCGTCTAATATTTTTTGTTAACTACCTTTCTAAGACCTAAATATTAGAAAAGGCAGTGATTGTTTAGGTATTGGGTATTTTTTAGTTCTCTATAAGTGACTCCGTCAAATAATTTTAGTTAACACGTTCAGTACCACTACGATTTTCGTGATGTCTTCTCGGATGCCGCCTACATTTTACGGTTGACGGTTGAAAAACACTGAACTCGCCACGCGAGTCGTCGGCACTGGAATAAGATTTACGTGAACTCTCCGGGCGAGTCGGTGGCACTGAACGTGTCAACTACCTTTCTAAGACATCAATATTAGAAAATACAGTGATTACGTAGGTAGAGTATAGGGTATTTGTTTACCATCAAAAACTCAAAAAATCTTGTTTATTTCAAGCATCACTTGTAACAGTTAACGAGCCGACAGTCTTATTCAGTACAAGTGCACTCAACAGCGATTCAGTGCACAAACGACTCCGACAAAGGTTGAAAAGCAAATCAATTATGAGAACGTTTCACATTTTTACATTCGTTTTTGCAGACGTTTGGTGCAGCTCACTGCTTTGCGCTCGATAATGATGAAAGGCCGTGCTACGTATTGAAAACCAGTGAATTACAGTGATTGAAATGGCGGGAAGAATCAACAGACGCAATCATATAGGGCCTCACATATAAAGCCTGCTTAAAGTTAGTCACTGCTTAAAATGCTTGAAATGTCAGAAATGAAATGTCAGGAATGTCAGAAATGTCAAAACTTGACAGATAGTTTGTAAGCGAGTTTTATAAGTAAAACCTTAAGTTCAAAATATTTTTTAAAACAAGTTCTTATCACTGAAGTTACACATACCTACCTATACCTAATTTCAGCTTAATTGGACATCGGGAAATGGTTCTAAATTCATTTGCAAGATCTGACTGACGCAGACATAGGTATTAGGTACATACTAACCCAAAATTCGCGGAAACAAAATCAGCTGTTCCTTACATTGGTTCGAATGTCATTGACATTTTTTTATAGAACAGCTGATTTTTTGACGCGAATTTCGGGTTGGTCCTATAGTAAAACTTGTTCGTAATGATGAGTGCTATGAGCCTTTTTCGACCCTTTATGAATAACCCTGTATTAAGTATATGTTTAATTAAAATATATAAAATTTAAGCTCTATGTAAAGTAATTTTATTAATTGCTAATACCATTAGATCTCGCTCATAGTTATTTTTTTAAAAGCAAATATATTCAATTAAATAGCTTCTTTCTGAAAACTAAATGAAAAGAAGTTTTTTGAAACTTGAAAATGTACCAAAATAGAAAAAGTGGCCGTTTCAATTAATTTAAGTAAGTAGGTATGTTTACTTTAAGGCAGGCCTGAACTTAGGACGAAATTGGGGATGTGGCGTAACTTTAATGATATTATTATCATCATCATTTTAATTTTAACACTTTAACTGCGGCTAATAATCACAGACGCTTGCCTTAAGTGCGGCTAATAGTCAAATGCGTTGTGTTTTACGCGTCTGGCGTGTGTAGTCGCATTCGCGTCGCACAAAGGAAAACACAAGGTATGTGTTTTTACGCAATCAAACTGTTCAAATTCAAAGCCCTACAAATTCTAGGTCAGTTAGCCATATGTACTAATTTAAAAAAAAGTTATTGACTGATTTACATAGCTAATTGCTTGAGTACGGCTCAGTCAACTTCGTAAAGACTCCTTGCCGAAACCAGAAACGTCACAATATGAAAACGAGACAAGGCATCAAGGCATGTTGTCTGATATATTCACAACAAAAATCATAGATTTATAACCTAGGATAAACGTACCAAGAAAAAATTGTCCAGAAATCGATTTACATCAATAAACTTAATTTATTTATTTATTTATTTTTATTCAAAAATAGGCTTGCGTTTGACCGCCATCTTGCCTGATGGGAAACAACGATGTGGCCTACGATGGAGCATGCTTGCCTAGAAGATCCCGATTCACTCTCGACTTGAAGACTTAAATACCATAGATAAAAGTACCTACCTACTTAATTCGCACCTCAGTACCATCGGTACTTTTTTTAAAGACTAACATTTCTATACTTGCCTTGCGTACGAGCCTGTGCCAGTAGGGATTGCGAAGTTAATCCTATTCATTATGAGTCGCGCTGGATGTATTCAGGCCGATTCAATGGCAAATAACTTAGTACTGGCCCCGGAGTACTTTAATTAGGTACTCGGTACGGACCATTTATTCCTATTTGAAACTTTAGTCAGTTGGGCGAATTTCATTTACAGAATTAAATCTAGAACGAGCCGAGACTATTTTCTTATTAAAATAAACAAAATAAATAAACGTTTCACACTCAGCTCCATACTAGGAATAAATCCTGTGTCGGGGATGCCATGGAACACACACAAAGACACGAACAACTAATACCCAGACCAGTGGCGTAGCGTGCCTTGGCGGGGCCCCGTATAAAAATTAGTTTAGGGGCCCTTTTGAAGGGTAAAGAAAGATTTCTCACAATAGAAAAAATAAATAAAATTATAAGAAATATTTATTCGTCATAATTATCTATCTGTCACTTTTTCCAAAATTTTAACAAGCAATTCAAATTAAATATACACTCTCCTTGCCTTTTTTTTGGTCGCAATAACCGATGTAGGGTGTTGTCAACTTTTGAACGCACGCTTTACTCGGGAAAAAAGAAATTACTTTTTTTGACTGATGTCATTTCAGAAAAAAAAATTGGGAAGTTTATATTAATTTTTGCTTACTCACGTCGGGGCCCCCGTGGCCCGGGGGCCCCGTATAATTGATACGGCAGATACGGCGGTAGCTACGCCCCTGACCCAGACCCAGAACAGATATTTAAATTCATCATTCAAACATCTGGCCGGCCGGGAATCGAACCCGGGGCCTCAATAACACAATCAACACAACAACAACAACAATGACAATGACAAACAATGACAACAACAAACAACAATGACCTAACTGATTGGTTTGATTTTCTAAAACCATTGATTTTTAAATATCTAATTAGATACCAGGTGTGCTTTGCGATTATGATGAAATGTAGCCTATCTGTTAAAAAAGGATATAACCAAATTCCTAAACTTAACAAAATTGGTTTAAAATTTACTGAGATACTCGTACGTGGTAACAACATTAGGACCCACACACTAGGAAGGACTAGGATCGTTTGAAAATAAAATCCATACCTGTCTTATTACATACTTGCTATAGAAGAATAAAAATGTCCTTCTCAAATCGTATTTCGCATATCTGGGAATCGCGACCACCCAAATAGTAATTCTCTAACGAGCTTCAACGTTGGCTGTTATTAGCTACATGAAGCGCTATTTATCGCTAGCTATTGCGAATCTGATCGGACCAAGAACCCTATTTTTGGGAGATTATCTTCGTCGCTCTCACTCTCATGGTATTTCCAATGAGAGCGAAAGTGGCCGTGATAATATCTCACTCGCCAGAATAGTGGCCCAACCTTCGTTCGATATCAATTTGTTTTCTTTGGGTTTATTTATCTATGGCCTTACAGCATCAAACTGCAGCTTGAAGACCTCTTCCTATAGACTTTCTCTTTCACCAAATGCTTACATTAATAAATGTACTTTTTCGTAAAGTGTATTCGCATTATGAGCAGAAACCAATAATTACAAGATAAAAGGTATCTACTCATTTCCGGGAAGTTCTCAATAACTAATTACAGAAAAAATGTACCAGATATTGTCCTTGAGTTTGGCTTAGTAGGCAGATATCGAATTTTGCAATATCACATTTCTCTTCTTATTATTTTACCTCATTGAGATAACATCATATTTTGACATGAAATATCCTAATGGTATAATTATATTTGATACTAGCTGCGCCCCGCGGTTTCATTCGTATTTTTCAAGATAAAAAGTAGCTTATGCAAGGTGTAATGGAAAGGTATTAAGGGTGTTCTTCTTTACGTCAAAGCGAACAACTTTTAGAACACAAATTTGCTAAAGGATTCTATTCCATAATATTGTATAGAGGTAAAAGGAAGCTTGTACGCTTGTAAGGGTATAATCTCCAAAACAAATTATCGAATCTCAAATTATTTCACTCACGAAATGCTACTTATCACTGAGTACTAAAGGTTAAGTTTTATTGCCCCAAACTTGTGACTTATTTACTTTATGAGCGCGACCATCGTGGCTACCATAAAACTGTCGCTGAAAGCTTCCAAAAAACAAGAAAATTACAGCCAATCGAGACACTTGAAAGAAGTATAAGTGGAAATAAGCAAGGTAATAGAGAGCGAAAGGTCTTGCAGCTATTTCCTCCTGTCGTGTCATCATTTCCCTTATAAATATAAAATATATTCAGCATAAAAATGATTTACTCGGATCCGTATGTGCCCCTAGAGAAACGCGAATTTCTTAGGCTGAAGAAACGAAACTGTAATAAAGGTAGTTCCCGTTTTCACTATTGAAGGGCTTTTCACGTGAAATATGGTACTTATATACAATTGTCTTGCACCACAGTATCATGAATTCTTTGAGTCCATACTATACCTCTACAATATATTACATACATAATGTATTAAAAAGTCAGGGTTAGGACGCGTTACGTTAGTGTCTCAAATACTCCCCCCCCGAATGGGTTCCCGCCTTTCCGTGGCGGGGGGGATAAGTAGCCGTGGCACTGAGCCCGGTGAAACGAAGAGGAACCCGAGGTGGGGCCTTCCGCGTGTCCCTCTGGCAGCAGAGGGCTGATTAGCAGAGGGCACAGCGGATGAGCCGGGGTCTGAGCAATGGCTCGGACCACCAGGGGGGTTTTCCTTGTGCTCCTCGCCGCGTGTGGGTCGCGGTCGGGAGTGCAAGGAAAGGAGGAGGGTCTGAGTGTGGTGGACGCCGGGGGATGCGGCGCTCCACACTTGGACGGTGGCATTGCTGCCGCCGGTGACGAGTGTGGTGGACGCTGGAGGAAACGGCGCTCCACGCTCGGGCGGTGACAGCGGTGCCACCAGGAGGGTTTTCCTTGTGCTCCTCGCCGCGTGTGGGTCGCGGTCGGGAGTGCAAGGGAAAGAGGAGGGTTCCTTTTGCACCTCGCCGCGTGAGGTTTGCGGCCGGGTGTGAAAGGAACGTGGGCTTAAGGCGGGGTAGGTGGTGCTAACCACACTGCCCACCACGTGCGAGCGAGCGGGACTAGGGAGCGAGGAGGCGATTCGCCCGTCTCCTCGCTCCTCGGCAGTGGGGTTGCCGGGAGAGTCGGGGGACTCTCCCGGCCTGCACGACCCCACACTGTCTGGGGGGTGATCCTGGGGAACAGGATCACCCCTCCATAGGTGCAGGGGGCCCTAATCGGGTCCGTCGCCGGGGCAAGGTGGCGATTGCTAACGCGACCCCACCTTGCCCCATCTCAGGCGGATGCCGAACACCCCAGTGGTTTTAGTGGGTATGCCGCCGCTGGGCGGAGACTCCCACATAACCACCCTGCCTCCCCCGGAGCGGGCGTGGTATCCATAAAGGATTTCCACTGGGTAAACAAAAAAAAAAAAAAAAAAAAAAAGTGTCTCAAATACTCGAAAATAGCTGAATTGTCTTTTTTTGTTTTGTCTACTCCTTAATATATTGGTGTTTTAGCAACAAGAACATTATTTTTACAAAACAAAAAACAAAAACCGACTTCAAAAGACCGACTATTGAGTTATTCATCTATTTGTCGCGCACGTACTTAATGCAAATTTAAGACCTGTGGTTTTCTCATGGATACCATTATCAGAACTGGACTAAATTGAAATGGGAAGCGTCAGCTGCTTCTTGCACCGCAGTTGCTTCTTGTAAAACAACGTTTCTAAATGTTACTGAACAACATCCGATAGCAAAAAGATAGTACAAAAGCCACAAAAGTTACTGATTTACCTAATGTTACCGTGTTGGCCACTACTGCGCCACAAAGTTTAAGTGTGGTGTTAATGCACCGTAAAGAAAAACAAATGTGAATCGAGTAGCTTATAAATAAAATAAATTGAATCGAATCGAATAATGTTTGTGAAAGATCGTTTGCCTCAATATTGTCTTAATCGATTTCGTGCTGAAATTCGAGAATGTGCTATTAAGAGGCCTAGAGCCTCCTCAGAAGTTCAAGTGTGTGTGTTTGTTCTTGAGATGGTTTTATTAATTTACAAGCTGGGTGGTAGCTAGGATATTTAGATTTTAATGGTCGATAGACACTTAGCTGTTATTTAAGTAGCCATAAATCAATAATTTGTACCCTTTTGGTGTTAACACATTTACAGAAACATTTTTTTGGTTTTATTTAAAGTCATGAGTAAGAGACTAGCTAAAGCTGCTCTAAAGTCATTTAGTAGAAATTTATGTAGAAAAATTTAAATATTATGTAGATATGTAAAGCAATTTAAAGTCAAAATTTGACCAAAATTAATAAATAAAATGTGTCATCAATTTTATTCAATTTATATTTTTTTAGAAGCTGTCAAAATGTGCCTTAAATGTTTTTAGCGATTTCGCACAATCCAGCTATTTACAAAACTTACAGTATCGAATATTCACAATATTTCATGCTAATTTGGTCTATTCTAACTATTAATCCCCCAAACCTTTTCTCCTAAGGACATAACATCGAAAAAAGGTCCGTCTAGACCTTTTGATTGGAGGATTTTTTAGTTTTTTCGATGAAAGAAAAAGCTGATAGAAATATAATTTACCTCCAAATTTTTCCTATCCCTGTTTTATTTTCTGGTATTTTTCTCGAATGTTTCTCTTGAATTATCTCTGAAATATTTATGAAAGATTTATCGAAATACGCGCTCAAATTAAGATACGATGTTTTCAAAGACTCGAAATTTATTAGCAAACTTTTACAAGATTAGCTAGAAGCTTTTTTTTCTTAATTAGTATTTAGGAGATTTATTTCTTAATTGGTATTTTTTATTACTTCCATCGAACTTTACAAGAAATAAATTAGTATATATAAGTGTATATCTGTATTATATCCATGCCTGCGTTATATAGGTATCACAATACATGCCCTGTTTTAGGCCCAGGAAAATGTTCTCATGTCCATCAGCTTAGAACCGGATATAAGAATAATTTGAAAACAAACGGATTATATTCATAATGGCTAAAATTTTGGTTGGGATACACCTACCATTTTATCTTGTCTTTCCTAAAACTGTCTGGCAGAGGTAACCCTTAAATTCGCTAGTCGTTGCACAAGCATTATTATCCTATTCCTTGTAATTTCTGGTGTGAGTTTCTAATGAATAACATTTTTTTTATTCTATCATAGGTTTACGTTTTCCGCTATCTCGCCTGATGGGAAGCAAAGATGCGGTCTACGATGGAGCACGCTTGCCTAGAAGATTCACTATCGACTTGGCACCCATATTATAACCATCGAGGAACACCCACTCAGGCAAAGCATTCCACATTCTGACAATTTATCTAATACCTATCTAGATAAATATACAGATAGTCGGAAACATAGACTTGCTAAACTATTATTGGAGCTAAGTTTAATTACCCCACACTTTTTAACATAAAAAGATCCTAACAAGTCCCTCACAGAAGTCACCTTGGCTTGGCGGTAAAAGCCGCAGATGTACCAAGGCTCATTTAATTTCTGGAATGGCTGTAAGCCGCAGACAAAATGATATAGTTTCTATCTGTATACAGAGAGATGGCGATAAGTTACAAGATAAAGATAAGAAACCTATTTACTGAATAAGCTCTTTAGAACTAGAGCCCATTTAGTGAATAGATTTGTTGGATAATAACTTTGGGATTTATATTTTGGAGAAAATTTTATAGTGTTGGATTATACGAAAACTTCTAGCCCAGCAATTACTTAGTTACTTAATTCTAAGCTATTCATCCTAATATGCGGCTTTATCGCTCGAACTTCATAGCATGAAATATGTGTAAATAAAATATTTATGATTTTATGTTCTAGCACACAATTTAGTTTCATCCGGCTTGAAAATCATAAAGTTCAAAAATTGAAAGACAGCGTCATCTCCGGCTTGAGGAAAGCCATTTCCGTTGATGTAATACCTACCCAAGTCGAATTTTATGAAGACTGAATCGACGAGTATCTGAGAAGTTAGCCGATAGATAGATTGACTAAAGTGACCCCTCCCTAACGCCCACTCACCGTAGAACACCACTCTGAGTCGAATTAACTCTTAAACGAAACAATTAGAAATAGACCAAATAAAATTACGATAAATGTATCCAGTTACAGATGTTTAGATTATACGTAATCCAACAACCGCAATGATGGTCAGAGGTGATATGAGAAACTACAAGCGAATAAAATTGAAAAACTATCTTTTCTTTTCTTCATTAAATTGTAGATGTGCTTGTACCATACCTTATCTAATGATATAGACAGCTTTATTTTCAGTAAGTTCAGATTATGTCAACTAAAGTCTTCAGAATTGGCTTCAATGTACCGAAATAAAACCAGTACACATTATTTTTAATATTTTGGCGACTGAGCATTGCTCGAAAAATTCGGGCAAACACGTCTTCTCAGAGATGATCATCCTATAACTACCTAGACCGGGTTTCCTCTCCTCAAATTGTATAGCGAATTTCATCGTAATTGTTGGAACTGTTTTCCCTGTGAAAGAAAAGATAACACATACTTATTAGTACTCGTTTACTAGTATTAGATACCTACTAGAGAACTAAACCGAACTCCGTGAAAATAAACGCCAAATCACTTGAGAACTGGCAACGTTTGCTCAATTCATCTGACGCCTACAGAGCAACCAAAAGTTGTGCAGAACAACGAAAAGTTGTCCAGAACAACAATTTAGAACTTTCTGGTGACTCGCTCTTTCATTTAACCGAGTTTGTGTGAAGCCTCGAGCAGCTGATGTTGACTCTTCAGCTGTAATCATGACGCCAATATGTAATGAAATTTATTTTGTTTTTCATTTCTAGTCAAATCATATTCATGAATATAAAGTAATGTTTTGCTGGACACGTTTTATATTTGTTTATTACAGTATTACTGTGGATATATTTTTGAACAATAATTGCTTTAAAACCCCAGTCGGGTTTGTTTAGACCCTAGACAAACAAATTATATTGGCAATTATTGTTTAGAAATACACTGTAGGTACCTATTGCCTAAAGTCTAGGCAATAGATTCAAAATTGGAATAAATTGAATAGAATTGATTCAAGTAAATTGGTATTAAAAATTTGACAAATCAAGGCACATACGAAATGTTGGAAACACTTTGTCCACTTTAGTCCAGTTAGTCCACTTATAGTGCATTTTATTTTGTGCGAACCGCCAGAGTGTAGAATTCTTTGCCTAAGTGGGTGTTCCCCGATAGATATAATATGAATGTCTTCAATTCAAAAGTGGATCGGTTTCTTTTATGCAAGCGTGCTTTTTCGTAGAATGCATCATTGCTCGCCATTACACAAGAAGTAAAATAAATGAATTATGATGCTGCCATCATAATAAAAAAGGTTACGGTTCCTCGTTCTTACTTGAATTTTCGTAAAAATAAGCTTGAAGTTAGTACAGTTTTATTTTTCAACTCGTAGGTATTTTTTGTTATGCTAAACAAGGCTCGCTGTCACTTTGCGAGCCAAATCAGCTCAAACAATGTTGGAACCCTAACAAGTCGGCCTCATTTTGATTGTTCTGATTGTCCTGTCCCTTTTTCCTTTTCCTTGATGCTAAAAACTCGCCCCACTAATACCCCAACTGGTGACCCTCGCTTTATATTCTGTTGATAATACTTTAGGCAAACTTAATCATCATCATCATATGCAACCTTAAATCCTCCCTCTGCTGAGATACAGGTCTACCCTCGAAGGGTGATTAGGCCGTATTCCACCACGCTGGCCAAGTGCGGGTTGGTGGGTTCACATACGCCTCTGATTGTTTTCTCCTGACGTATGCAGGTTTCCTCACGATGTTTTCTTTCACCGAAAAGCCAGTAGTATGTAAATTCGTATACATAAGTCCCAAAGAACTCATTGGTACCTACGAGTCGGGGTTTGAACCCACCACCTCAAGAATGCGAAGCGGCAGTTCTCCCACTGAGCTACCACGGCAAACACAATGTCATACATAATTCTATTCTCAAAGGCAAACTTTGTACGCAATCGAGTAAACACTTCTAACGAGATCTCACTTCATGAACGTGTAGAAGTTCCATAGTAAAGTTAAGTTTGCATCTAAATTATATTTGTCCAGCGCCGGCGTGGTCAGAAACTGTATTTTAGTCGCTTGTCCGGGAAGTGTCCAACTTTGTTCTTATCTCGAGTGCCGGAAAATATGAACTGGCTTACTGAGTTAGCTACTCTTTGCAACTGGGGAAGTTTTGCATTAAACTGTCACTTCGTAACTCATTATCACGTCGTAACTCTTTTTGTTGGATTTTTCTACGATAATGAGCTTGGTATCAACCGCAGCTATTCGATCTATGTTTTTATCACAGATCTAAGTGATCGGTCCTAATGTGGGTAAGTAAGTCATCATCATCATCAGTCTAGGAAATGTTTATCTACTGCTGGGTACGGCCGCTCACGATTAATAGCACGATTTATTATTTCTTCCGCAACCTCTGAAAAATTTGTACCATAAGCGACTTCCATTAAAGTTTGTGCTGGAGTACTTATTAGTTTTATTAAACGCTATTTCAAAGAGTGGGTAGCTAAAGTTTCTAGAAAATAAAAAAAAGCACATTGCGGAATAAAAGCCGTCAAGAAAGAGAGTTTATCAAAACCCGCTAGCACCTCTCGATTTTGCAAGCAGAGTTTTAATCAGAAGAGCGGGCAAAATTCTCATTACTGCTTATTAGCGGCGCATTCTAGAAGGATCTATCTACATCTAGTAACGATGGAGTTCAGCAGAATATGCGTGAGTGAGCGTAAATCCGCTTAATCTGCATAAAGTCGTAAAGTATTTGCGCCTCTTGGCTTACACGCGGCGCTCTGTCACGGCTATAGATGGATAGTGGTGGAGACAGTACCTAAGGTTGAGGAAAAAACTTCTAAATTCAAGAGAATATAATCTATCAGTCATTTGATAACCTTTGAACGGTCATCGAAATTTAGATAATTGACCTCCTCCTCCTCCTTTTTGTTAACCTTGCATATCTCACTAATATTACAAAAGTAAGTTTTTATGTTTGTTACCACACTGAGAAAAATGGCAATCAAAATTCCGATGAATTCAAGCACCAGTTTTAACGGTGACAACCATATGATAGTTGTCACTATAAAAACTGGTGCTAAACATCGTAATTTTTGGTGATTGTCAGTATGCTCCGTACTTTAGGTGAAATTTTTCTCAGTGCACTAAACTCTAAAACGGCTAAACGGATTTTCATGAAATTGAGAATGAGATCTTTCATGGTCTGGATATTAGTACATAGGCTACTTTTTATCCCGAAAAACTCATGTTATATTTTTGAGCGCGGGGCGCAGTTATTAAAAATAAATATGTAAAAAGCCTAATAATCAACCTGAACAAACCCGACAGACACCTGAAAAAAGTTAAGCATATAAGATACGAACGACTTACATAACTTTCTAAATTCTTGTGACTTCAGTCACTGTTTATCTTCTCTGTCGGTCTATACACAGGATATTACGAGTTTTTAACGTCCTTTCGCGATACGTCGTTCGTCGCACCAAAATTTATGGAGTGCTGTACGATTCAATTTGATGAAACAAAGCGGAAGATAAAAGAAAGTAACCTGTTCCTTGATCAGATATATCTTCGAGATTAGAGGATTTTTGGCTTCTTTTCAGGCTTCTTGCGTGATTGCATTGAAGGCTTCTAAAAATAGTTACCTATACTATAGGGTTATAAGGAAAGGGATTGCTTAGCTGAACAAGAACATTATTTTTACGAAACAAAAAACAAAAACCGACTTCAAAAGACCGACTATTGAGTTATTCATCTATTTGTCGCGCATGTACTTAATGCAAATTTAAGACTTATATGGTTTTCTCATGGATACCATTATCAGAACTGGACTAAATTGAAATGAGACCAAATGGGAAGCGTCAGCTTTCTAACAAAAAAAGAATCATCAAAATCGATTCACCCAGTCAAAAGTTATGAGGTAACAAACAGAAAAAAAAGAAACATACAGTCGAATTGATAACCTCCTCCTTTTTTGAAGTCGGTTAAAAAGGCTCATTGTACTCATCATAGTGAACACCTTTTACTATGGGACCAACCCGGAAAACGAACAAAACAGCTGTTCTGTAGAAAAATGTCAATTGTATTTGTTATTTTGTTAAAACTAGCTGTGCCCCGCGGTTTTACCCGCGCTGTGATGAAATCGATGATGATGATGAAAAGTAACTTTTGGGTTAATCCAGGGATTTAAGCAATCTTTAATTCAAACTTAATTTGATTCCATCCAGCCGTTTTAGCGTGAAGGAGTAGAAAACATACCAACAAAATTTCAACTTTTAGAATATTATTAGTGAGATAGTGAGACAGTATTCAACGATAAAAAACAGTTTGTCGACAACTTGTGAACTGTTTTGTATCTTGTTAAAGCTATAAAACGTCAGAGCGAATTATGATATGACATTTTCGAATTAACTTCGCTGCTCGTGAAGATGCTTCTAGAAAGTAACGTAAAAGCACTGCATATTTTTCTGCAATCTTGGAAATAACTATCGCAGTTCCATATAAAAAGTAAAGTAACCAGCGAAGCGCTCGGTCTCATAAAACTGGCGGGAGTTTGCATAAGCAAAGGCGCCACGAAGCGCTGTCAAAATATTTCACGTTCCCGGCTCTCTCCACCCAAGTTTACACCTCATAACCAACAGTACAGAGTAATTTCCATCTATAAACACCTCGGACCACCATATTTCCTTTTTATGAAGACGTAAAATATCCTTCGGTACGGTCGCGCGCGACACTTGAAAAATGTTCCGTGCAGTTTATCAAAAACTTGTAATTTAAGGCTGAACTCGATTTATAGGGGTTTTATTAAAAATTACGGCGAAACAATCACTTCGAGAGACTGTCGCGATACTACAGTACTCCATACCGTAGAATATGGTTGGGGTGTTTTATTACGGACTCTTTGTTGCCATAAAAGGGAAGTGACCGTCGTTTTATGGGAAAGGAAAAGTTGATAAGAAGGCGCGAAGCTGATATTGTAATTTTACGCGCATAATCAAGGCTGAAGTGGCAGGGTACTTTGAATTTATTACGCAATAAGACTGTTAATTCATATTCTTTCAGTCACAAAAGCATTTACAACATTAAAAGATTCGTTTGTAATCGCATTCCGCTTGATGCCTTTTATCTTAGCTTCTGTTTTTATGTTATACTTAGTAATGATTAACCAATTCCTTTGGCTCACTTAATGAAACGAACCGGAACAGCGCGTGTATCGAAAATTCCATTTAGGGGTTTTTCACGGATCACTAACGACGAAAAGCTTACCACACACGCTGTAACTAAAGATCCGACCGACGCCGCTGGAGCGTGAACACTACCTAACCCATATTACTGAGGCGTTCTCCTTGATTCATTTTTTTATGACTTCGGGGCTCGGAGGATTTATTGATTCAGTGCTCTTCAAGTTTGGAGACAAGTTTCGCAACTAGTGTCAATCACATGGTGAGTCGTTAGTGTGTTGGTTTATATATATGGCATTTCAAGAACTATATTTTATACTACGAGAAAGTAAATAATATTTAACAGCTTTTTGACAAAAGAAATTGAACTACAATATCTTTTGTCTTTCATTTCAAATGTTTCATTAGTCAAATTATGTTTTTAGAAAGCGTCTTAAATTGGCGCCCAAAATGGGACTACATTTTACATACTTTTTTTGATACTATCTAATTACTCCATTAACATCTGAGTAAAAATAATTAAGTTCTTTAAAGTTTTACCATTATTTAGACTTAATATTAGAACGATCATTGCAACTTTATAGCCCATAAAGAACGTCTCACACTCATAGCTCCCCCACTAGGATAGCCTGTGTCGGGGATGCCATGGAACACACACAAAGACAAGGACAAGGCCTGGGTGTTAGTTACTAACACCCAAGCCCAGAGCAGATACTTAAATCTATATATATAAAAATGAAACCCGTTTTCCTTGGTCACGGCCTCACGCGTGAATGGCTGGACCGATTTCACTAATTCTTTTTTTGTTGTATTTGTTATTATTAGGAGAAGGTTCTTACGGAAAAAAATATTAAGAAAATTTCTCAGAAATATTGAAAAACCCTAAAAACAGCCCTTTTATTTTTCCCAAACTAAAACGAGCTTTATTGCTATTGTATAAAGTTCATATTGAATTGCAAGCACTCACTGTTGTTTAAGCAATGTAGGTATGTTCCTAACGTCCAAGAGTCAATTTGCACTTTATTACCTCTGTACAAAGTTCAAATTCAATCATATCTATCAAAACAGTGTGCGTTTTATACTGATAATTTTTACTATAAATTGACAAGTTAGCATCAACAAACTACGGTTGCTATAGTTACGCAATAGCATGAGAATAGAGGTTATAACAAAGAGTTCCTATAATTATTCTCAACACCTTTGGTCACGCCATCACGCGTGAACGACTGGACCGATTTCAATTTACTCTACGTTTATCCCAAAGTCTACCCGTGCGAAGCCGGGACGGGCCGCTAGTTCATCATAAAAACCTATGCCGGCCGGGAATCAAATGTCTGGCTTATAACTGGCTTATAAGGCGGATATACTACCGCTGAGCTAACTTTAGTATTCCTAGTATTTACCTACAGATTTCCTGCTTTGATTTTGGTCTTTGGCCGCCAGCCAACGCCCGGAGTCAGCCACTAAGTGCGACATTTCAAATTTTAGTGCTCCCCTTAAAATACTAATCATGTTGAAAGGTTCCTGAAATTTAATCCAATGCGGAATAAAGAATAGGCCAATAAAAGAACGGAGAGATATTTCCTTTGTGGATTTTTTACTTAAAAATTGTTTTATGTCGAAATTGCTACGAAAAATGATGGAACGACTAAAATACCCGCCTATAATTTATTCTATACTAATTTTATAAAAAAGGATTTATATGTCTGTTGAGGGTTACTTCCGGAACGATTGATGATGGTGAGTGCTAGAAACTATACCTATATATTTCACTCACTTACTAAGTTGTGCAAGTACCTTATTAAAAGTTAAGTGAATGTTCATTTCCAATACTCATCGTTCATTAGCTGTGCTAAACTGTACCTCTACCTCTACAATACAGTACCAAAAGTGTATAATGACGATAAGGAAACTATTGTAGTACTTATAGGTACATCAAGGTACATCCTTTCTACGACCTTGACGAATATAAAAGCTCGACATGTGACCTATAAATTATTATTTTAGTGATTGATTAACGAATTATTTTTGAATTTATTACGATTATCTTTTTCCATTGACTTGTAGTAATGCTATGAACAAATATTTCATTTCATTTCATTTTAAGCGAAGACAGTGATAACGTACTCTATCTGACAATGAGTCCCAAACAGGCTAAACCTGTATCTTAAAATTCTGAATTATTTCCCTACACACATAAATTAGAGATTATTTTATTTCACAAATAAATTTTTATGTCTTTAACACTAAACCACGCGCAGTTATCTATCTGCACTCCAGAGGCCACAAAAACGACATTTCTGGTTGAAATGCATGCAATTTACGAGTCTTGGAGTGGGTCCAGTAGACCCACAGTCCTGTGCCAAGCGATCCCGTGAATATTCTCTATGTGCTATGTAAAAAATGAAACAGTACTGTCACAAACTAGGAAACAAGATAAAGACAAAGAACACTTGTCTTATACACATATGAATAGGCTAACTGTTATAACAAAACGAAATCTCTTGGAAATTCGACACAGAATATTTAGAAAAGTAGATATTTAATGGAAATCAGTCAGAAGATTTCTTACTCTACCACCCTAACCTTCGATAGCTTGAGCCCTGCCCAGCTGCCAGCGACGCCCCAGATTTAAGTTTTCATAAAGTTTTTAGCAATTCTTTAAATAATGTAAATACTTAAACAAGAAACAAAATAAATACTTGTAAACATAATAATACAGCATGAATTCAGTGAAATAAAAATATCAAAGAGCTAATTGTCACCCCCAGGAAATCTGTTCCCACTCTCCTTAAATTTACGAGCACCGAACCAATCCGCCACTTAACAACCAAAGGCTTTCATTTTTACTGTCGCTCACCGAATAAAACAATAAAAATATTGCCGCAAGCTCGAGCCCCTTTTGGTCAGAAAATGTTATTGCTTGGCCCCAACCCCTTTGATTTCACCACAGTCAACCGACTAATACGCATTTTATGAAAAATTTAATATTAATGCTTGGTGAGTATGTGCGATAGATCACTGTAGGACTGTAAGTATAATTATATATTATACATCTAACTGAGTTAATACACGAGCTAAATAAATTTGAATGTTTGGTCTATATAAATAAGTACGTGACATCAGACTCCACTTGGTCTGTACGAACTTACGCCTATTGATATGTAAGAGCGAAAATATTGGTGAATTGTCAAAAATATGTAAGTATACAGGGTTATTCATAAAGGGTATGCTAAGCCGAAAAGGGCTCATAGTACTCATCAATATGAACAACTTTTACTATGGGACAAACCCGAAATTCGCGAAAAAAAAATCAGCTGTTCCTGGCTGTTTCATACATTTTGTCGAGTGACATTTTTGTATGGAACAGCTGATTTGTTTTTCGCGATTTTCGGGTTGGTCCCATAGTAAAAGTTGTTCACAATGATAAGTACTATGAGCTCTTTTCGGCTTAGCATACCCTTTATGAATAACCCTATATTTGTATCGTGAAGTACACTGGCCAGTGTGGATTTATAACGACATTGCAGACTCTCTGCGCCGTGTTTGTTCATTGATGTCAAATTGAACTGAACGGCTATTCAGTTTGTATGATCCGTTGATTCACCCGTGAGTGCCAGAGCCCGTAACATAAGCTTTTAGAGCGAGCCTAAATTAAATCGCGTTGCTTTTGTCTCGCTTTTTCACTAGCAGACAGAGCGAGACGGGCCCAGAACTGGCCACGTGCAGCTTACCTGAAACAAATAGATTTATGTTAGTATATTATGTTTTATTTACAGATGTTTCTGTTTGGAAACAGTTAACAAGGAGAACGGTAATCCCTCGAAAACCTACTAATTACAGAAGTAAATTTTGTTTAGGCCAATTGGCCCGCTGTCAGAGTCTTTAGGCCGCCTAAAGGCTTCCGACACAGCAACTAGTATACCTATATTTACAAGGGTTACATAGGGTCAAGGAGTACTTGAACTAATTGCCTGTCCGGCAATTATGGTGGAGTACTTCGGGAAGCGACCCCGGCCTCCTTAGCTACTACTGTCTCCTCCCGCTCCTTCCGAGAGAGTAGTATCCTAAACCCTAACTCCTCTCCCAACTTCCACTTTCCTGACCCCAAATCCACCTCCGACCTGGTCCTTTTCCCTTCCTTTCCGCTAAACATGGCTGCCGTGCCATGGCTAGGCCAAAATAGCCTAAAACGTGCCAATCTGCCCTGGGACCGGGCGACCCCAGAACAAGGCTAGCCTTACCCAAGCACGCGGGGCTCTGTTTGGGTGGACGACCCTTTCCCTAGCTACTCGTGGGAACGCAATGAGGAGCACAAATTTTAATTCTTCGCCAAATGGCGGCGACGTGGTTCGCCACCCGTCACGTCTCGTTTCCCGGGGGGGCGAAAAGTGGGCTGCGGATAGCCACTTTGCTACTTTGAATGTTAGAGGAGGTATGAATGACAAAATTGAGGAAGTATGCGAGATGATGAGTGAAAGACGGATTGATGTTCTTTGTGTGAATGAGACCAAGCGGAAAGGATGCGACACCACCACGCATGGACCCTACACAGCCTATTGGTCGGGAGTCCCCGAAACCAGCAGAGGCTGTCAGGGTGTTGGTGTGCTGCTTTGTGCTAGAATGAATGAATGTGTGACTGATTTTGAATGTGTGAGCCCGAGACTCATGTGGGTGAGTTTGAAGGTTGGATTAACTCGCATCTTCGTGTTAGGAGTTTATGCTCCACAAGATGCTAGTTGGAACCGCTGCTCAAAAGCCCAAACCGAGAGGCAAGAGTTTTGGGATAGTATGAAAGATGTTTTGAATAAATGCAACCAAAATGAAAGAATTATTATGCTAGGTGATTTTAATGGCTGGGTAGGAGTTAAGCGTGACGGATATGAAAGTGTGCTTGGTAAGTTTGGTGACGACAGAGTGAATGCGAATGGAGAAAGTCTGCTGGAAGTATGTTTGGAGTGGAATCTTGTGGTAACTAACACAATGTTTGACCACAAAAAGATCCACTTGTATACGAGGGAAGAAGGAAGCCTGAGAAGTATGATTGATTTTGTGATTGTGGATGAAAGATTGAGAAAGAAAGTGCTAGACACTCGGGCATGCCGCGGTGTTGGCATCGATACAGACCACTTCCTGGTGTTGAGCCGTATAAGAGGTCTTTTTAAGCGGTGGCGACATCGTGTGCATGAGCCTGTGAGTGTACTAGAACGCATAAAAGTTGAAAAATTGCAAGAGAAAAATGTGAGAGAAGAATTTGTGAAGACGTTGAGCGAAAGTTTTGACAAATTAGACGAGGTATGTGAGATTGAAGAATTATGGAAGCCATTGAAAGAACGAATTGTGGAAGCTGCTACTGACGTGTGTGGTGTATGTAAGAGAAGAAAAGGGTGTGAGTTCAGGACTGTTTGTGTAGAAGTGCAGAAGGCAGTGTCAGAGAAGAAGAAAGCTTGGAGAGACTGGTTGGCTACAAGAGCCAATCAAAGAATACAAAAGGCAACGAATGAGGACGTAAGCAAGGCAAGGGAGGAGTATAAAAGATTAAAGGGTGTGGCAAAAGAGGTTGTAAAAAGAAAGAAAGAGAATGATAGAGATGAGTTTGATAGAAGGTTATCTGACGACTTCCGGAATAACATTAAGTTCTTCTGGAAGTCCATAAGGTCAGCCAGAGGCAAAACCACGACCTCAGAGCTGAATATAATCAGAGACCAGGATGGAAATATTATGAGAGGAGAAGAATGTGTTCTAAAGAGATGGAAGGAATACTTCGAAAGTTTGTTTGAGAAAGAGGATATGCAAGCAGAGACCCCACCTGGAGACATGCATGAAAGTTGCGATGAAAGTGAAATTAGTATGGAAGAGATTGTAGAAGCGATGAACAGTATGAAAGTCGGCAAAGCTGCTGGGTATGATAGGATTACGGTCGAGATGCTGAAAGCTGGACAGGGCCTGGTAGCTAGTCAGCTGTACCGCCTTTTTAACCTTTGCTGGAGGAGCGGCAAGGTACCAGTAGACTGGTGCAAGGCCGTTATCGTACCGCTGTATAAAGGAAAAGGGTCGCAGCAAGACTGCAAGAACTACCGAGGCATTAGCTTACTCAGCATTGTCGGTAAACTGTATGCAAAAGTGTTGATTAAGAGAGTGATAAATGAAACTGAAGAGAAAATGTGGGATGTGCAAGCGGGATTTAGGAGAGGAATGGGTTGTACGGATCAGGTTTTTTCCTTACGAAGCATAACCGAAAAATTCTTGGCTCAAAGTCAAAAGGTTTATTGCGCATTCGTGGACTTGGAAAAGGCCTATGACAGAGTGGTGAGGGATGAATTGTGGTCGACCTTGTCTATGTATGGGGTAGGCAGCTCCTTGATACAAGCGCTGAAATCACTTTATGTAGGTTCCAGTGCTTGTGTTAGGGTAAACGGGGCTTACACAGACTGGTTTAGCATCGAAAAAGGTGTTAGACAGGGATGTGTAGCCTCGCCGGGGCTGTTTAACCTATTTATAGACAATTGCTTGAAGGATTTGAAAGAAAGTGCGTATGGGCTAAGAATGAATGATTTAACTGTCAAATGCCTCCTATACGCTGATGATCAAGTTATATTAGCATCATCAGAGGAGGAGTTGCAGGCGATGGTTGATGTTATGCATGGTGCCCTAAAAAGCAAAGGTATGAAAATGAATGTATGTAAGACGAAAGTAATGGTTTTTGAAAGAGAAGAAAGTATGTCGAATTGTAGAGTTATGATTGAAGGAGAAAGAGTGGAGCAAGTGAAAGAGTTTGTTTACTTGGGATCAAAGTTTACGAGAGACGGCAAGTATGATTGTGATATTGAGCGAAGAGTGTTGGCAGGAAACCAAGTGAATGGGGCCCTGCATAACTTTATGAGCAGCCAGAACGTATCGAAAAGGGCACGATTGGCTGTACATAGGGGAGTGCTGGTCCCCACACTTATGTATGGTAGTGAATGCTGGGTTTGGCAGAAGAAGCATGAAAGTAAGATTAATGCTGTGGAAATGAGAAGTCTGAGAAGTATAGCTGGAGTGACATTGATGGATAAGTTGAGGAACAGCGTGATAAGGGAACGTTGTGGTGTGGTAGAAGATGTAGTGACAAAGATAGAAAAAGGGATGCTGAGATGGTTCGGACACGTAGAGAGGATGGATGAAAGACGATTGACGAAACAGATTTATGAGGCGAGTGTGAATGGACAAGCTGGTAGAGGTCGACGTAGGCGAACGTATCACGATCAAATCGAAGACGTTCTCAGTAAAGGCCACGTAAAAAGTACCCGCAACCGACGAGCTTGTATGAAAACACTTATGAAAGTAGAAGAAGCGAAAGACATATGTCAGGATCGTAGCAAGTGGAGGGATGTAGTCTCTGCCTACCCCAATGGGAAAGAGGCGTGATAATATGTATGTATGTATGTATATTTACAAACAAGATATATCTACTGTTTTTTTGAAAAATAAAATCGACAGTTTCAATTTTCATCTGAAGATAACGTAAGTCAATTATTTTCCTTGTTCAAGTGTATTTTTCCCAATGCTACATCTTTAATACGTTTCGTTATCTTGTCCAGCCTCTTCGCGGTTTCTATATATATAGCTCACTTGTAATGGGTTGATTACACGTAACGAGTACAGTGGCGAGACAGTGAATAGACATACTCGGCCGAGCAAACAAATCACGGTTCTAGTGACTGTCTCGCTTCTTCAAAATATTTTACACAAACCAAGTAGGTACTCGTCGAGGGCACTGTCTCGCAACTTTACCCATAAGTAGTACTTACATAGGCCTGATGACCTTTCGTAAAGTTCAAGCTTCATATTTGTTCTACGTGACCTTATGAAAGAGGTTACATAAAACGAACTTAAACAACTGTCTCAATCCGCATAACTTGAGTAAACTAACTTCGTTTCTGAGTGGGTGCTACATTAATGAAAAGGAACTAAAGTGATATTTCTGAATTATATCCGAGCTCATAAAGTACGAAATAATATCGACAGACAGATAAACTCGTCATTGGAAAACCGCTGTGTATACAGGGTTGCAAACAATTTTTACTGTGTGGACACTGAAAATCTCGAAAACAAAATAAGTAGTTCCAAATGGGTTCCATAAGTTTTGTCGAATGTCATTTGCATTTTTCTATGGAACAGCTGTATGTTTTTCGCGATAAAAAAGCTATAGCCAAACCGTTTATCTTAGTCCTCGCCTGCGCGGTACAGAGGCGCGGGGGTATGACGACAAAGGGGACTGAGAGAGGTGCGGGCGGTGGGTGAATGTGTATCACACTATATCATTGCAAAAACAGTCCATAATGTATACTATGCGCTCTTTAACATAGCATACTCTTTCCTGACAACCCTGTAGTATTTCGGTATTTCCAATGTATATGAAAATATTCATAAGTTTGACAGATAATCCTCAATCGGCACAATCTGGATCAACATATCGGATTGAATACTGAATCATTTTGAAATGGCGCGTAGTGACAATTAATTACCGGTGAAAATCAAGAACGAGTGGAATATTGGTAGCTGGTATACACTTTGATCCAATTTTTATAGTGCAAACAGAAAAGGCCCTATTATAGGCACCTATATAACTGTACAGGGTTATTGATAAAGGGTATGCTCAGCCGAAAAGGGCATATAATACTCATAATTATGAACAACTGAATACTATGGGACTAACCCAGAACCCAGCTGTTCCATTTTGTCGAGTGTCATTGACATTTTTCTATTTCGGGTTTTTCTCATAGTAAAAGTTGTTCATAATGATGAGTACTATGAGCCCTTTTCGGCTTAGCATACCCTTTATGAATAACCCTGGATACCATAGGGACCCTATTCTTGGGCACTCGAGATTATCTCCGTCACTCTCTCATGACATTTTTAATATGAGTGACAGTGACCGAGATAATAATCTCACTCGCAATAGGACGCGCAGAACGTTTTCTAACAAATTAGAAAGAAAGAGAGAGAAATATGCTTGCATCTCATTTAGACATTAAATTCAATTTATTAATTAAAATTGTATGACTGTGTGATTGGGTATAAATAAGCCTAAAATAAATTAATTTTGAATTTAAATCTGAACTTCTTCTCGTTAATTGCCGTCAGTGGTTTTCAGGTTTGTTAAAGATATCAAGCGTAATATCATCTTCTGTTGTAATATTGGACAAAAAAAAAATAGTATAACTCTCCCATGTAGGTACTATAGGTAAGTATGTACGTGTACAATTATGTAACCCAGACTCACAAGCACAAAAATTAAATTTTATAATTTATCTAGCTGACTCGACAGACGTTGTCCTGTCAAAAGCTATTGCGTAACTATAGCAACCGTAGTATGTTGATGCTAACTTGTCAATTTATAGTAAAAATTATCAGTATATATATAATTTGCAATAAATTAAAATTGCGACTATAATTTGAGATTTAAACTATCCTATCTCTCAAGTTGGATCGAACTGCACATGGTGTGCGAATTTTATTATAATCGGTTAAGTGGTTTAGGAGTCCATTGAGGACAAACATTGTGACACGAGATTTATATATATTAAGATATTATAAGTTCATAACTTTCCTATGCTATTATTATAAAAGGCTATAGGTACCTGTTCCATTATCTATGACATACGAGGCACGAACGCTGGATACTCAGAATAATATATCACAAGACATGGCAACGCTGAATATGCCCAGAATACTAGCTTTTATTACAAATACATGCTCACGCTGATATAAGCGGACTGTAATATTCATACTAGTATAAATTTAAGGTTACATAACCACTCAGTTTAATAACCACAAGCTTCGCATATTTTCATAGCGGGTCGGGAACGACTTCGGAAAAGATTGCGTACTTTGACCGCTCCATAATAAATAACAACGTTGACTGGACCCAATCCTGTCCGGCTACACCCGGCAAAAAATGAGTTTATATTGAGTGTGAAACAAAAGGCCCCGGGCACTGAGTAATGAACGGGGATGTCAGCCCGTTGCAGCACTACACGTACTCGGATAATCAGTAGAGCATGTCTTCGATGACAAGTTACTTTTTTATGCAATACTTCACGTTAATGCGTCAACTAAAATTTACTTGAGTATAATAATGCAATATACATTTTTTTTTTATTCTGTTAATACAGGGTTATTCATAAAGGGTATGCTAAGTCGGAAAGGGCTCATAGTACTCATCAATATGAACAACTTTTAATATGGGACCAACCCGAAATTCGCGAAAAAACAATCAGCTGTTCCATACATTTAGTCGAGTGTCATTGACATTTTTCTATGGAACAGCTGATTTTTTTTGCGAATTTCGGGTTGGTGCCATAGTAAAAGTTGTTCACAATGATGAGTACTGTGAGCTCTTTTCGGCTTAGCATATCCTTTATGAATAACCCTATATTATAATAAGCATCAATATTTGGATGTTTGTGAGTTCGGATTTTGGTTGGTCCATCACGCAAAAACGGTTGAATGGAATTGGATGAAAATTGATATGAAGCTAGCTTGGATTAACATATAGGTTTTTTATCCCGGAAAACGCGGGTCGCAACTACTGGTAAATAAAGTACAAACTTTATTAGCGCTGGTTGGTAGTGTCCCGTTTACGATGAAATAACTTTTTAACGTCTGAACTCGGAATAGAGTTTGATAAGATATCGACATCAAAAATTGAATTTTTAAGTTTCAATTTTAAATTTTAGGACATTACAGAATAAATAATAGTACCAGTATTCTTAGTCAGGTTCTGTCGCCGAGAAGTAATGTTACCGTATTTTGAAACCTTTTCTTGGAGTACTCAGGGAATAAACCACTAAAACCTCACTGGAGTTAACATAAGCACTCATTTAATAGTACTAAAAAGGCAACAAAATCATTTTTAAATATATGTAATTTTTGAGCCCCAAGTTTGTCTACTGTGTGCGAACTGTAACACAACTAGCATGTCGACCGACAATCACGATTATATACACTACCTACCCGTAAACATCCTGGGGCCTATTCTGCCGAGTGAGAAATTATCTCGGTCACTATTGCTCTCACTACAAATGTAATGAGAGAGAAGTTGACGGAGATAATTTCGAGTGCCCAAGAATAGGGTCCCGTCCGGGTAATTCTCACACTGACCGGACTTCAAATCCTAAAAGTGTTGGAAATGTAGCTCGGAATAAGCCAAAGTGGTAGCCGCGGTAGATCAGTGGGAGAACAGCCGCTTCCCATTCTTGAGGCGGCGGGTTCAAACCCCGACTCGTACCACTGAGTTCTTTGGGACTTATGTAGGAATTTACATACCACTGGCTTTTTGGTGAAGGAAAACATCGTGAGGAAACCTGCATACATCCGGAGAAGAAATTCAATGGCGTATGTGAATTCCAGCAATCCTCACTTGGCCAGCGTGGTGGAATACGGCCTAATCACCCTTCGAGGGTAGACCTGTATCCTAGCAGTGAGAGGATTAAAGGTTGCATATGATGATAATAATGAAGCCAAAGTGGGTGGTCGTGTATTAGCATTTTAGGGCTAGAAAGCAAATTGAGTGGATGCTTGAGCTAAATACCCTTTGCCGTTAACAGACCGTGGCTTGCGAAGTGCCGATGTGATGTGAATTTATTTACGTTAATAGCTTAATATTAGATCAAAGCAGTGATATAGCCTTGTATGATTAGTTATTCTGAGGTCGAGCTACAAATATAGTAGGTACTAGAAAACTTAATACATGCTTAGATATTAATCTGTAACTATCTACATATGTAAAAATGAATCTCTATTTTACTTGGTCATCGCATCACGCGTGAACGGACGGAACAATTTCGCTAATTCTTTTTTTGTTGTGTTAATTGTCAGGAGAAAGTTCTTACGAAAGAAAAATTAAGGAAGTTGAGCGGAACATTAGAAAATAGAAGACCATTCGAATTCAATATTCATAGTTAAGACAGGGCGTCTGTCGGGTCAGTTAGTAAATTATAAAAGTAAGTAAGTAAGCTCGTATAGCTCAAATGACTAGGGTGCGTAGTTTTTAAGGAGGAATCTTTTTTCCTGACTCAAATAAATCTTTTTTGCAAACATTTAAAACTGTGCCAAATAATCCTACAATCCGACTAATACTCGTAAAAGCTCATCTTTCTCCATCGGACAAAGCCCAATTTCTCGAAATTAGGGGCCATCCGAGAAAAGAAAGAAAACGGAACCAAATTAATTTGACTCGAGAACAGTGCGGCGACAAACGAACACATTTCGAGACATTATGCTTTTCAGATGAAACTCTACATTGGTGATTGGCGAAATGAAAAACGCAAATTCACTTCTTCATTGAAAATAATGAGGTGTTCCGTCGTAAAGGAAATTTGTCGGGCGACCGAAAGCCCTCTGTCCCTTTGTCTGTTATTAATGGCGCAGAGACGTCCCGAATCGCTCGAGATAATAAAAGAACATTGTAAATGACTCGTTTTAGGATCTCTGCGCTCAAAAAATGAGCGATTTGTGCCTGTCGGTCGTCTGTCAGGTGGATGGGCTCATCGCATCCAATCTCAAGTAAGTAATACTTGATCGGTGTTTAGAGAACTCTCCAAATAGAAGGTAAGTAACACATTAAAATGCTACTTACTAGCACCCGTTTTTAGGGTGCCAACCATAATTACCTATGATAGTTGTCACTGTAAAAACGGGTGCTACACTGAGAAAAAATTTACCTATATATACGGAGCTTGGTGACAATTACCAAAAAGTACGATGATTAGCACCAATTTTTACGGTGACAACTATCATAATATAATATATGGTTGTCACCGTAAAAACTAGTACTAGCACCAGTTTTTAGGGTGAGAACCATATATTATGTTAACCGTAAAAACTAGTACTAGCCCCCGATTTTTTGGGGTGTCAACCATATATCATGATAGTTGTCACCGAAAAAACGGGTGCTAATCATCGTAGTTTTTGGTGATTATCAGTATTCTCCGTACTTTAGGTGAACCCATCGAAATTTTGATGACTATTTTTCTCAGTGTATTCCAAGTATTGTCACTTGAGTTAAAGTGCTCGAAGACACACAGGATAACACAATTGCACATCACAACAGGCAACATCGTTGTTTGCTTGGCTTTGTGCAAAACTGTACTATACTCACCTACCTACTGTAATTGGTAGATGCTGATATCATGCATAGATAGATAGATAGATAGATAAACTCTTTATTGTTCACACCATAAATTACAAACAAAAGAATTATAACACCTTAAACTAGTGCGACAACTGGCATAGTGATTTTCTTATTGCGCTTTAAAGTAAATTAAAAATGTTTTGCGTAAAACTGTGTACAATGGTTGAATAAATTAATGCTACGTAAGTCTCAACAGTATATCCTAGCGGATATACAATGTAATTGAGAAACATCGTTCGAATCAACTTTGTATGAATCACGCAAATATTATAAAGTAAAGTATAAAGTATCTCTTACTTTGCATTACAATTTAAAATAAATAATATCGGTACGTGAAATTTTTCTCAGTGTACCCACAAGAAATAGTACCCCTAGTTCACCCAAGTGAGCTGAGCAGGTGGACCACGACCTCTGCCAGAATATTTTTAGTCGTCAAGTCGAGAGTGAATCGGTTTCATATTAGGCAAGCGTGCTCCATCGTAGACCGCATCAATGTTAACCAAACCATCAGGCGAGGTAGCGGTCAAACGCAATTCTATAATTGTAAAAGTGTATTGCTGTCGTAAGTCTTGCAAAAACTCGAAAATTACTGGACTGATTTGAATAATATATTTTTTTTTTTTTTTTGTTCGTTCGCCAGTCGCCTCAATACAGAGATGGTGTAAGGAAAAAGGCGGACGCAGCTAGATATTACATACATACATACATTTAAGAAAAGGGTATGCTAAGACGAAAATAGCTCATATAACAAAAACTTGTCAATTAGCCGAAATCTCTCGAATCCCACGGCTGCGTACGCCCTCCACCCGACCCATGTTTCGACAGTCCAAAGTCCTACAATAAATTGACAGTCATCAAACTGACGGCGGAACGCACGGAACCCTAATTAACTTTGTTTCATTAAAATGTGGCTTCGCTCCTTTAAAACTCGCGCCATACAAAATCCAATTATTTTTAACTAACAAGCAGAATTGAGTAGTTTTTACTTACAGGTTATTCCGTGAAAAACAAAGAGCATTAATTAGTTACTGATTGTGCCCCGCGGCTTCACCTGCGCGATGATGAAAAATGGTGAAGATTTGTTGAAAGCATAGCCTATGTTTAATTCTAAAACCTAAACTGGCTACATTCCAAATTTCATCAAAAATAGTTCCGTAGTTAAAAAAGATTAGAGGTAACAAAGATTCACACACACGCAGACAAACTTTAGCATTTATTGACCGGGCGAAGTGAGGTCTCAGAGTCTAGGGGAACAAAACGATTATTGTATGTACAACCCGGTCACAATATCTGTGCACCTCGCTGGAATGCGGCGCCTCTCCCGCTTCCCCTGTCACCTCTCCGCGCACTCCCCGGTGCGACAGTACGGTTAGCATCTTCGTTGCCGATACACGTCCCGATAATTTTGAGATATTTCGCTTTGTTGTTGTTTTGTTTTTTAATATTTATTGTTAAGTATAGACATATGACGTCACGAGGTCAGGTGCACAGATATTGTGACCGGGTTGTATGTGTATTTGTCTGACGATAACTTGAGTATCGTTTATTCGATCTACATGAAATTTTGCAAGCAAATTGCTCATTTCAATACAATTTTTAAGTTCGAATATGAGCGAAATCGATTGAAGGGTTGTGGAGATATATGGGCGCGAGGCTCAGTTCGCCGCGAACTAATAGTAATATAAGTGGGACTCACTTTGAGTTTATACTGAAATAAATTCTGAAGGAATTCTAAATTTACTAGTTAATAAATCTAAATTGGTGAAATGTATTTCTGTCCTCCTCAAGTAGACCGCAATGACAAAGACAGTTTGGCTTTTAGTAACTTTAGATCTGTCAATTAAAGGTTTCAGAGTTGACCTGAATAGCGATGTTATTTTGGGAGCCAGAGAATAGTATTGTCTTTAAATTGGTCTGGTATAACACTAATCTACGAAATTGTTCCATGCGTTCACGCGTGATGCGATGACCAAAGGAAATAGAGATTAATTTTTATATAGTATGTAGTGTAGATAGATAACTGATAATTATAATACGAGTATAAAGGATGAGTAAATTTTTATTTTTTACAATTTTTTTTAATATAATTTTGGCTACTGTCTCTGTTCGTTTGGAGGACTATTCTTATATAAATAAATCTCGTGTCACAATGTTTGTCCTCAATGGACTCCTAAACCACTTAACCGATTATAATAAAATTCGCACACCATGTGCAGTTCGATCCAACTTGAGAGATAGGATAGTTTAAATCTCAAATTATAGTCGCAATTTTAATTTATTGCAAATTATATACATACTGATAATTTTTAATATAAATTGACAAGTTAGCATCAACATACTACGGTTGCTATAGTTACGCAATGGCTTTTGACAGGACAACGTCTGTCGAGTCAGCTAGTAATATGTATAAATCTCGTGTCACAATGTTTGTCCTCAATGGACTCCTAAACCACTTAACCGATTATAATAAAATTCGCACACCATGTGCAGTTCGATCCAACTTGAGAGATAGGATAGTTTAAATCTCAAATTATAGTCGCAATTTTAATTTATTGCAAATTATATACATACTGATAATTTTTAATATAAATTGACAAGTTAGCATCAACATACTACGGTTGCTATAGTTACGCAATAGCATAACTTTTGACATTTGACATAGAATTGACGCAATGGCTTTTGACAGGACAACGTCTGTCGAGTCAGCTAGTAATTATCTAAAATGTAGCGAACAAGTACAGGGCTTTAAGGGAAGAGTAAGCTAAGCTGAAAAAGGTTCATAGTACTCATCTTGAACTACTTTTACCATAGACACTGAAATCAGCTTTTCCATGCGGTTTATTGTCAATTTTCTATGGTCCATAGAAAAAACAGAATAACCGTTCCACAGAAAATGTCAACGACACTCGACAAAATGAATGGTACAGTTGATTTTTTTCGTGAATTCGGGATTGGTCTCATAGTTAAAATAGTTTAAAATGGTGCCTTGTATGAGTCCTTTTAGGCCAAGCACACCCGTTCCTTTTAAACTTGTACAAAGCAAAAATCCCACGGAATGAATTGAGCTCTTATACCTACGCCTTGAATAAAACAGCCGACATCCAAATTAAAGCTAGGTTCGTTATAAAGTAGAAGCTCCTGGTCCATTCACGAAATAAGATAAGTTTTTAGAAACACGAGTGAAAATATTTTGAAATTGTAATTCTGTTGAACATAATTAAATGAGGTTCATGATACAAATAACATTTTTGTTGTTATCTTTTCATTTTAAATATTTATTTCTTTAAGATAGATTTAAATTACTTGCTAGCCTGAGGCTTGATTGTAATTTTAATAAGAAATGCCATTTTGGAGTTTCTTAAAAAAAAAACATCTTTCGTCCAGTTTACGAGCCCGCCTAGCAGAGGCCGTGGACAAATTGTCTTTTCACCATATTTATCACAATAATATATGGAATATGAATATGGACAAACGTCCATATTTATAAACCAATTTTTCGTATACGCGTTGATAAAAAAAACTGAGGACAGATCATTCGTCCACGGCCCATATAGGCAGTCAGTAATAACTCTTTTTCACCAGAAAAATCCTTTTTGGTAAAGGCTGTTCTGTCGCGCACGAGTTAGAAAACAACTAACTGACCAATATAAATTAACCTCTTTGTACTTTATTATGTGAAATAGACAAGGTTCAAGTTATATTGGGCTATACTTAGACTAAAATAAAATAATTATGTTAGTCTAAGGGGCTATATATCATATGACCGCTTTCTAGCTTACTCAAGGCAGTGGCTGCTTTTACGGCTAAAATGCAGGTAGTTTCAAAAAACAACAACTGCGAATCCTTTGAGTTCACTCGGAATATGCCATCAAATCAAGCAACGTACACGCTGTAGGCTAGACATCCTGTTTTCAATACTGAGTCTCTAGCTTTTCTGGCGTCAAAAAAACTTACTTCCAAATCGAGTATTGTAAGTAAGCCCGCAGGGAAATAAAGGCAGATATATAAAACCGTAGAATAACGTACCTGAAACATGTACGACATATCTACCTAAATGTCTGTGAGTCGATGTTTTGAAAGACGCTGGCATCATTCTGTTGTGATACTTAGGTACCTACTAAACTAATGTGACGGCACTTATTTTAAAATCGAAAACTGAGAAAGACATGACAACAATTTTGGTGTTATCAAATTTAGTCTGGTTTAGACATTGGTAAAACAGAAACAAAATTAATGGGCATTGAATTAGGTACAACCCGGTCACAATATCTGTGCACCTCGCTGGAATGCGTATAGCCTTATATAGTCGATAAGTACTTATTTGTGTTTAAAACCTTATAGCATTTTTTTATGATTTTTTACTATTCCTATGTCGCGACTTAGAAACGCGTGGCGAAAGTTTAAAAACGACACGGCTCGGCCTGAAATGCCAAAGTACCAGAATTTGATTAAAATAACATATCTTTAAATAAACACATTAGGTATAAAAAAGTATTTCAATTACAATGAGCTATTTTATTAATTTTACGGAAAACTTTCCTAAGCAAACATTTATCCAGAAAAGTAGTCAAAGCAGTTATGAAGATTAAAATTCTTACTAACGTTTCCAATTTTCAACTACTTACTTCAATTTCCTGAGTTAGCCCCGAGAGGCTTTAGAATAGAAACGGCTTTAGCTTCAGAGTTTTATTTCAAAGTATTACAGAGTGAATACGTTTATAAACTAAAAAATATTAATTTAAATTTATTTCGCTTACGGAATTTTGCAAGTTTAAAAAATTGTTTATTTCGTTATCATTAATTTTCCAACTTTGTTTGTACTACGATCCAAGTGATGTCTTAGTTTCTGAAAATGAGAAACGCTACACTTCTCAATCTTTGGCAATTTTATGTTATTGTCCCTTTACCAGTGCCTTTTTTAAATGAAATATTTCAGATAGTAGGTAAATATTAATATTTCAGAGTAGGTATAGAACAAAAATGTGCCTTACTTCGCTGCGCTACGCAGTTTCAACCGCGTGATGTTAATGAAAAGTAGCTTATGTGTTAATCTAGCTAGGGTATAAGCTATTTCTAATTCAAGTATTATCCAACTCCGTCCTGCCATTTCAGCGTAAAAGAGTAACAGACTTTATCAATTATAAAAAAATTTGCTGTGATAATTCTAGATAGCAATTAATTTGGTTTAAATTTTGAGGAAATGGTTTTTAAAGCCGCGCTTCAGTAATCTACTCAATGTTTTAATGGTTACCTCAAACAGATGCCTTCCTACTTCCCCGCTCTTGTCACCGTCGTACTATAATTAAATAAACTTAATGAACCGAGCGCATAATTATCTGCATTCACACAAACTGCACATAATTAACGAACTAACTCTAACGCAGAACGGAACAATGACACGGGCCCCTTCCGCTCTGGGGCCCTTTCTCTGGGGCCCTTTTAGTGCGGGGCCCTTTATTTCATCTCATCCATATTCAACAAAACTCATGAAATTATGAGAAGCGAGGCCTGAAATTACGCGAAGTCTTATTGAAAGAAATGCCTCACTAATTAAAATTCTTAGTGAAAAGAATGCGTTCCAAAACCGGGGCGGGATGTGCTCACTTCAGTAATGAGATATGAGAATTATAATTAGGTTTCGGAACGCGTTATAATAAATAAAATGTTAATTTGTTTTGAGTCACTTTGTGAATAAATTTTATGTAAAATATTTAGTAGGTTAATTTCTTTTAATATAGATTATTTGTTATAATGTAAGAGTTCAGTATATTTTGCAAAAACAATCAGATCATTAAAATTAATTAAAATTAAATAACCAATTAACAGAATACAACATAATAGCTTTATTAGACACCAAACAAAATACAAAAAAAAATTAAGACTAAGTAGAAATACTTTCTATAGTACAAGGGCGACCTTCCAAAATAAATTTATTTTTAAAATTAAGGACATTTTCAATATAACACAATATAAACTCAACACACTTGTAATAAAGCGGATATTGGCCCGTAAAGTAGTCATTAATCTTTTATACACGTGTTTACAAGAGACACAGTATGGTGTGGACTGCTCACGGCCGCAGTCCCGCAATAGATCAAGTTCATGAATTGGTCGCTAGTGAATAAATAAACGTACTACGTGAAGGTACAATATAGAATACTTTTTTTTATATTGGCTACTATTATAATGAGTTTAAAAAAAAGGAAAAAGAAAATAAAAGTTCGACCGCAAAAGACAAAAGACGGAGTAACTATTGCAACACTACTCAACGTTTTTAGAGTTCTGAAACTTTTTCGGGGAAGAACCCTTATGGCGAGATTCCGGTGTTTGTCTGTCTGTATGTCGCAGCCAATTATTTTAATAAGCGAATTTGAGTATTACCTTATTTATCTAAGATTTGACTTGATAAAACGTCATTGGTTCCGTGTAGGTACTAATAACAAAATGTGTCAAAGCTTACTTTCTTTTCATGGTAACAATGTACCATCTCTTTGCCCTGAAAGAGTCGAATAGCTACAATTTCAAACACTTTCGTCGACCACTTTTATGGCACGCATTACAAGCGATTACAATCGTATCAGATCAGCTAACCAAACACGACAACGTAAGACAAGGCAATGCAATGTTGCTACAACAATGTATGGGAATGACATTTCCGTAACCTATTATAGATTCTATATTCTATCATAGAAATGTCATCCCCATATATTGTCTTAGTTTTCTATAGAATATAGGTATTTGCAACTAGGGCTGCAGGTGTCAGGTCGCCTACAGGCTGATTCAGCTATCCAAACATCGAACGTATTCGACAAAAGAATTCGAATTTATATGTCAATTGTCAAATCTCGGAAAAATCTTTGAATCTCGGATTTGACGTATTCTTTCCGAAGGCGGGAGACTTTTCGAAGATAATCGTCGAATACATTCGATATTTGGATAGCTGAATCAGCCAGCTGATCGGAGTATACCTACGTCTCAATTATAGATAAGTACGTAAGTATTCCCCTGTAATTAGTATAATTAGTGTTTAAGAAGAAAGTATAATGGGCCCAAGTTTGAAGGCATTTTAAGACAGATCTAAACTAACTAAAAATATATCTGTCTTTATCATTGCAAGCCATTAGGGTGACGAATCTACATCGAGCTGTGCTGCGCTGTACTGAGCTGTGCTGTGCTGTGTTTCTTAAGCTACGTTTTTTTAAGAATCAACATCAAGCTGTGCTGCGCTTTGCTTAGGCAGCTCGTGTAGTCGTTTATCTCGTAAAAAATTACTTTATTTTCAAAAAAACGTAAACATTATGACATAGTGAGTGAGTGAGAGAGACGTCTGAGGGCGATGGGGGGGCACGCAGCGTGCTCCATGTTTGAAAAACTTAGCACAGCTCGACACAGCGCGGCTCAGCACGGCGGGTAGCGCGCCTCGCTCGAGACTGCTGCGTTTTTAAACAGAGCGTAGCTTCACACAGCGCAGCACAGCATGGTTTGTTTCTATCCTCATTGAAATATTAGACGAGCGAGTTGACCAAACATAGCACAGCTCAGTACAGCGCAGCACAGCTCGATGTTGATCCGTCACCCTTAGACAAGGATGCCAATAGTTTTAGAAAATTTAGATCTGTTTTAAAAAGCCTTCAAACTTGGGCCTAATCTTAATAATAATATATATAAATCTCGTGTCACAATGTTTGTCCTCAATGGACTCCTAAACCACTTAACCGATTATAATAAAATTCGCACACCATGTGCAGTTCGATCCAACTTGAGAGATAGGATATTTTAAATCTCAAATTATAGTCGCAATTTTAATTTATTGCAAATTATATATATATACTGATAATTTTTACTATAAATTGACAAGTTAGCATCAACATACTACGGTTGGTATAGTTACGCAATATGACATTTGACATAGAATTGACGCAATGGCTTTTGACAGGACAACGTCTGTCGAGTCAGCTAGTCTTAATATATATAAATCTCGTGTCACAATGTTTGTCCTCAATGGACTCCTAAACCACTTAACCGATTATAATAAAATTCGCACACCATGTGCAGTTCGATCCAACTTGAGAGATAGGATAGTTTAAATCTCAAATTATAGTCGCAATTTTAATTTATTGTAAATTATATATATACTGATAATTTTTAGTTAGCATCAACATACTACGGTTGCTATAGTTACGCAATGGCTTTTGACAGGACAACGTCTGTCGAGTCAGCTAGTGTGTTTATAAATGAACCTCTCAACAAAAACGTGAAAAAAAGTGATAAGTAGCTTTTATTCACTTAACTTGACTACATTTACTTAACTCTGAAAACGAATTCCCGCACCTATGTAATTCCCAAACTTTTATATTAACTCAGAACCGATTTTGGAATTCAATTACATTACGTTCAGAAAAATTTGAAAACCAAATGGAGTCAATCTTTGCTAAATTAAATTTTTTGACGAAAATGTGAATCTATTCTAGATTAAAGAGGAGGATTAAAAGAACACTGGCTGGTGATTCCGGTGCCTTTGAAAGAGATTTTGGTATATTTTTTTTTTATTGTATTAGGCTTGCGTTTTTTAATCATTTCGCCTGATGGTAAGCAATGATGCGGTCTACAGTGAAGCACGCTAGTAGTTACCGACTACTCTGTTATAGTGAGAATAGCAACAAAAAGCTGAGACCTGAAGTTAAAAAAACTATTAAAGCTAGTCATAATCGTAGTCTTATTGAAAATATCGTGATTGTTCAATGATCATAAAGGAAAGCTAGCCTATAATGTTAATCTTCTCAGAGTATAAGGTATCTCTATTACAAATTTCAAACAATGAGTACAGCTAAAAATGAGTAACAAACGTACAGACAAACTTTCGCATTTATAATGTTAGTGTCATAGAAAAATATTTCAACCATCATCTCCTTTACAAAATAAAAATCAAATTCGAATAAACGTAACCATAACCAAGATTAACCCAAAACTAGATCCTTAAACCTAAATATCTAAAATGTTAGCTGAATTTAACCAAAAGCCTCATCTCTCCATTTAACTGAGTTTCATCGCCGACCTCTAGCTTTTGACTGGAGTTATCAAGCCTCGCTCCCTAGAAAATTGCTTTAAAAGAAAATTCGCATTAATTAAAATTCCCAAAGAGGATTCACTCGTTCCAACTACAGTACTCTCTAAGAAGTGTCTATATTGAGGCAAAGCGAAGCGTTTACATGAGCTTTGCCTGCGGTTTAACACGTGGCCTTCACCTGAATAAGCTAAGCACCTGCACCTGAGCACCTGCACCTGCACCTAAGCACCTGAATACTAGGCAGGCACTGGCAACTTCAAGGTTTAACAGGTCTTTCATTTTTTAAACAATTTTTTAAACTACTTTCAGCTAGTCTCTTTGAGGATGACTCTTAAATCGATAAATCAAATACAATTAATAATTTTGACACCTCTAAAAGTATGATCTTAAAGGCGGAATGCATTGATAAATGCGGAATAGCTAGCCGGTGTCAGAGTTTTCACAGTTTAAATGTTTGATGTTTATGAGTTTAGATATTTGGGTGTTTGTTGCTTAATCACGCAAAAACGGCTGAACGAATTTAAGTGAAATTTGGTATGAAGCTAGCTATATAACTAGATTAAACATATAATCTACTTTTACTCCGGAAAACGCTTGTGAAAACGCGGGGCGCTACTAGTTACTAGTGGCTAAATATTTGAAACTGCGTTGCCAATGTATAGCTCTGGATCCTGGTTATCCATTTATCTCTGTCCACATGCGTGCATCGAGGTGAGCTAAATTCGTATTGAACGCACAGAAAGGTCAATTCTATATTTACTTGAGCTGACGCTACCACTAATTTATTTCTTCATTTCCATTCACATCACATCTCACACATCACATCACAAACATCACATCATTATTCATTTCTATTTTATTTATAGGTTTACGCACCAACGACAATTTACTGTTATTTTTATTCCACTATTGTTAGCACAAAGTCAAGAATAATAGGTCGAATTTTCTGTGCGCACGAAATGCTCGCATTTAAAAATGCCTCACAAAATTCGTGACAACGGCGACTGTCGTGATCACAAATGTAGAGAAAAAAATACGTGGAGCGAAGCAAAACGGTCTTTCGAATGGTTTTCATTTTGGACCCAATCACTGTAGCGACCTTGATTGGGCTTCGCTGTGATTACCTACACTTTTGTATTAGGAAGGCTTGATTTAAACCTAGCCTGTGATTTCAATGCACTAGACACTATTCAAGCATTCATGTTTAAATGGTATAAATTGTGTTAAAATTCAGTGTTTACAAATTAAAAACACAGGCTTAAAACCTGCCTAGATTACAACCTGTGCCGGTTACAACCTGCTCCGGTTTACAACCCTCCAGTTACAACCTGCACTGGTTCTAACCTTCTCCTCATTCACTGAAAACCTATTCATGTTTAATGAGAATGCGTTTGTGTATTTACCATGGTAGGTAAGTAAATTTAGAGAGGCTTAGCGATAGTCAACACCATGTTTGCATAATCAATCTCTATCATAAACTATTATTCACTGACTGATCACCCACGCGTCACTAACATTGCACGCGAGAGCCGATTAAAATCATTTTCTCATTTACGCTAAGAAATTCAATATTGCACTATTTTTCTCCTAATTTTCTGCGCATTTATGCTAAGAAATTCAATACTGCACCATTTCTAAGTTAATTTTCCGAAATTATATTTGGTCGTCGTAATGTATGCGAATATCTTGTTTCATCATCAATAAATGCGTGATACTTTTTGCAAAGCCATTTTATGTTTTTATAGTTAGAGTTCCCGGCTCAATACTTGATTAATTTTTAATATTACTTGACTCAATAATACGTGATTATTGAGTCATGTGACAAACCTTAAAACGACACGGAGTAGCCCCGTGTCATACAATTAATTTCTAACTAACTTTATTGGCGCTTCGACCCAGATTGTGTCTTCGCCTTTGATACAAGACGCGCTAACCTTCTCTATACTTACACTGTTCATGCCAGGTATCAACTTCAAGCTCCCGGAAGTCTTCACCCTTAGTTAATTACACATTTAAGATATAAAAAGTTAAAGCCAAGCTACCATTAACAGAGATCAAGTCTTGAAACTATGTACATATAATCGATCTGTCTGTTTAAACTTTAAACAAGTTTCACAGGACCAACCGGTGGAGTGGAATGAAGCGGCAATAACGTACCTTTGAATCATGATACACTTGAGTTATAGTGCATTGCACCCAGTTAATGATCAGTACTATTGCAGATGACTATGCACTTCTTTTGTTATATTTATTTAAAAGAGTTTAGTCTTTTTTTTTGTTTTACACGCAATGTTTCTTTGTCGGCATCTACTCGTATTTAGTGCGCTTGGATAACGGCCATCGCCATTCTTACACCTATAAATCTTGGTACTCTTGGTTATTACTCTTTGACTATATGAATTGTGACTTTATTGTAAGACATATACTATTATTGACGAGTAATTTGACATACCTATTATGTAATAAATACAATACAATACCTTACTAAGTACCTATGCATTTATGTCCCGCTTTTTTGTATTTAGATCCACCTAATCACACAAGCTTTGCCCACAATACATGCTAGACTATAAATCTTTTCAAATACTGAATTACATTCAAGCTTACACCCAAAAACGGTTGAACCCATTTTTTATCTTCCATTGTCTTCCATTTATTCTGCGAATGCGTAACTTTGCGGGTTTGCCGTGTCTCATATCCCGCACTCATTTCGAAGCTCTAGAGATCCCGCTATTAGCATTTATAGCGGTGAAAAACTTTTGTAAATGTATACTCAGTCCCCCGTATTTTTCTAAAACCCTAAACATAAAAAGTTTATGTTAACGTCAAACCTTCGTTATAGTTTCTAAGAGCCAATTTACGTTTTAATAAGGCAGGATTTATAATGCGCAACGTGTACCTACGGTTTTCTTGGAAACATGTTTTACCTTGATAAATATCCAAATCTTTTCAGTAGCGTACGAATAATAATGTTGTTTCACATCATCATTACAAAATTACAATAATACCGTAAAAACTTTGAAAGGTATGTAAATTATACCACTGGCTTTTCGATGAAGGAAAACATCGCGAGTAAACCTGCATACGTCGGAGAAGATATTAAATATCGAATGTGAATCCACAAAACCGCTCTTGGCCAGCGTCGTGGAATATGACCTACTACCCCTTCGAGGGTAGAACCTGTGTCCGTATCTCAGAGGAAGGTTTTAAGGTTGAAAGAGAGAGATACCTCAAAAATAAATAAATATAAAAACACATTTAGAGATTAAATGCTAACAGATTTTTTATTTAACTGCTTCTGATTTAATTTCAACTCTAAATAAGTAGCATTCCTGGATCTTACTGAACTTTCATATTTACTCATACATGTTTACGAAACCGTATTTCCACGATCAAAAAATCGCTAGGTGAAAGATAAGAGGTAGTAGGTATGTCAGAATCGAATATCCGAGCTGCGAAGGAGTATCTTCCTACTCCATCTACCCTACGCTTTTATAGCCTATTTGTATTCATAAATTGAAGCATTTAATTAGATAATAATTTTATAACTAATTAACCTAATAAATCTCATCGCAATCACGAAAGAGTGTTATAATTAAAGGAAATTATTAGCTCATCAGTAAAGTGATTAATTATGTCCAGTTAATGATACCTATCGTTTTGCTCGATTAGTTCGGAATGGATTTGCTTGGGAAGTTGGAACATTAGGTTCCGTTTAATCCTATCGGTTCGATTCCGGCTCTCTTCAGAGAATTCAGCTTTCAATTCTGTCTCCGAATTTATGTCAGCTTTATTAGAAAGCGAGCTTTATGGAGGAAATCAATAAAACGAGGAGAGAAATTAGGACTTCTGTTCGTAAAGCCTTAAAGTTCTTCTAAAGTTTTGTCATGATTTGTATTTATTTGTTTTCGACTTTTTCCTTTGTCTAATTGTTTGGAAAACAGATTATTTTCTATTTCTCACTGGGCCTTCGTGTCTGTTTAAAGTTTTAATAAGTCAGTGAATAATTGGATATAAATTGGTCCATGTTGCTTAAAAGTGGCATTCCTTGGTTTAGAACAAAGCTTTCGTAATATCACTACGTGGTTCGATTATTCAATTAATTAGTAAATAAAACAAAAGGTTTACTTGCAGATGTAAATAAGTCCTAAAGAGTATTAGATGCTATTGGATTGATTACACGTAACGAGTACAGTGGCGAGACAGTAACTGGGCATACTCGGCCGAGCAAACAAATCATGGTCCGACTATCTCGCCTTGTCAAAAATTTTGTACAAATGGAGTACTCGGCCGAGAGCGCTGTCTCGCCACTGTACTCGTTAGGTGTGATCAACCCATAAACATTTTGACGAGGCGAGCAGTCACTAGAACCATGATTTGTTTGCTCGACCGAGTATGCCATTTACTGTCTCTCCACTGTACTTGTTGCTTGTAATCAACCCATTATGTAGAGTATGCTTGGATAAACAATGTATAGAATACACAGAACTTTTCTCAAAAGCTTCGAGCTTGTTACGGATCCAAAAGTTAGACGTTAGCATTATAATATAGATGTATTTTGTAAGCTGCTCAGAACGTCAGAACAGACGTGGTTTACAAAACTCCTACAGCTGAATTGAATTTCAAAATGATGTTATTCCTTCGAAGGTTCATGCATTGCTGTAGAACATTTTATAGTAAGTAACATTGAAGTAACGTTTATCATACCCTTGAGCTAATATATCTTGACGAACACTGTGATTCTCAACATCGGAATTCAGTTTCTTATCAAAAATAAGCTCTTTCGCCATCATCATTCAAAACCATTAATTCTGCTGTGATACAGGTCTTCCCTCCAAGGGTGATTAGGCCTAAGCTCTACCATATTATAAATGAGATGCCTCAAATATAATACAAATCGATTTCATCAACTGAGGCTAAAATAAATGAATGATTAAACTAATCAATGCTAACTCCAACTGAAATAATGCAACCCCGCACATTGTGCCTATTCAACGCGCTGTCCGTAGTGCGCACAATTAATTTTGATACTTCAGCACAGTTTGCATTTCACACATTCAAATTTATTATGCACTAGCTTACTGCGCTTAAACACACTCGTAAATTTGGGGCTTCGCAGTAAATTGCGGACGGTGCACCACTCAACTTTTCATTCCGCCCGATGTAGATTAGTTGGTAGTTTTATTCATGCGAGTGATTCTCAATTTTGATACTTTGTTTGGTGGCTCCATCTATAGGAGTATCTGTCAGTTTTACGGTGAAAATCTCTCAAACGACGTTCTATATGTTAGGCAGTAAACTTTACGTGATAGGCTATAGGAAACTCAATTTAGGAACAGCTTCTATATACACTATCATAAAACATAAATACGTTCCATTTTGTTTTATGGGATGCCTTATACCTTCTAACCTAACTCGGTGGAATAAATTATAATAAGCTTGGTTTTATATGCAAACATAAACTACGAGTAAGCCAAGGTTTCTGGAACACTAGCGCCATCTAAAATAGGACACCCAAACCTCTAAAAACCTGCATAAGAAGCACCTACTTGGACTACATTTCTCAACTTTCTGTTCTATAAGGGAAACTTCGGGGATGCTTCCTTGGAATCAAGGTCTCTGTATACTATTTAAGCCAGAAGTGAAGGATCAGAAATGTTTGGAAGATTTTTACTAAGTAGGTAGGTGTATACCTTTTTTTTTTTTATGTAATTGAGTGACGAGACGAGCAAATCGCACGCCTGATGTTAAACGTCACGTTTGCCCATAACAGGCCCCAACCCACCACACCACCAAATTACACCACCAACCACACCACCGCACCTACTACCACCGGCACCTAATTTTATCATTCCCAACCTTTGGTAAACCAACCTTTACCAACCTTACAACCAATACCAATACCATATATAACTTTACCAACCTTAACCAACAATTAAAAAAAAACTTTTTGGGAATAATTTTATTCCTTTAGATCGTTTTTTTTTTTTTTGTTTAGTAGTTATGTGTAATATTGTCATTATTCACAAAAATATCAAGTTAATATTAGAACGTAAACTAAAGCACGAGCCACTGTGGCCTACTCATGCGTCCGAGCTAGGCCTCCCGACCGCCTCTAATTTTTTTAAGCTTCATCCCCTGATGTTTTATACAAAAGCACAAAAATAAATAAAAGCCAGGCTCGCAAAAAATCTGATCATTAGCTTGATTTACTAGCACAAAAACGGCATTGTGTAAACTACATCTCGTAATGAAGCAGAAACAATACAAATGTATTCTTTCGCCGAAATAAATGATCAAAATGTAACTTTTGGCTGACCTTTGTGCGTGGAGGAAATAAAATAATTGTTTATGCTCTACATTTTTGTGAAGGCAAGAAAATATTTTTGGTTTATTTTATTTTGTGTGTTGCCATATCCTGCCTGATGCAAGAGCTAAGACTAAGCTAAAATTGCTTGTGAACGAAACGAAATAAACATCCTATTTCTTCGGACAGCTTACCCTAGATTTGAAGACGCTTTTTTCTTCGGATTGACAAAGGTTTTTTTTAGATTAGAATTTTTGTTTGTTCTCGTAATGAAAGATGATAGAAAAACTTGGTTTACAAAACACATCTATACTAATATTATAAGGAGGAAAGATTTGTACTATGTTTGTGTTGAATAAACACAAAAACTACTAGACCGATTTCAAAAATTCTTTCACCATTAGATTGCTACATTATCCCTGAGTAACATAGGCTATATATTATACCCGTGCAAAGCCGGGGCAGGTCGCTAGTATTAGATACTTCTAACAATTTAGCAGCGAGCTTTAGTGTTCATTCTAGAAAGTAAATGAATCTAAGTCGAAGTTAATGTGAAGTTGAGGATGAGTTTCAAACTAACGAGCTTCGCGAACACCTCTACTAACGATTACTTGAACTAGTGTTGCTAGGTGTGAAAATTGTAAATTGCTTTATTCAAAATCAGACTGTTTTATCTAAATTGGTCTTTATTTCTTGTGAAAAGTCGACCACAATATAATAAGGATAAAAGAAACTTTTTTGAATAACGCAGCCATGTTTTTTTTTTTTTTGTAAAACTTGATTAGCGACAAAGTACCTACTAAAGTAATGAAACAGTGCAATACTAAACGATATCGTCATAATGAAAATGATGGTTATATATGTATATTCTAGGTAATATTTAGGTTATTACGTCTAAATATTCATAGAGAACTAATAATTTAGACTAAGTTGTTCTAACCACCTATCAAGGGAACACAGGTTCGATTATAAACTAAATACATAAGTTACGTAATATTAGATAACTGAAATAACATTCGATAACCAAACTAAAGTAATAGAAATCGTACCCGATCAGAATCTCTAATAGCCACGTGTAAGAGACTGGCAACACTAGCGCAGGGTCTCAGATAAGCTTAGAGAGAAAGATGGAGCACTGCGTTTGATTTGGATGAAGCCAAGCCAAGCCTACAGTGCCGCGAGTATTACGAGTAGGGGAGTATTTATATGTCAACTAGCTACGCTAACTAGCTAGCAACGCGGTCAAAAGGTTTAAATGAGTTTTGCGGGATAAAAAGTAGCCCACATATTATTATGTTAAACAGACCGTGAAAGGCCTTCATTCCAAACAAACATACAAACTTTCACTTTAATGAATATGTTAGTAAGATGTGCGTCATGATACTTACGCGCGAAAATTATGTAGTTCACGGCATCACCCAAATCTAGCGCAGTGCTCCATCTTTCTCTCTAGGTTTATCTGAGCGGGGTAGAGTAACTAAGCGAGGCGAACCGATCAGCGCTCGTTGAAAAGTTACGAATGCAAGCTTTTAGTTCGACTTATCTGCTTCGATGAACTAACTTGACAGACCGATAGCAATCTCCATCCAAACTGATTACGTATTAGCTGTGCCACGCGGTTTCACCCGGTAAAACGGTTGTAAAAAAGAGCCTTGAGGTATACGTTAATTCAAGGCATAAGCTATCACTATTTTAAATATTATCAATTAGTTTATAGGCAATAAACATTTATGAACAAAACTCACACAAACTTTGATGTTTATGATATACTAGCTGCGCGCCGCGGTTTCACAGGCGTTTTCCGGGATAAAAAGTAGCCTATGTGTTAATCCAGACCATGAACAACCTTAATTCCAAATTTCTTGTATGTAAATCCGTTTAGCCGTTTTTGAGTGAAAGAGGAACAAACATACTCACAAACTTTCGCGTTTATAACATTTGTAGGACAGTAGGAAATAAGTTAGTGGAAGTAGAATTAGCACTAGCACAAACTGTGAGTCTTGTCACTGTGCCAACATTAATTGACGCAAAGTTGTTGTTTGCATCTGCGTGTTGTCAAGTAACAAGAGTGCGACTCCTCTGGCCTGTCGTTGCGACTGCAATTGGACACTTCTTGATCCGAATGCTACCTGTAGCCTGTAGCATTCGGATCAAGACGACTGCGACGCGAGACCGCGACTCGAGACCGCGACCGGCGACCGCGACCCACTGCTTTATATGAATTAATAGGAAGTGCTGACGGATGCAAGCAACCGAGTCGCGCGACATGTGGGCGTGGCCTGCCGGCGCCTTGCGTCGCGCGACTCGGTCGCTCACAAGGCAGTGCCGTGGCGCGACAGATGCAAAATGGCAACTGATTTAAGCATCCCATTACTGAATCAGGTTGCTCACGATGCAAATAATCATCTCCAATTAGAAGAATCTACAGAATATGATAACAATTATTTTTTTACCTCAATGTAAGGAAAAGTTTCTGAGCGCTGATGACGATGATGATGATTGATGAGCCATTTCTTCTTGGTTGAATATCTTGATTGATTAAACTGAGTACAAAATTAAACTGACTTTGATTTAGCCTACAATACTTTCTGGACTTTTCTTCTTTATAATTTAAATGTCGTTTTATGAGTGTCTGAAAGCAGCCCTCTTCTTCTCGCGACGTAAACAATGTATCGATTTGAAAATCGAATCCTTTTTTTCGGAATTAGAGCACATAATAAAAGAAGGATATCATTGTCTTCTTTTTCTTCGTCTTCTAATAACTGTCGAAGAAATATTTTTCTGTTCATAGTTAAAACGCGTCGTGATGGAATACAACCGTTTAGTTTTGTAACTGCAAGCATACTGAGTTTCGTATGGGTCGCACGACTCGTGTCGCGTAGATTCGTAGGTAGCTGTCACCCTGCGCCCTGCGACCAGTTGCCGGTCGCGGTCTCGGGTCGTGGTCTCTCGTCGCGGTCGTCTTGATCCGAATGCTACCTGCGAAGCTTCTTTTTTTTTACAAAAAACTAGACATGCGTTTGACCACAATCTCACCTGATGGGAAGCGACAAAGACGTAGCACGCTTGCCTAGGAAATACCTACTCACTTTTCTTTTAAATAACCCCGGGTTGAACTTTTTCGGGAAGATAGACGCCGGCAATGAGTTCCACACCTCTGCTGTTCGAATCAAAAAGGTGGAATGGAAACGCTTTGTGCGTTTGAACGGAATATCCAGCGGGAGAGCTCCCTCTCTCTCATTTTCATATATAAAAGTCGTCGTTGCATTTAGACACCGAGCTATGCCATCGAAGTTGTACGTGGCGTAACTTGCGCCTTCATCTTGTAATCATTACTTTCAGCCCGGTATCGCCCACTGCTGAGCGTAGACCTCTCTTCTTGTAGGCCATTTATCCTAGTTCTGTGAAAATTTTATACAGGTTCGATCCGCGATCTTTACTATACTCGTATCGTCAATTTAACGTGTTGGTGGCCACCAACCCACGCGGATGCCTTGTTTGCCTGTATGCGTCGTGCGTAAATGGAACAGCATACATATGTTCATACTCGCCACGTGTTTTCTGTGCGTACGTACATAGATATCATCCTGCCAACGTTTTGGTCCACCTACCAGCAGCCATTGATCATATCTTATACTTCACACTAATGTTATAAATACGATAAATTATGTGTAAGTGTGTGTGTGTCGTCTGTTTGTCACTCGCTGCGTGGCGGATAAACGAATTCAAATAAAATATTTACTTTGGGAATGGCTTAATGGAACCACATAAGCGTTTTAAGCCGGTAATGGACGGTTTCTGCAGGGCTATAAGGAAAGGGTATGCTAAGCCGCAAAGGGGCATGGTACTCGTTATTAAGAATATTTTTTTGTATGGTACCAACCCTGACATCGAGAAAAAACAGCATAGAAATAAGACTCGACAAAATGTTTGGGTCGACTTATTTATTTTTCTATTTCAGAGAAATAAATCAGTATAATATTCAGAATCATTTTTTTTTTCAAAATAATATTTTTGGTCCTATAGTAAAAATGTTCAAAATGATGAGTAATATGAGTCCTTCTTGGATTAGCATACTCATTTTTTAACTTTGTATAGGACAGCATGTACCTACTCGTAAACCGTATAGTGCTGCCAATATTCGATTTGAAAATCCTACTCGTAAATATTTACAAAAAACTGGTAATCTTCGATTATTTATAGCGAGTTTTCACCAGTAAACTGTAACCAATACAGTGAATGGTTATGACCAGCACAAATCCCACTGAAGTGGACATAAATAACATATTATGTGACCTTAGTCTCAATATTGTCAGTTCTTGTCCAAAAAATACAGAAAAAATAGCTGTAGTCGTAGTAAATAAAAAACTTATACCGTAAATTGTTGTTGGCACTCATATTTCAATTTAATGTCGTAAAAGTTCGAATGATGTTTTTCCGTAAATATCGTGCTGTGACTTGGAGAAATTAAAGTTTAACATTTCCTGAGATTAATTGTATTCGTAGTAATTATAAAGCTGTTTTGGTTTTTCATTTCTTTAAAAATTTTAGATGTTATTCTCAACCTACAAAATTGAGATCATTGTCTATATCTATTCCTTATTAATGAAATAATAAAAGAAAAACATTTAAGTAAAATACTAACTTACTTAGTTTGTGTACTGAAAAAGTACTTACGCAATTTGGACGAAATTACGTATTCATAATTCCTTTTGTTCCTAAAACTTTTATTAGCTTGAATAGTAAGTTTGCGAATTAGTTAACATTATTATATAGTTACCCATTTAATTTCAAAATTTCTCAATGAAATCTTTTCTAACCACAACTAAATCGAGCAATTTCAACTTTCTAAATATAATGCTGAAACTTTTCTACTAGTTATTTGCATAGCGCTGTGAAAATATGGATATTTACTTCGCCAAGTTTTCTAACGCAGCAAGCGCTTTTATCTGTTTCGCGTATGGCCAAACTTTCAGCATATTTTCGGAATAAAACGTAAAGTTCTTGAGAATCTATAATTTTTAAAATATTTGGTTCGGTGGTATAGCGAAGGTCTAAGATCCCGTGACACTCTAATATGCTGCATTGCAATTATTATGATGGACGTCTTTGTTAAGTCAACGAAAAATTGGAGAAAAAACGTATAAAACCGCCGCAACAATGTCACCGTGGAACTACTAGTAAAGAACAATGCTCAAGTCTCATATGTCAAATTATTATTTGTCAAACGTATTTTTGTCCAGGTATTGTAAAGGCAAATATACAAAACTATTTTCTACTTAAAAAAAATGGATAATTTATGAAAAATCCATTTACCTACTTCTGATTTTTTAGCAAAATGTCACCTTATTTTAAAACATAAGTTATAATTTTATTATACCAAACAAGTAGCCATATTATATGACTGAGAAATAAAATCAGTGCACAATTATTTTAAATTATATCATTGTGACTGAACCCTTAGTTAAATTATTTATTATTAAAATAGACATGATCGTAAGTGAAACATTAACAGTTCGAGTATAACCAGAACTGCTGCCCAGCATTCAAAACCGTCACTGGATATTCTTGTATACATACCCTAGCAGGAAGTGGACTAACAAAACAAGCAGTCCGAACTAAACTAATGGAGTAGGATATTTGACCCTTACATTTGCATTACATGATTATATGAGGAATGAGTAACTGAGATTTTGATTTGACGCTCTTGCGAATTTTTATATCCAACTAGCTGAACCCGGCGGTTTCACCCGCTGTTTTTTTTACTTTTATACCTTTTTTGAGCGGTCAAAACAAAAAAAATGATTATTCAAATCAGTCCAGCCGTTCTCGAGTTTTAGCCAGGCAAACGAACAGCGATTCATTTTTATCTATAAAAGAAAAGAAGAAGATGCGTGTCAGTACTTAAATTATTTCCAAAAATCTTTTCTTTTATATTCGTAACGTGTTACTTCGCAACGTGAAAAGGTCGCACCACTTTAAAATTTATAAACATTGTCAATAAAATAACTAAACCTAAGACAAAAATGTGAGTAGTAGGTACTTTATTATTCATAAATAGTAATGCAGACCACTTTTGCTTTAGTTTTATTTTCTTTGCTGCTTACGAGTATAAATTACTTTAGCCTTGATCCTAAGAATAAGACACTCTGAACTTTAATATTTTGCAAATAAATTAGAAGTGAGGCTTTTAATGTCTTGTAGGCTAGCTCAATTTCAATGTAATAAAATTGTATACATCGATTTAATAGTCTTCAATTGAAAATATTTTACTTGCTCCCCAAAAAACGTTGGCATTCGAGTCAGAAATTTTAAAGTCAAATAAAACAAAATCAGGTCTCAAATCTCAAATTGAAAACTATTACAAAATGTACGTACATTGATTTCAGAAAAGTCCACAGACATTCACAAACTATACTTCTATTACCATTTTCATTCTTACGTTAGACTGCAATAGGTAAGTTTTCTTCGGTAAATCTAAATTATTGTCAAGAATCTTCTATCTAGCTAAAGCAACTTTATTCCCCAGCGTTCTCAGTTCTTTGTACCAGCGCTCTGTTATACAGATTTATAAAGCTTGTATGTAGATTCAAATTCGAAACAAGTTATGTAAAAACTTAAAGAATAAACAGAGTAATATGTTTTCATGTTTAATGTTGTATTCGAAGCTTAAATCCAGATTTTGTAGCTGGTGGAGGTATCTTTCGCTTAAAAGAATTTCAAGTAGGTACAATTGACAAAATTTTTGATAAAAACTATAAAATTTTTGCACGTATCGGATCGATGAGGACTTTTTAGGTTTCATTTATGATGGTGTTTTAAACAATCCTACCAATTTTCAGCTGGGTGGAAATTACTGTACCCTCGAATGTCTAAATTGACTAGGCTATGAGCGTTACTGTGGCGTGGATGACCTCCCAGTCGTAACCAGCTGTGTTAAAAACATAAAATTCGTGTGACCAATACCACGCCAACTTGTTCTTCTTTTCTTGTAAACAACTAGGTAAAGAATAAAACGTTGAACAATAAACGTATTACTACAGATATCAAATTAAAGCTAACAACTACGGCCACACCTGTTGAAGTTTGCGACAAACACCTTTTAAAAGATTTACCACTTGCATTGTTTCGGTATGGAACATTGTCGCCGATTACCGATCCTCAAACATATTGGTGTGCACATAAACATTCGAGACGTGAGGAATAAAAATGCTACGCATCTCGGAATAGTAGATTTCTTATTTTTGAAGATTAAACGTATCTAAATTTTATTTTTTTTATTTATTTACTATTTACTATTTCCTGTGTTTAAAGGGCGCTGTTTTCATTTGTCATAAATTCATCTATTGAATATCTACTTGTTACTTTATTGCGATAGAATTTTTGCACAGTCCCTGTAGTGGAAAAGTCTAAGTATTTCAACCGATAAACCAACGTTAAAAACCGATTAAATCGTCTATAAGTCTGTAGTCTAAACAAAGTCGTAAAACTTTAACGATTTAGTCGAGTTCAAACGCCAACTTGTCCATCGATAGAGTTCTATACCTACTTGCAATGCTACCAGCATTACAGGAACGAAGTCTACCTCAAAAGTATAACGGATAGATACACTCAGCGCGTCGCATTTATGGGCATCGTTTGGCAATAAAGTGGTATAAACACGGAGGCTGCATTTATTTCGCTTGGCTGGCAGCTCGCATCCCGGCGCCAGATCCGACTAATGGCTACGAGCCGCGAGTTTGCGTGTTACGAATTTACATAACGTTAAAAATTCCGCGGATACGCGAAATTTATTTTATTGACACGGGAAAATGGTAATTACGCTTACTACGCTTACGCACTTGCGTTGTGGACTTGCCCACGCGTTTTGTTCCGTCAGGGTTGCCACGTCGGAGTTAAACTGTGAGCCGGACCAACTCAAACGCTCTTGCAAAGTTGTAAGGTTGTGATTGCAATTCGGTGCATTTTTTTACCCACAGAATGACAGAAATTCCTAAAGAACTGACTTTTTATCTCTACTTTTTAAAATAATCAAACATTTAATTTCAGGGTTTTTTATTACTCTACTATGAAATAAAACCTTTTTTTTCAGTTTTGCTACGTTTGGTAACCCTGTTAAGTTCAGTGCGTGTGTTGGCTTTGGTAAACGGTCGGTGATTTGTATTTTTTGTGGGCCATTATTTTGGGGAATATTATATTTTTATTTAAACAGTCGTGCTGAGGGATTCATGTTTTTGGCTGACCAAGTTTATGCCTTTTATCATACTGGCCAGTGTTTTAAAAAAATCTTTATGATTCACATCGCGTCATGATAAATATTATACCCAATATTATCTGTTCCTTTTATCATGCTACTCTCCTCGCGTTCGTTTTGGAGTCGGTGGCAAAAATATCAGTTCAAAATGTCGTAATCTGGTTTGCGTGTGTATATGTTCGTATGTCACACATGTGAACAATAGGCCTGTGTCGTAAATTTCAAAAATGGCTTATTTCGTTAGTTTAGTACCTGTATTACCCCAAAAAAATAATGTTAAAAATGTTAAAAATTATATTTAAAACACATATTTTAAGTTTTAAGAAAATATTTTTAATCTGGCGTAAAAACACAAGAAAGTGTCATGGCGTCGTAAATGACGTCACATAGTGACAAACGATTGTGTTCACTTACGACAAAAGTTTGTTTTGTTGAAAGTTTTTTTTCGGCATACCACTATGTGACGTCACATTTTCTGATTGGCGTTCACGGTCACGTGACTCAATGCCTATTTTTTAAGATTTTCTTTTCTAAAAATATTAATAATCTTTAATTATTTTGATAAATTGTTTTATTGTTTGAAATCTGTATATCTTAATCAATAATTAGAAACTCCAATCCATCCGATTCATTCTTAGTGGAAACAAGCCTATTGTGGGCAAAAGTGGCGTTTTACTATTTTCGTTCCCAAAACTAACGAGTGGTCTATGTGTTTTTTTAAGTCTTTAGGATTTCGGTCACTTTATGTCACGCACGTCGGTTTATAATAGTCAAAGTACTGTAGTAACAAACATTAAAAATACCACCGAATCGCAAACCTCCTCCTTTTTTGAAGTTGGTTAAAAATGGTTGTACTCATTGATCAACTGTAAGGAACTTAACATTTTGTATGGGTTACTTCAAAAATATAGTCATTCAATTAAATCCAAATTACGACCTCTATATAGACTAGAAGATAGTAAGCAATAGCTCCGTCGATAATTAATTTGATCATGTCAAAGTCATCAATCGGTTGCAATTGTAATGTATGACCCAGTGTGACTCCTTATTGTATGGTCATTATCATTGAAACACTTTATTCCAAAATTCAGTAAATATAATAGCTCATTTATTTTTGAATAAACAAACAACAAACAAAAGGCAATAATTAGTTAAACGAATTGAATATAAAAATAAGACTTTCAGTTTACTGGAATAATCTAGTGTTTCAAGTACCTAGTAAACAAATCAGATTTATTAAAATGTTCTTGAAAATTACAAGTCACATTTACAAAAATATTTTAGATTTAAATTGAACAAATATTAATAAAAAGACAGTTAAGTATTCAAGACTAGGATTTTAGAACGGATATGATACCTATAGATCGTTATAAGAATGACTGTCAGATTTTGGTCTAAAGAGGAACAACGGGCGAGATTCTCGCTGTCGAGGGTAAACGCGGGTAAAATGTATGCTCGCACAAATAACGCCATAATTTTTGCACACACGCCCAAAATTAACATTTACAAACGTTTTCCCGTCTCTATATCATACCGGAACCGGAAAATCGGAAGTCGTGTAAAATGAAAAGCAAAACGAAGTGGCGAGACGAGCAAATCTTTTTCCTGGTGGCCGAGTCGCTTCCGTTTGGTTTTTTATGTCCTAATTTCATTAGTTAACTTAACACCTCTGATCTGAAGGTTGCTTGGAAGAGTCTTTTGTGCCTATCTCTAATGTAATACTCTGTTTGCTACTTCTGTGATGTCAATGAAACGCTATTGTTACATACGATAAGTAACTAAATTCACAATAAACGAATCATTGCGCTTGTAAACTTAGGCAAGATGGCGCGTGACAAAGGCATGGTAGAGCAAGAGAGAGACCTATAGACCTAAAGACCTAGAGTAGGATAGAGAGGGCAGTGGTCATTATTAACTCTGGTATTTGTATTATCACCACTGATGACATTCATCGAAAAATTTAGCGACATTTCTTATTCTATAAAATTTCTTATGATGAAACTAAAATTATTAATAATTAATTATTAACACTATTACAGCTATTTTAGTGACTCTTTAAAAATAAAATCACTAGTATCAACCGATCGACCGATCAACTAAATAAAATAAAACAAACGAAATGCGGTTCTGAAAGCTAGTCAACAATAAATAAACACAGCGCAATATTTCTGGCAGGAGGCCAACTCGTGCTATGACAAGTACACATATCCCGACCACGAGAGCTGTTACCCTGCCATCAATGTAACATTGCGAGTACAATGCTCCGCTCAGCTCATAGTAGATTAATTACATTGTAATGTTTTAGGTGGGCGTGACTCATGTGGCATTTATCTACTCGTTATTCTGTGACTTAGCGATTATCTGTGCCAGAATTAATGTTATTAGCTACTAATTATAGCAAATTTTATAGATACTTTATTTGACAGATATTTTCTTACTAAAAATAAAGCTACATACACACAGATACGCATACTTACAAATCCACCCGTAAAGCTTAAAACAACCCTCTTTTGCGTCGGTTAAAAAAGAAAACCACAATAAAATGCCCAATTAACAACATTAAAAAACCTCAACCTGCAATATATTATTTGGCAGGTGAAACAAACGGTTCTCGAAAATCCCTTATAATAACGTAGGTAATTAAAATCCATTCGGTCGCAAAGCGCCTGCTAATCATTCATTGATGAGTATTTTGTGTGCATACCGCTTGAGTAGGGTTGCTACAACTTGCTGTACTTGCTGTAAAAAAACGTTTTTTTTTTGTTTTTTTTTTTTTTATAACTTATGCTCTAAGCCACTGCTAGACAAAGACCTATTTAAAAAAACTGTTTATAACGTAACATATATTTTATTATGCTACTTTTTATCTCGGAAAATGCGGGTCATTTCGTTCTACCAAATGGTACTTAGTAGGAAAAAAAAATAAAATAAAAATCCTTTGAAAATACGATAGCTACGGAACCCTCGACAGGCGAGCTTTCGCATTACAGCGGATTTATTTTTTTATGTAATGAGTCCAGTTTTTAATGTAACTGGCCCTACGTAATTTTATTTTAATGGCGCGCACATTTTTAATCATTTGTTTTGTAGCAGAGATAACGCATCTGGACGCGACATCCCAAGGTATAGGTTTAAATTACAACAACAAGCTTAATACATGGGACTATTCCCATAAGTCTGGCGTAGTTTTTAAACAAGGTTCTGATGAAGGAAAAGGTCGTACGGCCGGATTTAGCGTATGGTGACTTAAGCCCTAAAAATAAATCAGAAAAAAATACAGTTTGTAATTTTTGCTGCTTGTCTGGCTAACTACCATCATGTCAAACATCTGATGAGCTGTTTTCAAACACCCTGTCAACTTTTACAATTACTAACTCTTTTCTAAACATCGAGGGGAAACCTGCATACGTCCGGCGAAGAAATTCACTTGCCACTGCACTTGGCCAGCCTGGTGTAAAATGGCCTAATCACCCTTCAAGGGTAGACTTGTATCCCAGCAGTGGGAGAATTAAGCGTTGAGAGTGAATGAATGAATGAATGAACTCTTTTCTTGGTCTGAATACTTTATCTTCGGCCATATTGTCACCAACAAGCGAGTTTGTGGCAGACTTGGACTTATTTGCGAAAAAAACTAGCATAACACAGTATAATGACGACCGGATTAGCTCAGTGGTAGCATGTATGCCTTATTAGGCAAGAGGTTCGATTCCCGGCTGGGCAGGTGCTTGAATGATGAATTCAAGAATCTGCTCTGGGTCGTTATTTGTCCTCGTCTTTGTATTATGGAGTCCCCGACACAGGGAAACCTAGTGGGGAGATATGAGTGTAAATCGACCTTTAAAAAAAAATACAAAAAAAAAGTATTTATCATGTAGTAACCAATGACATCAACCAATAATCTATGCTAATTATATAAGGTAAGAGGTGAATGGAAAAACTCGACGCTTTCGAAAAGGATTGACCCACATTAGCAAGAAACAGAGATGTGTGGAATGAGGGAAGGCCTCTGCCCATCAGTGGGACAAGTCAAGCTGAATAATAATAACATTTGTAAATTCCAGCTACGAGATGAGTAGACGATAACAGATAACCCCGTGACTGCGAAATCCATTCAAAAGGTAGCCATTTCGGCACAATCATAACAGGAAATGACTTTCTCGGAGATATATTGCCTGCAATCACCTAGAATTGTTACCTACTGGTAATATTTTTTCAAAGTTAGAGCTTCAAAGAATTATACGCCATAAAATGGGATAGTTCGCGGTTTTACTTCTCTCGGAATTTGTTTTGATAAGAAAAAAATTGTCTCTTTTTATCTATGCCAAGCTTCTATTAGCTTACCCTTTCCTCATAACCCTGTATACAGCGTGTTTCTTTATACGACGGACATATTTTAGGATTTCATTGTGCTTTTTATCATCGCCAACTTTTACTACGGTACCAACCCTAAAATCACGAAAAAAATCCTTATTCCATACAATAAGTTCATTGACTTTCGATAAAATGTGGAACAGGTGTTTTTTTGTCATAATGATGAGTGCATTGATATCCTAGGATATATGACGACCTGTTTGACTCAGCGGTAGTGTATCCGCCTTATAAGCCAGAGGTCCCGAGTTCGATTCCCGCCGGGGCAAGTGGTTAAATGATGAATTGAAATATCTGCTCTGGGTCTGGGTGTTTTTATTTTATTTTTTATATTATCGTATAAAGAAACACCGCAGATTATGCAACACAGTCCAGTTATCACATCCCTAATGATGCCATATCGCGTGTAGGTTAAATATTAATTCTCGTGCGGTCGGCATTACGTACGTACGAACGTGACGTGTGATTGTGGATCGGACCTCATCAGCATGCGAGGTGTGAATGCATATCGTTTCGGCATCGGCTGTCTGTGCATACGCTCAATGTATCGGTGATGAACCACGCTTATTCGATTTGCGGCTGAATTCGGGAAAAGGTGACTCGATTAAAACTCAGAAGAGGGATTGGTGAAATATGAGTTTGGTGTTTTCTTTTTTAAAGCTCTTATTTTGATTTAAACTTTTTGTTGTTTACTTTATGTTTTATTTGTTTGTTTATGTTTCTTTAAGTTAAATCTTGGAACTGAATTGTTTACCAGGAACTTTTCGTAAGTCCGAATGAAGTTTAGCATTTCTATGTAACTCAGGTGGCAATACTATAAAAGCTCTGTATTTTTTTAAGAATCTGGTTTTTTAGTGTTAGACTTGCGTTTGACCTAGTCTGATGGTAAGTAATCTTTTCTTTACCTATTTTCAATAATTTCTGAATTGAAGTTACCAGTAAAGTAACAAAGAAGCGCCAACATTTTTTTATTGTTTGGCATTTCAAACACGATGAAGTTGACTTCGCCCATACAGAAAACAACCTGAAAACAACAAAAATACTCGTATCGAAAGCAGTATAGCAATGAAAAAGATGTTCATTAAAATAGGCACTTTGAGATGATGATGATGATGTTAGCATCTTTTAGCCCAAAACAATATTCTTAAAAAGCCTAGTTCGACTCATAATTATTCATAACACAGAACAAAAGCAGATCAAAAGATTTTTCTTACAAATGCCGCAAAAGGCATTGTTTTTATTAGTCCGCAGATTTTCCGCTGATAGAAAAAAACAATAAAGCTGGAGGCATTTTTCCATAGGTCAGACATTGATAGATTAATAGTGGTTTCAGATGTCGGCGGCTGACGACCGAATTGGCGGGGTTTCGCCATCAGCTAAATGAATAAAGCGGTCGGGAGCAAGTGGCGTCGCATATCTGTAAATGTCCGAAATAAATGTTATTTTCCTAAGCAAGAAAGTAGGAATTGAGCTCAATTCCTAATTTCCTGTGTTACTTGATTCGAGAATACAGTACATTTTCATATCGCCTTTGATAGTGTCGGATAAGTGCGCCTTTGATAGTCTAGGCTATCGCGACTACTTGTTAGTGGAATTCTAGTACAAAAAATACTAAATTACTCTTTACTCAAATCCTGTCTATTTTTTTTCTATGTAATTGAGTGACGAGACGAGCAAATTGCTCGCCTGATGTTAAATGTTACGTTTGCCCATAACAGGTCTGGGCCACCCAGAATTTTGAACTCGCAGAATTCAAGACCCTGCGCGGCACAGCACTGCGCTCGTCACCCTGAGATGTAAGTTGTTTAATCTCCCATTTGCTCTGTAATTTCACTGGAAACAATGCCCTTCCAACCGGAACACAGTAATGTTTTCACATTACTGATTGGCAGTGGAATAACTGGCAAAGGTGTGGTACTTCCCCAGGCGGGCTAGTTCTAGTTATTCTAGACCTGTCTATCTAAAATTTGTCTCGAAGACATTGCTCTAGTCTAGGCAATAAAGACGCCCTTGTACTACCAAATCTTTTTAGTCTGATTTTAGTCTTTTAATACAGAATCCAGAATATTTATTTTTTGGTCACAGCAACACTGATACATAAAAAACAAACAATTAACAAAACAAGATAAACATGAAATGCATCAGTGCCCTTGAGCCAAAAACCGATCCCAACTCAGCATATGCTAGCTTTAAACAACCAGCGCTGGTATTCTGTTGGACAATTTGTTTGGGATGTAACAAAGCTTTCTTTGCCATGCAGCACGATTTATATCATGACACCACCACCATCGAGTACCAAATAATTAAACGTGCATAACTGATTCTTTGTAACGATACCTACCACCGTAATATATGAAAATTACAGCAGCTATCGCAGTTACTTTGGGCCTTTGAACTTTCAATGCTTTGGACACTATCAAAGGCGATATGAAAGTGAACTATATTCTCGAATCATAAAAATAACTCAGCAAAAGGTCCTGCTTTCTATGGGCTTTTTTACCATTTTTTTGCATTATTTTATTATTTCTAGTTTTTTTTGGAAAGTATTTAAGTTTCTTGCTCTGAAAATAAAACGACACAATTAGAATTCAAAATATAAAGCAAGAATTTAAAATTTTAGATTTATTCACCTTCATTTTTGAAATGATTATGATAGATAGTTTTTTAAATCTGATTTACTTAGGGTTAATTAAAACAGTCACGCCTTCAAGCGTTCCGGGTTCGTTTTAGATTGCTTGTGTGGGCATGTGTATGTAACGTAACGTAATTACGTAACGCAACCGAACGCCGATCGCGAAATTTGAATGGGAGACTATCTATCTGATAGAAAGAACCCTTATGAGTTTGACTCGTTTAGCGACAGCGTTCTCCTACTTCAAGACCTAATTATAACAGTTAATGTTAGACCATAACTCAGTGGTGAGCACAGAACACTTGATTACGACGTCATCGAGAAATGAATAAGTGATAGACAGTTGATACAAAACCTTATTAAAAATCATAATGCATATAAACATTGCATTAATCGCACGGTGCGATTAATGCAATGTTTATATGCATTATGATTCGCACCAGAACAACCTTGTAAAGTTCTTTTATTATTATAACCCGCGACACCAAAACCGAAACTCCCATTTTTCCGAGGCGTCCAATTAGCCCCTTCCACAATCGCAGCTGCACTAACTTCCACAGCCTTCCTTTTAGTGCCAACTGCAAAGACTGTTTTTCCCAACTAGAACTTTATGCAAATCCCAATGGTGCGCTATTTTGCAGAGAACAAACTTCTGTCAACTACTTTTTACATGATTTTGCTTGCGATGTGTGTTTAGTTTAGGTCGCATCCGTGATGCCTCCAATGTTGAAGGCTAAGTGCCTTTTCACACGTACCGGTTGCCGGGTATCCGGCGCCGGCTACCCGGCAACCGGTACGTGTGAAAAGGCACTAACGGTATAGGTAGACGTTAGCTTGTTTGCACTCTATAGCATAAAAAACTTGCAACTGAATTTTAAACCTACCTTTACTTTCCGATATCCAATTGATTTAAAATTTGGTACACCTGTATAACTCAGATGACAATGTAATACAAGTTTATTTAAAAATATTTTGTTTCATATGTACTTATTTATTATGGCTGAGTAACATCAGTACGAAATTAAATTTATCTTTATCTTATGCCTACTTCAGATTCAGACTTTTATTGTTGATTTAATAATTTCACTTAATTTTTTCGTAAGTTTTGACTTTTCAACTGTTAAAAGAAATCATTATGTTTAGAAGGCTCTGAAAATCAATTTTTTTTTTACTGTGTACTAAGCTTCAGTACTGCAATGATTTGTACAGTCCAAAAGTGCCGCCCATTGGGAAATTCAAATATAAGCGGCCCCATTGCCCCCAACAAAGTTATTCCCAACTTTTTGCATAGCGAAACTTTTAATTATTGATTGGGGTGTTGGCGCTAGTTATCCAACTGGAAACTTTTCGAATATAACAATACTATGTATTTAAAAGTTCTATGCGAACGAAACTCAACCTTGTGCGTTCTTTTTTATTTTTAGGATTATGCAAGCACTTTGGTCTCGATTTTAACTGTGCCAGAGTGTAATGTAAACATTTGAGTATTGCGTAAAATGTTGTTGTTTCTCAAATACTAATATAATACTTAATATTTTTGTAATAATTTAATGAATGTTTTAGTAAATTGGCAGTCAAGAACATTACGTAAATTAGTAGCGAAACTTCACGAAGCGTTTATTATCTCTTCAGACGACTAGGCCCGCAGATAAAAATGAATTGCAAATTAGGGCGGCTTAATACCCAAAAACACCGAAAAGATTTCAAAAAAATTGTTAACGACCCGAAGAAACACAACCCTTGCAGAGTCATTACGTTTTCATTATCATTCATTAACCCGTTCGCCGCCTGTCTTGATCTGTAGCCGTCCAAATGCTTTCTCACGTTTATTTGCCGTAATTAAGGCTGATATTACAACGACCGTATAATGAGGGTAGGACGCATACATTATATTGAGGCGAGGTGATGGTCGTTATCGTTAAGGTTCTCATTAGATGGTCAAATTATTTCGTGTACTTTTTTGCAAGTCCTTATGTGTTTTTAGAACGTTGTCCTTTTTAATGTTTTTTTAAAGAAAATATGTGTTATAATTATATAACCTATATAGGTTGTCATTCACAATAATTTTTGTAGGCACTGTAACTTTCGTTAGATATTTTGATTTTTTAAGTAAATGTAGGTTCATAAATATTTATAGTAACAAGTTGTGAGTGGTATTGTAAGTTACATAGTTTACATTTTAATGTAGGGTATGGTAGAAGCCTTTAAGCTTCAGGCTTAACGTTACTAAAACCAAATCTAGCCACTTAGTTTACATAACAAACAAACATTAGACAGTACCTATCATTGTACCAAAAAATATGTTATGAATCGCAACCAATTTATTAGTATTAGACGATATCATTTTCATATTTAAACTAAATAAATACAGCTGATAACTGGAAGTATTAATGTACCTAATGCAATTTTAATGACCTTACTCTTAATGACCGACAGCTCTACAACTAAAACATTACATCGTCTGTTTAGGCGAAAACGTAGGGAGTCGCGAGAACATATTTGCTATCTCGCCCAACGTAAATACGAAGATATATGCAGTAAGCATTAAGGGCAGATAGACCTGAACATTTATATGTAACGAGCATGTTCACGAATGCTAATTTCAGGCGAACGCTCACACGGCATATCGACGTGTTCTTGTGCATTGTACTATGAAAACAAACTTATTATATTCCCGTGTTACGTGTGACAAGACGTGTGTATTCAAGCATTCACGCGTATCAATAAAATTTTAAACTGTTGACATTTAAGTTATTAAAACTTAAAACATAGGCAAGAATTATTTAAATGATACCTACTAAAAAACGGAACAATTATAATATTATTGGCAAGCAAGAGCAAAGTAAATTCTGACAAGTTTAAGACGAGCACAATGTTTGTGAGAATGTTTTTAAAATGTTTGGCTTGATCAAGGTCTATCGCTAATTTTAAGAAGCCTATAATTGTTTGTTTGTTTGTACGTTTTCGTCCAAACAATGAAAATGTAGAGCATATTATCAGAACTTTATTTGCTATTTTGTAACACTTAATGCAAAATATGTTGGCGCATGCTCATTGAGAATTCTTGATACTTCTTGAGACAATTCTTGAGAGAATGCCAGGTGTATCTGCGCCTTAACCCGACACACGTAGATATGGTAATGACACAGGATACCCGAACCTGTGTCAGTTGTCACTATTGTACCGCTGATTACATTAGTGCGGTAATGTAGGAGGAACGAGGTTTGTGCGATCATTTGTACGGACAATCTGATCTCTGTGTAAATCTGTTTACAGTGGGATGGGAAACGTGACGTCATAGCGGAGATTCGTTTGATGAACGGGTAGTAAGGAAGTACGAGAAAGTAATATGGTATTTAAGTATTGTTTGCATCATGTACCTGACTGTACTTGTCATAAATAAAAAAAACTGTTATCTGCATTCTGTAACTTTTTTCTTATTTAGCTTGCGTTTAACCGCCAAGCAATGATGCGGTCTACGATGAAGCACGCTTCCCTAGAAGCAACCGATTCACTCGCGACTTGGAGACACCCAGATTATATCTATCGGGAAAAACCCACTTGGGCAAAGCATTCTACACTCTAGCAGTATCTACGCAAAATAAAAGGTAGTACCTAGTAGTATAAGTTACTACCCTGAAAATCAACTGGAACAGTTGTTTCGGCGAGAGCGAACGACATTTTTAATGGAACAACAGTTTTAATATCAACTGTTCCAAACGTTTCGTCGAGAAATAATGACATTATTTTATGGAACAGCCGTTTTTATTTCACGATTTTAATGTGTATTTTGTTGCACTTTAAATTCATTTGAAAAACGGTGTTTTGAAGATAAACTTCCGGGAAGTTCTCAGGTCTTCGGGTTCAATGTTTTTCTTCACGTTTTCACAGGTTTAATTTAATTTAGAAATAAGTCATAAAGATAAGTACAATAATATCCTAGAATATCTCAAGTGTTTAAGAAGAAACAGTCTTATAAAAAATCTTCCCCTGAAACCCAGGCTTAGAATTTTCTGAGATTTAGAGAATGATGTGACGTTAAATATCGAGAAGCAACGCTTATTAAGTCGGCTAGTGAAGTATAACTTTATATTTACTTTCTTACACAGTGTCATTGACATTTTTCTATGACATAGCTGATTTTTTTATTTCGCGAATTCTAGGTTAGTTCCATAGTAAAAATTAAGAAATAAATAAATTCCTTCATCTTCGACCACATCGTCGCTTACCATCAGGCGAGTTGGTGGTCGAACGTGGGCTTGTTCACGATAAAAAAAGGTGTTGAGTTTGAGTAGGTACCTACTATGAGCCTTTTTCGGCCCTTTCCTTATAGCCCTGTGGATTCAACTAGTTGCGCCCCACGATTTTAGCCGCACAGTTATGATAACAATGTTGAAGTTATGTCTATATAATTTTTCTGTACCCCTAACAATGGGTACAGAAAAAGCTACACAAAATTTCATGATGATCGGTTTAGTAGTTAAGTAGTAAGAGCATTACAAATAAAGAAACGTACACTTTCACTTTTCTAATATCAGTTAGGATTAAACTAGTCTGGAGAAACCCGATTTTCATACTAAATCTCAGCCTTTACACTCTACATTTTCCCAACCAAATGCATTTGGTACGAACCTCAGACGCGCTATGCGGTTTACGTATGTTGTTTATTTCTCACAGGCCATTGAGCTTAGATTTATAAAATAAACGTTTATGGTTGCGAGGGTTCAGTAGAAAACTATTTTATTTACCGAAACGCTGCGGTTTAGTTGCTATGTTAGTTTGGACTTATTTTATTATTCATTTTAATTTTCTAAATATATTTCGTGTTGTGACTTATTGCACGCCTTGGCGCTGCTGTGAGTGCGTAAAGTAGTTATAAATAAATAAATAAAAACATAACGCCATATTATTACTTGCTGTGACTGTTTTTTCTACTATTATGTGTTTTTTAATTAAGAGATTTCTTAATTAAACGTATTTTATTAAGTAGCAAATAGGGACACAAATTATAAAGAGTTAACAGTCAAATTATGTATTTAACACCAACTACGTTAAACCGCGTGGGTTTAACCCTCTCTTACTGGAACCGTAAATGTTTCAGGACAAGAATGAGCCTAAATATATGATAATCCAAGATACAATCTACCTCCTTACCAGACTTCATTCAAATCTGTTCTGCCGTCAACACGACACCGGTCATCTTTTGCAGCTTTCGACGTCAGCCCTAACTTACGTGGCTAAGAAGTATCAAGGACCGAGGAACCAAGGAAATGAAGCCATCACATACATTACGTAAACGCAAATCTCTTAACTCAGAAGTCAGAACTCTAGACCGCGCACTGTGGAGCCGGCAGCTCTATCGACTAAGTTCTCCGATGTTCGATCATGCCTGATGATGGTGTTTCCTCAAGCCCGAGATGACGTTACTCTGGCCTTTAATTTTCATACTTCGTGACTTTGAAGCGAATGATGAATGAACTAAACGTTGTGTTCCGAAAAAAAATCGTAATGGGTCATTTTGACGACATCTTAAAACGCCAACCAATAAAGCCGATTCTCATTGCCCGGGTCACGAATCCATTGTTAAATATCGAAGTAAAATTTTATATCACCTTCGCAGTGAAGTTCATTATCAAAACTACGAGAATTAGCCGATAGGTCTGCGGCGACTGCCAACTGCGCGATTTGTGACCTTCTATTTAATTTAACGTTGTTTTGCAAATTTTCAACGACAGTTACGACACATGACATTTGCTACCTTAAACTTAAACACATTAATAAACACATTACTTGCATCAGACGTTACGAACAGTTGTTAATCCGGCAACTAGGTATCACTAACGTAGAATAGACAATAGTAGGTTCTAACTAACGGCCAATGTGTCAAAATAACGGCCCAAGTTATTACATTACACACAATAAGCGGGTAATGCCGTTAAACATTAATTACAAGTTTGGATAAAGCTTGTTTCGGTGTAAACGATCGATTAGCTGTAAACTGATGGTGTAAATTTTACCATTAGGTAAGATTGCTAACCGCACGGTAACCTGATACCTTCCTCTGGCGTTTAAGGTTCACATTAAGGCTAGGCGTATGCTGAGACACAGGTGTCGCAGCACAGCACAGAACTGATTTTACAGGGTAGAGCATATGAGACAGACATAGGGCGCAGAGCAGGACAGACACATGTCTGCGTCGCACGTGCGTACACTACAGCGTACGCAGCTATTACCTACAGTCTGCTTTGCGCTGCGTGAACCTACGTCCTACCATATGCCTAGCCTAAAGGTAGAAACACACAGTGGAGGATAAGCCGGCGCGCGGCAGCGGCGTTTTATTTATTAATCTGTTTTATTTATTACATAATTTTGTCTAATCCCTACCTACCGTTTTCCTTTATAATTCAAGGGTCCTTCAGATTAGGGTAGAACAGGGATCTCTTTACCTTTTTAAGCCAAGAAAACTGGTTGGTTGCGTACCTCCCTTTTAAGTCATAAGAGGATCTAAAAAGGAGGATTGTAAGAAAACTTTTACAAATTAACATTGATTTTGAGGTTGCATGTAACAAACAAAGAAATACCATCGAATTGAAAACCTCCTCCCTTCTTCGAGGTTGGTTAAAATACATTAGGTACAAGATTGGTGCCCGCCGCCGCAGGCACGGCGGGCGTCCTGCTGCCTTCCTTCCCGCTGTGTGTTTCTACCATTAACTGAATTTCACCCTGAATTTATGAATGTCACGAGCACGCGCCCGCAGGGTTGTCACCCGTGTCACCATCGCTCAAACTGAAATTCAAAAATCTACTGAAGAGGTATGATAGTTTGTCGGTGAGGCTACCGCATTTACGTCTAACTTTACGAGTGCAAAAGTGACAGAGCCGTCATTCTCGCTCTTTCGCACTCGTTGCACAGCTTTAGGCATTTATTACCGGTAGTAAGACTTCGCTGTGCGTGATAAAATTAACTTTATTGCGACGTAACGAGAGTCTTTTATATTTAAGTCTCGGCTAGGTGATGAAGTAAAAGCAAAGTAGTTCGTTTATCTTGAATTATGTTGAAGAGAATTAGAAGAATTCGCTTAAATTTGATTTAGCAAAGAGTTACGAAGATTTTTAATGACTAGACTAGCCATCCCGAAAAATGCAGTAAAGTCAGACATTTCAATCAAATCCATCGGCATGATGAAAAAAAAATGGTTTTATATGTCGATGGTCAAATCACTCACAGGCAGAACCACGGGGCGCAGCAAGTGCTCGCCAACGCCCACTCTCTTTTTATCTTTTCTAGACTATTGCCATAATTTTGTAGACGCTTATTTTAAAAGTCAACGTCGTCGTAAACACGACGTTAATCTACGATCAACAACACCGACCTACTTGTCTCCGATATCCTCGGATACCTACAAATTTACATCAATTTCGTCAAACTCAAGAATAATATTCAAGTTATTCTGTATAAACAGACAGATAATTTAGATTCTCATTTAATAAGGATTTCATCATAGAGGTAAATGTATAGAGATGGCGATCCGAATATTACGCTCCATTTTATTTGGTAGGTACTTGTAGATTGGTGCATCCCGTTGTTTTTTTCTTCTGTGTCGCGATGTAGCATGCCAATACGTGTGACATGTGACATTCGAGTATGATTGACTTGCGAATCCACGCCAGCGGCAGTCCGCAACTGAGTTCCAGGACCTTGAGGACCTATGCTCGTACAATTATACACACCGCAGAGTCGGTTCCATTTAAAATATCTAACTGCCCTATCCTTACAATGTAATACATATCAATGGCGTTCACAGACAAAATAAATATTATACCGAAACATTCAAAATGATCACCTGAGTCTGGCAGTGTCCTTATTCTTATCGGCCTCCGTAAGCAGCATTATTATAATATCACGTTGAATAATGAAACGGACATTTCTGGAGACTACTCAGTAGATAGGCGGAATGTATACTGTTTACGAAAACATGACGGCCACAGTGTAGGCAGTAGGACCACTTGAGAGATTTGCGGATACTGTAATAAAAATTCAAATTTGGAATTTTTGATGGTGCTCTTTTAAGCATTTGGAATGCTTGAAAGATTTGCGCATACTGTAAGCTAAATTTAAATTTGGAATGTTTAAAAGTTCAAAAGTGTTAATTTCAAGTCTGTCTAGATATAATCGTATGACGTTGTTGATGTTTACAGGCTCTTTTGACATTTACCTTTGTTTATTTATGATTTCGAGAAAATATTACTGATGTATACCAACCGTGTATATTTTGACAGCTAGATGATTCTCTAGCAATAGATATTATTGCAGTCACTGTCATTGACTTCAATTAAAACCCAGAATGTGATAATGTTGATTATGTTCCGAGTATAAAACCACTGCTCTAAAATGTTTTTTCTCTTTTAATTTTAACATATTTGTAGGTAAGTAGGTAGGTAGGTAATATCCTTTGCATACCTAAGTGCAACGCACTTGAGGGATTATTTTACAAATACGATTAGTTAAACCGACTAGATTAACTATTTATTAGCCTAATGGCTTTAAGTGCAGCTTCTAGATCTCACCAATACATATTAAATTAAATGTTAGAATTACTTAGATTTGAATTGATCACTTCATCTAATTAATTGGTACCTAAATCTAACGGTTAAGCGAGCCATCTCTTAAACTTTGATGACTGATTTTAGTATTCATTTAAGTATTTGTTACGGGGTGACATAATTACTAAGTGACAAAATCTTTATATAATGAGAAAATAAAACAGTTTGATGCTAGATTTAGGGCCCTATTCTGGCGAGTGAGATATTATCTCCGTCACTGTCGCTCTCATTAGAAATGTCATGAGAGTGAGCGTGACCGAGATAATCTCGAACTCCCAAGAATAGGGTCCTTGGTCAGTCAGATCTCAGTCTTGACTAATATTACGACGACAACAAATGTAACTAATCGTTTTTTTTTTTGGCCACTATCCATAGTAACTAATCTTACTGTAAATGTTCTGTGTTTCACAGACCTGCCATGGAATTATACTTTGGATCACCACCGAAGACGATTTAATTATTACATGCAGCAGTACATGGGATTGTGCTATCTTCTTCACACCTTTAGATATTCACCACTATAAAATACAAAACTTGACTTCCCGTCTCCCTTCCACGACCGGAGAGGGGCGCCTGAAACTGGTCATTACGTGTTTTTGTGTCGTCGGAATCACACCGTACCTAATTGATCCGGTGAATAATTGTTATCACATGGATTGATTTAGTGAATAAGTGTTAGGATAAAGAAAAATATACGCGATCTAATTGGAAGTGAGTACGGAAAATGCAGAAAAGTGCAACGAAACGGGCTAAGGAGCTCGTCGTCGTCGAGTTTCCGTCAACAATGTGATAATTTGCTGGAATTACGAGTTCGAAATGGATAGTATTGGATATTGGAAATCAGGTATGTAAAATAGACGTACCTACATACAATATTTAAAATAATTGCAAGACAATTAATATACCATAGCGTTATAATATTGAATTAATTTCTATATATTTCTACCCTCTTTTCTAAAGTTATTACTAAACATGATAGAAAGTTTTGGGTTTGAATTGAAATATGAATGTAGGTAAGATAAATTATAATTGACTACCTACTCCTTCGTTTTTATTGTTGTTGTGTTTAATTAATAGTTAACAACAGGAATGATTTCATCTCAAGTAGGGTGGCACTTACGAGTACGTATTCTGTGCACTGGCACATTTGGAAGGATCGAATTGTAAGATTTATTATTTCACTTTTATTTATACGTACCACCTACTTCTTAGTTTATCTTATTAGTCGAGTATCAAAATAATTTCTTCGTATTGTCTAATTTACACAACTGTCTTCACGTAAAATGTGATAAGACTATGTACTAATTCTCCATATAAATAATGTTGGAGTTTTATATTACTTTGATTTAATTTGTGTTAAGACAATGAACTTTCCGCGTACATCGTGTGTAGAAAAATACTAAGTTCTTTTAAGCGTAAATATGACCAACTCCACAAAAACCTTGTTGAGGCTACCTACTAATTCTCCATGTACATCATGTCGAGGCTTTTTAATACTTTCTAATAAATCAAGTCAACATCTCCACGTAGGTAAAACGTGTTGAGGCTACCTACTAATTCTCAATGTAAATCATGTTGAGCCTTTGCATTACCTTCACGTAAATCGTGTAAAGGTGATGAACCCTCCACGTAAATCGTGTTTGAGGCGCATTTACTCCACGTATATCGTGTGTAGTAAAAAGTTAAAGTTTCTCCGCGAAAATCGCGTTGAGGTTATAATATATAGTACTGGCGCTATGTCTATCTGTCGATTATGCAAGCTATAAGGTCCGCCAAGAGGAAGAGGCATTAAACGAAGCCGATGCATCAATAAAATGTGCATTGAAGGCAATAGTCAGAGGAAATACAGACGCCAGTTGCTTACAGGAAACAGAAATTGCGAAGATGGATAACATATTATGTTAGCAGACACAACATAGTGTTACAACACAAAATGTTAAGACATTTTATTTTTGCCAAGTCTGGTCGAGTACCTATTGGCCAAAATTTCGAAAAGGGCCGTTTCAAGGTCAAGTTCAAAATTAAACGAGGAGCTTTAAACGTGTGGGGGATTCCGTGAGTAGCCATCGAGCTGCGTCAGAACCCCGCTCCTCGGATGCAGGCACCAGCATCGAGGGATCGCCGCCGGGAATACAGTCGCAGGAAATGGCTAGTCAAGGAAGAGCATAAGGAAATAGTAAGACCTACAAATATTTCTATGAAATTTTTTCTTTTAGTATCATTTTGAATACAAGAGTAATGTTTTGAGTGTACTGTAAAGAGAAACCGTTTTATTGAGTCGGTACCTGGCAATAAAATCATGGGTTGGAATTTATATCGACACGCGAGACGTGTCGATGTCGATTGTTTTCTTATACCTATGTGCTGTTATACTTGATCTGATATAAATGAGAATAAATACCGAAAGGTAACAGCGATCACCGTTTTATTTGGGGTTCAAAAATAAATATTTCGATTCAATAAGGGCACTTTACTATATAAAAAATATTAATCAATTCTAAAATCTAAGTATTCTAATTCTATTCTAAATTCTAAATAATAATTAGTTAGATCAGAAAAATCAAAATTATTTAAATTATTTGATTTCTAATTAGAGCCCTATTCAAAGCGCTCTCATCGAAAATCCGTGTATTTATTTTTTAACAAAATGGATTGAATTTCGTCGCATGCATACATACAGACTGGTACATCTTTACAAAATTATTGGAATGGGAAAAATGGGCGTACGAGTAACTATAACTACCTACATGATCCTTGGATACCTATATTATGCACATATTTAATTTTAATGATTATAATTTCCAAATTTTAAAAATTTGGTTATAGCATAGTCAGTAAAAATTTACTTATGAGAGCAAAGACTTCACATTGAACTCATTTCGCTCCATTTTTACACATCAAATATGTTGCATAAAATGTTTTTCGAAGTAGCTGACGGTGCGGCGCGGCGCACTGCCTGACGGGCAAAGTTTACGGGACGATTGGACTGAATTGGAGCTGTATTGGATACTTTGGATTTAAAATTTGCATTTCAAGGACTCAAAATATTTATTTTTGAGCTTCAATGTTGCCATAAACTCTTAAGAGCAGATAACGCAACAATTGTTTACTTTAAAAATCGAATAAAGGTTTTTATAACGAACTACTTCGGCGATGTTATGAGATTGGGAATATTTCTACTATTGCCTGATTACGTCGTTACTAATCATGAATTCAGTAAGATAAACACGGAATATGAACATAAGTAACATAAATTGTTAATTGCAAGTAACTTGCCTCTCTATGTGTTCCTCCGACTCAGGCATTGTAAGTTAAAGTCACCGTGAACTGTGTTAATAGTATCGGAACAAATATTTTTATTTGGAATAAAATATTTGCTCACAGAATATGGCATCTACACGCTGACCTTACTCTGGGGGCAGCGAGATTACCAGGCAGTTGATGATAAATCAAAACCTTTTTGAGGCATAATTATTGTATTGACATGGTTTCATCTGCGAATCAAACTTCAAAGCAATATGATTCGTATATGTATTAAATTGCGGATATTTTTTCAAGAAAGTAACAGTAACTTTCAGTATTCTAATGCGAGTCATATAGAATTTAAATTTAATTAAAACAACAAATTTTGAACTATGTGACAGCTTTAACAGCTTTGTCCATAAACATAGTAGCAAAAGTCACATTATATGATAGTGTCTACAGATTTTTATAAAGTGTGGACGGGTTATAACCTAAAACCATATACTAAATAAAAAATACTACTTATACTAAACTAAATATTCAGCGTATTGGGACACCAATAAGATTTTGGGTTTTGTTTCTAAATTAAATAATTATTTAGCAGATAATTACCCTTTAAGATTTATCTTGTGAAACTAGCACTCTACAAGCGATTGCTTCCGCAAGAAAATGCAACCGATAAGTTTAATAAAATTAAATGAATGGGTCTAAATAAATCTTTCAAACTATAATAACCCGTTTAGATTAAAATTAAATTTCTATTGTTTTCGATGAAGCAGTTTGAAAATAGATCTCGGAGTATTTTGAGAATGGTCTAAGATAGCCCTGGAGTGAAACGAAGCCTAAAAATAGTATTTTAAAATGAATTAATTTTAATGATAATTCTGTGGAGCATTTTGCGAATTAATGTATGAGATTCTTTTCTTTTTTAACAAAAAAAAAAAAAATAATAATAATAAAAAAAAAAAAAAAAATAATAAATAAATAAATAAAAAAAAAAAAAAAAAAATGGAGTAAGTACCACTCCGGGATTAAGCCTAAAAGTTTCCTATTTAAGAAAAACATCGCAACCCCGGTCCGGTGCCTTCCAACCCTTGCCTTTTATTTAAGAACATTACTGGGTAACATAAATTGTATACCTATACATAATCTGAACCTTAACTATGGTTTGTATAGAATCTATGTAAGAAATATAATTTTATTTGCGGCTGTAATGCCTAGTGAGTTTAAATAGCTGATAAACTGCCTTGCAAATTTGCGACGGTTTTACGAGTTTATATTAATAAATCCTAAACAGCTGGATGAACATATCACCATTATTAGCATGCTAGATCCGCATAAAATGCGAAAAGCTCACATACTCTTAGGTGTAACAAAAATAGGTTGAGAAGGCTACAGGTCGGAGCGATTGCTTTATATATTTTTTAAATAGAGAATATTTAAATTTATAATCTTGAAAACAGTGAAGTGGCAAAATCTATATTCAATATTTTTTTATGAATAGGTACTAATAATAATATATTATGTATCTAATCAATCAAATGCTTTTATTGGATTGATAACTTATTTGTTGAGATTTTAAAAGTTTTATAAATTGTTATGGATTAAAGATAGAGTTACCTATGGAACACATTATTTTGAATAATGTAGGTAACATAAATCAATACCAGAAGGGCATATATTATAACATTGTTTGTTTTTAAGCTCTTTGTCTGACGAAGGATCTCTAAACATCTGCATGTAATAATTAAATCGTCTTCGGTGGTGATCCAAAGTATAATTATGAATCAAACAAAACGTACCTTGTAGTTTGATTCCAATTATGCGAGGATCACCACCGAAGACGATTACACTCCCAACCCACCCTTGTGAAAGGACCCTTGAGTGAGCAGACAAACTAAGAAACAAAAATGTATATTTACACAGTTAACATCCTTTGTAGGTATATCTCTAAAAATAATGACCAGTTTCAGGCGCCCCTCTCCGGTCGTGGAAGGGAGACGGGAAGTCAAGTTTTGTATTTTATAGTGGTGAATATCTAAAGGTGTGAAGAAGATAGCACAATCCCATGTACTGCTGCATGTAATAATTAAATCGTCTTCGGTGGTGATCCTCGCATAATTGGAATCAAACTACAAGGTACGTTTTGTTTGATTCATAATTATACATAACGCCGGTAGGTAAGCCTCATTTAGGGAGATGAGAAAAATGTATGGAATTTCGAAGGTGCAAGCGGAAAAGTTATATAAGACAAAGTTAATAAGGGTTGTTGTGATAACTTGGAAGATCCCAATGTTAGAAGAGGAAATCGTAGGTACCTAATAAGTAAAGGTAAAGGTGCGCAAAATGAACAATGAGATTGAGCTATCGGTGAAGGAAACACGGGAACTATAGCATGGTAGGGTAATGCTTTTTAGTACCTACTCAGTTACTACTACCAAACTTAATAAAGAAAAAATGCAGGAAAAATACCATCTTATTCAACTTCTTATTGATGAGCAAGATCGATTGTAAATTGTAAACAATGCGCTGAGAGAAGGAAATCGTGGTTGCGAACATCCGAGAGTGGACAAGCATAGTCAGCGTCAAGCAGCTTTTCCGCTTGGCTCAAGATAAGGAGAAGTTTGCTAAGATCACGGGCAACCCCCAGTGGAGTGGCAACTGATGATGATGATAATGACTAAACTCAAAATTGGCCTCCTCTTTAAGGCGTTATCTTTTCCAGCACCAAATATCAATTAAAATTTTGTTATTTCACTAAATTATTAACAATTCAATTAAATTCTTAACAAAATCAAACTTCGAAACAGCGTAATTATGCAATGCTAAGCATTTCAAAAGACTCCCAAAAGCTAAAATGTCTCTCTAAATTGCTAATAACGATACCTATTAAGAAAAGATAAAGTACCTACTCTTATAAGAGTATCGCAGATTACCTTTATTAGACCAGTTGTCGTAATGGACTCATTATTACTAAATGGTTTGATAGAACATAGGTACTTATTAAGGAATATGAAACAGAAATATATCTGCTTTTAGCTTTTCCGGACTTATTTTTAGAACGAAATTGACTTGTTCTGACCGAATCATTAAAAATATCGTTCTAAAATTTTATAGGTGTTTAATTATCAGTTTTAGGCTTTTAATATTTAAAACCGGTTAATTCGCCGATGCATGTTATTTTTAATCACCCATGCGTGGTTTTTGTTTTATTTGTTTACGCATAGTATTTATTTATGTCTGGCCAGATTAAAAACTTGTTTTTGTAGCCCATTGCCAAATTCTTATATTTCTAGTCTGTATTATTCCACCTATCCTCTCATAACTTTTCCTCTCTTTAGAGGAAAGGTTTGGGAACTCTGTAAAGATCAGAAAAAATCTTCTAAACCCCTTAAAAAGAAGAAAAAATCCAAAATCAAAGTCACTATCCTACTTCCCTATTAAATTGTTAGTCATTTCCCAGTCAATCAAACCGTATCTTTTAATTTTCAGCCTTATTATATGATAGTTATATTATCTAATAGAAATGATCACCAACTTTACGAAAACACGGACAATTTTCATTACTTAATTTTGATTATAATTCCACTTTCGCATATTAATTTTCTTCAGTCGCACATAGCTGGCCTAAATAAATATCAATTTTACAATGTAATATCAGAGCCAGTTATAACACTAATGAAACTCCAATATTTATGTTAGACCTTTTGTACCTTATTAGTCACTTTAAACGCGCCGATAAAATTACCAGAATACAATTAAATTGTTTAGTAAAAATGTACGAAATCACCCAAAAACGGCACCCTTAAATTATTCCTAGTAGCTCGACTAGGTATTTAGAACCGATCATCGAAGTTAAGCAACAGTTTACACGATCAGTCTTCGGATGGGTGACCGCGGTTGGTATTTTATTTACTACCGTGGGTCTGATAACACGTTAAATTGTGAGTCCTGGTTTTTGTCCTTAGCATCAATTTCCAAGCCATGTCAGAGGCATTCAGGCGGCCTAAAAACTCTAACACCAGGGCTATACGAGCTTACTTTTTTATCATCATCAGTCTATGTTTGTCCACTGCCAGGCATAGGCCTCCCCCAATGAATGCCGCATGGTAACCGTCTTCTGCCTAACGCATTCACTTTCTAGCTGCCTTACGATCGCAGGTCGTCGCTCAACCTGATAGATATGGATGTCTTCAATCTTCAAGTCGAGAGCGAATCGGTTTTTTCTAGCCATGCGTGCTCCATCGCAGACCATCATTGCTTGCCATCAAGCAAGATGGCGGTCCATCGCAACCAGACACCTATCGCATTTCCTTATAAAAAAATCTGGCCTGACAAGACGCCCTTAAATTGCTTATAAATTATTTTTAATTCGTCAACAACAACAAAAATTTAAGCTAAATTAAACCTAAAGATAAACCAGGTTTAATTTCATAATCTACTACTGTGTAGGTACTGTTTACTAAATCCTACTACTTACCCTAACCACTTACTACTCCTCTCAGTAGGCTAAGTTTATTGGGCAGTTGGATTTTATGTAGGTATCTTGTTTAGCTAATAAGACTCGGGTCGTTCGAATTAGACCACATTTTTTCCCACGACAGAACGTGCGTTTTATTTATATTAGGGTGAGAGGTTATTTATTTGTTTTTGTGTGCATTCGAATGTTATTTCATCACGCTTATAATCATATCCATAGTGATTTACATGTTAACCGGTTAGATACTAGATATACATGGTTCTAAGGAAAGGGTATGCTAAGTCGAAAGGGCTCATAATACTCATCATTATGAGCTACTTTCGCTACGACCAACCCGGAAATCGCAAAAAAAATATCAGCTGATCCATCCATACATTTTGTTGGTCTCATAGTAAAAGTTATTCATAATGATGAGTACCTACTATGAGCCCTTTTCGGTTTGGCATACCCTTCCCTTATAACCCTGTATATGCACGGAAAAAAATATCTAATAATATTTGAATATATGATCTCACAAAATTCCATTTTAATCTAATTTAACTCGAAAAAATAATCATGTACAAAGAAGAACAAAACTTTACTATCTTCATCTAAAAGTCAATTATTAGAAACAGAACAACTTAAATATTCAAAAGTAAAAAACGGTTTTTATAAACAAAAAGTCGTAATTATTTCAAACTTCAAAAGTTAGTTACTAGAATGAATACCAAATTCGAAGAAAAGATATCAAAGCATAACACGAATCTGAAGGGCAAAAAATGTCTTCTAAAAATGTCTGACAGCCAATGTCACGGCTTATTCTATAGCATTTCTATAGCCAATAAATTCACTGCTCTAGCAATATTATTTCAAAGTAATGTATCTATAAGATATGACGCACACTATGCGACATGCGACTGCGACAACTCTGCGACCCTATTCTTCTGCGCTCGAGATTATCTCCCTCAATCTCACTCCCATAAGATTTATAAAAAGAACGACAGTGACTGAGATAATATCTGAATTGCAAGAATAGAGTCTCAGGACTAGATACAACGACATTTTTTGGCCGACAATCCTACAAATAGTATAAATAACAACGGTTACATGTTACACACACGGTCACGGTTTACATGTTTATTACTGAATCATGCAAAAACAAATGAACGGGTTTGGATAAAATTTGGACATAGAACAATCCTTCGATTAACACAAAAGTCACTTTTTATATTGATCACAGTGTCTTTAGAATAGCGGGTGTAACCGCAAACCCAGCTATTGTTTTATTTACACATTTATTTTGTTCACAACTCCAGAGACATATTTCCAACATTCCAATTAACCACCCCCCTAATAGGAACGTCGCCGTCGTCTAGAATTAAAATGAATTCGAATTTTGAACGTCTTTTTGACTGGTTTACAATCCACACTTGGCGTTGCTTGAACTGCAAAGCTGTAACCAATGTCACAACAAAACACAACGTCGTCACAACATTGAAACGACTCTACGTATACAGGGTTATTCATAAAGGGTATGCTAAGCCGAAAACGGCTCATAGTACTCATCATTATGAACAACTTTTACTATGGGACCAACTCGAAATTCGCGAAAAAAATCAGCTGTTCCATACATCTTGTCGAGTGTCATTGACATTTTTCTATGGAACAGCTGATTTTTTTTTCGCGAATTTCGGGTTGGTCCCATAACAAAAGTTGTTCCTAATGATGAGTACTATGAGCCGTTTTCGGCTTAGCATACCCTTTATGAATAGCCCTATATAGAGGTAGGTATAGGTAGAAGCAGTGACAAAACGCATAGTTTGCGCTGGCACTTACAAATGCCTTAAATATCTCTGTTTACAAGATTTTCGCGATATAATTATATCATTGTATTAAATTTACACAAAATGTAGTTTTGTATCAAATAGTGGGCAGGAAAGATAAATCTTGCATGGCTCGGCGCCAAGTGGAGGGCGCATTGTTGCGGAGATCACTTTCATCTTCAGCTTTTGCTTATCATATAGATACTTGTAATCACTTCACGTTATTTAGGAACAAGGTTTTACAATTATAGGTACCTGACAGTCCAAAAGAAGTAGATCCACAACTCTGACGGCCTTAGGTATTTATAAAAGCTAAGACTTGCTGAGAGCGACAAAGTGTCATTTAACATAGGGGAATTAATTACAAAAATGACGTGCGCAGATACCACTAATGTTACTTAAATTTGTGCTGGGTTAATAAATAAAATTAAATCTAAAAACCACAACTAAAACTAAAACCCTTGTGTAGGCACAAAGTAACTCACAAATAGAATCAGCAACAGCGTCACTTTGTGCTATTGTTAACGGAACGACAACCAAATAAATAACCATATCGTATCAAAAATTCAAAAACGCACATGTCAAAGTCTGAGTTAGTGTAATCCGTCGCTCGTATATCACTCGGTAGCGTTTTTGGAACATGAAATACACTAAACGTCGCACAAAGCGCCGCCGCCGGTGCATGGAAACTAGAGAGCTTAGTCACAATTGCCTATCTCAGTATATTCGTGTTTGTGTGGATTAATACCGGCGTTTGCCTTCTATGTCTGTGGTTCTCAAAGTGATGTGGATAATCCTAAAAGTTTGACATGACAAAACCATGCTATGTCAGTATGAAGTGTAGGTATGAAATGCTTGATGTCCGATGAATTTTCTACCACCTATAATTGATAGTTTGATTTAATTTTTCCTAAGCCACTTGATACGACCAAAAAAAATTCAGGATTGGTCTCATAGATTTTTTTTCCATAACAATGAGTACTATGAGCCCTATCTGCTTAACTCTTTTCCTTATCATCATCCACAGCCCTCTCTATCCCACTGCTGGATGCTGCACCTCTCTCCTGTTGTGCCATCTGCCTCGGTCACACGTTAATCACCCGATTCATTCTTTCCCTTATAACCCAGTACAAAATCTGGAAACCTTAGTCTACATTTAGCAGTCGGGCTTTTTTTATCCTATGATAGGCTTGCGTTTGACCACCATCTCACCTGATGGTAAGCAATGCAATGCGGTCTACAATGACGCATGCTTGAATAGAAGAAACCGATTCACTCGCGACTCGAAGACACCCAGATTATATCAATGGGGAAACACCCACTCGAGCAGAGCTTTCCACATTCTAGCGGTTCAAACGCGTTTATGCGCAAACGATCCCAAAGAAAATTTGTCTTCTTTCTTTAACCACATCCACCTAATAGAGGCGTCCGGGCGCAATATTTGGGAATCTACGCCTACCCACCCAATCCCGAAGGCGTACGTCAGCTCAGCGCCTACGTAGATTTACGATTGCATCCGCTTTTTTAATTTATTTTCTTGTCTTGATACGAGTAACTGCTTGAATGTAATCGCTTTTAAATGAAGCTGGTTGAATATTAAGCTCTAGCAAAACTATTAACCAAACCAATAAAAAGATTGCGCATAATAAATTCAAACGCGCAAATCAAACGAAATGTTTGTGATTAAGTAGTTGGCAAAATGTACAAAAAAAACATGAATACTAATTTAACATCTAATTCAATGTTAATTACAGTGAATAGAGGTGAATGACACAATAGTTGGATATGAACTTCAATTAAAACAAAATATATGTTTTTGGTAAGTTGCCAGGATTGCTGAATACGAGTGTTTCCACTAAGAAATATCTATCTACTACCCATCGATTATTCAGTTTATTTGGTTCCGGCTAATTTTCGAAGTTCGAGGATCGAACTTCAGGTTGTGGTTAAAATTTGCCGATACGAATTTAACAAACATCTACTAACTAATGTTATAAATTCTCAGAATTCTCATATTTGACCGAAGGGAGCTAGCACAAACAATGCATAACGGTCGTATCTGTAATAATGTTCAATTATTTAATTAATTAGTTTATTTAAGTTTTTATTCTCAAACTAGTTGCACCCGGTGGTATCACCCGCAATTTTTTTCAAACCTTCCCTAAACTTTCACAAATATTTCAAGATCAAAATTATTGAAATCGGTGCAACCATTCTCGAGTTTTAGCCAGACAAACGAACAGCGATTCATTTTTATATACCTACTCGTATTCTCAAATAATACAAATCTTTGTAAATGTGGCTTACCTACCTATAACATTCACTGTTATTTAAGGTCAATAAATATTTCTGATTTCGGATATACCTACCTAAATGTGAAAAAGTGTATATTACAAACTTTCACATTAACATTAGTAAAATAAATTGATATTCAAAACAGACAAGCTCGCTTCTGTCATTTATTTTTTATGACACTGGAATTGTTCGCCTGCCATGCAAATAGGATCCATGTCAGTTGTAATGAGACAGGTTTTTTTCCGCAATAAAAATGCGTTCGTATATGTTCATGTCTGAATTGTTTAGAACAGCCAACGCGCCGGAAGCTACGAGCATAAAGACATACCTACATATAAAGACGGTATGAACAACTAAATAAACATTTCAGTGTACTCTCTTATTATTGTACTAGCTGACCCTTGCCCACTTCGTTGGGCATAATGTTAATTAAACCCGAAACCATCGCGCGCCGTCCGGACCGTTTTTTCTCCGATTCACTTTGCAAAACGGACTACCACGTAAAAGCCTTTTTATTTTTCGGTATTTTATATAACCTATGACACTCAGCAATAATGTGGCTTTCTATTGGTGAAAGAATTTTTAAAATCGGTTCAGTAGATCCCGAGATTACCCCTTACAATTTAACAAATATACAAACACACAAACTTTACTTCTTTATAATATTATTTTTCGGTATTTTATATAACCTATGACACTCAGCAATAATGTGGCTTTCTATTGGTGAAAGAATTTTTAAAATCGGTTCAGTAGATCCCGAGATTACCCCTTACAATTTAACAAATATACAAACACACAAACTTTACTTCTTTATAATATTATTAGTATAGATTAGCTGCACCCTGCGTCATCACCCGCATTTTCCGGGATAAAAAGTAGCCCAAAAGTTAATCCAGAGTACGAGTATAAGCTACTTCCGCACCCAATTTCATCCGAATCCGTTAAGCCGTTTTTTCGTGATTGAGTAACAAACATACATTTCACATTTATAATATTGTAAGGATAGTAAGAAGTAAAATACTAGCTGCGGTTGACCCCCCCCCCCCCCCCCCCGCCTCTCCCTTCTTCAGGAATCGTTGATTTACCGGAATAAGCTTTGTTAATTTCCATTTCAAATTTCACCGATCAAACACACACAAACACAAAATAAGGAAAATAAGGGTTACCTAGGGTATGCTAAGCTGAAAAGGGCTCATTGTAGGTACTCATGATTATGAACAGTTTTTACTATGGGACCAATAATGAAATCAAGAAAAAATCAGCTGTTCCATACATTTCGTCGAGTGTCATTGAAATTTTTATAAGGAACAGCTGATTTTTTTCCGTGATTACAGTGTTGGCCTTTAGAAAAAGTTGTACACAATAATAAATACTAAGAGCCCTTTTCAGCCTGTAGTAATAGGTTTTAGTACGAAGAGTAATTATTCAAATTACTCAGCACCTTGAGTCTTGTGCCCATGAAGAAATGTTTGCTGAAAGGTAATTTTATAAGTAAAGCAAGCAAGAAGTAAGAGTATTTAGGAAAAATCTAATTCATTATATATATTTACGTGCGAGTAAGGAGCTAATACATTAATTGGATCCCGATTTGTGAAGTCACCTCCGGAGTGCCGGAGCCGGATAATTGGATTTCAGGATTTCTGAATATTTCATTCGGCAGAGACGGCGGCAATCTCTCGCCGATGCCGTGTTTATTTGGAGATTCCTAAATTCATAAGTCTTGAGTCAGTTAGGTTCAACTGGGAATACCTGTAGGGTCAACCAAAGGGTTAACTCTAAGCACTGAAGACGATTCACTCTACAGACAGCCTGAGATACTAAAACCAGATACTGTTCTACGACATTTGAAAATTCAGAAAAGTCGTAGAGCTGAAGTGGTTTGATTTAAGTACAGTCAACTTGGGTAACTTTGACAGGTTCAGGGCACATTATTGCTTATAACAATGTTAGTAAAAAGTCGTAGATTCATGTGAAAAAGTAAATTTGTGTATGATGCGTGCAGAATAGAATTCTAAAATAATCTAACCCTCATTAAATACAAGTTAATTTGAAAAAATGCAAAAGTTTGGTATGACAAAGTTTCCCCCCTATCTGGGTAACTTTGACAGTAATTTTGGTTTTCACTAAAATCGCTTATTAATTGAATTTTAAACATTCTGGGTATCTTTAGCAACCATTTTATAGATTCTGGGTAGCCTTTACGCAAAATAAAAACACGTGGAATAGACAAACAGTTATTTTTTAAATAAAACGGTAAAAAATTGAGTTTGAACCAAACTAGACATTGAGCTTAGAACTATTGACAATACAACAAAGAATATAAACAAAAATCATGAAACACAAAACTGTCAATCTTACCCAGAATGTCAAAGTTACCCAAGTTGAGGTTATCTCGAGGTGTTTAGAGTTGACCCTGTATATTTCGGCATTAGCTAGGATCAACTCAATTTGCAATAAACACAAGACTCTTAAAAAAACATTAACCTTTTATTGCGTTGTCTTCAGATTGACACAATTATACCAAATTTCAGCTCAATTGGACATCGAGACGTTCAGAATTCAGTTGAAATATTTTACCTTCGATTTGATTTGAAAAGCAGCGAACGAATATTCGATCGAAAAGTGTACGCCATTTACGCCTGTCAAGAGCGCCACTAACTGACGTAAATGGCGTACACTTTTCTATCGAAAACTCGCTACGTATTTTACGTTAGAAGTTGTGCTAAGCCCACTGTTTTCATCGAATCCGTACACAAAAGTATGTTTGTTTGTTAGACGGTAAACATCACAAAAAAAACAGAGATCTTTCTCATTTAGGCATCGTTCCGTATCATTTGGTATAACTTTAGCAATACAATTTAAAATTCACATTACTAACGTAACGTCTTGACTAAACCAATTTCACAATACGGCGTTTCATATCCCTATCCAAATTAATAATTCACGTCGAAGGACCTCGCACTCTCGATGTATACGACCTCAAAACCTATCAAAGGTCCTAGCTGAGAAGACGCAGAGGTTAATGTCTAAAATTCACGTGTATACATACATAATATATACCTAGGTATAGGTACCGATAGATAGATATTCGTTATAATAAAAACTACAAGGCGTTCGGCTGACTCATATTGAAAAGGTTTTAAACCATCGATCAAATCCGACTTCGGTGTTTTAAACGCTTTAATTCCACTTTTTTTGTGCGCACTGCCAGCAAGCGTGCTCCATCGTATCGCATCATTGCTTACCATCAGGCGAGATGGCGGTGATACGCAAGCCTATAGATAAATAAAAAATAATAATGATCCTTAATTTTACATATGTGAAAGTGAGTTTGTTTTTTGTTAACTACTCGACCGATCATTATAAAATTTTGTATAAACGTTGTCAGGGGCACAGAAAAAGACTGCTACTTCTCTTCATCATCATGACAACCTGTGGTAAAACCGCAGGGCGCAACAAGTACCAAAATATTACCGCATGACCACTTCAAAAAAATATATAAAACAGAATAGACAGACTACCGGCTTTCTTGTTTTCTAAGAGTTCCTGAGAGATATAATTTTGAGCTTTTCAAGTCTGCGAGCTTCACACCGAAGATGCTTCATCTTCGGCCACATAGTCGCATACCGACAGGCGAGTTGGAGTCAAACGTAGACTTATTCACGTTAAAAAAAGACAGTAAAAAGTAGTGGTGGTAGTTAGTTACTAGTTGACAGTAAATATTATGACATAAAATCATACTGTCTTAATAATAGGCACCATTATTAATACAGTAAAATAATACAAAACAAAATCTGGTTCGCCTTTGATTACCTTGAGAGGCGCCGCGCCGCCCTAATTCTTCGAGCCGAAAAGTCAACGGTCTCCGACGGAAAGCTTAATAAAAAATCTACATTTGATTCCATATCCTAGAAGTAGGTATCTATCTACTTATTTACAGATGCCACATTTTAGCTTGCCGATAAGATTTTCATGTACACGAACAATAATATTAATATATTTACAGAGCGATTTTGCCAGCAGGCTGAGTACGCTGGAGGCGGCAAATTCAGGGCCATTTTTGAAAATTTGAGAAAAAATAGACCTCAAATATGTCCGATAACTCGTAAACCGTGATACTTTTACTGAATACAAATTGTCATTTTCCGAACAGTCGTGATGTCCCCCAGCCATATGTGAAGGATTATCCACTCTTTACGCCAAACTGTATATTATTGCACGTGACTGGTGACTGGTGACGTACATGGTACGTATGTTAAGGTGTTTGTAATATGTGTAGCCACAAACTTATGACTTATGATCCGTCTAAGAAAACTATGAAACTTTATAGGGGGAAGGAATTAGACAGATGTGTAGGGCCCGATTCTTAGGCGCTCGAGATTATCTCCGTCAGTCTCACTCTCATGATACTTTGAATGGGAGCGACAGTGACCGACCGAGAAAATATCTCAAGCACAAGAGTAGGGCTCTAGATCAGAATGTCGCTGAAGTCATTAATGGTACCTTAATACAGGGTCATAAAGAATACGTAAAGCTAGTAACAGATGTATATTTCACGATTTCAGGGTTGGTGCCATAGTAAAAAAAAATTATTCGTAACAATATGTACCTACTTTAAGGCTTTTTCGGCTCAGCATACCTTTTCTGTATAACCCTGTATGGCTAACTGTGTCGATCTTTGTACATAATGGATACGAAATGCTAATTCAATAGATCGGCCGCATCGTATCTCTTAATTAAAGGGCGATTGTTAGTGCCCTTGACAAGAGATCTTCCTCAACCCTCGTCGTGTCTTTCAACTAATTGGTATTTGTCCATTCTCGATGTGTCTTCCCCTTATTCTTTTTCTCGATTTCGGGGCCTATACAGGGTTGTATAGAAAGGGTATGCTAAGCTGATTAGAGCTCATAGTACTCATTATTATGAACAACTTTTACTATGGGACCAACCCTGAAAACGTTTATGGAACAGCAATATTTTTTTGCGATTTAGGATAGAAAGATAGTTAAACTTTCTTTTTTTTTCTATTTTTTTTTAAGCGTTACTCCCATTGTCAATTTTTTTATGAGTATAATTATTATGAGCGCTTTTCGGCTTAGCATTCTCCCATTCCATTCCATTCCATTCCATTCCATTCCATTCCATTCCATTCCATTCCATTCCATTCCATTCCATTCCATTCCATTCCATTCCATTCCATTCCATTCCATTCCATTCCATTCCATTCCATTCCATTCCATTCCATTCCATTCCATTCCATTCCATTCCATTCCATTCCATTCCATTCCATTCCATTCCATTCCATTCCATTCCTTCCACCATTCGTTCCACCATTCCTTATAAATGTGGACACTTATGTACTACTTGTAGATTTAGGCACCTATTGTATACAAAATAAACTATCCAATCCCACGATATCGGGAATATCGCCGATTCAGTGAATCGAAGAGACATTATTGCTAAATGGATAAAGTTTCCTCTGGGCAAACACCGGCCAACTTTGCTTCATTAGTCGGCTGAATCGAAAAACAAATACACATATTGAAGAAACAAACTTCGTTTGCTTGGACTTTGGGCTCTGGTAATCCAGTGAACGGGAATAAGGAAGAAAAGGGACTAATCTAAAAGGATAAGTGATTTCGATTGATAAAACATTGGAAAAATAAATGCAGTTCAATACTTTTTCTAGTGGTGATTCATTTATATGTTTTGGCGACCTGTTTGGCTCAGCGTAGTATCTTCTTAGTCGTTCACTCTTGGCAGAGTGGTCGTGGTTGCGATGTTACCCGGAGGCTCCTCGCCGTCGTCGACGCTCCTTTCAACGGTAGTATATCCGCCGTATAATACAGAGGTCGCGGGTTTGATTCCCGGCCCGGCAGATGATAATGGAATGATGAATTTAAATATCTCTTCGTGTGTTAGTAGTCCTTGTCTTTGTGTGTTTCATGGCTTCCCCGATACAGGGATTTCTAGTGGGGAGCTATTTATGTGATAGTTTTTTATTTAATTTTTGTCACCCCCAACGCAAAAAGAGGTGTATTATAAGCTTGCACGCTGTGTGTGTCTGTCTGTGGCACCGTAGCCTTTAAACGGATATACCGTTTTATTTGAAAGCAGGTTTTCTAGCGGAGGTCCCTAAACATGTTTTACCAAAATCGGTTCGGATTCGGATGTTCCAACGTTGGGGTTTTTTTTAATTTTTACTCTTATGTTTTTGGCTAAGGTATTGCACGTATAAACAAAAATAGGGCTCAGAACCGAAACAGATATATTTAAATTAAATAATAGTTAAAAAATCAACCGGAAAACCCAACAAACTCATCTTTCTTTCCCACCGGTAATCAAAACAAATCCGTCAAAACTTCACAACAATTCTCAGAAACAGGATATTGCCTATCAAAAGTTCAAAACACAGTTTCATAAAATTTATGACGATTTTACAAATCTTGGCTCTTTGACAGATGGCGCTCATAATCTGGTAAGCATTTTGATCGCTGAAGCTTAGGTTTTTTTTAGGTTTCTCTACCATCCTCGCGTTCGTTATGGAATCGGTAGCAAAGATAACAATTGTACTACACGTTTGTATGTCACAAATCCAAATTGTTATGAACAAAAGCGTTGTGGCGTTTTTAACGAACGCGAGGTAAATATAATTATAGTAGATACATTATATGCGATCTACACGTAACATATACATATAACATTTACATATATGTAGATATTGTGAAACCAATGCCTAAGCAATAGGTTGTGAATGGGTATTAATTTCTATTATCCACAAGTAAATGCAATCATACGAGTAAGTGTATTACTCCGTCCATAACCGAACGTTTTGTTTGCTCACGGAGCATGGCCGGCAAACATAAGGCACTGATTTACTCGTAGTTCCGACAATGCAATTGCAAACACAGTTTGTCGATGACATTACGAATATTACGATGCATTGTTGAATTTAATTTGTAATGATAGCCATATAACTTTTGTTATTATATGGCATGCTGGTGGTACTCCGTGGTTAACCGAACTTTTAAAGTTGCCAATAAGTCAGTATTTATTCATAAGTCACTATGAATATGAGAAATATGTTATGTATGTTTGGTAGTATGTTTTATTTTATGAGAGCTATGCTTGTGTGCCGTAGTAAGCCTGATAACATTTATTACTATGCAGAAGCCCTCATGTGGCTATCGCCAAGTGCGATCGCTGACCCAATTTCATAGTGACTATAACATGCTCATATTGTAACCGTGACTCTCGGGCCAGATGTTTACCATCTTAGACCACACCGTTACTTAACTTAAGCCCTATACTGGTGACTGGTGAGTCAGATATTATCTTTGTCACTGTCGCTCTCATTAGAATTGTCATGACAGTGAGAGTGACCGATATAACCCAACCGTAGGTTTGTTGTGGCTTGTCTCACTCATTAAGACTAATACATAATGGTAGTTGAGGTATAATAAATATATGAAGCATATAAACGCTCTGTCACCAATATTTTCTATCCAGACCTAGTGCTTACTCGCGTAGAGTAGTTCGGTTCATAGAATATCACTCCCACACTAAAAGATATCAGCTAAAGCATTATCATCAGAAGTTTTGCATTAAGATAAAGTCATGCAAACATTGTTTTGTAGTTTAGTCACTAATACGTATAACCCGGTCACAATATCTGTGCACCTCGCTGGAATGCGTATAGCCTTATAGCGGGTGACAAGTGACAGGTAGGGTAACAGGTAAGGTGACAGGGGAAGCGGGAGCCTCTCCCGATTCCCCTGTCACCTCTCCGCGCACTCCCCGGTGCGACAGTGCGACTATATAAGGCTATACGCATTCCAGCGAGGTGCACAGATATTGTGACCGGGTTGTACTCGTAGATACCTAATTTCCATAATATATCGTAGGTGTTTTGTAGAAAGAGCGAATACGCCAATCGCAATTTTTAGGAGAGCACTTTTTAAAGTTTTTATTGCGATAATTTAACTTTTAGTCTGTCTGTATTTAGTCATACATACAATATTAGAGATATAAAATGAAACTAATTTTATAGCAAATCTTTCGAAATTTCATAAAAAACTTCTCTCCTGAAAACAGTGATTGGCGTATTCTCCTTTACTACAAAACCTTGACAATATATCGGTTCCACTTATATCATTTTAGTTTAGTTTACGTAACCTACACGATCTTAATGCGACATCTCACGCATCCACACGTACGAAACAGCCTGTTTCCTTTAACCCTTCCAGTACAGTTCCTAGATCTCTGCCATAATAAAACAATCAAGGCGCAAAAATGTATCCCCGAGGAGCACAAACAGCGGAACAAGACGGCGTACTTGGCCGATGATCCCGCCGTCTGAGGTCGCCAAACTTTATTATTTGGGTCAGGAAAAGTAACGCACTTATTAGTCCGCTCAAGTATTTTAATCTAGAGCAGAAACGCTCTTCAGGGTGTCGTAATTTTGTAAACTTTTGGCAGTGTAGCTTGTTTATCTAAATAATTTGGAATTCATTGTGCTTTCTCAGGAAATAGCGGAATAATGTTGAGAAGATACAAAAACATACAACTATAACTATGCATCACTTCTTGTGTTGTTGTTCTGAAAATAGCCGTAAATTCCAACATACTAATTTATAATCTTAAAAATCTATTAAGAAAGCTAAATAACAATTTCTTGGTCTTCTACTTCAATTTTGTTACAGAATTAAAGAAATTATTAAATATAGATACAATTGGGGAGACTTGCCCAGCAGTGGGATAGCATAGGTTAAATAAAAAAAAAATTCCAATGTATTTCCGAATTAAAAGTCTAGCAGATCGTTTTTGTACTTTTATGAGTTCCATAGTTAGTCTTACAGTATAATTATCTAGTGTGAAGGTATGTATAGCTACTTAGAAGATAAAAGGAAGTACTAACTGGTATTGCGTTGCATCTTGCATGACACGTACTCGTACCTACTCGCATACTGCTCGTGGGTGAGAACGTAAACAAGTATCAATTACCTATTCACAACATTAACACATTATAGATATATATATAGTTAGGAAGAACCATACTTTATATGGAAATTGCGGCATTTGTTACCAACATTTGTTGGCATTTGTTGTTGTTGTGTGTGTTGTTGGTGTTGTTGGCAAGGTTTGAAAAGGCTCTATACTTTTAAGTTCGGCTAAAGTTGGATATATCTGCCATGAGACATATCAGTAACTCAGCAAAAAAAATCAGAATCAAAAATCAGCAGAACAAAATCATCAAGAAAAAGAAAAAATCAGTAGTAAATGATTGCTGACAAAAAAATCGTCATTTAATTATTCATCATCAAATAATTTTCACGTAGATTTGGCTACACTCACAAGGCAGCCCAAGCTAGTTTCCACTTTTCTGCTGTATTTCCTCCATTTTAAACAGTCATTGGTATAGATAAAGTATTAACCGCCTAATAGCCAAATGCGCACTATAAAAGCTAGCTACAAACCAAAATATTATTCACAAAGCTTCCTCATTCCTTTTGATTAACGTCGTAGGCGCGTCCTCGCCAATTACACGGTTTATTCTACTCCCACATAATTAAAATACTACTCACAGATAAATGGCTATAAATATAGAATGAGCTGAGCTTTGGTATGGTACAAGCGCAAAATAAAAATAAAATATTGTTAGCCCATCACAAGTAAACAAGCAAGCTCTATAGGCTTGGGTACTTATTTGCCAAAGAGCTGGTTTTCTGTTCCTTACACTCTCTTACACTTAACGCTTGAAATAAAAGAGACGAACGCTGACTCCGTTAGTAAAAGGACAAAGACATAAGACGGATTCTGGCGCAATTCTGCCACGTCCTGCATTACTTGTCAAATAAATTGCATAGTTTCTACGCTATAGCTAATGTACTTAGTAAAGGCTGCTGAACTAACGGCCTTCAAAACTTCGTAATATGATCATTAACTTTATAATATGTTCCATTGTGTATCATATTTATTTTCAATTGAGACTGCAAATAAAGTGATACCAATGACGTATATCGTTTGACAGTGACAAATTATATCAATTAGTGAAAGGTCAAAACATGTTAACTCAACTAAATTCGGCTGAGGGAGAATTGCTCTTACTTACTTTAATTTACCACAAAATTAACTGAAGGGTGATTAATCTCTTTTTGTTTTAATCAAACACTCGCGTATTTAATCAATGTCTTGTGTTTAACGTCAAGAGTCATTATGATTTTACTCAAAAACAAAAGCTGATCACAGTTTTTGCTGATAAAATGCCGTGTTTCACTTCGATGAGCGCAAGCATGAGTAATCAGAGAAAAGTTTTTTTAAACGTTTCGGTTAATAGCGCGACAGTATTTAGCTTTTTCAGTTCTTTGATCTATTATCGAAACTAGAGACAGGTAGATCGACGGAGAGATTATTTTCTTCCGGCTCCTAAAATGCCAGTCATAGTATAATGATAAACGAACGCGCTTTCATATATTTTATCTCGGATTTGACATTTGATCTGCCTTTTTAGACGGTGTTCCAGCGCTGTAGTCGGGACCAATTTATTTCTTTAAAAAGAAAAAATGTGTATCGTCAGCAAACTCAAATTGTTTCAAAATTCAAGCGAAATAAAAACAGGACTATTCGCATTAACTGCATTAAAAAAAAAAAGAAAACACATTTTTTTTGTAATACATAAAAAAATACAACAATTATTATTTTTTAACACCACAAAAAGGAAATCACAAACTTAGTATAACATATAAGAGAAAAACGGTCTTATCGCTAAGGTACATAGATACCTAGATAACAAAATCTAGTATAATGTACTTGTAAAACTGTTACGGAAACATCAATGCGCAAGTTTGACACGCACTTGACTGTTTTTTTATATTATTTCTTATTGACAACCCTCAATTTACGAGCATATAAATAATTAAGTGCGAAACCTGTTAGTGGCCTTAAAACGCGGGGATTTGAAGGGATTGGTGTAATCCAACGCCCTACTACAACACGCCCAACTTAAATGTACAGTCGAATGATGGAGCCACCATCGTACTTCTTACCAGCACTGATGTGTGAAAATGTAGTTCAAATATTTCGCCAACTATGTTTATAAGTTGGTCGTTCTACTAATGGAGTGTTCTCATGGGGGTAAGCATGTAACAAAGTGATGTGCGAACCCTGTGAGATTATTCCGGTTAAGATTGATAAGGGTGGTCGGCGTGCGGTAGAGATTAGTGTAGTACAGGTTACAGACTCTAGCTATACCATTGTTTTTAAAAGCTTTTATTTAACTTTCTATGTATCTAACTATGTGACTGTTTGTCCGGATGGAATTTTGCAACTCAATTTTGAACCATTTCTCGATGTCCGATTGAGCTGAAATTTGGTATAATAACGTATGTATGTGTGTAACTACAATCTCTAAAAATATTTTTAACATTAACTTATTGAAATTACTTTTTTCAGAATAGCTAGAACTGGTCGGATGACATTGTAAAGGCAGGAAAGTTTTGCATGAGACTATTGAAGCTGTCCGTGCAGTCTGATAAACAAATCAAAAGTGAATAGTGTCCTATTTCATCATCGTCTCTATTGTGCGCAAAAATAGCGGCTCAAATGGCTTACAGCACCTAGCGAATAATGTTCAAATACTTAAATATACATAAATTATACTGTACTATGCTATTATGCTTGGGAGAGATCGCTCTTTGCGATAACGCCGTCAGATGTTTTAAGTGTTATAATTATTTTTGTCTGTAATTTCTGGTGTGAACAATAAAGAGTTTATTTATCTATACGGAGAAAATATCGCAAAACAGTCTGATAGAAACAAAATTACAAAGATCCTACTTATAATATTATAAACGCGAAAGTTTGTGAGTATGTATGTATGTTTGTTTCTCTTTCACGCAAAAACAGCTGAACGGATTTACATAAAATTTGGAATGAAGATTGTTTATGGTCTGGATTAACACATAGGCTACTTTTTATTCCGGAAAACGCGAGTGAAACCACGGGCGCAGCTAGTATACCATGTTTTTCTCGTTAAAAATTTCGCAACAATAGGCGGTTGTTAGAAATAATGTCAATGTTCTACACAATTTTTAATGGTCTCTATTCCGTTGTATAAACGTAACATGGTTTTCTGAGAGATCCTAAAAATGAAATTACCTTTTTCTGTTTTTGTAGTTTTTTTTTCTTTGTACAATACCGGGAACTCATTACTCGCAGAATGGTAGATTATGATTTAATAACAAGCTACGTTTGCTGTTTGTAATGATAGCTCAAGCTTGGAAAGTGTAGTTCAGAGGTTCTCAACATTCGCGATGACGCCCCCTTGCGGGGCTACAGGGCCCAAAGGGTGTTCTGGGTAAGGGCCAGGAAAAATTGAAAAGTGTTATTCTCATTAGAACAGTCTCATTCAAATGTAAACTTAAATTCGAAATCAAGATAACTTTCATAATTAAATTTAAGTTTTTAAAGCAATGATTGCGACTGCGATTTTAAGATATAAAATAAAATATCAATAGATAATTGAATTGAATAGTGGATCCTCAAAGTGGTGGCTGAAATAAGTTTGAAAACCTCTGGTGGAGTAATTATCCCAGTAAAATTAACAGTTCTTGAATTCTTGTCAATAGCGTGTGCAACGGTGGCGGGCAGCTATGGGTTATTTTCAGAGAACTGCTAATTGCTAAAATCTATTTCAAATTCAAATAATAATTAATAATTATTATTTGTCAAATTGTTAATTGTTAATAAATATTTTTGTCAATTGTTATAATTATATAGAAACATGAGTTAGCTCTAATTGAGTTTGTAATGGATTAGTTGGAGTTTAATTCGGAAATTTTCTAAGTTTGGATAGCCTTACCTACTTGTAAAACCTACGCAGTAAGATATACAAGTAATTCCTACCTAGCAATATATAGCTATACACTTTTACAGTAAACATATTTTGGCAGCTTTCATGAAATATTTATAAATTTTGCTGGAATAAAAAATCCAAAGGCAAACATCTAAATTAAATTAAGAATTTATGTGACAAAAAACAACAATTTGTCTTTTATTTTGCTTATAAAATCTACGCCGATATCTTTATCCTTGACAATCGTCAACATAATGGTAACTACTTTACAATGTTAAACAAATGATAAACCTTAAACCAAAGCGTTAAAGACTAATACTGTTTATTTCGTCTGAAGTAGAGACACTGTAACTTCAATTACATACCTGACTGGATGCTTTCAGCTGGGCTTCAATTTACATCTGAACAATCCCTAATTATATACCTCCCTACCTATAGGTACACACCTATTTACGCAGTTAGGTTTCATCAAGAGTTTGCCGTTGGCTTTGGAAATTAGGTCTCCAACTCAGCTAGTGTCTGGTTTAAAATAGAATCCCAAGATAAATACCATTCCTGTTTGAGATTTGTGGTTGAGAGAGATAGCAAGTTCTTTTTGGTAACGAACGCACTTTTTCGTAGATTGATATCGTTTTTCAGTGTGTGTGTGGACTTGTGGAGAGGTGTGTCGTATTTGCTATTACATTAATATCTTAAATGCAAAATATTGTGAATTAGTGTGTGCATTTGTTACTCCTTCCCGCTGAAACGATTCAATATAGATCATCATCATCATCCACAGCCTTCTTTATCCCACTGCTGGGTATAGGCCTCTCTCTCACTGTGCCATCTGCCTCGGTCCTGCGCCAATATACATATACATATATTGGACTCAAATCTAGAATGTATATGCACTATATCAGCTCACAGGCTGATTACCTGTAGTTAAGGTTAGCGAACGCAACCTTGGGCGCAGCTTCGAGTTATACTTGGTATAGGTACGAGTAGATTTCATATGACGGCATTTACATATGTGGTAGGACTTGGACTTCTACTCGTACGTAGATAAGTAGATATTTTCGTTTTACCTTCAGACTAATTAATTAAAAAGAAGCACACAAGGTAAACGTTGTAGGTACACGGAAACCCTATTAAAGGCCACGAAATTCTTTTGCGAACTCAATTCTTTGAAGTTTGCTTTTTCAAAGTTTTGCTCAAGTTTGCCTAAGTAAATATTGTGTCGTCAGAAAATTAAAAAAGTTAAGATTTTTTCGTTGTACCTTCATTATGTGCTATTTTTATTAGGTACTGTCGTAACAGTAACTTTCAGATCAGACTTCTTTCAGCATTTGTTTATTTTTGAAGAAAAAATCACTAAGTGGAAATATAATAATGAACAGTCAAAATCTTTAAAAAAACATTGCTAACATTTTTGATGATGATTTTTTGATCCAAATGCAAGAAGCATTTGGAAACTTACAATTTTGTCTTGATTATTAGTTTATTTTAAGAAAGTTATAAATGTGACGCGCTATTCGCGTACTTATGATCTGTTCGCCGCCTTAACTTAACAAACTCAAGCTAACTTCCTTAGTCTTATCAAATGGAATTAATCCTTAAAAACCGATCGATTTTTAGCTATCACAACATTTATAACTAAACCAAGGCGACCCACCACCATTTCTTTCTCGATTGTATTGTGGAACAATAAGAAGTTACTCATAAAAACGCAATAAGCATAAAATCACTTCTTTGTTCGTGCAGCCATGCAGATATGGTAATTGCCCACTTCCTAGCCCTGGCTTTGTCCCTCCAACCGTCCGGCCGGTAGGGCCGTCGCGTCGCACAATTAAACTTATTGTCACGAATTAATCGGGATCCACGTAAAAACATAAATCGTGATGATATCAATCAGTGCTGGGAAACGTGACACAGGTTTTGACATAAGGTTTTTAGAATATCATATTTATAATGCTTATCGATAATGTCCGTTTTATGTTCTACTGATAGGATGAATAAACGATGTGATTTTCAGTCATGCATTACAAGCTTTTATTTAACTTGCCGAGTTATGTGTGGGTCAAATTTTGCAACTGAACTTTGAACCACTTTCCAATGTTTGATTGAACTGAAATTTGGTATTTGTGTCGCTCTGATAACAAGGTAATAAAAGCTTTTTTTTAAATATGGAAGGTATCAGTACATTTTCAACAAGTCGAAAATTTGATTTTATTTTAATGTGAAGAGCTAAACTAATTTAAAGCAGTGGTTAGAATATGGTTCATGAAGACAATGATGATAATGCTTACAAAATCTTCTTAATTACCTGTTTCACTTAACTTTATGACCTTCAAATAATCTTCTTTTCCTTCAACGCCATTACGTCATTCGGCTAATGTCGTCGTTTCTATTTCGCGTCAAATTTAACGAGCCCTCCAAACATTTCAGATAACAAATCCCCCTTTGCATCGATATTTTTACGCCAAAATTAGCATTAAATACCTCCCACCCTATCTCCACCCTTCTTAAAAGATTTCCGAGGTTGATACATAATTTTCATCGTTGTATTATTTTACGGGATCCAAACCCTCTGGGATCTCAGAAAAACGGATTTATCGTCGGAACGAACTTTTAGATGCTCGTTTGTTAAACAAATCGCTATTGTAAAAGCGTTAACACGGAATTTCAACATAGATTAAGTTTGTAAAAGTAGAAGGTTCGGGTTCGGTTCGGTTAGGTTCGGTTGGTTATAATAATAATAATAAATAATAAAAATCATTTATTTCAGGCGTAAAAAAAACCCATAGGAAAAAAAATTAAATAAAAAATTAACTCACAGTAAAAAATGAAATTAAAATTGAGAATCTAACATACCTAATATAGTTTCACCTGTAAAAAGGGTAAAAAGGGTGTCCATAAAAAAAAAAAAAAAAAAAAAAAAAAAAAAAAAAATGCTACACAAACTTTCTGTTGTCACTTTTTGTTTTCGTTCATGTGTACAGATACCCAATGCCTGAACATGGGACTCCGTATGTCGTCAGAGACCGCCCCGAGTATCTTGTTGTCTGAGCGACGCAGGCGATGCCAGAACGACGCCACCCTGGATCGTATAATGGCAAAGAAGTCAGGAACCCCCGCCTCGGCGAACATGCTCGACGCACTGCTCGTTATGGTTCTTGGGCTTTTTAAGGTAAGAGTGAATATGTGTCTTCTAAGTCTGCGTGCTACATGTTCAACCACATCGTCGCTTAGCATCAAACGAGTTTGTGGTCAAATACGGACTTATACTATTCCTTTTTTTACGATGATAAAAAACTTGATATAAATTACATCTTATTAAGAAAACTGACGTTTAACACCTACGTGAATAGTATCGTGTAATTAAAACGACACTACATTATGAGTTGACCACACGTAACAAGTACAGTGGCGAGTCAGTGCCCTCGGCCACAGAATACTAAAGCCTCGGCCGAGTATTCGGTTTGTGTAAACATTTTGCCGACGCGAGATGCCATCATTTGTGTGCTCGGCCGAGTGTGCCCACTTACTGTCACGCCACTTTACTCGTTACGTGTAATCAACCCATTACCTACTAAGTGATTGTTTTGCTAGCGAATAACCGGTAGCGACGCGTAGAACATACGTAATTTTTGTTATTGAACCCTATTGAACCGATGTCATGTGTCCGAAGTCAAAATTAGCCTTGAGATTTTCTAATCATTCTTGTTAACATTTATCCTACACTACCAGCACTCGGAGGTTTTACCCGCGCGATGATGAAAACTGGTGATGATGATGATGATGAAAAGAACCCTAATTGTGTTAATCCAGATAACTTATAAGGTTAGCTCTACTTCACATTTTTCATCCAACTTGGTCTAGCCGTTTCAGCATGAAAGAGTAATAAACATACAGACATACTTTTGCATCTACAATATCAGTAGGATTAGATAGATAAATAAACTCTTTATTGACCAGAGATTACAAACAAAAGGATAATAAAACCTTAAAACTTGTGCAACCACTGGCGGCGGGATCACAGTGATTTATAAAGTAATACCTATTTGGGCGCGTCCATAAATTACGTGAGGTGTTTTTTTTTTATTTCTGTCCCTCCCTCCCCCCCTGGTGAGATGTCGTGAGATTTTACTCAACCCCCTCCCCCATCCCCCAATCTCACGTGAGATTTTTCAAAATGTGGGTTTCTTACGTAAACGCGTTGGATTGTTATTGTAAAAGGAAAAAAAATTGCAAAATAGTATAATTTTTTTGTTTCAATCAGAAAAAGATTGCGTGATATTTGCCGAGACCCCCCCTCTCTCCAACGTAAGATAAGATGAGATTTGACTCGACCCCCTCCCCCCCTTAAACATCTCACGTATTTTATGGACGCCCCCTTTAGAGGTAGAGTTAACTCTTTGATATCGCTATATTCACGTACATTATGCTTTGTAGATTTACACATACAATAGCTACAGCATTAGATCAAATGCTGTATCGAAAATAAACAGAAGCCCGCAAAGCTTTTGTCTGCAGCCAGGTTCTATCGAGCTCGCGGTAGACACAAAGGAGCTGATTGAATTGATCGCTACTTACAATAGGTACGAGTAGCTAGAGGTGGAATTACGTGGCACTTTTGGAAAACTACTAGCTGTATGTATGGTTATGAGCTTATGAGTATAGGGTATGCTAAGCCGAAAAGGGCTCATAGTACTCATCATTATGAACCACTTTTACTATGGGACCAACCCGGATTCGCTAAAAAACAGCTGTTCCATAGAAAAATGTCAAAAGACACTCGGCAAGATGTATGGAACTGCTGATTTTTTTTTTTTTTTTTATTGAGTGATAGGCTTGCATTTGACCGTCACCTTGCCTGATGGAAAGCAACGATACGGTCTACGATGGAGCATGCTTGCCTAGAAGAAACCGATTCACTCGCGACTTGAAGACTCCTAGATTATATCTATCGGGAAACACCCACTCAGGCAAAGCGTTCCACACCCTAGCGGTTCGCACAATAAAGGTGGAATCAAAGCGTTTCGTACGAGTTTTTGGTATATCAACCATAAAACGGTGACGCTTTTTAGTGCCCTTGGTAGACCGATAGTAGAAAGGGCTAGAGGGAATTAGATCATTTTTTTCGCGAGTTTCTAATTGGTGCCAAAGTAAAAGTTGTTCATAATGATGAGTACTGCGAGCCCTTTTTGACTTGGCATACTCTTCCTATTCAGTAATAGGCTTGCCTTTAACTACCATCTCGCCTGATGGTAAGCAACGATGCGGTCTACGATGGAGCACGCGCGCCTAAACGAAACCGATTCACTCGCGACTAGTAAACAGGAAGTTCATATTTTGTAGTCCTTATTTAATTGCCCAAAACAAATCTCTTATCAAAATGTTTTTATATTTGTTACCTTATCATAATCCCATTCTACTTCTTTCTTATTTAAATAATATAATTAGTTAAACACGTTCTTACCAAGTTTATTTTGTTTGGTAGAGATATTTGCATTTCACATAATAGATATTCCTATACAATAGTAGTAGGTAGGTATCTGCATAGGTAAGTAGATACTGATAGACATTCCATTTTCCTCAAATCTCTGCAGAAACCTAACTATTCGTAGTCTTCTCGTCATTCTCTAATTTATCTAGACACGCGGTAGCGTGTCAAGCCAAGTTCAAGTGACAGAACTGGCTTCTTTCTTAGTTTTATGGTGCTAGTTACTAATTAGAACTAGCAAAAAACTGGTTTTTTTTTTCAACCTTTGGTGTCCCACTCCTAGCCAAAGGTCTCGCTCATCCCTCATCCCTCATCTCCTTGCTGACAGTGCGATCACCCGCCATATTTGACCAGTCTGCCAGGAACGCATCGAGATCCCGACAGCGTTTTTTCGCCCTGTCTCGGCTCCTTTGTCCATTTTCAGGCGGGTGCGTGATCCTCCTGGCCTATATGTCAGTCATAGTCACATAATAATTCATATAAAATATGCAAAAAGCTGAATTTTAAAAAGAAAATTCATGCTTTAGAATTCAATGATTTACGCTGTGCTTCATCTGTCAGCCGTTAAATATATTTAGACTTGTAATTCGTTACTAAAATATTTTGTAGTTTTCACTAGACGCGATACATGTCTGAGATACATTACAGATAAGAGCACTTTTAATGACTTGTTTTACAAGTTGTCATGCCATAAGACATCTATTGAAATTACTAACTAATTAACAATGTAGTCAATATAAATTATTAGTCTGTGACGAAATGCACATCACTTATTGGCCAATTTATTCACCCGGATTTTAGTTTACGCAAAAAAAAAACATATTTCGTATTGAAATTTTAGAACCCACTATGTAGATTTAAAAATAACACTCGAATTAATTGAATAATTTATTGGAATCCAATTAGGTAGGTGTTATATAACGCGCAGTTGTGCATATTAAGAACAATTTTCATTACAATTTAACAAGGCGATTTGTTAATTGCGAGCCGCAATTTTGGAAATTTGTTATTGAAATAATCATTGGTGAAACATTAATTGGCTGTAATAATAGTCTTGTAAAAGCTGTAAAATAAAACTTTATTATTTGGTTAACTTGGCACTAATTACTAGTTAACTTTCAAAGTAGAAACTATTCGCAGCCACGTGGTCCTGTTGCCAGTGGTATTTAATCACCAGTACTAAAGTAAGGCACTAACAACATGTAAAGAAACTGCAGGGCAATGCATTATAGAATGCAGGTCGTGCAGCGAATAATAGCATAGTGAAGGTAAACAATACAGGCGTTGTAAAGCTGCCAAGCCAGTATTGCAGTTGGCTATGGCCTTCGATGTAAATTGTAACGGACCTATCAAGGTTGGGCTTGTTCACCGACCAACTGGATCACTAGTGCAAGAATGGAATCTCGATCAATAAACTTATGTTTAATTCAACAAAATTGTAAAAATTAAACGTCAGTTTTTTTCGACAAAGTTCCATATTTGCATTTATGTAGCGTTATGGGCTGATTACACGTAATGAGTACAATGGCGAGACAGTAAATTGGCACACTCGGCCGAGCAAACAAATCATGGTTCTAGTGATTGTCTCGCCTCATCAGACTGTTAATACAAACCAAGTACTAGGCCGAAGGCACTGTTTCGCCACAGTGCTAGTTACGTGTAATGAACCCATTAATGGAGCAACCGTATAAAAAAAGTCTACAAAAAACTTTACCTGCTAATTGTACCGGTTTACTCCAGATTTAAAAGCGATTATTGTACTTCACTTTGCGTGCCTCGTGTGCATACTTTACTCGTATCACAAGTGAATTTAAATAAAAATAAAATAAATGTGAAACTGCAAGGCACCGTAAATTCCGCATTTGGACGAAAGCTTACGAACATTTACTCCACCCATGCACCATACAATGTTTCCTTCATAATTGCTAAAAACTGGTACTGTAACTGTACTCGAAACAGGTTGTACTCGATAAGTACCTGCTCGGTCAGATCGTCTGATGACGTGTTCCCGAATCAGATACACGCTTTTGGAGTTCATAAATTTTACTTATTACCAAGATAGGTTTTTACAAACATTTTGTTATAATTAAAACAGGAACACTCACGTACTACACATTGCAAATTGTACGTGTACGTTTTTTTTTAAGTTTCTCAAATTTTTATGTATTTTACATAAAGCTATCTTTTTTGCATTGCCATTGGAGTTACACAGGTGTACCAAATTTCAGCTGAAATCAGATTTCGGGACGTAAGACAAAATTTAGTTGCAATATTTGAACCAACGATACCAAGTTAAATAAAAGCTTGTAAATTGCAAAATGCCTGAGTTACTTATTCACTGAATGATAGGGTCAAGGGCGAATTTTATTCCAGTTTTAGGTAAAAGTTACAGCATTTGTGTCACAATTTTATGGATAAATTCTAGAAATAATTATTTAAGTATGTATGTTACACTTTTAGTCCTCAAAGATTAACAACATAGCAAGAAGGTAAAAGTGCAAAAACTGCTCTGAAATTGCACGCAGTTTTAGTTTAAACCTATAGTCCTTTGAAATGTACCTCTGCTCGAGGTATTATTTACTGCTCGACCGTATTAGATAGCATTTCAAGCTAAAAGATACAAATGGACAGCTTTATTTTTGGATTCGAACGCAATGCCTCGAAACTCGATAACTTTAACGAGAATGAATTTTAGTAAAAACAAATGAGAATCATTAGTAAATTAAGGGCCAACTACTCTAATGTTGATCGTCCTACAACTTAGTTAGATTTCTAAACTGATTGAATGAACGTGCGGTTTTCTTTGAAGTGAGTAGCTACATTATTTAGTTAGGATTAATTTGAAGGGTACAATTGGATTCGCGCCCCAGTTTTCAGATAATGCGGGCGTGTCAGGGTGATACGAATAAAAGTCTCCAACTGTTTGGAGATAGTTCAATAATTAACAAAAAAGCACCTCAATCTATTCATGATCATCTTTCTGTCCTTATTATACAAGGTGTCTCTTACGTCTTTTATCTCTCGCGTTTCTTTTCTCCATTTAACTAGCCTAATGTCAGGGAACTATTTCTCCCTAAAATAGGTTTGTGACAGTCGATTATATTCCTCATTTTTAAAAGTAAGGGAGAGTGTACCATTAAAAGTAACTCGTAACATATCCATTACATTTAACAAACTTGTTTGTAACGGAACAATACTAAAAATACACAAATGTCTGTATTTGGAAAGAATATAATTTATGACACTTTGTATTGTTTTTCAAACCTGTCATTTGCCATGGCGATTTGCTTCGATACGCTAAGTACTTAGTATTACAGTATTTTATCAATGATAAAACGCATTGTCGCAACGACAGGCCATATGTTCGTTGTCCATATCTATAAATAACACATGACACATGCTCGATAGTGGGTAGATAGGCTTATAAATGTGTAACAAATAAGTACGAAAACTAGCCACAAAGTTCCTAACTAAAGCACTGGGTGCACCTAATTAGAGACTGACAATCATATCGAGTTGGTCAAATCATGGGGTGCTCGTATTAACGGTATGGCATTAAAGTGTCACGTGGGTAAGACAAGCGCACGTCATCAAGTGCATAAAAAAGAGCGGAATACGTAATTCTTAACACGTAGAATGCAAAATGAGGACTCCTTGGACGATTTTTTCTATAGTGCGAGACTTGTTACTTAGGTCATTGTTCAAATAAATTTGCTATGGGTGTCTGTCGGTTTCGCTTGGCGAAATACGATGATTGCTATATTTGTATAACTCTAGGTACAGATAATTTAGTAATGAACATTATACATCTAAATTATGTCTATGAGTAGTGTCTGTACCAAAACTAATTCAATATCCATGCTCTGTATATATTATCATTTTAGTAACACCACAAAAACACAACACAATAAAAGTTAAGAGTAGGTATGTTACTCTCTCTGTTTTTCATTTTCTATTAGTGAACGACCGAAAGTGAATAGTTTTATGAATTTCCATAGAAAAATAGTAACCAGACGTACCAGGACGGACCTGGTTAATATCCTGGAAAAATACGAAAACTGGCAAATTGGAGTTGCAGCTTGAAATTACAAAGAGCAGACTGGAGTATTACTGTCATGAACACGGTATGTTTCTCATGTCATTTTATTGCAAAAAATAAAGAGGTGTTGGCTGTGTCGCGGTTACGGCCGTGTGTATTTTACGTACGAGTATAGGTATATAGGCATAATTGTGACAAATTCTTTGATTTGCTAGCTATCGAGTGGTATAATATTTATTTTTATGTTGATGATAGATGTATTATTACATTACAACAAATACTTAACAGTATCCCACAATTTTGTTATCATCAGTTTCCTGAATTGCCTCCCACTATGGAAGCAAAACAGACTCATGCTCGTCAAAAAAGATACCTCTACAATGAACAATTGAAAAAATTAAATAAAAATATTTTTTTAAATAAGCTTTTTTCAATGTCACCGGAATTACAGAGGTATGTTATACCAAATTTCAGCTCAATTGGACCTCAGAAAGTGGTTCTAATTTAGCTTCCAAAATTTGCCATACACACATACCTACTTAATCGCACGGCAAGTTAAATAAGTAAATAAATTTGAAATAAAAAAGAAATAAGAGTAAAAGTTAGATTTATTTTCATGTTATTGTACCTCCCCGGTTGGGTCAATGGCCAGAGCTCGTTGCGAGTTGCACTGCCAGCTCGTTCCTAAGTATACAGTAAGTATACTTATAAGTGTATACACTTATACAGCCCCTGCAGTAATGATATTTGAGCGCAAAAAGCGCAAGAGTTCAGTTCCGTGTCTTATAATAGTAAGCTGGGACTTAAAGCTGAGACTTGGATTCTAAAGGATTCGGTTTCGTTTTACTATCTTTTAGACTTAACTTTTGACAGCTCTAAAATAGCTGTGTCGTGTTCACACGAATTGTAATAACAGAGACAAATATTTTAGTCATGTCAGATTAATTTAGTTTAGTGTGGCTCATCAGAATAGGCAACATTATCTCGCTACATAAGAGCTTATAGTATAAAGATTATATAGTAATAACAGTATGTATTGTATATACCCACCCACATTTGTTTATATTTTTTTATGCTTTGTTCTATAACGAGTTGCAATTAACAATTGTAGTTATTTTCTTTTTAGTTCTCATGCACTTATTTTAGATTACATTTTTCTCAGAATGAACTCACTTTAATTTTATCAGGATTCATTCAGTTTTAGTTCTTGAAATTTTTATAAAAAAAAATCCTATCATTCTTATAGTTTTGTATCTACAAATAGTAACTAACATTTAGTCACAATCGACGTCAATTAGAAATAAAACAAAACTACTCTCAAAGCAAACTTTAATCTTCAGGTGAAAAACTATAATGAATCCAAACAAATACAGAAATAATGCTATCTTGTGGATTTCATTTATTTTTAACTTAGCCAATTAAATTTTAAGAGCCAAAAATAAAATCAATTAATTTGTATCTACGTCAAACAAACCTATTTGAAGATACATATTTTTCTAATGTGAAGATTACTTGGAAGCACAACGATTCATAGCGAAAAGGATTTTGTCACATCCCTCGCACAAGTGGATACCAAACCCGTTCTGAATAGAAATATCCTTATTCTTTTGAAAGAGGAAAGTTGGGAAGGATACCCCAAACCAAAATTATGCCAATTTAAGCTTAAGAAAATCTGAAACATCTGTGTAAATAATCTATGTTTGTGATAATAGTAAAATTTCTTACAAGTTTCCAGATAGAGCACATAACTTCACAATACAATCAAATAGTATTTATTGATACTGAGAAAAAATATAATAATTATCTCCTTAATTGAACAAAAATGCAGTCTGTAATGACCCACTTACATTTTAGCAGCGTCGCAGCAGGCTCAATCCTTGGCACAGAACACTCACCATTTACACTTCGAAATAAATGCGGCACTCGACATCGTAATATCATTCACTCGCGAACCGAATACGACCGACACAGATCACACGTCCGAACACGACGGCTGCCGCCGGGGTACTGGAGATTCAGGCTCCTGAAAGATGAAAAGTAGAAATTTCCCACGCACGCGTTCCACTGGTCCCGATCTCAACACTTGGGGTGAAAATTATCGTTTTTTTGAAGTTCGCGGTGCGGATAACACCGTATTTATAAGATAAGATGAAAAGCTTTTGAACGACTCTAGCATATTAAATTGTAGCGAGCGTTTGAGCAATTTTTCACGAAGCAGAACAGTTTTTAACAAGTTGTTATGTTGGAGCAGCTTTATCTAACAGTCATTCTTTTGGGGGCCTTTTACATGTGCATAAAAACGAAACACGCTTTACATATAAACTTTTAGTTTGTACTATAAATGTCTTATTGCAGTAGGTAACTATACTCTAGGTAGAAGTACGAGGACGAGGTACTCTTTACAACACGTTACCCAAGGCTGGCTGCCAATCAATATGCCACGTGCAATTAGTCGTGTGATGGGCTCCTATTTATTTAATACACTGTAACCAATTGTCGTCAATTACTCGTACGTAACTACTACATTAGGAAGTAATAACTTCAGCAACAATATATTTTCAACGTTCCCGAAAATTTCGAGGAAAGTCATTGGTAATACTACTTTAACAATTATTTTAAAGTACAATTTTCCCACATTTTCCATGAGTAAGTTTTCAGGTATAATGAAAATATTATAACATTACATTGTAGCATTTTCATTATCATATTTTTCATGAAATGTCATGGAAAATAAGAGAAAATTGTATAACTTTTAATTAAAGGGTAAACCGTGTTCGCAGACGAAGCGTTTAGGTACTATTTTGCTGTCTTCAAATCACGACGGTATCGACATATTCTCGGAAAACGTGCTTCGATTCATCGTAGAGCGTATCCACATCAGGAGGTACGGATCGAACGCAACCTCATGGGTTGATAACACGTAACGAGTACAGTGGCGAGATAGTATATGAGCATACTCGGCCGACCAAACAAATCGTAGTTCTAGTGACTGTCTCGCCATGACCTTTGGTTTTACCACTTTTCGTTTTGAATCCTCCATGCAAACAGAAGGATATCATAACTTTAACATTTGTGTCTGTCTCTGACTGTGGCATCGTAGCTCTCAAACGCCTGAACAGATTTAGTTTTTTTGTTTGAAAAGCGATTCGAGATCGCATCGAGAGCGGGCAGCGTTCTACGCTAGCTCAATTTACTCGCTAAATGTTTTTGTATTTCTCCCGATTTTTTTAAATTGATATTTGTCTCCTTTATTACATTACAGAAAAGTAAAACCTTGAAACGGCCTTGAGAGCGACGATTATTTTTATTCGAAAACGTTCCGATTTCCTCAATGTTTCGATCGTAAAAAACTAGTGACGGATGTCCAAATCATCAATTATTCGGCAGGAGATTAATGGAGCCGACAAAGCCGATAAACATCGACAGGAGATTTTTTAGCGGAAGGAAGTAAGCTTAAACTGTAGCCTTACGAGATAAGGGCAAAGCGTGAGATGAACTGAACGCTTCTGTCGAAATGGCTTTTTAACCTATAAGGTTCCAAGGATTCCTAAAATTTCTGGGATTCCTGGCATTCCTAGGATTTCTAGAATTCCTAAGATTCCTAGAATATTAGGAACCTATATTTATTCCATATACGAGGTTGTAAGGAAGGGGTATACGTACTAAGCCGAAAAGGGCTCATACTTCTCTCGATTTCGGGTTTGGTCCCATAATAAAAGGTAGGTTTAAAGTACTCCTCGTATAATAATGTACTTAGGTTAGGAGGCTATACCTACATTTTAATTTTCGCTTTGTTCACCTAGGTGATATCACCCAGGTGTACAAAGTAGAAACTTTTCTTATAATTAAACACGAGAATACTCACGTAAAAATTAAGTCGTCTACTACGACTAGTTTTGGTCACATTCGGTGACCTTCATCAGGCGAGTTAACAAACGTGACGCGACCGCGAGCGCGTCGCGTATTCCCGTGTTTAATTATAACACAAATGTGTGAAAACCACGTTAGTTTCCATAGTAAAGTAGTAATTAACATAAAGTGTACTCATTTAGTTAGTGTATCCTTAGGTCACGTACCAAATTAATAACTCACAATAAACAACAAAATAAATAACAATTTCTTAGATAGATTGCTAAGATCAAAATTTTTGGATACCAGCCAACTCTAGCCTTTCTAAATCTTAGTCAGAGCCTGTATAAATAAGATATTAATAAAAATATCCTCACAGGTCAGTCCATCTACTAAAGCAATTATTTCACACATATATAGTAAGCCCCAACAGAAATAGCACCTCCAAAGGTCCAAGACCATTAAAAACTATTTGGCCCACATCCCACGCTCCGGCAGAGGGTCAGCCTAACATCATGCAAAGTACCCAAAAACTAACTCGAAGTCGGGGTAATAAAATGATTTTGCAAGTCATTCGAGGAAAGGCCAGTGACATGATAATAAACCTGAGGTTAATGTGTTACAACTGAAACCCATTAAACTAATTGTTCTAATGGGTATAATTATACCTATGTCCTGTTGTATTTTGTTATAATTAATACTAGAATACTCACGTCGTATTCAGTCGGTCGGTTTTCATAGTAATATTATTGTTGTTGTGGGTAAAGTTAGGTTTTAACAGGTTAACAGAACCTCAGGACAGTAATGGTTGTGAGCTTAATTTTCATGATTTTAGAAATATAAGTAGATGACATTCACATCTCTATTTACATTTATTACTTAGCTATAGCCAAACCGTCCTCGCCTGCGCGGTAGTGCACGGTAGTGCGCGCCGCGCCGCCCGCGCAAGCGCGTTAAACGGTTTGGCTATAATGCACGGTATGACCTCGGACCCTATTCTGGCGCACTCGCCAAAATAGGGATGATGACTGACTCAGATGTTATTTCGGTCACTGTGAATCTCATTAGTGAGGATTGAAAGTGACGAAGATAATCTCGAGCGCCCAAGAATAGAGTCCCTGGTTGCGTCTCATGTCATCATCTTTCATGACTTCAAACCATAAAACAGGAATGAATACTTACTCGTACAATAAAGAAGGCAATCACTGGAATAAGTTAATAATAAAACTTTACAAAAACAAGCTTATTGTATTGTCATTGGAGTTACGTAACATATAATTAATACATAAAATTTCAGCTTAATCTGACATCGGGTAGTGGTTCAAAATTCAATTGTAAGATTTGACTCAAAACAAACTGGATAAGCTAAACAAAAGCTTGTAATAAAAGCTTACACAACCTAGCTCAGCTGTTGCTCCGATAGTGGTGATTGCGAGGACATAAGTTAGGTAAGTTTTCGAGATCTCGCTATAAATTCGCTACTAGTTTGTAGTCTTGATCCCTAGACAAAAGCCAATCCGAGAAAGCAATCGAAACAAACATACCTTCAAAGCCCAGAGAGACTAATTAACTTTATCCCGGCTGTCCTTTTCAAGTCAATCATTGGACGTGGATGCCTAGACAAATAGGTTTTTAAAAATACTCGTCAATCTTGCCAAGACCGTTTTATTTCCAATATTAGGCCTTTGTCAAAGCTGTAATGAAATGTAAATGTTGAGGACATCCATCGAAATGTACCTATCGAATCCGTCGTCGGTGAGGACATAATATATTTTTCATCACACTTAGTCGTTTCTTACATTGTTGTTATTATAAAAGTGTCATTTTGTGAATGAATACTGTTTTCAAATTCTATTTTCGTTTTGTTATATTATAATAATACGGGATCACTCACGTCTTTTAGAATCGGATACCAAAATCTCAGGTAAAATATCAGCTAGTTCATAATAAATCGAGAGTCATGCAGTAACGACTGCATATTGTAAAACGTAGGTAACATTAGTGAACAGTGAACACTCAACCTTTATACACACAGCGGTGAAACAACAACGCAAAGCGGATGTTCCAATTTCCTATTCCAGTCACGTTCCACAGGTTGTGTCCGATGTCACCCATTATTGCCACCGAAAACCTGCACATGCAAATACCTGAAGCTTCACGCTTCAGGCTGAAGAGCGTTAATTCTTCAGTAGTCGGAGCAACGTGTCATCCCGCGTTGAAAGCCCGATCACGCGCCGGGTCGGACGCGAGCGATGTCCCCCGATATTACCTGCTTACCTGAGGTCTTTGGAGCCGTGCTTTGGAGTACATATTAAGTAGATGTCCCATGTCTGGTGTGGAAGGTGAAAAGTTTTAATTAAATGGGTATTTTTCTCAGTTTTCTGCTCCTGTTTTGCGAGAACAAATAATTGTACTTCCACTCTACACTTCACTAAGCGGTCTAAGTGAAGTAGGTAAGTAAATACTGCAAGATATTGCAACCACACTTCCAGGGAATTCTTTGGTTAAGTAGCTTTTTCTTTAGTCTGTCTTCGTAGAAATTGTCTAATCTTGTTTGGACTACAAGCAAGTTCAATTCTGGGAAAGATAGTCTACTTTTGTTATTAATGGAACTAAAATGAACAGGTGTTTTTAGACTTAGGTACATACTAATCTAAGAGAACATAAAAATCTAAGGATCAAATCAATTAGCTACCTTTGGAGTACCTACACAATTATTTTGTAAAATTAAACTAGAACCGCTAAGATTTTCCGATTACCTTTTCCATGCTCAATCTTCCAAGTACTCAAATAAGAGAGAAAGTTTATCTTGAGTAGGTAGCTAGTTTAAATATTTCCAGACACGCCAGAAGATAACAATCACAAATGATTTAAAATGAAAAGATCAGACCACGCTAATCTGCGAAAGATGTTCAACAATCCTGTCCATCAAAGTTTATCCAGTGATTACTCGACAGCTGTAATCTTGGCGCTGAGTTCTCGTCCCTTATTCTGGAAATTAAAGTGTAACGAATTCTCTCTTTGCGCTGAAGTCTGGAATAATGTATAGTCTAGCTCTCGAGCTTTTTGAACGGCGATGTAAATCTCGGCATCACGATGGAGCAGGCCCCTAGTTAGGCTCGCGGGACTTCGCCGGAGCTTTTGAGATACGCGTTTTCAAAAGAACTCTAGAGAAATGGGATTCACGTCAAAATGTTTGGCATGTGTAGGTACCAGCTGCTGTTCGCGTTTTATCCGAATATTTCCAGTTCTCCCGGATAAAAACATGCTTTATCCGTTTTACTTATGCTTTCCTTTCAATTTTTATTCAGAGCAGCTCAAATAATAAGTTGTAGAAAGGTAATTTAACACAAGTCTTACAATGAATATCTGTCTGTCAGTTAGTCCTTTTTTGGACAAGTTAGGGATTTTGATCGCTCGTCCGATTTTAAGTGACGGTGTGTTCGATGATGAATAACCTTAGCCTGGAATTGAACCTGGCTCTCAAATATACTGCCGGAACGCAGCGATACTTAAGAATTTACAACATTTAATTAATGCAAAATATTATCGGTAGGTAGAATAGAAAAACACAAAGGTAAATTGTGTTCCCGAAGAATTAACCTCAAATTCAAAATTAATTTGTTTCATGCTATGTTACATTAAACATTGAACGGACTCGGACCAAGATTTTTGTTTCTTAACCTGTGCTGTCCTAACACCTGCGCAGAGCTCTCCCCATTGCATTTCCAGACAGTGCAATTGGGTGATTGTACTGTCTGGAAAGATATAGAGCAGAAAAAATTCACCAGAACCGGCCAGTCTCTGAGACACATCAAAACATCAGGGTTATCGCTATAGCGCTTCTTGGAATATAGAAGAAATAAAAACACTATTGGGCTGACCGCCTTTTTCAGATCTTTTTATGTTTTTTTTTTTTTTATATTTAATGTGTTGTCCCTGAGTCTCTACAGCACAGCACCGAACTTCCTCCGGCCTCGCTTCAAGTGCTAGCTCTAATTAAAATACTAAGTTGGCACGTATTGCACTATCAGTCTTATTCGCTCGTTCACATGCTTCCTGTTTACTGCAACACGCTCACTATCCTCGTTTGGGCAAAGCTTTTGTTTTATTCTCTTCATAATTAAATATTGTGTTTTTTATTACACATCATTTCCGTTTTACTTAATCTATGGATTGAGTTTGTGTTTATAATTTTAAAGTTATGTTATTAGCGATAACTCTTATCATAAATTTTAAGTAGGTACTAATTAAACATGAGCACAAATACAAAACATTTAAATTTAACTAGCTGCGCCCCGCTGTGTCACCCGCGGTCAAAGGTTAAAATGAGTTTTCTGCGATAAAAAGCCTATGTGCTATTCCAGACTATAATCTATCTCTGTGCCAAATTTCATCAGGATCCGCTCAGCCGTTCTGTCGTGTTTGTGTAACAAACATCCATCCATCCAAACTTTCACATTTATAATATTATACAGAGTTATTCATAAAGGGTATGCTAAGCCGAAAAGGGCTCATAGTACTACTCATCATTATGAACAACTTTTACTATGGGACCAACTCGAAATTCGCGACAAAAAAATCAGCTGTTCCATACATTTTGTCGAGTGTCATTGACATTTTTCTATGGAACAGCTGATTTTTTTTTCGCGAATTTCGGGTTGGTCCTACAGCAAAAGTTGTTCATAATGATGAGTACTATGAGCCCTTTTCGGCTTAGCATACCCTTTATGAATAACCCTATATTAGTGGGATATATGACTGCTCCGCAATGTGTGTTACACTTTTAGGCCGGAGACGGACTTGTATCGTTTGTACAGACCACCTGAAAAACATTACGGAACCTATTACTAGAATCCTTTACTTTCGTTATCGTGATTCCTAAGTGATAATATCCAATCAACCTCACACTAACATAACATAACTTAAATCAAATAAGTAAAGACCTTCTTAAACCGGTAACATGTAAATTATTCTCAATTGTAAGTTTTATATTTTATTTTTCATACCTAATCTTTACCTACATTTAATACCGGATCCAAAATTGAAAAAATGTATAATTATTTGTCAATGAAGTGAGGGAGCACGATTATTTATAAAAGCACTGCTTAAATAATATTAATAATCGTGCTTCGTACTGGGAATGATTTAATCGTACTGAGTAGCTTTGTATTGGTTTATTATTAATTATTCTGTTTGTTATTATGTATTTATGCTACTATTTTTCATATCTTTTTAATGCAATAAATTATTCGAATTTGAATCGTGCTTTTAATTTTTTTTTTTTCAGTGGAACCTTTACGGAGAAAGATAGCTCTCAACCGTGCGAGATAATTGCAAATCAAAGAAAACATTTCGTCATCAGTCTATCTCGCTCGTGATCTTAATATCAATGGACCTCAGTCTCACTAGGTCCTTCTTTTTTTTTTACATTGGACTAGGCATGCGTTTGACCGCAATCTCACCTGATGGAAAGCGACGATGGGTCGAAGATGTAGCACGCTTGCCTAGGAAAAACCTATTCACTCTATTTTTAAACATCCCCGGGTTGTTCTACTTTCTACTTTCTAGATTCTACTTCTCGATTTTGGTCTAAATTCAATGAACCTAAATCTCAACATGCCTATCTCTCGTTACATTTAGGCAAAACGCGATTTGGGTCTACTGCGTTTTAGGTACGCAGAGAGCAAACGCATTATAGCTGTGTAGCTGTAGTGGTAGGGCTCTTTTGCAGAGCCCGCCTGGGGAAGTACCACACCTTTGCCAGATATTCCAACGCCAAGCAGTAATGTGCAAACATTACTTTGTTCCGGTTGGAAGGGCATTGTTTCCAGTGAAATTACAGGGCAAATGGGAGATTAAACAATTTATATATCTCAGGGTGACGAGCGCAGTGCTGTGCCGCGCAGGGTCTTGAATTCTGCGAGTTCAAAATTCTGGGTGGCGCTGACCTGTTATGGGCAAACGTGACGTTTAACATCAGGCGAGCGATTTGCTCGTCTCGTCACTCAATTACTTAAAAAAAAATTGAAAAAAAATAGCCTAAGATCCGGCTATACAACGACCTTCACCGAGACGTTTATTTGATAAAACGTATTTTATATTACACCTTTCTTGCTCACTCATTCTACACCATCAACTTTTTAATGCGGAAAATATGTTAATCCTTTGATAATTGAAGTAAGTAGGTAAGTAGGTTTCAATAAATCCTTATAAAATCATAAATGAAAAAATAAGCTTGAAAATGTTGTTTTTCGGCTTATGCTATTAATCCTACTAAATATTTCCCATAAAAACGCGAAAGTTTGTAAGAATGTATGCTTGTCGCTCTTTCACGCAAAAACAGCTGAACGGATTTACATGAAGTTGGAATGAAGGTTGTTCATTCAAGGATTAACACACAAGCTAGGAGTACTTTTTATCCCGGAAAACTCATGTTAACTTTTTGATCGCAAGTGAAACCGCGGGACGCAGCTAGTAATTGAATAAAAATGTTTGGATATTCGTTATGCTCAGGATTACAAGGAGGGTTATGCTAAGCCAAAAAGGGCTCGTTGTACTCATTATTATGAACAACTTTTACTACGAAAACAACCCGGAAATCGCGAAAAAAATTAGCAGTTCCGTAGATTTCCGGTTTCGGCCCATGAATATTATGAGCCTTTTTGCGCTTAGCATACCCTTTATTTATAACCTTACTAGCTTACTCGACAGACGTTGTCCTGTCAAAAGCCATTGCGTAACTATAGCAACCGTAGTATGTTGATGCTAACTTGTCAATTTATAGTAAAAATTATCAGTATATATATAATTTGCAATAAATTAAAATTGCGACTATAATTTGAGATTTAAACTATCCTATCTCTCAAGTTGGATCGAACTGCACATGGTGTGCGAATTTTATTATAATCGGTTAAGTGGTTTAGGAGTCCATTGAGGACAAACATTGTGACACGAGATTTATATATATTAAGATACAATCACGAAAAAACAGATACACGGATTAAGATAAAATATTGCGTATTATTGATGGATTAACATGGGCTACTTTCATCAAGAAAAATTAACGGATCCTGTGATAGCGGTTAAAGTAGCGGAAATGTGTAAATAGCGGAAAACCGCGAGGCGTAGCTAGGAACTTCAGTAAATAACAATTTTCCAGTAGCTCTTTCTAGCTTACTAGGTACATTAATAAACGATATTAATCTACTGGCTACGTCTCGCGATTTCACCCGCGCTGCGATGATGATGTTGATAAAAAATAGTTTATCTGTTGATCCAGGATGTAAGCTATCTCCATCCCAAATTTCATCCAATTCTATCCAACCGTTTCAGCGTGAAAGAAGAATAAACAAATATACATACGAACTTTCGCAATTCTCATATTAGTTTGACTAAACTTACCAATTACGTTTTCTTTTCTAGTATTTAATAATACAAATATCTACCAATACTCTTACCAGATTACCTATATTTCTAAATTATTTACCAGGGTAAAATATTAGGTACTCTCGAGAACAAATAAAAGATTTCTAAATTATGTACCTAGTTACGGGTTAGTTACGCAAAATTGATTCCTCCGTGTCTCAACTCCGAAAACACAATTATTCTCGGGAATTCGGTTGCCTAGGCATCTAACAATAATCCAATCAGCTTCAGAAGACTTAGATAAGCCTAGAGAGAAAGATGGAGCAGTGCGTTAAAGTTTGAAGCCAAGAACTCCTCTACTTTTGCGCGGACGCACATAAGCTCTAGACTAGAGTGCCGCGAGGGGAGTATTATTGTTCAGGTCTTGTTTATGTTTTCAAAGGTTTTTTTATGCTATTCAGTGACAAGACGAGCAAATCGCTCGCCTGATGTCACGTTTGCATATAAAAGGTCTGCGAAAACCAGAATAAAAAAAGGAAAAGAAATGAAGGAGTTCTTGGATTCACTAATATACCGCAGTGCTCCAGCTTTCTTTGCAGGTATATCTGAGTCAGAAGAGTAACTTTTTTCTCTCGACGTGAGCAAACCACGTACTATCCGACTACGAGGAATTCTATAGTCGATTATTATAACATATATCGAATAAATCGTAGTCTATGATCTAATCTTATTCAACTTCATGAATATTAAAGATTTATTCGCGATCGGAAAGTTGTGGAGTGTCGAAGGGATAGACCGGCAGCTCTATAATTGCGCTCGCTTCGATCTACGAGAGCATAAATTTACGCAGTACGAAGACTTCCATGAAATTGGAGATTTCTCGAGGTAGCTTGGTCTCATCTTGCCGTGACTTCTGATAAGTCGCTTGACCAACCCAGAATTCGCGAAAAATATCAGCTGTTCCATACATTTTGTCGAGTGTCATTGACATTTTTTTATGGAACAGCTGATTTTTTTTTTCGCGAATCTATTTTACTCCCATTGTAAAAGTTGTTTATAATGATGAGTACTATGAGCCTTTTTCAGCTTAGCATACCCTTTATGAATAACCCTATACAATCTGCTTATAACATTCTTTTGCTGTAAAAATGTCACCCGCTTATCACTTTTCACATGCTTAATGCTTATCACTCTACCGGTAAGGGTGAGGGGTGAGGTTTGACAGTTCCAGTCTTCATAAGACCAAAGTATGAAGTAGTCCACTTAGAGCACCCGTCCGAATAGCACCTGCGCGAAGAGCACCCAGCCTTTACTATAGATAGCATGTTTTATTGGTCTAGTCAGTCAAACTAGTCGACAAGCATGGAAGAATGCAGAGCTCGTAGCTTAACCGACTTTATTGCGGCATTTTGAGAACAACAAAATCTGAGGAATGTGATCCTTGGTGACTAGAATCATACTGAAATGATTTTATATTCTTTATATTTACATATTATTTAAAAGAAATAGTGTTTATTTTTACTAAAACCATATTTTTTTCATTTATTAATTTGTCCAGTGTCGTTGTCGTAGCACCTTATTTAATGACTTATACGTATGTATTGAAGAAAATACTGATGCAACCATTTCCAACGAAGTTCCCTTAGAGCCTGTCCAGATGAGGCGTTTTACGCGCGAGTGCACTCGCGCGTCTTGATTTCTATTCCGTCCAGATACCGCGTTTTACGCGCGTTTCTACGCTGGGAGTTTCTACGCCAGTCAGTTGCAAACATGGACTAAAAATAAATTGGGGGACTTTTGGCGGGAACGTGGAAGAGACACGTTGCTTCATTTTGTTATTTTACTAAACTTGTGTAATTTTGAGTGTTAATGTTTATTTTAAGTGGGGAAAATAACCATTAAGTGCTCGAGGACGTGCACGAGTGTGGGCAAATCATAAAATGCAGTGAATCGTGTCATTCCGTGTTGCTTCCAAAACTCCTTAGAAAAGCCTCTAGTAAAGTCTCCACTACTTTACTGGGGTACACCGAACATACTCTTATAAAACGGACACTGGCAGAATTGCGGCTTACATAGCCGCAGAGTCCAAAACAAAAGAAGAAGAAGAAGAAAATAAATTGAAAAAAAAAAACTATTGGAATAGTCTGATGGCTACTCTTTTTTCAACTTCATCAATAAAAAGTTCCGTATCGAAGTTATCACGCTCCATTTTAAATCAAATACGTCCACTCGCAACGAACTCGCGCGTAGTACTGGACGCAGCAATGGCGCTCGAGTACGAACTCGCGCGGCGCTCGCGCGTAAAACGGGCGAGTCGAGAGTCCCGCTCATTGCACGCGATTGAGGAAACGCGCGTAGGTATCTGGATGGGACATATTATGTAGCTCTAGTATCTTGGGTACGCGCGAGTGCCAACGCGCGAGTGCAAAACGCCTCATCTGGACAGGCTCTTACTGTTTGCACTGTAACGCTATGGTAACTGTCAACCAAGTGCAGCGAAGTTGATATAACTTCGCACAGTTCAATTTGAGTGATGTTATGAATAATTGCTCTTTGATGACTCGTAATGATCTTGTTTAAATACCCATTTAGAATACATATACATATGTGGTTTCGTTACTGAGTTGGTTGGTTTGTTATTGTATTGTCACCAAAACTAATATTAGATCAATCAGTTCACAGGAAGGGGTAATTCAGTTACTAAATTTAACCCAAAACAAATAAATAAAAAACCAAAACCAACAAGCTAAATAAATACCTAAAGCCGTTTAAAAATAGAGAGAACCCAAGATGCACAAGTGTTAAAGAAAAATAGGTGCTTAGGTTACGTGAACTTTCTAGGTAAGTAAAAACTTTATTATGCATCAAGATTCGATGATCAAGATATAAAGAAAGAAGGATTGCCTAGAAGCTTTATCGATCGACTATTATAGGTACCAATACATGTCAGTTTGTATCCTACGACTTAAGTCCTCGACTTTACAACAACTAGGCAAGTTATTGCTTTAATCGCCTGCGAAGATCTCGTGAGAAGATTTATCCCTTCCTGTGTCACTATAAACAAAATTGAATTTACATTTTCCTCGCAGTTGAGTTGGTGGCTCGCGTTAAATAGAGAATTTATTTAGTGTTAACTTACCGAGGCACGCTCTTACAATTTCTTTGGTCGTTTAGTAAAGTTATTTAATGAGAAATAAATTGTTTTGCTGCTTTCAGATTCGTTGCTATTGAGATTTTAAAAAGCTCATATTCAATAACACATTAAAAAAAAAGAAATAAAAAGATAGATAATTTATATAAAGATAGTTCACGGATTTTTTCTCTCAGACTCAGAGTGCTTAGGTTTAGGCAGTTCAATTGTTTTCGTCTGACCTTTTTCTTCGCAGGGCCTGATATAGACAATGCCATTTACAATGTTCTTTTCAGATAACATTACTTTTTAGGTAACTTTGTTACTTACGTGTAGGCACGAAACTATCTTCATACTCACAGCACCTTTATTCTGTGCTCACGACAAGATTTTTCGAAAACTTTGATTAAACTGTTTTTGCCGCAAAAATATTTGCTTAGGAAAAGGTTCTGCTGTTTTAGCTAGAAGGCTTTTAAATTCGTTTGACTTAGTGCTTTCACAAAAATAAGTGTTCCAACAGTGCCGAAATAAAAAAGGTTTTACAGAAGCTGCAAACAAAAACCAGAGGTTAAAGGTCAACATGTAAAAACAAGTCATCTAATGAAACTAATTCCGTACGAAAAAGTCATTAAAAGTTAATAAAACCCATTAGTCAATGTGAACGTAGGTACAGCACAAACAATTTCGATATCCTAAAAGTTAGTGCGGGTTCATCGCGGGCACCAGTTAAAATAGTTTGCTAGCGTCCGTGACTGAAATAATGATAAAAGTTAAGAACGAAACAGGATTCCTAATACAAGTGTGGGACTTAGCTTGCTCATTTCGGACTATTCCATTATGTATTGTTTATACAGAGACCGACCCTGAAATCGAAAAAAATCAGCGGTTTTATACATTTTGCCGAGTGTTATTGTCATTTTAATGTAAATAAAAATTTGTGATTTTGCAAACTTTCTCAAATAAAATTAGTCTTCACCTATTTATCTAAAGTTCCTAAAAAACCTGAACAAGGACCGGGGACTGTACAGGACCGGGGTGAGTTGCATACAACAAGAGAGGCCTATGCTCAGCAGTGGGCTATTACCTACAGGCTGATAATGACGGTGAGTATGATGACGGTTAATCTTTGACACTTTACAGCCAGCTTAGCTTAAGCACACAGTGACAGATTTCAAAAATTCTCTTTATGTACGCGTGTAAAAGGGTCACAACTCCTTAGGATATGTCCCGCGAATCTAGGGCTCGCTTAGCGTGTCGTCCTCCATCAATAGACTGTGATGTGTAAGCACTTAAGCAGTAAGGGTGATTGATACAGAAGTGCCAGCTTGAAGGTAGATTGAGCACTTTTGACCAGAAACGACGTATTTATTGAGTATGATATTACCTAGTTATTATATTATTATATTTGTTTTAGCAAATGTAAAATTTTAATTAAATTTTTGTGTTGTACTTACATAAATAAACCCGCTAGTTCCACAATTGTTTGTTTGTATTCATTATTTTATGGAACACCATTAGCCATCTTCCATTCTACATAGTCACGTCATCTAGCGGGTAATTTACCCTTACTGCAATTTAAATTGTAAATGAAACCACTTGACCCAGTAACCAGGGACATTCACATCATTTCTCGTTTAGACCCCAGGCCCGCCTCAAAGCTGCTCTGCTATAAAATTTTCATGAAACGACTTTCTGTTGCGGCGCACATCTTTTAAAATCGCCGCAATGTTGACACTGCGTCTTTCTCGATTCCGATAAGATTTAAATTCGGGATTTAATCATTGAATACTGAACTTTATCGCTTCAATTATTTAGTCGAAATCTGGGTGGGGCTTTCGCTGTTATAGTTTTGTAGTCTTGCTGAATCATGAAGATGAAAAGCGAGGCTCTTTTGAGTGAGTCGTGATGTAATCATTTCCACCGCTGTGATTGCGGATGAAGCTAGCAGCCGCGTAATTTTGTAATGTGCTTTATATTTATCTACTGCGGATATTCAACGTTTCGCTCGGGAGTGCATTTTAATGCGATTGTGGTTTTTTCAGCGCTCTGCGCATTATAGTATGACGGCGGTTACGCTGGCAGACTACGCGAATGACAGCGTCGCATTGTGTAAATACGTCTGACTTACTTTATCGGGCGACCATCTTTACGAAGATAAAGAGTTGCTAGGTACACTTACGATTTTTTGGTGCATAATATATAGGTATTTATATCGGTAGGTTAGGTACCTACTCTAAAAGTGCATAATTCAAGAACACAATTCAACTGCACGAAGCTGTAACTAATTCAAACACATGCTCATACTTAACTACTTAGTAAATTTAAATCATTCATACATAGTCTTCCTTTCGGAGTGCACTTTCAAGTAATGTGAAGACTCAAGTTCAGAAGAGCCGACTTTGAAGCACTTTGAACTGCGGAATGAGCTCGTACGAGTTTCTAAGTACGAACTCACTTAGAATGATTTATAGTGCGACTTTGCGAAACAAGTAGAAATGTGACAAGTTTTAATGAAAGTAGGTAGGTATATAAATATATAATGATGACAAATATCTAACTACGTGTGCATACCTATAAAGTTTTGGAAAAAATAAAAAGTTTAATAAACTGTTAAATAGATAAATGTCAATGACACTTGACAAAATATGTAGAACAGCTGATATTTTAGCGAATTCCGGGTTGGTCCCATAGTAAAAAAATCGTTATGATGAGTATCGTGAGCCCCTTTAGCTTAGTATACCCTTTTCAGATGCCTTTTTATATGCCTACCCATATTAACCTATTAACGTATTAACCTTCTAAGGGCAAAAGTTACGACTAACACTCCGCGATATGCTTTGTTGTAAGCAAACAATACTACAATCGTACTACAATGCTCGTTATAATGAACAGACGCGTTATATTTGCAGATAATTTGTTCTGTTTGTATCTCGTTACGTTCCCTTCTACAAATAATGACCAAGCACTAAACTCTGCCCATCGCAGATTTCGAGAGCTGCTCGATAAATGTGCGAAGGGACTTACAATAACACGGTATGTTGTTATTTAGGGTCTTACTTATAAAATTTCTTGAAATGCTCTGACAACTTCTTGCTAAGTGAAATAATACGTACGAAAACAAGACGGAGACTTTTAAGCAGTTTTTATAAAGCACTTTGTTTTACTATGGAAACTAACTTGGTTTTCACACATTTTTGTTAAAAACACAACTCGGTCTGAAATAACCGCGTACTTATTTGTTGCATAGTCTATCAAATACATGAAAGTTTTTGACTCAGCAAAGTTCAACGAAATTGCGCATTAGTACCTGAAATTCTCTATTGTGTTTTTTCCTTTTCAACCAGTGATTCCACTCCGACCAACTTAGCTGAAACTGATCAATTGATTTTCATTCTCAACGATAACTAAAACGCACTTACGCAGCTACATTTCTAAATTAACATGACGTGTTTATTCTCCAATCTCTACCCCTTATTTTAAATTGAAGTTTTTTCAGTTTTTCCTTTGCACAACACCCTCTTACAACGCCACCTGATGCCAAAACATCTTTTTTATTCCCGTTTAAGAATCATTATAAATCCAGCAAAAAATTACGACAATAATTTACGCTGACGAGGCGGTTTCGGGTAAAAAAAACAATGCATTTGCGCACCCTCAGTAAAATTTCAATTGAAATTTGTTAAAAGAAGCATAAAGGGTACGTGCAAAGTGGAAACATGACTGATGCAAATCACTAAACATTATTTTTTACGTGCTTTGTTGGATGAGCAACGTCGCGCTTAGAATGTTTTGAAGGGAGAGGGTAGAAAAAGAAAAACTTCGAAATGGTAACATACAAAGGGAGATGGATGATTTTTTGAATAAAATTAGCAATATTTATCCTTGATGATATGGTACATAACAATTTTATATAAAATGCATAAAGATGTAACACAAAATTTTAATATTACTAAGTACTTGTGTTTCCTACAAATTTCCTAAAAGCACCTTATGTTAAATAAAAATAACTACGCAACAAATATCTAAGTATAATAATAATTTGCTACAAAGACTCAATAGAAAGGATCGCCTGTTGGCGTAGTTGTCAACTTAGTTGTCGTTACCGTTGTAGGTTTAGTTGGTGGCGGTGTTGCTGGCGGATCTGGCGTTTCCGTGGGTGACGAGTTTAGCGTTTCCGTGGATTGCGGGTCTGGTGTTTCCGTGGGTGACAGGTCTAGCGTTTCCGTGGATGGTGGGTCGGACGTTTCCGTGGTTGGCGGTTTTGGCACTGTTATCGGTGGCGTTTTCGGCGCTCCCGTTGGTGACGGATTTGGCGCTTTCATTAGTGGGGCATCTGGCGCTTCCGTTGGCACTACATTTAGTAGTTTTTGAACTGTCACTTTCAATAGTTTTTGTTTATTAGTGGGTTTTAATGTGGCAAACGCTCGAGTGTGGCTTTTACCTTCTTTAATATTATATACTGTAAGTAATTTTTTGTCTAATGATGATATGGGCGCTTTTGTAGGTTTTTTGTAAAACGATGCAGAGTCTGAGTTGTCCGACTGTATTTTGGCCTTCAGCAACGTATCTGCTCCATCACTCAAACGATTTGAGTTGTTGATAATCGCTTTGTTCATACTTGCTTCTTCTTTATCTGTATCTGTACCAGAGTAATCCTTATTAAGATGATTTTTGTATGACTGTTTTGTAAATTTCTTAACAAGCTTAATTTTAATTCTTGTCGGACGTTTCGAATTCTTGGCAATGTCAGGCAACGTGGTGCGGCCGTATACGCGCATTTCTATATGTTTCTTTATAACGCTTAGAGGCATCCAGTGGCCAGGCAAACCAGCCTCAATGGGGTTCGCTATGAAAACGATACTCTCTTTCCTAGGGTCGGGCCATTCTCCGTTCGTGGGTACATAGGAAGCCATAATAAAGGTTACTAGCGATAATATGCGCACTGAAAATAAATTTCGTGTAAAAGGTTTGCCGAGTAGACAACCCTACCTTTTTAAAGCTATCGTACGATACTTATAAACTATTATAGTACTTACTTTCTCATAAAAAAGATCAAACATTTTTATAAATCTTTATCGGTTGGATTCCAACCAAAAGCAAACTGACCGATATCATATTTTGATACCTTTTTAGTTTTCCCAAACTACGCTCCAGAAGTACCTATATGGTAGAATTTGATATAATGTCACTATCGTAAGAGAATATTTGTGGGATATCAAGCGGAAAAACCGATTTTATCCTTGGTTGACTTTATGGTTAAATATCGGAATGAATTTACGCAATATCGCGAGCCCTCCGCTCGTTACATACCTATTATGATATACCTACCTATAGTATCTATGTTAACATAGGTGTCATTTCCACAAGCACAGCCAAAAGTGACAGCTCAATTTGCAACTTGGGAGGGAAACTCGACCCGTTTCCGTTATTCACTCTTTAAATGTTTAAGTCGCGTTTTGTATGGAGTTTTATTTTGATGAATTTGTTTTCGTTTAAAAGTATAAGTGCTCATTAACTTCGACAGCGAGTTCTTCGAGAGATCTCGGTGCCTTACCTTACGGCACAGAGGCGGGCCAACGAGGTGTTTTAGTAGCCAAATCTCTACATAACCCGGCCTGTACCCCAATACAACCGAGTATCTTTTGAAGATTTCCCCCCTTTGAAAAAAAGGTTTAGATCTTGAGAGGGCGAGACAACAAACGTAAAGGCTGTGTGCGCAAAATATAGGAGCTAACAGAACAACCGACTTACAAACAGAAGTGGCCAAAATGCTGGAACTAAAATACTTCACAATTGACTAACAGTTTTGTTGAAAATAAACTATTGTGGCTCCACTCATCCGCTCCAATTTTTGCTTTGTATGTAAGTATTTATGTATAAATAAAATGCAATACATCAAATGTACAACTTTATTGAACTAAGTAACGATAAATAATTTACCTAAGCGTCTAATTATCCCACTTCTTCGTTACGTCGATGTATTCGCCGTCCGGTGAGTCGTAGTTCTTTATCGGAGGAGTGGCGACCGGCCCGGTGCTGGAATAGGGCACCAGTTGTAAGTCCGGCTGGAACAAAACAACATTTTATTTTATTGCAACAAACTAGACATGTGTTTGACCACAATCTGACCCGATGGGAAGCGACGATGTGGTTGAAGATGTAGCATGCTTGCCTAATAAATGCCTATTCACTTTTCTTATAAACAACCCTGTCCTTTTCAGAAAGGCAATGCATTCCACACCTCTCACGATAAATTTTAAAATCACTCAACAATACTATAACTTTATTGAGACAAATACAGAACATTACAAAAAGGACAATGCATGGTAAACAAAGATAGATAGATAGATAGATAAACTCTTTGTTGTGTTTGTGTTTTGTGTTTTTTTTTACTTTGTTCTTTTTAGAGAGTTTTGCGTTCACAGTTGAGAAGAAATTCCTATTCTGGGTTAATATGTGTTCACTGTTCAACTTCTTCAGCTATCATCTAGATATTACAAATCAGAAAATTCAAAATTTTTTGATTATTTATTTCATGAAAGTAGTTACATTTGTTCTCTTGTGGGCTACTCCTCAAACTACGTGCATAGCACCTGTATCTTGTGTAAAATAAGATAGTTGGCAAATGCCTCTATCAATAATTTTGATGAACATGAAAGAATCAGTAATTAACATGTTCGGTGCCACCGACTCGCCTGGAGAGTTCACATATATCTTATTCCAGTGCCGAAGACTCGCATGGCAAGTTCAGTGTCTTTTAACCGTCAACTGTAAAATGAAGGCGGCATCCGAGAATACATCATGAAAATCGTAGTGGTACTGAATGTGTTAAAATAAATCTTACCATAATGGCCTCATAATACAGGTCCTCTGACTCTTCATAAAGCCTGTCTAGCGCTCGTCTCTGCGCCGCCATGACCCTGTCTAGTTGGGCCACATTATCCATGTATTCTTCACGCTTGTATCTCGTCCAATCTTTTTGCAGCAATGCACGGGTTTCCACTTCTGATGCTGACATCTGTGGCGAGGGCCTTTTATGCTTCCTGTAAATTAGTGGTTTGAAATTTATCAAAGAAGATAAGGAAAAGGATTTAATCATACACATGCAAAGTTCACATAAAAAATACACATTACAACTTAACATGTTGTACAACTCGAATTCATGACAATTTCATAAAATTATAAAATTAAGTTGTAGTATTTGTAGGTATTGTAAGTTGAACTTCAGATTAAATATATAAAAATTATTAATGATATATTAATAAAGGATATTATTTAAAAACTTTTAAATACTTACTGAGTCTGATCAATTAGGTCTAGGGGCACCTCCAGCTCGTCAATAGGTTTTAACTGCCTGGCGTTCTTCTCAAGTCTTCGGATTTGCTTTTCGATTTTCTTACGGCGACGGTCTTCGCGAGCTTTGACAATTTGCGGGTCTACTTTTTTCTTCTTTTTCATAGGTTCTGCCCTGGAAATGGTAGCCAGATTTGTATAATGTAAATCTTCAGATAATATAGTAAGCTTTTTATTTTACTGAGTGCCTATGTCAAAATTATTTTATAAATGAAGGGTTAATCAGAATACAATTTAATTAGTACACTATTGTACTTGTATTTTATCTATATAAAAAACAGGTAAATAGTTACAGTGAAAATCTTACCATAATTGGTCCGTAATTTTGAACTGGAGTGCCGCTGTTGTTACTATATTTCGTGAGTTTATTTGTATTTTGGCTGCAGGGCATATCGCCAATCTAAAAACACGAAATATTATAATCAATTATATTGTATTGATACTTTTAGGTTAGGTAATGAAATTTAACAAAATACAAGCGTACCTGGAAAATTGTTTCAGTAAAGACAAATTAAACATCTTGTGTGCGATACACGCAATTCTTTTATATTTATAAAACGCTGTGAATTAATAGAAAATATACTTTTTTGAATTTGTATTTTCAGAGATTTTGAAAGCTTTGATTAAACAATGAATGACAAGTTGACCTTGACAGTTGACATACTGAAATGTCAACGTCAGCGTACTTTATAAAAAAAAAAACCTTGGCAATCGTTTCGTTTTACGTAGTCCTCTACATTGTGTATCAAATTTTGTGTCGTGCCTTCTTTAGACTATTCCAGCGTCATGATCTAGTTGAGTGGTATTTGAGTTAAAGCTTCACGCCACGTAAAAAATAAGCAAATGCGGCGCAGGTTTGGTAAGATTATGCGTCAGGTTATTTTTTCCTTTTTATTAATTTACTTAACAACATGTTAATCTAAAAAGGAACTTTAGTGGAAAAACCTCCATAAATTAATTTTAAATGATAGACTTCTTCCGTGTGACGAGCAAGCTTTAGAATAAAAAGTACCGTACCTATCTCATAGAGATGTCATAAAGATCTCCTCCTTATTGATCTTCAAACCTACAAATTTTAATTGGTAAAAAGGTCAGCCTTTACATCATGTAAAATATAATGCCAAATTTTAAAACATGTTTTAGAACAAAAACAAACCATTTCGCGTTTTTTGGGTTGGTCCCATAATACCTATATTAAAAGTTGTCCATAATGATGAGTACTTCCATTTTTTTAATCAGTGATCGCCTGATTGTAAGCAACGATGTGGTCTACGGTGGGGTCTACTACGTGTCCTTTTCGGCTTAGCATACCCTAACCACAGGGTTATATGGGCCCTTTCCATATGTTAAGCTAAGGATTATATATGAGATTATACTACTCTGTCAAGAAAGTACCGGGAAAATATCAATAATACACAAAATGTTTATTATTCATCCAAATTTATTTTATCACCTTCAAAGTATGCTCCTTCAGAAACGATACACTTACGCCAACGAATAATCCAATCATCAAAACATTTTTTAAACGCTGTTTCCGGAATTGAGTTGAGTTCTCGCCTCGAATTCTCCTTTATGTCTCCTACCGATTGAAAACGGGTGCCACGAAGTGGTAATTTGAGTTTAGGAAAAAGAAAGAAGTCGGCTGGAGCCATATCTGGTGAATATGGTGGTTGCTCGATGGTATTTGTTGAGTGTTTGGTCAAAAATTCGTTCACAATGATGGCCGTGTGCGAAGGCGCATTATCGTGGTGCAAAATCCAAGAATTTTCTTTCCACAAATCTGGCCTTTTTTGTCGAATTTGCTCTCTTAAATGCCGCATAACACTCAAATAATATTCTTTATTTACCGTTTGACCTTCCGGCAAGAATTCCGAGTGCACAACACCGCGATAGTCAAAGAAAACAGTCAACATGACTTTGACTTTTGATCGACTTTGGCGTGGTTTTTTCGGTTTCGGTTCAGTTGGAAGGCGCCACTCCGAAGCTTGTTGACTAGTTTGCTTGCATGTCAAACTCGTAAACCCACGTCTCGTCACCAGTAACAATGCGTTTCATAAATGTTGGGTCGGAATTGACTCGTTCTAGCATGTCCTCAGCGACTCTCATGCGATTGAGTTTTTGGAGAAAATTCAGGTCTTTTGGGACTAGCCGAGCGGTAACATGTTTCATACCCAAATGATTACTTAAAATGGTACGGATCGACTCGTGAGATACAGAAAGTTCGGCGGCTATCTCTCTCAAAGTTGAGTGAGGATTTTCAGTCACTATTTCCTTCACTTTTGCGATGTTAACTTCAGTTGCAGACGTTGATGGCCTACCAGAGCGAGGCAAATCTTCCATCACATCTCGACCGCTTTTGAACGCTTTGTACCACTCATAAGCACGTGTTTTTGATAAAGTCGATTCGCCGCAAGCCTTCTGTAACATTTTTAGTGACTCCGAACACGAAATTCCATTGGCGATGCAAAATTTAAGACAAACTCTTTGTTCGATGTTTTTGTCCATGATGAAATTCGTAATACACACTAGACATGACCTAACTAAAAACAGCACCATATTTAATCTAATTAACAGACGCAACTCAAACTCCGCGCCAAAATGGAAAACAGTTGTGCCAATCTAACAACAACAATAAAAACAAAAATTTGAATTTGGAACAAATCATCCATTCCCGATACTTTTTTGACTGAATGTATTTCATGTACTATGTATTAATATTACATATTTATTTATTTTCTTAATTTTTAATTTTTTTACAATACAGAATAAAAAAAAAACAATAAATTATAAAAAAACTTAAAAACTAGAGTTCCACCGGCAGCGGAGCAGGGCCCAAGCATACCGGTGGTTAAGGCTGCAGAGTGAGGAACCTCAATTAATATAATTATTATGGTGCATATAATTTCACAAAAATAAAAGAAAAAATAAAGAAGTACATAATAGACAGATGTTACGTTAGACTTAGATACCATTAACTTGAAAACAGTTAGCAGATATCCTTAAAAAATGTGACTCAGAGTGGGCTATAATAATATAAATGGATTCACTAAAATAAACAAATCGTAACCAGTTCTCATCTCATGATGCGGTTATGTTTGCCATCAGAATCATTCACGATTGAGAACGGACGGCAATGACTTGTGTGAAGTTGTGTGCCTACACACGTCCTATACCAGAAAAATAAATTAGGAAAATTTTGATTAAGAAGTGAAAATAATGAGTTTAAACGTAACTGCCAGCAACAACACTATAATTCAAGTGATCGAGATAATCAATGCTACAGTGAATAATAGTGCTAATAGTTCAGTGTCTGTCAAAGATTTGTATGAAGATTATAGACTTAATGAAAAACACAAACTTCTAGTGTACAGAGTAGTTTCGTATATTCTAGCCGCGTTAATAATATTGAGTAATCTATCGGTTGTTGTATCCAGTGGACTTATATTAAAAAAAGGTATATTTGTTCAAGTCTCTAATCAAATTATGAGCTTACTTATGTTAGGTAAGCACAGTTCTAATTATCACGTAATTACTAACCATGATAATAAAAATGGTATTAGTAATTTACCTAGATAATTTTAATGTAGGTAAGTGCTTTTAACTAATGAAATGAATTTTTTTACAATTTTTTTTTTGTATTTAATTTTATTGTATACTGATGTGAATGATTGATGAAAAATGGGCTCGTGATAAAGATGACGTTTAAGTCATTACTTTGTAACCTGTAGACCTGTTGACCTGCCATATTTAAATGATTAACAATAATTATACATTCGAATGTATAATTATTGTTATTTCCTTTACTTTGCGATTTCATCCGCTACTACTTCAATTAATTTATTTTTCGTTATTTTTTCATAGATAAAAGCGTGCCTATAATTATGTAAATCCAGGATAAATAAATATTCTTTTTGCCAGCCCTACATCAAATTTCGTCTAAATCCGTTCAGTTGTTGACGTGATTGAGAAACAAGCACCGGAACACTCCAAATTGTTCATATTATTATAATATTAGGATATTTTAGAAATTACACGAGCATCATACATTAGGCATAATTTATAAAAAAAATAAAAATAATTATTAATCCGTTACTTAAAGCATACAAATAAATTCAGTCGTACCTACGCTACGCGTAAAAGCTCATTTTTACTTAATTTATTGTTGTCTCATACCTAGTAATTTAATAATTTATCGTAAAATTAAATTTTTTTTATAGAATTTTTTTAACATACTTATTAATTTGTCTGTATTGCAATAAAATTGAATGGATTTCTTTTTTTAATTAATAAATACATACTTATTTTTAGGACAGAAACCAAAAAGCACTTATCTACTTCTTGGAAACGTGTCTCTAGCAGATACCATTGTTGGATTTTCTATGGTGTATGGGCTGTCCGTTGAGTCCACTTTGAACGCTAATCCAATATGCATCTTTCAAACAGGTGAGTCAGATCAGAAGTCGGAATGCCGCACATACTAACACCATCTCCAAATAAAGTTATGCAAACAATAGATACTAAAGTTATAAATCTAACCTAAACTAAATTTATTTGTAACTATTTGTACCAAATTAGTTATACAATAGGCACATTATTAGATAAGTAATGTCATTGTAAGATTCAGTAGACACGTAGATATTTACAAACTGTCAATCTTTTGTTGTCAATTTCGCATTCCGAATACGAAAGTTTAACTAACAACAAGACGATTTTTGTAAAGTTAGCATGACAAGTCTCATAGTTTTTTAAATATAAATGCGGAACTAACCACATCATCTCATCATACATACTTACATTATCGTAACTATTTTGTACCTCCCACATAATAAGTAGGTATCTAATGATGGTTTAAGTTATACTACCTACTTAATATAAGAAATAATAATAAATTATATTACAATACTAGCTGCGCCCCGCGGTTTAATATAAGTTATCTCTAAGTATTCCAAGTTTCTTATAATCCGATCCAGCGTAAAGAAGTAACAAACATAATCTACTAACAATTTTTGACGTACTAACAATATTCAATAGTGATTTAAAAATACTTTCTTGTTTCAAATAAACTAAGTTAAAAATAGCTATTGCATTAATTGATGTTGGTAATTCCGGACAAGTTTTTTCTTTTAATAGGTAGGTAAGGTAGCCTTTGTGTTTTGCAAGTCATCGTTAGAATCTAATTTTAACTTCTAATTATGTTAATAGAACCTACATACGAATCATTTACGTGAAGAAACTATTAATGTGTCCTTGCATATCTATCTAAAAAAATCTATCTATCTAGCTATCTTCAGCTACAATTTTGAAGTCTATACCTAATATAATTTTATTTAGAAGTTTTCAATTTTTAAGCTACTTTTTTACCACCTCTATCTTATCTAAGTAAAAGTTGCTCATAATGATGAGTACTATGAGCCTTTTTCGGCTTAGCATACCCTTTATTAATAACCCTGTATATATTTATATTTATATTTATATATAAACATGTATATATCTTATTTATACTACATTATTAGTTATTACACCAATAATTTTAATTTTACAGGAATACTGGTGAGTCCAGCGATGGTATCTATATTGAGCGTTAGCCTTATTGCTATCGATCGCTACATCTACATTATCCACGGGTTGTACTACCAAAGATGGTTCAACACAACCCGTGTCAGAATTGGAATCGTCTTAATATGGATTATTAGTAAGTATTTCACCTTTTTCTTCTGCTATCAAAATGAATGTGGAATGGGTATGTCAAGGTTACGCATCTACCTATTTACAACATCACTGTCGGACGAACCTCGAGTTATGAGTTTTTTGACACAAATTACCTAGCCTACTATTACAAATGCCTGCTCAGACGTCATTATGTAACCATGCTTTAATATAAGTACACTTTTTTGCGCCATATATTTAGTTCTAAACACAATGTAATTCATAAAACATAATTATTTAAACAACGTATTTGTATGGTTGTTAATTTATGCGTAAGTGCTCGAAACTATCCTATATTTTATTTTAACCATGAAAACTTTTATAATCGATGTATACGTATTTTCCAGGTTTGACGCTTGGTTTCTTACCAGCGACGGGATGGGTCAACCATGAACTGGCTTTTACAAGATGCATCTACGTTGGTCTTTTTCCAGGAGTACTTATATTACTAAACTCAATATTTAGTCTCATTCCAATTATAGTGGTAGCAGTACTTTATACATTTATATTAGTAAGAGCTTTGAAGACAGTCAAAACTATTAATAATACTATCAAAATCAAAGAAGTTTCTCCAAAAAACGAGGGGTCTCAAATAAGAATGAATCGCCGTACATTTAATGCAAGAACTCAAAATACACAATCTGTAATCGATTTCAAAAGCAATAATTATAACATTAAGAGAAGTGCATCTTTTAACTTTGGAACCAATTATACAACAGATTTGAAATGTAAAGCCAAAAGCATCGAGAATCTTTCCGATGTGAGAGCAAATATGAGTAAGCCTAATCTTAGCAACCTTGGAAAAGATATTGACAAACATAGCAAAATAAAGTTTGAATCCGACTTTAGTGTCAGCACTGGTGAATCAGTGGCATCCACTCAAAGCTTATCTTTTGACAATGCAAACAATCAGCTTAACAAATCCATTAAAAATCTGGCTAAGACTCGCAAAATAAGGGAACCCAATAAGTGGCGAGCAATAAAAGTCGTAATGCTTACAACGGCTAGTCTAATACTCACGTGGATGCCATTTTTTGTAACTGTAATATTCTTCGTGTTCTGCGAAGAAAAATTGACAAATCCGAAGTGCATCAGATTGCGGGCTTTGCTTGGAGGCCCGTTAGCAATTTTAGCGTTTATCAATAGTATACTTAACCCACTTATTTACGCATGGTGGCACAAAGGATTTCAGACATCCGTTAAAACCTATTACAAGCAATATTTGCATAAATATATTTGTCGTGTAGTCAGGTGACGGTGACGCAATGACGTCTGTGCTTGAAGCTCTCTATACCGTCTGATTTCTCCATACATATTAATTAAGTTATTAATTTAACTAAGTTAATAAAGTACTATATTAAGTCTATTATTAACGGAGAAAACATTGATATCATTGATTATATGTTACACCCAATATTTGGCTATACTGTACAATATGATAAAATGGAAAACTATTTTGTACCGTTCTAGAATACCTACTGAATGAAGCCCCAGTGAGGTATCTTTATGACTCTATTATATTAATAGCTATCTTAACTTTATAATTTATATCATAACCGATTTGGAATACATGTATAACATCTTATCGTAATATTTTAATATTGTTTACTTCTAACCCAAAAATCTTATTATTTCATTCATGGTTCTGTATAATTTATTCAGCTTTTGGCTCTCTGATTCCAGTTTCATTTATATTTTACTACGAATCAACATAGGTAGGTACATACATAATATTGCATTGAATATGTTTTTATTGGACCAATGAAACCTAAAATAATAATCTAGTACAAATATTTTGTATCAGGTAAATACTTTTTGTTAATAAAATAACAATTTCTCAGTGCAAGTATTCAGATATTTATTCATCCCACATTTACAAATCCTTTCAAACTGACCATGGAAGTTTTAATTTAGATTAACAATTAGGTTTTTTTATCAACATTCTTATTAGAAAGATAACGCCGAAGAAAAATATTTTTAAAGAGTGGATAGATATGACTTCAAGTAGCAGTATACCTACTCTTAAACTCTAGATTAAACGATAAAATTTAATCACGAGGATTACTTTTAATCGGAAGGCTCAATATGTAAGGAACTGTTCTCGGAATCCAAGAGTCAGTTGGCAATATGGCTCGGTTGGTGATTTGTGTGCTTATGCTCGTAGCTTTGGCCCAGGCCAGACACGAAAAATATGAAGGGCAAGTACAAATTAATATTATTTATTACAATTTATAGTATATTACGTTCGTCAGTATGATACTTTAATTTGTGTAAACTTTAAAATTTAAATGACCATCTTAATTTATTTTCAGGCACCAACTTTACCGAGTGGCCGGCACATCTGAAGAGCTAGGCAAACTTGAAGCGGCTCTAGATGTGCTGTCGGCTACACCGGCGGCGCGATCAAATAGTGGGCAACTAGAAGTATTAATCAGGCTCTCTCCGGAAGAAAAAGCTCAATGGCTTCGATACTTCGAAGCGCATAACATGCCTTATAGGCTAATTGCTGACAATTTGGCCACGTAAGAGCAAATTGATAGTAAATGCTTACAAATTTGTTACCTAATGTACGAAAATTGAAGTTTTAAAAATAATAACCCTATTTTAGAATCCTCCGAGAGGAAGAAGTTGAAGTCCAGAATGCGAGAGCTGCTGCTAAAGAAAGTGGAAGCTCTATTAGCTGGGATACATACTACAGGCATGACGAGGTAATCATCAATTTTCAAAGTGTTGAAGAAATGGTAGACCAATCTTTGATTATTCGCTATTCTTATTTTTTTAGATAAACGAACATCTTGACGCACTAGCTAAAGAGTATCCTGACTTGGTCACGGTCGTGAACGCAGCATTGAGCTACGAAGGTCGTCAGATCAAATACGTGAGGATATCTACCACCCGTTTCGAAGATCTTCGCAAGCCAGTCATTATTATTGACGCTGCAGTCCATGCTAGGGAATGGGTCACCCCTCCCGTAGCTCTATATAGTATTGCCCAACTAGTCGCCGATATTGCAACGGGAGATTTGACTAACAACATTGACTGGATCATTATTCCTGTAGCTAACCCTGATGGATACGAATACTCTATCGACGAGGTAATTTCTTTATTCCTATAAAAAAAAAAATATGACATGCTTAACCTATGATAGTAAGCGATGTGAATACAGATTTTTCAATTTTTTAAGCAATTTAGCTTAATTGGAGCTATTTACGGAATAGCCGATGCATACAAATTTCATACTTATTCGATGTAAACAAAGATACGTGAGATGCCATGGCCAAAACTGATGTGTTTGTCCTTGTTAGTAGTTTAAGAACGTCATTTTTTTTAAAGAAATGTACAAATCATAGATCATTTGCATCGTAAGTTTACAGATAGTAGTTAGTAGGTAAATACTTTATCTTATCTAATTACCGTTTTTGTTTTGTAGGACCGATTATGGCGTAAGACTCGATCCAAGGCTCATGAAGGTGCAGAAGATTGTCCGGGAGTAGATGGCAACCGAAACTTTGCTCATGAATGGGGTACTCGCCCTGATAGTGCCAACCCCTGCTCCCTCATCTATGAAGGTCCTTTTGCCTTCTCCGAACCAGAAGTTCGAGTCATCAGGGATGTCGTGCTGCAGCAATCTCCAAGAACTTCCTTATACCTTTCCCTGCACAGTCATGGAAACATGTTCTTATATGCTTGGGGAAACAATGGTAAGTTATTTAATATGTTTATTTATTTATTTTACTTGGGACTTTAATTAATTCTGAGGTATAATAAATTATATTTGATATAGGTAAGTAAAATCAATTAAATGATCCGTGATTTGACGCAAAATTAACTTTACATATCACACGATGCATCGATTACACATAGGTAAGGTGATGAAAACGAAACGACTTCGACTTCTTAAGTTCTTACTAACCATTTTTCGTGTAGCATTAGCTACTTTTTATTGCTTTGTGCTACATAAAGGGAAAATCTAATGAGAAACTATGAATGTGACGTCATTTTTTTTTATAACAGGTACTCTTCCGAACAATGGTCTCATTCTTCACTTGGCGGGAGTTCAAATGGCACAGGCGATAGATGAATTGAAACTCGACAAGGCTGACAATTACATCGTCGGCAACGCTGCCAATGTCCTTTACTTCACCACTGGTACCTCCAGAGACTGGACTCGTGCCGCCGGTATTCCACTTACATACACCGTGGAACTTCCCGGCTATGAATACGGATTCGTAGTTCCCCCAAAATATATTAAACAGATTGTGACTGAAACTTGGGCTGGAATTGTAGCAGGGGCAAGATATGTTCTACAAAATCATTAACATGTTTATTTTTACCAAATAAATTGTGAATAACTAACCAAACGTATTAATTATTATACCGATTTAAATATTTTTTTAACCATAGATTTATTTCTGAGTTTTTAACAAATATAGCTTATGCTCTGGTTAAACACATAGGCTTCTTTTTATTATCATTGTTTTTCTTCACCGCATGGGTGAAATAGCGGGGTATATCTAGTTAGATTATATTTCACAAAATTAAAATAAAATTAACAACTAAAGGCTTCCTCAAACAGAACGCGTTCTTAGCGCGCGTCAGAGCGTTAACCTGACGGCGCGCTATGACGCCGAGTTGTGTTGTACTACTATGATAATATACCGTCAAACAGAGCGCCAGCGCTAGCAGTACGCGACGCTGGCGCTCTGTTTGACGGTATATTATCATACTAGTACAACACAACTCGGCGACTCGGCGTCATAGCGCGCCGTCAGGTTAACGCTCTGACGCGCGCTAAGAACGCGTTCTGTTTGAGGAAGCCTTAAGAACTTAGCCTAAGTTGATAATAATAATTATTAGGTACGTATATCATAATTTTTAACATAACACGTGCTTGACGTTCATAATCATATGTAGGGCGAAATCATGTCAATTTGTGTCAGTGTAATAAATACTTACAATATTATAGTTTATAAAGCCAGATTTATAAAGATATCGAATGTAAGCACAATAGGAACATTAGAAACACCTTTATGTAGGTATAACCTTTTATAGCTGTAAATTTCTAAGAAAATGACAATGGGTGAGCGGTTCTTATTTACAAAACACACACCTATCCAACCTATACATAATACATAAGGTACCTAATGGGTCTGGACAAACCACTCACCACAAAGAGATTTAACACCATGCAAAAGACAAGCGTGTTATTCTTCGTGCTTATCAAAAGTCGTCGAGTAGCAGCAAATGAGGCATTAGAAGATGAGCATGCCATCCATGCGGCGTCTACATCATCACACACTTTTTCTTGCATCTTGTCGGCAAAAAAAAAGTCGTCGAGTAGCAGCAAATGAGGCATTAGAAGATGAGCATGCCATCCATGCGGCGTCTACATCATCACACACTTTTTCTTGCATCTTGTCGGCAACAGATCTAAAAAAAGCCACGGTACCAGTCCTCATAAACGGAAAAACTACCGCAAGAGCCCTTATCGATACTGGCAGCACTTCCAGTTTTATTGATCGAAGCCTTGTCAATCTCTGTAATCTGAAAATAACTCCCTGCAAACAAAAGATTACAATGGCAACGTCTAGCTTATGCACAGAAGTGAACGGAAGATGCACACTGAAAATAACGATGCTAAATCAAGATATCAACGCTACTCTTATGATTATGGACGGGCTTTGTTCAGACATCATACTTGGACATGATATTTTAAACAGTCACCAAGCCCTAGAAATGCGATTTGGTGGTTCTAAACCAACGCTCAAGCTATGCGTTCTCTCCGAAGCAAAGATTCAACCAGTCAGCCTTTTTACTAATTTGCTGCCTTTTGAGAAGCCAATTGCTATTAAGTCAAGAAGACACTCTGATGTAGATTCACAGCTTATCGAAACGGAAATACAAAAACTTTTGCGAGACAAAATTATTGAACCAAGTCGTTCACCATGGAGAGCGCAGGTTCTCGTGACATCTAATGAACATCATAAGAAGAGAATGGTTGTCGATTACTCTCAGACGATAAATAGGTACACGGAACTTGACGCTTACCCCCTGCCGTCAATGGATGAACTCATTTCTAAGGTAGCTAAGCATAAGGTATTCAGCAAAATCGACTTACGTAGCGCGTATCATCAAATCCCAATTTTAGAGGATGAAAAACTGTATACAGCTTTTGAAGCATGCGGGAATCTATATCAATTTAGACGCATACCGTTCGGTGTCACCAACGGAGTAGCAGCCTTTCAGCGGGCAATCAATACGATCATAAATAAAGAGCAATTACAAGGTGTTTATGCCTATTTAGACGACATCATGGTATGTGGAAATGATCAGGCTGATCATGACCAAAAACTACGCACCTTTCAAGAAGTCGCTGCTCGTTACAATCTAACTTTAAACTTACAAAAAAGCGAATTTTCAAGAACAGAAATAAATTTTCTAGGCTATAACATCTGTAACAATGTAATCAAGCCGGATCCTGAGCGTCTGCGTCCTCTTTTAGATATGCCAGTACCTGATGACCGGGCTTCACTTCGAAGGACTATGGGTGTTTTCGCTCATTATTCAAAATGGATCCCAAAATTCTCTGATAAAATAAAATTTCTAGCAAAATCCGAGAAATTCCCACTAATGTCTGAAGCTGTACAATCATTTCAATCACTAAAAACAGAAATTGCGAAGTCTGCAATCAATGTTATTAATCCCAAGATACAGTTAACTGTAGAAACAGACGCATCTGATCACGCCATAGCCGCTGCTCTTACCCAAGAAGGGAGACCAGTAGCATTTTTCTCAAGAACATTAAGCATTCATGAACGCAATCATCCTGCAATTGAAAAAGAAGCTGCAGCGATCGTAGAAAGCATAAAGAAATGGAGACAATTTCTTATGGGTAAAACATTCAGACTGATTACCGATCAGAAATCTGTATCGTTCATGTTTGATCAAAAACACAACTCTAAAATTAAAAATGACAAGATACAACGATGGCGCCTGGAGTTATCTAATTATGATTTCGACATCATATATCGACCAGGTAAAGACAACATAGTAGCAGACGCCCTCTCACGTGCGAATATAACAGCATCAACACAATCAGCAAGCGAAAATCTTTTTGAACTTCATAAGAATCTTTGTCATCCCGGTATAAAACGCATGGTTCACTGGGTTAGAGCTAAAAATCTACCATATTCAGTTGAAGACATCAGGCGAATCACGGGATCATGCACAGTCTGTGCCGAGATAAAACCACGATTTATTAGAACCAAAGGAACATTAATTAAGGCAACTGCTCCATTTGAAAGAATCTCAATAGACTTCAAGGGTCCATTACCATGCGATACTAGCAAACGTTACATGCTAACTATAGTAGACGAATTTTCCAGATTTCCTTTTGCGTTCCCATGCTCTGACTTAAGTTCAGAGACTGTTAAAAAGAAGTTGTCAGATTTATTCGCAGTATTTGGTATACCAACATACGTACACTCCGACAGAGGAACCGCATTTGTATCAGCTGACCTGAAGAATTTTCTCCATGGGATTGGCGTAGCTACTAGCTACACCACGCCATATAATCCCCAAGGAAATGGCCAAACTGAGCGGTACAATGGCATTATATGGAAAACAGTACAACTCTCATTAAAGTCATTAAATTTGCCAATTAGCCGCTGGGAATCTGTCTTAGAACAATCGCTTCACTCCATCAGATCTTTATTGTGCACTGCCACAGGATGTACACCTCATGAGCGTATGTTTACACACCCTCGCAGATCATCGAACGGACACTCAATGCCGACTTGGCTTACAGAGGCGCAGAGAGCATTAATGAAGAATAATGTAAGAAAAAGCAAATATGATCCAATGGTCGAAGAAGTAGAGCTAGTCGAAGTCAACCCTCTGCATTCTCACGTCAGGCTCCAGAATGGACGAGAGGTGGTTGTGTCAAATCGCCACTTAGCACCTACAGGAGATGCTTCCTCTTCCTCTGATAGTGAAGATCGCGGAACGGAATCGGATTCAAGTTGGATTTCTGCAGAGTCTAATGAATCAGATACCCAAGTTCCTATAGAGCCAGCCAGTAGTGCTCTAGATCCTACTAGCGCGCAAAGCCCAGGCCCTCGTCGCTCAGCTAGAGAGCGACGCCCGCCATCTTATTTACAAGACTACGTTACTTCTTAACCTCGGGAGAATGTGGTGATATGCAACCTCATTATGACCATAGATGAAAATGTCATTAGCACCTGTCTTTCATAATTTCTATGCTTGTCGAATTTTTAACGAATAAAGCCATAATTTACGCTGAAATGGTTTAATATACTACACAGTAATAAAAAGCTGTCATTTTTTATATAGAGGCTTGACACTCATGTAAAAATACTCGAAGTATATTAGTATTGTCTTTTCGTGAAAAATAAGAATCAATGTTAAATTTTTACCTAAAAACGTTAAAAAAATTATTAAACATAAATTTAATCTAAAAATTACACAAATTATTTACATTATTCAGTTTTTCGCAAAAAAAGTACCTGCCTAACGTACATTTTTTATAATTGTTATTGAAAGTGCTTTAAATTACCTGGAGAATGACACTAAAATGACTACTCTAAGTGCCATAACAAAAAAGTTATTTTTGTTTGAATTCGACCCGATCTCAGACCAGCTATGCCGAATCCGTATTCTTCGCGACATACATATATTTCGTGTATGGTTTTTGTAACGGAAGTGCAGCCGCCGCCGCGCGAGAGCAAGTAAGAGAGCAACTAACTTTAGTAAGAAATATTTTTTTTACTATGGCACTTAGTCAAAAAAGTCAAAAAAGTCAAAAAGTACACAGACTGTAAATTGATAATTTAATAAGGTCTACTTTGCTGGCACAGGATAGGATTACTGGACTGATGTAAATACAGCACCGCCCAAAAAGCAAGTGAAACGAAACGCCATAAAACAGCTGTCACTTTTGCCAGTATTTTGACAGCTGTTGTGATCTGCGCAAAACGGAACGCAGTGTTTATTTACGTTCGCAAGTCAATCGCACGCAAATCACAATAGTCATTACGCACAAAAGCTAAAATTTTCAAGTGTGATGATATATGAAGGGCTTTGAAAATGTTGTGGTATCTGCCATGGTCAGAGAGCATCAAAAAAAGGGCTTGCAGATACCTATTACAGCGTTATCTTGGCAATTTCCTTGAAGAAAAACTTACTTTGGATCAGCTGAGTGTAGACCTGTACAATGGAACTGGAACCGTTTGCGATGTCAGCCTTGACTGCGAAGTGAGTTACTTTATTATTTAAACGCACACCTACTTCCTCTAATAGCCTATCTCAGTTGAAAATAGTAATGCATTCAGGACCATGCGTTGTGTGTGCTGAATACCTACATTGCCAATGCAATTTGCGCATTACCTATCTCCCTCACATAGACACGTGCGTTCATGAGTTTAAACAAAGAACAACGCTTTTCCAACAGATTTTTCATCGTCTTAGTACCATACCTTATCATAGCCAAAGCATAAATTTAAGAGGCTAGAAATAAAATCATATTGGTAACTTTTTTAATAAGGTATCTTTAATTAATACATGTAAATATAAATAAACTGTCCTGTATGTCAAGGTTAATGGATTTAATGTCCATTATTCTTGACTGCATGATGCTCACTTGAACCTAATTATTTTGTATTTCGAAATAACCAAATAATGAATATAAACATGTTGGTACCACTATACACTTGAACCCATACTAGAATGATTAGAAGAAACGTGAGCAAAAAATTTTTGCTAAAATCGACACTAGCTGTTAGCTCTTCTAATTAATCCAGCAGTGACTAGTCAAATAGAGGACTGTCATCTCTCATAAAGTCCTTCATTTTTATTATTTCATTATCAATAAAACAGGCCTAACATTCTTGCACATAAATGTGATAAAGCTATATATTTGTCTGACTTTTATGGGATAAAAGTAGTAGCCAATATTTTACAGAGAGTTGTGTGTTATATACTCTTCCCTCTTTTCTTCACAATCTTCACTTTCTAGGCTCTCAATGAACTGGGAGATGCCCAGAATTGGCCACTGCAGATAGTTGACGGTCACATGAGAGAGATCTCGGTGACAATACCATGGTCTACTCTACTCAAGGATGACTCCATTGTTGAAGTCAATGGACTATCTCTCACTGTCCAGCCAAAAGTACGGGCAGAACCAGGTAACATCTAATAATAGTAAACGAACAATAGTATAAAACAAAGGCGCTTTATATCTGTCAAATTCAGATAATTTATTTGTTAGATCATGGTAGGTACACAAAAATACAAAGTTGCATACAAGGTGTTAAAAAAATAAAATGCGTGCTCATGTTCTTGCCACATGTGGCATACAAATATTAGTAGGATTAGTAAATTGATGATAATAAAGTCCATGTTAGTCTTCCAAACAAAATCCATTATTTTCATGCAAGTTTTAGCAATTATGTATTTAGGTAAAATGTCTTATGAAAGTTTTATTGCTCCACCGGCATAGCGATCCAAAACGGATCTTGGCCTTCCGTCTTTCCTTGTTTTTTTCTTCGATGCTATTATTTTATCTAGGTGGGTTTGAAAGCAAGTCTGGTTTGGCCATACTCAATATCTATACTAATATTATAAAGAGGAAAGATTTGTATGTTTGTGTTGAATAAACACAAAAACTACTAGACCGATTTCAAAAATTCTTTCACCATTAGAATGCTACATTATCCCTGAGTAACATAGGCTATATTTTATACCCGTGCAAAGCCAGGGCAGATTGCTAGTAGTAAATAAAGTCATTGACACACAGCCACTTAAGGCAGTCTTATTTAAGTGATAATAAGTAGGTAATGAGAGCATTGTACGATTCAAATAAGACCCAATCTATAACAGCAAAAATAGGGTTGAATTTTGACGTTAAATTTAATAAAACACCATAAAAAGTTGAGAGAGCCATATAGATTGCTTCAACAAGATAAGTTTGATCATGTTAACATAACTTTAAATATTTTACTTTTTAACTTTAAATTACTTGTCTTAAATAAATTACCTGACCTCAGTTTGTGTGCTGAACTTGCGTCGACTTACCTGACTTTAACATGTCATTATTTACATAAAAGTGCTATCATCTTGTTTGCATTGCAGACAACCTTCTATGTAACCTTAGTTGAGGATCCATAGTTTAGAATTTAAGTAGCGGCTGCCACAAACGGGTACCATGCAATCACCAGTTGATGTCCTATAATTATGACATTTCATACATAGAAAGATATGTGACTTCTCAAACTGGCTATACTGACTCAAGTGACACACCTCACTTTAATTTTGCTACATTGTGTAGAACAAATGTCTTGTAAAAAATATAAATCGGTTTCTTCTAGGCAAGCATTTTTTTTTTTTTTTTTTAATGTAATTGAGTGACGAGACGAGCAAATCGCTCGCCTGATGTTAAATGTCACGTTTGCCCATAACAGGTCTGCGCCACCCAGAATTTTGAACTTGCAGAATTCAAAACCCTGCGCGGCACAGCACTGCGCTCGTCACCCTGAGATATAAGTTGTTGAATCTCCCATTTGCCCTGTAATTTCACTGGAAACAATGCCCTTCTAACCGGAACACAGTAATGTTTGCACATTACTGCTTGGTGGTGGAATAACTGGCAAAGGTGTGGTACTTCCCCAGGCGGGCTCTGCAAAAGAGCCCTACCACTACAAAAAGCATACTCTATCATAGACCGCATCATTCCTAATGGACCTCACCATTATGCTAGACAGTGAAGAAATGCAACCCTATCAATAATTTATTTATTTGATAGGCAAGTAGTGTAAGCTGAAGTGGCTATATTGCAGTGTCGAATATTACTCATTATCAATAGAAAACCGTAATAATTATAAAACCAATCATAACACCTTCCTGTGTATGTTTCAGTGTCATCAATGCTGGAGTCAATGTGGTCCTCAATGTCCTCGTCCATGCAGCTAGCGGCCGAGTGTCTCCGGGAAGAGGATGGGCCTCAGGAGTCGCACCCCGTCGAGGGCATTGAAATGTTTGCACATGCTATTGATTCAAGTATGTATACCATGATATATAGATGTATAGTGAGAGGGGGCTACCTGTTTTGCAGCCTAATTACACTCGCTTTGAAGTAAGTGATAGACAAGTTTCAGAAGACAATGCTTAGGAAAGAGCAAAGTGAAGAAAACATGCGATGAAGTCTTATAACACCACCATGAGATTCATAGTCAGGAAAAGAGAGAAGCTATATTCGTTTTCAATTAAAAACAGTTTCGTCATATAACTAGAGTAATATTTCACAAGTGACAGTTAAAGTAATCAGGCAAGATACAATGATACATACCTAAATGGTTGTCTCTAATCTCAATACATTGACTTTCCTGTTTCTTTAGACCAGAGCTAAGTGTCATATTTCTGGCTATCTGTACTCCTCTAATATGACATCGTATATGTCAGTCCTGTTGCCTTTTTTTGTCTTCAAGATTTCTCATTTTACCATATTTCTTAATTTTTTTTTGCAGTTCTTAGCAGAGTGAAAGTGAAATTCGTCAACACGAAAATTCGAATAGAACATGTTCCGAAGAACGGTGACAGAGGCATTGCTTTAGAAATACATATAAAACAGTGAGTATTCAATGGTGACCCTTCTAATTCTAAGTGGCGGTGATACGACTTACACCGACGTAAAACCTGGGGTGTATTGTGAATTGCCCCCAACTGCCAGCCCCAAACCAGCCGAGCTCCCTAAAATAACGGAGCACAGCCTGGGGTTGCTGGCATAGCTCTTCCACATATATTGCATCAGGTGTTGTGGTACTTGAGACTTGTAGTGTAGTTTCTTCAATAATAATAGTGACCCTTATTTCAACACTCATCATTTATTCATTGTCATACTGTGCCTCTGATTTGCCACAATTCTGTCGCCAACTTAACCCTTCTCTGAACCCATCTCAACTACAAACAATGGACTTTATACAGCGAATTATCTCTGTCGCTCTTAGCGTTGTTGCACAGTCAGGCGTGTCAATTTCATAATTTTTGACGGCCTGTTTGGCTCAGTGGTAACATAACCGCCTTATAAGCCAGTGGTCCCAGGTTCGATTCCCGGCCGGGCAGATTAATTTAAATATCTGTTCTGGGTCTGGGTGTTAGTTGTCCTTGTCTTTGTGTGTGTTCCATGGCATCCCCGACACAGGAATTATCCTAGTGGGGAGCTATGAGTGCAGTGGTGGATTTACCAGCAGGCTGAGTAGGCTGGAGCCTAGGGCGGCAGATTTCAGGGGCGGCAAATTCTGGGGCAAGTTTTTTAAATTTCGGACATGATTTCTGAAAGAAAGTATTATTGTGAGCAGGGACGGGGGACGGGGCTAGTGTATCGAATTGTTTAGGTCGGTAGGGGCGGCAAAATGTTGAATAGCCTACGGGCGGCAAATGTGTAAATCCGCCACTGTATGAGTGTGAAACGTTTATTTATTTATTTTATTTAATGTAATGACACGCGCGCTTGCGATAAGCGTAACTGTGTAACACGTAGGATTTTTTCTGTCTGTCTCACTCCCACATTTAACAGACAGACAGGAGAACCAAGCACCCAAAAAATGTGCTCACTCGCTTAAAATAATTCTCAGTGGTGGCCATTATTCGACACTGAATGCACTGTTGAAAATTTTCAGACACGTTTTTAGAAGTAAAAATCTACAGAAATTACTTAGGCTACGGCTACTTTTCATCGTCATCATCATCACCCTTTTATATCACCGCCGGGCGCAGCTCGTTTAATATAAAAACAAAACTTGTATTGGAACATTTTGTTAAAAATAACTCGACTCGTGTATTATTAAATCGGATACTCCGACCAGTAAATAACAAAATGTTCCAAATCCACATTCGTTTTCATAGTAAAACCTGTATACATTGTTCTATTTATACCTACACTTCCTTGTCCCAAGTACGTGTCACCTCTAGCCGACTGATTAGAATAATCTCAATGCGTTAGATCAACGACCTTGGTGCTATGAATTTGAATAAGTTGGCCATCATTTTTGGGTCATCGTTTTGCGTAGATATGCGAACTCGTAAGCGAAAAATCACTTCATGTGAATCCAAGGTCAAATTGGTGATTCTCAACGCCACCAATATTAGCAACATATCGAAATATTCTTCGTCCATTCTATCACAAACGTTGGTTTTACATTCATGTCTGGAAACCTAACCAACCGAGATACTGGTACTTAAACCTTTTTTGTAGTTAGAACACAAAATAATTATATTAGAGAGTACAATTTTTTTTTTGTATTTGTAGCTATATTAAACTAGCTGCGCTCCGCAGTTTCATTCGCATTTGCCGATATAAAAAGAAGCCTATAATCCAAGCTAATCCAAGATATAACCTAATTTCATCAAAATCCCTTCAGCCATTTGTCCGTGATTGAGCAACAAACATCCAAACTTTTGACATCTAATATTAGTACGATGAATGTTTAATATAAAGTCCCATGTAAACTGAGCTGATCATACGGTGGCGATCAGCAGGCACCAATCACCGTTGCTCGGACCAAGTTACGGACGGTGATTGAGCGTCCACTGATACACTACGCGCCAGTTTGCGTGGACCTTTACAACCTCTACTGCAGCGCTGTAATCGTGCGACTCTACATCCTTTACATATCTTTCCAGCATCGATTACTTCGACGAAGCCGGCTCAGAACCCTCACCAGACGTGACAGACCCTGAAAAATCCAAAACCTACGTCGTAGCAACATACACAAACAAAAAGATCAAATTCGAAGGAGTCACGTTATACACAGACGAGTACCCCTCCAAGCTACGTACCATGGCCCGCAGCCTCGTCATGGAAAAGTCATCATCGTCACAGGCTGAAAAGACGGATACCAGTCAAGTCGAAGATGTCAACTACACTAGCACAATGTCAGATGTTTTCTATGAAACGCGGAGTGTGATATCCACAATAGAACCAGATCCGGTGAAAGAGATCATCGCAGAAGCTAAAAGTCGCGCTGAGTCCAGAGAACTAACTCCCGATGAGAAGACGAGTCAGCCGGAGCCGATTTTGTTCGCGAGGCTGACGGGACAGCAAGAGTTAAGCTTGAAGATAAAGCATACGGAAGAAGTAGAGGGTCCTAAAGTGGAAATCAGAGTACTGTTGGGATCGTTTATAGTGTTCATTTCGCCGAGGCAGCTGCATACGTTGATTGAGCTGGTGGATGCATTGAATCAACCAGATTTAGAAGACACCAGGTAAGCTGTCCTAATATGTTTTAGTAATCCAGCAAGACCAGCAAAGATAGAAATGTATTTCAAAATGTTTAGCTGCTACTGAGACTCGAATGTGCCGCAATTTGAAATTTTGAATATCTTTAGGGTCCGATTGGTATAAGCTTAAAAATTCAGCATGTAACATAAATGTAAACAGTAGTGAGCGCGCTGAACAAATATTCGTACCGTTACGTACCTTTACCGGCAGTATTTTTTAGGCTTTGCTTTTGAAAATTGCATTTTTTTACAGCAACATCCCACTCCGGCCTAGTGGAATAAATATGCAGTGTAAGCCGATGAAGCAAGCTGACTTCCAGCTGATAGAGGCTCAGCTGCTGGGCAACTTGGAGCAACAGGGTCCCAGACATACAGGGAAGTATGGCTGGTCGGGACCTAGCTTCGGTAAGTTTATCCTACTAAATATCAAACGCGATAGTTTATAAGAATGTATGGATGTATGTTTGTTACTCTTTCACGCAAAAACAGCTGAACGCATTTACATGAAATTTGTAATGAAAGTTGTTCATGGTCTAGATTAACACATAGGCTACTTTTCATCCCGGAAAACGCGGGTGAAACCGCGGGGCGCAGCTAGTTACTGATAATTAAGCTATAATACGGAAGTGTTATAGTCCCAAAAACTCCTATCCTATCGTTCTAAGTTGCGGCATTGCAGTTGCTATCTAAGTTATAACATTCAAACTCAAATATTAATTCGGACAACATAGGATCCATACATTGCAGTTGCTATCTAAGTTATAACATTCATATTCAAATATTAATTCGGACAACATAGGATCCATACATTGCAGTTGCTATCTAAGTTATAACATTCAAATTCAAATATTAATTCGGACAACATAGGATCCATACATTGCAGTTGCTATCTAAGTTATAACATTCTAATTCAAATATTAATTCGGACAACATAGGATCCATACATTGCAGTTGCTATCTAAGTTGTAACATTCATATTCAAATATTAATTCGGACAACATAGGATCCATACATTGCAGTTGCTATTTTTATGTGTCAGAAGACAGCGAGATGGAAACCGACCGCTTCCACCCGATGTCGACGGGCAACCAGATGTCGGAGAGCTACTCCTCGTCCGTCAGCTCCATGAGTGTCAGCATGACGTCTAGTGTCAACCTGCCCACGGCGCAGCCCAGGATCAAGCGGAATAAGAAAGGTGAATAAACGATAATTGCCATCTCACTGCCTTTAGGTCATAATCAATGTGACAGCTTAGATCTGTACGTATCCTCGGTTACGTTGGCGATAATAATTCACTAATCTGTTGATGATAGTTTTACTATAATACAATACGAAGTATTGTGCGAAATATGACGACCTGTTTGGCGCAGCGGTAGTATATCCGCCTTATAAGCCAGAAGGTCCCGGGTTCGATTCCCGGCCGGGTGGATGTTTGAATGATGAATTTAAATACATATCGTTAGTTGTCCTTGTATTTGTGTGTGTTCCGTGGCCTCCCCGACACAGAGTATCCTAGTGAGGAGCTATGAGTTTGAAACGTTATTAAATCGAGATAATAGAGATATAAGTCGAGATCTTTTATTGTAAGCAATTTACTTTATCGATGTTTTTCTGCTCTCAGTACCTCACATCGACGGGGACCCGACGGCGGAGGTGTCTCACGTCAGCTTGAGAATCTCGTCGATAGCATGCGTACTGCTGCACAAAGTAAGATTTACGTCACTATTTAAATTTGTCGGCCTGTTTGGCTCAGCGGTAGTGTATCCGCCTTATAAGCCAGAGGTCCCGGGTTCGATTTCCGGCCGGGGCAGATGTTTGAATGATGAATTTAAATATCTGTTCTGGGTCTGGGTGTTAGTTGTCCTTGTCTTTGTGTGTGTTCCATGGCATCCCCGACACAGGATTTATTCCTAGTGGGGAGCTTTGAGTGTGAAACGTTTATTTATTTAATTAACAAAATACAGGGTTATAAGAAATTAATAAAATAGGTAAATAATTAATATTATACATTTATTGTCGAGTCGTCGAGTGTCATTAATAGCAGATTTTTTGTTCGCGAATGTCGAGTTGGTCCCGTAGTAAAAGTTGTTCTTAATGATGAGTACTATGAGCCTTTAACGGCTTAGCATACCCTTTACTTGTAACCCTGTATACTCAAAGTACAATCATAAGTCTATTTCTATTACATATTTATTTTGTAGAAAGTTATGATTTTAGTTAAATTTTATTTTTTATATTTTTAAGGATAATAAAAATAGATAAAAGGGGTAAGGGTAGCACTGCTGTCTTGTATAACACTGTTATGGTATTATTCGTTTTATAAATATACTAGCTGAACCCGGCGGTTTCACTCGCTGTTTTTTTTTACTTTTAAACCTATCCTGAACTTCCACAAATATTTCAAGATCAAAATTAACGAAATCGGTCCAGCCGTTCTCGAGTTATAGCCAGACAAACAAACAGCGATTCATTTTTATATATGTACTTATAAGAAGAAGAAGAAGATAAGTAAGACTAGTGAGATTAGTAGGATAGTGAGATGAGATTGTATACTCAAAGTACAGTCATAAGCCAATTTCTTCGTCAGGACATCCTCATAGCCTCTCCGCTCGGCTCTGACTGCATATCGCCAATGAGCGCCGTCCGGATGCAAGAAGCGTCTGCGCAGTTCTTCGAACAGCTCGCGCCGTTCCACATGAGCGAGGGCGACGTCTTCGGAACCGTCAACGAAGCTGTTGACAACGCGGCGAGGAGGAACCATTTGAGGTAAGAATTTGGTTTTAACTGGCGATAGGTATAGCGGTAGAGGACGACCAAAGAAAGTATGGATGAACTGTGTGAAAGATGATATGAAAAAGAAGGGAGTGAATTTAGATATAACGAATGATAAAGATGAATGGAAGAGGTGTACTGTAGGGCTAGCACAACTTTGACGTAAAAATACGTAGCGAGTTTTCGATAGAAAAGTGCTATTTACGACTGTCAAGTATGCTTCTGACGGGCGTAAATGGCGTACACTTTTCTATCGAATACTCGGCTACGTATTTTTACGTCAAAGTTGTGCTAGGCCCACTGTACACTGTACAATGTACATACTGTACCAACCCCACTTAGGTGGGATAAGGTTATGAAGATGATTATGTTCGATCTTTAACCCTTTAATAAGGTTTTTTATTTATTTATTTAAAGGGATGGCGTACTTTCTGAGTCGCGTTGCTGCCTAGGAAAAACCTGTATTTTATTTCCATTTTTGGCGCGCTGATGTTGAATTTTAGTTTTAAAAATCTTTGATGCTTGTAATTATTTCTTAATATAACAAAAAATCTTCACACACTAAAATTTACAATAATGACTCAGTACAGATTACCGATACCAAACTGCAGAAATGCAGTCTGCAGTCTTTGTTATAACCATAAAATGCCTTCTCCGTTGTTCAGGTTACTGACGTCAGACATCACCCTCGACGGCAGTGAGAAGGTGACGACTCACGGCAGTCAGACAGTGTGCGAGGCGGCAGTGCGGCACCTACTTGTGAGGGAGTGTCTGTACACGCACGCGAGTGCCGCCCCGGAGAGCTTTGATTTAGTACGGTTTGAAAATAAAGGTACGCTGCAACTATTCCCTATATACTCGTAAGTATACCTAGTAACTTCTGGCGTAAAACACGTAGCGAATATTCGATAGTAAAGTGAGTGCCATTTACGCCCGTCAGTGGCGCCCTTTGAAGGGCGTAAATGGCGTACGGTTCTAAGAAAGCAAAATCTACTCTTTACTCTTTTTATTAAAACTTACGTGACAATACCTGAATTCTGGTGTACCTACCTAAACAAAAAAAGTCAATCTTTGACATTTTCTACTTTTAATTTTGATTGTATAATGGTAAACAGTGCCTGAAATAAATTGATTTAACTTTTGTATAAAAAGAATCCGCAGCAAAGGAGTCTTATAATTATGAAAACAATGTCTTATTTATTTGTATGATTACTTTGTCAGTTGAAGGTGAAGACGACACGTCGAGTAGGCGCGGCTCCACGACGACCCCGCGCGCCAACGTCAGGGTTAACTTCAAGCAAACCTCCAAGTTCGTCAGGATCGCGGGCGAGAAGAAACTGGTCTACCCCACCACGGATATTGTGTGAGAAACTAATCAAATTCAATATAATGGACATAAAAGTCTGAAAAAAATCCTTAACCAACTACCTACAACCACCTACTACTCACCTACCCGCCTATCTTAGTTCTATAGACCTGTCTTAAAGTTAAGTGACATTAACTTCATCGCGCACTTCATTTTTTAACCGACTTCAAAAAAGGAGGAGGTTATCAATTCGTCTGTATGTTTTTTTTTTTTTTTTTTTTTTATGTTTTTTTAACTTTTGACTGGGTGAATCGATTTTGATGATTCTTTTTTTATTAGAAAGCTGACGCTTCCCATTTGGTCCCATTTCAATAGTTCTGATAATGGTATCCATGAGAAAACCATATAAGTCTTAAATTAGCATTAAGTACGTGCGCGACAAATAGATGAATAACTCAATAGTCGGTCTTTTGAAGTCGGTTTTTGTTTTTTGTTTTGTAAAAATAATGTTCTTGTTGTTTTGTAAAAATAATGTTCTTGTGTAATGCACAAAAGTTATATGACTATATAGTACATTTTGTCAATTAAATCAATGTATTTTGTATCAACTTTATTGGCATAGTGACCCAAATCCTTCTCTATTTGGACGTGTTCTACTTGTTTTTTAACTTAGTGATTTTTTTCCAGTACAAAAAAATAACACTAGAATACAACTCACTTATAGACAAGTTTCATACAGAAACTTTCAATTTCACCAAAAAAATATAACACTACATAACCAGTCTTGACTTAGCAAGGGCCGTGGACAAAATTATCTTTATACTGTTTTTATCAAAAAACCGAAAGAGCCAAACATATGCATTATCCATATTTAATCTATATGTAGAGTCATATTTACGCGCAGATATCAACAACGGAAAGACTAATTTGCCCACGGCTCGTGTTACGCTTGCATTGAGAAACGCGTGGAGAATATTTTATTTCAGTTTCAGTCAATTTTTTCAACGACTTGTTTCAGACTAAAATGCACCCCATTCTACATAGACGTAGAGCTCACTTTAATCGAGCGTATGTCGGCGACGTTTTTCGGCGGACCTCCAACGAACAACGCGGCCACGCCTCCCACTCCCGTGACGTCACAGAACCAAGTCAACTTCTCGCTACAGTGCGCCAATCTTAACGCGATGCTTAGGTAAGTTTCGTAGCACTTTTGATTTATTTATTATTTATTTATTTATAAAACGGTTAAACGGATTTTTTTTTTGATGGTCAATATTAAGTCGAAAGTTTTTATAAACAAATACTATTTGAGTTTCTTAGTTTGTGATTGGTAAAATAGCGTTTTGCGATCGCTAATAGACTAGTTTTAAAAGTGGAAACCGAGTATGTTAAAATTGGCATAAGATGTTCTGTGTTCAACACTACCGTACCTAGTAATAAATATCAGGTCTTCATTGTTATATTTATAGCTTTCGTGTAGTTGAATTAAAAAAAAAAATCACCGGCACTTTAATTCAATACTAATTTGACCAATTATTCTTGTTTTAAATTTATTGTAAAATTTTAATTGCTGTTATAAAAAATATATGGAATATTCCCGTAAAATTGAAGAATCGAAATTGTATGACTAATTGCCTATTAATTTCTAGGTTCCCCATAGCGGATCTTCGTCCCGGCGTAAACCGCGAGACGCGCCGCGTTCGCGCCGACTATCTAGTCTTTAAATTCGCAAACGCAACAATAAGCTGCCAACAAACGCCCAGCGTTCGACCGGTGCCCACTACGGTCACTTTGAAAGCTACAGCGCTGGATCTGTACTACCATGTGAGTTAGACCTTATTGCTTTACTATAAGGTTGATTATCGTATAGATTACAAACGCCCAGCGTTCGACCGCTGCCCACAACAGTCACTTTGAAAGCTACAGCGCTGGATCTGAGCTACCATGTGAGTTAGACCTTATTGCTTTAGTATAAGGTTGATTGTCGTATAGATTACTTTACAAACGCAACTATAAGCTGTCGCGTTGTTGTGTTCACTCTCCAAATGTTCTCACGTCTGACGATTGATTCGGTTAGTTTTTATGCGTCAATATGTGCGTGAAGTTTACGTACACGGGCAGTCGGGTAGTTCGTGGCTTCATCTGGATCTAAAGCAGCACAATATCTTCCTTTCTACTTCACAAGTAGGTATAAGTTGGTTATTACAAATCTTATTGACGTGATAACGTCTTATAATTCGATGGAGCCGGGTGCAAGTACGAAAAAAGATGACGTATGTGCCGTTACCTCGCTCTGAGGCGTTCCATTTAAGGCTTGAAGTGCAATTGTGATTTCCTATATTCTATTATATTTTCCTATTTGTCAATTACTTTTGTACCTTAATAAAATAATTTAAAATAAAATAAAATAAAAAATAATTAAATTAAATTAAAATTTTCTTTTGAAAAATGAAATCATTCTATCAGTATTTTCTTATGACGTTGTCACGTTCAACTATCGTCAGTAAACCGACTCTACAGACTTAACCGATTTTATTACAGGCCTTTGCCCAGCACTGGGACACAATAGGCTGAGAATAAAAAAAAATTACAAATCTATATTACCAAGAGGTTATTTATTTAGAATAACTTTTTTTTTTCAGGAAAATGAGAATTTACCGGCGACACACATAGCTCAAAGCTCAATGGACAACAACACGTCTGAAGCCAATATCCTAAGTGGACACATACCGCCTACTCTTCTACCAACGTAAGTTGAATTCCGGAAATCATTTCTACAGGTTCATAAGGAAAGGGTATGCTAAGCCGAAAAGGGCTTATAGTACTCATCATAATGAACAATTTTTACTATGAGACTACTAGAATGTATGGAACAGCTGATTTTTTTACGATTTACGGGTTGGTCCCTTAGTAAAAGCTGTCCATAATAATGAATACTATGAGCCCTTTTCGGCTAAGCATACCCTTTTCTTATAACCCTGTATATGGTAATTTTACTAATATACAATTCAAAATTTTCATTTTAGAATATCTATAACATTCAAACCCCGAAACCCCGCGAAGGGTCCGTTCGACAGTTTAACTGACGAGCCCTGCTTTGAGCCGCCCACAATGAACCCAATGACGACGTCGATGTACATAATGAACAACCTGCGCAGTACTCAGCCGAGCCCGTTTAGTGGGAAGAAGTGCGCCCACCAAAGCGTTACTAAACACGAAAGCAGCCCACAGCAAAGTGAGTCCTATAAACTTCAAAATAGCGTCTATTATTAACTAAAATGTTTTAGGAGATTGGCCTTAAACTTGTAATTTTCACGTAAGTACATCATCATGTACTTACGTGAAAATTACAAGAGCAATCCGCAGCAAAATTAGTCTTAACTACTAGTTTAATAGTGTCTAATTTATGTTGCAGAAATGTTTAAAAACATATGATCTTGTCGATGTACTCTACTTATAACACTTGCAAAAAAGAGGCTTACGTACCACGAAATAACGTTAACAATTGGCAAGCAAACGTTATTCAACTTTCAGGTCCAGAAGAAGAGCTAATAGTGCCGGGAAGTGAGGAAGAAATGGCGGAATTTACCAGCAGTTCCGTGGAACTGTCAGCAATACATTTGGAGTTCAGCTTGCCTATACTGAGCTTGCAACTTGAGTGAGTAGTGCTATGTTTTAAAATATGTACTTTATTAAGGACTCAGTTTGGGATAAACAGGATTAAAAGGAAAGGGTATGCTAAGCCGAATAGGGCTTATAATACTCATCATTATGAACTACTTTTAGTATACTGCCGTCCTAAGCTGTAAAAAGTGATTTCTGTTTTTTCACGCATTTGATTTTAAGCTATCAGATGCATGAAAAAGTGTTTTTGTTTTGAAATACCGCTCTTGGGCTTAGGACAGCAGTATAAAACCAACTCAAATTCGCAAAAACAAACCAACTGTTACCATACATTTTGTCCAGTGTCATTGACATTTTTCGATGTAACAGCGATTTTTTTCGCAAATTCCCTTTTTGGAGCCCTTTTCGGTTTAGCATACCCTTTCCTTATAACCCTGTACATACATAAACCTCACAATCACATGCACGCATAATATCTGTAACAAGTGTAACAGAGAGGTCTCGTTCCCAGGTCGAAACAGCTGTACGAGATAATCTACAACCGCATCAACTCCGACCTGCTGCTCTGGGAGCCGCAGATCGCGGATCCGTTTGAGATCAGCCCGCTCGCCTGCGGACCCATCAACCCCGCGTTTGGCATGTGCAAACCCTCGGGATATGGTAAACTTATATATAACGCATCGTTGATTCCCATCAGGCAAGATGGTGGTCAAACGCAAGCCTATTCATGAATAAAAAAAAAAAAACTATGGTTTTTCCTCAATGTTTTTTGACGTGATAACGTCTTATAATTCGATGGAGCCGGGTGCAAGTACGAAAAAAGTGTGACGTATGTGCCGTTACCTCGCTCTGAGTGAAATTGTGATTTCCTATATTCTATTAATATATTTTCCTATTTGTCAATTACTTTTGTACCTTACTTAAATAAAATTAAATTAAATTAAATTAAAAATAAAATAAAATTAAATTAAAAATAAAATTAAATTAAATTAATTTTTTTTTAGTTTTTGGTGGTATAGTTTTTCCCAGTGAGTGTAGATCATGAGTGTTACTCGTTGGGGACGTTTATGAAAAAAAACCCAACGAGCAACAACTGGTTTGGTATTACTACGCAATACTCATTCTATTTCATCATTTTGATTATCCGCCATTTAGTCTTGTAAATGTAGCAAACATTTGATTCCTGCAAGAGTTCCAAATGTAAATTTTTGGGTAATTTTTTTTAGTAAATCACGCTAAATCTGCTAAACCGATTTGATTTGAAGGTAGCTTATATTCTGGATTAACACATGGTTACTATTTATTCAAGAAAAAATTAACGGTTCCAGCAGAATACGCGACGAAACCACAGGGCGCAGCTAGTTAATAAAGATAAAGTTATTATATTGTTGTTTTTACAAGCTTTTATTGAACTTGCCCTCCTTGTTGTTTGTTTTTTGGATCTAATCATGCAACTGAATTTTGAACCAATTCTCGATGTCCGATTGAGCTGAAATTTGGTATACCAGTGTAACTCTGATCACAATGCAATAAAAGCTTGTTTTTCATTTTGTTTTTAACCGACTTCAAAAAAGGTGGAGGTTATCAATTCGACTGTATGTTTTTTTTTTATGTTTGTTAGTTACCTCATAACTTTTGACTGGGTGAATCGATTTTGATGATTCTTTTTTTTATTAGAAAGCTGACGCTTCCCATTTGGTCCCATTTCATCCAATTTAGTCTAGTTCTGATAATGGTATCCATGAGAAAACTATATAAGTCTTAAATTTGCATTATGTACGAGCGCGACAAATAGATGAATAACTCAATAATCGGTCTTTTGAAGTCGGTTTTTGTTTTGTAAAAATAATGTTCTTGTTAATTATTGCAGATTCCGATTCCGACAGCACATCCTCTGAGGAGGAAAACCTCTACTACTCGACTTACGACAATAAATCCAAGAAAGCCTACAATGCCAATAAAACTGTGCAAGAGAAGATTGACACGCACAACTTTTGCCTAACTTTTAAAGTCGGGAAAGGATTGTTGACGATATACGCTCCTGTAAGGGTAAGTGCTCCTAATCTAAAAATAGTGTTATCTCTATAAAAGAAAAAAATCTGCAAATAAGTACAAATATGTTTAGAAAAAAAATCGGCTGCGAAGCATTTTATAGGTTTTTTCATATTTTTATTTTATTCAAAGCAGACTTAGATTCGTTGTGAATCACAGATCGTTGTATTTTTTGTGATTGTGTTTATAGGAAAAAATAATTATTATATTTTAGAGCTACGAGTAGTACCTATTTCTATACTTCATAGATGTCTAGAAAAACATACTTAGCATTGTGTTTTAAACCTATGCCTTAACTGTAACTATCCTATACCTCACTGTATGGTTTACTTATAAACTTTATTCATGTATATGAAGTTATGATTTATGTTATATACAGGACAGCAATAAAAGAGTGGTCCCTGGTCAGATGGGCGAGCTAGTTCTAGAAGCTTACAAGCTGTCGATGTGCCAAGTGAGCGGCCTCAACGGTCGCCCCAAAACGGCGCAGCTCTGTCTCAGGTCTGGGAAGGTCACGCTTTATCATGACTGTAAGTACGCGGAATGATTTCGTTACAGTAATTTTAGATGCAATTTTCATACTGAAGTTTGAACTAATTATTTTACTTTGAAATCTAAAAATACGCATAAACTCGTGCGAGCGATTCAATGAACGTAAGCTAAACTTTTTGCAAACCCATACTTCGTTCTTTGAACGCTGATAAATCAATCCGGTCTTTTTCTTGATGGCTAGCCATTTCTTTCCCTGGCGTGCCAGGAATTTTGCCGTCCTAGATCTGTTCTTGGAAACTAGTCCAAACTAAACCTAGTTTTTAACTATTTATGTAGTCCCAAGTTACACTAAAATATGGGTACATAGTTATAAATACTTAATCGAAGACTTGGTATCTAATTATATGCAAATGTTTTAATGATTTCACTGATTTTTCAGCTCTAATCACGATTCCATCCGAGAAGCCCTCTCTACGCCTATACGGGACAATTCTCCCGATAAACCTGAAGAGCACAATCTACCCGTCCGGCAAGGGAGTCATGGTCAAGGATCGACTGCCGCAAAAAGACATGTTCACTATGGCGTTGAAAGTCGACCCCGATTCCGAAACGCCTAATTTGAAGGTAAGAGACCGACAAAGGAGACAAAAAATAGATATTTTTTGCATTTCTCCTAAAGATGGAGACTTCCTATTCATATTATTGATACTGTGTGTAACGATAATACATCTTTCAGACAATCTGCATAGCACTGGGCATCGAACAGGCTACGCTACGGCACAGAGGTGACAAGGGCATCGCGTGGCTAACTCAACTAATGGACGTTATAGATGTTTTGGACTACCCAGTGCCTGGATATAGTCCGTCTACTGTGCTATCTGAGTTACACGTGCATGTATTGGATTGCGCTGTGGACTACAGGTTGGTTGTAATTGAGAATAGCGCCATCTATCGGTCGATTAGTGACAACTCTTACAATTTTCGTAAGGCTAAGAAATTATTCGTCATTAGTGGCCAATGAAATAGTTGCCATTTTTCTTTATGTATTTCTTTTTGATCTCTTTAATGCTAAGGATTAAATGTTTGTTTTTACCCAGGTGAACATAGTGGATAAACCGTATAGGTTGCTGATATAGCTACTTTCACAGTTAAAACTACTTATTCTACTACTATTTTCGCTATTTACTTTCGTATGTTTTCGCCTTCTGTATTTGAATAGTGTGACGTTGTCCCCAGGCCCCTCTACCTACCAATCCGCACAGTCCTCACTCTCGGCAACTTCAGCGTGTCAAGCAACCTCATCGCGGCGACCAACACCTCTTGCCTTCGCTTCTTAGCCCAAGAGTGCATGCTTTTCCTCTACCACCTCTCAGGGACGAAACAAAACGTGCCGGTCCCTCAAGATGACGACAAATCGCCAGACGTCAACAGGGACTATGTGTGTGTGATGGACTTGGGAATTTTTGAGCTGTCGTTAAGGATGGAGGATAAGGGTAGTGGAGTAAGTTTTCTACACTTCTACACTAATATTATAAAGAGGAAAAAATTGTATTTTTGTTTGTGATAAATAAACTAAAAAGACTATTGTACAAGACTGATTTAAAAAAATCTTTCAGCAATATAAAGCTACTCGTACATTATTCACAAGTAACATAGACTATATTTCATACCCGTGCGAATCCGGGGCAGGTCGCGAGTAAGCTATATCGATATATATAATCTGGGTGTCTTCAGGTCGCAAGCGTATCGGTTTCTTCTAGGCAAGCGTGCTCTATCGTAGACCGCATATTTGCTTTCCATCATGCGAGATGGCGGAATACAATTATTCTTCATTGACACCACAAAAAATAATCCTACCTATCTTATTTACCTTTGCTTCGGTAAAATAAAAATAAAAAATAAAAGTCGGGTAAAAGCTTCTTTCTGTAGTATGCTTAAGAGGTTAGTCGGCATACCCTCATCTAGTGGCAAATAAAAACAGCGTTCACCAACTGTCTTGACTTTCACTACATGGTGTCAGAAGTGGGATCATCCTAAAAGAAATGAACTTATTTCAGCCCAACGACCAGCCTCAAGTGGACCTCAGCGCTTCAAACAACATGGTCAACCTGTACACTTGCTGGGACTCCGCCTCGGCTCTGTGTCGGCTGGTCACGTACGTGGCGTCTGACGGCGACTCGCAGACTCCCTTCGATTCTTCCTCTCGGCATACTAGCATATGCTCTGATCAGCCGATTGAGACTTTAGTAGGTGAGTTGAGAAATTAGGCAAGAGAAAAAATTCACAATTTCTACAACATACTTTCATTTGACGATATCGGCACTGTATTAATGTCTGACTCGACAAAAATAAAAAAGCTTTCAAACTGTCGCAAGATTAATAAAAAATATATTTTACAACAAGACATTACGTGTGATGAATTTTAAAGTTATTTCTCTATGCATCATATTTTTAACTATGTATAAAGTACCTATATCTAAAGAAAGGGGAAAAATGGAACAGAAGGTAATGGACAAAATAATGTTTTTTCCAAGCTGAACTATGTGTTTTTCAGGGTTAGAAGACAGGCCCATAGAAGAAATAAGAGAATTATCACCCAGTGAAATTCAGCAAGTCAACGATCTCATGGCGGAAGCTATGAAAGAAAGCCCCAACACAACTCGTAAGTAACCGAAATCAAAACGTAGACAAAAAAACACATTCAATAAATACTTTTAAAAAGATTCTTTACTTTCCATCCTTTAGGTCTTTCCCACATTTCAGTTTTTTTGGTTGCATAGATTTGGTTGCCCATTTTAGTACTATAAGTGATATTTTTTGTTGGTCTAAGCGTATATATCATACCTTCTTAACAATTCTGTCAAAAAGGTGTTTGTTTATCTATTTTTTTTCCAGTCGACGATGACGAACTGCACAGCTCGACAGAGAAAGAAGGAGTCGAGATATTCTTCTTCCCCGACGAGTCTAACATGAAACGTCTATCTGACGCCGCGGACGAAGAGCCGAAATCCATAGAGTATGACGATAACATCAGTATAGGGGAAGAAGTTAAGGTTAGCGCGCAGGTGGCGAAGGATCTGGGAGACCCCTCGGCGTCGCCGAAATCCACGCCGAAAAAGGGCAAACGGAAAAAGGTTAGTTTTGTGTCTTTATTTTGCATTTTTTATGCCATCAAGTCACGAGTCATTCAAACCGTATATACACATAGCACTGGCGTTTCTCCTACTTTCGCCCAACATTGCCAGTTAAAAAATTACACTCATGCCAAATCAATTAACCATTTGTACAGGTAAAATCCGGCGGTGACGGCAGCAACACAGACGACGAATATTGCTTCGTGGACACGCAACCGCACGGCCAAGACAACGAGATGGACGAGCCCGTCGTCAACTGGTTCGGGCCGACGCCGGTCTACATGGTCGACAACCACTTCACTGTGCCGGCGGCGAGGAGCGATGTTCTGAAGGCGCCTAAGAGCTTTCCTTTGCCACAACTTAGGTATGTGAATTAGGTTACTAGTATTTATCATCCTTAGATTCTTCGCTTTAAGTTTTAAAGTTGAGAGTATTTGACTTGTATGCCATCCACTATTTCTAAACAGATATAGCATGAATCGCTTGTTCCAGATATACGCTGTGTGAAATGAGCGTGACGTGGAACATGTATGGAGGAAATGATTTCCGACCGATGGGCGAGGCGACGCCGGCGAAGAAAACCGTCACCATCGATGACGCTAGGAAACAAGGCTCGCCTACTACCGTCAAGTAAGTAGCCGTTAGAACTTGGCAAAGTTTAGATAGGTAATAAATGTTAATCATATTTTCGGGCGTTAAAATGCACGATACCTATCTATTATAATTTCTAGTTAGAAAAGTTGCTTGACAGATGTCACACGTCATTTTGTTTCCAGACGGAACAAAGAGTACGAGCCGTACGAGAGCGGACGCGCGCTGACGGCCGCGTACCGCGCGGGAGTGAGCTGGTCGGCCGGCTCGGAGCGCGTGCGGGCCCGCGCGGCGCCCGCGCGGCACCTGCGCACGCGCGGCGGCGCGCTGCGCGACCACCACACGCGGGTCAAGCTGTGCCTCTCCAAGGTATACTAGACGAGAGCTGGTCGGCCGGCTCGGAGCGCGTGCGGGCCCGCGCGGCGCCCGCGCGGCACCTGCGCACGCGCGGCGGCGCGCTGCGCGACCACCACACGCGGGTCAAGCTGTGCCTCTCCAAGGTATACTAGACGAGAGCTGGTCGGCCGGCTCGGAGCGCGTGCGGGCCCGCGCGGCGCCCGCGCGGCACCTGCGCACGCGCGGCGGCGCGCTGCGCGACCACCACACGCGGGTCAAGCTGTGCCTCTCCAAGGTATACTAGACGAGAGCTGGTCGGCCGGCTCGGAGCGCGTGCGGGCCCGCGCGGCGCCCGCGCGGCACCTGCGCACGCGCGGCGGCGCGCTGCGCGACCACCACACGCGGGTCAAGCTGTGCCTCTCCAAGGTACACACGGGACTGAGATATCTGAAATGAGACCAACACGCCATAACATGACACAGGCTTACCGCGTACTCACTCGCGCTTTTAAGCGTGTTTAAACGGCCCGTAATAACGCGAACCGTGCCAGGCTCGGCGCGCGGTACGCCGCACCACGTGTCGGCCAAAAAGACTCGGCGCTGGTCGGCGAAGTTTACGCGAGCAATCACTTCGCCGGTTTCTTTTACACAGATCAAAGGCGATGTCCTATGTGATGTGACGTAATCTAACATTCTACCCTATTTCCAGGTGAAATTCCAGTACGAAATATACCCCGCGGGAGGGACGCATGCCTCTCGTCAAACGCTCGCCATCAGCAAAATAGAGGTCATCGACCTTTTACTAGCCAGCGATATCAACAAACTGCTCAGCCAATACAAGCTGAAAGACGAGCCTGAACGACAGAACGCACACATGGTAAGAGAAAGAAAAGTACGATTTAACTGTAGAGAAAGCGAGTGGCACGATATGGTTTTCTCTGACAAAATTGCATTAGATAGTAGGAAAAAAAAGGAATAAGTCTGATCATATTGTGAGAGTGAGCATATCGACCCGACAAAATGTTACATAAAGTAATCTAACAGACGCAGTCCTGACTGATATGACTGATACGTCGAGAGCCACACTTATATCTTGTTCTGGCTGTAAAGCTTGTCACGGTCCAGACCGAGGCGTGATATTCATTCCAATTTTTAATCAAACACGTTTGCTCCAGCTAATCATCAAAGCGGTCCACATGCGACCCGAGCCCGCGCTGACGGCGCAAGAGTGCTGTTTGAAGGTGTCTCTACTTCCGCTGTGGTTCAACCTAGACCAGGATACTTTGGCCTTCCTCGTCAGCTACTTCTCCAAACTCGGCACCGACGACTCTGCTGGTATGACACTCTTTTATCATGCCACTTTTAGCCTCCAATATCATCATCAGGCTATCTTGCGTTTGTCGACTGCTGGACATAGGCTTCTCTTAGAGAAAGTCACAAGGCCCGATCTTCTGCCTAACGCATCCACTTGCTATCGGCCCCCTTTCGCAGGTCGTCACTCCACCTGTCCGCAGGGCGTTTTACTTTTACGTTGTGTTCCGTTTGTGCCTCCAATTTGTACATCCTTTTTTACCCAACATGATATTTCGCAGATGAGGACACAAAAAGCGTGAGTGGCCTCTCCACAGACTCGAGCAATTCAAGACAGACCACTCCGACGCATCGGCCTCCGGTGATGAGCATCGCAAGTCACTTGCGAGACCCACCGCCGACGCCTACGTCTCTTGGCGACGGTGACTATTTATCTCTTAATGAAACGGGTAAGAAACTTTATAGGTTTTAAGGTTCAATGTTGTTCAGCAAAATACCAAGCTTATTTTGATGAATTGATCTCCGATGATGAGCATCGTAAGCCGTGGTAGCTTGTAAGCCGTGGTAGCTCAGTGGAAGAACAGCCGCTTCGCATTCTTGAGGTGGCGAGTTCAAACCCCGACTCGTACCAATGAGTTCTTTCTTATGTACGAATTTACATGCCACTGGCTTTTCGGTGAAGGAAAACATCGTGAGGAAACCTGCATTTATGTCCGGAGAAGAAATTCAATGGCGTACGTGAATCCGCCAACCCGCACTTGGCCAGCGTGGTGGAATACGGCCTAATCACCCTTCGAGGGTAGACCTGTATCCCAGCAGTGGGAGGATTAAAGGTTGCATATGATGAGCATCATCAAAACTGATAGAAATCTTAAAATGAATAGTTTAACATTGTGTCGTAAACCAAGCATCAGTCTCCAGAATTAAGCATCGCCAGACTCGCCAGCCACTTGCGGAACGCATCACCGACACAGACTTCTCTGGGCAACACTGAGTCTTTATCTCTTAAACTCATTTTTAAACCCATGACATTTTTGGTTGGACAAAATGTTTCTTCATAACATCATAATTGTATGCTGCAAGTTCAGGTCAATCGGTCCGGCATTGTTCGGCGTAATAATGTAGCCTTACATACATAGATACCTTTATATATACCGTACCATAGATTCTTTGGGTATTGAAGTCCATAGGCGGCGGTGACCATTTACCATCAGGTGGCCCGTCGCTCGTTTGCTACTTATTCATATAAAAAAACATACATAAGAAAATAACTTCTAGTGATGCGCGAAGACGAGCCTCTGATGGAGACTTACGAGGCTGAACGGCTGGTCTCCGAGAACTTGATACAGCTCGAGGAAGACTTCAACAAGCTCGCGATGAGTACTGAGAAGCCCGCCGCTAAGCTGCCGGTGGACGAGCCCGTCGACGACTCGCCGATATATTTCAGGTTAGATTACTGCCTTTACTTTTCAAATTCAAAATACATTAATGGACATACTCGTAAATCCCTATTTATTCATTCAAAATTTAAGAGCGTGGCTCTTATCGGTGGAGGAATTTCTAGGCTTGGCGGTCCTTTACTTTACTTTCTACTCTACTCTACTTTTAACTATGGGAACAACCATGAAATCGCGAAAAAAATCAGCTGTTCCACAGAAAAATGTCAATAACATGCGACGAAATGTATGGGACAGCTGATTATTTTCGCGATTTCAGGGTTGGTACCGCATAAAAAGATGTCTATAATGATGAGCACTATAACCCCTTTTCTTCTTGGCTTACCTTTTCCTCATACTGTATTGAATAGCAACCGTTTTGTGAACAGACGAGTGGTATTCTCCCCGGAGGTACCAATCCGTCTGGACTACGTCGGGAAGCGCGTGGATCTGTCCGCGGGCCCGGTGGCGGGGCTGCTCATGGGGCTGGGACAGCTCAACTGTTCGGAACTCACCCTCAAGCGGTTGGATTACAAGTAAGTTGTTTTACACTAATAAAATAATTGGCTGTGATATACAGACGGACGGACGCAAGAATCTCGCCATAAGAGTTCAGAATCCGGAAGAGGTTCAGCACTTTAATATGATGCGGCGAGATGGGTCGGCGATATTGTCAACGTCACTGGTCGAACCCCTCTAGCCAAGTTGGGATTTTCAATAAAGTTTTTTTACTTATTGCACGCCTGGGCACTGCTGTAAGTGCGATAAGGAGATATAAATAAATAAATATAATGCGATTGACCCATTTTTTTTATCTTACAGGTTAGGACTTCTAGGGTTAGAGAAGCTGGTGCAATGGGCGCTACACGAATGGTTGTCGGATATCAAGCGACACCAACTGCCCGGTTTGCTCAGCGGGATCGGACCTATGCATTCGCTGTTACAACTCAGTACGTACTAATATTATGAATGCAAAAGTAAAATTGTTCTACTGGCTTCTTTTTCCCTGATAGTTTGTTACTGTTTTTTACACAAATAACCACTTTTGTGGTGAGACAGTTATTGTTTAAAGTTTCGTAGCTGCACAAGTCTCTGCCTGGTGGTCTGAAATTATTAGCCAGCGTTATTAGAAAGCATGAACGCGAGTAGGATGTGTATATAGCGCGCGGATGCTGATCCAACTTTACTTACCCTCAAGTGACTTATTTAATAAAAAAATCTTTGATATTGCGTTACACCTCGATGCCTTCACATTTACTGTTACAACACCAAACCCATCCAAAAAACAACGCGCAACTTCAATAAAAGTTTCTCTTCTAGTTACCGGTATCCGAGACCTAGTATGGCTCCCCGTGGAGCAGTGGCGGCGGGACGGGCGCCTGGTTCACGGCATCAAGCGCGGCGCAGCCTCCTTCACTGCTCGCACCGCTGTTGCAGCACTTGATATTACTACCAGGCTACTGCAGCTGATACAGGTGATTATACTATAATAAAATAAATGAAAATTGTGTAAAGTCAAATGGCAATATCGAGGGTAAATAATGCGTTGGGAGAAGGACGAAGTCGTGATTGCGAAATATCCGAGAGCAAGCATAGCTAGCGTCTCAACAACTTTTCACTTGGCTCAGGATAAGGAGGAGTCCGCAATGCTGACGGCAAACCTCCGGTAGTAGAGTGGCACTTACTTACTAGAGCTATTTCTGAAAATAGCAAAAAAGTAAAAAAAAAAATACAAGTTTGAATATTGCAAAACTTTCTAATTACGCAATTTCTGAGTTTTAAGAAAAACATTATGGAAATACGCAGGCCACCGCGGAGACTGCGTTCGACATGCTGACTCCAGGGCCGACGCTGCAGCTGCAAGACGCCTACAACCGGCGGGAGCGGCGCCGCCGCCGCCGCCAGGACCCCTCGCGGCACCCCACCGACATCCGGGAGGGCGTCGCGAGTGCTTATCAGACTGTTAGAGAGGTGAGTGGCTTAGATTCAGATATATTTATTGAACAACTGAAACATTCAAAATAGGAGTATGTATGCAACTATGTATAAAATGTAATTTCCTAACTGAAATTATTTTGCCATTTTGAAAATCAGGCGTTTTTAGAATTGGCCATTTTTTCCAGTAAACCTTGACCATTGTGGCCCTTTTTCTTCGTATTGAGTAGTTTTTTAAACAACCCAAACTTTTTCATTTCAGAAAACCTATAATTAATCTTTGTGACAAAAAGACGAAAAAACCTGTAAAAAGTCCAAACTTAAAACAAGGCTTGCTACGGTCTATGCACCATTTGTAACTTAGAGCTCCATTCCCAGGGCTTCGCCGACCAAGCCGCCACGATGGCGCTAGCGGCGCGCTGCTCGAGCGGCGTCGGGGTGCTGCGCCACCTGCCGGGCGCCGCCGTCGCGCCACTCGCGCTCGCGGCGGCGGGCGCGGCGGACGTGCTGGGGGGAGTGCGCGCGCACCTGGCGCCCGACACCAGCCGCGACAGGAAGGACAAGTGGCGCCGCCATGCTAGGGACGCTACAGGTACTACTTTTTATTTCTTTTTTTTTTTCAGTCTAAGTATTGTGTCCCACTCCTGGGCAACTTTCTCCTCCATCTCTTTCCAAACATCGCGATCACCCGCCGGTACTATTTACCTTCACTTTTTTAGCTGCAGCTCCACGCACGCCGAGTTCCGTGCTTTGTCGGTTTATGTTATCTAATAGGTACTTCTAAACGAGCAGTATTTGCAAATTTATTGGTTTATTTTTTGAGGCTTCGAAAATGGCTCCAATGATTTCAAGGAAGGTTTCTCACGAAAGTTTCTAGGGGCGATAAATCAATCTAAGCTATTTGGTAATCATTGACTCTATACGACCTTGATTTTTTGTCGTAAAACATAAGGTCGGACAGAAGTCAAACTCGCTTGAATAGATTTGTAAAACTTATTTCAATTCAACTTTTGTTTGTTTCAGATACAGCACTAGACTAAGTTTTAGTGCGGACCTTGCTTGATCTCTCTACACTTAGCGAGTCACGACTCGCCTTCAATTATTGCTCAGTTTGTGGGAGTTAACTATTAACTTGGTAACTACAATAACTGGTCGAAATATGACACATTCACAAATTAACTCTTTTTCCCAAGTTTCCTTCAAATCTTTGAGATAAATTACGTAGTAATCTTCGTCAACTCTTTAGAAGAATTAGTTTCAGGTATGTCATTTTATTGGCCTTTTATCGCACGATTCGGTTGTAATTTTAAGGGGTAGATGCAATTCGCAAACTCAGAGTTCTACTTACTATGAAATAGTTCAATTATACTTATCCTTTTATTTTATTAGTTATTTCGAAAATACAATTTAGTGATATTGCCTGCGATTGACGGCAGTTTAAGTGATATGTAAAATTAAAAAATAAAATGCTTATAAATATTAGCGATTTATATTTGTGATGTATTTTTATACTGAGATACAAAATTTTAACGTTTAGGGTAGGTTTTTTTATAATTACTTTTGATATTAGCGTTGGCTTATGACTAAAAATGAAAAAAAACGACCATATTATTTTTAATTGAATGTAACCCAATATTGTCGCAAATTTTGATTGTTGTTTCAATATAATCTAATGGTAGACCATACTTTCTTAATACATTTATTATCTTATGTGAAATACGTTCTATTGGGCATCCACACCTCAGTTTATTTTTGTAGACTTTCCAAACTGGTTTAGTTACTTTATCCTGTAAATTGCAAAAGTAATTCTACAAAAATAACTCTAGGGTTCTTATTCACTATGATCGACATATGTTACGGTTTAAGTTATTTCTTTACTATAACTGAATTTGTTGTTAGAAATATGTGAATAGGTACCGTGTGTGGATATACCTAAAGAACAATTTCGTTATACATAATTGTTGTATAATTCCTACCTAACCGGTGCTTTGCTTATTTTATATATACATATAGCATTTTAGAGCATTTAGTGGTCCTAATGCCTCATTTAGGTTACTTTCAAAATTATCCAAATTATAGTTTGTACATCTTAGAACGAATGTATTTTTAATAAAATCTTTTTTTTTCTTTAAATGGGGCAGAACTATGTAAATATTTATTTTTAATTTGTGGAAAAGAAAATTGGGTGCCATGTGTGGAATGGGAAAGATTTTGTCGGGCGATAGTACATATTTTTATATTATTGTAATAATTTCCTAGATTATTGGAACTTTGTTTCATCTTATGATCATTGTCCTGTTATTTATTTCCATAACTAGATGATATTTCTTTAAGTTTGTATTCAAACAGGAGGATGTTGATATATTATCTCAATTTATAATACATACAGTAAATAAACGATCATTATTGTATTCAAATCAGTTTGTTTTTTTATTTCAGATGTCACAATTTTTTTTATAGATCCAAATAATCCGAAGCAGTAAGATATCACGCTTATATATTAGAATTGCGAAAGCATCTATAACTGTTTTGTTATTACAAGACACTAAACCAACTACGATGAAATTCGTAAAAGAAAGAATGTTACATAAATTTAAGAAGACACCTAACATAGTATACTTTTTATCGTCGCAGAGTTACTGTTAATGTGACCGAAATTATATCGCATGCGCCCTAGATTATTTTTAAAATAACAATAATGTAACTTGTGATAATTCATTTTTGTCGTATGTTTACGAGTTCAGTGGATCACACGTATTAGCTTGGAAAAAAAATAGAATCATGTAGAATACTTAGAATCAATATACCTAGCACAAATATTGACTCTAAATTCGTAGCGAGCATTCGATAGCAAAATCACTGAAACTTTAACACTTGACTGCGGCTAATAATCACATGCGCTAGCCCCAGGCGCGGCTAATAGTCAAACGCCTTGTTTTTTACACGCCTGGCGTGTGCAGCCGCACTCGCGTCGGATAACACAGGGTATTAGTAACATCTCTGAGAAAAATGTATGGACAATGCAGTTTCCATTTACGCCCGACGGGAGCGCTGTCCCATTTTGCATACATTTATCTATCGAATCGAATAAGTAAAATTCGTAGCGAGTATTATACTCGCTACGTATTTTACTTCAAAATGTGTTTTAGGCATTTGATACGTGCTTGAAATAGATTTAGACTAAAATATTAGTCTTATAATAATTTGATTTTTTGAACCAGTTGGATCTAATCTTCTAAAAAAACACAAAAAAACCAGTTGTATAAGTTAACTTGTTTTTATTATACTAATCTATATATTACACACATCTATTCTTCTTTCTGCACCTTCTCTTCAGGGTACTTATCATTTAAGAAGCTCTTCACTTCGCCATACTCGACTATTAAATTCCTCCGAATAGTTTCATGATTCCTATACTTTTCGTATTTCTTCAGGTAAATCTTGTAATGGGGCATGGTTTCGTAGAAACGGGGGAACTTTTTCTTCTTTAATATAACTTTGTCGTTCATAACGTATTGAGTGAAGTCCAGTGTCTCGTCTTTTGGTATTTCGTCTTTCGTCCGGGTGGTGGTCGGGGAAGCTACTATTTTGGGATAGAAAGAATTTTCGTCTCTATATTCTACGAGATGAAGTTTTTTCTCTTCAGCTAGTTGTTGGTGTGTTCTCTGTAAATAGTAAAGGTAATTAAGTTATTAAAGTTTTAGATTTGGCCTTTTCATTATTTAATATGCATATAAGCTTCGAGAGTGTTTGTTTGTTTATTACTTATCTATGCTGACAGCTACCTTATTATACTAGCTATGGTAGCTTTTACTTTGCAAAATGTCAAATGTTGTTTCACGACACGCGACGTTGTCACATTTTATTTGCTGCGCTGCGCCTACGCAACTCTTATGATCCGGTCGTAACAGTGGTCTCGAAATTAGCAAAATCACCATAAAATACGTCTACAGGCGTCTGGTGGTCTAAAAACTACACTAGGTCTACACATCGATATTTCGACTGCACCTACGTGCAGTATCGAAAGTGCAAAATCGCGTTTTTTTTTTCATTGTACCAATTATTCGAATATTTAATATACCTACTTTTAAGAAAACAAATAATTAATAAATAATCATAAAAAAATATATTTTTTAAATCAAATAAAATTAATATTGTTACACATTTTAACTTATTATTTTGCTCAAATTTTGACTTTAGATTGCTCTTTTATATAAAATGCAATTTGCACTGTCAATAGTGCTTGTAGGGGCAGTCGATTTATCGAAAATAAATCCAAATTCTAAGCTACCTGTTGCAAGAGTCCAATAAAGAATGCCTTCACAATATGCTGCAGGTTGTTGGACCCTTCAATTTTAGCCCGCAGGTCCTTAATGCCAATGGCCTGGCAGATCTCCTTGATTGCGCGGTGGCAGTTCAACCCATGACCCTCGTTCTTCTTCTGTACAAATATCTTGGTCTTGCCAAATGCCGTGTAGAAGTCGTGGAAGACTGGGAAAAAAGGTTGGGTTGTGAATGGAAGAAGCAACATAAAGATCAGAAATGGTTTCATTTACTAAGACGCTTTCAACTCTTTCTCTTACTCATATAGAGCAAAGATGGCAAACCAATAGTAAGCCATTGCCGGCACGCGACAAAATGTTTTGGGCGCACCAACACTCAATTATCATTAAGGTGCAACGTTTCACTTATGGCGCGAAATTTAAATTTCAAACGGATTTTTCGTTTTTAGAGTTAGACCGGGTAACTAAATTAAGTAATGATGAAATTTGTGACAATCTTTAAGTATTTTTTACGATATTTTGTAAAGGTATATGTACAGATGATGATGACATCTTTCAAATATGTCAATATCATCTCCGATCGCCAGTTTAACGCTTAATTGCCTTTTTTGTGTTATCTTATGCATTACTGTTTATTAGCTCTACAAAATACCGTGAGGAATGCTTAAAAATTGGCGCAAACTTTATGATTCCTTAATTTAGTTACCCGGCCTGGCTCTAAAAACGAAAAAAACAGTTTGGAATTCAAATTTCGCGCCATGAGCCGTTTCACCTTAAGCAAAATCATTTAACGTCACATCTGTGGAGTCATTTAATCATATCTTTTAAAAACTTGGCACGATAATCCATAAAGGTTTGCCACCTCTAGTATAGAGCCTGTGCGTAATATTAGCTAGTAATATAAAAAAATATCTTAGTGCGCTTTTACCCATAAGGTAATTTAATAATAAAAACATGCAAAATATTGGTGAAGCTTCGAATGACTTTAATTGTAATTTGATTTTACATTTATTGAACTGAAATGATTAGAAGAAAGAGTTGGGCATATCTGCATGTGTGATGTGGTTATTCCAAGATGTCTATAAAGATATAATAAACATACTTGTGTGGCCATTGTAAATCTCGAAATTCATCAACTTCTGTCCAGCCCTGTTCTTTGCCTTCCTCAACGCTGCCGGCGCCTCTTTCGCCTTTCCGAAACCGAAGCCGGCGAGACCTTGTCCATTTCCTGTTACTACCTACAATAATAAAACGACTTTAAGCTAAAACTCCAACTAAAATTTTATAAATTTTGAATGGCAAAGTTTTGCAGAAAGAGCCATACAAAAGCTAGAAGCCGGAGAAGATTTGACAAAAAAGTAGTATGCAGGGTTATAAGGAAAGGGTATACTAACCCGAAAAGGACCCATAGTACTCATAATTATGAACAACTTTTATTATGGGACCAACCCCGAATTCGCGATTAAACATTTTGTTGAGTGACATTGACTTTTATCTATGGAACAGCTGATAATTTTTTTGCTAATTCCGGGTTGGTCCCGTAGTAAAAGTTATTCATAATTGATGATGATGATGATGCATTCCATGCCGATTTCGGCAACGGCGACCACATTTTCTGTTGGTGGTAGATTACTGATGCGTCCTCACATGGCTGATATACCCAATTTTAGCTGTAAATGTCCTAGAACAGTTGCTACATGTGAGGACTCCATTTACATAATTATAAGGGATGTTGGAAGGCGGTTTGTTTTTAAGGTGTTCTCTTTTTGAGTCAAGATCACGCCTTCGATGACTCTCAAATGCATACACATTTGTATGCACTTGTTGTCTCCACTCTAAGCGACTGGCTCATAATTATGAGTACTATGAGCCTTATTCGGTCTAGCATACTCTTTCCATATAACCTTTATACACGCATTTTCAATGGTTTTATTCTTACCATAGCCTGATAATTTCTAGTCCTCCCAAGGCTTCCTTTCATGATAAGTAGAGACCTGAGCTGCAGAACTTTGGTGTCAAAGCCAGTGAATTCATCTGCAAAAGAAAACACCCACTAGAAAAGTTTTAGCAAAAAAAAAATAGGAGTAACATTAAATGATTACACTGCAAAATAATGGTGGTAAGAACAATGCACCTTGCATAGGAAAAGTAGCATCAGAATTAATAAGGCTGTGTTAGAAGCGGTGAAAGAAATTTAAACATGAACCCTATATTCAGATAAATACAGTAAAATTTCATTTTTCATGAGACAAATTACAGCACTGGTACAGTATAATAGACAATGCTATTTATTCTGTTGTATGTTGATATAGGGTTCAATATTTAGTGCTCTTTACAGCTACATCATAAGTTCTCAAGTAGACAAGCAAAACCTACCTTCACCAATCGCGTCAGGAGGCCCAATACTGCGTCCAGGCATGCGGGTTCCCGACCAACCTCTCTCAATAGGGCTCAGCTTTAAGCGACGAAACTTTGTCATGGAATCTCGTATCTTTATCAATTTTTCCATTCTGAAAACATATAGGGCCTTACTTGTAAATGGTCCTTCAAGTTGTGTGACATCCTATTAATTTTATGAACGCGAAAGTTTGTAAGAATGTATGTTTGTTAACTCTTTCACGCAAAAACAGCTGAACCAATTTACATTAAATTTGGAATGAACGTTGTTCATGGTCTGAATTAACACATAGGCTACTTTTTATTCCGGAAAACGCGGGTGAAACCGCGAGGCGCAGCTAGTTAATTGTAAATTAGGGGTGACTAAGTACCTCTCAGGATCATCAGGAAGCCGTTGCTGCTTTAACAGTTCCCGTCCTCTAATAACCGGCGCAGACAGACCAGGCCAGAGCATGTTAACTTGCCCAACTCCGATCATCTGACCCCTATTCAAGTCTCGAATTCGAATACGCCCGGTGCCTTTACCACGGCCTTTCTTAGCACCAGCATTACTAACTGATGTTACTGATTTCCATAGTTTTTCTGCAGGTACTGAAAAACAATAACAATAGGAATTGATTTCCAATAAGCATTGACAAATAACAACTTATTTAAATCAATTTATTGTAATAACATACATTTGTTGAAGAAATTCACATAAGCAATCGAAGAAGTACTGAAATTTGTGTTGAGGTTAGAAACAACATTGTTTTGTTTTAACACTAAACTCAATGGTTTTTTTATGGCTTTGCCTAGTAAAAATAATTTTGAAGACATAGTATTAAGACAGAGATAAACTCTGTCTACTAGTAATTTTATTTTATATTTATTTTACACATCCATTCAACACTGAACTTGAACAATCAACACTTTGACATTAGACTTTTTTCCTTCGGTTTTCACCGGTTTTGTTTCATTTGTTCGTGTTATGCCTGGTTTACACGACTTTAGTAGCTCCTTTTAAGATTTTTACACTTAAAAACCGGTTATATGTTCCGAAGCAAACAAGAAAATTATGAACACAACAGATTAAATCACAAACACAACAAATAAAAAAAAATTAAGTGACAGTTCATTTACGTGGCCTTCTACTCGTACGACACTTTTGTTTGTCTAAAATTTTCTAATTAATTTCCCAATAGACAAATACATTTCAGCTCATGAAAAGCAGTAATTCTGGTACCTTCTGGCTAAATCAAGCTAAAGCCTCACAATGGGTCTCTGTAAATGTCCTAAACGACGAGTTACAAATCAGTTTTGTTTCGAGCACAGAGTCAATGTTTGCGAATATTGTATGGTGATGAACCACCCAAAGGTAAACCACTGGCTAGTAATGTACTCGAATGCTTTCTAAACTAGAGAAAGTACTTAGTGATATTCAATTCATTATTTTCAGTGTATCATACAATCGTATCTTCAATGGCTACAAGACAGTGACTACAATCCGATCTGCGAAATTTGTACGAAGAGCTTAAGCGAAGGAGAATGCATCAGGTTTACTTGTTATCGTAAGTATTTGTACACATACCAACTACCTGCCTAATGCAACGCCAAATTGAGAGTTATATCGAGCAGAATCAACTTGTAAAGTTGTTAGCGCCTGAGAGACTGTAATTTGATATTTCAGATGTATTTCATTGGTCCTGTGCGGAGTCCAAATATCGCGCCTTGCCACGCACGACTGCCCCGGCGGGCTACCAGTGTCCCTCGTGTGCCACTCCTGTGTTTCCACCTCAGAACCTTGTGTCACCAGTAGCCGATGAGCTGAGAGAAAAGCTGGCAGGAGTCAACTGGGCTAGAGCTGGCTTAGGACTTCCTTTGGTAAGCAAGAATAGATGAAAATGAAGCCAAGAATATATTTTGTGTCAGAAATTTGATAAACAGCTAAAAGTATGATAAACAACAGTTTTTAAGCTTGAATTTTCATCCCAATAATTACAATAATTATTTCTCAAAAAGTACTTATTTATTTCAATATTTATACCCTGAAATTTATTTACCAGCTTTCAGAAGACCAGGACATGAAAGCCGCAGCTGGCAGACGCAGCCAGTCACCTCTAGACCATTCCCAATACTTCAATACAGTAGACAGCCAAAGAGGGACCCCAGTAGGAGCAAGTGACGATGAATCCACAAACCGCTCTACTAATGGCACTCCACATTCCATAGTCCAAATCACTGACGAACCTGTCAAAATGTATGATCACACTTCCGTCAAAAGAAGTGATAGCTTCCAAGGTAAAGTAATCAGGGCAAATGGGAGATTAAACATCTTATATCTCAGGATGATGATGGTGCACAATGCTGTGGTACGCAGGGTCTTGAACTGTAAGAGGTCAACATTCTGTGTTATGCAGACCTGTTATGGGCAAATGTGACGTGAAACATCAGGCGAGCCAATTGCTCGTCTTATCTCTCAATAGCATAAAATAAAAATAAAGACTTATAAGTTGTCTGATCACTAATGAACTTATTTCATATAGTATCTTACAATAATTAGATAATCTTGTTTGCCTCAAGCTTAGGCAAATTTAATCCTTGTTTATTATTTTCAGGTGGGCAAGCACCTAGAAAAAGTGTAAAAGGTTCTGAGAATACCCATGCAGCTTCAGTGTTTGACCATGATGAGAATAAGTACAAACAGAAGTCTACTTTTGCTTGGATCAGCCGGTGGTGGAAGTAAGTTATTGAAACTGTTTTAGCAAGACATTTGCCTAAAATGGCCTCACTAATTAGTGAGTATTTTTTACAATAAATAACAATAATGGGTGGACTTGTCTGCCGCATGACGGATCTTTGGGCCAAAACTACCACCCAGTGGATGCCAGATCGCAGACGCGCATGCGGCAGGCCAAGGAAGCGATGGCAGGACAACCTCGACAAATATTGGGAGGACTGGCCAATTATAGCACAGGATAGAGACATGGAAGGAGGGTAGGGAGGGCTTTGCCCAACATTGGGATACTACAGGCTCATAATAATAACGGGTTACCTATATCATAATATATATACCTATATAATATATGTCCTTCAAACTAAAAATTGTGTTTGCGTATATTTTATTTTATCTGACTATAAAACTTCTCGAAGATTACATTAATGGTAAGTGAAGTTTTTGTTGAACAAACATGCAAATATGAATACATAATGCATTATTAATGTTCCTGTCAAAAAATTCTGAGTAGGTGTCAAATTCAGATACCAGTGAGTTAGTTGCTCTTGTCAGGGGATCAAAATAAATTTCTGTAGTGTTTTTATGTTAGTTTTTTATTTCTATTTACTTAACACTTTAACTGCTGCTAATAATCACATGCGTAGTTTTACGTGCCTGGCGTGTGTAGCCGCATTCGCGTTGCACAAATAAAACACAAGGCATGTGTTTTCAGCAGTTAAAGTGTTAACTAGATAATTTAAATAGCTTAGTATAATGTCCTACTCAATTTCTCAGGTGCTAAACAGCTAAACACTTAGTTGGTAAACCTTAAAAACATAGTTTTATTTCTGTTCCCAGGAATTCACTCCCAACTTCCCGAGTACGAAGAGCCGGAGGCATATACAGGCGGTACTGGGTAATGTTTTTTGTTCTCGTCGGAGTCCTTCTCGTATTGCTGCTGTTGAGCCATAGAAACGTTGACAATGACAGCCCCTTCGGAGTCATAATGGATGAAGACGGCAGGATACTCCAGAAAAACTAATCAACAATCTACCATCTATTTATTATAATAATAAGCAATCTTCAGTGTGATGTGTATTATAATTTAGGCTATAACTGTAAAATATTCCATTAAATGCTTAATTGTTCAGAAAGATTATAATGAAATAAATAATGAATAACAATTTGTGACTTTATTGCGTTAAACACTACTTCACTCGTGATTATTACATTGCAAGCTAGCACCATACATAAAAAGCTATTGCTATAAAAGAGAGCAAGTGATTACATAATCTTAGTGCATGTGTCTACTTCTTTGTTCAGAAACAATACAGAGAATACGTCATTGTAGAACTGTGGATAGTATTCGCAGGCGCGGCGACAGTCGGGCATCCAGTTCATCTCAAGCAACAGAGGCTGAATAACAGTTTCATTGCCATCCTTTCGCCTAGTGAGCATTATGTCTGCTGCATATAGGGCCCTCGATTGTGGACTCTTAGCTATACCACATGGAGGCTCCCTGCTAGTTGCAGCAGTAAACAGTTCAGACAGCATCTTGTAAATACTCTGCTCGACTTTATCCCAGTCATCATTTTCTTGTTGCTTCGCCCATTCTTCCTTGAAATCGGCACAAACTAATCTATAAAGTGGAGCATCCTCTGTGTAATTCATCACTGTGAAATGTTTCTCATAATCTTCTAAATTGTCCAATGAAAATGGCTTATTCGCAAATCGCAAAAAGAAGTTGTTGTAAACATACACTTCAGTTGGCTTCACAGATTTCAGCAATATTATATAACGGATGTCAAACTTGACAAGACCAATGTCTGGCCTTTCAAAGAGTAAAGGGTTTTCAATATATTTTTGTGCAATCTTTGGACCACTCAGAGGCAACCGGCAGAGAAAATCTAAGTTGTCAGTGATGTATGTGTCCAAACCCCGAGCAAGATTGTATGGCTTGCAGATCCAGTGGTTGTCTAGCCCTTGCTTCTTTCTCTGCATGTAATATGCAACTAATTTATACAGTTCAGTTTTCAAGTTGTATGTGATTGGCAACCAATGAGGTGACATCTCAAGCTTGTTTGCAGTTTTTGCCCCAGCACACCTTCGAGCCACAATTGCCAGAAGATCCTTGACAGTAATTACATACTCAAATGGGAATTGATTCACAAACTTCATTGTTTTATTAATGCTAAATGATTCGTAATCCTCAAAATGATTTGTGTACCACAAAATATCAGCATCATTTTCATTGTGAACAATTTGAAATTCAGGAGCAGTCAAATGTTCATTGATGAATCTGTACTCTGAGTACACTTTTAGCTTAGGCTTTTCAATGTGACGTCTTATGTCATTGTGTATTGTTCGTAAATGTGGTAATGACTCCACGATGTGGCCCTCCAAGAAATAGTTAATATTGGGTTCTACTTGGGAGAAATCTACATCAAAATGTTCGTAGCACTTCCAAGGTATCAGGAGCGCTTCCCTCTGTAGATTATCAGAGTACTCTCCTTCAATAAAGTTCCTAGTAATTATCTCCCCTTCTTCTACATTTTCAATCGGGAAAAGTAGAGTATATGTCATTTGATCAGGCACATGAATGAAAGGCACAGCTCTGAAGTTTGGGTTGTCAGAGTGAGTGATCGCCGAGCCCAGCTCATCTACAACGTACCAGACCGGTACTCTCTCTTCAACAGAAAACTCACTTCCACCTATGGCATAAGTGTGTGCATACTTCCACACTATTTTTGAAACTTTATCGATACTTTCCTCCGTAGTCGCTGCTTCAATTTGCATCAGATTACACATTCTTGCTAGTAGCCCCGGCACGTTTCTGAGACTGCTTTTAACGCTGTTGGCTTTGAAAGTCCAAGCGTGGTCGATCAAGAAAACATTAGTAGCTTCCATACGATCGATATCACAAATGGCGACCACGCTCCAAAGTGGGTCGAAAGGCTGTACCTCAGCACCTTCATAGTCAATTTTTACGATCTGAAATGACGTTCCTGAATCAAATATTTGATCACGGACTTTCTTACATATTGATGGCCAAAAATGTTCCGGAACGCCTGATAAGATTAGCTGCGGCTTATGCAAAACCACAAAATTGTTGTAGCTGCATATCCCGTCCATTTCAAGAGTGTGGCTCTCGAATAACTAAAAGCTATTGTAAAAGGTTATCTTCTTGGAATGGGATCAGAATTTGGATGAGATTTGTATCATAGGGGATTAACAAACGGCAGACAAGACAACCCAACCCAAGCAGCTGATAAATGCCAAAATTGTCAGGAAAGTCAACTGTCACTGCCACTTTGATTTTTACAGATAATAAAAAGCAACCTTAATGATTCGTTCTGAAGAATGAGCAAATACCTATTGTTGAGGTGGATATAATTATTCGAGTACAAATGTAATTCGAATAAGAATCGAAAGCTGAAGATCTTGCGAATTCTTACGCGACAGCCCCAGAAATATAGCTATAACTAAATTACCCCTATTTTACCATTTATGGTATTTTTACCTAGAATCTGACCCATGGGGTTCACGTACAATTCGTACCAAATCTTTAAAAATGTTCGACCCACTTTCTTGTGATCATCGTTAAAATATTCACGGGTGAAAATTTAATCATTCTTGGTAGTCACTGCAAAAACCTTGAGGTTTGAAATTTTGTAACGTTCTACTGCCAGTAGTTATATAGCCGTATGAAATATTAAAGGCAGAGAAAAATAGTATTTCTTGGCGCAATATTGCTTGGGGTTAAAGTAAGCGCAAATATTATTTTCAAGTTGAAATATTTATTCCAGTACGTATTCGATAAAAATCAAAGGAAGATTGGCGTGTCTTAAAATAGGTAGTAATTAAGTTATTTGATAATAATAAATCACATTTATCTTTTTAGTAAAACAATAAACTATAATACAAAGCAAAACTTAAATAGCAACACAAAAAGAATGGCATTTTTGTGTGGTTATGTGGTACTTATTTGTAAACTTTTAGTTTATATTTATGCAAAGACAATCATAATATTGTTTAATATCTTTTTAAAAACAAAACTAGAGATGCTCGCTTCACAAATACTACTTTTTAACACATACCAATTTGTCATCGTATTGGTCAGTTGTAGTAAAATAAAATATAGTTACCAACTATGAAAAATGCCTGCTTTCATCATGTTAAAAAAAAACCAATTGTCATGCGATAGAAAGCAGTGGTTATGAAGCTCAAGGGAACGAGATGACACCACCGTGACCGCACTGAGATCGATTATATTTTAATTGTCGCTAAAACTATAATAGTAATATTTATGGTATCTACATTACATGACCACGACTAACCGCATCAACTCCAAAGATTAGCTTATCGGTACACGCTTCTAATAAACACGTCGCCTTGTTGCGTTTTTTTGTTACATTCAATAAACACCTACAACTAAAAATGCGTTCACAATATGGCGTGATTAAGAAAATGGTGTCATCTAATCACAATAATTTAAAGTGTACAAACACTAATCCTTAACAGTAATAGTAATAGACGCAGTCGTTGGATAGTCCAATAAAACAGTTAACTATAATACAAATATCAGTTCAGTTAGAGTCGGAGTCCATGTGATTCCTATAATTACGACGGGCCTTTTTCACACGTTGGCGAAACTTTATGGCTTGACATTCCGGGTCGTCCGAATTGTCGTCGGCCGGCTGGTTGTTCCTAGTGCTGCTGCCGCCGACGGTGCCCACTCCGCTATCGGGTGTCCCCATAGTTCCCGGGGCGGGCCAAGTGGAGCCCTCGGTACTGCAACTACTTTCCAACTCGCTCTCGTTCGTTTCGTTCATTAATCGCGCCACGGTTCTGTTGTACCCGACGTGCGGGACGCGATCAGTGGAGGTGCTAGCTCGCTCCGACGGTTCCTTCGGTGGCGGAGATTCACTGGAATCGGATCTTTGGAGACTTGGCCGACCGTTTCTTTTGACTCGACGTTGCCGTCTCTCCGGGGGTGGGGAGGGGTTGCTCTCCGACTCCGGCGGTTCGACGCGCAGCGAGTCCCCGAGGGAGTCTCGAGACCCGTTGATGGGAGTGGGCACGATGCTGACGAGGTTGTTGGGAATGTTTCCGTTGGGGAGCGGCGAGCGAGGCCGGCTGCCGACGGAGTGGTCGTCGTCCGAGTCCACTTCTGCTATTCGGAACAGAGTCGCCGGGTTTTGGCCGCGGTACCCTGAGGACAATGTAATTGTGTTCTTAAATTATGTTCGTCTAGTTTCTCGAGAATAATAGCAGATAGTTAATTTGCCCAGCAGTGGGACATTACAGGTTAGCTAAAAAAAAAGTTAATTTATATTTCCATTTGTACATAGAATAGTTGTAAGCCGACGAAGGTGGTAACTTTTACTCATAATACTAAAATACGTTTTAGGACAGTCAACTAAAATAATTATTTTGTCTTGGATGGAAGAAAAGTAGATAAATCTGTTCTCTAATATTTCGCATTAAAAAAAGTGCGAAAAATTATCTTTATGATTATTTATAATTACCTAAATTATCTTTATGTTTAATAGAAGATGGTACAAATATAACTTCAGTGAGACTTACCAGTGCTAGTGCTTGGTTGTGCTACGAATGCATCTTCTTGTCCAGTTGCAAAGTCGTATTCGTCGCCATATTCCTCTGGTGTGGGATTCCCTGGAAAACAAAATCAGCGAAAATATAGCTACATAAATCATATGGTGAAACTTAAAATAAACACAAATCTATTGTTTCACAGATTTCATTATTACAGGTTATTTTTAATTTTTTATTTTCTTTTTAAATTTTTGTTTGGTTTCCGTATTTAAATTTAAATGTCTGCTCCGGGTCTGGGTGTTAGTTGTCTTTGTCTGTGTTCCATGGCATCCCCGACACAGGATTGGCATGACGACAGTATCAAAAAATCTCCGATTCAATGCTTTCAGGGGACTAGCCAGATTAAAAAAATTTAAAACACATGTTTAGTTTTATTTTTAAAAACAGATTATTAAGATTTTCAATAAATGAAAACATTAAAATACAGCAATCAGCCATCTTGTCAGAGACAACAATCATAGCGTATGACGTCACGCTTCAGTGAACTCAGGTCATCCGCCGCTCATCACGCATAGACACAATGACATGTTTACTATCCGTGACGTCAAATCGACGCCATGACACAAGCAAGCTGTTTTCGGGCACTGTTGAAAAAATATGTGAAAAATGGCTTCAAACTTCGTTAAACTTAAGTTTATTACTGAAATAAAGGCTTTTTTGTAAATAGTAAATGTGTACTCACATTATGGAAGAGGATTTTAAAATCTTTCGTCACGCCTATTATCCTAATGGGGAGCTATGAGTGTGAAACGTTTGTTTATTTATTATTTTTATTTACATACCTATAATATCTGTATTTATTGTATAAATTCTTAGTTGCACATTTTGTTAAATAGTACTATAGATGATAACTTTTGTTGGTATCATATTTTATTCAACTATTCTGTAGGAAGGCTGTTTGTTATCCAAATAAAATAATACTCATACCCATGTGTCTGTGAACTGCTTTTCTATAGCTTGTAACTTTGTTTTTCCTCTTATTCACTGTCCGTGTCGGGTTGATGCGCCTGCGCAGGGGTCTGATCATCTGAAATTCAATCGTCACATGAAAATTTTACTGCAATTAAGATGGCGGCACACGATTAGTTCCAATTTCGGCCGCGGGCAGAGTTCCTGAACATGTAGTGAGCTGGTTCGTCCGAGTCGGTCCGTTCGCTGGACGGCGCCGAGACACGCGAGTGATTGAGCCCGAGTGACGTCACGCATGGGGCGGGCCGCGCGTGCACTTGAACTGCTTAACGGATTTTGATGCAAATTTCATCCAAATCCGTTCAGCAGTCTGTGGTAACTAATACCTTGGGTTAACGTATATGCTACTTTTTATCTTCTGATTTCTGATATGTCGAAATATTTAATGGTTTCAGTAAAATAGCAAGTGATGCTAGTAGTTACAGCTGGTAAAAATAAACGAGTCGTGTCAGTGTCACTCACTCTGCCCGAGTTCCTGAACATGTAGTGAGCTGGTTCGTCCGAGTCGGTCCGTTCGCTGGACGGCGCCGACACGCGCGAGTGACCTCGCCCGAGTGACGTCACGCGCGGCGCACGCGCGGGCCGGCGTGGGCCGCGCGTGCGCCGCGCCGGGGTGCGCTTGCCTTTAGTGCTCGCCCCGGACACGCACTTGCTTGTTGAGGGCTTGCTGAGAGACGGGCGAGATTGTTTGCTCCGTCTAAAAATTAATGGTAATTAAATTAGAGACCTATATAGGGTTATTCATAAGGGGTATGCTAAGCCGAAAAGGGCTCATAGTACTCATCATTATGAACAACTTTTACTATGGGACCAACCCGAAATTCGAGAAAAAAAATCAGCTTTTCCATAGAAAAATGTCAATGACACTCGACAAAATGTATGGAACAGCTGATTATTTTTTTTCGCGAATTGGTCCCATAGTAAAAATTGTTCATAATGATGAGTACTATGAGCCCTTTTCAGCTTAGCATACTCTTTATGAATAACCCTGTATACCTAGCAGTAATAGGTAAGTTTATAATTTTGGAAACGTAATTGAATGATTACACTGGTCAACAATTGTTTTGGCGTGGATCGCGCGTGCACGACGCAAGTGTGCGCTCGTCTTTAGTGCTCGAGCCGGACACGCACTTGCTGTTGAGGGTTTGCTGAGAGATGGGTGGGATTGTTTGCTTCGTCTACAATTTGGAAACGTAATTCAATTATTTTTGGTCCAAGATAGAAGAAAGTGAAAGAAATTGGGGGACAGCAGTGGAACAGCTCAATCGGACATCGGAAGTGGTTCCTTATTCAGTTGCAAGATTTGACCTAAAAAACCAAAAGAAACAGGGCAAGGTGTACTCGTATGTACTCGTAACAGCTTATAAGCACGAACCTGATCGAGTCTCGTTTCTGCGCGCGTGCGTTCTTGGTGTACCGCGACGCGACCAGCCGCGCCAGTCGGTTCGGACATCTTTGGCTGCGAGCTAAGTTGGGAGTGGCTAAAACATTTACACAGATATATTGTTCATATTAGCGCAATGACGCCGTACGATGTCATTTAGGTATAATGTCAGCTTTAAATACACCCTTGCTCTCTGTAAGACAAAAAGCTACCCCAAATCACAAATCGAAAAGCACACTAAAATTTTTAAACAAGGAAAAAAAATTGAAAAACGATAACTAAATGTAAGCTCTGTATAGTATACTCACGTCGTTTAGGCGGCAGCGAGCACTTCCCAGGCGGGTCCTCGGGTGGGTCGCTGGAGTCCGAGCCCGAGCCCGAGTCGTCCCGCCGCGTCGTCGAGCTCGTATCGTCCAGCGAGTCCGGCTCCCTCGCGAGGCACTGGCGCTCGCACCGAACCAGCTCGTCCAATATCTCTGTATACTCACTTCGTTTAGGCGGCAGCGACCACTTCATATGCTGGTCGACACGAGGTACGAGCTCGTCGCCGCTCGAGTCGGACTCGGAGTCCCCCCCGCCCCCCCGCGTCGCCGCCGAGCTGGAGCCGTCCAGCGAGTCAGTCTCCTCGGCGAGGCACTCGAGTTCGCGCTGTACGAGGGAGTCGAAGAACGCCATCATGCGCGGGTCTTCGCTCGTCGACTGCTCTGCGTAGTTGTGCGATATGTACTGGAATGGAACGGAGGTGTTGTTAGCGGGACATTGCTGCAGCAAGCGTATTGCTGAAGGCACGTGTTGGTTTGTATTGTGGCCAGGTTATTGCGCGAAAATTTGTGCCCGTTGTCCTCGTGCGTGTATATATACAGGGCTATAAGGAAAGGGCTGAAAATAAACAAGTTTTACTATGGAACCAACCCTGAAAACGAAAAAAAAAAATCAGCTGCTCTATAAATATTGTCCAATGTCTGACATTTTTGAATAGAACAGCTGATTTTTTTCGCAATTTCAGTGTTGGCCCAAAGTAAAAGTTGTTCGTAATGATGAGTACTTTCCTGCTTGGCATACCGTTTGCTTATAACGCTGTACAGGCCGTATTAGTTAGTTTTTTTTCAATAATAGGCTTGCATTTGACCGCCATCTCGCCTGATGGTAAGCAGCGATACGGTCTACGATGGAGCATGCTTGCCTAGAAGAAACCGATTCAGTCGCGACTTGAAGACGCCTCGACAGATAGTGAGCTGACCTGCCCGCTGTGGTGCACGAGCGACACGTAGTCCTCGTGCGAGTATATCTCGCGCGGGTTGTCGGAGCCCCGGGCCGACTGCAGCAGCGCGCCGCGCATGCGGGGGTACTCCATGCCGGACCACACCTAAAATCACAATTCAAAATGAAATAAAAAAAACAAATTTTTTTTTTTGGTTCAGTGGTTTGATGTGCAAAGTGAACTTCAAACCACTGAACCGGGTTTTTTTTTCAATAATACCTTAGAATTTTTTAGAAGAAGCACCTGAAGGTGTTTCGGCCCGCTATACTTGAAGCTCAAAGAGTCAAACACTCATGTTGACAGGGGTATTTCAAGGATAAAGCTTTAACTGTATTATATTTTGTTCCAGAAACTGACGCGATTTGAAGGCGGAAATGTACAAGAAATAGATGTTCAGGAAGTGTTTTAACAATTTTTTTGCTACTTTACTTAAAAATATGTTTGCACTAGAATGAGGTTAAGAAACCACGGGAAAAAGTAACAAAAAAAATATCTTTACTATTTCCCCGTTAGGATCCTTTTCACTCGACCACTTCCATATAATAAAATGAGAAAAAAAAAAACAACCATAATAAAATATAAACATTACATGAAAAGAAGTCGCTAGTTAACAAAAACAAATAATATAATATTCAATTGGACTATACCTTAATGATTTTCTCGACGCCAGAGGAAGCTATGAGGCAGTAGTGCGGGTTGTACCGTACTTGGTTCACAATCGACCTGTGTCCGTACAGCACTAAGTGCGGATTATCCACCACCTTGTGTTCATGTTCTGAAATATGAAAAAAATATAGAAATATGGTATTATTATTTGTTTATTTGATAGGCGAGCAGCATAAGCTGATGTGCTTATCTTGTAGTGTCAAAATTTGTTCATTAAGAGTCAGCACAATTTTCTCTTTTTTAATCCACAAGTCTAATTTATTTTATTACTAGCTAGTTTCACCCGCTGTTTTTATTACTTTAAACCTTCCCTGTATTAGCAAACAAAACCAAAAATAAATATTCAAATCGGTCCAGCCGTTCTCGAGTTTTAGCGAGACAAACGAACAGCGATTCATTTTAATATACAAGAAGAAGAAGATTCAACATAAAAACGGCAGCAAAGATTTTAGTGCAGAGTTGAGTTCAGGGTTAAAAACAGTCAGTCAGCTTTACGAAAAAAATAAACAAAAAAACTAGTGCAAGTAGTAGTCTTGTATTTAGGATAAATGTTAGGCCCTTCGCACACAACTACGCCAATCGTCGATACCCAACAATTTTGGTACGGTTTTGGAACAATTGTTGACTATCTCTCTCTTGCAGACAGTGAGTAGTGGCCTTACAAAGGCGTTACTTACTCTTTGTCCCTGTATCCGGCAGTTCTGGAACCTTCCACATGTAGAGGTTAAAGTCGTCAGAGCCCGACAGCACGTACTCATCGTTGTCTCCGGCGAACGAGCAGCTTTTCATCGTACACGAGTTGTAGTAATCCTGAAATTAACAAAAATCTTGAACCATCCTATTCTACTTCCTTTTTTTATGCGAGTGACGAGACGAGCAACTCGCTCGTCTGATGTTAAACGTCACGTTTGCCCATAACAGGTCTGCCCCACCCCGACTTTTCATCTCTTAAAATTCAATACCCTGCGCGGCACAGCACTGCGCTCGTCACCTTGAGATATGATGTTTAATCTCCTACTTACTCTGAAATTTCACTGGAAACATTGCCCTTCCAACCGGAACACAGTAATGTTTGCGCAATATTGATTGGTGGTGGAATAACTGGCAAAGGCAAAGGTACTTCTCCAGGCGGGCTCCGCAGTACTCTCTGGGTTCCTACCCCTACCATAACATACTTACTACTAATATTTAAAATTTTAGGATGTTTATTTGTTTGGATGTTTTGCAAAAAAACATTTTTGTAATTCCATTTTAATTGATATTGTTGAGGGGTTCCCAACGAGTCCCAAAATTCCCAACAAATTTTTAAAAAATATTTCCAACCTGTTACACTGTCTCAATTGAAAAAAAAATACTTTCGCTTAATTTACCTGGTGATAGAACTCTGCGACCGGGTCGGGCGAGTGCACCTTGTAGAGCGCGGGCGCGAGGCGGCGCCGCAGCGCCAGGATGTGGCGGCCGCTCGAGTCGAAGCGCACGCTCATGCTGTTCTGCGAGGGGCCGTTGTGCCCGTTGTACCGCATCAGGGTGCTGCGGGGGACGGGACACTAATTAGTCTATATAGGGTTATTATAAAGGGTATGCTAAGCCGAAAAGGGCTCATAGTACTCATCATTATGAACAACTTTTACTATGGGACCAACCCAGAATTCGCGAAAAAAAATCGGCTGTTCCATACATTTTGTCATGTGTCATTGACATTTTTGTATGGAACAGCTGTTTTTTTTTTTTTAGTAGTTCAGGCGTGACTCAGGGGAAGCAATTGCACCCCTTGCCTTTTATATCCGCAGGGCATATTAGGCCTGGGCAGATTGAAATCAACATTCCTAGTCTTGACATGACTGACGCTGAGAGATAACTAGATGCTGAGACCCTGTAAAACAAAGCAGCCGCCGTGGGTTACAACCAAGTGCCGCGTTCTTCGACAATAGCAGTAGAGAGAACAAGGTAGTTTTCCATAATTACGTTTTACAAGCGCGCAGATCCATGAGTGCCACCCCGTCCCTCGCGTTAGCCGACACGATCACGCCGCACTGTTGCGGGTGGAACATCACGCCGTGATATGATTTGCGGCTGCGAGATATCACCATTGTTTCTATGGACAATGTTCAAAATAAAGTAAAACACATCCATACCCCAAGCGTACAATACGCTTTTTACATCAAATTATAACTGTATGGCGCACTACATACAAGTTTATATGGCTATGGCAGAATCCTACTAATATTTTAGTCAAAGTTTGGATGCTTTTGTTGATCAAATAATGCAAAAACGACGTAATTGGTAAAAATTTAATATGAATAGTTGTTGCCCTTTTTTATGAAGGGGGGGGGGACCTTAGAAAGATACCCGGTTGCTTTGGGGAGCAACCGGATTATGTGACGTTACACCCACTGAAACCCCCTCGGTGGCCAGCCTCTGTGCTTGACAGGGGGCACCAGGGTCTCTGACGAACTCACACTGGTGCCCCCTTATCACGTTACCTGAGGCACCATTCGCACTTCGCAGGACGTTGGTCCTTTTCCCGCCTACAACGATACGGGTCACACCGCGCCGTTGTCTTCCCTGGGCTCGTTCGAGAAGGTAGCCAGATCCCCAAATCTGACCACCCACGAGCCCAAAGGCCTCTTTTAGTCGGCTCTTACGACAGGCAGGGGATACCGAAGCCGTATAGCTAGTTGATACCCTGGATTAACATAGGTTACTTTTTATCCACGTAAACCTGCAGGGCGCAACTAGTTAATAAGTTCCGCATGATGTTTTTTTATTTATTTGAAAGCAGGATAACATTGTCATACCATGCACTGAGCGCCGTGTATCAAACAGAAGCAGCCTGCCATCATTGCCAGCGGTGGCCAACACTCGGTCATTAAACGGATCCACGCTGAGACTGCACACCGCCCTCTGATGCTGCAGTATTTCCAGAGCACTGCAGCTTTCTGTGTCATGGACTATTACCTGTGGTAGGAATTGTTACTATAATCTTTGATTACTGACTGCTAAATTCTAATTCTAAATGGGGGTGATACGACCTGCACCGATGTCCCGCTTGGGGTGTGTTGTGCATTGCCCCCCGACTGCCAGCTTACCTAAACCAACCGAGCTCCCTAAAATAACAGAGGACTGCCTGGGGTCACTGGCATACCTCATCCACTACTACCATTACTCACTGCTGTTACAGTAATGAATTTTGCTGACGAATAAATACCGACACTGTATGATGTAGGCACATCAGCTTATGCTGCTCGCCTGTCATCAAATCTATATATACAGTGTGTTTGGGTACGAACTAGCGATATTCTAGGATGCCATTGTACTCATCATTGTAAGCAACTTTTACTAAGGGACCAACCACGAAATCGCAAAAAAAAAACAGCTGTTCCATACATTTTATCGAGAGTCGATGAACTTTTTGTATGGAACAGCTGATTTTTTTCGCGATTTCGAGGTTGGCCCAGAGTAAAAGTTGGTCATAAGGACGAGTACAATGACATCTCAGAATATCGCTAATTCGTACTCAAACACCCTGTATAAAAATGAATCCCTATTTCCCTTGGTCACGCCATCACGCGTGAACGGCTGGACCTCTTTCACTTTTTTTTTTTGTTGTGTTTGTTATTGTCAGGAGAAGGTTATTGTTATGAAAGAAAAATAAAAAAAGAATTGCGCAGTAAATTAAATAAATAAAGAATAATAAATAATAATAAAGAATACTTAAACCTGCAAAAAAACGTTGATGTCAACAAAATGAATTTTCAAATTCAAAACAATATAGCTGGCGAATTAATGACATACAAATCGATTGATTCCGTTACTAACCAAGATGATGTTGTCAACTATCCAACTGAGTTTTTAAATTGGCTGGAATTGCCTGGATTACCACCTCATAAAGCATTAGAATAATAAACACACTTTTTTTTTATTAATTGTATCAATTCGAATTAAATAGTCATCATTAAGACAGGACAACGTCTGTCGGGTCAGCTAGTCATAAATAAGTAATTACACAGAATTGAATGAAACTCCTTATTCCTACAATTCTAGACAGCCAGTGTTCGAAAACAATTCATGTGTTGAGTTGTGTTAAACTTGGGGATCATACCTTACTATTGTTGATATTTGTACTGTAATCTTCCTATATGAATGCAGCATATAGTGGTATTTTGGCCCTTTTTGAGCCCTTTTCTGTTAAGTATTTGACCCAAAAATGTGGACAGTGTAGCCTACTGGAAATAACTATTACAATATGACAACCAGCCTGTTTTTACTCACCATATCATCGTTTCCTCCTGAATAAATTTTCTGGTTGTCACTGGTGATCCCCAGACAAAATATGTTGGACTGATGAGTGGACTTCATAGGGACGGGCTTGCCATTGTCCATCATGGCTTTCCCGAACTGCCATAGCATCACCCGTCTGTCATCTCCACCTGAAATTATACATTTTTGTGAGGTACACATTTAAGCATAATTATAAACAAAAAAATTAAAGCAACAGGATATATCCGTATATCTATACTACTAGTATTATACCTATGAAAGCGTGTGTTAATGTTTGTTACTCAATCACACTAAAACGGCTGAATGGATTTGGATGAAATTTAGTATGAAGGTAGCTTATTTCGTGTTTTAACACATAGGCTAATTTTTACTTCAAGAAATTTAACAGTTCCTGTAGGATGATAGGTGAAACCGCGGGGCGCAGCTAATCCTACTACTATTATAAAGGCGAAAGTTTGTAAGTATGGATGTATGTATGGATGTTTGTTACTCTTTCACGCAAAAACGGCTGAACGGATTTACATGAAATTTGGAATGAAGGTTGTTCATGGTCTGGATTAACACATAGGCTACTTTTTATCCCGGAAAACGCGGGTGAAGCCGCAGGGCGCAGCTAGTATAATATAAACTAGTCAGCTTTCTTCTTATAAAAAAATGCAGCAAGGAGTGTGCTTTACAGACTTACCTACCTATAATCATCACCATGTTTCCTTTTTATCATCATCGTACTACTTATGTATATAGTTCGTGAATTTGTTGTTATGTAGGTACCTATCAAGATGCTATCATTATATGATTGATGTACTTTCAACACCAACATTAGCCAAATACGTACAAAAGTAAAAATACAGACCTCTTTCGAAACAAAATATGAATAAACTTATTACCTGATACAAGTAATTCGCCATTCTTTGAAAACTCAATCGCATTTACACATCCAAAATGGCACACCAAGTCTTTTCGATATAAGTTTTTAGCAGCGTTTAGACGATTAGTAAAAAGCTGCGACTTAACTCCAGACAATCCATACTCTCTTTTATTGAGGTAAGTTATTGAACTAGATACATTCGCCATATTTAGAATAAATCAGACCCAATCCACCATTTTCTGATGAAGAAACAAAACTTATTTTAGTTCGATCGCAGTCGATCAGCTGTATTTTATTTTTAAAAACAACACAACGTTTCATTTCACGTATTCCAAATTTCATGTCCAATTTTTGTCCATTTTTTTGGTTTTTGTTGGTATGGTTGATTAGAAAAAGCATTTATTTTAGAATGAAAAGAATTAAATGAAGTATTTTTACGTTTTTTTAATAATATTTTTTGGTAACAGTGCATAAACCTTGCTGCTAAAATAGGTAATATTGTTTAAGCAAGCAGTACTTTTTACGTATAATGGAGTGGCCACAAAAATGTAAGTTCCATCAGAGTTGAACTGTAACGTATGTAACTAAGGCTCTAAATTGTTTGATTGTAAGCAATTGTAAGTGAATAAAATAATTATACCGTGACATGTTGATGTTGAGGAAAACTAAATGTACCTAACCCAAGATATGTGACAAATAAAAAAAATAAGGCAACCGTCTTGACCACGTTTGTTCTTATTTTTTTTATTTGTTGATATGTCTAACGTATGCTTTTAGTTTTCTTTTTCGTAACGAAATTATAAAACTGTTCATCAATTTTTCATTGGTACTTTGTAAGAGTTTTGATAGCTGATATTGTCAGTGTCACAGTCAAAAAGACAAACGTCAAACAAATGCAGTCAATAGATTGCCAGACTAGGGTTTTTTGTCGTGATTTTGGGGAAATATTGGAGATACGACGACGCGACGTCGCTGGAGAAATTAATAAAAAAACATGTTTAATGTGTAATAAAAATATGTTCAATGTGTAATATTAAGACTCATATACATGACAGGACAATAATATTATTAAAATTGTAAAAATGACATTTTTTGAAATGTTTGGGGAAAAAAACCTTAGCTTGGAGAATTTCAAGGACTTCATTTTTATTTCTCCACAATGCACTTTGTTTTATTTAACTAACACTAGAGCAACAACAAATGTATTCCACTACACCTGAATTTTAGCCATACATTGTTTTTGTTCTAACTCTAAACGTTACGTTTTATCAGTCGTTATTTTGTCCAAAAACTATTTATAAATGGAACAAAAATAAATCGTGGTCGCCTTAAGAATTCTGGGGAAAAAAATGGTTTTGGGGTAAAATAAAAAATTAGACCTGGCCTTTGCTTTAAAAAACTAAAATGCAAAAATAACATTCACAATTATTCATTCATCTTAGGTAGTGCTTTAGCACGTGAAACTGAACTTTTGTTTTGTAGACTTATAAAAAGCCAAAAACAGTTAGGTACTTGACAAAATAATCATCATACGAAACACACTGCATAAACAGAATGGTAGTTGCTGAAGAAATGGCTAAACCTACATTAAAAGTATCAAGTAAGTTTATAATGTAATCGCAGTCCTAGTGTCTACACAGGATTTTTAGGTTGTTAACTTACTAATCAAAGTCAACACTTAATATTTTCAGTGTCCGATTCGGATTCATCAAGTGAAGAAGAGGAGTCAGGAAAATCTGTAGATGATGCCAGTTTTAGTGAAGAAGATGCAGAATCCGGTGCGGAAAGTGTTTCATCAAATGACGAAAAACAAGAGGTGCTGGTTACCAACGAAGGTTGGGCCGACTCTGTAGCTAAAATTCTCGGTTCAAACAAGCCAAAGAACAAGAAAACTTTAGTGTTATCACGCGCTAAAAAGCATTCAGACATTATAAAGAGTGAAAAGGAAGAAAAGCCATCATTTGAAGTTATAGGAGGTTCAGAAAAGAAACCAGATGTTAAAGAAGTCCCTTCAATAGAAGGAGTTTCTGAACCACCAACTAAGAAAGTGGTAAGTAGATGCTGGATAGTTTCTTCTTTTAAAGGGAGAAGAACACATAAGTTAATTTATATTTATTATTGTTGTATAATTTATCTCTTTAACACTTTGACTGTGGCTAATATGTAATCACATATGCTTGCCTTAGGTGCGGCTAACAGTCAAATGTGTTGTGTTTTATGCGCCTGGTGTGTGCCACACTCGCATCATACTAAGGAAAACACATGGTATATGTTTTCCGCAGTCAAAGTGTTAATTATACAGTACATAATGTACCTTTCTACTTATACTTTACAGAAAGTAGAAAAACCTTCAATAAGATCAAAACCTAACATCCTAGAAAAAGACAGAGAAAGACTACTAAGTAAAATAGCCACAAAAGGTGTTGTCCAACTCTTTAATGCAGTCCGAAATCAGCAGAAAACTATAGAAAAGGATCTGGATAGATCAGATTTAACTGAAGGGAAAAAAGAGAAGATTCTAAAGAAATTTGACAAAAGAACATTTTTGGACACATTAATGGGTAACAGTAAATCAGTCATAGTTGATGCGGAATCAAAGACATTGAAAAATGAAGTGAAACATGAAGAGGACAAGCCTAAATGGAGTGCACTAAGGTAAATATGGTCAAAAGTATTGATAACATCCACATGTTTTTTTTTTATGTAATTGAGTGACGAGACAAGCAAATCGCTCGCCTATGTTAAACATCACGTTTGCCCATAACAGGTCTGCGCCACCCAGAATTTTGAACTCGATGAATTCAAAACTCTGCGCAGCACAGCACTGCGCTCGTCACCCTGAGATATAAGTTGTTTAATCTCCCAATTGCCCTGTAATTTCACTGGAAACAATGCCCTTCCAAACGGAACACAGTAATGTTTGCACATTACTGCTTGGCGGTGGAATAACTGGCAAAGGTGTGGACCTTCCCCAGGCGGGCTCTGCAAAAGAGCCCTACCACTACTAAAAACATGTATTGTGTAATTAGTTTATTGGAAAAAACTGTCATAATTTATTGGTCACTGACAAATTCTAATGTTGTCCCAACATCATTGCTTCTCTTAGATTAACTATGCCATTTAAAACTTGTCCCAAACCAAATTTAAATGGGTGATACTAATTTTACTTAATTCTATGCCATGTATCCAAGTAAGGCTGTAGCTGAGTAACTTTTTTGTTAAATTTTAATTTCTCAATTCTGATGCCATTATTTTCAGGGATGATTTCATGATGGGTGCTAAAATGAAAGACTGGGACAAGGAATCTGCAGATGAATGACAAGTACATATTATAAACTGATAGGCACATACACTTCAATAAAATATTATACCTTAAAATAATTTTTACTTTTTACGCACTTTTTATTTAAATATAATACAAAGAAACTTATTAATTACATAGAGTGAAACCTGGCTGTACAAAAGAATAAGGGCCTATACTAATTTTAAGGCGGGTCTTCACCTGCACACACTAATAAACCGCGCAATTTGCGTGCATAATAGGAGCATGTGTAAAATATTATGCATCCAGCCATTAGAGTAGCATAGTTAGTGCATATGCAGGATGCAGGTGTGGATCCACCATTACAACAAACTATTTGATATACATTGTATAAGCATCATTGCCTATGGAATGTTGAGTAATTTGCTTAGGCAGTGTAGAGTAGATCTTGACTGGAAGATTCCAGACCATGGTCTCTATCGGAACATTGAGAGGCGCATTCCAGGCCTTCTCTTCATTACTAGGGTAGATTTTCTCATTCGTCGTCACAAATTCGAAGTGTAGGCGCCATTTTAATGAAACTGAAATATAAATTGTTAAAAATTTTAGTGAATATTACTATTATTCCAGTGTCTTTTTTTTCATGTGCAGCAAAATATCACACTTTCATGTGAACAAATGAGTGACAGTTTTTCATTATAAACACTATAGTATGGGATATGGTATAGGACATTACAATGCCAATACAAACAAAATAATTAACAAGCAATGTTAAGCCGGCGACTGACCTGTAACATTTCGTCGTAACGTAACGTTACGTTACGACGAAATGTTGCAGGTCAGTACAGCCAGCCGATACGCTCGCTCATAGCGCCGCGTGCTCCACCACGCTCGCTTCGAATGCTACGTTACGGCAAAATGCTCAGTGGGGCTAGCACAACTTTGACGTAAAAATACGTAGCGAGTATTCGATAGAAAAGTGTACGCTATATACACCCGTCAGGAGCACACTTGACAGGCGTAAATGGCGTACACTTTTCTATCGAAAACTCGCTACGTATTTTTACGTCAAAGTTGTGCTAGCCCCACAGGTCAGTTGCCGGCTTTACTACTAAACCCATGTACAATATTTGAAACCTAACCTTCATCAACATCAAAAGCAGGTGTAATATGCAACGGTATAGGCAAGATCAGCTGAGAATGAGTGAGTCCTAGAGTTACTTCATGGTACCGAGCTACCGTCATGGATCTACTGCTGGTATCTTTGTTCACATTCTTTGATGGGGATTTTGACTTCACTATTTCTTCTGGTTGTAGTGATACAGAGACCTGAAAACACATTATTTTTAAACTGTAAATAACAGTGTCTTTATCTCTTTATATGGTTCAAAACTAGTCTACTTTTAACACTAACTGCTGCTAATAATCACATGCGCTTGCCTTAAGTGCGGCTAATAGTCAAATGAGTTGTGTTTTACGCGTCTGGCGTGTGTAGCTGCATTCGCGTCGCACAAAAGAAAACACAAGGTAAGTGTTTTCTGCAGTCAAAGTGTTAAGGGCCTAATAAATATGTCAATGAGGGCGTTTGGAAGATATCCCCAGTAGATTGAGTAGATACACTCAACACAAACTCGGCAAAATATAAAGGATAGTATGTTTATTGCAGAGAATAGCAATAAACTATTAAAATGTTTGTCTATGTATTTTTGCATAGTCACATGTTTATTACTTGAAATTCTATTTCAGTGAATTTTCTTCCAGTGAGCTTTGCATTTATTTATTTGTTATGATTTTACACACAACTACTCAACTGATCATGGCAGGAAAATGGATATAGACTACTTTTCATCAACGTCATTGTTTTTCATGCCCGCACATAATGAATAAGCACATACCTGCATACAAGTCACAGTTCCCACAGAAAAGTCGAAAGTGCCAACAATGTCCTCTCCTAATTTATATGCAGACTTGAATAGACAGAAGCGCCCCACCTTCCCCCGCGTATTTGTTATCATGTATGAGTTTGGACTTCTTCTTGCTGTGAGATTCTGGAAATTGATTTACAAAGGTAAAAAGCAGTTTTCAGTTTTTAAAATTAATGAGAAAATTCTCCAAAAAATATATTGTTGAAATACGTAAAGCTTTGACCAATCTATTGGTATACTGGCAGTGGTGGATTTACATGTTTGCTTCCAGCAGGCTGTTCATAATTTTGCCACCCCTACCAACCTCTACAATTCGATACACTCTAGCACCCCCTTCCCCCCTGTCTTCGCTCACATTTGGCCCTGAATTTCCCTAGCAGGCCCACTCTGCCTACTGGCAAATCCGCCACTGTTTACTGGACAATACGGTCTTCTTACCTGCAGAACCTGTAAGGCCATAGTCAAAGGAGTTTCAACTTTCCTCTCCTCAGAAAAAGGATTAGTTGGCTGCAGTTCTTCAGTGGTTTCATTACCGCACAATGCTGCCAGATCCTGCAGATTCATTATCGGACTGATTGGTAGTACTCGGAACGGTATTCTGACCATTTTGATGTGTGAACCAACTTTTTGTGTTGCTATTGTGATCTTATAAGAGTACTTTACAGATGTACCTCTGTATGATGGAGGAGATTCTATGGGCAAAGATTCTCTGTACCAAACTGAAAGCATTTAAAAAATAGTTGTATAATTGATATATTTCGTTTTACATGATTTAGTATTTTTAAATAAAGTTCAATACTTACAAGTCTTTGTTTCACCAAGTGGTATACTCAAATCACAGAATAAAATCTTGGGTTTTGTATGAAACACAACATCTCCAATATCACTTGAGGTAACTTCCAAAGCGGTCGTTTTGTTGATTGTCGGCGTCTTATCACCAGTGTTGCCTGCCGTGGAGTAGAAGCAATGTATCTGCGCTGAAGCCCATGCTAAATTCTCAAGTGTATCGCTGGAATTATAAATGAAGAGAAATATACTTATTAGAAAAACGGTAGATAATAATGATAGTTTCGTTCCAAAAGGTGAAACAAAGATTGTGCAGATTGTAGTTAGCTTTTACTTGAAGTGGACTTTAGTAGATATAGTTTTTCGACATACCTGTGGCTTTGAGAGTTTCTGTGTTCGGGCTGAGCAGTGTAGCAGAACGAGATGCAGCATTCTAGAGCCTCTCCAGCAAGATACACAGTGCCAGTTGTGAGTTTAGCTGAGAGTTCTATCATTGTGCTGATGATTGGTAGCGAATTCGTCAGCATGAAATTTTTATTTCTAGGGCAAAAGCCTAAATATCATATTACTTATCTGTCACGAGTATGACTTGGGGCGATTAACCCTTAAATAAACAAGAAAAATTAAAACGCGATTAGAATATATAAATTAATATCCACAGAGTACTTTGTATTTAGTACTCCAGGCAGGGATGCTTTTCATGCTTTTTCTATGGATGGGTGGGATGTTTTTATTATTTTTCCAAGATCGTCATCGTACGTCAACGTCATTCAGTTACGCTATGTCAATGTCAAAATCAAATTGACAGCTGTGTTCCAAAACTAAAATATTATTTTGAGATTCTGGTAAGCATACATTTTACAGTCTTTTTTTAGCAAAGCAATTGACTGTTTCCACTTTCCATGCTGCGTTAAAAACATTTTTTTTTCCAGGGTTAATATCCTGGAACACAAAATAACGTTCCGATTCGCAGTTTTTGTTAAAATCCGAATATTTTTCTTATTTCATTAAATAATATCATCAATCTCCCAACCAAGCTCAACATAGGATTTCTACATGATCGGCTTCCTCAATCTTTATTTTTTCATAATTTTTTCCTCTTCCAAAAAAAATAGCCGAACTAAAACAAGGTTAGTCTTGCGCCAAGAAACGCTAACCGCTAACGGTAGTCTTGCGTTATTTGGAACGTAATATGTAACGAATGGTCGATTTAAAAACCGCAGATTTGTTCATTAACGGTATTTTGCAAATGAAGGAATAAACAAAATGTTGATTTCCGATGGTATTAATCACAACAAACTGCAATCAATCATAGTTGGAGAATTGAAAAAGGCTGGTCTAAAACATCGCTTAAAGAAGATAATCCTGAAAAATGTGAAAGTGAGTAAAGTGCGGCATTTCCGGTTGCTAACTAGAATTACTATGAATATTTCTGTGGATTTGTATTACATATAATTTCTTTCGTGTAGGATCAGAAAACATTATTTGGAGCGCCACTGGTTAAAGCTCCGTCGTGCAGTGTAATATGTTGTGGGAGTACACTGTGTGTTCCTATGGTGGTCACTGAGATGTCTTCAGTGCTTCGCGCCAATGCTAATATCGAAGGATTGTTCCGTAAAGCTGGTTCTCAGAATCGCCAAAAAGATATTAAGGTTTGTTATCGTATATCTTCACTAGACAGACTCAATTCCCATTAAGGCTGATCCACAATAATTATAAATTACTGATTACATTACAACCTTCCTGATATCAGTTTTTGGGCTGGAGGCTGATAACAGGAATTGACAGTTTAGCTGTATTTATTCTTCTCATGTCTTTACTATTTTCCTCCTGATTTGGGCATTATTGATTTATCTACATTAACAACAAAGAGGGTGACTGCATAAATTTTTCATTGTTTATAATGTTACAGAGACTCCTAGATGCTGGAGGCTGTGTCTCCGATGGGCACCATCCTATAGATGTAGCAAGCGTGCTTAAACTGTACCTGCGATGTTTACCGGAACCTCTCATCAGTGCTGAAGTGCAGGACTTGTTGTTACGATGTAGGATAACGGCAGGAGATGATGCTCTGAAACCTATACTACACACTTTGTTGCTATTGCCAGTTTTGCATGTGCATTTGCTGCATTATATAATGGAGGTAAGTTGTCCTAGACATGTAGCACACACCAACACCCGAGGCGTTCAAAGAAACATTTTGATAGCTGCTTTGACATTGTAAAATATGAAGTTGTTTTTCTCTTTAATTTTCCTGGTAGCGTATCAGGAGGAAGCCACATTCTTAACTTTGTACATGATCTTGGTTTTCATTTAGCTTTTTACCATGTTGTTATAACTCAGATTTCTTTTTAGTGCTTTTTAATTTTTCCAGTACACCTATATTCTGGGTCACAATCTCAGGCTGCAATTTAGACTAAAAAGAATCATAATCTGAAACATTTCAGTTGCTAAACTTCATCGCGTCGAGACACAAAGAGAACCTGATGGACTCTTCAAACCTGGCCATCGTACTCGCGCCCAGCATCATGCCGCTCCCGGTCGCAGCTTCAGCGCAGCGTCTAGACCATCATGTTGCACTTGTCAAGGTTGTTATGTTATTTTTGTGCCTTAGTGTCATTAGTACCATTGATTTGTACCATTGATGGTACAAGTGACACAACTTTGTATCCTTAGTACCATTAATGTGATTAATGGCGAAAGACATAGAACAAAAAGTAACGTATGGGAAGGGTGGAATGGGCAATTTAACAAGTTTCGGTTTTATTTTTTCATTTTACATAAGTATTTGTATTGTCAACAAAATAAATGCATGTCAAAAATGAAATTACTCGGAATATCTTTACTTTTCTTTAATGGTACTTGAGATACAAAGTTGTATCACTAGTTCCATAGGTATCGGTTAATATTTATAGTGGTACTACTGATCCTAAATAATTGTCACTAGTACAATTAATGGTACTAAGGATACAAAGTTGTGTCACTTGTACCATCAATGGTACAAATCAATGGTATTATTGACACTAAGGCATTTTTGTTAAAGGATAAGGGCCAATATTGACATTCAACAGTCAATATGTATGCATAGTTTGGTTGGAAACATGAATTCTGCATATAGCTTGGATCGATTTGACGGCCTGTTTGGCTCAGCGGTAATAATATCTGCCTTTTAAGCCAGAGGTCCCGGGTTCGATTCCCGGCTGGGCAGTTTGAATGATGAATTGAAATATCTGTTCTGGGTCTTAGTTGTCCTTGTCTTTGTGTGGGTTCCATGGCATCCCCAACATAGTGCATAGTGGGGAGCTAGGAGTGTGAAACGTTATTTTTTTTCCGATTTTGATTTTAGTTTGAAGCTCATACAATCAAGTGTTCTTAGCTACATAAATCATAAAAACCGGGGATTTAAATTTATGAAGTACATGTATTTCTTATTTCCTTAGATGTTCATCGATAATTCAAAACACATTGGAGTGCTAACGGAAGATCTCATGAGTCAACTAGACGACGATTCCGATGGCAGTCGGGCGAGGCGGAAAAAAAGACGCAGCGGCTCATTAAACCGTAAGTCCCAAGATTTAGTACATTCATACATTAGTTCTAGAATCCAGCCGAATACATTTGATTTCGAAAAGTTTTTGTCTATCATTTTTGTCTTATCATGCAGTTTTAGGAAAGAAAATTGGTTGATTTTTTTAGCTTTTTTTAATAAATAAATCCGCGTTTGATCTACTTGCCTGTTGGTAAGCGACGATGTGGTCGAAGATGAAGCACTCAGCTCTATTTTATTTCGCCCTAACTGACTAAACCTGCTGTTAAGTATTTGGAACACCTTGTATTTCAATAATTTTCAGCAAACTCAATTTTGCGACATATTTTTTGTGACATTTTTTGTAAAAATTGTTACTACTACAATTCTTACAAAGTACAACATAGGTTTGTTTCTACAGGAATGTTGAGCGGACTACGCAAGATGGTATCTGGTAGCGTGAACACGCCGGCCACGGTCCGGGAGAACGCGAAAACGCCTGTCCTTAGCAAGTCTGCGGCCAAACGGAAGTTCGATACTCATGAAGGATTCTCTGCCAAAAATAAGTGAGTAAAAAATTAAAAAGCTAAACATACTACAATTCTAAAATAACTTTTAAGATTTAAGATTTAACCATATCAATAATCTCATATCAATAACTACATAGCTCAAATTTTTATTAATTGCATACTTCTGTTACAGAAAAGAAATCACGAAGAGCCTGGCGCAAAAGGAGCTGACCTATACGCCTATGAAAATGTATGTAAAGTTATGGTATTTAATTTTGAATCTTTCGCATTCCTCACTGATTACAAAGACTATAAAAGAGGACCAAATGTTGCTTTCCTCTAGTAAAGTCTAGTAGGTTTCAAAGGTGTGTTTTGTTTCAGGGGTATCGAACGAAAACGGTTACGACTGAGCTTGATGGACGCGAGGAGCACTCCCGCAATCAATTCAGAATTTAGCAAAAATTCCGAAACCAGTATTAGTAGCGAGGACTTGATCACATCTTCAGACCAATTGTTTAGTGCACACGACACTATAGACTTATCTCCAGACATGAAGCAAAACAATAAAGACTATGTAAGGATCTCAAAGCAAGAGTACGAGGAAATAAAAAGCCGAGTATCAGCCATAGAAAATAGACTGTCGAGAGAATTCACAGACGTCATTCCAAAGATGCAGCCGCTACAGCAGGTGCAGAATGTCTACGAACAAACATTGGAGGATGTGGCGATGCTCAACTGCCCAAACTCTGACCACTTAGCTCGAAGACTCAGCAAAGAATTGAAGATAAGACCTAACGAAGAAGCTAAGATTATCAGGTCACCTAGTGCAAGGAAAATCGGGTCGATTCGAAGAAGATCAAAAGAGAATCTTACGAAGATCGTCAGACACAAATCGTGGAATGTTTCGTCGCAGTCTCAATCTCAAACTAGTCATATATCTGATAGATTTTATCCATACATCGGGCTGGGCCGACGTCAGAGGACGAGCACGGCTAAGCCAGACCTAGCACCGCCTAAGATGGAGACATCTAACGAATGGGATGTATCCATGTCCGAATCGGTGAACAACTCCAATGCAAGTCAAAAGTATCATCTTCGAAAACGTATCAGTTTATCAGATTATAACCCAGATAAAACTATAAGCAAAATACCGGCGCGTAGATCCTTGAATTTGACTGTAAATAATAGCTGGGACAACACAGCATCAGAAAATTCAATGAATACCACTCTCAACTCGACTGCGAAGTCGATCACTTCGGATCAAGTGAGACGCTACCAAAACATACTCGGTAAAAGTCCGAGCAAACTTCCTAAACTCAGTCCTGCACAACCTCAACAGAAGTGGCGAAGCGCCGCTGCATTCTTCATGGACAAGACGGGCGAAGTGGAAAACTCTCGACAGACTGGTAGACCGTCTGTGAACAAACTACGGAGAAACGCGGGGGCTGTTCTCGCCAAAGCAAAAATTTTCGAATCTAGCTCGGACAGATCATCAGAGACAAACGAAAAGGCAGCTCATACGGGGTTTGCAAGAAAGCCTAGAATTAGCGGCCAATATCAAACCAGACCGCAGAAAATGGTAGCCCATATTAAACCCAGAGAACAGAACAATACGAACGAACATTACGCAACGCGAAGCATTCCCGTCAGGACATCAAAGAGTGAATATGATAATGCACAAGATTCTAAATTCCACCGAGTAAATGGTCATCAAAATAAAGAAGAAATGGATTGGCGGAGTAATAGGAAGACTACGCCGCCTGCCAAAAAAGTCGTTTCCCCTCAAACAAGTAATGTAACGTTGAGGACTCCACAGATACCGACGATGAGAAAGCCGTTGGTAACTTCCAAAAGCTCTCGGCTGGCGCCATTAGCCAATGATGTCAGGAAAACCAACACACCTATGAAAGCTGTTCACATTTCGCCTAGGCGGCGGTCTCCACGGCAAAAATTACAACGGCCGTATAATTAATCAAGTTTTATTTCAAACAGTATTTTAGCATTTACTTCTAGACGTTTACCTAAAGAGTGCCTTAGCTTTATTTTAAAAAACACTATAACTATAGGTATGACAGTTTTTAACTAAATCAATAAGCACTGATTGTATTTTTTTTTATTTTAATTAAAAAAGATTATCAGATACTGGGTTGTTTTAATTTTAGTATGTAGTTTTTTTTAAATTCGAACTCAAATGCGAGTTACTCGAATAATTTGGTGAGGAAAGGGCATAAATAAATAAACCACGTCTAGTCGAGACGCACCTCTCCTGGCTGCCAACAAGCTTTCCACGGTCCAGAGCGGGGTAGACGCTTTCGTTACAAGGCATGCGACTATGCGAGTTACCATAGCTTTTCAGCAAGAGCGTACGCACCGGTCGGCTGGCGAGGCGGAGGGCTCCCGCGTGCTAACTTCGTATGCAGTTGTCACCGCGTACGATGGATTTTATTTACAAACTAACTGCGCTTTCATACGCATTTTCTGGGATAAAAAGAAACTTATCTGTTACCAGGTTATAAGCTACCTCCATACCAAATTTCATCTAAATCTGTTCAGCTGGTTTTGAATGATTCAGTAACAAACATCCAAACTTACTAAAATACTTGCTGCGCCCCGCGGTTTTACCCGCATTTTCCGGGATAAAAAGTAGCCTGTGTTAATCCAGGTTATAAGCTACCTTTAAACCAAATTTCATCTAAATACGTTCAGTCGTTTTAAGGTCGATTCACACATATCAGTGAAGCCACAGTTCATTTAATATGCTGACACTGACAAGTGGGGATGCGTTCATAGAGAATGGATGAAAGAATATTTCGCACTGTGCCGGAACTGTGGCTTCACTGATATGTGTGAATCGACCTTTAGCGTGAAAGAGTATTAAACATCTCTACATACACACTAAAGTTTAGCGTTTATTTTACTAAGTAAAGGATTTTAACTTATTCGTATGAAATAATAATATTAGTGCGATGTCTATTGTCCACATTTCCGGGCACGCAGCATCTCGTTTTTTGTATACATACCATACACCGACCTGCCCCGGCTTTGCACGTGTATAAAATATAGCCTATGTTACTCAGGGATAATGTAGCAATCTAATGGTGAAATAATTTTTGAAATCGGTCTAGAAGTTTTTGTGTTTATTCAACACAAACATACAAAAATACAAATCTTTCCTCTTTATAATATTAGTTTATAGTATAGATAATATCCTTCCAGTAGGCTTAGAATGGGCTGTGGAGGGTTTGTCTTTCACCCGATTCATACGCGCGTACGTGACAAAGCTAGAATGTAGATACCGCCCGTGCTAGACCTGCTGCAGGGCTAGCATGCGGCGAGGAGAAAGTGTTTCCCCCGTATGCCGCGAAAGCGACAAACATCCTATTATAGCTTTTGTCACATATTCGCATGGATAAAAAGGTGGAAAAACGTGCTAGACCAGCTAGCGACTACAGCATATCAATAGATATCACGACCGCGCGTGGGGGCCTAATAAATGATACGAGGTAGGTAAATAAAATACGAATATGTAATATTATATGATGTATATCACGGCTTTTACAGTGGTATTTTCGTGTATAAACAAAATATCCCGATTTGAGTTCAATAAATTAAGAACATACTGACAATTAAATAAATAACAACTTCCATATTCGAATACATAAAGCATCGGCGCCACAATAATTTTGATGATACAATGAATACATTTTTAAGTTCACAATAATTTAGATTATGTGGGATTTAACAAAAATATTCACTTACACAATTAGCGATGATCACAGATTTGAGGATTATAAAAAAGCAGATTCAGAACATACCGTGCTATGGAGAGACGATTTAACAATTCGAAACTTGCAATAGTGATTACTGAGTAATTTAGTTTTCATATAGCTTATCGGCTAACTTACATTATCAGCACTCGGGCCGCTCGCGCGCGGCTCACTTTCCTAACATTGCTTCTCGGTCGATACCAATTTAAATTAACAATTATAATAAAATATCAATTGTACCTAAGATCTGTTCCATCCAATTATAATACTCACAATCCTTCTTAATTTACAGTGAGGCCGCCTCGCGCCTGGCGGCTGATATCTGCGTCCGTCTGCGGCCCCGAGCTCGCGACTACTCCATAATTAAACATACACGTTGCGATCAATAATAAAAATATAATGATACAAATACATTAATTACCTACTACGTTTTCGATTATTGTGTGACATAGATATTTACAAAGCGCATTGGGAGCGCCAAAATAGTTAGGCGAGGCAGACTCCTTGAGAGATTAACGAGTTCCGAGGCGCGCTCCTCCGCGGTGTTCCGACGCGAGCCGAGCGCGGCTAGCGGCCGTCGCGCGTCGGCCCGCGCGGCTGCCGACCGGGCCCCGGCCATCGAGACTCGAGACTCGAGACCCCGAGTACAAATATCTTTATTAACTAAAACGTCTCGACATTATTGTCAGGAGAGCTAAAGAATAAATGCCCAAAAAATAAAAACCAGTCGTGTCGTCAAATAGTTAAAATTGCAAGATCGTTACACATCATTTCACAACGGCCGTCTTGACCGTCACGGTCGCGGATCGAGCGCTACAACTAAATAAGATTATCATATTTTATCTTTTTTGAGAAACGAAAAAACGACTTGCCACGATTATGAATCTATGCGATATAACATTACGCTCCTACGAGTACGCCTTACAAAACGAATAGCATTATTCTAAATATCAATGTGATCTCTCGATATAACCGTACGATTACAATTTGGGAATGCATGATACTACTCGAAATACAATAATTATTAAGTACCGATCATTAAAACAATTCCCTACATATACAGATAGCGCGTCGACGTCCGATACGTGCACCGTCGACTATAAAGTACAAAGATGAAAAAGATATACATAATTATAAAACGGTTACACGAGCGCAAAAGATGCGGCCGACGGCGGCCGGATGCGGCGACTCCCGAGTAATACAATACCAAGTTTTAGGTAATAAAAATAATCGAACTAGAAGAGACGAGGCGCCCGACGCGACTGCCGACCCACGGCCGGCGCCCTACCCGCCTGCGGGCATCCCCAGTGACACGGCACATGTATATGGCATATTGCAGACGCCGCCGCCGCCGCCGCCCCGGCCGGGGCCGGCAGCGGCGCCGAGTTAAGGCGGGACCGAACAATTCAACGCTGTGGACGTTTTCAGACACTTTATTTTCAGAAATCGCTCCTCCGATTTCGATTAATCTCTCTATGTATAATCGAATCAGCAATACGACCGAGCTTTTACAAAAAACGTAAAAGGAATTATAACACAATTTCGAACCTTAACTTTCACGAAAGCCGGAAGAGTAGTTTCCGAAAAAAACCACGAGATATTTCAAACTAAGCCTGCTCACTCCAGAGCATTTCCGCGTCCCCACGGTCAATGGAGTAACGCAAGCTAGCTATCTCTCGTCCGTCTGAAAACGCCAAGCTTCCAGCCGGGCCCTCTTAACAGCTAAAATAAATAACGAGTCGGACCGCGTTGGGGAGGTGGTGGTGGGTGCGCGGGCTCAGTTCACCATGAGCGTGTGCGACTCCATGGGGGCCGCCGAGTCGTACAGCGTGTCCGTGTCCTGCGTGGGCTCGCCCTGCAGCTGGCACTGGTTGGACAGCGTGCCCGCGCCGCAGTCGCAGAAAAATCTGCAACACAGTAACACACCTTTAAGGAAAGTGCAGTAACTAGGTTGAAGCTGATTTCGAGAAAAACGGGTTAAAATTATTATTATTGGCATCAAACTTTTCAACAATCTTGCAATGTTTTACTTTGAGATCCCAACCTTCGGAGTTCTACCGACTCGTTGAGATTTTTTTTATAACATTATTTATCTTATTACGTCTCTTGTATTTTGGTAATTCAACCGGCACTAGACGGAAGCGAGAAACCAAAGATCGGACCGAGTGACGTGCCTCAGGAAAAGCCTATATCCACCAGTGGATTTTGTGTGGGCTAATAATGATGATTTATTGTATTTACCTGTCATGGCGTATGAATTCTACATCGTGCCCAGAATGGCATGTCTTTATGCAGTTTACGCAAATCGCATTGCGGTCTGTCGTGTTGCAAGTCTGGCACCTGGGGGAAAAACAAACAGTATTATTGTAAAACTTGCGACATTTTTTTTGCTTGATAATTATAATTATCCTTTCTGTCCTTTCAAAAAAAGACTGAGAGGTCTTTCGGGCGGTCTAAAAACTTTTACCCAGTGGCCAGTCAAATCACGTTTTCGAAATTTCTCACTTTTTAACCGACTTCAAAAAAGGAGGAAGTTATCAATTCGTCTTTATATATATATTTTTTTATGTTTGTTACCTCATAACTTTTGACTGGGTGAATCGATTTTGATGATTCTTTTTTTATTAGAAAGCTGACGCTTCCCATTTGGTCCCATTTCAATTTAGTCCAGTTCTGATAATGGTATCCATGAGAAAACTATATAAGTCTTAAATTTACATTAAGTACGTGCGCGACAAATAGATGAATAACTCAATAGTCGGTCTTTTGAAGTCGGTTTTTGTTTTTTGTTTTGTAAAAATAATGTTCTTGTTTAAAGAACGACTACAAGTTTAAGAAGCTGTATCTTGGACAAATGTTTGTCGCCATTTTTGCAGTGATTAAGGACGAACAGTTTCTAAGTCCCAAAACAATAAAGCAGTGAGGTTACCTGTAGAAGTCGTGCATCGGAAAGGAAGTGTAGGAAGATATCTTGTAGAGGCACTGGCCGCCGCCCACCGCCTTCTCCACGGCGTCCTGGTTGCTGAAGATCTTGTTGCCGCGGACCAGAGGGGACACGCCCGACGCCAGGCACAGACCTGCGGGCGGACGACGGGGATTAACTCTCACTTTAACACTAAGAATAAACTTAACTCTAGGAAGCGAATTATTAAGCTTCGTTATTTCATGGAACTCGGCTGGTTTGGGTACGCTGGCAGTTGGGGGTAAAGCACAATACACCCTATGCGGGACGTCGGTGCAGGTTATATCATTTCCATTTCGAATTAGAATACTCTCAACACTTTAGGGGAAACCCCGCTCGGTTTCACCTCAGGTTGGGTCCGTAGGTTTTATGCAATTCTATTGGTTATTATTGCTCTGCTTCTCTTTTCTTCCTCTCCAGTGGATAGCCTGGCTTAGCATGAGCCGTGGACAGTTTGCCTTTCCACCGTATCTCGCAAGGAAGAAACAAACAAATGACAGGGTCTTGACTTCTAAGAATTCAAAATTCTGTGTCGCGAAGACCTGTTTATTGGCAAACGTGACGTTTAACATCAGGCGAGCGATTTGCTCGTCTCGTCTCCAATTATCATAAAAAAATGGAAGAATATCTGGTTTATCATCAACCGTGGGGAATGACTACATCTCACCGGCGCTTACCTATATCTTACTGCTAACCAGGGACCCTAGCTTGGGCACTCGAGATTATCTCCATCACTCTCACACATTCATGTCATTTTAAACGAGAACGATAGTGACCGAAATAATATCTCACTCGCAAGAATAGGGTCCCAGCAGACAGAGAACTTTTAACCGACTTCTGTTTGCAACATACCTCCAAATCTATTATTAAAAATCTGGTTATGTTCTAGCGTGGCGGTGGCGTTGTTGGTGATCTCGACGCCGGCCGCGAGTCCGTCGAAGATCCTGTTCCGGCGGAGCACGGGGTGGCTCTGCGTCGATATCAACACGCCCGCTTGTGCGTTACGAAATATATCATTTTCTTCTAATACTCCCTGGAATAGGCGGACAGTTCGTTGTTTTATTAAAGCTAAGATTGATAGCTACGGAATGACCATAAAGTTGTTTCACGCCGTTTTTACCCATGACGGAAAGGATTATGCATTTAGGGTGAGAGGTTGTTTGTTAGTTTGTGTGTGCACTCGTTAGCTATAGAGACTGTCAACCACTCAACTGAACACATTTATCTATTGTATGTTAAACCTTGCCTGGCTACCTTGCAATACTATACTAAATTTTGGAGAAAATTCAAAAGTAAATGAAAATGAACCCACCTTTCCACCATTAAAAATACATATACCCCCATCGCGCCCATCGAAGATCTTATTCCTCTTGAGCGTCGGATTGGAGTCAGTCTTGATCCATACTCCAGCCATGGCATTGTCGAATATCTCATTCTGTTCTAAATGCCCAAGGCCCCCGTTATAGACTAGTACACCGCCATTTTGGCCGCCCCATATCTTATTTCCCCTTATAACAGGGTTGCTGCCTGTTCGGATTTGAACTCCTGAGTATAGGTGGTTGAATATATCGTTGTCCTCTAGCTTGCCATGGCCGTTATCGTAGAAATATACGCCGACCTGTTAACAGAAAGTGTGTGTTAGTTTCCGTTGGGCGTTTCTCCATCTGCCGGCAACGAAGAAGCGCTGGCACGAAAGCACAGAACAATAAAAGGTAAGTTACAAATCTCTCATCTATATTGCTTAAATCAGGTGTTTTATAATGTGGATAAACTCCTAGATAGGTAAATGCGGTATCTCTTTTCTTAGTTCTCATTGATTGGATGGCCACAAGTATTTTCAAAAATGGGTGCTGAAATGGTACACACTTCCTCTGCCTACTAAAAAGTTTAAGAGTAGGTTGTATCCTAAAAATAAACTATCTAGCAATGGAGGCCTCAACAGTTAAGCATCGGTATTTAGGTTAATTTTTGTCAGACACAGCAAATGAGCGCGATTGCATTTGTGCCTCCATTGCTACGTGCTGGTGCCATGCCGTTGCCGACAAACAGAAAAACGCCCGATCTTGGTTAGGGTCCTGTACCTACCAAAAAAGAAAATAAATAACCCATACAGCATTACTTTTTTTAAACAATCAGTGAAACTAAAAAGTTTTAGAAAATATTTGTTTCAATTGCAAAATGAATTTTCTCTCATTTAAAGTTTTACTTTGACAGAGTTGAATTGACTTGCACATATTATAATAATGGAAATAGGATAAAAAAAAAAAAAAGAGCGGGCTCTTTTTCCGCAACTAGGCCGGTAATCGGCCCATTTTGCGTGACATATGCGGGTTTTCCTCACGATGTTTTCCTTCACCGAAAAGCCAGTGGTATGTAAATTCGTACATAAGTCCTAAAGAACTCATTGGTACGAGTCGGGGTTTGAACCCGCCACCTCAAGAATGCGAAGCGTCGGTTCTCCCACTGAGCTACCACGGCTCTCCGGAAATAGGATATTCAGATATTTAATTTCACAAATACAAGCATCCGCCTTTTTAAATTTGTAAACTATGAAGCTATTGTTAATCGATCCAAATAACTAAATGCCCTGTTTGAGTTTACTTCAAAAGATTTACCCCAGATCCCGTAAACTACATAAAGAAAGCTTTTCACCTGTTTCCCGGAATGTATGCGATTCCGGCGCAGCACAGGCGTGGACCCAGTCGTGATCCAGACCCCGGCGAGAGTATTCGCGTACACTTCATTCTCCTCAATGAGTCCTTGTCCCTTTTCGTGTACGTATATGCCGCCGTGCTGCCCGTGGTGTATCTTATTGTGCCTTACTATAGGATCGCTGTTTGTACGTATCTGTTGAGCGGAAAGAAACATTAAACTCATTTAGTCAGATTTCTCTTAACACTTTGGCTGCGGCAAGTAATCACATGCGCTAACCCCAGGCGCGGCTAATAGTCAAACGCCTTGTTTTTTCACGCCTGGCGTGTGCAGCCGCACTCGCGTCGCGCAACGGAAAACACAGAGTGTGTGTTTCCCGCAGCCAATTAAGTGTGAGGGTTTGTTTAGTAGGTGACACTTCTTGACAAAATATGTCAAAGTTGAAATTAGCTTTATTGTATTAGTAATTTTTTAACAAAATATGTGAGCTTAGATTGCAGCTGATAGCTGCAGTCAGTTTGGGTTTATGGATATCTGACGACAATGTAGAAATAAAAGATTTTCTACATAATCTGATTGTCTGTTATTCAACAAGATACGAAAACATAAACTATCCTTACCTGAATACCAGCCAGAGCATTCCCATAAATATTATTGTGCTCAATCAGCCCCCGCCCCTCCCCAAATATGTACACTCCTCCTTGATGACCGTTGTAAATCTCATTCCGACGTATGGTGGGATTGCTGTTGGACGTAATCCACACTCCGGCAAAGTTGTTGGAGTGTATCTTATTGTCTATAAACTGGCCTAAGCCAGACTCGTGCACGTAAATCCCCCCAGTCTGGCCGTGGTGGATTTCACAGTGAACTACGGTGGGATTAGCGCCGGCTTTCACTTCGAAGCCTGCGATTCTGTTGTTGTGAATGTCGTTGGCTTCAAAGTAGCCCTGTTGAAAAAAATACGTTTTTAATGATCGAAGTGAGAAATGAACAACCAGAATTAAATTAGAATACTATGATATCAATATCAACACAATATTTTTAATATTATATTATTTTTTGTGTGACTTTTCATACATCTTGGCACTGCTGTTAGTGTGATAAGTAGTTGTAAATAAATAAATAAACACATGGTTTGAGTCACTTCATCAGGAAATGTAAGGAAAAAAGATCAAAGGGCCTAACAATATCCTGAACATATTAACACCAGCAATGGATAGCGCCAGATCGCTCAGAGAGTAGTAATAAATCAGGATCAGGATGGATGTTTCGAAATGAGCCTTAGACTAAAGAAGGATGTGCCAGTCAAAAGTGGTCATAGACCTAAACTCACCAATCCATTCTCAAAGGTGAATATGCCAACATCTCTGCCGTGGTGTATATGGTTGCGGCGCATGATAGGGTTGGCGAAGTTCTTGACCCATATGCCGGCGAGCGCGTTCCTGGAGATCTCGTTGTCCTGGTAGGCTCCCTGCGCGTAGTCCGTGACGTAGAGGCCCACGTTCTCGCAGTCGCTGATGTCGCAGTGCTTGATCACGGGGTTGGCGCCGGCACCGATCACGCAAACCGCCGCGCCCACTGCACATGGTATTATTTTAGTCAGTTACTTACGTTAATTCTATTGTATCATTATCCAAATTATTTCCGACACAGTCTTTGACTAGTTTATGAGCCTCTGGGATCTTTTATACATATATAATAGTTCTATGAAGAAAGTCTATACCGGTGAAGAGGGTTTTGTTATTCGACTAAAACAATGTAATGCAGGTGCCTGATGTCTTCCGCAAGCTTCTGAGCGAGAACTGCCTATTTTAGACCATGTGTAAATAAATTGACGAGGCAAACTCAAACTTTGAACACACATGATTTAATTAAATGTAAAAAACTCTACTCAGCTACGATCCAAACACAGGCTGGCGTTTGAATGCGATAAAAGCATTTATTTACTGCATATGAGGGTAGATCACTAACCGACACTGGCGCTACGTATGATGCAGTGGTCGATAGTCGGCGAGCAGTTATCCGAAACCTCGAGGCAGTAGTGCTTGTGGTGCTGCATAGTGCTAGTTGCGTCGGGCGAGAACTTGAGCGTCATGTGTCCCGCGTAGGCGCGGCTCGCGCCCTCCGCGAACACTAGTGTGGACTCCGCCTCGCGTTCCAGGACGACCGACTCGGCCACGTTGCCCGGGGCACAACCTGCATACAAACGGCTTCATGCAATCTTCAATAAAATTCGAAATGTCGAACATTGTTTAAGCCATAGATGATTTCCTAACGAGAAAAATGTAACTTATGTTTTCAAAGTTTTTTTGTTCATAAAATAATGCCTCCCACTTTCAAGAGTACAAACCGACTCAATTATAGAACGGCTCCATGCCAATTGCTATGTAAAATGAACACATTTTTAAACTAATATCTGAGTACAAGATGGGTATACACATACATTTTCTTAGTAATTAGACGTAGGGGCTCATGTTATATACAGGCTCATGCCAAGATAGTCAGGCCATAAGCTTAGATTGGGGCTCACAATCTCTCGGCTCACGATAAAATAAATAATCGTCAAGTGAGCCTTAGTGTTGAGGGAGTGTGGTTTAGTGTTAAGACTGACCAATGAGCTGTATGTCCGTGTCGATGGTGAGGCACTCCTCCTGGTAGAGGCCGGCGTGCACGAACACGAGCGCGGGGTGGTGCGCGGGCGCGCGGCGGCAGGCGCAGGCGCCGGCGCACGCGCACGCGCCGCCCGCGCCCGCCGGCAGCGCCGCCGCGCCCGCGCCCGCGCCCGCGCTCGCGGGGGACGCCGCCGCGGGGGACCCGCCGCGCTCTTCCACGTATTCGAAAGCCGCCTGCGGGAACGTTTACAATTGAACATTACGGTAACATGGCATGCACCTCTTGCGGGTCATATCGCCTCCATATTGATAGAAGTATCAGGAGTTCAAAACTAACAATCGATTTATTGCCCCCCGATGATTCAGAGAAGATTATTCATACACTAGCTGCGCCCCACCGTTTCACCCGCGGTCAAAAAGAGTTTTCCGGGATAAAAAGTAGCCTATGTGTTAATCCCGACCACGAAAGACCTTAATTCCAAATTTCTTGTAAATCCATTGAGCCGTTTCTGAATTTAGTGGTAGTGGTGGTGTTAACAGTTCAGTTGCACCTTAACTGAATAACTGTAAAAGTAGTACTTCTTCTCACACACTGCAGACAAGCCCTACCATGACAATCAAAGCCATAAGATTCTACCTTACCTCTTAGAACGTTTCTCTGAATTTAAGAGGCATGCAATATAAGTGTTAATGCTCACTCTAATAGTGTTAAAGTGCTTGATCCGCGAGTCCTTCTTGGGACGGTAGTTGGGGCGCACGTGAATGCCGTAGTACAGCTGCCGGAAGCTTTCCTTCCAAGGATTATCCGCGTCGCAGTCGTCAGCCGCTACGAACTCGAACTGGCACGAGGCTGGGTGCATCAGCGGAGTATCATACTCGAATACTGACTGGTACAGGCTCTTCCTGTTTGGAGAAAAGGTTTGGGATGATATTTGGTTCAAATTGGAGGTAATGACGAGATATCGATTTTTTTATCAACTGCGGGTGTAAATAACGTAAAGCCACGTTCAGGCTAATAGAGCATTGCTTTAACCAAGGTCTTAATTCAAAGCCACTGTACATAAAACGACAATAAATCAATTTCCGCGCGCCTCACACTGCTTCAAATGTCACGGCTTGCGAATCAGAATTCCAAATGTATGTTCTCTTGTTTACTTCGCAAGATCCGCTGGCAGACTTGTATAAGTTCAAACCTGTTTCTATCCTTGTCTGGTGTCACTTGTTTCTTGTTACCAGTGAGTATGAAACACGTCTCACCATAGCTCGGTGTCGTTGGCGATGGTGTTGAACCGCTTGCAGACCTGCGAGACGCGGCACAGGTCGCGCTCCGTGAGGTGCGACAGTATACACAGCAGCACCTCGTCCGGCAGCTCGTACTGCAGGTACTGAGACACGTTGCATACGTCCACGCCCTGGGACAGCGATCTGGGGACAAAACTATGATGTCACTAACGCGATTTAAAAGCGTGTCTACGTTCAACGTTCCTCAAGACGCGATGGCAGAAGACGTTTACAGGTTCACTACTCAGACCATGTGGAATCTTCAAGCAGCTCGTGAAAATCACGTAACCTAATCAAAAGCATGCCGTATGCGTGACTTCTAGGTAATTTCTCGTAATAACTGCTACTATTTTGTGTTGTTTTAATTCGTAACAATCATTTAGCAACTAAAAGAATGTGATCATGCAGAATTTCTAACTCCCACTGCTCGCGATCTTCTGCATCAGCTAACTTAGTAAAACGACTGTTTTTTCAAGAACCAATGTCTGTCACATGAAATATTAATGTGACGCGTTTTGTACCCATTTTCATTGCTCGCACCTTTTTACTAAATGAATTACTATTCGTACTTTTTCTCATTCCTAGGCAATGCGTGAAGTTACGTGGGTTCGGCTAACTAAAGCAAACTCCCGATAGCTAACAGCGCGTAGCCGACCGATCTTATCACGTTAGATAAACATTGTTGCGCTTGCCATCACTTTATATACGTAGCTATAGTAATAGTTGCTATAATTATTATAGCAACTATTTTACAGTGCAGTTACTAGTTCGAAGTCGTCCTAGAGACAGATACTTAATACCATAGAATTTATAGAGTTATATATCATCATCATTTTCAACCCACAGGTCTACTCTTCAGCGCGCCATCTTTTCCGGTCCTGTGCATCTCGTCCACTGCTTTTTGCCGTCTTAACTATGTCATCTGTGTGTTGTACATATGTATTACCGTAAAAAACTATTTGTTTTGTTCTGTTTTGTTCCATTTTACGTTTATTACTTACATCTGCTTATGTATTTAGATTAACGATTTTAGAATAGAGTCTGTATAAATGCATAATAATTCTTTTATTTCTTTCTAATTGGATTCAAATTAGGTTTGATACAAAAATGGTACAAGCTATTTGGGTATTTCAGTCAATTTAAATTTTAGATATTCCAAACAAAGTTTTTATTATTTTTTTTCTAGAATAAACCGAATATTACGGTCAAGACGCGTCGCTAATCAGATGTTACTTTCAAAATATATTTTATCTTATTAAAAATGAGTGTTTTTAGGTACATAAGATAAGTAGTCAAAGAAAACTGAATAAGTAGTCAATAATCCAGTACCTCATTAGAAGATAATCTTGTTCTTAGGTGAAGTGAAAGTTACAACGACTACCTTGCGTAAACGTGCGATGTGTGCACTATTTACCTTCTATAACAACTGGTCAAATAACAATTTGGAATAGATTTTTATGTATCCAGGAAAATTTGGTAATATATGCATGAATGAACACATTTCAATTATACTTCTGGGAAAATATTATGAGGACAAATGAAACAACACAATGCATATCCTATATCCTAACCTAGTTATGAATCATGTTGCAATTAGAATGAATGTTTGTTTGTTCCTAGTAAAATGTGTCAGTTGAATCTTAAATGATACAATTTCGGCACACTAAAATGAGTCACGAAATTGAAACTTTCCCCTGCAGCCACATAAATAAATATGACATAGTAAAGAACTCATTCTGGGCTTTTTTCTAGCAGGTATACTGTGCTCATTGACATATCCTTCTCGACCTCGTCGTATATCAAGCTGCTGAACCTAGCTAGCCACGATTATGGGCTTTTTGATTGTTGTCTAATATCTAGCCCAGGTTTATCTGCCTGTGCTACTAGCAGGTAGGCCATCGGTATGCTCTAGCCAAGTAAGTGGCGCGCACGGCAGCTTGCACAATCGATTGCACAAAAGATAAGGTAATGACACTCACGTCCGAGGCCTCTTCCTGGCAGGTAGAGAGCAAGCGCCCGACGGGCCGGGCTCGTGGTACGCGGGCGGCGACTTGCGGCGCAGGTCGTACGGGCTGTGGTGGCCGGCGGTGGTGGCGGGCGCCGCGGCCGGCACGGGCGGGGAGCCGCCGCCGCCGCTGCCGCTCGGGCCGGCGCCCGCGTACGCCGCCGTCGCGGCCATGGCGCTCCCGGCCACGTTGTTGGGGCACGGCACTTCACATGGCTCGCCTGGAATACATACAATATTGGTTTATAATTTTAGGTTTAGAATTCTTTACTCACTGATCCAAAGGGAGTGGACTTCTGAAAGATGTCCCATAGCATCAACTGTACTATTGATGTTTGATTGATTGTCATATTATTCATATTGCATTTGACCTTTTTTGTTTTTCTTTGATGATTCTTGGTAGCCAATCCTGTCAAGCTGCTGTTATGAGTTCAATAAGTAAAATATTCAGACTTGACTGCCTGCCTGCTTGCAAGTCTTGTCTTATTGTGGATAATCATTATGTTACACTGTACATTAATGTAATTTATTTTACAACTACATTTTTTTAACTATTGACTGATTGGGCAATCTTGATTCTTCCATTATTTATTTCATCAGGTGCTGGTGATGCTTAGCAGTTAATATACCCAGTAATTTTGATTTGCTGCCAAAAGGTGTGACCTATTTGAGAAGTAAATCTAGTGCAGTGTTTTCTAAAATAACCAGAGAATATTTGTCTCCTAATTGGACGCATTATGTTTTCTAACAATTTTTTTATGTTGATCTTTCAAACATACTTATTAATGTTGTAAGCCTCAGTATCTTTACCCATATTACATATATACATTATACAAGTAGAGGTGTTTCACATTGTAAAGCATTAGTAAATAAAGTGTTTGTCAATACTCTCCGAGAACATCGCTCGATTCAGCAGAAATAAATACCTAAGTTATCATTTAACCAACAACTAACTAACAACTTTGAAATCAGGACTCATTTGAACTGGCTACATCAAATTTATTGTTTCAGTTATGTGAGATAGGTAAATGTGCATAGAATTTTGACAAACATTAATAACAACAGTGATATTTGCTTTTTTTATCTCTAATAATGTTTCCGTACCTTTCGGCAAAAACCTATAGGAACATTTTCTTACAGCAAATGTTTGTAATTAAACTTATGATTCATGTTGGAGAACATGTATGCACCTACTCCTTATGCTTTACTAAATATCAGTACAGAAGGTTTAAATAAACATCAATGTAATACATGTTTATAGGTTTTTAGGACAAGCATATTTATCATTTTAATGTTGTCAACAACTCCATGAATGTAAAGATGTGTTTCATTGTTTTTATTGAGTATCCATGTCTATGTACAGTAGAATCCGTTTATAATGACATCGAAAGGAATTGACAAACATGTCATAATAAGCGGAAGTTATACATAGCATTTTGTGAAAAAAAAAAAAACTTTTATGTAAATATGTATATGGACTTAAGTATTTTAATAGAGAAACATAGTATACATACTAAATCAAAATTAAAATTGCACATAATAAGTACTTACGATACATGTATGTACTATTTTTCATTTTTTAATGTAAGTATGTATAGACAATGCTGTTTTGAACTCTTTTTGGAATTACAATTTTAAATGCAAAAAGTTTTGTTTGTTTACTAAACTCTATGACTAAATTGATTTGAATGGAGCATGACTTTGTCTGCGGTCAAAGATTTGATCAATATATTGTTACATTAGCTCACATCACAGTTTTACATGTGGTTAAGCAAAGTACCTGTATTTTTAGGACAAACATTTTGCATGTTTTCCACAAGGGTTTTTTTTTTGTCTATTTACTACAGCATCTGTTCAACTATTTAGGCCTGTTTTTTTAACTGAGTGACTTGTTGTGTTAGTGATGAATGAATGTTAGAAACAGGACGGCAGCTGTAGTTCCACTTTTGACCACATTCATTATAAGCCGTGTCACAAGTATGTAGGAACATTCTAATACTAATAACATTGCAATAAAATAATTAAAAGTGGGTAAATATGTAAGAATAAAAGAAATTAACCCAAGATCTTTACTAAGTAGGTACATGCTACTTAGTAAAGATCTTAGTGAACGTTAATGATAAATTTTTATTTCTAGTTATCAAATATAATAGCTCTTGTTTTACAGACATTAGTTATTGATGACAATAGTTTTCTGGGAAAGAGAGATTTAAACAAAATACTGACAAAGATATGTTTTGTAGATAGATACTTATTGTTTACATTTTGCATAGCACATTCCTTGTTTCTCAGATAAGTTTGTAGGCATAACAAAACTATTAAAAACATTGGACATGTTCAATTATTAGAAGTCAATACACATAAGGGTGAAAATAGCTTGTCAGTGCCAAAAATGTATTTCAAAAATATTATCTATAGAGAGCAGACAAAATTTGCTCATAACAATTATGATCGCGATTAAGCTTTCCTAAATTGGTATTTGCATGACACATTCTCATTTCTCTATAATGTAAAGGCAAAATGAAGAATTCATTATGCAAGTACATGATTCCTAAACACCGCATGACGAGTATTTGCGAGTGAAATGAATGAAGTGTCGTAACTGGCAAATATATCGCGGATATTCCGACTCGCATGAGAACAGCTGTTTCATCACTTCATTGTAAAATAAGGTGTTCATCTTGCAAATCAATACTGGATAATGCGCAAAATGTCACTGAATTGCGCTACTCGAAACTGTCTTGAGACGTGGAATGTATGAAACAAGAATTTGCATGCCAATCAACATACGAGAAGCAATAATCAACGAATCGAAAATCCTGTCGTTGACTTCTACATTTTTGTAGTACAAATAAATTGTTTAAAGTTTCCATAAACATTAAGATTACATATTATTTACCATAATAGCTATTACAAAAGCTCGAATAAAAGGATCTCGTTTCATTGCGGTCATGGGAACCGCTCTAAAGTAGCATTTGAAAAGATTGGGGCGACTTATGCCGACCCGGATTACTTACTTGATTGTGTCCTAGAAGGGAGAGGTATTCTGTGTCCGCCTTTTCTTCGCGATCTACGGACGTAAGAACGCGAAGAGGAAAACGAGGCACTAGGCATTATTTCTTTTAGCACTTATTTTCACTTTAATTCAGCCCTAAACAAAGGAGACACCCGCACCAACACCGTCGGCCATTTTCTGTTTAGATTAGATTGGGAAGACAAAACGAGTACAGAGATTTAACTGCATCGGTGGTATCTATATTTAATTTAAATAGTTTTCTAAATTGATCACTATTCACAAATACTATTTAAACATTAGTTAGCTAATAAAACACATGATTTAAATACTTTTGAGTGAAAAATTACACTACTCCCGAGCAATGGGCGACTCTCAGCAAAAATATGGCGGATTCAATATGGCGGCGGCGCAGCGGCGCCACTAGTGCCACCTACGGAGTATGTTATGTTTTTTTTATTTTATTTTGAAGCGTTCAATACACCTCTGACTCAAAATCAATAAATGCTAAAAACTACAGTATTTTCTTCTCAATTGCTGTATTTCAATAGTGCTTTTCTTAAAATACGGTTTGTACAATGGATTTTCGAAGTAATCGAACAAATCAATCGAGCAAAACCAAAGATGTCATATCGTCGTTACCTCATCTCTAAAATCAAACCAGTCTCGGCCACAGGTAAATAATTTAGAATGAACAATTGAACCGGTTTTGGTGTCTTTTGTCATTTAATCAAATAGTTAATTGCCAGAATGGACATGCTTTCCTGCTGTTTAGCAGATAAATAATTATATTTTAGATTATATGGACGTAAAAATTGCATTTTTAACAGTTTTTTTTAATTATTAAGATTTAGGAGAAAATATTAGGTTATTATTATTTTTTTTTTTGGACTATTTCTTGTTTGTCTATCAGCAACACAGCAACACTGTTCAGTTGTCATTTTGATCTCGCTGGCCTATGTTGTTTTACTTTTAGCTTTGGTGATAATTTTATTATTTAGATATTTCAAAAACATGGATTTCGTAAAACAATTAGTCGGTTTAAATAACTGTAGCTTTGCCATAATTGCTAGTGTTTTTCTAACTACCACTTATGTTGCAAGTCTATACGTCTGGAGGTCAAAATTAAGCAGGTATTTCGTCTCTCGATTCATAGGGACTCAAAACTATAAAAACGTGCTAATTTTAGATTTTTTTTAGGGATCACCCAACTACAGTAAAGCGAAGATTCTTCAGTGTTATCTGCATGATGATACTGGCACCATTATTCTGCCGCTTATTTATGTCTGAAGAATCACTCAACAATGGCAAAATGTTTGAACAATTGGGCTTACGATGGCCTGGCTTACTTTCGGCCAGTGTCTTACCTCTTCTCCTGACTGCTGTTCTATTTTTGGGACCATTAACAATGCAGTTTATGTCAGGAAGTTGGAAATTGTACTCAGGTGTGTTTTACTCTTGGCTTTGTTACAAGGTCAATATTACTGACAATGACTTTAGGCACCTAGTTGTGTAATGTTTCTATTAGTTTCTAGCAGATGGTGAATTTGAGTTGTCAATTGAAATGTAAGTAGGAATGAATATCTAAATTAATTATATCAGTAAAATGCTTGGCTTAAAATACATATTTTTTCTTTAATATTTCATACAAAATCACAAATTAAGGAATAAAATTCTTTTTTTACAGGATTAAAAGGATTAAAATGTTTCGTTACAGCACCACTTTATTGGTTTTCGAGCTGGCAAGATCTGCTTTGGTTGAGGAATCATGTAATGGCACCACTGAGTGAGGAGTGGGTGTTCAGAGCTTGCATGATGCCGCTACTGTTGCAGTGTCTTCAACCTATGACTGCGGTGTTTGTAGGACCTCTATTGTTTGGCATTGGTGAGAAAGACTTACTATTTCACAGATCTACATGAGCAAAACCCAGTTTGTTTATCTCTAATATGTTTATTTTTGTTGTACATTTTTAATTGGTCTCATAAAATAATTTTTAACAATAATTTAAAAGTTAAAAGTAAAAAAAGTTTACCACTGAAAAGTTACTCACATTTGGGTAATTTTATTTTTATGTTTGCGATAGCTTTTGTGGTATGAACATATTGAAAAATAAAACTTTCAATATCTGATACATTACACTAACGGCTGTCACAAATATAGCTTTTGTGGTACGAACATATTGAAAAATAAAACTTTCAATATCTGATACATTACACTAACGGCTGTCACAAATATGTAGATATTGCAGGCGCTGTTAATTTATTAATATTTTTTTACACACTTTTAGCTCAAAAAGACGATTAGACCTGGCCCTTTGATTTTTCTCGTAACTGCCATTGCAATCTAAAAAATGCTTTGATATTTCCAGCTCACTTTCACCATATGTTTGAACAGATGAAAGCAGGACATGAATTGAAAACAGCCTTGATGGTCTCAAGTAAGTACTCCTTTAATGTTGCCCAAAGACTTTCAAGGCTTTGTCATTGTTCTAAATGAGAAATGAAGTGTTAGACACTAATGTTAATACATTCTGTTTTGCTTTCCAGCATTCCAATTTACGTACACTAGTCTCTTCGGTGTATACTCGGCATACATCTTTGTTAGAACAGGTGAGTTTCCATGTTTTCTAGTTAAACCACTTACAAACACAATAATTATTTTATAAGGCTTATAAAACAATACTACTAGTCTGAAAATAATGACTAATTTAAAAGCTTGTTTTTGAAAATATTTTTAAAATAAACCTATGTTCATTCATTTCTTACAAAATTATGTATTGCAATTGCCTGAAACCTAGAATAGGTTTGTTGGAGCAATGGAATCTCGTCATACAATATTAAACATACATACACCAGAAAACTAGTTAAGTGTAATAGAATTACAATAACCTCCAAAGTATGAAAAGTAAATAAATAAATAATCGTTTCACACTCATAGCTCCCCACTAGGAACAAATCCTGTGTCGGGGATGCCATGGAACACACACAAAGACAAGGACAACTAACACCTAGACCCAGTACAGATATTTAAATTAATCATTTAAACATTTGCCCGGCCGAGAATCGAACCCGAGACCTCTGGCTTATGAGGCAGACACACTACCGCTGAGCCAAACAGGCCGAAAGTGGTCTGATGATGGTGCCGGAAGGAACTCTTTAGCTAAACAACGTAACTCCAGTGAGCCCAATAGCTCCAATTGATTCGTCTTGAGTTTTTTTATGCTTTTCGAAGCATTCAAATAAAAGCTCGTTTAAAAAAAATATTTTTTACAGGTCACTTTGTTGCTCCACTAATGGCTCATATGTTTTGCAACCACATGGGGTTTCCCAACTTCGGTGAGATCTGCCAGTACCCTCTTCGGCAAAGGATCATCATATCGTTCAATTTTCTTCTAGGTTTCGTTTTATGGTGCATGTTTTTAGTACCTATCACCAATCCTCAACTGTATGATAACAATCTTTATTGGGAGATTTGAATTTCTTACGTATACAGGGCTATTCATAAAGGGTATGCTAAGCCGAAAAGGGCTCATAGTACTCATCATTATGAACAACTTTTACTATGGGACCAACCCTGAATTCGCGAAAAAAAATCAGCTGTTCCATACATTTTGTGTCATTGACATTTTTCTATGGAACAGCTGATTTGTTTTTCGCGAATTTCGAGTTAGTCTCATAGTAAAAGCTGTTCATAATGATGAGTACTATGAGCTCTTTTCGGCTTAGCATACCCTTTATGAATAACCCTGTATTATTTATTGACACAATTTATTTTTGCATATTGAGTACATTTCATTTCGGTGTTCTGTGAACATGCGTATTTTTATTTTAAGATGTGTATTCTTCATTGTTTATTTTGTTATCATATTGAAATTATTTTTGCTAATATTTTTGGCCATGATTGAAGGGTGTGGCAAGTGATGTCTTCATGAAACTGACTCCATTATAAAGGTAATTTAATTTTATTATTCAGGGCATACCATACTTAAAGTTTGGCCCATTAAAGTTACTTAAAGTTTATCAAAATTTACCTTAATACAGTACTCAATACATCCCCTCGAAAGCTAAAGCGAATAGAGTCAGTTTCGTCATTTTTGTATGTCAGTAGTATAGGGTTATTCATAAAGGGTATGCTAAGCCGAAAAGGGCTCCTAGTACTCATCATTATGAATAACTTTTACTATGGGACCAACTCAAAAATCGCGAAAAAAAATCAGCTGTTCCATACATATTGTCGAGTGTCATTGACATTTTTCTATGGAACAGCTGATTTTTTTTTCGCGAATTTCGGTTTGGTCCCAAAGTAAAAGTTGTTCATAATGATGAGTACTATGAGCTCTTTTCGGCTTAGCATACCCTTTATGAATAGCCCTGTATAACTTTCTTAATTTCAGTGCTGATTATCAGTACCTACTTTGCTTAATACGTTAAATAGAACATAAGTTTGCATACAATAAAATGATTACTATTGCATACTAGCTGATGCCCACGAGTTAGTTCGCGTAGGTCTTCTGCCTAAGTCATACAGAGTTAAATTCTATCAGTTAACACTTTTACTGTGGCTAATAATCACATGCGCTTGCCTTAGGCGCGGCTAATAGTCAAATGCGTTGTGTTTTACGCGCCTGGCGTGTGCAGCCGCACTCGCGTCGCGCAAAGGAAAACACAAGGTATGTGTTTTCCGCAGTCAAAGTGTTAAACGTTGATACGCAAATGTATAAAAGATGAAAACACACAGGTTATTTTAAACAAGTTTGTTTAGGTTCATACACTGTCTCATCGAGTTGGGTCTGTAAAATCTTCATTCCAGTACTTATCGTTTCGCGGCTTTGAGCCAGCATAGTTGATCAAATGCTTTCACCTTCAATAGCATAGCTAGTTTAAAACCAAATTGTTTAGTTCTAAGTTGTGTACGATAATGTGCCATAATAAAGCTTCCAAGACGATTGCTTCAAAGAATGTGATTATTCGCCAACTTTACCATGACGTACAATAAGCTACTAATAGTTGGCATGCCAAGAGCAAGCAAGCGGTACAACCCGGTCGAAATATCTGTGCACCTCGCTGGAATGCGTATAGCCTTATATAGTCGCACTGTCGGGACAGGGGACTGACAGGGGAAGCCTTTCCCGCTTCCCCTGTCACCTCTCCGCGCACTCCTCGGTGCGACAGTGCGACTATATAAGGCTATACGCATTCCAGCGAGGTACACAGATATTGTGACCGGGTTATACTTTTGTAAAGCACGCCGGGAGCAAGCGATTACTCAGTTTATTTTCTCTTTCGAGTCATGGATTTGCCCCCGACGTGTAAAATCGTATAATGTAAGTGCTTTGTAGTCTATATGGGTACTTTTAGTGTGTTTTACTGCAAGTATAGTTTAGTCATTCAAATCATATGGCCAATACAAATAGTGGGGGCGAGACAAACGCTACATGACCGCTAACGTCCCATCAGCTGTGATATCTATACCACAGTTAGCATTGAACGTAGTGGTTATCTCTCAGTGGTTAAAACATTGTTTCTCGCACCGTAGTTTCTCACGGCCCCTGTGTGTATCGGCCTCTAGTGTTTTAAAATAAGTATTATACCTAATAAATTTAAGAATGACAGGGTTAACACGTGTTACTAACTAGTCAATTCACGTACGAGTATTTTGTATTTCATAATAAAGGAAGTAACTGTTAGAGGATCGAATGTTACGTTCTAAAATCATACATTTTGAAATCTAGGACTATAATTTTTAACCCTTTGAATTTTTTTCGATTTTTGATATCACATATCAAGGATAAACATGAACCAAGACGGATTTATGATCAAGGAAAAACTATTGGCTTATCATTGAGACACAAAAAATCTTTTTGAGTTTTCCGGTCAATTTCTATAAAGTTGTAGCCTAAAGGCGTCGCAGTGTTTTGATCAATATTTTTTTTCGCTTATAAGCGGACGTTGGCGTAAAGGGATAATTTCAAAAATACGTAATTAAGATCCAGGTACACATAATTTTAGATTAGCTCTATATAATAACTAGCTTTGTGTGTAAGCTTCATACATACCAGTAGTTTTTTAAGTAGTTTGTGGTACACATTGATACTACCTATTTTGCCGCTAACCATTGAAGGTCAAGGCTTGTCTTGATAAAATTCAATGAAATTGTTGATTCTCTTTCTTATTTTGGTGAAGTCTTTGTGATCAATAAACTACAAAATATAAGTGTATTACACAGTGCAGTGAACGATACATTTCGTCAGTGTATGTATATGGCGCCTAATATTAAATCTGTCTACTGAATCATACTAAAACTAAAGTTCATTGTAATTAGTACATTTTTGAAATAAAGTTTTCTATTTTCTTACGACTTTCCTTTAATAAAACCATTTAAATATAAATAAAACCATTTAAATATTAAAATATAATTTATTTCTTATACTAAATCATATAGGCTGCGTCAATAAAGAAACAAATCTAAACGAAGTTGTGCTAATCATGCGCTCTCCCTCGCCCTAGAAATATCGTGCGATGGTGCAGGCGAGAGAACACGATTAGCACCACTTTGTTAGATTAGTTTCTTCAATGAAACTAGTCATACCCCTACCTTAATACATTTCTAAAGAATTTCCTTTGAAGACTTGATTTAATTATTGACGAACATCGTAGATTCCTATCTATTTATAAATATAAATTCTAACATCGATATGAATTTACAATTTTAAACTTTTTACTGACAACATTGACAACGGTGATGCAAAAGGTGATAAGAAAAATATTAACATATCTACATAACACGTAAGCAACATTTAGGTATATTTACCAAAGATCTTCATTACACAGATTCTCTTGTGATTTGATTTTCATTTTAGGTATTTAAACTTTTACTTAATAATAATTTGTAAATTCTATGAGTAAAAGCCATGCCTGAAATAAATCGATTTTAACCCTAGAATTGTCTATCACACATTGTATTAAATGCAATTGTATTTTAGGTGTAGTTATTATGCCACAATCATTGCATTATTTCCTACAGCGTCTTTGATTCGTCTGATAACAAATTTCAAAAACAATTTACGTGCTACTCAAATTTTAGAGATTTCACCTCATTTACACATTTCAAGCTATACTCAACATTTTCATAAAATAATACAATTTCAAAAAATAAATAAGATCAACTCGACAAATATCATGAATGAGCTTGAAACTTAAATCAGTCTTTGTGTGCCAATAGCGTGAATACTGATGCTCAACTAAACAAATTTGACAGGACTATCTGCTTCTCTATTCACTTCAATACGTGGGAAAGTTATGGCAACAATTTTAGCTGTCAAATTTAATTTAGTTTCGAAAATTGCAGAATCGACGTCATTGCCCAACATTTATACACATTCCACATTTGTAAATTTTCACACCGTTTTTTAAATACAAGAAAATCTAAAATCTGAATACTTAAACTAACTTTGTCAAGGCAGGGTAAGAGATAAGCCATTTTATCTTTGTTTGGCTGAAGCCAAAAATATGCTTTGGCTTCTAATGTTAAAAGCCATCGAGTAACTCTTGGTCGAGTCGCTCTTTTAGATAGATAGATAAACTCTTTATTGTTCATACCATAAATTACAAACAAAAGGATTATAACACCTAAAACTAGTGCGACAACTGGCTCTTTTCTCAAACTTTCTCTATTTTATTAGTTTATGTTTTCATTCCATCAGTGGTTTAAAATTCAACTGCCGAAAAGCCTTTTGGTCTTCGACTGTCGTGTCTGCCTTTTGGTGTTCTCCCTATTGATGATTGGAAACTCACTGGAAGCCGAGGCATGACATCCCGTTTCTGTTTTACAAATTAGGATTCTGGCAGTGCAGGCATGTATTTAGTTTTGATATAAAGCTAATTTGGTCCCGCGAGCCGATAACCACGTTGCAAATAAACGATTCGGAACAACAATCGACGCTTGCACGCGAATATGTTCCTTATCACCCAAAAATAAGGGTGGACAGATGATCACATTATTTATCAGCTTAGTTTTGCTTTAGTTTTCTAGGTACGAATAATCACATAATAAGTTTTAGTTTTGCTTGGCAAGCGAACAAACGGACGAGCTCGGTCCACGCGGCTCGCGACTTTTTGAGCCGGTTCCACGCTAATAGTAAGCGCACTACCGCAGCTAGAAGGTACGACTGATCACTTTAGCTATCCACTCACACGTTCAGTGCTGAGGTCACTGATGTCTTACGTCCAGTGGGGCTAGCACAACTTTGACGTAAAAATACGTAGCGAGTTTTCGATAGAAAAGTGTACGCCATTTACGACTGTCAAGTGTGCTCCTGACGGGTGTAAATGGCGTACACTTTTCTATCGAATACTCGCTACGTATTTTTACGTCAAAGTTGTGCTAGGCCCACAGATCTGAATCGGGTGGTCTGATACTCTAGTGTCCACGGACGTAAGACACCATGGGATACTCCAGTATCCTCGGACGTGTTAGCGGTCGTTTTACTTGACAAGCGCCGTACACAGGTAGCGGACGAGCTCGGCCCACGAGGCTCACGCCTGCAGCGGCCGGTTGGGGGAGGCGGGCGCGGGGGCCGCGTCCAGGTCGCAGGCGGAGAGTAGTCGGACCAGCTCGTCGGGGCTCGGCCCGCCGTCTCCGCACGGGGACTCTTCGCCTTCACCTGGAGAAATGGGAGGAGAATGAGGAGACGTTGATTTAGGGAGAGAGAGAGTAATTTATTGGCCTAATAACAAATTTGGTGACACTGGGCATTTTCCTTTGGATACGTATTAAACGGTTTGTATCAATTGGAAATGTTTTGTGCGGATAACCAAGAAATAGAACAGACTGTCAGCTTTCTTCGTGAAATATACGATCTTGAGTTTTTCGATGTCAGAGTGATTATAGTAGGTATCGTAGTATCCTAGTATCTTCTGAATGTCATGTAGAAATAATAATATATATTTTTTAATTTGTATAGTACAATAGTCATGATTAGGATTTTAATAATTCGGTGTAAGACATGAAATGCGAAATACGTACACATACACCTACACACGTACACCTTTTATTATTTTCAAACTTTTTTCTGGAACTCCTCAGAATCACTATGGAAACTAACGTGGTTTTCACATATTTGTGTTATTAACACGGGAATACTACCGTAAAAATTAAGTCGTCTACTACGACTAGTTTCGGTCACACTTGGTGACCTTCCTTACAATCACGGCGCTTGTTTACCTACTATATAAGGATACTAAAGTATCCCGTCGGGGCTGCGGGTCGTTCAGAAGTTACCGCGGCCTCGGCGGCACAAGGGCGTAGAAGGAACATGGGTGGTTTTTAGTCAGTAGAAGTCTGACACTCCCTTCCGCTCTGCCCAAGAGTGGGAGGGGTCATTTGATGATGGGAAATCATCAAATGACCCCCCCCAAAAAAAAAAGGGATACTAAAGTATCCACGGACGCATAAGCTAACTACAGTGGTCTACTAACCGGGCTGCGGGGCGGGCGGGGCGGGCGGCGCCGGCTTGGCCGCGCGGTCGATGGGCGCGGTGAGGTCCCACATCTGCGCGGCCCCGGAGCGGTGTCCGCACAGCAGCAGGCGGCGCGGCCGGAGCGCGCCCTCGCACTCCGCCACCACGAAGCACGACACCGCCGACCCGTCCACTGAACGAATCGTGCACACCCTGAAAGTAAAACAATAATACTTCAATAATACAAACTAACAAGAACATTATTTTTACAAAACAAAAACCGACTTCAAAAGACTGACTATTGAGTTATTCATCTATTTGTCGCGCACATACTTAATGCAAATTTAAGACTTATATAGTTTTCTCATGGATACCATTATCAGAACTAAATTGAAATGGGACTAAATGGGAAGCGTCAGCTTTCTAATTAAAAAAGAATCATCAAAATCGATTCACCCAGTCAAAAGTTATGAGGTAACAAACATAAAAAAAAAAAATCATACAGTCAAATTGATAACCTCCTCCTTTTTTGAAGTCGGTTAAAAATAAAAACACCGACTTCGAAATTACTTGGATGACATATTTCTACAAAATGTCCGGAGCCAAAATGAGTCATTACATTTTTTCATATTTTTAATATACCCAATGTAAACGCACTCTTTCTGGACACCAGTGCGGGACATACCGCCCCCATTCCGGATAATCAATGACATAATAATAAAGACCAATTTAACGACATAGCATATCAAAATCGAAATTACGAGAAAACATAGGGGCTCCTCACGGAACTATGAACCGTTCACAAAATTGATTTGTAAGGCAAAATCAACGTCATCAGTACAAGAACAAACTAACCTTTTTCCGTTTGATGCTAGCCTAACATACAAGGTATCTGTATCAGGAACTACTTTCTGTATGAATATCTGCTCTTCATCTTGCTCTCCATACGGACCTGAAAGTAAATAACAAGGTCACATTCATAGCAAATATATTTTGGAAAGTATTGAACCTTACTCCTCCACTGTTTAAGTATTAATTCCCTTTCCAGTTATTATGCGTATAGCAGTGGATGCCTTCAATGCGCCATTATGTGGTTTCCGGCTGAGCAGACCATTAATAGATCTACTCCGAAGCTGTTTCCAACCTTACTCTCCAAGCATTAAAGTACAAATTCCTTCACCGGTGATTATTCGGCTGTGCAGGTGCCTCTAAACGCTAACATATTAAAGCCACCCTAAGTGTAATGCCAGGCTAAGCTGACCATAGACAAAGCTACTGTAAAGGTTAAAGTACAAATTTTCTCACCACAGTCGTTATGAGCCTGCGCAGTGGATGCCTTCAGTGCCACCACGTGGCCTTGGGCTTGGTCCCCGGCTGAGTAGACCATAAATTGATTTATTCCGAAGCTGTTTTCAACCTTACCCTCCTAATTTTAAAGCACAAACTCAGTCACCACAGTCGTTATGCGCCTGCGCAGAGTGCGTATCCAACGCCAGTACCTTGAAGGCTGCTTTAGGTGTGGTCTCCGGCTGAGCAGACGATTAATAGATCTACTCTGATGCTGTTTTCAACCTTACTCCCTGAGCATTAGAGTATAAATTTCTTCACCAGTCATTATTCGGCTGTGCAGGTGCCTCTAACGCCAACACATTGTCATTGGGCGTAGTCCCCGGCTGAGAAATGGATATAAATGGATCTAGGTCGAAGTTGTTTTCAACCTTACCCTTCTAACATTAAAGTACAATTTCCCTCACCACCGTCGTTATGCATCTGCGCAGTGGGCGCCTCCAACGCCAGCACGTTGAAGGCCGCTTTGGGCGTGATCCCCGGCTGAATAGATCTACTTCGAAGCTGTTTTCACCCTTATCATCCTATTATTAAAGTGCAATTTCCCTCACCACAGTCGTTATGCGCCTGCGCAGTGGGCGCCTCCAACGCCAGTACGTTGAAGGCCGCTTTGGGCGTGGTTCCTGGCTGCGTGGAGATCATCCCCCGGAAGCGAGTGACGCGCCACGACCGCACGTGGTTGTACTCGCTGCACACTGATATTAGGTAGTTTTCTGATAATGACACCTGATGAAGAGAAAAATAAATTTGAAATACAAGCTATTTATGCATTGTCGTCGGAGTTACAGGAATTTACAAATTTCAGACTAATCTGATATCGCAAAGTGTTCTAGACCCCACTGCGTGGATACGAAGTCTCAGGCATCAGCTTGTAAAAAAAAATGGACGTGGTATACAGATAGACAGTCAAATCGACGGACGGATAGACACTGAAGTCTCCGCCTATTATCCTCTCCACTCCACTATTTTCTTTTTCTTCTTCTCTTTTTAATTTGCCTTCCTTTTTTAATTTTTGCACGAAACCCTAAAAATGACAACATACCTTAGTGATAGGGCTCTGATGCACAGTGAAGGTCTGGAACAGCTGCGGCCCGTGGCCCACGGTCTCCGGGTGCTGCACTATGACCCGCACCGCGCCGCTCCGGGTTCCGTACGCTATCTCTATCCAGTTGCCGCAGAGATCTGAAATAAAGTACAAGAATAATGTGCAAACATTACTGTGTTCCGGTTGGAAGGGTTTCCAGTGAAATTACAGGGCAAATAGGAGATTCAACAACTTATATCTTAGGGTGACGAGCGCAGTGCTGTGCCACGCAGGGTCTTGAATTCTGCGAGTTCAAAATTCTGGGTGGCGCAGACCTGTTACGGGCAAACGTGACGTTCAACATCAGACGAGCGATTTGCTCGTCTCGTCACTCAATGACATTTAAAAAAAAAGAAGTACCTGTTCAAAGCGTGTCTTGTCGTTACGACAGCTGGGCTTATAGATGCAACTACAAACAGCGGCCAAGAATTTTATATTATTCGATTTATTCGTATTGTCTTATTATAATATCGAATACCATGCGTAATTTTATTACTAAAACGATTGTAAAATTGTAATATGTACCGCATGTTTCGTGAATAAAATATTGAAATTTGAACTGGCCAGTAATCGCAATTGGGTTCATTTTCAAACTTGGGGCTTTGTTCGAATGTTCAAACTAATTTGATTTCGATTACCGATTAACCAGTTAGACAATAGAGCCACAGATTCTTAATAAAACAGAAACTTACTCGTTTTTGGTGTGAGATATACTGATATGGCTGTGATGGGTTCTTGAGTAGGGTCCTTGTATAGCTGAGTCACAAGGAGATCGTTGTCTTTCATTCTTAGAGGAAACTTCTGCATGTCTGAGAAAAATGCATAAAATATTATCCTACAAATATAGGGTTATTCATAAAGGGTATGCTAAGCCGAACAGGGCACATAGTACTCATTATTATGAACAACTTTTACTATGGTACCAACCCGAAATTCGCGAAAAAAAAATCAGCTGTTCCATACATTATGTCGATCATTGACATTTTTCTATGAAACAGCTGATTTTTTTTTCGCGAATTTCGGGTTGGTCCCATAGTAAAAGTTGTTCATAATGATGAGTACTATAAGCTCTTTTAGGCTTAGCATACCCTTTATGAATAACCCTGTATTAATAAAAAAAAACTGACAAAGTTTGTCTGTTTGGATGTCTGTTACTCAATCACGGAGAACGGTCGGACTTGGATAATATCTGTTCTCTGTTCTCACCGATATAGTTGATGGCTCCAGTGGCCGTCCCGAGCAGGAGAAACGAGCCAGCCGTATCGTACGTGGTGAGGTGAGCCACGTCCTGAGTCTGCCAGTGTTGTGTGCTCGTGTGCCACACACCCGCCTTGCTGCGGCTGCCGGCGCCGCTAAGCGCCACTAGTTGCGGACCTACGAAGAGCAGGTGCTCCACTCGCACTCCTAGGTTGAATGTGCCTGAAAGAGCATAGATGAATAGACTCAAATAGCAGAAGAAAAGGGAGAGGAAGAGCATGATATCGGGCTGGTTGTCTGCCGATGGAACGCTTGTTCGCTATCGGTAGTTCGGTAGCCACACCGTCAGGGCGCGACTCAACCTGCCATCACCACACGAACGCTTGTTGGCTATTGATAGTTAGAGCTTTACTCCACCTGCCATCACTACACCTAGCAACACGACCTGCCCGGATGGTGAGTGGGCTATACACGGATGAGGTTGGGCTGAGATAGGGATAAAATATCACCAAAGAGAAGAGGACTATTTAGTTACCTACAGCATTGGATCGATACAGATCTATGGTGATCATTACATACACTTTTATCTCATTACATACGCAGATAAAAACATCAACTCACCGACTAGAGTCCTCCTGACGGGCTCGCTGTGCGTCGAGAAGGCCCACAACCTCACAAGCGGTCCACTCGCCACACCAAGCATCACATCCGTCCCTGTAGAACTACTGCCGCTAGAACTGCCGCCGCCAGTCTTCGCGTTCAGAGCTATCCTCTCTATAACCGAGTCCTGGACCGGCGACTGGAATACAACGTACCAGCCGCACGAATCTGTCAGTCTGGAAAACATTACTATTGTCAACATCAGTCCTATTTTTTGCAGATTATCAGAACTAATGATTAGTCTATGATCGAGGCTAACCTTATTAAAATTCAAAGAACACAGTATCTAAAATTTAAGCGATGGCATTTCAAATAAATGAAATGAGCAAAAGGAACATTAAAAATTATGAATGCGTAATTATAAGAAACTTTATCTTATAGATCAAGGAACACTAAACAATCATAAGTTTTGTCTACAGTTTTATGGTGCAATAAGACTAAAATTTAGAAATCTGATTGTCACATAAATAAGCTCACTTTGGTATTTCTGTGTTGTTGTAGATGGTGCAAGACCTTTTGAAAATAAATCCAATTATTGCACTAAACTAATACAAAATAATACTACACAGTTAACCCAGTAATGCCTTGGTGTTGTCCATATACTTGTGGTAATTTTTTTAACTTAAAAAACTGTAAAAAAAACAAAAGAATAAAATACTTTTTACGTGAAGAATGTCTAATTAAAATACATTTATTGGCTAAACAGAAAACGTATTTAGCCATTACTGAGTTAAGTAATTAACACTTCAGCAAAATTTTGTTTCAATGTGTCACATGAGATAAATAATTCTTGTCTCACCTATATCCAGTCACGAAATGTGTATACGCCACAGCGATCCAGTTATGATGCGCTTTGATGATTTGAACTTTTAAAGCCGCTGGAACAAATAGTAACTTCAACCAAAAATATATAATTTTGGGGGGGAAAAGACTGCATTTCCACAAATCTGGCACTGTATTAGTGCATACTGTAGGACTACTTGCTGCATACTATGTTACAGCAGCCTTAGAATTGGCTGTTGACAACATGTCTTTCCAGTCAGGGACCTCCGCTGGTTTGAGTAGGCTGGCAGTTGGGGGCAATGCACAATAAACCCAAAGTGGGACGTCAGTATAGGTCGTATCACCCCTACTTTGAATTAGAAGGTAGAAAGAAGTCTTTCCAACGTTTTTATACGTTTTTTCATTTTAGCGGAGTTGTGACAAAGCTAAAATAAGGGTGTTTATCTTTTTTCACGGGATAAAAACAGTTGAAAGACAATTTGTCCACGGTCCATTCTAAGCCTGCAAAAATTGTTAACTTCACCATGATAATATGTGGCTGTGGAGTTAATCCAAAATATAAACTACCTCCGTTTCAAAACTTTTGTTATCAAATTGTTTGAGCCATTTTAGTGTGCAGTAATAACAAACATACACACACACCCTTAATCACAAACTTTTGGATTTGTAATATTGTGCATATCTGCCCTGCCAGCCGGCCCCATAAACCAACAGTTTCATAACATAAGAATGCACAACTTTGGGTTTCTAGGTACAAACATCAACATTTTGAAATATTTGTGGAAATGCAGTCTTTTAAAGTAAAATTACATTAAATACATACTCTCTGGAGGCCTGTGTCCTTTGTGGCAGTCTGCGTTACCGAGAGAAGCTGCCCTTGAGTGTCCTTTGCCACATCGACTGAAAAAGTTAAAGCCAATGAAATACATGCAATAATAGTTGTAACCTTGTTTAAAGATTTTTCATTTCTTTAACACTCAATAATAAATTGCTAAAGCTATTGCTTGGCTATAGGTGCAACTGCAGCTAGCTTTAGCATTTTCGTAGCTTTTTAGGCCTAGAGTTATATTTGAAATAAACCAAAGCCCATGAAATATCAAGAATGAAGTAAAACAGATAATTAATGTGTTCAAACCAATCTTATTCTTGAACAAAATTAGTTTTGAATTGCTTAAAAGAAAGAATTGGTTTTAATAGTTAAGTAAGGGTACAAATGGAATACCTCAGCTGATCTTGTGATGGTATCCTGCCGATAGTGCGTAGGTCTAGTGAGGAGTTTCTAGAATGTGTTCTATTTGTAGGTGCATCTGAGTTGGAAGCTGTGGAGTTCTTTCTTGAACAGCTGCTTCCATTCCTTCCATTGTTTCCATTTGGCACATTCACTGGAAGAATAATTTTTAAATCAGGATTAAAATTTTTTTGATGCTTTTTTGATTTTTATCAAAAGCTATGTTTTATAATCTTCTCTTCTTCATCTTTTTATTTATAAAAATGAATCGCTGTTTGTTTGTTTTGCTAAAACTCGAAAACTGCTGGACTGATTTGAATATTTATTTTTTGGTTTTGTTTGCTCTAATACAGGGTACGTTAAAATTAAAATAACAGCGGGTGAAACCGCCGGGTGCAGCTAGTTATCAATATAAATACTTAACAAACAAAAGATAATGTTTCTATTGTTATTAATTACTCTGTAAAAATTGGGCAGGACTGCTATTATTCACCTGCTCCTATTTTACTTCTTGAACTATAATTACTTTAGTATGAGGTAAATTTATGATTCAAATTTAAGTACTCATGACTGTTATCTAATCATAAAAGTAAATAAAAGTGTAAACAATGCTATTTATACCTTTATTCTACTTTACATATTTTTGTTTACATTAAACAACATGTACTAAATGTTTATTGATGTGTTTTTTTAAAACTGATTATCTTCCTGATTTCTCACTATTTAGCTCATTCATTACATAATATATCTTTCTGTGTATAACTTTTGAGAACAATCAAATTTTATGTTAATCTATGAAAGAGATAAAAATAACATGAAATGAAAAAAAGGTAGAGATAATTATGTTGTTAAATGAAAATAGGGTCAGTAACTTACATGGCGGTGGCAAATATCCATAGAAAAGTACATCTCCACATGATGAGTGGTTCATCTCATCACACAAAGCTAGTCTTCTACTTAGTGGAGTGATTCCAAAGTAATCACACTCATGTTTCAGTGCTCTTATGTTCACATTGTTCAGATCTATGTCCCGAGTTCTTAAGTAATTCAAAATAAGGCCAAAAAGCTGTGGATCTCTGTCTATGAATATGGCCCCAGTCTCATCTCTTACTGTGGGTATTCTGCCGCTTAGTAGTGCTGTGAAAAACGTATCTGGTACCCAGGTGAGAGTATGCCATGATGTTGCAAACCTGAAAGTGTTTATAATATACATATGAGTCATAATTATAATTATTGCATTGATTATTGTCTAGACTAGAATGATAACGGGTCAACGACTGAAAAACAGTGCAATTGCAAGTACTTTTCTCTCTGGAATACCTACCTACTTTCACTAGAGTAACTAGTTATCTAAGTCGTAAATGACTGTTTCCACTCTGCAATAGTGGATCTAATACATCAGAAGAGTTTTGGATACGTTTATGGATGAATTTATAAGGTTTTCTATTTGAAAGTAGTCTCAAGTACGACGAAATGAGACTATCGCCCGAGATAATCTTTACGATTTCAAAATCACTTCTAGCAATAATGTAGTTACCTTGTGCCGCCGATGTTCAAGTTAACAATTTCTTGGTAGTTGGCCATTGTTATTAAATAGTTTTGAAGACGTATAAAACAGCTTTTTTCTCAATTAAATTTTAGTTTGTAATATCAAAAGCAAAAATGTCAACAAACCACCTAGTTCACATTCACACAACAAATCAACAAATGGCGGAAATGTCAACCTACAACAATCAGCTGAGACAACGACTGACAGATATGTCTGGTCTACACTGGGCTAGTAGTGGTAAGTGATGTCAAGAATCGGTAAGTTCCGGTAAATGCTTGGCTTTTTATATTTTAAGCTGGCAATGTTTTATAAGAGAGACGTGTCCGTCCGGCCGTCAATGTCCCGAAAAGAAAAGTCAATTTTTAGTGGATAGAATTGTTGAAACTGATGTATGAAAATAAGATTTTTGTGAAAAACTAGAGAAACGCAAATTATTTGTAAGCTTCGATATGCCGGCGACTGTTGTCGAGAGGCCAGGCAACAGCCCCAAACGGGGGTTGTTCCATAATACGGCCGGCTTCAGCACTCTCATCACTGTAACCGTGCTAACGTTAGCCTGGCTGGCCGGTTTCGCGTCTCGGCTCTTTGCTGTTATTCGTTTCGAAAGTATCATTCACGAGTTTGACCCATGGTAAGAATTAGGAAAATTATCCTTGATCCTAACCTGTTCTCCTTGCAAATGTAAATTCCGTCCACAAATATTTTTTGTTTTAGGTTCAACTACCGCTCCACGGCCTATATGGTCCAGCATGGGTTTTACAATTTTCTAAATTGGTTCGACGAGCGAGCATGGTACCCTCTTGGCCGTATTGTAGGGGGTACAGTCTACCCTGGTCTTATGCTTACTTCAGGCACTATACATTGGATATTACATGCCATGAACATTCCTATACATATTAGAGATATTTGTGTATTTCTTGCTCCTGTGTTCAGGTATGATTTCATTATTTTCTACAGAATTTATAAACTAATATCACATTCAATGCCATCACTATTTTCTAGTAGTTCCCAGCGATACCACCCTTTATAAAACGCAAATCGAATGCCAGGCGTTTTCCTGGCATGGTGATAGAAATCCGTAAAGACACACTAAGCATGTTGTTGGCACTGAATGAGTTAAACTATTAATATAGTTTATCCAAAGTTAACCTTATTACATTTTTGTATCCCCTTTTCAGTGGTCTCACAGCCATAGCAACATACCTCTTAACATCAGAACTATGGTCCCGAGGAGCCGGTCTATTTGCCGCTTGCTTCATAGCCATGGTACCTGGCTACAGCAGTCGGTCAGTTGCCGGGAGCTACGACAATGAGGGCATAGCCATCTTTGCACTCCAGTTCACTTACTATCTATGGCTAAAGAGTGTCAAAAGTGGATCTGTGTTCTGGTCTGTTTGTACAGCACTCTCATACTTTTACATGGTAAGAGCAACTTAATTTAAAATGTATAGTAAAATCTGGTTATAACCACTTTTCTTTAAAAAAAAAAAATAAGCTTATGTAGGCAGAAGAGTAGCCTCTGTGAGAGTTTTTAGACCTTTGAAATGGCTTGGCTTGATTCCCATATAATTTCTTATTAGAACCATCACATTTAGTCTTTGAACAACAAAAGTGAATTCCGTTATAACAATCCCCAGTAAATAATATGAGAAGTTTCCGAATCCTTGATTGCCCTATTCTTGTGGTTAAGCTGTTGCTATATTTGGATAACACTACATTCTTTGTATGTATTAAATTAAGTGACAACTTGAGATCTAAGCATTCTATACCAACAGCCATCCAGCAAGTAAGCACAGTCATCAACATGCACTTAAATCAATAGTCTAGTTAGTGTTATCTGTTATCACTTTACATCTAACCGGCACAGTTAACTTTTACAACTTTAGTAAAGTAATATGCTCTCAACTATGAGATAAGATAACTGTAATGATTGTGATAAGAACAAGTATGTTTTAACAGCTCTTACTTGAGAGTCCTTTCCCATTTTAGCCCGCCAGCATGGGATGTGGACAAAATGTCTTTCCGAATTATGGATCACTCTCCTGTAGGATAGAAACTGTGGGAAGACAATGTCCATGACCTGTGCTAGGCGAACAGGCTAAGCTAGTTGCTATCAAATGATCACTTTTTCAGGTGTCAGCATGGGGTGGATACGTATTCATCATCAACCTGATCCCACTCCACGTCTTTGTGCTACTGATAATGGGGCGCTTCTCCCAGCGTCTGTTTGTCAGCTACTCCGTTTTCTACATTGTGGGACTGCTCATGTCTATGCAGATACCGTTTGTTGGGTTCCAGCCGATCCGAACTAGTGAACATATGGCTGCTTCAGGTAAGTCACACACATATTTGTTTTATATTTGGATATACTTTTTTACCTCGGACATAAGCATTGATATTCACAATTCAAGACATACCAAGTTTAGTCAGTCAGTCAGTGTGTATTTCCGAAAAGCTTCCCTAGTATTTATTTCTATGTGAATGACTGAAATCCAAAAAGCCTTTAAAATGGGTTTCATATCATTATGCTGATAAGATAGGTCAGGTAGGTAACGCCTCTGTTTGTCCTTTGTTTATTGAACATTCATAGCACCTAATGTTTCAAGACTACATTGTTGTTATCAATACATAACAGTTTGTATTATGAGGGTTTGTTTTGATCCTAAAGTATTTTCTCTGCTGACAACAGCGATTCAACCTACTACATGGTACTAAGTTTTTTCTACACATAATTCATTTGATAAGCATTGTAAAACTTTGTAGCTTATGCAATTATGCATAGCATACCATATTATTTGAAATTACATATTATTTGATGATTATACTCGTATATGATTTATGTAATTGCAATTTAGGACTCAATAGTTTTAGCTCATTTTCGAATGGACATAAGAACCATCTGACATGACTTTATGCCACAGTTTGTTTTCAAACAATTCTTTGGCAATGTCTACTGAAAACTGACCCGCGCGGCGATGAAAAACAGTGATGATGATGAAAAGTACCCTATGTGCAATCCAGGGTATAAGCAATCTCTGTACAAATTTCATCCAATTTTGCCCCGCCGTTTCAGCGTGAGGAAGTAAGAAAACATACAAACCTTTTTTTTTCACCTGCTATCCTAATGGAACTGGTAACTTTTCTGAGACAAAAAGTTGAGCTATTTTAGTTTCGTAAGTGGTACAATAAAATTGATACTGTCACAAGGATAAAATCCATTAAAAATACTATAAGAAAATTATTAAAGCGAAATGCGTGAGGTTAGCCAACAATTAAAACATTGTGTGGTGTGAATTGCACTGCTACTCGGTATGCTCTTAGTATTTCTCGAAACACAAGAGGCTATGAGGTGTAGATTTCTGTACCTGGGACCTTATTCTGGCGAGTGATATTATCTCGGACACTGACGCGCTCATTAGAAATGTCATGACAGTGAGAGTGACCGAAATAATCTCGAGCGCCCGAGAACAGGGTCCCTATACTGTGCACTCGTGCATAACATCGCATAGTGTAAATACCGACTGAATTACCATAGCATAATCGTTCGATCTTAACCACAGTAATTATGTAGGCAGGAGCCACGCTTCGACTAAATTTACATTACAACAGTCGTTAAACGAGCAAAATCTATGAATATGTTACCTCTACTGTACTCTACCTGTACTGCTTTTTATGCATTATTACAAGCTATTGATTAGCTTTCCTTGTTAGTACGGGTCTGAAATTGCAACTGAATTTTGAACCACTTCTCGATGTCCGATTGAGTTGAAATTTGGTATACCTGTGAAACTTCAATGACAATGGAATAAAAAGATGTTATTTTTTTAAATAATTTAACTTCTTGAAATGGACCACACGTTTGTTAACTTTAATACTCTAATAAAGTTATAGTATAATTTCAACTTCAATTTATGATTATGCCACTGAGTAATCTAACAAATAATATAAACGCGAAAGTGAGTTTGTTACGTTTTGACGCTATCATCATTATAATCACCAAAGCGCGGGTGAAACAGCAAGCAAGCAGTTCTAATGATAAAACAGGGAAAATGCGAATATTTTATACTAACGCTGTTAGCCTAACCGGCTGACAACGTACGAACCACCAATACCAATCCGATAAACTCAAGGCCTTTAAAGCTAAATGACCTATACTTAACCTCAAGCATAATTCTTCAATTCTCGACAAAAAGAACGAAAAAAGTTAGCTAGTATTGATCACGTAAACGTCCAGTTGACTGTTTTGATAAAAATATAAAGCACATCGTTTTTTAGATAAAAAAACTTGTCTCGATTTATTCCGCGTTTGACCACCAACTCGCCTGTTGGTATGCGACGGTTTGGTCGAAGATAAAGCACGCAGACGCAATATACGAGAAATAGAACACGCCGTATTTTCATTAATCTTTGTATCGCCAGAACTTGAAAAGCATAATATTTTACTACTAGTTTCACATAACAAAAAATATGCCGTAAAATTAAAAACAAAAAACATAATCCTTAACGAAGGCATTCAGATTATTATAAATTAGAAAAGCCACTGGCTCCCCCCACACACTCTTGGACTAATTAGGGAGAGTCTTTGGGATCTTATAAATATAACAGTTAAAATGTATTATGCCCAAATGAATAATTTGTATCTGTATGTTTGGATAAGCATTTGACGCGGACCTGCCCGTACCGACCTATAACCATTCGATATACACTCTAGCACCCCCCCCCCCCCCCCCCCCCCCCGGTCCTCGCATACTTTGTAATTGTATAATAAAAATAATTGGCCCTTCATTTGCCGCTTCTAAAATCTGCCGCTGCCCTAGGCTCCAGCCTCCTCAGCCTGCTGGCAAATCCGCCATTGATTCGATGTAATGTTCCAGGTGTGTTCGCGCTGATAATGGCGGTGGGCGCCCTCAGGTACCTGCACAGCCTGAACCCCAAGGGGCAGTGGAAGCAGCTACTCATACTATTGGGTATCCTGGCGGCAGGAGCGGTGTTCCTCGCCGTCGTGCTGCTTACGTATATGGGAGTCATCGCGCCGTGGAGCGGACGGTCAGTGACAGTTTGTTGAATGGGAGAAGTTATTATATAATAGTTATAATTGAAAATGTATACAGGGGGACAGGGTATGCTAAGCCGAAAAGGGCTCATGCTACTCATCATTATGAACAACTTTTTCTATAGGAACAACCCGGAATTCGCGAAAAAAACAGCTGTTCCGTAGCAAAATGTCAATGAAACTCAACAAAATGTTGACAAAATTTACTTCTTTTCGCGAATTCCAGGTTGATCTCATGGTAAAAGTTGTACATAATGATGAGTATTATGAGCTTTTTTCGGCTAAGCATACCTTTTCCTTATAGCCCTGTATAATAAGATGAGAAAAATATGTGCATACATTTGTCTAGACATGCGTCTGATCAAAGATATACGGGACGAGAACTGATTTGAATAATTAATGCTCCTAACATGTTAATAGGTTCGATGACCGTGAACGCTGCGACTAAGTTGATTCATCTCGTTCACGGAACAATTCACATAATTTCGTCAAATCACGCTAAGATACAATGTATTACAGTCGGTTGGTTCGCGTAACTGGTGTTAAGAGTTAGTAGTAAAAGTACGAACTAATAAAATAAATAATAAACCAAAAGCACGCCGCGTCAAATATGTTTTTATTTAGTCCATTAAAGTGTGTTTTTAAAAACATGAATATAGTAGATGATATTTATTTTATTTAGCCGACTTTGTATAAAGATTTTGAACACTTTGTTGAAATCACAAAAAAAAAAAAATATTTTATCCTACATTTTTTCTTACAAAATTTTAAAAACAAAAAATTTTTTTTTTTTTTTTGCGGATGATTTTTCACTTCCTTACTTAACTTATGATTCTCTTCTCAGGTTTTACTCCCTGTGGGACACAGCATACGCCAAGATTCACATCCCGATTATCGCCTCGGTGTCGGAGCACCAGCCCACGACATGGTCCTCATTCTTCTTCGACCTCCACGTATTGGTGTGCGTGTTCCCCGTCGGATTATGGTACTGCATCAAGAATATCAACGACGAAAGAGTTTTTGGTGAGTGTTTTTATGTAGGTATCCTCGTTTCTAGATCCCTGGACATGTCAAAAGTTTTTCAGACTATCATATACCGCAAACAAACGGTTTTATGAAAAGATGTCAAAGTTTAACTTTACCCTTCTACAGGTGCCTGTGGAAAACATTATTAGCAAGGGTGTTGTTTACATAGTATCAAATAACTCGTGTCCGTCTGTCCGGCCGTCCGTCTGTGTCAGGATATTATTACTCATATACTACCCTTGTCCCTTGTCATACCGTTGAAATTTGGTACTTCGTATTTATGCTCGTAACCGCTACTAGAAAAATGTTCAATAGTACATTTCAAAAATGTTGTAAACAACAGAATTACATAGTTACAGTTAGTTGCGGCAGCAATGTACCGTGTCGAGACGAATCGAATGTGTACAAATGTAGCGATCACTTGGCTTCCTAATTAGCGTGACAAATAGCATGAACTATTTTAATATTTACCTCGAGAAATTGAGCGTGTCTAATACAAAATAGACGGAAATAATTTTTGTAATTAAAATTCTATGATCAAAAAAATAAAAAATGTCACATGATTACAGACCATTGTTTGCGAAAAATGATTATTTTTAATGATAAGACAGCCTTTTGTGCCAAGCCAAATGTTTTTCTGTGCTTGTACTTTCAATTTGTGGTATCAATAGATTGATAATAAAATAATTGGCTGGGACATACAGACAGACGCACGAGTCTTGCCTGAAGGGTTCTTTCCCTTAAGAGGTTCAGAATCAGAACTCTAAAAAGCATCAGTCCACTTCTTTATAAGAATCTTCGGCCTTTCCTTTCCAATCGCTGATACAGAATTACTTTCGTCATTCCATCCAGTTGCGTTCTTCATTATCTTATCAATTCAACATCTCCAGCTACTATCGATTCTACAACAGAGTCAAGATTGCTCTAATAATGTCCAATCTCCGATAGGAGCGGAATTCGAAGAAGAAGTTTGAATTTCTTCACCAGACTTATGTATTTCAGGTTAATGCTACGCTATCAACTTATTTGAATTTTGATTTCAGTGGCTCTCTACGCTCTCAGTGCGGTTTACTTCGCGGGTGTGATGGTACGTCTGATGCTCACGCTGACGCCGGTGGTGTGTGTTCTCGCCGGGATAGCCTTCTCCATCCTGCTCGAACTTGTGCTTAAAGAGGATGATTTGCCTCTCGGAGAAGAAGATAAGAGTCTGTATGACAAGGTATGTTATTTCATGATGTTGTGTCTTGAATACTGTCGTGATGTATTTCACAAGCTTATAAGTTTGATGTTATTTCTTAATTTATAGTTGCCAATTTGTATCTCTAAATAGGTCCCCATAACACATTCATTTTGTTTTAACCCTCTATTAAACACCTGCCTCCTAGCCAAGTTTCAATTCTGAAATGAAACGCTATAGAAAACTGGGAAAATGTATGTGAACGATATTTCTATAATCTATTTATAGATACCTTGTAAATAGTGTTTTGTGCAGTGTTTATATTTAATTAGGCAGTACCATAGAGAAATACTGTATGGCAGTACGAAGTCTGCCGGGTCAGCTAGTCTATTTATAGATTCCATATTCTATGACGAAAATCTACTATATAAAAATAAGTCGGGTTTTCCTTCCTGACGCTATAACTCCAGAACGCACGAACCGATTTCCACGGTTTTGCTTTCGTTGGAAAGGTCTCGGGCTCCGTGAGGTTTATAGCAAAGAAAATTCAGAAAAAAATTCAACATAAAAGCGGGAAATCTTTTTTCAGAACAATGTCCACCCGTGCGACGCCGGGATGGGCCGCTAGTGTCATATATTTGTCATTCCCATACACTTTCCTAGTTTTCTATAGCGTTTCGATGATAGAAATGCAACATTTCAAGGAGGGCTAGTTTTTTAAAGAAAAACGTTGAAAATTAAGTTATTCAATCAAAGCGTCTAGTCTTGAATGTTTTTTCAATGTTTTTTTTTCAATGTTGAGCGTCTAGACTAGAAGCTTTGATTTCGAATCTTAAACCTTGTCACGATATACTTAGAAGCCATTCTCCCCAGTCCGGCAAGCCGAAGAAGCGGTCACACACCGAGCTCCGACATTGAATCAAAGCGTCTAAAGTCTAGACGGCTTGATTTCGAATTTTGAACCTTGCCATAATACACATAACACAGATATTCCCCAGTCCGGCAAGCCCAAGAAGCGGTCGCACACCGAGCTCCGAGATTGAATCAAAGCGTCTAAAGTCTAGACGGCTTGATTTCGAATTTTGAACCTTGCCATAATACACATAAAACTGACATTCCCCAGTCCGGCAAGCCCAAGAAGCGGCCGCACCCCGAGTCGACGCCGCTGCCCGCGCTGGCGCCGGAGCCCGGGCTCGGCATGAACGTGCGCTCCGGCACGCTCATCGCCTGCATGATCCTGCTCATGCTGTTCTGCGTGCACTGCACGTGGGCCACCTCCAATGCCTACTCCAGCCCGAGTATAGTGCTCTCCAGCTATGGGAATGACGGGTTAGTGACACTTCTCCGATTACACTTTCAGATTCAGATATATTTGTTGAAAGCTATAGGAATGATGGGTCAGTGACACTTCTCCAATAACACTGCTCCAGATTCAGATATATTTGTTGAACAACTGATACTCTTTGGTTGACTGGTTTTGCTGCCTTTGACATAAGTGTCACTATAATATTCTCCACTGTACTCCTTACGTGTAATCAACCCATTTCTTTTTATCAGTGATCGGTTACGACACCTACTCGAGCTATGCTAAGAGCTCTAGTCACTAGAGTCTAGTGCATGTCTAGATGGAACAGTGGATCCTTGTTTAGGGTGTAAAAGTTTCACTTGTTTAATCTTTGTTAACTTTTGTTGCAGATCTCGCAAAATCCTAGATGACTTCCGCGAGGCGTACGGATGGCTCTCTCAGAACACCGCCGACGACGCTCGAGTGATGTCGTGGTGGGATTACGGTTATCAGGTAATGCTTGGCATCAACAGCTGAAATTGTATTTGAATGAAATTTGGTATAAAGGTAGCTTATTCCCTTGATTAACGTATATCATATGGGTTACTTTTATCCTGAAAGATCGACTATTCCTGTAGGATAGTAAAACCGCGGGATGTAGCTAGTAACAAATTTAAAAAATGCCTGACTTTTTAGCTGTAGGTAGTCTCTTAATTATATCTAACGATTTATTTACCCCCAGATTGCTGGCATGGGTAACCGCACAACCCTAGTGGACAATAACACTTGGAACAACTCTCACATCGCCCTCGTAGGCAAGGCCATGGCGAGCAACGAAACTGCGGCCTACAGTATCATGACTATGCTAGACGTGGACTACGTTCTCGTTATATTCGGGGGCGCTATCGGGTACTCGGGGGATGATATCAACAAGTTTATATGGATGGTCAGGATCGCGGAGGGAGAGCATCCTAAGGATATTCACGTGAGTTAACTGTTTGTATTTTTTTATCTGTGATTGGGCCTATTCTATTCGCACATCGCGCAAGTAGGTAAAGCTATGGTGAGTAAAACTGCGGCCTACAGTATCATGACGATGTTAAATGGGTACTTGTGGAATGATATCAACAAGGAGACCTTTTGTTTCTTACGGGGCTGTGTTATTTTGTATTTTATTGTTCTTTCTCCCATTGGGGTTTTGCCTATTTCTAATTTACATTTATTTGTCTATGTTTATTTAGATTTTTTATTTTTCCATTGCTTTGGAGCTGTCTGCTTTTTTCTTTTCTGTCTCATTCTGTATTGTATATTGTTTGTTTGCAGGAAGCGGACTATTTCACCGAGAGGGGCGAGTACAGAGTGGATTCCGAAGCATCTAAAACAATGTTGAATTGTCTAATGTATAAATTGTCATACTATAGGTAAGTAACTTTCATTTTATTTACTAACAAACAAACCTATACAGAGTTATTAGAGAAAGGTATGCTAAGCTGAAAAGCCGAACCGAACTTTCATCAACACTAAAAACGCAAAAAAAAACTAGCTGTTCCATAGAAAAATGTCAATGACACTCGACAACATGTCACCTGAATTTTTTTCGCGATTTAGGCTTATGTCCACCAAGAATCCCGACGGTTTAGGCGAAAATGACCAAATACTCGAAATGGCATAATGAGTCTTAAAACAATAATTCTCAAAATGACCGATTCTTAAAATGCCTAATTCTCAAAATGGCATAATAAATTCAGTTCTAGGATTTTTTTTTATCGAAATGGTAATTTAATATCTAAACCGGTATAACCTACCCACATAATAGGGAAACCAACTTACACTGAGAAAAATGGCCAACAAAATTCTGATGAATTACCCGTAAAAACGATTACTAGCACCAGTTATTCCGTAAAAACTAGCACTAGCACCAATAGGCGTGACGAAAGATTTTAAAATCCTCTTCCATAATGTGAGTACACATTTACTATTTACAAAAAAGCCTTTATTTCGGTAATAAACTTAAGTTTAACGAAGTTTGAAGCCATTTTTCACATATTTTTTCAACAGTGCCCGAAAACAGCTTGCTTGTGTCATGGCGTCGATTTGACGTCACGGATAGTAAACATGTCATTGTGTCTATGCGTGATGAGCGGCGAATGACCTGAGTTCACTGAAGAGTGACGTCATACGCTGTGATTGTTGTTTCTGACAACATGGCCGATTGCTGTATTTTATTAATGTTTTAATTTATTGAAAATCTTAATAATCTGTCTTTTAAAAATAAAACTAAACATTTGTTTTAATTTTTTTTAATCTGGCTAGTCCCCTGAAAGCATTGAATCGGCGATTTTTTGATACTGTCGTCATGCCTATTTTTAGGGTGAGAACCATATATTATGATAGTTGTCACCGTAAAAATTGGTGCTTATCATCGTACTTTTTGGTGATTATCACTATGCTCCATACTTTAGGTGACATTTTTGTCAGTGTAAACGAGCTCGGCACTGTACTCTCCCCCAGATACGACAGCGGCGGCAGCCCGCCCGGCTACGACCGCACGCGCGGCGCGCTGCCCGGCCACCGCGGGTTCCAGCTCACCTACCTCGAGGAGGCCTACACCACCGAGCACTGGCTCGTCCGGATATACAGGTACCACACTTATACTTTCTTTTCCATCCATAAATTACGAATTAGACGACTGCCAACCTTCATTAGTGGAGAGGCACTTGGAGAAGAAGATAAATTACGATACGAATTTCATGATTTTTGATCTCTCGCCCGTCCTTGTCACAGTTGGTTTGTGAGATTTGTGACATTTTTGAGACTCCCCTTTCTTTGTGTGACGTCATATAGTTTTTGCAATTGTACGTCTAGAAATTAGGAAAATAAAGAAATTCATTTTAATACTCATATTAGATTTAGAAATGTGACATCACGAAACTTAATGTCACACAATGTCACAATCCGTCGTCGACCCCCTCCATCCATCCCTCTTTACGGGTGTCGTTTATGGATAGCTCTATACTTGCGCGTCCGTGGATAGTGGATACTATAGTATCCTATACCGGTAATCGTGTTTTAGAGAGTCAGATCTAACTAATATCCCCGGTACATGTCGGTGTTTGTAAAACCAGTGAATTTATGATAGAAAAAAAAACTATTGGTTTATAAACAGTGTGAAATGTACTATATTGACACAGAATTGTTTCTATTTTAGAGTGAAGAAACCTGAAGAGTTCAACCGTCCGCGCCTGCCGCTGGCCAAACGGACGATACCAACAAGCAATTCTCTATCTAAAAAGGTACGTCATTGAAACAACGCTGCAATACGTAATACGTAGCAAGTATTCGATAAAAAAAAAAAACAAAAACTTGCCCAATACTAGCGATCCTTATAGGTTATACTAATTCAACTCTATCAACACAAAACCACGCACCACTTGACTTCTCCGGGCCGCTTCTTATGACACTAGTTTGAATTTTTTTTAACCCTGCAATTTATGGTGTGCACAGCAAAGAGTTTCCATCACCGAGGTTTTACCTTTAACCTACAATATTGTGTGTTTTATACGTTTTAATTATCGTGTATAAATCCGTGTTTGACTACTAATTCTCCTGTCGGTATGCTACAATGTGAAACGATAACACTGTCTTTTGTTTTTCTCTAATAATTTCTTTTGTGTGTGTTTTTTTTTTGTCAAAGTGTTATTGTGTTGTATTATAGACACTGCCTTATTCAGAAACGTCAAAGGGCTAGAATACGATTTATCTTTTAACTTGTTTTATCTACACTAATGCTGTTACATTCTACTTATGTTTCCAATACTTGAATTATAATGACTACTGTTATAGCACAGACAACATTTAAGCAATTTCACATGTTGTTATAATATCCACATCGATATCGTAAAATCTCATTATAACATCGCGCGCTCGCTCCTGATTGGCCGCCCTGCGCGCCAAGTTCACTGTGACAATACACGTTTTTATTAGTGAAGATAAAGTATTGGAAACATAAGTAGAATGTAACAGCATTAGTGTAGATAAAGTAGTGTATGCAACTGCATATCACACAGGTATTAAAACACTCGTTACTATTATGAAACTCGCTACGCTCGTTTCATAAACACACTCGTGTTTTAATACCCTTCATTATATGACAGTTGCATAAACTACTATTTACGCATGCTACTTTTCATCAGCGAGAAGTTCACAAAATACATTATACAAAGACTACCTTATCAAAATAGTATGTAACACAGTATTTTGATGTTTGCAGCCGGCATTAGGACAGGCAGCCACGGTATAGTAATTATACTTTGAATTTACCTTATCAGTGTTGTGAATGTAACGTGATAAGAATTGATGTCGGTGCATGCAGTTTTATTGTTGGCTTTGTGTTAATACACCTCACTTTATTTTGATAAATGCATTGAATTGTAATGACGGTACCAATATTTTAGATTCACTTACCAAATCAGTTGTTACTTTTTTCAAGTAATTCGAACGTAATTTGCAGTAAACCACATTGTAGAAGCGACTCTCTACTCGCTACAAATATTCACAAATGTTCTATGTTCGATCGTCTTAGATTCAAAACCACTAAACTCTAACGTGTTAAATTCAATAGTAAAGGAGCTTGCAAAAAGTGCAGACTTGTTCCACAAATATTTTTTTACAGTAAAAAGCTGAAGAGTTTTGTAGCAAGAGTACAAAACCGAGCTTAAAAATAATAGTAAAGTGTTGTTCGCTTCTGCTGAAAATACACTTTTCACTTTTTCTTTTAAACCGATATTGCTGCACTATTTACTCCGTGGTCTTGTACTAAGAAAGTACAAAAATATTGAAAAAAGTCTTTGGTTCAAACATGTTCGGTTTTGTTCCCTGGCTCCTCGGTTATAATGGTATTTATAGTTGCAAATAATAGCACGTTGCAGCCTTGAATCGTCTTGTTTGGTTTAGTCGTGATCTATTAAACATTTTCGTATCGCTGCATAATGCATGTTCCTTTCCAGTTTTATGTGTTTGTGGCTTTATGCGATTTTAATCGTCAAATCATGTACGAGCTAGCGAGTAGGGTTCAACAAGTTATACGATCTTATGGGTTGATTAGACGTAACGAGTACAGTGGCAAGAAAGAGAGGAGCACTCGGCCGATCAAACACATCATGGTTTTAATGACTGTCTGTCACAATGTTTATACAAACCGAGTACTCGGCCGAGAGCACTGTCTCGCCACTGTACTCGTTACGTGTTATCAACACATTAGTTCGTGTGAGCTAACAGTTCAACCCTATTGTTATTGTTGTTTATCGCAACCATGAAGAATCGTAGCTCTCTATTCTCTGTTTTAATATGTAGATATCCTTAAAAAGTCCAGACATGAACGTTTTGTAAAATCTAAAGTTTTCAAAATCATATTGATAACTTGAAACAGTTGTTAGGATCACGAGACAGTCACATAATAATAGAAATTTACAATTAGATACTTGCCATCATTTCCTAAAGAGGATAAAGCTTCTTAAAAAAGTCCTAATAAATGAAACTTAAGATAAGTACTGTAATACATAACTGCATAAACTTTAAACAACTAGACAACATTCTAATTCAACTTGTAAAGGTCCAATCACTGATAAAGGTATGCTCATTATGATTGCACAAATGCACGTGCACGTACTAAACAGTAACAATAGTCTAAGTGACCGCAGCTAACTTTTGGATACACTAATAACTATCATGTAGGCATTACATGAGCTTCCTTTTCAAGGCAAACCATAGAAACAGATAGCTGTCCTCCTCGCACCTCAGCTAACCACTCGCTGATTGGCCCGCTCGGGGAGTTCGAATATGTACATGTACATCCGTAATGCGTTGACTGAAATTGTGCACGTAATACCAGCCGTGTGTCTTCTGGATGGGAAACTGTTGGTTGTACGTGCATTTTATACATTCCAAGTTTTCTCAACAGACTACCAGAAGAAGAAAAGGCCTCCTAAAGAACAAGCCCGCGGTTTTAAAAGGCAAGAAGGTCGGCCGGCTGGAGTGACGCAGCTCGCGCGCCGCATCTCGACCGACTGATGCACTCTTCGTCTCACAAACGAATGTTCCGAGCTGTATTGTCTAATTGCGACGTACGCCACTTCATTCTAGTTTCTAATGTTGTATATGATTTTGAATCTTATTCCTTGAGCTTTTAGGCTTCTTTTAAACTAACTTATTTATATCTACTTTTGTCCATGTCCGATTGTCGTCTCTTAAATCTTGTTGATCGCTATGACTATTTTCTTAACATTTTGTTTGGTGTAGTGACGTACGCGCAATTTTATAATAGGCCTAAACTAAAAGAACGACTGACACCAATTCTGCGTGTATTGTATTAGTCCATTAGGTAAACAGAAGTTTTTAATAAAATTTTAATATTATTTAGCACTGGGTGCATTGGTGTATGTGAGCGTTGAATTTTCTTCGTCAAATCGATTTTATGTTCACTATTTGTAACATTTATGATACCAGTTTCTCACTTGAAGACAATAACTTTAAAAACGCGCGGCTATTGGCATAAGTTCGTAAATTCTAGGCGTAATACATTCTAATAGATCCAACCGTTTATTTTCTATTTGACAGATCTAATTTGACAATTATAGTGTTGTAACCAAGTGATTATAATAGTGGACACGATATCGATTCATTTTTCTATCGAGTCTGTGCGGAAAGAGAAGTAGTAGGAATGGCGCTAGTAAGTAGTAGAACGTCATTCTATTATCACTTTTGTTACATTGACACGTAATAATAATCTTCCTAAAATCAATCTATCTACCAATCTATATACTACATTAGAATGCTACATTATACCCGTATAAAAATAGCTAATAAACAATATCGATATCTCAATCGTAACATCACTATGTTGATAGCCATAGAACGTAAATTTTTAAAAACGTTTGTTATTTTATGTAATTTATAAAAAAACTACTGCACTTATGGACTCAATTTGTCAAAGATGATTATTATACGGGATCAAGGAGCAAACGTAGGCAGTTGTCATATTTTTAAAACCTCGCATTTAAAAGTGATCTTTTGCGTAACATGCCGCAGTTACGTTCTATTGGTGCTGTCAAAAAGAAAATAAACGGTTGGATCTATTGTGTATATTTTATCCAATTCATGGTGTAAAAGATCGTTTTTACAGTAAACTGTAAGGCTTGGGCCTTCGTCCTAAACTTTAATTTGGGGCCGAAGATAATTCAAAGTGTGTTGTGATAAATGCAATAATATTTACCACTAGATGTTATAGAGTCAGTTTCGTAGGCACTGCCAAGCTTTATAATATATTTTATTATATCACTGGCCGTTTCAATTCTTTTTCACTCTACAAAGAAATGTGTGTATTGAATCAAGCAGTTTCAAGTACTGTGTTGTACAGGGTGTATATAAAATCTGACTACTGTCATAGCTCGTGTATGTTTTGTAAATACCATTCAGAAGATAACACCGACGTCCATTTTGTATAAATGAATGTTCAAGTTTTTTAGCGTAACTATGACTAATTTTACTTATCGTATGTTTTAGAACCTCACTTCACACTACTGTACTTACATGTCTCACGTTCGGTTTATATCAAGGTACGCTGTTATTTCGTTTACTAGATAATAATGTGAAAGAATGCAATAATATTGTATGTGACAAAGTACTTGTTATAACGTAGTAACCACCAAAGTTTTAATACGATAGTAAGGACGTCTTCGAGCTACGTCGTCGACGGTTTTTAGCTTTGGGTTATCGAAGTTTCACCTTTGAATGGTACAGTTTCACAATTTAGAGCTAGGCAACTGTTCTGTACATATCATAAATGTTTTGAGAATTTAGTCGTTTGAACGTTTGTTTGAATGAGTCGATAGCCCATCGCTCGGAGCGGTCGACTAGTGATGAGCCCGACCTGAGACCTCGCGGAGCCTGCATGCACGAGTACGTAACTAGAGGTACCTATATAGTTTAACTGGTTGCGAGATTGTGTCCTTCGTCTCATCAACATAGTCCGGTAGTTATGTGTGTTACGATTTTTATTTAATTGTTGTCCAGCACTATTTTGTTTTCGTGTTTGTAACAGAGTTTTATCGGTCTGTGGATAAGAACGGTTTGTGTTCTACAATGTTCTTAATAAACAGATTAAGATGATACGTTCTTTCATTGTATCTTGTACCCTTGTACTTAACGGATCAGTAAGTTTGGATTAGGAATTACCCTAGATTTAAACTGAAGGATGAAGAATGACCTTTGTAGGTTCGGGTAACGGGCGAGGGCGCGATCCTATTGACACGACGAAAGTAACCGCGACCTTTCGCAGTTCTTAGAGAAACAATTCTACTATAGCTTACCTTAGTAGATTAGTTTTTGTAATACCTAGAAGATTTAAAAGCCATTAGGTAATAAGGTAGGTAAATAAAAACAAATTGACAAAACCTTCACCATATATTATATTTATTAATAAAGACAATCTAAAAGATCACTTAATAGTCATCATCTTAAAAAATTAGTTACCCTAATAAATTTATCAATATATATTAATAGAGATTTATTACTTATTGTTCGAGGATATGCGAAGTTGCGAAGAGCCGCCCGGAGGCCGGGGAGGGAGGGGGAGTGAGGGGGGGGGGGGGGTGTACACGGGGCGAAGTTAGTCGTTGTTTATACGATCATCACATTGATTGAATATGTAACAATGAATATATACGCAAATACACTTATTCCATGATTAACTACCAATGTTTAATCTAATGCTTATTAAATTTTGCCTAACGTGTCTACGCGAAGAATTGTGCTAATCTAAAAAGGTGTCTACAAATCTTTTATAGATAAAGACTTTTGTAATTTACAGAACGTTCAAAATCACAACACAGAGTGTATATCAATTATCGTGCAGTTTGGCACGTTTTCGACGACTACAGTTATATTACAAGTACGTATGGGATACGTAAGTACAGTGGGGCGCGAGAGCTTGCTCAGCCCGTCGCGCCCCACTGTGCGAGTACCTTAACACGAAACAGGGGGCGATCCGCCACTCACCTTAGCTATTCGATACAAAATTAGAAGAATATAATATCCATTTAGACTTATAAAATATTTATTTATCTATAAGTGTTGACACAGATACAGAAGTACTTATATTATACACTAGGTGCCATTTTTTGGGCTATAGAATAATATAAATGGATAGCTAATAGTCAATAGATATAATAATTTCTATAGAGTTAAAGCAAACATAAAGGGATACATATAGATATATATAATAAATAGATAGACATCTTTCGAACTAATATTAGTGCTGTGTTTAGTGGACTCTAACTAATATATTTTTCATTAAACCGTCCGTTTTTTAAATATCTTTACTCTTCGTAGAATTGACATGCAGTTAGGTAATTCGTACATCTACATTTATGTTGTTGGTATAGTTAATAATTTATTTTAGATCTTTATATTCATAGGTAACTTTAATTTGGTAGAAATCTAATTTTATATTGATGACTTACTATGATAAACGAAACATATAAATTAAGAGGAAAACTTTCGATGCGTCTATGGCTCTGTTCCGGCAGAGCGCAGACGATCAATAAATGCATATTTCAGTGTTTTTAACTAAAATAAATTAGTAAACAAAAACTGTACTTATAAAAATTAAATTGTAAGGCACTTCTATATTTAATTTGAAGTTAAAGTCCTCATCTTATTCGTAATTTTAGTGATAGTGATTTTTCTAATGATGGGTGTGCGTTGAGATGAGTACCTAATGTTCGCGTACTAAACACAGCTTAATCGAGTGCATCTAAATAAAGAGGGCAATATCTACAGTGCTATACCCTGACTAGTACGACTTGGCACATGGAATGGGTTAGTTATACAATGACACTAGGGCTAAACGTTAATTCAATGAAACAACAATAAAAAATACTCAACAATTTGGCAAAATAATGCTGTTAAGACAAGTTAGAGAGTACTTTTCAGTCTTAATTGCTAAAAGTATTTGTTAAGTTATCTGGAGGGACTTGTTTTTAAATAACCTTTTGACGTTAATATTCCGGAAATAGTGCAAAGCATATTGACAAGTCAATGTTATAAAATATGATATTTAATAATTATGATTTGTACATTTATTCGTGATGTTTTTTTGTAGTCTAGAGTTTTTGGCACATTATGGGTTAGATCACTTAATTCTCGGAGTGTAGTCTTAATATAAAATAACATTTTTATTATTTAGAACTGTGGCAGTTTTCTTTGATCTACGTAAAAAAGTAGAGTCAACTCTGTTACTAATAAATCTTTGGCAAAACTTTGGCATCGAGCTAGTAGAATAAGATTTAACATTAGAAATATTTGTCTATCTCGTTATGATAGAACACAACCAAATAATCACTCTTGTTAGTGTATTCCTTTACCTATTATCAGCGGCGGCCTTAGGGGGTGGCGAACAGTGCAATCGCACGGGGCCTCGCGCAACAACCCGAGCAAATTAAAAAAATATATACTCTTTTAACTATATCTTTTTTTGTCTTAGGAAAGACCGCAAACATCAATTTCAAATTTTTATCATATCTGTATTTGTTAATTTTGCAAATCTTTCATTGTAAAATATTTGAAAACTCAAAATTTTATTTTATAAAAAAAATTGTGTATCTAGTCAAACATTTCTAGTCAAACACGACAAATAACTTAACCAAACCACCAGACCTACTTTCGCATCACGTTCTTTTCACGAAAGACAAAGGGCCTCGCAAAGACATGCTGCTGCCAGAGTCTCGCAATGGGTAAGGCCGCCGCTGCCTATTATGTTATACAATATGAATATCGATCTCAGATATTAAATAGGTATTTATTTTGTGCATAATAGTACCGCGACACTCGAGTACAAAAATATTCGTGTCGCTTTGGCGTTCAGGTACTCTTGGAAGGAAAATTAACATCTTTTTGCCATCCTCCGTTTACAAACAGAAAAATATTGTATAATTAGACTCTTTAAGGTATTTTTTCGTTGCATCTTTATGACTTAATTAACAGGCATTTCGAAAACTTTTATTATGGTTGATTAAGCGAGTTACGCAACCCTTACAAGTATATCTTCCTAAAGGTGGTTTTACACTTATAGGTTTTGTGTAAGTCGCTTAGGTGTCATAGCTTACTTTGTTGCTAATATTGGTAGATTTTTTCTATTTTTTTTAAGTTCCAAAAAACACATGAACAGGTCGCTCTATTTTACTAATTTCAATAAAATTAACGGTGTCTTATGTTCATCCTTAAATATTGTTATTTGAACTAATTTTTTTCTATAATACTGAGCGCGTCACACGCGTTTCCAACATTAACGAGTTAGTAATGATATTGTTAGTAAAATTAGAACAAAGGTGTAAACATGTCTTTTGTGAGGAATTCTGCCCCAGAATTGTGTTAGTTTAATAAATAGGAAGACAACAAATGATTAGAGACATCACAACCGCAAAATATTTGTCACTCGAGAGAAGTTTACACTTGGGAGCAGCGAAGTAAACACTCGTACAGTACCAGCCACCAGAATTGCACGCCATTTTGGGGAAAAGAGAAAATGCGACCGTTTTACGAAACTCTTTTCTTATTTTTCAGTATCGCTGAGTCTACACCTCTTTCGTTCAACACGTATGTAGCCAAGTTGTTTAACTTAACTTCTTTAATGTTTTGCGTGCTGAAGAATAAAAGCACTTTTTATATATTATGTAGGCACGGTAGGTACGCCAAATAATGTAACGTAACTTTTCTCTTCTCCCTAAAGTGGCGTAAATCTTACCGAGGTAGATACTGTTCAATAATGTACCACATTAGTGTTAGATTCTCTAAACAACCTTGAGCAATGGCTGCTGCTCTTTGTACAATCAAACTATAGATTTAGAAACAATATAAATAACATTTATCACAACACGTATTAAGTACCTAGAATAATACATGTGTAGAGAAAATGTAGAGTAATACCTAAATTAAGTAACTCTGTAAGTTTTTGGCTAACTAATTTTACATAAATATTTGACACTAATAATCCATAGACAGAAACGTTCAACGATGAACTAGTTTACTAGAAAAACATAAAATAACCTACTTAGTTTGAGCATTCCATATAATATTCGTGTAAAAAAATATTATCCCTCCATTTTGTTATTGCTTTTGGTTCTGTGAATGCTTTGGAATCAAGTGGAATATTGGCTCGGCTTACCTATAAATCTTCAATTTCCTTTAGTGCTTTGTAAAATTCATTCTCGTTTGGTCTCAATCATATTTATTTTTCTTTGAAAATTGTATGTAAGCACAGAAAGTGGTTAGATTTTTCATTTCTACTTGATTCAAGAAATTCGCAGAAACCAACCCATTTGAGCGAGAATATTTTATTGAAGGTGTGTGACTATTGACACATCGATATGTGACTAGTAAGAAGGTACGGATGCAAAATTGTTTTTTCTTTCTTAACTATCACTTAAAACAGAGCAACGATTGAAATTCGTATGTGCAATAAAACGTCGATACGACTAGAAAAATAAAATTAAAAACAAACTAATGAACGAGCAAAATAAGCAAATGTAACATCGAGCTGTGCTCAGAATAAAATGAAACAATCGAATAGAAACGAGGTAGTGTAGTTACTACACGATTTGATGTATCACACGAAACAACATAGTCGTAATTAGGTACAGCAACATGCCGTGCCGAGAGCGGCTCGACCGTATAAATCAAGTAACAACCATCTACGAGTACGAGTTCTATTTACAACATCACACTTGCAAGTCACATTTAGAAGTCCGTCATATAAAAAATTACGAAGATTTTACCTACTTAAGTACTTATCAATCGTTATACAAAATATCTTTATGCCATCTCTTCAAGCTTAGCATTAGAAGGATATTCGATGCTGGCGTAGTAACAATTCGGTCTTACCCGAAAGCTAATCTCTCTAGCAACTAGTCACTATTTCGTTATTTTCTAGGTCACTTTAATTTTTAATCTAGGTATATTTAACTATTTAGTAAGAGTAAGTAAATGCCGAGAGGAGCATTTGTCGGGGTGGGAGCGAGTCGCTCATTGCTCAGGACTTGGGTAGGGCGGGGTGCGAGTGCGAGCGGGCGCGGGCGCGGTTAACCGCGCGGCACGAGCGCGAGCGATTGCGTACGAGTGATTGCGGTGAAGCACGGAGCGAGCGACAGTCTCGCGCGAGCGGAATGAGCGAGCAAGAGGTTACTGAGCGGGAGTTTTATTTTGGTATACGGCGATCGCGTGTGTTCTGTCATCGGATCTCTCGACCTTTTCATAAGGCTTTTCGAGTTTTGGCCTTTTCGGCTCGGCGTCGAGTGGCCGGTGCGACTTCATGTGCGCGCTACGACTTTTTACTTTGTTAAAAACTCTGAAACATAACAGGGATACATATTAGAAAAGGCAAAACAACAAAGAGATAAGCGAAATCAAACATATGTGACAAAATGAAAACACAAAACTGATTGCGAGAAAGCGAAGCGATAAGCGTTAGTACCGTTGAAAACATATTATATACAAATACATCATTAATTAATACACAAAACATTTCAAACGTTAATTAATCCTAGGCCAAATAAAATATTACAGATGTACGTAAATATTCTTAATATAATGGACACAAATTCTTTGACTTAAGCACAAAAATTATTGATTGATTTCTATTTACAATAAACGCAGACACATATTTCAAAATATAGACTTTTACATTCATCTTAGTATAAATTCAATTTTTTGAAAATACTTAGGTACTTTTCAAAAAATAAGACCACATGATTTATGAGTAGGTAGTACCATACAAATAGGTACCTACTAAGTGTAAGTCAAAATACATTAACGGTTTAGTACACCTATTTACTTGTAGTCGAAGTAAATTTCGCTAAAAATGACATACAATACATAAAGATTTTTCCAGAGAAAATGTCTGAATCGATAAAAGTTTAAAAAGTACCTAAGTTACGAAATTATAAAAGTGTTTGGCAGTTATTTAAGTATTGGCACAAGTTTTATTTTAACTTATTCTAAACAAATACTAAATATGACAAACTGTATTCTATAAACATTTTTTCTCAAATATTAACTTGACATGCAATCAACATCAATAACAGCGATGCTCAGGGCCGGGCACTGGCCCAGCAAACTGCAATATATTCCGAGCACTTGTTCGCTGACGATTTATGAAACAACGATAAAGCCATATTTACGGAACCAGTGCACGATATTTTAACTTAATTAAATATTTTCGTTCACCAAGTTAGTAACTGTTAAGCCGTAAATTGTACTGTCTTAACTTTTAATGCATGCAAGAGAGGCAATTTATGTGAAACCTAATCCCCGAAAGCGCCCGTAATCCAAACGTATATCTAGCGAAGGCTCGAGAGGAATAGTTGAACACATAAAACATGACGTTCAAACTGCGTTTGCGCGTATCCGCTGTTGATACATATTTTGTAAGCTATGAATGCTGAGTGTTTCCTTTTTTGGCACTTACTTCCCGCATATCTTGCAAGGGAATTCCTCGCTCTCTATCAGTGAAGGCGGGGCGCTCGACGAAAGGCCGCGCATCGCCGTAAGTCCTACCGAGCCCTGAATGTGGACAACGCGCTGTTTACATTTTGTCTATTAGTCATCGAGTTTGAAGATAAAATGCTGCAGCCCCGAATGGATGGCATTGCTTACTTGTGATTGCTCCGAGTTCCAGCTCCGTAAGTATAATGTCTTATAGTCTTTTGTAACTTTCTTCCAGAAGTAGTAGAATTGAACACACTGCTTCGAGTCTTTTGTTCGTACCTGGGTAATTAAAAACAAATTTTAAACAAAATATATCTATGAAAGGTTACGAGTACCTATTCTGAATTTTTGTCAGATTTCCGTTTTCATAGCAGTGAAATCGTACCTAAATACGAGCTGAATAATCTTTTGTAAAGGAAGTTGCACCAGCTCCCTAGGCAGGTTGCACGGTTGGCTAGAGTATAATGGACGATAATAGGACAGAATAGCCGGCGACGCGTCGAAGAGGAGACCTATAAAATAAACACTGGGTAGGAAATGGCTGAAAAACGTTTAAAAGATTGTGAAATATCTTACCAGCTGCGAGATTCTATAGAAGTCCTTGTCGTAGTGCTGCAAGGCGGCGAGGAAGGCCTCCACCTCGTCGGGCGCCCAGCGCTGGTCGTGCATGTGCGAGTCGGCGGGGCGCGCCATGAGGCGCAGCGTGGCGGCGCGCACGTCGCCGCCGCACTCGCCCAGCGCCTGCAGCGCCGCCTCGCGCGTGTGCCCGCCCACCGGCATCGCCGCGCACATCGCCAGCTCCATGAACATGCGCACTGCACACAATTAAATACACATTAGGCAATGACACGAACATTCTGGACTAATAGAGAATTAGACATATTTGGCCAATGGTCTTATATCGATATCGGTCTTGGTTCGAGAAATTCCAAGGAAAGGTTTTTTGACCTAAAGAGAAATAAAACAAAAAAAGTAAAGGAGAGAGAAAAGTTGTGTGTAGTGTGTGATTAAGGAGAGCCGAAGCATCACCAACGACCGATTTGATAAGAAGCAATGAAGAGGAGACTACTAAGAGTACCACCTCTTAGTAGTCTTCTCTTCATTGCTTCTTGCTCTTCATTGCTGGGGTATCTTTATTGTTACTACTTGGCGTATTTCTGTTGTATTTATACAGTATATTTTAGTATTTGTATTTATACACTAGTATTTGTATTTGTACATTGTTGTAGTAGAGGTATAGTTATTATAGTTACCTTCATTATCATCCAGTGCGTCGTTTATGCCAGGGTCCCAGAGCAGCTGTTCCGGCGCTCGATGCAGATCTATTCTGTTGTTGCAAAACTCCGGCAGTTCCGCCTGGAAGTCGCGTCCCACGTTCATATGTGGCTTTCGAGGCTCTTCTAGTTGTGCTAGTACGTCCGTTTCAGTCATTGGTAAACCTGAGAGCACGTCAAATTTGTTTCATAAAAATATTGTAAAAGATTGACGAAGTAACAATGGAACAGCGATTCTAGTAAACGATGCAAAGCTATTCTGACTTTGCCTTGGTACTCTGACAAGGGTTGTAGGTATTTAACAGCATAAGCGTCAGAAATTGTCTCATTATTCCCCTTCTTAAAAAACTCTAATTGCTATAATTAATTATAATGAGCATTTGTCAGTAAAAAAGATTTGAAGCAATTTTAATCTGTCCAGCATTGCGAAAAAAATATAACTGTAACCATTCCAAATGATCATAAAAACTGCTTATAAGTGACATTTACCAGCAGTAAGTTCTATAAGTAACCCCGATCCATGACGATCTGGAGGTAAGATTGGTTGCGGCGTGTAGTGCGAGCTGACGCGGCGCATTCGCGACTTGTACGGGCCGGCGGGAGACGCGCGCCTCTTGCGACGCTGCGGCGACGCGGGCACGCTGCTCGGGCTTAGGAACACTGCTGGTACGGTATCTCGACCTTCGACACACACCTGAAAAATAATGACATAGATATAGTGTGAAAGACGCGAAAACAAAACTCTGACGTACCGCGACCTGCAGCGAGACGAACTCTTACCTGAAGCGAAGAGTTGTCACTTTGCCATTGCAGCTGCGTGGCTATTGATGACCCTAAGCGATTTTGTCGACGAATTGGTCTCTGATTAGCAAAATCACGTGGACTACTCGAAAGCAGAGGATCTTCGGAGTTGAGCATCATGCGTCGTGCTGGTGGATCTAGCACATACGCGTCTAGAGACCGGCATTCTTCAGGCAATACTTCTTCTAAGGCTTCTTCCACCTAAAAACAAATCCACATCAATGATTGAAAACATCCAGAGTATTGTAGTATGTTATTCATGATAAATTTTTATTGTATTCGTACCTCTTCCTGGCTCGACATTGTGGCAGTGAAGAAAGCGGCAGACAGTGGTGATGAGGCTCGTGGAACGGTGTGCGCTGGTGAATGGGCGTCGTGGGACGCTGGCGGTGTTGGGTACGCTAGCCCTGGGGATGGCTCCGCATGATTTGAATACCCTCCACTGGGTGAAGCTGCCGTAAAGCCGAGCCCTGGTGAATCTCCAGTAGAATATGACAATCCTGGAGAATTTGCATATCCTAGACCCGGTGATGGAACCGGAGAGCCTCCGTGACAAGCTCCAAAGTCAGCCAGCGATTCGGGTAACGGAGAATTAAGAACAGCGGCAAGTCGCCGATTGGACGGAAATGTGACCGGCGACCGTTCTCTTATAGAAGCAGCAACCGTAGCATAATCTTCTAATGCTAACTCATCTAGCTGGTCTGGAGTGGTGGTAAATTGAAATGTATCTTCGTTCAGTGCCGGTGAAAAATAACCGTCGTCCGAATTGAAAGAAACTCCAAACAGTTCCGGCCGAAAAGTGAAATCTTGTTGTGGCGAATGTCCTGGATCTGACGCCGATCTTTTCACGCAACCCTAGAGATAATAAAACGTATGTTAGATTTGGAGAAAAACTTTGTAACGTATTACGTATAAAAGTATATTGTATAAAAATCTAGCTTGCTACCTTTGTGTTTCCTTTTTTCAACAGTTCGATAAGGGTGGAGTCCGTCCGTTGAGTGGTTGTGATGTTTGTAGATACGTTGGTGGTAACTGTGACAACGGGCATGAGTGGGACGCGCGGCGACACGAAGTGTGCGGTCGTGATGACAGGCGACGCGGGTGAAGTCACCGAAGTACGGATGGATGACAGCGGCGGTGGAGCAGGTGCCACGAAACCCGTCCGTGTTAACGATTCCGAATTGCCTGTTTATTTAAAATATTTTAAGTTGAGCCGTTTCGGTTTTGATTTTATCCTTTAGATACCATGCCTACCTGTAGTGGTTGTCGTTGTTGAAGTAGCAGTAGCCACTCGTCGGCTTATAATTTTCTCTTCAATTAACGCTCTTACAGATACTGAGGCTGTTTGTAACGGAGGTCCAGTGGACTCTTTCTTGTCCAGTTTTTTGCTGTCCGACTCCTAAAACATAAGAAATATTTGGTCCAAATACTCGTTTAATTACTGATAGATTCAGCTATGTAAGTTTTCAAATAAATTGCAATTATACCTTTTTAAAATAACCGCCATGTAACCGCATATGACCATTGAGGGCGGGTATGTTCTTAAACTTGCGATGGCAGAGGTTGCACTCGACCTGCTTGATGTCCCCTGTGCCCGCCGCGCGTGCCGCCGCTGCGCTAGCCGCTCCGCTCGACACCCCGCTACTAATCGCACCGCTTCCATTCTTCTGATTTCCTTGCTGTGCCTGTAAAATTCAAGATGACTTTTCAAAAGTTCAAAAGACTTTCGAACCTATTACGCACTTCGTAATTTCAGGGTATAAACTTTCGATTTACGGTAGCCCTTTAATATTCCAAGTTAATTAATGGATTTTGATGGACGCTGCTTAATCCACGGCCCGTTTTTAAAGTAAATCTGTAATTATAGGTCAATCCGAGACGGTAAATAGCCCGTGAAAAATGTTAACTCTGCTTTTTAAAACTTTTAGCGAGTTAGAGTGGTTAGGCGAGGTATAAAAATATGGGATGTTGCGGGTAATGAGAGCTGCGTGCAGCGAGCGGGACGCAATGCAGTTATTATAGTAGAATTTTAATTAGTTGCGGATTTCAGCGAACCGCGTTGCGGTGCGGCCGCGATGCGACGCGACGTTATACTCGCCAATTATGTTGAATGATAAAACTTCGTTACGAGTTCATTAGCAACATCAAATAACAAACACGACGCCGACATAGGCTACGCTATATTTCGCTAAAATGTTCTGGATTAGGCAGTACCACATTTCTGAATATAGTCAAATCTCGGTCATCAACCCAAACAAAGAGTTCGTTTAGGGAAACGTAAATTAAGTTAGTAGATTTAAAAATAAAACGCTGTTATTAAATATTTATTATTAATAGAAGTTGTAAAATATTTCCCTCAAGACACCAAAGTGCAAACACGCAGACAACAATATAATTATGTACCTACCTACCTAGTTACGAGTATGTTGGTAGGTATCGTTAATTTCGAGAGTGATACAACAAGGTGAAATAAGCATAATGACGCGTGGGGACAGGGTTGCCCCCCAAAAGTTTGGCCGCTATTGTCTTGCAAACAATCATACTTGAATGTTTCCCCTGGCACAGTTTGAACAGGTAAACGACAGAGACTGTTAAACGACTTAATTCCCTCAAAGGCTGTCTAGTTTTAATATTTGTTTTAACAGCCCTAATTCTGAAGGTGAATATCACACGCTGTGTCCTCGGAAAATGAAACATAACAGGTGTCATAGGCGTCGCTAAAATGGCACTTACTCTACCTCTACTTTTGACTATGAGATTGTGAAGTTACATAGACAGAAATAATACATAGATCTATTGCGTAAGACGAAACCTAAATCGAATATTAAGTAGGCACACCTACAGGAACATATTTATGTATAGGCAGAAACCTAACTGAATCACATAACGTATCTATCTATACCTCAGTTCTCTTTCATAGTGTAGGTATCTAGATCTTACCATTCGCTTCATTCAGTATCACAAAAATTCAAATAATAATTATGAAAGTAAACTTCAGAGAGAAAAAGAAGTAAAAGAACAGAAATAAAGTCCCGTCCCAGCTAATTTATGTTGGAAATGGATGAAATAAGAATTAAAACACAAATAAGTACATAGCTGTTCGTAAAGACAGGAGCCAGGGGTGGCAGTTTGGAAATTCAATTTAATATAGCTTGGAGGCATAGACTGGGCTATTTTAGAAAGTTGCCTTTTATCTTATCTGACAACATTTAATCCAAAGCTTTGCTAACATTTAGTAGGAATTAACTAGGTATAGCTCTGTAATGTTTTTGATAAACAACTTACATAGTAATCGCTTATATAAATACGTACTTGTTCATAAAATTGCAACACCTAAACAGTCTGACTCGCAAATAGACGACCCCGTTGTCAGAACAACCCACTTCAAAAGATCTACAATTGTAGCGTAGGGATAAATAAAATTCAAATATAAGCTACTCGTGTATCCCTTAAAATTAAGCTATCAAATTGTTGTGGCAGGTTTCATGTTAAAATTGTAAAAAGGAAATTCAAAACAACATCACGCATCGCTCACCAGCTTAAATTCCGGCGGGGTTGCGATTATACTCGTATCCCTACACACGCCACGCCACGCTGCATTATGTCTTCATTTGTCGAGATAACCGTGTTTTGTCAGCTGACTGATACGGGAGACTTGTAACCGGGTCGCGCGGGTGAATACCGCCCATTTGTTTGATTTTTTCGTGTGGTAACCCTAAAGCGCCATTAGGGTAGCTCGTTAGACTAATGCGCGGGAGGTGCGAGCAGATGGTCCGCGCGAGAGCGAGCGGGTAGCGGTTTTTGCAATACATCATGTATACCGCAGTTAAGTTCTGTATTACACTCGTTTTTTGGCTGTTGTTTTGCCGATTTCAGTTGTACTGTAGTTTAATCGCGAATGTAAATGGGCACAGCTGCTCGGTTGAGCGTTGTGATTTGATTAATAGCTGTGCTGAACTAGCCGGTACAATAATTTGGGAAACTTGGCACAGAGCAGTCACAACCTATTTGTAACTAATAAATATACTAAGTATCTGAATGAAACTCGTATTGACGTTGATAACCGAACCAATAAAATTGTTGAAGCAAACCTGCCTTTTTGGCTTCGACAGAATATCACATATCATGATTTCAAACGTTCTTCAAAAGGTCTTCAACAATTACAAACAACAAATAAAGAACAAACGAAAATTAACACTTTATCCTATTACAAAAGCCCCAAACCAAAAATAGAAATTAAAAAAAAAACAAAACACTTTATCCACCTACACAGTACAAACTCAAAGGTGCTATTTACAAAGGTTACCTTAGGTTTAGGCGGAGGCGCTTGAAACAGCTCCGATATCCAGTCCATGCCACACTTCACAACTAAAACTTATTAACACAAACTGCACGTAATGGTGCTAATCTCACGGCGTTCGACATTGGAATGACGTTGTATGGGAAAGATATCGAAAGATGACCCCTCAATGGTCCTTACTCGCGAATCCAGATAACGTCCAGTCGACCAACAAAAGATTTTGAATAATTTGCATACGCTTAATAGGTGCTCTCTATTTAGATCTAAAAGGATTCTTATGTGAATATTAATTTCATTTCAAAATTAAGCTTTTGTGTTTGTGAGAATCGAATGGAAGCCTGTGAATGGCTTTTGTATACTACTTTAAATTTGGATGAAAAAAGATGTCGTCAATCACGTTTTAGAGAATTTTGAACATTTTATACCTTTTTAAAAAAAAAATTATACTTTTTAATTTATTAGGACTTATTCAACATTTAAGATTGTTTTTCTTCGTCATTTACAAAGGGCTTTTCTGACTAATACCTATTAATTATTTTTGAGAAGACTGCAATAAAGTCTGTTAAGTGATTTCGAAAAAAAAACCAGACACTTCGGAAACTGCGAGAGGTGTAAAACAGAAGTAGTTTATTTAAAACATTGTACTTGTTTCACTTACCTACTTAGTTTTAAGTGTTATTATGCTTCTCTCTGAAATGTCTGGTGCGAATTACCTATACAGGGTTATAAAGAAAACCTGCGGCCAGGTGGATGCGTAAGGCAGAAGATCGTGTCTTGTGGCGTTCTTTAGTAGAGGCCTATGTGGACAGAAATCCGATAGGCTGATGATGAGAGAAAAATTATGCTACGCCAAATAAGGCTCATCATAATGAACAACTTTTACTATGGAACCAATCTTGAAATCGCCAAAAAGAAATCAGCTGTTCTATACATTGTGTCATTGGCATTTTTGGTTATTTGGTTTTTGGTTATTTGATTTCTGGGTTGGTCATTTTAAGTAAAAGTTGCTTTTAGTGATGAGTACCATGAGCCGTTTTTGGCTTGGCATACCCCTTCCTTATAATTCTGTATGGAGTTTGTTATCATGCCTACTTGCCCGGTGTAGTTATTCATAAAAACATCAATCTAAGACATGGGTTCCATTTAAGGCTGAGATTTACTTAGTTATTCAAAAATCCATCCAAACAAATTACCTTCGTTAAAAAACGAAGGGAGCGTGGCGCTTATAAATCGTGTGAAAAATGTAAAAATATGTTGATTCTCATAGTTAAACAAATCGGGGTCAGCAGTCGTCACGCTCGACGCTAGGACGGGCCGAGGCGCCACGTGGCGCGTGAGGTCAGAGGTCACTCCGCGAAAGGTCAAGTCTTTTAAAAATAAAATAGGGGTGTCCGCTTCAAGTGGTGCGCGTTTAATTATGGAATTTTACTGCTCATTTTCCTTGGGCTAGGCACTTGTATTAACTTTTTACGCTCAGCCCGGGTCAAACTTCACTAACTTTTTTACAGCGCCTTTATTAGAAATTGGTATGGTAGCACAAGATGTTTTAGTTTATTTCAGACTGGTATAGGTACCTCACTTTTGATTTAATATTTACCGGTGTTAAGTAACATCAAGTTATTTTTAAAACATTTATTGTATAGATACGTGCTTACACACAAACAACATAAGATAATATTATTAATCTATTAAATGTGAGCAGGTTATCTATAATTTGATAATAGTTGTGGATATTTTGCTCGAAATATTGGTATGTTAATTTGGGAAAATAATCGTAGTACGCGTTAAAACATATTTGAAAATAATATTTAAAGCAAGACGCTGACTGATCAGGCAGGCTTTTTACGACAACGATGAAGAATTTATGCAATTGGAGATAATAACCTGAAATCTAAAATTATGTTAATATACTAGGCCTATATAAACCGATTTTTTTAATGTAAAAGGTTTATACTGAATATATGAACATTATAATTAACTATGCACATTTTTGTTACAAGTGAATATAAAAAGCCTTGCCCTAAATATTTTTATAACTGAAAAATGGGCCAACCAGCACAATATATCAAGGTATTAGAAAGCCATTTGTAACGCGCGGTTCACGGAGATACTTAGAAGATGAGTGCGAGAGGCGTGACGTTAGGCACACGTCTTCAATTATGCATCGCTACGTTTATCGGAGCAGCGCGGCACCTGCGTCGTTGTCACCCTACATTATTAATGGACGGACCTGCGTTATGGCGGGGCTGCCAGCCGGGAGCCTGCATTAAACAGCCCTGCTGTTAGATTTCAAGTTTAAGACCACATCAACCTGGCGGCCTAACCTACATAAACTCACCGTAGCTAGTGACTACGGCGTAGCAAGTTACTACGTCGTAGCACCCGTATTGATCTCAAAAATCGAACGTCGAACGTAGTACCAACCGAATTTCCAAAATTAGAAATAGTATTGTTTTCACACAGTTAAGAGTTCCAAATTTAAAACCATTTCTAATCATGTGGCAACCCTACCAAAAAGCGATCCCTGCGAGGCTGTGACGGGCTGAAACAATGACGTCGTCTTTATAAACGATCGCGTTTCTGAAACTTATGAATTATTGCGCGGAGCCTACGGAATGGGACTGTTTTTAATCTTACCAAAGGGCGGGAGCAGGTTAAATGTCACTCATGTAAGAAATATTTTAAGAGCTGAGCACAGCGACACGGCTCCAACCCTGATACGTAGAGAAGAATGGAATCATTACTTTTACAGCTTATTTCAAAGTTCCCGAGTCTTATATTCTACTTATTTGTTAGAATATTCTTCCTTATGAAACTTTGATACTTTTACCTTTATTAAATTGACTGACAATATCAAAGTTCGGAAAGTCTCAGTAGGGTCGTAATGCCATCATCATTTATGATTTTCGGCATTGATTACATCTTACAAACTTTGACCTATTTCCATCGCGATGGAATAGGGGAATCGATGTGAAATATTCACCGGTTTGTTGACAGATTTAAAGGAATCGAATTTTTGCGGCGGATCGAAAGAATTTGAGGTAATACATGAAAATTACGATACGTGAGAAATTGTTTCGAGACATGGGTTGGGTCAGTGGCATGTTACACGCTTTGTGTCGTTACGATAAGAAATGCAAACATTTAATGTAACTATTGAGCTTTAATATTATATCTTTTGCTCCTCTCCAATACTGAGACAGCCTTATTTTCTAGAAACATAGTACCTAGAACGTGCTCTCATTTATGCATCTATTTATTTAGGTAGCTTCTATGCTAATCAAACCTTCATACTAAGAATAGGTCTTCTAAGAAAATCCTACAATCCTACCGACACAGCATAGTGGAACCGTAAAGATAACTACAGGCGACGTTAAGACAACCTACCTACCGACTTGACGATGGATGCGAAGAACCACAGGTACAGGCACAGTCACCCTCGCATATCTGCCACCTGGCAGCCAGCAGGGTCAGCGCACAAACTTAATTTGGCTAGGCCAATATTTCCTCGCACGCCCGACACTTACTAGGTGAGAAAGCTGGAACGGTCCCGCGCGGCAAATGCAATTTGCGGTCGGCAAAATTGCAGTCTCAAGTCTCGGCTGGCGACCGGGACCGACCCAATTCTCACTTATTGAACATTGGCTCGAACATCGCACTACTGGCGCCAGGTTTACTTGGGAAACTTTGGGATCCGGGCGTAAAAGAATCCTTCTTTATTTTTTGTCGAAAATGGATTTGGTAACAAAATGTGTGTAACAAAACGTATACGGGTAGGTGTACGGCGGGTACGTTATTCCATTTCTTAACCCAAAAACTTACCCATATTATTATTATTTCGGTGCTACCTACCTAAGTGCTGTAGTTTTTATTCTAGGGATAAAAAATGTATCATGGATGTTTGTGGGAAGCATTGTGGGAAAACATTCAATTGAGAAATTCAGTAAATTGTAGGTAGGTACATCATAAGTCATAATAATTAAAATTAAAGGAGTATCACTATCATCACCGTCATTATCATCCCGTTATCGCCCGCTGCTGAGCATAGGTCTCCTCTTGTATGCTATTCATCCCGTCAAATACATATCACAAGATTTGTATTATTTTGTGGTTTTTTCTTTGTACTAAGTTCACCTTCGAAAAGCACGCTTCTCGATTGAAATGTCTCGCATAAAACGGAGCTCGTGGCAGCCCTACATACCCCGCCGGGCCTCACTAAACATGTACGGCGACCTGTCGACCACGAAAATTGGTTTCCATTCAAAATTAGTTGCTCTTTTATATTGTCGCTGGACTTCGTGCGGTGGAGGTGTTTGTGGAAACTTGGGAAGCGTGTCGATTTTGTACAGTCTGATTGGATACTGACGTTGACGTCGGATTGTCGTAATTTATTGAAGTTTATAGAACTATTAGGCACGACTACAATATAAGTAGTAAAATGAAAGTAATACAAAACGGTTTGATCATTACTCTTTCCTTTACTGTTTAGTCTTAAAATATTTTTGTAAAAGCAACTTGTAACATTCAATGCTGTTGAATGCCAATAAAATATTTCGTTTGATATCCATTTAAAAAACTCCAAAGGTATCTATTTCGTTGAGAATTATAAATTATACTCACACATTTTTTAAATTCGTATAAAATAAAACAAATAAAACCTAACAAAGATTTTATTAAAATTAAAATATAGTAACATAAATAGATAATTAGACATAAACAGAAAACAACATTACAGTGAATATAAATTTCTACATAATATACAAATTTTATATTCACTGTAATTTTTTATTATACCACATTACAATAAGTCCATGGTGTACAGATGAAATGCAATTTCCAACATTACGTTTCCGGGGTGCGAGTTTATTCTTTCCCCCACCTAATGGATGGCTCTCGTGGCGGACTAATTTAATCAATTAGATCGCAGAGTTACTCGTATCCTTCAGCTTTTCCTCAACGAAGCGACATATGGTATTATCATCTCTAGTAATTACATCGATCTGACCAACTTTGCAGAAAAAGGTTGTAGAAAAGTATACTATTAGAAATTATTAACAATTAAACGATGATAGCGTGGGTAGGTACTACTATTTATTCTATACTATTATATGTATTATAAGTCCTGGGCGTTTGTCAAATAACCGCCAATCCATTCAGAGGTGTTCAGGCGGCCTAAAACCAAGACTAGCCATATTCCTTATATTCTATTTTACTTAGCTATTTTTAAGCGGAACATCAGAAGTTACAACAATTTTCGTGGCTCTTTTTGTAAACTTTTACTTTTAACCCGTCACTGCAAAAGCCTGAAAGATGGTCACGTTTTTAGGCGGTCTATGATCGTTTGTATTTACATACGTTCCACCGTAGAAGTTAATTAGTGACATAACTTTTTATGTCTATTATATACATACCGATGCCTTATGTTAGACATAATATAAATATAATACATAAGACTGAACAAAACAGAACACAACACTTTGTAACTAGGTATGTAACCACTTAACTAATTGTAATTAGTTAATAATAGCTGACGACCAAGTTCTAAATATATCTATGTATAGCCTTGTCGGCGACCGACCTGAATGCCACGTTCACGCTAGCTGGCTATCAATACTAATTATCGAAACGGGAGATAGGAGATCACGGATCGGATTACACCAAAGCTCTAAATCTAATCAAACCATTACACTAATTAAGACACCTCATTATGATGTGCCTTTGAAGTCTGCTTTGTTACTTTATCCAGACATGATTACAATAAGCACCTACCTATGTTGTTCTAAAAACAGATCGTTATTTGCTTGTTACAATTTCCAGGTACTCATTACCATATTTTGTAGACAGGTCTTCGCTAAACATATTTTGAAAATCAAAGTTGTTCAAAATTAATATTTTTTATTCAACCTACTTCTAGGTTTTAATATTCGTTTATAAAATGACACTCGATTCAAAATAATATTGAAATTCTCGTATTTGCACAATTTATAGAGCATATTTAGTATCAACCATAATTAATATCGCGGTCATTACTGAAATTATTAAAAGCCCAGTTGAACGTTCGAGTACAAAATGTTCCTGGAATCAATTCGGTATTCGACATTACATTTACAACGAGATGAATTAAATAAGGCATAAATGCGTTGTAGATTTGCACTAGCGATACCGAGGTATTTATGATTTTATATAGGTATTCGAGTTATCAAAGCAAAAGCAGCAGTCCCCAATACAAATAATGAAGTGGCACAAAGCTGATTTACAGTCAAAGGCATGCCGATGTCAATATATAGTGAGCGAACGAAGCTGTCCGGCGACAGGCGCCCGCGCCCGGCGCTCGGGGCGGTAGTAATTATGAGCTGTGTTTGTGCCGGCCTTTATTACATCCTGCAGGTGACGGCAAATCATGGCTGCGATCAAAGTGAGAGCTTTTAATAAAGTCACCAGACGCATTGCTGCCGAGCTACCCCTTCCCCGCTATAAGTAGACCCTTCGCTATCTCTCAAAATACTAAGCTCGTCCGCAACATCGGAGGTCTGTCGTAGCTGGTTTAGTCTAGCTACTCCGATGGCCTGTCGATTTGGTGTTAATATTGCACGATGTTATGGTTCAATTTGCTGTTAGGTAGAAACAAATATTCCAAACATTTTATGCCGCGATCCAATTATTTACTTTTACCATTCTGTTCAGCTTTTAGTGAAGCCGGATTAAAATAATTGTTTATTTCAGCGGATTCATTTGGTTCATAAAACATTATAAACTCTAGCATTCGTTTGTTCGTTCAACAGAATAATGATTAGTTATTTTGTGTGGTTGAATTGCGAACAAAGAGCTGCTCCACTCTTTACTCGGTTAATTAAATAAATACGAGTACCTAATGTTCAAATTAACTACGCCGAGTTCGCTACGAATGCAGACGTAGTCACAAAAAATATCTCACGCTCATTTACTGTAGCAGTAAATTAGAAACAGATGTCTTTAATCTTTTATTTTGAAACTCGTTAAACAAGTGTAGGTAACTAAGCCGAGCACCCTTCTGTGATTATGCTTATTAAATCATTGAAATTTGAGATTTATATTTGGAGCGTTAAAGTGTATCGTAGTACATTTTATAAAGGTTTAGGGTGCCGAAGAACAGGTGTAGTGGCGGCTCCCACGTCGAGACCGCATTTCGCGAGCGCGACCCTCGGCATAACTCAGCGTTGATAAACGGTATTGACCCACATTCTTTATAACGTTTTATTTATGTTGCGATATTGAACACATAAATACTTTTAGCGACTTATTGGCTAATGCAGCTTGTTTGGATTGCGGCTCGACTGTTGAGGTCGAGAATGATATAAGGAGCTTAGTTTTGGCATAAAGTTATGTTTGTTGATATTTTTGTATTCGTTGGTCCTTAAGACCTTGTGGGCAAGCTCGATTAAAACTATTTATTGGCGTTTTGGGTGATCGAAAGAAACACCATTCCCATTGGATAAGTTAGTCCATCGGACTCTCCGATGAAAATAGTACCAAAGACGAATTTGCGGGCTAACGTCCGAATGAGCCCACTGCCGGCTGTGGAGGGCTACACGCAAATGAATAATTAAACTACAAAAGAACAAAGGCCGACAAATGGACGATTGAATCGTAGACGAGGTAGTGTAGTAAACGTTCGTTTCCTAATTGTTTAAAGAATACAATTAGGTGAAATTGAGTTTTGGACCAATCAATCGTCTAGCAATATAGACAATCTTATTACATGATTTCTACTAGCAATACTTCTTCTTAAAGTACTATTTACGTACCCTCTGGTATATCTTATGTTTCAAAGTATACAAGTGGCGTGAAATCTAACAAATAATTTGAAATAATAGCTGTAACCGCCTTTTGAAGAACACTGTCAGTGCTATTTCTTTCGGTACAGACTCTTTATCATTCAAATGCTTTCATAGTTCGTCCTATTCAGTTGCATTATGGACACACAGCCCTAAGGAGTTGAATGGCGACCGACCAGGGACCCCTATTCTTGGACGTTTGAGATAATCTCCGTCAGCCTCACTCTCATGACATTTCTAATGCGAGCGTCAGTGACCGAGACAATATCGCACTCGCCACAATAAGGCCCCAGCGTTCATTTCGCACCGATCTGCGATCTATCGGCATAGCATTAGCATACGAGGTGAGGTAGAATCGCGACCCTCGTTCCCACGGCCGCCGCGGCGGCCGTTAGCTCTCCACTTGTCTATTTAATGTATTTAGATTAATAAATTCGCGAGAGAACTCTTTGAATAGTGTAACTAGTTTGCTGGGTGATTGAAAACACGAATTATTAATTCTGGTTGGAACATGTTTTGGATATTCCAGAAATTGCAATAAGGTCATTTGAACATTAGTGAGTCTCGTCTTGTCGCAGATCATAGGCTGCTTTAAATAAAAAGTTTTTCGAATTATGAGAAATGCTTATTCAAAACTTTACCCACTTTACGTTCCGAGTGGATATTTAGTGAACCATGATTTGTTTTCGTAATTGAAAAGTTGTTTACCACTTGGTGGTAGTTATTATACGTATTAACGAATTAAAAAATTATGAAGCGGTATATCGATGGAATATGGGCTAATCACCTGTATCCTGTATCAGTCCTGTATCCCAGCAGTGGGAGATTAAAGGTTGAAAATGATGAATGAATGAATGAATGCATATTATTTTACTTTTTCTTCTTCTTTATATCGTCTAATTAGTTGGGAACCATTGCTACAAATAATTCATAAGAATATTATTTAAGTACCTATTCAGATTGCAATACAGGGACCGGATATCTGAAGCAAGCTAGAGTCAAGTTTACAAACGAACAATATCCAGTTATATCTCCCAGCAGTCGAAGTCATTTGTAGCTGCTGACAATTAAAATGCACTAATTACCGTACTTTGCCAGGATACCGGTGCGGATACCTGTATCCTGGCAAAGTACGGTATCAGGTACACGGAATTACTGGTGGTAATAGTACTCTCGGTATTTCGAACTTTGTTTGCACAGAACTCTAAAATAAAACATATCCGCGCATGCCACACAGGATATGCGCAAACAGGATTTTAATTTCAGAAATATTCGGTTGCAAAACTGCATTCGCTTCATTTTCTCGGAAATCGTATACATATGCAGTATTTGGGAAATATTCAATACTAGCTCATCGGTTATTCGTTATTTTATTTGATATAAAAATAATACATGTTAATCCAGGGTACAAGCTACTTCCATAAAAAAAACATTGAAATCCGTTCCGCTGATGTTGCGTGTTTGTGTTACAAACATCTAAACATACAAACTTCAACATTTACAATATCAGAAGTATGCACGTGTGAGCGAAACTAGTGGTAATAATCGACTTAATTTATGTGGGTATTCCCGTGTTATATATCAAAGTTGAAAGGGTGAACGAGTTAGCCTTGTAGCTAGCTGTAATCCTTTACAAATAAGGTGGCACAATCCCTGAGCGAGAACTTAAAATAGACTACAATAACACAATGGTTGAAACTTGCAAGTTCAACTGTGCAAGTAAACCCGTGATCTTTACTTAACAATACACAATGTAGACTAAACTCGTGCAAGTCCAACATTGTGAGGATTTAGTAGTACATGGCTACGTCAGCGAGGAAACTTTAGCGCTTGGCTTGGCTCCCGACTGCGAGTTCCCGACTGATGACGCGTCTCGTGCCGAAGTATAAAACGTTGCAACTTGACTAAACGTTTAGTACCTACCTATAGGTTACTTTAAAGCAAAATAATTTTGTTTCATAAATAAGCCAGCCTGACTAACTAAAGGATTAAGAAAACTAAAACACAAATCGTCCCATGCAGGTAGGTAGCGGGGAGTAGTGTGTTAGGGGTCGACGTCTTGGAACAGGTTTTTATGTCTTTTAAAATGATTGACTAGTTTTTATTCTTTGTGATTTTTGATTGTAAGTTATGAATATAATGATTGTACGGTAGAGAAATTAAATCGTTAAATAAATTAACAAAGTCGTGCTAGTATTGATTTAGTACTCGTTTCTAATTTCTATCTTTCTGCTTACTCGTATGTAGTTTAAAAGGTTGAATATCTGTTGATATTCAGCAAAAGTCAGTCGTGCTTGCTCTAAGTTACTTTTCTTAAACTATTACACTATATTATAGCAACATACGATAAAAGTAAATTTACATTGTTATATTTTTTTACAAAATCAGCAATGCTTTGCAAGAAAGTTAGTTTCTGCTATAAAAATAGTTAATACCTGCAACTTCTCTTCGTAAGTTTTCCACCCAGTCCCTGATATAATTCAGTTTTGAACTCCAAAGATGCTATTTTTTAGGATCATTAAAGGCAAAAGAAAAGTTAGAGTTCGACCTAAATGCTGGTATAGATCATAAGAGTACGCGATTTAAAATTACAAATACTTTAGAATCATGTTTTTGTTTTTCATGCTTTTATTTCATTTTAAGAGAATCAGTTACTCTCAAATTAAAATCTCAAAATAGACGATTAGTTTATTTTTATTTCCTTTTTACGCTAAAAACAAAACAATACAAAACAATAAACAATACAATACATAATTTTCTTATTATATTTAGATGAGTTGTTAAAATGTTGTACTCGTATAAAGAATGACTTACCGTGTGGCTAGGCTTTGGTCTGCTAGTGGTGGATTTAGCTTTGGGCGGCTTGGCGGGCGGCGTGGGCGGCGTGGGCGGCGTGCTAGGCGGGCTGGAGTCGCTCCCGCCGCCGCTGCTCGCGCTCGCGCCGCTCGACCGCTCCGACCCGGAGCTGCTCGACTGCAAACGTGCCAACTTGATTTATCGTATTGAATAAGTTCCTTTCCACTCGCAACTATTGCGGTATCGAACTTTCCAACTTTACGAAAATCGCGAGATATATCACGCCAATGAGGAGCTCTAACTGCTTTGCAATACTCGCTTACTCCAACATAAACTGTATTGACACTATGATATATTGTATCGGAGTTATGTGCCCCACTTTTACTATTTCTTTCGTGACAGTTATGGATGCATTCCGTAGAGTGCTAAAAAATAGGTATCGTATAGCGAGCGTATCGTGCAATATTATAGAGCCGGTCAAAGCCTCGGCATTACTTTAAGAAAAATAAGGTCGGCACGCCTGAGGGCAAGAAAAAACGCTGAACAAAATTAAATTGGTTCAGCCACAAAAAACCCTGTTGATTCGCCGAAACAATGTTTGTGAGGGATAGAGTAAATGAATTGAGATAAACACGGTCAGTGGCCGGTCGCCCAACTTTTTTCACCAAACCTTTAATGGTCGCGCGAAATTAAAAAGCACACAACGCGGATTTAGGCTAATTGGTTAATTAATAAGGGTTGCCGGAGGTTGAATTTTACATGTGTGCAGCCAACTGGAACCATGCCAGGATTGCTTAAGTATAAAAAGCTAGATTAATGAGGGCCCGCACGTTTCACTATTACTAAACCCTGAAATATGCATGGACTAGATAGCGCCGGATTAATTTGAATTTTCATTAGAAGCAGTTAGCTTTGACAGATATGAAGTTACGTGGCGCAGTTAACGTAATTTATTTCCAGTTTACGTTGAGATCAAAAGATTTCATATTCGTACAAATGTTGAAGCCACTTGTTTGTGATTTGAATGGTAATAATTTCGACAATCATACCTCTGAATGCGGAGGGTTGTTACGCCCCGGTGAAATGGGCGACGACACTCGACGCGTGTTATTATCGCGCTCGTTGGTAGTTCTGCTGCTTGGACCTAAACAAAAATTACACTGAAATAATTGTATAAGGTTATTGGTAAGTAGCTGACATCCCGTGAGCATCTCACGTAATAATTTTAGTTTCACGAATTTAGAAAGGCTATAAACGGAAATGATAGTAACTTTACACCAATTCACTGGGCTCGGCGTAGCTTCGAAGCTCTTAACTTTTGCACATAAAAATACAAAACTAAAAAATATTAATCTATTATGTTTTGTAAAAAGTTCATAGAACATTTCTGATACGCGGAAGCTGCCCGCGGGATGTTTTCAGAATTTTCAAATTGCCCTGTATAAACATATCATATTTATAGTTCCTAGCTAGAATTCCTTGTGACGAGATACCAGGAAACACTCATACACAACTAACCCAGCACCGAGACAATTCAGTTTTTTTCTTTAAATAAACATTTGACATCAATTATACAGGGTTATTCATAAAGGGTATGCTAAGCCGAAAAGGGTTCATAGTACTCATCATTATGAACAATTTTTACTATGGGACCAACATGAAACTCGCGAAAAAAAAACAACTGTTCCATAGAGAAATGTCAATGACACTTGATAAAATGTATGGAACAGCCATACTAGATCGATGGGAGCAGCTGATTTTTTTTTCGCGAATTCTGGGTTGCTCTCATAGTAAAAGTTGTTCATAATGATGAGTACTATGAGCCCTTTTCGGCTTAGCATACTCTTAATGAATAGCCCTGTAGAGATAGATCCTCAAAGAAAATCTTAATTTCGCCTACAATGTCATGAACTAAGTAGATATGAATAACTAGTAGGTATAACTGCGTAGGTTTCGACATCTACTTTCTGAGCAAGCGTGTGTCAAGTTACGTGACGTCTCCTCGAGATACATTCAGTTACCTCATATGTCAAAGGCAGCCTTCCGCCATCCATTGTTGTACAGATTACACCTTGATTACTCGCTTTGAGCGGGCTTGCCTGCACTGTAATAGCTTAGGTACACGCCTGTCCAAGTGATGGCCAATAAATTGAAAACTCTAAGTCTTTAGTGCATCATAGTTATCAGTACAACGTACCTACTTTCGATGATTATGATGTAATAATAAAATAAGTTAATTACTGTAAATTTTAAATATTAAAATGAGGCAATTGTTGTTTAAAAATATACAGTAATAACAAAAAAAAAAATGGCATTTTACTTACTTACTCTACAAATTATAATTCTACATCTTGGTTTTACACTGATACGATACGTATTTTTTTTACGTCAGCAAAAACTTGTCAGAAGAAATTTAATATAAGCAATGATGAACTACAATAAGTACGCCTTGTCAATGGCTGTGTCGTGGATTGAAACTTCGAAGAAACGAGGCAACATTATTTTTAAAAACAAATCTGATTCTAAAGTAATTGCAAAATAACATCTAGCATTCCTAGTATATAGGCTATCAAACACTTATCCAGACTCCTGGTAAATTAAAAAAAAAGCAGAAAGAAAATTCATAAAGATTTATAAACCGACGTAGGTTTCTATAATGTCTACGTACTACACGGGTCTTAGATTATGAAATAAGACATGTACTGTTATAGCTAATGACACACGGGAAAACCAACGAGAATCGTCCAGCTTGAAGAAGACATACGTGCGAGTAGAAGGCGTAGTTTAATCAGAGCGCAACTTCTATACCGTGTAAGACTATCCAGTATAAAATAGCCCTGATAGCAAACCTTTGATAGATGATAGCGTATCAAGAAGAATTAATAGTTCAAAAAAACTAAAAAACACTTAGCTTCCAGCTTTATTTAGTGTATTGTCATCGGTCCTCGATATATCTACAAAGTTTGAACGAAAACTGGCCGTTTAAAGTGGATCAAAATCGTGCCCAAAGGACAACAAACAAAGGACGGTTACAAACATACAAGTGAAACTAATAAAAAGCGTGTAAAAAGGCCAGCTTACTCTCATTGGGAGGCTGGTGGTGGTTCTCCGTGTGGCGGCGGAGCGAGCGCGCGTCGCAGTACGACTTGCCGCACCCGTCTGCCTTGCACTCGTACGGCTTCTTGTTGCGGTGGGTCAGCATATGTCCGTTGCTGTAACACATGTACAAGGTTATAAGACGCATATATCTGTTGCTGCAACACATGTACCAGATTTTAGGACGCATATGTCTGTTGCTGCAACATATGTACCAGGTTTTAAGACGCATATGTCTCTTGCTGCAACACATGTACCAGATTTTAGGACGCATATGTCTGTTGCTGCAACATATGTACCAGGTTTTAAGACGCATATGTCTCTTGCTGCAACACATGTACCAGATTTTAGGACGCATATGTCTGTTGCTGCAACATATGTACCAGGTTTTAAGACGCATATGTCTCTTGCTGCAACACATGTACCAGATTTTAGGATGCATATGTTTGTTGCTGCAACACATGTACCAGGTTTTAGGACGCATATATCCATTACTGGAATACGTATACCAGGTTTAAGATCCCGTTCTCTATCAGGGTCCGTCTTTCGTCTTGCTCTGTCATCCAGGAGAAAAACGAGACAAAAGCTAACACAATTCAATTCAAGCGGCCTAAGAGCTCGTGTAACGAATCCGGAGCTGTCTCTATCGTACATTTTTAACACTAAAAAAAAATACTGATTTGGAATTAAAAATAAGTTGTTTAGAACGAGCCAATCCACACATTTGGTTTCCGTGTAGGTGCGTTCCTAAAAATGATCGACTAAAGACTTTAGCCAAATTTCAAAACGTTATTCCAAATTCAGCCACAGAAGAATACGTGCTATCTCATTGACTTCAAAATGTAATAAACCAAAAAAGGTAGCATATTCAGCCACAAACTCCGCTGTTCAGTTTTACAAGCGATCTTCGGTAGTTACGAGTACGTATATTTAATGGCAAGTAAACCTTGTTAGATTGTTTAGCCAATACTCAGCTTATGGGCACTGCTCCCATTAATATTCATTGTGGTTAGTTAAGCGACACCTTGCGCTTGGGTTATGAGCAAATGTTGTCTTGAGGGGAGATAGTTTGAATTAAGGGTACATGACTATGTGACCCATATCCGTAGCGATCAAGGCGATCAAGCCATAAAATTAGGTATAGTCTTCTTCTTCTTCTCAGCCGTTTTCAACCATTCTGGTGTAGGCCTCCTTCAGATTTTGCCATCTAACTCTTGTGTCTTGGTCTTGTGCTACTTCCATCCAGTTATTTCCAGCAATCTTCTTTATGTCGTCCTTCCATCTCATTTGCGGCCTTCCTCTAGGTCTCTTTTCGCCCCACGGCCTCCATTCCAATACCGCTTTCCCCCACGATCCATGTTTACGGGCTATGTGTCCTGCCTGCCACTGCACTATTAGGTATAGTAAAAGTAATTAATCATGTCATGTCGTTGTTGTTGTCATCTAGCGAGTTTATTCAAATTAATGTTTGTACGTGACGCATACATATTTTTGACGAATCAATTGAATACGTTTATATGTACTCGTTTGTGTATTAATTAATACAGTAACAACAAAAATTAACTGATTTAGCCACAATGGATATCAATAATTCATAATATACATATTTATTTTTCTGTTATGAAAACATTTACTCTGGAATGGAAATTAATTTATTTATGAAAATAATAACTGCAAACACAAACTCAATAATATCACAAATGATTAAAATAATGTAACTATATCCTGCGCAGGTGTTCTACATTATAAAAGCCGTTTTGTTGAGAAAGACACAACTATAATAGCGATATTAATTTGTCTCATACGGGTAGCATTATTTTTTAGCATAATAATGTGGCCAGTTTAATTAAAAAGTTTAAGAATAATTTCAAATGAGAATTTGTAAAAAGGTTGTATTGAAAAAGGCTTTACGTTTAATTATAATTTTTTAAAGTAACATGTTTAATTGTTTAATTCCAATTTTAATTTTACTTTTTGTTAGTATTTTGACAAGATTTTAATGTTTTTTTATCAATTGTATGGATTTATTATCTGAAAGAAAGCCTAAATAAAAAAAAATTGAACAGGTCATGTTGTGTTTGGGACTCACAGATGGTCCTGTCTCTTGAAGGCCTTGGCGCAGGTGACGCAGACGTACTTCCTCTCGTCGCTGTGCGTCAGCTTGTGCTTGGCCAGCGCCGAAGCGTTCCCAAACACCTTGTTGCATACCTGCAAAAAGACGACTTGTTATAATTGCTTGCGTTTTTATAAATACCTAATTACCTAGTTACACCTGGACACCTGGATATGACACCTAGTTTTTTTTCAGTCTACCATTTTGTAGATATGTATAACATGGCAGGGCAGTCCAATTGTGTGTTCTAGAACTAGAAATATACACAAACAAAAACCGGTAATTGCTTGTAGGACGCACACAGTTTTTGTCTGGTAGCGCCCATTTCTCTTATCTAATCACTTACTTTGCAGGTTTACTCATGATTGGCAATTTAGTTTCATATTGTACGAATATGTTTATGTTTACATCAATAAACTAATATGTAAACACATAACCATCATCATGGGCGCCGGCAGCAGGGAGTAAGGGGGTGCACTTGCACCCCCCCCGTTAGTAAGAAAATACATAGAAAAAATACATGTTTTTTAGGTGTCGAGTTTGATACGTAGCGCCATTTAAAATACCCGCTATTTAAATTTGACATTACATTTATTTTCTTAATTTACACGTATAACTCTATATTTTATACTAGCTGACTCGACAGACGTTGTCCTGTCAAAAATTCTATGTCAAATGTCAAAATTTAATGCTATTGCGTAACTATAGCAACCATTCTTGCTAAAATATCTATCATGGAGGCTGAACTCATCGCTATAGCGGAGGCTCTATCTTTTATTGCCTCAACCGACCTAAACGAAGTTGTAATCTTATCAGATTCGAGAAGCGCTTTACAACACGTGGCTCGGTGCTCCTCGATCTTTCGAGGTACACCGATAGCCTACACTATTCTGGAACTAATTAAACAGTTCCAGAACGAGAATAGGACTATTGTTTTACAATGGATTCCGTCTCACATAGGTTTAGACGGAAATGAGAAAGCTGATACTTTGGCAAGACAAGCTTCAATTGACGGAATCTGTATAAACTCCCCTCCCTTTTATACCAACTACATCCCCATGTTAAAAAAACACAGTTTTAATAGATTTAGTGAATATTTTGATCTAAGATCCAGGTCCAGCGGTATTTGGTACCGAACGATCCAGCCTCACCCTTTGAGACACCCATGGTTTGACAACAATATTTTGGATAGACTTAATACAGTAGTTGCTTTAAGATTTCGTTCCGGGCACACTCCATGTAATAAATTCTCTCATTTAATGGGAAAGTCCACTTCCCCGAATTGCACAGTCTGCAACACCTTAGATGACTTATACCATATTATCATGGAGTGTACTCGGAATGAACACATTCGAAGAACGGCCTTACCCAACGATGGGGTGCTACAAGTAGGTTACTGCAACAGCATTCTGGCTGATCCTCTCTCGGACACAGCCAGAATGTTGTTTAAGTTAGTGAATCGTAACTAACCTAATTATATTTGATTTTTATTGTATTATATTATAGAGCGGCATACTCGTGCACGAGAAAGCTCTTAAATCTTGAATAAAAAAAAAAAAAAAAAAAAAACTATAGCAACCGTTGTATGTTGATGCTACGAGGTCAATTTATAGTAAAAATTATCAGTATATATATAATTTGCCGTGGTAGCTCAATGGGAGAACAGCCGCTTCGCATTCTTGAGGTGGCGGGTTCAAACCCCGACTCGTACCAATGAGTTCTTTGGAACTTATGTACGAATTTACATACCACTGGCTTTTCGGTGAAGGAAAACATCGTGAGGAAACCTGCATATGTCCGGAGAAGAAATTCAATGGCGTATGTGAATCCACCAACCCGCACTTGGCCAGCGTGGTGGAAAACGGCCTAATCACCCTTCGAGGGTAGACCTGTATCCCAGCAGTGGGAGGATTAAAGGTTGCATATGAGTATATAATTTGCAATAAATTAAAATTGCGACTATAATTTGATTTTTAAACTATCCTATCTCTCAAGTTGGATCGAACTGCACATGGTGTGCGAATTTTATTATAATCGGTTAAGTGGTTAAGGAGTCCATTGAGGACAAACATTGTGACACGAGATTTATATATATTAAGATTAGTTAATAGCATAATGTTTAGAAGATGCACCCCCCTAAAAGTAATCCTGGCGGCGCCCATGACCATCAGTATCACACTAGTACATTGCACACTTGCGCTGTTAACTTTGAGCGAGAAGAAAGGATGGGACTCGTTTGTAAATACAAGTCTTTCATTTGTTTTTTTAGCCACAATAAATATAACTTTTTCGCTAATGCTCTACATATTTTTGGCTGAACAATCTACCTTGTATTGTAATCAAGACCCTTGTATGAAGGTATACCCATGAAGGCACATCAACATTAAACTGTAGCAACTCAATATTCGGTTACAACAGGCCTCCGGGCGATGCTGACCCTAATCTCATGTTTGTTCCTCATCTAATTAGGAGACGAAGGAATCTTTATCCTGTTTTTATACCGACCTCTCCTGGGCGTACTTATTTGTAATGTTTATTTATATCTTTGATGTGGAATGTGGGCGGTGCCGCTGGCATCGGGGTCAGAGGGCAGTGCATTTCGGGATTTTGTATAGAAGGAGTTATTCGTTTTACTTAACTTCCGCTGTTTGATTTAGGTCATACTGGTATGGAAACTATCCGTGGTTTTAAAATATTTTGACGTAGTAATTGACTTCACGAATCAGGCGCTTGGTTACGCTTTTGAAGCTGTAGGTATAAACTTGCCCAAAAAAACAAATCAAGACCGTCAAGCTATTTTACACACGAATAAATAACGATCAAAGTAAACAAGTAATGTGTAAGTACTTGTTTTATAACATAAATAATTTGTCGCGCTATAATGATATTCTCAAACATTTTATCCTGTTTATCCTCTGTTGCGAAATAAGATTCACACTTTCTCATGTAAATATGTGAATTCGAACGAAAATAATCCCGATAGCTAGAAACAAAGTTCAAATTCCAATCAGAGCCTACGAAACAGGTTTGTTGGAGCTTCCGATTTACCCCACCTGGCAACATCGCTACCCCTATTCCGTTAGGCTTTTGATATTATTGTTAGAATAAAACGGTACAACACACTGTCTCGTCCTATTGCCAGGACACCTTACTCCTACACAAAATCCTGTTTTTATTTGAAGGTATTTATAGAATGGTGCCAACCTGTGTAAGTAAGTAGCGGCAAACTTTGATTTCACTTGCTACCTTACATTTTCAGAGATAAAAAGTAGGTAGGGTATAAACTACTTTCATACTAAATTTCATCCAAATCCATTTAGTCATTTTGAGCGTGATTGAGTAACTAACATCCAAACATCTAAACATACAAGCTTCCACATTTATAATATAGGATAAGAGGATTGGATTTTTCATCTATGAATAATCGTACAACGCAGCATACAACGTAGTGGGGACTACGTAGTACGCTAGGTTAGTACGTTGTACACTACGCAGCTACGTAGTACGCTACGTAGTTACGTAGTAAGTAGTAACGCCGTACGCAGTTACTGCAGTAACAACGGAACTGTGTAACGTAGTGCTGTATGCGCGGTTCTATCTTTCTTTCTTTTACTAAAACATAGTACAATTATTATGCGACCTAAAAGCGTCCACTACATTTCACCCATTAACTACTTTTTGCTACGTTGTTATTCTTTCCAAGGTTCGCATCAGCTCTGCATGATTCTGTGTATGTGTTAACACGAAATTAAATTGGCTGGTAGTGCGATGTTATCGGGAGGGTCGTGGACGGACAAAGGTCCCTTACAGAAGGGCCGCCATTGTCCTAGGACCGTGTTTGCTCTACAGATAATATGTACGTATGTGGTACGTCGACTAGAGTTTTGTCTGAAAGCTATTCCAAAGTTTGGAGCATAAAGTAAGCGGACCGTTTGCCCGACTGTCTAACTCGTTTAATCACTATGAGCTAAGCGCTAATGGATTTTTGATGAGTGTTTATCTTCTAGCGATGATCAACAGCTACTATAGAAAAGTCAATTTGGCAGAATATAACTAGGTATCCATGTTTTAGTTAACTCATGGTTTTAATTGTGACGTTAATTCAAAATCGGAAAGCAATTCCGATGTTGCCGTATAAGCAGAATTCGTAGCTATTGAAATTAAAGATTTGTAGATGAATATTAAAACTCATTTCAAGCGAGAATTTCACAAGAGCGTTTTTCCATCACCGCACAATGGCTATTCAAAACCAACTGAGCATTAAAGCATAATAAAAAATAAGGATTCAATAAAATACAGAAAATTATAGCGGAAGATGGCGGGAAGCGAATAATAATCGATAGGGCACTCGACCGAAGCTGAAAAGGGGAATTAAATAGGAAACAATAATTCTGTACAGTTCTCGCATTACATTGTATATTTGTTATTGCCACGAGAGGCTATATCGTAGATCGCACAAAGAATCGGTTACGAGCGCGGCCGTTCCAGGGAGGATGTCATCTAAAAATGTTTAATGGCTTCCGTAGGGCCCATTTAGATATCGGGACAAATCGATGTTTATAGCACGAAATATGGTTTATTGAGATATAAAACTTACAATGATGGCTTCCACTCGAATTATACCGACGCTCGGTTTAATGGGGATCGGATTAGATATGAATTGGGAGGTTTATGAAGGAAACAGTCGTTTTAGGAAACGTGCGAAGTCTTGAGTTTAATTTGCTAAGTTATGACATAAAAGCACTATGTGTCAGGTACCTGTACTGTTATCTATATTTACTTACCTTTGGAAACGATTTGCTATAATAATGGAATACTAAATAATTGATCTCCTCTATTAAAATATAATATAAATGGTTACAAGGATTGTGATTTGTGTTTTATGGATATATAAATATTATTTAAATACAGGAGATTTTAGAATAAAGCACAGTCTTGTATCTTTAATTTCGGTCAAATAAATGTCACAAATTCGTAACCTCTCTTTTTATATGCAATTAGAAAACTGAATACTTTCACAAGTGAGTTCTTATGAAGCTGCATTAGTGATTTTTGCTTTTGTATACTGACCTAATTTCTAGGCATCCGGGGAGCCCATGACCCATATTGTAACGTGAATGCTAAAATCCAGGTCGCGACGCGCAATAGCGACACTCTAAAAGTATTAAAAAAGTGGAAAGTCGTTAGTAATAAGCACGGATTTATTCATCTACCGCATTATTTTATATCTACTTTTCTCGACGTACATATTAAACGAGGTTATGTCATAAAAGTTAATTTGTATTCTCGGTATTTACTTGTACCTAACCAACTAGCCAATTATTTGTAAAGACCATTATTTTATTGTGTTGCAGGTTATTTTATCGCATAGCAAAGTCCGCCAGTAGATGCTAAGTTAGCAAAATCTATCTCACTCTACTTTTCACATATCACTATGATTAAAAAATGTGACTAATTCAATTTCGAAACAATTTCCGCATTATCATTTTAATTTGAAGCACAAACAGCTTTCACTCCAAGATCCGTCGTCCAATTAAAAGCAATGTGTCTGTCGGCACAGCGACTAAACCCCGCGAAGAGGCGGTAAAGCCGTTTTTTCAACACGTCGTTGGCAGGGATCACCCTGAGCCCTCGCTATATTCCTGAGCCTCTGAGGTACGCAAGACGCACGCATCAAATTTTTCGATGACTTAATCTTTTCGATTTGTTTCACCCCAAGAGGTTGCCAAGCCCCGACTTGGCAGCCTCACGGGAACATAACTTTCGGGAACTTTTGTTTTCGTGACGCATCGAAATATTGATAAGTGAAGCCGTACTTTTCTCGCAAAGAGCCTGGGCTTTGTTCGACTGCTGAAGTAAACAACATAATAAACTGTTTATGATGTTGTAGAGCGTAAAAATTTACCGCATTTTCTTTGCTTCTTGGCAAATCCAATCATCTTAATTATAATATATTCTAAGTCAGACATTTAAAAAGATATATACAAATATGTCTGACTAAAATGTTGAATCATCCTTATAAACGTTGCTTAATCTTAATCATTGCTTAAAATGCTCTGACAATGTCTCGCTGACGTGAAATGTGTCGTGCTAAAACATGACAGAGAATTTGAACATTGACTAATTGAGTTTACGCAATGTTCATGTATTGTGTAGGTAAATGCCTAAATGGTTGCCTTGGTCTATAAATAGATAAACTCTTTTTTGTTCACACCAGAAGTTATAATAACGCGACACAGCAGTAAAGAACAAGCAACTCGGCCAATATTTAGCTAACATGTCTTTCAATTCATAGAATTTAAATCTACGTACAAGTTAAACACTTACGAGTACTTTGCAAATCCGTTTGAAATCCTAAAATGTTTGCTTTTAGCGTTTGTAAATTTTATATTTGTTGTGGCTTTGCTTTTCCTCGAATCAAATTGGATGGAGCGAGGCTGCGAAGCGGATCAGCGCTTTTATTCATTTTGCACATTCTGATTCCATTAGGGTACCATTTTATTAGCCGTCGCCTGTATGTAGCTACACACCAATATAGAGGTACCTCTAGATCTTACTATTTTGTTAGGTACTAGACATGTCAAATGACAAGTTCTATTGAAAAATGTTTATAATAACAAAACAAATAGTATAATTTACTATGAGCAATATGTTATTTATAAACACAATTTTGACTGACTTTCATTTATTATTAATAAGGTCTACTACCCACCTTTCCTTTGCTCGGTCCTTAATAAGATAACATTATTATTGCTTTATTGCTCAAAGTTGTTACTATGAAGAGGATAATTTTCCTACAAGTATCCTTACAGTTAGTGAGTAAGTATCTTTAAGTAGCGCTTAAAGAATGTAAAAACATTCTAGTAAGTTCTATATCTTTGTATCCCAAAATATTAAAACAGATGTGCGAATGTATTGTATTATAGCTCTGTCTAGACGCACCGTTCAGCTCTCAGATTTCGTTTTCCGAGCTAATTGGCCTGGGCATTTTCAAGCTATTGTGTGCCAGATCCGAGCTGCCAATTAATGCCCATTGAGCCATCATTTATCAAACTGCTCGGATCCTAGTTGCGTTGGATTAGATACCTGATATTTTAATTCGGAATATGATGCTAAGTGAATTACTGTGTATTATATAAGTGAGGGCGTGTTAGCAAGTGTGTAACGCAAGATAATGCTGTATTGCAGCGAGTTTATTTTACAATTTGCTTCGTTGGTTTAGTTTCCTAGAATTTAACTGAACCTCGTAGCCAATTTTAAAAATATTTATCAATGCAAAGATAGAGTATCTGATGGCATATGTTTTCAAAGTGAAGTGAAGCCCAAAACAAAAATTGTACAGATAGTAAAACGCCTGTTTACTACTTTAGATTACTGTTTATTACTCTAGACCAGTATTTTTATTTGGCTTAAGACGTTTCCAGAACTCTCAACAAAACAGCCAAGCAAGAAAATTGGGCGAAGATTTACGTGAATAATTCCGAACAAAGCGACACCTCGTATCGGTGTAGAGACTGCCGAGTCACCGCGGCCGCACGCCCCGTGAATGCCAATACGGGTGTCAGACCTACCTAATGATTAAAAGTAATTCATTCGGCGAATGCACGATTTCAGCCCTCCAGTGGGCCTGCGGTAAAGTAAAACAGTCACGTACTCGTATTCGGCGAGCATAACTATGTGGGCCGGGTAGCTTTTTCAGTCAAATGCCTTTGGGCGCAGTCCGAGCCGTGATAAAAGGCTTGAACGGCCTTATCTGCGGAATGTAAGTACGACTATGACTGTCCATTAGTCATTGGAAACTCTTTTTGATAACATCGCAATAAGTGTTGTGATCGTGATTTCATTACATGCAAAGCAATTTTGGAGTCATAAATTTCATAACCAGATCAAATTCAGATAAAGCAACAAAAAATGCCACGAAATCCTTTTGGTATACATTTTTCTATTGTTTGGTCTATTACGTCAGCCTGTATCAACTAAATACCGAACGGTATTAAATTAGTGTCTATTAAGCATAGCACAGCGCCCGATGTTCTCAGTATTGGCGAGGGTCAGCTGGTACCAAATAATCCCTGTGTTGGAATATTCTTTTGTGTATTTGCCGGAAAAATCTCTGTCGAACCAGTCCATTGTTGGCTCTGCGTAGTTTTGTATTTTGTGTCGTCACTCGTGAATGTTGTTTGGGATGCCGCTGTCGCAGCCAGCTTGGGAAATATTTTCAAACGAATTCTGTAAAATGTTACTGGTATATGGAATTAAAATAAGCTATGGTAGGTTATATTGAACGAAGCATTTGCGTGCAGTGAAGTAATAATATGAGCTTACGGCATTAACGGACTATTTTGTAATGATTAGAGTATTTACAATAATTTAAAAACCTCATCGTGGTAGACTTAACCTATTCCGCTGAATTATGGATGTTAATTTACATAAGGTATGTAACCCACCTACTTGTACCAGTAAATAATTATTTAAACTGTAAATAATTATACTCATTCGTACATTGTTATGAAAGCATGTCTTATTTTACATATCATGTCAAGGGGATAAATGAATAACATTATTTTATTATGGAAACTAAAGCGGTTTTCACACATTTTTGTTATAATTAAACAACATTAACATTATTTTATATTTAAATTGACATATAAAAAATAAACACACAAAATTACGTTAAAATTAGAACTTAGGTGGCTTTTACTTTGGGGATTGTAGATATTAGTTTACCAGAATTCTGAAAGGAACGTAATTATTATACGTTCCTATGGTATTTTTTCGCAAAACTAGTCTTTTGTAATTTTTTGTTTTTAAATTTAATCTCTAGCGTTTTTCCGCTATAATATCGCGGTTAGGTACAACCATAATACAAAAAGGATCAACTATGTACGAATAAATCAAATTTGTTTATACCTGAAACCAAAATGAAAATGTATGTCTAATGAATGAATGTTTCTTTTGAAATACAATATGTAAAGATGTTTGAAGATTGAATTCTCGCAGAGTAACCATTTTCTTAATGAACTACTTTCTAAACAACTATATTGTAAACGAAATACTCTAACCTATATCTAAAGAAGGCTTGTGGGAAATTAGAGAAGCATAGAAAATGCCAGTAGGAAAGTCCTGTTACTGAATAAAAAAAAAAAATGTATGTAACATAATTTATGTAACTAAGGTTTGTCGGGTGGAATCTTGCAATTCAGTTTTGAGCCACTTCCCGATGTACGTGAGTAACACCAAAGACAATGCAATAAAAGTTTGTTCTTAAAAATACTTTTAATATAATCTTGTATTTAGAATAATTTGAGTTAAACTAGAATAGTAGGAAGTTTTATTTTAAAAAGAGTTAGCTAGAGATAATAAAAACATTTAAGTGCTCTCATAATGTTTTTGTTTCTAAGCTCTAACGAGTAGCCTCGGAATAGTTGCTCCGTCTTTTGTTTTTTTTTCTCGATCGTGTTCAAGATTTAAAAGAAAGAAAGAAAAAGACAACACGGAGAACAACTTCAAGGCTCTAATTACTCGTATAATAAATTTTGTACTACTGGTGGCTTTCTTTTAGTGAACTCGAAAATTTTGGTTCCCACATAAAATGGAGGATTATGGCATAATTACTTTGAAGAATTTTTAATTTTCTAAATTTTCTTTTGTATGCAGTATAATACTCATTGGTTGTGTTTTTCATGAAATAGAAAAAGTGTCTTCCTTTTGAACTGTTAGCTTTTACTTCACGTACCGTACAAACCCTAAACAATACCATATTAGTAAAAAAAACTAGACTGTACCTGTTTTTAACGTAATGTTATCTAACAATTTATTATGTAGTAAGAAGAAATTATTTCCAGCTTTCCAGCAACTCTAACGTTGAAGTTTCTGAAGCGAAAGTGCCAGGTAAGTAAGAATGGGACAATAAAGCAGACACGACCTAGTTGGCACTCTTAAAGCTTCTCTTCGCTAAAAATTCACCATTGTCAATTTAACTAAGCTATTCGAGTATTATATTTCCTCGGACGACGACAGTTCTATTTCAGTGCTTTTTTGCACGGAAAAATTCATCTCTCTAATAAAGAAAGCGAAGCTTTTACGAAACTGTATTTTCATTGCGAAACGACAATTTTCTTTGTTTAACTAACCGTCGCACATCTTCCCAGTAATAAAATAGACCTTTTTCGGTCGCACGCTCGAATGTACGAATATAATGTGAATTTGTCAAGTAAATCCGACACCACGTGCCGCGGCGCGAGTTTACCTTTTTTAGGTAAACACGGTGTCCCTCGGGCCGGGATTACGTCTAGGCGGAGGTCTGGAGGGGCGTCCTACCCACGTGCTCCCGAAATCTGGGATAAACGCGGCCGGGGATAAATCGTGAGGCTTACCAATAAAACTGCGATCTATTTTGAAAAAATTACCTCAACTGTCCTTTTACGACATCCCTTTTCTGACGAATACATCGCCGCCATCAATCACACGCGGCCTTCTAAACAAGTCCGGGACAAGTTAACAGGTGATTTCATCACTGTTAAATCGTATACGGGCATTCCACGTGACGAAGGTTCATCCGTTTTTTGTTCGCGGACCATCCATCTTGTTTCGGACAGTGTTTGGATGATTTTGTGGAAATTGTGTCCTAACTTAGCGAGAGTTCGATGGAATTTAAGGTGAGTAGGTGATAGAGTTCAACGTAATACGTGTAAAATCGTTAGTTGCAATATATTCCGGGGCACATAACCCGAGCATGACCGCAAGTGGTCGCGGCGGCGCGCACTCACCTGCTGGTTTGGCAGCCTTCCAGCCCGGAGGACTGCTCTTTAATGCGACCCGCAGATAGGTGCCCAACGTAACGCTGGATCTAAAGGCTCTAAACGGATTTACCGCCCTCCAATCTAGCGATGCTCGCAAAGTGATATTGAATTTATGACAAACATTACCGCTCGCTTTATGCTCGGGATCCGCTCCCAAAAGGCGAGTCGTGTTCTCTGAGAGGTTGTGTTTTGATATCATTTCCGTAAGCGAACGCCGTACTCTATGATTTATATCTGGGGCAGTGGACTATTTTTTATTGCCATCTCTTTATTTGGGTAGGTTTGAGTAAAAGCATTTTAAAAGGTTTGAGTATTTTTTATTTTTCACTAAAACAACATTCGATTCTTAAGTTCAAAAATAAACAATACATATAAAAATTCATTTTTTAAACTGTTATCAGCTTGTACGAGTACCTATATACGAGTACATGCTTTTGTAGATTTAAACGAAGTCGGTTGACAAAGTTACGAATATCGTTCAGAGTTGGAAGTTGAAGAGTTTGAGTTGAAAGTCACCGTCCCAAGACGCGTTTAAGTAAGAAATATGTAGGTATGGAATGTTATGTGCAGGCTTATCGCAGGTTGGCAGCCTCCCAAGCTCGGCTGAAGCCAGGCTTAGGCCGACCACGGCCGCGAGCCTCCAAGCTAATGCCCCGAGGTATGCCAACTTTGCAGACTTTCTGTGACCTACTGAATCATTGAAACACTGGCAAAGAAATTCTGAAAAAACCTACTTATGGTAAGTACTTACTTACACTTCATTAGTCGCCAACATTTACTTGGACTACAATTACATTATACACTTACTCATATATAAATACTTAAGAGGATTTAAGAATTCAAGTATTTAGGCTAATGTTTTACACCATTTTTACCTATTTACGACGAGTCTGTTTAAAGGTTTATTACCTCCAACCCGGCAAACTTTATTACACGTACGTATATCATGCCTTGAAGTTTAATTCGGGGCACGAGTAAAAACTCTTTTGAAAATATTTCTACGCTTGAAGCAGTCGAGACGAGACAATGCCAAAGTTTCAAGTCGCAAGCATCGTAAACAATAAAGTTTCAAAAGTAAAATACTATTAAACATTCGCAGCGCGTTTCAGGCTTTCATTGCGAGTCACGATTCGTTAAATAAAATACGAGTTCGTCATCATTTGGTACAGAAAAATGGTCGGGATTTTTTTTAGAAATTGAACTGTGTAATGGACGCTTCCCCGCAGGGATGTAGCGTAATTAATTCTGTCGTGATTCTGTTTCAATGGCCGGGCCCGTATTGTCGAAATCATTCGATCTCAATTCATTTTGTTGATAGGTATCGAAAATGGTATTCGTGGAATTCGGAAAATCTGTAGCTGTGCTTGCTTTTGTGATTTTACAGTGTGATTTGTCAAATAATCTCCGGTGGCCATTGACGGGTTGCTGGATTTATTAATATAGAGAAATTGTATACAACTCGAAATATTGGTTATTTCGTACTCTGCTCACTGAAATACTGATTGGATTTCGATATTAATTATTTGTATTTAATGTAATCTGAAATTTTGTATTGCTTTTAATCCTTGAATGTTATGATTTGTACAAAATAATAACATTATATGTTAAAATGATTAGTAATAAGTACATATAATTTTAAAACACTAGAAGTATAAGCGGAATAATAGCACTGTTTACTAACGTTTGAGTTACTTATTTCTTAATTTGGTTATTTTCTCCATTGTTTAAAAGTGAAATTGGTGTTTTTTGTTTTTAGTTAGATATTTAGAGTATCCGACTTTCATCGAGTTCCATTTCGTACAACTAGTTGTAAAAACAATTGTTAGTACTATACTAGGTACTACTAACTGTTATGTAAATGGAAATCGTAACACATGAGTAGTTTTGTGTAATAAAATAAAATGTATCAATACCACGCTAGTTGTCATAGTAAAGTAAACTAATCGTAGCAGTAATTAGCAGCGTTTTTTTTTTTTTTTTTTTTTTTTTGTTTGTTTCCTTTCCTTATCGTCCCACATCCGTATTTATCGCTACGCTATTTGTCCCGATTAAATTATAACGTGAATATCAACCGTTTTGCGGATTTTCGTAATTGCTTGATTAATTATTAGCGGGTCGAGCAGACGGGGTTAAAATGAGACGAGACGAGGGTTGCCGAAGATCTACACTGAACGACATCAATAAGGTTTAATTGGTACGGCCATTGGAGCTATTAGTTGCCCCAATTAGTGATATCAGACCATCCCTTGGCCTACTCTATAACTAGTTTCTACCGACAAGAGCTGTTCTAGATACGGGCGTAATCGTAGGTTCAATGCGTAGACTCAAATCTGGTTGCAAACATTTGTTAGGAACAAAAAAAAAAGATTTTATATGAACATCCAACGGGCTTCATTCAGTTCATTCTATTGAGGGGCAAGGGCAGAGATCTGTTCTTATAAATTCTTTATTTTATATGCTCTCTTACGTTAGTGAAATCCTTGTTACGTCTATGGTCCTGTCAGCTTGAGTTGGGATACCAAAAACTATAAAGTACATTTGCAACATCGATTTGGACTCAGCGACCGTTGAGTAACAGCCGCAGCTATTTTAGTTTACGATTGGAAAGTGCTTATCTGTGTATTTACTTTAGTATGGTTAATTGAAGACAATTTACGGAGCTTAAGACCTACCCTATGAAGTAGGTACATGTTAGCTTAAACTGTGATATTTTTAAGGTCCGACGCAGACGAAAGGGTGTAATGGAGGTTGTAAATTGGACGTGTGTTAAAAAATCTAGAGTTCTGTGTGTCATAATGTAGCATCGTAACTCTCAAACGGCTGTTTTTCTTTTAAATTTTAAGGTGACTTTTTTAAAACTGTTAACAAAATCTATTTAGTCGTTCTATGTTGTCGATGACTTTTTAAAATTTCATCATAATGCTGTATCTACCTATATTTTATTTATCCAGCTAATAAGTGATGAAAGATTTATGTTGCTCGATACTGTAAGCGCCGTTTTGATCATTACGAAATAATAAAAGCCACATTCATCTTGTTACTACGTCTTCGGGGTGCAACGTAACTGGGAGGTTAAGGAGACGGGGTGCCGCCCCCTGTGGCCCCCTTATCCCTTCCTTGTTGATATTCGGCTGACCTAAAAACACACTTTCCAATTCCGACTCTTTATCTGCTTATCTGATAGCGGTATTTTTCAAACGTCAGCTGATTTTATCTTTGGATTGACGTTGTATTAAACATGAAGCCGGTAACTAGCTGGCAAAATAAATATTATTTTTCTTGTGTTTTTTCAATTACAGTACCTCTAAGCAATTTTACTAACAACTTCACCCCGGAACTGATCAGTAACTTTTGATATGGTAATAAATACTACTCAATCCTCAATCAATTTAATCCTTCCATTGCTGGGATACAGGTTTTCCGTTACTGTGATCATGTTTTTAAATACGAGTATGTTTCCATAGAACAATGTTGTTGTGGGAGGCATTCTCAATGAATGCTGAGGATAACAATATTTGGGAAAATTGTTTGGTGTTGCAGCTATATAATTATCATCTACGTCCAGAATCGACACCACTCGATAGCTAAAGGATCAAACAATTTTCATCCATATTTTATACTCTCAAAGAAAATATTACCCGTTACGTACACGCATTCACGTAAAACATACGGGGTCTTCACGACACAATCACACAGATTTTTTAAATACAATATAAAAAAAAATGTTGTTTGTGACGTAGGTTACGCGAGCGAAGCAGCGAGCAAAAAGCTCTATGAAACATATTTGTTCACGTGTTCGATAGCAATTTTATTCTCACATATCTACTATCTAATGCGGTTGCGTGACTCAATAGAAAAAGGTACAGGAAATGAAACACTCACTGCCTCTTAGTGTTTGCGTTACCCTTTTTGTGTAGTTTTCGTACGATTTCGTGATGTTTTCCTGCAGTGGGCTTTTTGTACGAGTATGTTTACTATGAACAGCGTTTTGTATATTTTTACCGTCATATCGATTAAAAAAAGTTTTTGTAAAAGTTAAATTTAAGTAAACATTTGATTAATACAAGGTAAATTGAAAAGTCTCTGATAAAGTTAAAATTCACTCACATTCGTAGAGCCGTTTCAGCGTGAAGAAGTAACAAAGTAATTTATTATACCTCTACATACGTTTCAATCTGTGATATTTTATATAAGTTAATTTAGGTTTATGTAGTTGTGGAATAATTTAAAAAATCATAGTAAATGTTTCATGCATTGGTACCTATCTACATACTAATATTACAAACTTACGCTTTTGGAATATTAGAGCTATAAATACGGCCGATTCTCCAGTTATGGATAGTTTAATTTAACTTTTTGAATCACAGAAGGCAAACGTAAACGTGAAGTCGGCTGATTGGTTTTAAAATTGGAGGTTTCAACGAAACTGGTTTGTAGTTTTGGGTGTTTCGCGAGAGCCAATTAGGTTTGTTTATCGAGCCTCTCGTAAGGAGCCATTAAGTAGATGTTTGCGTTTCATTGAAAATATACAGCTTTATATCTACTATACACCCGAGGTCTCAGTATACAATTTTTTTTTTTTTTAGTTAACCTGTAATGTCCCACAGCTGGGCAAAGGTCTCCCTCAAGTTCTTCCATACCTGCCGGTCTTGGGCCAGCACCGGGAGGTATGGAAGACCAGTATACTATATTTAGGGTTATTCATAAAGGGTATGCTAAGCCGAAAAGGGCTCTTAGTACTCATCATTATGAACAGTTGACTTTTTTTCGCGAATTTCGAGTTGGTCGTTTCGTAAAAGTTGTTCATAATGATGAGTACTATGAGCCCTTTTCGGCTTAGCATACCCTTTATGAATAACCCTGTATGCTGAGACCCCCGGGCCGCCCGATTTTACTTGTTTTCTGACAAACAAAATGTATGAGGTGGAGTAGTGTAGTAAGTATGTAGTAGTAGAAGGAAATTTCGCCGACGAGAGAAGTCTGGCAGTGTTTTTAACAACATTATCTATACGTACATAAAAATCAGTAGTCCGGATATATGTCAAGTTAGGTTTTTTACTTTTCACACCGGATTTCTGAATATTAGTCGTCGGACCAATATAGCAAATATGCATATACCTTCAAAGTAACACTACGTTTACACATACATTTCGTTTATCAACAAATAAGTAAGTTCTGGCGTCCGCGGGATCTCAGACTATACTTTAACTATTCCTACCTAGTATGTAATGGTAGTGTGGTGTGCATACTAATTATTTTCCTTCTATTTATCTGATAGTGGAGGCTGCAATGTTGCTGCGTATAAGTAAAGTGCTAGATTTCTTAGTTCCACTAAAAGTCTTACTGGATCAGACTTATAACCCACACTGCGAACATAATTCAATTAGTTCCGATGACTTATGGGGTTTTTGTTATAATTACGGGAATACTCACGTAGTCGTCTACTACAACTAGTATCGGTCACATTCGGTGACCTTGAGCGTGACGCGCTCGCGGTTGCGTCTCGCTTGGCACTGCGGACCGCGGCGTGATGCTAGCGGTTGCTCTGCGGGCACGAGGGTGGGAGCGGATAGAGTCTCGCGCTGCGCCGGCGCACACTGGTCTTCCTTGTCGCTGGAGTCCTCTTGTGCCAGGTTGGGAATATTCCAGTATACGGAGCTGACTGCGTCGTCACCGTACTCGTCACCTTGTGCACTCCCCCACGATGACCATGAAGACATGGTCTCCACGTCGGTGGCATTCTCCATCCCCCATCTCTACTGAAATTTGGCCGCATGTCAATTTCAATGGCCTCCCTCACTTTCCGGGGCACAATAAACTTCTCACGTGCTAGCACTTTCGCCTTGTCGAACCGGATATAATGCTGCACGTCGAAGCCTAGGGAATGTTCTATCACCGCGGAACCGATGCTGTCCAAGTTCTTCATGGTACGTATGTATTCAGCGACCCTGTTGGACACGTTCCTGGTTTTGCCAACGTAATACTCGCCGCAATCGCATGGGATCATGTATAGGTACACTTATGGGGTCTGTTTAGACCTCACATCACGTATAAGAGTCCGGCATGAGATCTTTTAGACTTTACATGCAAAAAACCCTGCACTTAATATCACCCGTACGATGATGATAATGTAAAGAAATATACATTTCCTTTTTTGTATTCCTAACAATATGACTGCAAAATTACACCACTTAAAATACTTAACTGATCAATAAATGATCAGTTAAGTTGTTACGGCGTAAAAGAGTAACACACAAACTTTCGCATTTATAATTTTTTTAGTTACTTTTCCACGACTCGATAAAAATATCTACTTGTTAACTATTTACGTACCTTGTTTGCAAACTACGCGCCGTACTTGTTTGCAAACGATCATTCTCAGTAATAAAGTCTGAAATATTCGAACATAAACGAAAGAATAATTTGATATATATTGGGAGAGACGTTTCGTCAATTTGGACTCCATTGAAGTATTGGAAAAGTTTCATACTTTTTCTTTATAAATTGGGAAGAACGGTATAATTATAGGTAAATATCTCGACAGTATCTTTCGAATTCCATATTGTACCTACAACAAACCTTTGTAAAAAATCTTTTTGGTTTACTTAAATCTTAAATTAGGTAAAAAGGGAGACTTGACGTTGTAAAGCTCTGAGCAAATACTCTAACTGTTAAATATTTTTTTTTACTAAATCAACATTGTGGTAAGAACTTAAGTACCTATTCGTTTTTACTCTTTCTAATGACTTTTAACATATTTCTGGTCATTTTAATCTAAAAATATTTTTAAAAACAAGTTTTGTAATATAATAAATACTTGTAAGCAATAAACAGCATTTATTCCCGACTAACTGAACTAGTGCTGCTCGGCTTTCGGTCTCGCAAATTTCGGACAAAGAATTTTATACATATCTACATACGGACAAACTTCACCTCAACACAGAGTATGTAAAAGCAAGTTACTACTACCTACTTCATAATTTGGACGAAAGGTTCAAAAATAATCGGTGTATTTGCCTAGACCCTTCCTCAAGCCGCACGGACCTACGTAGCCTCGAGTGTGAGGCTGTGTGCGTGCTCCTTTGTGCTTCGAAGACAAATAGAGGCAATCGCCACGGTCCATCGGTCGTTATGATCCGGAAACTAACCGGAATACCAATACACCATGACGCACCGAACTTCGGTCAGAAACGGATGCTGGGTCTGGATAAAGACGTTACTCAGTTTCAGTTTGACTAGAATTACAAGAAAATACTCTCTTTTTACTTATATTTGAATTGTAAACTATTTGGAGGCAATCTTTTTTAAGGTGCACTTTTATATACATAATGATCACACTATCCTGTTTTTCTGTCTGTTTTTTACTTTTCCCTATCAAACTGTCAGAAAATCCCATGTGGTGCATCCACACTACTTTCAAACCATGAGCACAGATTTGAGGACAGATATTCTTTACCACAAAATTGAGGTAAAACTGAGAAACCGCGGGGGCAGCTAGCTACTATAGTTACGTTGGGCCTCTCTCGTGTTTGCTCCACTTGTTTGCCCGGCTATAAATCTTAATTTGAAGGGCTGCGATCGATAACGGTCTAGTTGCTCAAATCAACATTGAAGGATGGATAACTTTATTATGAGGATTGGAGATATCTTAATCGTGGAATTGGCAGTAGATATTAGAATGAACGCCTTGTTGGCTCATTGTGATTGATTCGCTGAATTGAAAATGTTGACTCAGTGAACTCAGTTGTCCTGACATTGCGTTCAGTAACTATTGATGAAGCAGCGTTAATTTTGATAACCTTGTTCAGACGAGGTGGATTGTTGAGAGAGTTCTCAAGGGAATTAGGTGCCTATAATTATCTAGTAAGCTTGCTTAGCCGTCGGAAACGGACTCCAACTACTTCTACACTTCTTTTTAAATTTTGCTGTTGCTATGAATAAGTTGACGTATTTAGTAGAATTACTAATGAATTTCTTCTTATATTGTGTATTTTTCTTATATGTATCAGTGTACCTACAAGGATGAACACAACTATGTCTCCTAGTTTTAATTACATTTTAATATTAAAACGCCTCAACTTGAAAGGAGCTAATGATTTTCAAACGCCTGAACTGATTTTCTCGCGAAATTCTAGATCGACCTTTCTAAAAAAAATCTGAATTAAAATCGATTCTACCGTTTGGAATCTACGATGCCACAGTCAGACACACAGATATGCCCGCTAAACTTACTCACTTACGTAGTTACTTACTTTGGCACTTCTTTTTTTTTGCGTCGGAGGCTACTCACTTTAGTACGTCTCTTTGTGCGTCGGTGGCTAAAAATTAGTAAGGATTAGTACTTACTTGACATTGCTGCGGGCCCTGCCTGTTGGGCGAGGCTTGCTTAGGACGGACCTTCTTAGTGGTGATCGCTGGCCGGGTCTCGATGCCGGTCACCGCCACCGACACCGTGGTGATGCCGGTGATCACGCTGCTCGAGGATGATGATGATCTCGTGCACTCTGGAACAATTATGTTGCTTGTGAGTCGTCACTCTTTTAATTATTTGATGTCTCTCTTGATGATCACCGAATTTGTTTAAACCTAGTCGTAATAGATGACTTCATTTGACGTATTTCCGTGTTAAAAATAACAAAATGCTTGTGCGACGTTTAAAACTAAATTAGATAAATGGTAAGGTAAGTCACACATGCCAAGCAGTGATGTGCAAACATTACTGTGTTCCAGCTGGAAGGGTATTGTTTCCAGTGAAATTACAGGGCAAATGGAAGATTAAACAACTTATATCTCAGGGTGACGAGCGCAGTGCTGTGCAGGGTCTTGAATTTTGCGAGTTCAAAATTCTGGGTGGCGCAGACCTGTTATGGGCAAACATGACGTTTAACATCAGACGAGCGATTTGCTCGTCTCGTCACTCAATTACTTGTGCCTTGATGATGACAAAGTACAATCTCAAAAGTACTTTAAATATCATTGTTAGACAAATAATTGCACTATATGACATGCAAAAAAACCTAAACAACAATTCATAATTGCTATGTGTTTTAACATAACTAATCTCAAATTCAATCTGAAATTTACATAAAATATAATCATGAAAATATTTTCTATTCTGTACTTTAGTCGAGTGGAAGTCTTACACGATAGAAATACCGGGTATAAATATCAAGAACAATTTAATCGTAGAAGCTTTTCTCGGAGCATTCGCGTGCAAGCAGTTCCTTCTCATGCAGCTTAGTTATGGCTGCAACAATGTTGTCACAGATTAAATAACGGAGTACTCTACAATATTACAGGCTGCAGACGAGAATTCCACGACCATCGCATTTCATCCTACGCTTTGAAACTTAATTTTATTTACAGTTGTTTATGGAGGCGTGCAGTGATGGCTAGACTTTATACTGTGGACTTTAGTGTTAGGAGGATGAACGAAAGTGTGTAGGTCTCGGCTACTAGATATGTACTATTTTTAACCGCACTATTACTCAGTAACTGGTGAGTTGTGGTCAATATCTGGGCTGTTAACTTAAAAAAGCTACGTAGGTTATGAATTGAAGGCAGTTAAAAAGTTTATTGTTCTCATTTTTGAAAATCAACTAAAATTAGTAAGATTTTTTTGGTAGAAACTTATCAAAAGCTTTTATCTTTTTTCTTTTCCTCCTTGATTTTAGCGTAGGTGGGCGGTACAGTCATGATAATACCTAACTGATAAAAAAAGGAAAAAGGTAATTGGTTCTTCGAACTCATCAGGTTCCACTCACACGTAATAATTATCAGGTCCGTCATTGTTAGAACCTATATTCGAAGGTTTCCCTAATTTCAACGTTCAATATACTCGTAGCACCTTAAAAGCTAGTACTATATAGTTAAATACATAGGTTGCAGTATTTTGACATTTTGAACATACGTATCATTTGGAAGAAAAATGTAGAAAATATCGTTCTTAGTTAATAGGTTTTGTAAATATGTGATATCCACTGATTTATGTTTTTTTAAATATTTTTTATTTGCTATGTTTTTAAAACATGTTTCTCTGTTAACTGTTGAATTTTAACATTAATTTAACCGGCCCCGAACGCAGAGTTAATTTAAAATATACCAGAAACCAACGTTATTTACGGAAAAAACTGTTAAATTGCCCGAAAGTAGAAAGTGAAGATTGTTTGGATAAAGGATCAATTTCGTGGAGCTGGAATTTATGTTGGGAACAATTTAATTCCCCGGGTTTTTCCGGGTTTCACCGGGTGCAGTTAGATTGTGTTTTAATCATCCTACCTTCAGATAACTTTTCCAATTTCATTGAAATGTATTTCGAACAGCTTTTGGTAACAACTTAATTAATCTGTTAACTACTGTTAACGTCAATTGAGTGACTCCAAAAACCGCTGTGTCATTTGTTTTTGGAAAAGTTTTTACAGAATCTTCCAATTTTAAATTCGAAAAGAGTTTTTATTGATTTCTTCTTTTCTTACATCGCAAAATGTTATTCGAAAAGAAATAGTCACATACTCGTATTTATTTATTGGACAATTTCCATATGTTTATAAATACTATCAATGTTAAGAGGTCAAGTTTGTATGTATGTATGTTTGTAGAAGGTAATCTCCGTAACTAATCGATCAAATTTCAAAAAATCTTTCGCTTATTAGAAACTACTCTATTCTTGAGTGCCATAACCTATATTATATGCTTTGATTATATAGCCCTAAACTTTCAAGGAAAGCGGCACCGCGCACAAAATCGCGAGCAACAACTACCCAATTAACAAACAGGCATATTGCAATGTCATCCCAATAGAGACCGGTTCGATTAGTCGATCGAGTAGATAGACACAAACACATGCTAAGATTATACAATCAAACGCACAACCCGTGTCCATTTGCTAGGGATATTCTGAGATTAATAGTGTCCGGCTCAGTGGACACTGAAATTGGAGAAGTCAATAGAATCGATGCCTCAGACAATCTTGCACGATAGTGTCCGTACCTTACTGGTTGTAAGCTGACACAGGGGCGGAGCTGACGGTTTGAAATGTTCACAGAAGTCAGGACTGGTGAAGGCTTTTACTTCTAAGCCACAGCAGGGCTTTGCGAACTTTGCAAATAAAGTATTCTACGATCGGCGAGTACTCGTAGTTGGAGCAAATATGTTATAGTTAGTTGTCAATAGTAATTGTTGACTGGCGAGATTGCATTTGGCAAACATGAATTAACACCCTTGTAATCTCAGCTAAATTAACGAATCACACACGTCAAGAATCACACATTATTATTAATGCGAAAGGTTGTGTATCTGTCAGTTTGTAATTTCTTCACTCTGAAATGGCTCAATGGATTTGATTGAAATTTAGTATTAAGCTTATAACCTCGATTAATATTTTTTAGTTGAAATAATATACCTTGTTTATGTTAAGAACTTGTATACAGTTTTTAATCTGGATAATTTTATGGCTCATGTAAGATATCAAATAAAACCAAAGAGCGCAGCTCTAGCACTAATATTGATAAAAATAAATTTACATTGACGTCATTTTAGATTATCCAGTCGCACGTGGCATTACAAACAAAATCATTCATTTAAAGAAAGAGTGTAAAACCGCCTTTGCCGATGCGGGCTAAAAACAGACTCGGAACAGAACGGCCAAATCAAGAAAACCCATCGCGTATTGATACGCGGCCTCCGTATCATGATGGGGCGTTCTTTGTCACCGAGCGGACCATTAGTTTGTTTATGTTTGTGCGGGCCGCGTATCCGCCGCTGACCGATGCCCACTAATGGAGCCCGAGAAAAATGACGCCCGATCTTTCCCTTCGAAAGATGTATAGGTAACAAAGTGGTTGCTTTTCAGCGATCCGTGTGATGAATAGGTAATGTCGCTCAGGGAGAAAGACGTTAGGACTGCCGACTGCTCCCTGGGGCGGGACGGTCGACGTTCCCCGATTTAATTATGTTAGCTTTTATGCCTACGCAATCGTGTTCGAAAATATTTCTTTCGTCTCTACTTCAATTTGAATTAGGGAGTGAATTCGGAGCTTTTTTGCTATGTTATTTTTATTTTATTACTAGAGGCATGATTTTTTGCGTTTGTCTGTTTTGCTTTTGACGTGGCTGAACTTGTATTGTTATAATATAACTAACAAAAAAAAAATCAAACATCGAAATGCTTTTTGTAGTATGTTGGTAGGTACCTAACTTGGTAAGTATAACTTAGGTAGAAAATATTTATTCTAAGCCGTAGGTATAAGTTTAAGCTTCAGCAGATACTTTTAGTAGCTAAACAAAGTTTTATAACTTTGGAAAATAACAAGAAATATTTCGTTCGTTCCCCACCATCTGTCCTGGAGCTCAGGCGAGCTCGAAGATATCAGCAGCCTCCGAGCAAAATAGGCCCCTTGAAACTAGCATTTGCCTAGTAATGCCCACATTATGTAAATATGTTTCGCCTTCATGGGTTCTCTACGTTAATTACAATAAAACGTAAACTAACGATGATGGTAGGTCGCTGGGCCGCGTTCTAATATTCGGCCACTGTCAAGCGACGAATTTGCTATAGTGTGTTGCTGTCTCTTTTTCTCGTATGAGGATAAAGTAGTTCGTATTTTCATGTTATGCGAAGGGTGTCCAAGCGTTGCTTGGATGGAATCACTCGTAGCCCTTAACCTAATACTTTTTATTTTATCGTCTCATAAAGAGAGCCCTTGCAGTCGACTTTTTGACATAAAACGGCTTAATATCAACCTACCTATTTTGCTTAAAGAAGTAACAAAATGAAGCGGTACTTGATAGAAAAATAGGTCAGGCAAAGCATAGCCGTGGAACTTTAATGAAAATTTCTCTGCATTCATATTTTACTATGTTTATTGCAATTAGAAAAACCTAATTATGATTAAGATCTTCCGCATACTTTGTTGCAAATAAACAATTATATATTTATGAGTATGACAAGTTAAGTTTTGCTGTCTTTGTGTAATTTTATGAGGCTTTTAAAGTCGACTGAACTCATAAGAGTGCTCGTAGCGAACGTTTAGGGCGCTTGGTTGGGTCTCTCGTGGCTGGAGTTCGACTCTCCGATATAGCGAGCAAAAACGCTCTTCAGTTTTACGCCTCGATTGCTGCTTTGGATGTAATCATATTTTTTCAGTAACGTTGTGATTCTGAAGAAAGATTGATACACCGAACGGCGGTAGGTACTAAGCCGAACGAGTTCATTGAACTCATTGTTATGAATAACTTTTGTTATTGGATCAATTGTGATATCAGGAAAAATATGCCATTTGATAAATGTTATGTGTATCTATGGAAAACTTGCTCGTTTTCGCGATTTCAGTGATGATTCCCGTCATAGCAAAAATAATTTGTAATGTAACGATGACCTTTCAGCTTAGTACCGCCGTCTCGTTTGATCCTGTGGTTTCACTGTGGAAGAACTTCGCATGAACCTGTATTAGTTCAAGGTTTTTGAGCTATTCCTAAAATTTATTCAACTGTGAAAAAAGCGGGTACAACACACAAAGTTTCGCATTTATTACTGTGATGATAAAACCGAGTGGAGCAGCATGATTTAATAACTAGGTAGGGTTCAGTTTGATCAACAAGCCAGTCTGCCTCGTACATTCTGAACTTGTCCTTGCGTAAGTGAATAAGCTATTTAAGCCGACCTTGTTTCATGGAATTTATTTATGCGGGGTAGTATCACTAAAACTCGATATGTTTCGTAAAACATAAACCTTACATTGAACTTTTCATCCGCACCAGTTGCGCCTCATGCTATCCCATACTCATGCTCATTCTACTAAATTTTTAAAGCTAGTCTAAGACTTTTAAAAAGTCTTAGAAAATGTAGTAGAGTTTCTAGTATTGCTATTGCAGGGTTTAGGTTACAATTAGATTTGCACGATTTACTATTTTTTTATTGTTTCACCCGGATAAAATTGACACTAAATGGGAAAGATTGGCAAAAAAGGGAGGAGCTTATGTCTACTGGGATGAAAAAGCTGCCGATTACGATGTTACTTTAATTAAAAGAATCAGCGGATAAATAGAGGATCAATTTTTGTTAATAAATTGGTATGATATGCGGCCAATGTTTCTAAGTATTCTAATCTCACATTTTATTTTCTAAGCAGTAAGCCTAACGTAGTCTAGTTAAGAAGCAACGGTTTTATGATGAATGGATATTGGGTACAGTAGCTTTGTACTTGGAACATGAAAGTACATTTACGACCAGCCATAAAATGAATCTAAAACAGGACAAAAGAGTGAATCAATGTAGAGATGGGAGAATTATTCATATTGGCGGTGACCCTGCGTGGCCCCGGGGCCCGCACTACCCGGACGGGACTTACCAGGGCCGGGGCCGGAGCGGGACGGGTCTGACAAATGTTTAGAATTTTATTACGATCACAACCCTTTTACGTTTTGGTATGTGTTCGATTGTTTTATTGTATTTTTAGGGCGGCTCAATGGGCACTTATTGATCGATTGTAAATGTCTAAAGGGTGAAGTACTTAACAAAACAATAGTATCTAAGTGTTCTCGTATAGGCTTAGTGGCTAGTCCTGATGTCAGGGTTTTTAGGCCGCCTAAAGGCCACTGACATGGCTTAGCAGTTGGCTTTTTTAAAACGAAACAATTGATTTATAAAAGATGTTTAAATAAGTACTTAATTTTTCTGGGTCAACATAATAATATGAGAATCGGCATTGAGGCTTGAGCATTTGTATTATATCTAGACCTTCATGGGTCTGTGAGTAATCCAATATTGCTTTTTGTGTAATTACTAGATTAGGTAGTAAGATCGTATATATTTTGTTACTAGCTTTTACCCGTGGCTTCGCTCGCATTGTTTTTATCTTTCGTATTTTTTTTTTAATAAAAATTATACTATGTTACTTCTAATACCTCCAAGAATATGCGTACAAAGTTTCATGATGATCGGTTTCGTAGTTTTCCCGTGAAAGCGTAACAAACAAATAAACTAACATTCACATTTATAATATTAGTAGGGATTATGTATTAAGTATTTGGTATTCAAATTATTCGATTATTAAAAACATAGTTTTTAGAAACATGTATTAAAAATATGTACAAAAGTAAATTTTACTGTTAATTAATACTTTTATGTGTGTTAAGCGTATAATTATCATAATAAAATGACAGTTATTAAGGTTTGAAGGTGTAGACATCTCTACATCTAGAATGTACTGATTTGCTCTTTAAAGTACAAGGAATAAACTAATCTAAAAATTTATTATCGTTTTACGATTTGATACATATGTATATATATACTAGCGGTCCGTCCCGGCTTCGCACGGGTAGACACTATAAATTGAGATGTGAGCTATCCTATCTGTTAAGTTAGATCGAACTGCATCCGGTGTGCAAATTTGATTGAAATCGGTTAAGTAGTTTAGGAGTCTATAGCGGACAAACAACGTGACACGTAATTTATATATCTAAGATATCTATCCGCCCACATTGTCATCAGGTAAAAATACCAGTATTAGGTACTAGTCGTTTTTTTTTTAACAAAAACGCTTTCTTCTGTTTGCTCCTGCTTGGTTTACAGAAAATTATGTCACCCGGGCGCCAGCCCGATTTACGTATCTTAAAATGAAAACATAAACATTTATGTCCGTACATCAAAAACCCGGATGTCATAAAATGTGTAATTACGCATAATTGCGTGGACGCGCTCGTACAAAGGCATCTGATTTATTCTATCACAAGTCCGGAGAATCGTGGCAAGGGACGAAATAAATTTATTTCTCACTCAAATTTATTAATTTGTCTAATTTAATTCTAATTATATATAATACTAGCTGACTCGACAGACGTTGTCCTGTCAAATAAAAGCCATTGCGTAACTATAGCAACCGTAGTATGTTGATGCTAACTTGTCAATTTATAGTAAAAATTATCAGTACCTATATATATATATAATTTGCAATAAATTAAAATTGCGACTATAATTTGAGATTTAAACTATCCTATCTCTCAAGTTGGATCGAACTGCACATGGTGTGCGAATTTTATTATAATCGGTTAAGTGGTTTGGGAGTCCATTGAGGACAAACATTGTGACACGAGATTTATATATATTAAGATTTAATACAAGCTTTTATTTGACTTGTATTGGAAGTTAGTTTAGTTTGGCATTTGGATCAAATCTGTCAACTGAATTTTGAAACATACTCCGATGTCCGATTGAGCTGAAATGTTTACATGTGTTTGTGTATTGTGTATACCCCGATGAAAATGCAATAAAAGCTTGTTTTTTGTATCTGGTTTTAAAGTTAGAGCGGACGTTATATAACATTTTATTGTATATTGTTTATTTTTTGTTTATTTTATTTATTGGGAAGTACTTAGGTACATTTATCGACGACGAAATTTCAAACAATTATGTGCCCAACTAACTTAAAGAAGAAAGTAAAGATCTCCAAAAAGGTTGTTATCTAAACCAACATTTTAAGCTGGCCTTACATACGTAATTATTTGGTAGATTTATTTGTGATCGAAAACAACTTATACCTAATAAAAACAACAAAAACCATAAGCTATACCTAACCACATATATCTTAAACTTAATTTGCTATCTGCTTAAATGTTATTACTTCACAAAGTACTTCACTACTTAATTAATCCAAACTTGCTAGATAAAGAGTACTTTGTTATAAGCACAAACTAGTCAACTCCTTGATTTTGAAATATCAAGCGTATCGAAGTCCCTGAAGGAATTCTTTTGAGCTAATTTAATAGAACGAGTAACTTCAGAGTCCTTGAGACGTTCATACTTTAGAACGGATGCCCTCTCGGCGCACTGAGGACGGCTGACTTTGGAGATCCTAGAAAAAAATGTTGCCATGAAAACGCGGACAATAGAAATTGATATTGCTTCAAAATAAATAATAGTGTAAAATACAGAAGACTCACTCCAATAATAATAATAATAATGATAGCCTTTTATTCAACAATCTTACAAAACATTTCAAGTATGTAGTAAATTAAATATAATATTTCTATTCACAGGTGTGCGAAAAGTCGAGAGTGATTACTCTGTTTCTCATGCACTAAAAATATTTTGAATGTTAACATGAAATACTTATAAACTTTTTTGAAATACAAAATCAAGATATTTTATCTTAATTGTCATTTTAAATTCATCTTATACGCATTCTTTTTAATAGTGATATGAAATTGTCAGGGGGGGGGGGAGGAGATCAAGCTAAATCTTTGTAAAACTCACTTAGGGGGGGTCTTGGCAAATATCACCGCATAAAACGGTGTAAAATTACGGTAATATTCACAATAGTCTTTGCTAGTCTTCAATAAAAATTATAGAACAAGTTGTGTTTTTGTTTTTTTTCTCAATAATTCCGACACGTTTACAGCCAAAATATAAAATTTGAAGAAGAAGATTAGGAGGGAGGGAGTTGAGGAAAATCTTACGATATCTTACCAAAGGGGGAAAAGTTCTCAAAAATGCCTCACGCAATTAATGGACGTATTACTCACATTATAAAAAATCTGTAAAAGTGGTTTCTCAGAAAAACTACCGTATATCAAATGTTCTAATCCAGAAAGTATATATTTTTTTCGAAGAAGCTGAAAACTCCAGCATTTAATTACTCAAGAAAACTGAACAATTTTTAAAAAGTGCTAAAGTTTTGGGCGTCTCTGCGCCAACGGGAAAGACTATAGATGAAGTTTCTCAGTAATTTGCCTAAGAGACGAGAGTAAAAAGTCTCAAAGAGGCAGTTCACTTCAGAACTTCTCGACTTACTATTTATTTTCGCCAAAATGCAGTTAAAAGCATATTTAAGTTCTGGATAACGACAGTTGACTTAATTCTTAGTTAAAACAGTCCTAATAAATATTTCAACAAATGTAGGCTTCCTTAACGTATCCTAATCTTATTAATTGCAAACTTGGCTATCCATGGTTATGAGCACATGAGGCTCGCAAAGTCAGACCTAGTTTTGAAAAAAGTCCTTAACATTAAAGTACTGAAACTAACAAACTAAGTCAATGCATAGAGTCCATGCTTATAAAATAACTACTGAGACGATGTGGACATAATTTAGATATGAACGACTACAAGTTCAGCAAATATACGAGACGACGAGATGGAAAAGTTTTAACAAAAAAACGGTTGTCTGTAAAGCCGGTTTACTGACGATAGTTGAACGTGATAACGTCATAAGAAAATACTGATAGAATAGTTATAAGAAAATACTGATAGAAAATTAAATTTTGAAAAATTTAATTTAATTTAATTTTAGTAATTGACAAATAGGAAAATATAATAGAATATAGGAAATCACAATTTCACTCACAGCGAGGTAACGGCACATACGTCATCTTTTTTCGTACTTGCACCCGGCTCCATCGAATTATAAGACGTTATCACGTCAAAAAGTAATGATAAGCGATCACAAGAACAACAATATTACGTTATCAAATATCTACACGTCTACTCCGTCTATACTACTACTTCTAAAATAGCATAGTCAACAATATCAAAGACAACGATCGCAGCATCGGATCGCAGCAATATAACCAAGCTACATAGAAATTAGGCTTCCATCTAAGTTATCAACACAAGACCCATCTTACCACGAGTACAACACAGCCTCAACTAGCAACTCTACAGTCTCAACTTCTCCAATTTGAATTGTCTACGCGACTCTGAAGTAACGAATAAATACACAGCCTATTTACCGAACAGCGGTACAAAACATTAGTTAATTAAGTAAGGCTAGTTAAGAACGACGCAAACGCATACGTGCTTCTTTATCTAAATAATGCCGGATACTCATAAGCGAATCGCAACTGTAACAGTACAAGTAACAGTTACCACGCAAGTCGCGGTTTACTTGTATAAACTCTGGAGTCTATTTTAGTAACACGCTACACAATACGAGTACAACGCCATAATATGCACAATGCACATGCACAAGTATCTATTTACGCTTTTGCACGAATGCACAAACCTATAGGGAGATGTATGTACTTTAACTTATGATACAATCACCAAGTCTACGAGAATGTTCTAAGCATCTTTTGAATCCTATAAAATGACAACCAATTCATCACACCGATTTTCATGATTCCCTGCTGTAAAATTTCCTGCTCCATATTTTTCTTACTAGGTTACGTTATGTTCTTCAGAAGCCAGCAAACTTCTGCTCCTGAAACCCTTACCACCGGTTAATTAGCAGGATCGCTAGTATCGTTTCAACGTGTCACGCACAAAGAGAGCGAGGGTTATTTATAAGGGTTGTCACGTGTACGCGAATTTATCGCACCCAACTCGGAGCTTGGTACAGGGATTTGCTTGAATTAAACTACAGTCTAAGCCTGCTAGATTTAAATTCATATCGAATATTCTCGCTATTCTAAGCTATTCTACGTACGGGACTACTAATAACAGGATCGGCCTACGGGAGTTTAACTGGAATTATTACAACTTTGGAACTACCTGAGCTAGTAGAAATAGGTCAGGCAGACACTATATGGATTGGCAAGTATGGAAAGTATTTCAGGATCAGTTTTGAAAATATTTAAATTTAGCTACGACCTTTAACGTTTTGGTTTTGTTCAAAGAATGGATAGATCATGGTAGTTTTTAGGGTTCCGTACCCAGAGGATAAAACGGGATCCTAATACTAAGACTCCACTGTCCGTCCGTCTGTCTGTCCGCCCGTTGTATGTCTGAATGTCTGTCTGTTTGTCCGTCTGTCCCCAGTCCCCAGGCTGTTTCTCTTGAATCGTGATAGTTAGAAAATGGTGATAGTTGATAAATGGTGATGGTAGTTGAAATTTTCACAGATGATGTATTTTTGTAAACAGAATAAAATATATTAAATATTTAAGGGGGCGCTCTCATACGTGATTTTTTTTGCCGTTTGCCTTTGACTCGCACTTGCCGGTTTTTTAACGAATTCTTGTTTCTTACAGGGAAGCAAGTTTTATTGTTTTAGTTAAATTTTCAAAACACTCAGGAGGTACATTCCAAGTCATAGCACAAACAAAGAAACAACCAAACTGAATTTGAATAAGGCAAAGGAAATCCCAAATCGGCTGTGTCGACGCAACTTCCAAACCTAAGTAAAGAATGTATTGTGAATACAAATGCTCGTTCCGGGCTCAATAGCTTCGCCCAAATCACTGGACTGCGAGTTGCGACTGCTTGAAATAATTTCGTTCCAGTTCTTCTGTTTTTTTTTTTATTCATGCAAGCAAACGAGCCGCCTGATAGTAAGCGATCACCGTCGCCTATGGATACCTGTAACACCGGGCGCCCGCGTTGTCGACCTTTTAAGACTCCATCAACATCCCTTTTGAAGAACCCAATGTTGTGACTATTTGTTATTCGGGAAAACCGGTGGAGGCTTCTTTGTTTTAGAGCCTTTGATATGCCCTTAAGTTTTCTGTAGATAGAAACTAACACTACACGAACACTCGAACAATGAAGTCAATCCTTTAAGCTTTATTAAACACAAACAAAGTACAATCCATAGCGTAAATCAGAACTGCGGCTTTATTTCTGTATCTATTATTTCTACTCTAAAAAAGACCTGGAAAAGATATCATCATAATACCAAAGCTACTGTTATTCGTCACCTATTCGAGGCAGTCTTTAAATATACAATCTTCTTGCTCAGAAACTTTTTAGTATAAAAGATTAGAGGTATTGGACGGAGGCGTCGGCGTCGGCCTTTTTTGAGATACTTTATTTTACTTACTAACTTCTATAGTATAGTTTGAAAGTTTAAGTAGTTGTTGATATAGGTCGTTGGTATTTCGGAGAGTTTAACTTTTAAAATCAGAGGTTAACTTTTAGAAATAGAAGGGAACTAATTTGCATAACTTTTTCTAACACAGGTGTTTTTTTTATGTTTTATATATTTTTTTTTGTTTTATTTTATACATTTTTTTTAATGTTTTATTTTTTTTATACTTTTTTTTTAAATTGGCAACCTGGTGTTAAGTGATGATGCGAATAAATTCATAAACTCATTAAACTAAACACTTCTAGCCTGAAAAGGCTTCTCTTTTCAAACTTTACTGTTAATAATATGTTTACGTAACAATATCTCTAAGCAACATGTAATTTATCCACAGAATGCAAAAACCACATTTTTTTTACCAGAATCTTTGAACTTTTGGGATCAATTTTAGATTTGAGGGTAGCTGCCAAATTAATTAGGTGTATAAAGTACCCGACCACAATACTCAATCAATCAATCAATCAATATTTATTCAGTAATACAGGTAGGTAGGTCTCTTACATATAATACTATGGCTTCTTCGTGATATTGTCTTTGTTGAAAGACTGGGTTCAGTATGAAACTTAAGCTTAAATTAACGCTGCTGATTATGGTGTTCTTGTATTACTTAGGTCATAAGCTTGGTTGCCTAATGCGAAGGCTAACGACACCACTACTATTTGTCTTACTAAGCCAAGAAAGCGACGGAGTTTAGTAGAATAGAAATGTCTCCATATTGCCGCCGTTACAGCGCCGCGTAAGCGTAGTCATTGGGTGCTTTTATAATTTACCGTCGCACGGCACGGCACGGCACGTTTTTATCGTCACGGTAAAGTAGGAAAGCAAAATGTATGCATTTGTATGCAAACGCTTTTAATTTACCGTCCACGGCAACGGCACGCCGTGAACAGCAACGATCTACCGTGCCGTTGCCGTAGCATACTGCGCTCCCTATCAAATCGTCGCGGCATTGTTGAGAGTGTAGTGTGTGCGTACAAGAAATTTGTATGTGTGCGTGCGTAGCCAAAAGGCGCGGGTGCAGTGTTGCAAAAGTTCCCGATTTATCGGGAGATCTTCTGATTTTGGACATCGTCTCCCGATATCCCGATTTAGCGACAAAACAAAGGAATAAACTTTCCTCTGATTCGATAGTAGGGCTTCTTCACACAAAAAGATCTGTGGAAGAAAACAATCAAAATTGTTTTCAAAATCTCTCAGGGAACAAGGAAGCCGGAAGTCTGAATAGATTAAATAGACCAATTTGGGGAATCCCTTTAAATTATAGATAGATATATTAGAGCAATAGAGTATAGAATAAGAATAAATAGACCAATTTGAGGAATCCCCGAATAGATAGAGACATAGAGCATAGAAAAAATAGGATTACTAGTACTACTACTACTACTACTATATGAAGTTATTTTTTACCCTAAAACTCCCTAAATCCCTGTTGTAAAAAAAAGGCCCTAAGTCGTTCATGAAATACATAGTTTCGCCCTAAAATAGGGCGAAATCCCTAAAAGTGGAAACACTGGCGCAAAGCGTAATAATTTCACGGCGAATTATAAAATCACCCTACGGCACGGCATGCCGTCCACTGCCACGAAACTTCTATGACGTCCACGGTAATATCGTGCCGTGCCGTGCCACGGTAAATTATAAAAGCACCCATTCTATCATCATAAGTTAAAACAAATTGTGCGTAAAAACGTCATTTTTTCCCGTGTAAGTGCACATTTTCCTAAGTGGGTGATGTATTGTTCAGCTTTTGAAAATGCGCACTTTTATTGTGAGTTCACGATCGTGATATAGAATTACATAGCGTTTATACGACAAGTGTCATTTAAATGTGTCAGGTACGGAGGTGAATTAAATTTAATCTATGTTTCACTACATTTTAGGTATTTTGACAAGAACATTATTTTAACAAAACAAAAACCGACTTCAAAAGACCGACTATTGAGTTATTCATCTATTTGTCGCGCACGTACTTAATGCAAATTTAAGACTTATATGGTTTTCTCATGGATACCATTATCAGAACTGGACTAAATTGGAAATGGGACCAAATGGGAAGCGTCAGCTTTCCAATAAAAAAAGAATCATCAAAATCGATTCACCCAGTCAAAAGTTATGAGAAAAAAAACATACAGTCGAATTGATAACCTCCTCCTTTTTTGAAGTCGGTTAAAAATATTAGTTTAGATTGACGACCTGTTTGGCTCAGCGGTAATATATCCGCCTTATAAGCCAGAGGTTCCGGGTTCGATTTCCGGCTGGGCAGATGTTTGAATGATGAATTTAAATATTTGTTCTGGGTCTGGGTGTTACTTGTCCTTATCTTTGTGTGTGTTCCATGGCATCCCCGACACAGGATATCCTAGCTATGAGTGTAAAAAAACGTAATTTTAAAACGTTATTTATAAATTAGAATGTTTATAGATTTTACCGTATTGTAATGTAAATATACTCATCCCATAGCAGTCTCAATCTCACTACAGAAAAGCTAACGAATAGAAATTAGTCGTTTTGAATAGCATGCATTATGAAACATGCATCGGAACGGGGAACCGGATACGTCTCTCGACTCACACTGATTGCTGCATGAATTTGCAGACAATAGTTGGAAATGTGTCTTTTGTTGTTTTCTAATAAATAATTGGATGGATATATTACAATCGCAACGAAGAATACTCTTTTTTAACCGACTTCAAAAAAGGAGGAGGTTATCAATTCGTCTGTATGTTTTTTTTTTTTTATGTTTGTTACCTTTACCTCATAACTTTTGACTGGGTCAATCGATTTTGATGATTCTTTTTTTATTAGAAAGCTGACACTTCCCATTTGGTCCCATTTCAATTTAGTCCAGTTCTGATAATGGTATCCATGAGAAAACGATATAAGTCTTAAATTTGCATTAAGTACGTGCGCGACAAATAGATGAATAACTCAATAGTCGGTCTTTTGAAGTCGGTTTTTGTTTTTTGTTTTGTAAAAATAATGTTCTTGTGGTATAATTATATCTGGAATACTACGAGTAACGTTATATTGTGTTGGCTAGACGGGTAAACTAGTCGGGGCAGCCGACGTAATATTACGTGAGTGTTTCTGTTTTAATTATAATAAAATGTTTCAAAACCACGTTTGTTTTTCATAGAAGAATACTCAGTTTTCTGTGCCTTTTTTTTTTTTTTTTTTTTTTAATGTAATTGAGTGACGAGACGAGCAAATCGCTCGCCTGATGTTGAACGTTACGTTTGCCCATAACAGGTCTGCGCCACCCCACCCAGAATTTTGAACACACAGAATTCAAGACCCTGCGCGGCACAGCACTGCGCTCGTCACCCTGAGATATAAGTTGTTTAATCTCCCAATTGCCCTGTAATTTCACTGGAAACAATGCCCTTCAAACCGGAACACAGTAATGTTTGCACATTACTGCTTGGCGGTGGAATAACTGGCAAAGGTATGGAAAAGAAAAAAGAGCCCTACCACTACGGTGCCTATGTGCCTTCTCTTGATATTTGCTAAAGTTTGCATCATAAAGAGGAAATCAATGAGGATGTTGTGTCTCTTTGTGTCAATAAAGAGTTATTGTATTTGTATTGTATTGTTGGGAATATACCTATCCAAAATGAAAACAATTTTCTCGTTAAGTCCATGTAAAAACCAAAAGCCGACAAGCTCAGTTCCATTGATCTAACTACGAGTACCTAATGTCATGCCGGGGCTATTACGTCTGCGGGGTTATTACGACTTTTGTCTATAGGTAACTTATGTACCATAATGTTTTATCAATAACGACTAACGACATCTATGGGCGGAAAGTGGAAAAAGAAAAAAGAAGTGGCCCATAGATGTCGTTAAATAAAGTTGGTTAAAATTTACACTGAACTTACGTATAATAGAGCCGGATATCTACTTAAATAGAGCCCATAGTTATTTATAGTAAACTAGCTGTTCCCTGCCACGCTTCGCTGTGGATAAAAAAAAAATAGATAAAAACAATCCTTGATGCGTATTACATATCATGCTAAAATTTCAGCTCGATCGGTGCAGAACTTTTTGAGTTTTTGAAGCGTACACAAACCAACATAAAATTTTTATATAATTATATAGATACAGTTTTATCAAAATTTTACTCCGTTTAACATAAAGTGGGTCTCATAGTTGCTTACCAACAAGCGAGATGGCGATCAAATGCTAGCAAATCACAAAAAAAAATATTTTTAAGCATATTATTCGTTTCACCACCCCTACTACCCCTCCACCGCGGCTCCGGCCCTGAACACAACCTATTATTGTTTGCTACGTTCCTAGGGCCCGCGGGAGCGCTTTGGTCAAGCGTAGTCATTCCATATCGTATGAGCCACAATGGTACTACAATACGGCGAGCGGCAGAACGCTTTGTGCTCATTATATTACCCGAGTTCAAAAGAATCCAGAAGATAACGTAATAGTATAGTAGATTTGGTTGCAAAACTGGCCTTTGTTGAAATAGCGAACGGTGCAATGTATAAGTTTTGTCATTCAGCGTTACAATGCCAATGTATGTTTACTAATTATCATTTTAATTAGTTACCTCTACAAAGTCAACAGTCTCTGGGTGAAGCAAATGTTATGATGTAAGCCAATTAGTTTGCGTAGTTCGACTAGACTAAAATGTACTTATCATTACTTATAATTGGTTTTACTTTATTAGTATTCAAACTTTTTACTTTATAAATCAGGTATTTTTCTTGGACTTTTTGCCGTTACGTATCTCGCAACTCCTTCGAGTCTCAGGATATCTCTGACGTTAGGTTAAATCAAAGATAGTAAAAGAAGTAGATTGCACATTGTATTTATTACATCTTAATATATATAAATTACGTGTCACGTTGTTTGTCCGCTATAGACTCCTAAACTACTTAACCGATTCCAATCAAATTTGCACACCGGGTGCAGGTCGATCTAACTTAGGAGATAGGATAGCTCACATCTCAATTTATAGTAAAAAAAAAAGGAAAAATTAGAAAATTTAAAAATACTTAAACCATAATTTAACTTTAGCGCTTTGGACAATGTAAACTTTTTTAATGTAACTTTTGACATTTGACATAGAATTGACGCAATGGCTTTTTTTACCAATTCGAATTAAATAGTCTGTCGAGTCAGCTAGTTATATTATATGGTTTATGGGTTAAACAAACTCCATGTCTGGCTACTCTTCTTTATAGGACTCATCTAAGTTTCAAGTGGGAAGTAAACTTTAATGCCCTAAAACTTCCTACAATACCTCAAACCAAAACACGTCATCAACATCCGCGCAAAATTGTCATCCCAAACTTGAGTCCGCTAAAACCTCCGAAAGTTTCCGAAAGCGAAAGCTACGTAATGAATAATGAAGTGAGTTCCAAACTCGGCCCGTACAGGCCGACCAACTTATCAGTGCAGTTCGCGAAATGAGGGAACAAACATTTTTCAAGGGTGTTTTTGGGTTTGTTTCGAAAATCCTACAGTGGCTCCGCCATTTGGCTCTACAGAAATTGGTCGCAGGACAGAGTGCGGGCAAACAGGAAGTCGCCACGATCCATCAGTGGACTGTGGACTGTCAACAAACCGGCGCGGACGGACTACGCACATGGAATTAGGCCATTGCTTTTGTCGTTTTTTAGTTTTTGCTGGATAGAAAACAAGTTTATGACACGAAGTTCGGCGACAAAATACCTATCTATTGTCAGGCGGTGATTTACAGTCCTGATTGACTGACTGCCTAAAAATAACCTACCAACCTTTTTTATACAATAACTTTTGATTTCATCAAAAAGAAATACATATCATAAATGCGAGAGGTTGTCTGTATGTTTGTTACTTCATCACGCTGAAATGGCTAGACAGAATTTAAATAGAGACAGTTTTAAGGCTGGATTAACACATAGGCTACTTTTCAACACCATCATTGTTTTCATCAACGCGGAGCGTATCTACGACGTTACAAAATTATTGGCTGAAGTGTGGTTTTAATTGATGTAGGTACGTTTCATTCAAATATAACCTGCTGCTGCTAAAATAACTTTGTGCTTTTATTCCATTCTTTACGTAGGCAGTATTTTTGTAGCCAATCAGAACCATTCGTAATTTGGTACGCTTTCGCAAATTACATAAAAACGTAGATAGATAAGCATACGAGTACATCAAAACGAATCATAACGCTCCGATTCTTTTGTATTTCCTTGAGACACCTTACCTATCCGCGTGGGCGTATGTCAGCGAAACATTAAAAAACACTTTGCAAAGAAAAAATATCTATAGAATTCCGACACTTTACTCGAAAAGGTTTCCACGAATTTATAAAAATATATTTTTCTTAAGGACAATGTCATCGTCCTTAGGACAATGTAGAGTTCTTAAGGACAACGTTGTCGGTCAAGTGGGAATCCATTAAGTGTAATGGATTGTCGCCAGCGTCTGTATTGCGCCGTCAGTCACGGCTGATTGTCCACAAATGAGGGGGAATTAGTCTGAGGCCTCAGGTATTGTGGTCAGGGGGAGGAAGGGAGGGGGCGAAATGGATTCCTTTTATCTGATGAGTGGAGATGGAATGATTTGTTGTTATTGCACGAGTTTTTGATTCGATTGTTTATTTTTACAAGTAACTGGATAATCTGCTACGTGTTTTTATTTCTCAGAAATTAGGGCTCCGTGGGTAGCGTTTACTTACCGTACTTCACTCAATTTAATTTTACTCGAATGGTGGAGACTCCTTGTTTTTTTATCAGCTGGTCATGCTTTTCTCCAACTGGCTAGTGGGTTAAATTAATGTTAATTCATAGATAAAAAATCCTCAAAGACCAAATAGAGTATTCTGTTTATTTAATTTTAACTTTAAATGCTTTTCTTAGACAGATTATTCTTAGACAGACAGACTGATAAGAACATTTCATTATCATCAATACCTATTTGTTTCAGGTGTAACCTATAAACTTGAAACATGTGTTTATTCGCAACAAGACTCCCATGCACGCGTCATTTCCCGGCTCGAATGCTCCAGATGTGTGAGGTACATACAGGTGACAAAATACGCTCGGCGAGGGAGATGATTGGTACCGAAGTAGAAAGGAGAGATCTGTTATACTGGTCTAGGATATATTTATAAGGAGTCTCTTATACTGGCCTCCAACAAAGGCCTGAGCGACGCGTGTGCGAAATTGAGCGGTTGACTCAGCCGTGTTTATTTAACATTGGGTTTATATTAACGGAAAAATATATCGTTCGTTATGTACTTGATCTAAAAAGTGGTACTTTTGTGTGAATATTTTTCGACGTAACACTGAGTGGGCTCACCGATTTGTGATTAAAGAAATATGTGAGGAGTAAGATTGTGCCTTTTTTGTGCAATGTCAACAAATAAAGCATTTTTACGGTTTAATATTATGAAATACTCGTATTATAAATGCAAAATTCTGTGTGTTAATTTTTTTATTTGCTTGTTATTATGATAGCGTAGGTACTATCACGCCTTAATTACTCAACTGGTCATCGTGAAATTTTGTATACCTACACTTTACAATGCAACAAAAGTTTGTTTTAAAAATATTCTTTAAATTAACTTATTTTCCATGTGCAAGTATGATTCTAACATAAACGGGCCTTCGCTCGAGGGTACGTTACTCAAACGCCAGTGCAGCTGACGTTCGAAAATAGGCTCGCTTGCGCCTCAAGCGATTTCCGAAAATTTGTTTCATTTCGCTTTTCAAGCTCAATCGACAAAACGTCAGTCAAAATATGATATCACTAGCTGCGCCCTGCGGTTTCAGCTGCGTTTTTCGGTATAACGTAGCCTATGTGTTAAACCCAGACAATGAACAACCTTCATTCCAATTTTAAAACAGTAAAAAAGTTACAAACATCCATATACATTCTTACAAACTATCGTATATACAGGGTTATTCATAAAGGGTATGCTAAGCCGAAAAGGGCTAATAGTACTCATTATTATAAACAACTTTTACTATGGGACCAACTAGAAATTCGAGAAAAAAAAAACTGTTCTATACATTTTGTCGAGTACTGTCATTGACATTTTTCTATGGAACAGCTGATTTTTTTTTCGCGAATTTCGGGTTGGTCCCATAGTAAAAGGTAGTTCATAATGATGAGTACTATGAGCCCTTTTCGGCTTAGCATACCCTTTATGAATAACCCTGTATATAGTAGGCGTAGGATAGAATATTAGTAGGAAGTAGGATAAAGCGAATAAGTAAATGTAATGTTTTTGCAGCTGGATTAAAACTCCATGTTGCATCAATAGGTAAAATCACGCAAGTGTACGAGTTTTTCTCGTCGTGTTTCCAGCAAGAAATCAGACGCATGAGCCGCCCGAGCTCGCATTACTCAGGACTGACGTTCTGACGTGCTAAGTCGGACCTGCCTCAAACGCTTTCATGAAAATTGTTTCGTTGTTCTCGACAAACTATTATGTACACTACGACCAGCTTACCTGAAGAGTTGAAGGAGGGAGCCACTATCATATTTTATTAACAAAACTGACAGCCTTCTTTAAAACATTTTTAGTTCTATTTTTGGCCTATTCTAGAGATAACGTGTCAGTCTTTAACTACAAAGTAAATCTAGTATCAGACTACAGACGTAACTTCGTACTAAATGAGATAGTTTTCCGACTATTTGTTTCGCTAGTTTGGACTATTTTCGGGATACAAGTTTTGCTGAGTTTTCATTTCATGAATAGAGTTAACGTTTGAGTTTGGCAAAGATGCTTTCATCGAGGTTTAGCTTAACGTTAAACTTGTCTGCGAATAAAATAGCCGTTTTTCATCGCTATTTAACTAAAATCGGTAAAAATTTGTGTATCACCGCGCGGTTGAAATCGCGGGGCGCAGTTAGTTAAAAATAAATATAACCAAAGAAATAAACAACACAGATTACCAAATTTACTTGATTATGCATAACTTTTAACAGATTTATTCGAGTATGTATTACGATTCCTGTTGTTATAAAATATAGTAGTAGTGCCTCAACAGAAATGTATGCTCAGCTTGGCTACGAGGATGTGCAATGTAAACCCTCCACAATACAAAGACATCATTTGGTTGCAGTATTTTTACTAAAAGTCCAAAAATGATCAACGCAGAGAGGGGCGGCGCACTTTGAAATTTTAAAAAATGCGGCAGATATTCTCGGCTCTGAATAAAATATGCTCAACCACGGCGGGAGTCGACTACAATGAATCTTAATTACCTATTCAACTTCAGGTACAGTCCGTTGAGTAAACACCATGGCTCGAAGATGGAATTTTGATAGCATTTTAAGAAATATGTTGGCAGATGTATGTCAGAAAAATAAAAGTGTCTTATGAGGATACACTAAGTTTTAATTAGTTGTTTATGTAACTTATTTTAAACGTTTCAGATTTTGTAGCTATATTTTTACTAAGGACAATAACTAAGGATTATTTTTAACTAGCTGCTCCCCGTGGTTTTCCGCGGTCCAGCCGTTTTAGCGTGAAAGAGTAACAAATACTTTCACTTTTATATTAGTGAGATTAATCAAAATTTTCTTGCAGGAGGTCTACATCATACCGTCTGCTTTGGTTACATGGCTATTGTCAACTAAAATCTCTGATTACATAATTTTGTTCTAAAAAATAAATTTAATATGTCTCCAAAAGTAACTTTACGCAGTTTGAGTATGATGAAATATGGATATGGGTGAGATGACAGATGCATGAAAAAAAACTAACAGTCGAAAAAAAACGACTCCTTTTTAGAAGTCGAATAAAAAAATCTTACCAAATAAAGCAGCTGACTGTACAAATAATTCAAAGACCGCTTCAATCGTTTTTGATTTTATATGGTTTCGCGTTATTTAACAGTCTTAGCAAAATTTCATTTCAATTAAAATACAACAGCGAAAAAAGTTGGAGTTGAGTTATGTTATTTTTAGGTAAGTTTTTCATATTTTGTCACGTTTCCAATTTATTATAGAAACACTCAATGTGGGAATTTCAATCTAGGTTATATTTTGACACAAAAAACTTTAACGGTATGAAGAAATGTAAGACAAAAATCTTGGAATCTTAATAAAATATAACTACGAAGTCTACAAAGTTTGCTGACTCATAAGTACTTGAGATGATTCATGTAACAACAGGTTGTTAGAAACATCCCAAATAATATTTCACGTCTCCGGCCGTAAAAGTGTAAAGTTCTCGCTTATCGCGGGAACTCTTGAGATGTCATTCCGCGAAACACATCAATCTCACGGCGCTCGGAGCGCTCGCCTCTATTCATCTTGATACTTTAAAGCCACGCTCATCAATCCCCGAAGAATAACCGTTACAAACTCATTAGCGCAAACATACATTTCATAAAACAAACTTTCCCATTACGCTCATTTCGCAAATTACGTTTGCCATTCAAAACATTCGCTTTGAATTCTCATTGTTTTTGCGTTGACCATAACCAAGTCCATATTTTCTGTGTAAATTAATTTCTCGAGACTTAGGTAAAATGTAAAGCTTGTATTATTTTTATTTCTTCTCTTTAAGTCCTGCGAGTCCTTTCATCCGGTATTTCATGGAAGGTACGCAGTCAAAGTGACTACGGTCTAAATACACTTTGCTTGTGTGCTGTCCTTTTGAGACGCGCTCACATCGCTGCGCTACCTTGGTAATACGTAATAACATTAATAACGTTTCCTGGAACGTCTGTGCGCTTTGACTTAATTTGCATTGAGTAATGTATGTATTGCCGGAGACGATTATAGAGCAAGTCTGTATATTGGGTTAGTGTATAGAGATAGAGTGCTTCTCAAAGACGGCTTCACTAAAGACAGAGTTTGGTTTTAAATGCATAAAACTGGTTGTTTGGAATTAAATCTGTTGATCTCATTTTATGTGTACGGAAAACCGTACGGTGACATTCAAAAGTGTCTTATGATCATTTGATTGGGCTTACAAAATACATGAAATGTATTTTAACGATGTTATGAAATAGCTACTCTCCGCTTTTCACTTTTTGTGAAAAACCCTCAGTAAACTTAGGATAGATACAGTCCTGTCATATTCCTGTTTCAGTTTACTCGTATTTTGGAACCATTACCTATTCTATCGATATTTTCTAAGTTCTATAAGGTCAACCAACAACAACTGGATGACAGGACAATGGAAACTCAAGGAAAATGAAAGGTCAATCCCATGGTAACTCTTGAAGATAAAACATCAGATAAAATATACTTATATCAGCTTGTTACTAAGCTTACGTTCTTCTTACCTGATAAGAAGGTTAAGTAGACAGGATTATTTATATTCGAGTATCTTTGTGTGTCGTATCTAACAATAGGTGAATGTCGTGATATTATCTTATAAGAGAGTATATGAAACAGGAAAATAAATAGGATGACGACAGGATTTATGCGAGACTAGCTATCTGAAAGCTCTTTATTTAGTCTGGTACATAACAAGTACGGAAAATATGTTGAATAATACAATGTAAGTATTTTTACTAGTTTTATTTGCTACTTACGAGTATTTATGTCAAACAAAAATAAAGCTAACTAGCTGATTCGAGTACAATTGCTAGAAAAACTAAAGTTTGACAGCCAGTCGTCAGCTTTCTAAACAATTTAGCGCCTTATTATTATAATTCCATGAAATTATCAAGTGCTACTTTTCTATATGTATATTTACCACCAATCTAGACTGTTCACAAAAATATAACTTAAAATCTTCAGTTAAAAATAAAGTTACAAACAACTAAACATAATCCTTGTAATTTGTAAAAAGGAAACCGGTTTCCACTCACCGTTATCATGATCTGGCAAAGGCAAGCTGTCGGAGGTATCAGAAGCGAGGGCCAGGTCGGGTGACGACGCCCCTAGGAGTGCACTGAGCCCGTCGTGGTCACCATCTATTGACAAAGCCAACATTTTAAGAAAGGCATGATACGGGTAATATTTTTGTTTATGTTATATTTCTGTTATTTCCAAGTTGGCAGAATTTTGAAAACCTTCGGAATACAGAGTTATAAGGAAAGGGTATAGGCCGAAAAGGGCTGATCGTATTCATTATTATAAGCAACTTTAACTTAAGGACCAACCAGGAAATCGCGAAAAAAAAATCTGCTGTTCCATACAATTTGTCGAGAGTCATTGACATTTTTCTATCGAACAGCTGTTTTTTCGCGAATTCCGGTTTGTTCCCATAATAAAAGTTGTTCATAATGATGACTACTATGAGCCCTTTCCGACTTAGCATACCGTTTCTGTATAACCCTGTATAACTGCTAGAAATAATTCTACTATGTACCAAGCGAGGTCAGCCTTAAGCTTTGCGCTTAAAACTGCCAATCTTTCAACAGATGCCTTTACTTTCCTATACCTTTACCCTCAACCTCGCTTACGACTTTACGACAAGCTTTTATTTAACTTACAATGTATATTATAGTTGGTTTGTTTGTTTAGGTCAAATCTTGCAACTGAATATTGAACCTCTTCCCGAAGTTCGATTGGCTGAAATTTGATATTGGTACCTGTGTATTGCGCAAATCCGAAAACAATTTAATAAAAGCCAAAACCAAAAATATTTTGTTTGTCATTAAGTAATGAAAATAAAAACAGAATCTGAAACCTTTGAAACATCATCATCCAAAATCTTTATCCTTTTCTCTTGAGTTAATCTTGAGAGATCTAGTATGTAAGTATAATCCGACTTCGGTGCTTTTATTGCATTGTCATTGGTGTTACACACGTAGGTACCTATGCCAAATTACAGCTCAATCGGACATCGGGAAGTGGTTCAAAATTGAGTTGCAAGCTCGAACAAACATATTGGTCGATACATACATTGATACATATATTGCAAGTTAAATAAAACATTTTTATTAAGTATGGGCACTTGTATCAAAATTTCGCTAGTAGACCGTTGTCGTTGACACCGCCAATATATTCACGCTTGTCACCTACTCTAGATGAGTTTAATATTAATTTCAGTGAGCGTACGTTGTACTGCGGCTTTCAACAGCATTAATGCTCAAAACTTGAGCCATAAGAGATTAGGGTAATCAACAATATTAAATACCCAAATTCAATTAAGCGGCAAGCCCAGGAGTAGACGAATACTAAAGTTTCAGAACTTTGCTGTCGTCATTTATCAAACGGTAACACTTTCCTAAAATTTCTCAATGAATTAAATCTTTTCAAAGACTAATTTTATTTGAAAGTAGTTTTAATTTATAGTGCCTACCTGATTAATGGGCGCTTCGAGTTTTTAACTTTTATTTGATTTGAGAACTCTTCAGATCTTTGGTTTGTTGGCGTGATATCCATACAAGCTTTTAACTTTTGTAACAACTAGGCAGGTTTAATTTAAAATCAAAGAGTATCATTATTTTATTGTCATCAACGATAGTAAAATACTATCGAAGTTAAGCAACGCATAGTCCGAGTTTACATGAATTGCCGCGAGTAGTATTTACAACTAAAATCGAAGATAACGCAAAGTGTTTGTGATCATGTTTTTCATACAACAATTATTAGTTTTTAATAACATAACAAGTCTGAGATTAGAGCTAGCTATTCATAAATCATATGTTACAATACATTGATATGTCAATGGTGCGTCTTGTGTACGAAACGAAAGTAGATTTCTTAGCTTCACCCAAAACGTAACGCAGTGCTCCATCTTGAGATATTTACATGGATAAACTGAATGTAACGACACTGTCTAAGTTTATCTGAGTATACAGGGCTATAAGAAAATAGTGTGCTAAGCCAAAAAGGGCTTATAGTACTCATCATTATGAACAACTTTTACTATGGCACCAACCTGAAATTCGCGGAACAAATATCAGCTGGTCCATTAATTTTGTCGAGTGTCATTGACATTTTTGTATGGAACAGCTGATTTTTCGTGAATTCCGGGTTAGTCCCATTTGTAATGTCGTAGTACTGATTTCACTAGAGAGATATCAGTCTGTCACCACAATAACAGCTGTCCGAAGTGTCCTGCCGAAGTGCGCTCAAAACTTCCTCGGCTCAAGCTCCCCATAAATTATTTATAGCAGTTGGGCAGTTTCCTCATTGTAGTCTGAGAGTCAGGGGACTAAATAACTACAAATTACTTTTATTAATTTTAGGATGTTAAAATATCTGCTTCAATAATGATTACATTGTTCCTGTCAGAGTAATAGCATTAATCTATTTTTAAAAGTATGAAGTAGTTAAAAGAAATGTAACGCGACTACGGAGAAAAAAATTACCGTCAAAAATCCGCCATGTTGAGTTTATAAAATTCAATTATAAAAAAATTATAATGATACTCACGCAATAAACGAATCCAACGACATAAATTCATCAAAATCGGTTCATTCGCTTACTAGTTACGAGGAGACATACATACTAATACAGTACACACATACAAACCTATAATGAACCCTCTTTTTTGCTCCACCATAGTCGGATAGATACGAGTATAATACGCTTATTGCAACTTCATTGAAAAGAGCCATTTCACTTATAACCTTTGACAGCCTTCCAAAGTTTGTTCTGATCTAAAATCGAACGAGATTAATTAGGTCTACATAATCTCGTTCGTTAGTTAAATAATTTATCCCCTTGCCCCCAACCTCGTGCCTTCCCTAATTATGTAAGATTTGAGTAGCTCTTCAATGTGCCCCTGATCCTTGGACGGTTGTTAACGAGACAAATTAAATTTAGCCTTAATTTCACCTCGAATTTTGAATTTATCTTACACGAGCGCCCACTTGCTTCTAATTGGCAATTTTAATAATTTGATCTCATTTGGGTAGAGCCGGCATGTGCGTCGCCACGGTATCCGTGTGGAGGAAAACAAACTAAAGTATTTATGAAATACGGCGTTTTAAAATTTTAGGGATAACGATAATGCGTTGTTATGATAATATAGTTTCAGTATTTTAATGTAGTTTTTGGTATTTATCAGAATAAATTATATTCTAACTATTATTACAAATATAGTTAACCTATTATTGTGAACGCACTCGTAAATCAATATTATTAGTATGAACTAGGTATAAAATTGCATTATTTCTTTAATTTTGAATTAACTTTTGCTCAATGCATGCACAGCGTAACTCGACTACGTTTGTAATTTGGATGAGGAAGTCAGAAATCGGTTGGGTGACCGCGAGTGGCAATTACAACGGAGCGCCACCATGTTTGAATCATAGGGAATATAAAACGCCCCGGTTCTTTATCACATAACAACAACTGCTAAGACATGTCCATTCTCGTGGCCTTAGAACAGGCCTTTCCGTTGCTTTAAAACTCCGTTAATAAGGGTAGCCACTTCTATCATACTTCCTTTTTGACTAAAAAACGCAACTATAGGAAATTGTTTCTCGCAAGGCAAGCATTCAATTCTGTTTGTTGACTCCCTTTTACCCAGGAATAACAACATAATAATGTTATAGGTCACAATGGCAACACAACACACTATCTAGGTCAATGTCAAAATAATCTTTCCAAACAGAATAATAAAAGAAGCGAAATATTCCTCACAATCAATCACACGGAGCACCGTCTGCCGCTATAAAAACTCCCGAAAAACAGGGAGGCTGTGTTTTTCAGTTATCATCTTGTTTATGCGAAGCCAAATATGGGTAGTAAAATATCTATTGCTACGTTGGCTCGGGAATGTTGCCACTAGCTCTTTCGAAGTAGAGTTGCCAGTTGTTTGCGAGAAAATGCTTTGTATTTTTACGTTCATAGATCATTCAAAGTAAGACAATAAGATAATATGCGCTATGCGGGAAAACAACAAGACCGAAGTGTTTTTGTCTATAATTCATATGATTCTCATCATCATCGTAAGCCTTTTATCGCCCACAACTGGTATACACCTCTCTTGTACGCCACTTATCTCAATCCTGAAACAATCCTGTCCTGGTTCAGCTCACGACATAATAATAATTTAAAATAGAAAAACCTTTTTTGTTTCATAGGTATCGCTATAATAATTGGCACTATGATGGGCTGTAAAATGCCTATAAATAACCTTCCTAGCCAATCATACACTGCTATTTCACACCCGTGTTTTGTTGCTCAATCAAGATACCTCACAGGGCGAAGTTTGCTTAATAAATAAATAAGTAAGTATAGACTGAATGGCTAGTCTGATGTCAGAGTTATTCGGCCGTCTGAATGCCTCTAACATATTATATTATAGGGCATACACCCGGAACCTACAATGTGACGTGTCATCCGACCCGCGTTGTGCACTGTTATAAAGTTTGCATTAGGAATACAATAATTTGAAATTGGAAGTTGACAAAAAATATTTATCTAGAATACATTTCTCCTCCAGTGTCGCGAAGTATTGGAACTCCGTGGTCAATATTAATTACGGGCTGCGACTGGAGTTCGCAAGCTATGGCCGGGCTTCGTTCTGTTTAATTAAATGACACTAAGTAAATACCACTGCAAATTGCGAACAGTCTATTTCGGTTGGAGTACTCACTTGGACCAAGTTTTCGGCGGTAAGTCAGCCAGAGTGCGATATTACTTCATTTGCAACTTTATGGGCCCGTATTTCCCTTTTGGCGGGAGTTCCGCTCGCGCTTATTTTATGAAAAAAACTCTTGAGGCAGTTTTCTTAAAATTATTATCTCGGGTAACCGCCCCGGATACTCGTTTTACCCCTACCGTGAGTTTGCGGTCTCTATTTTATTATATCAGTTGGTTTGGATTATGTTTGTGGGTGAATAGTATTGTTTGATTAACTACATTGGGTCACTGCTTGGACGAGATGAAATTGTGTTTTTGTTTTAGTGTTTTTTGTGTTTTTGTTTAACGTGTGTATCTTGTGTTTCTGTCGGTGGCATCGTAGCTCCCAAATGGCTGAATCTAATTAAGCTGAATCTGTATAATAAATGGCTGAATCTAATAGAAGTAAATCGGTTTAGCCGTGTAAATAAATGAATACTTTTTTATTTATTAATAACTAGCGACCTGCCCCGGCTTTGCACGGGTATAAAATATAGCCTATAGATGTTACTCAGAGATAATGTAGCATTTGGTGAAAGAATTTTTGAAGTCGGTCCAGTAGTTTGTGAGTTTATTCAACACAAACATACAAAAATACAAATCTTTCCTCTTTATAATATTAGTATAGACTACTAAATCGGTCACAGAAACGAATTCCATTAGTTACAGCTATTTTCCACTCGGTGTTTTTAAAATTTTTAATGTAATTTTTTGAACTTGGACTCATGCGGCTTCCTTAAATGAAGTTGTTTTCATCCCATCGCAGTAAGCGCCCCAAAGCATTTCAAATTCAAACGGAGGTTAAATTTTCACGAGCCCTTGACTTTCTCCAGTTTCCCGAGCGCTCTGAAGGACAATTGTGACATCTGATATCACTTTGATGTTCTTACAAGAGTTTAATGAGAGTAGGTGATTAACGTAATTACTTTATAGGCTGGAAGGAGACGGTTTTAAATTTGGAGGTAGAATGTCGGTCAAAGACTAATTTGAAGGTAGGGATGGCACTTTTGGTAATGATTGTATAAAGTGAAATCGGTGCCCTTACTTCTTATGTTTATGTACGTTGTACGTGCGTGGATTAATAATGGTTTGTATTTACTTATGTTACTTATTTTAGGAGAAAAAGTCAATGGCGTATGTGAACCCGTCAACCCGCACTTGTCCAATGTGGCGGAATATCGCTTAATCAGCCTTCGATGGTAGCCCTGGTATCCCGGCAGTGGAATGATTGAAGGTAGAGTTGTTATTGGTCTTAAGAGTTTTTTTTATTATGGTGGCATACAAGCAAACTGGCCACCTGTGTGCCTCACACAGCTTTGACGTAAAAATACGTAGTGAATATTCGATAGAAAAGTGTACGCCATTTACGCCTGTCAGTAGCGCCTTTGACAGGTTGGTAGGTTAGTACACTGAGAAAAATGTCCATCTAAATTCCGCAAAACGAATGATGAATTCACTTCACTTCACACAATTCATCAAAATTCCGATGAATTCACCTAAAGTACGGATCATACTGCTATCACCAAAAAGTACGATGATTAGCACCAGTTTTTACGGTGACATCTATTATGATATTTGTCACCGTAAAAACTAGTACTAGCACCAGTTTTTAGGATGACAATCATATATTAATATATGATGGTTGTCACCGTAAAAACGTGCTTATCATCGTACTTTTTGGTGATATCAGTATGCTCCGTACTTTAGGTGATTTCATCGGAATTTTGATAGCCATTTTTCTCAGGTAGGTTTGGTGATAGTAAGCGATTATCTTCGCCTACGGATATAGATACCTGTTACATTGAAGGTGTCACGCGTACGTTGCTGACCCTTTCAAACTCTATTAGCATCCCGATTCAACAACCCGATGTACGTATTTCATGATTGGTAGTATTGTTTCATAGTTGGCTTGGTTAGTTGGTTGATTCATGGGTTAATGAACTTTGAATACCTTTTACCTTGAACAAGCAAGTTTTACCTTTATAGTGCTCTAGCTACGTATTATATATGCAGCGTTGTGATAATTAAAGTAAAAGTAATTAACTACAGCTAATATTGTTTTCGTGAGTGTAGTGGACGAGGGTTCATTCATAAACTCCACCGGGTATACGCTACGAAGCCTCAGTTGGTGAAAATGTCTCTACAATTTAAAATACGATTATCTATACTAATATTATAAAGAGGAAAAATTTGTATTTTTGTATGTTTGTGTGGAATAAACTCAAAAACTACTGGACCGATTTCAAAAATTCTTTCACCATTCAAATGCTACATTATCCCAAAGTAACATAGGCTATATATATATATATATATATATATATAAATATTTTTTTTTTAATTTTTTTTTATCCACAGCGAAGCGTGGCAGGGAACAGCTAGTTATTTTATACAATACCCAAAATAAACGTTACGTCATGATATTAAAACTATGGATTGATTGTCAGCGCAGAAAAATGTCAGAGTGAAAAGTAGACGAAAATAATGGTAACTTTTTAGAAACCTGTGCATTTAATTTCCAACTGTTAGAAATTAATTTAGACGTTGTCACAATGATGTAGAGCTTACATTTATCTATCAATATTTTTAAAACGTACATAAAGTTTAGGTAAACTCGGTCCTAAAAGATCCAACACATCTGTAATACATCTGTTTACAGGTAACTATAAGTGACGGCGATCACTTACTATCAGGCTGCTCGTTTGCTTGTTTGCAACATAAGGCATAAAATAATCCTATGACATTTTTCTTTAGCTATCCACCCAATACCTAAACCCACCTCTGTACTGTCGATACTAGACCCAACATCCATAGTTTTAAATATCTTTGCTACGTACTAAAATTCAAAGGTCATGAAGCGTATGCTAATAGATAAGAAGAAAAGGGTGAGGCTGAAATCTGACAGGGCTTTTATCTTGTCTAGTGCTCGCGAATACCGTGAAATTCTTTATAAATAAAACAACCTAGGCTTTTCTTTAAATAAAAACAAAATGGTGGACTTTTGTTTGCAGGTTAAGCGGAAATTTGAAGATTTTAAAAGCAAAGTGTGTTGGCAAATTTAATATAGTGTGTTAGCAATTAGTCACGATCTATCAAAATAATAATTATTAATTTACTTTAGAATTCAATGATGTGTAGCTATGCCGTAGCAAATTGCTACGGTATCCAACGTTATTTTCGTATGGTAGTTTATGACAGAAAGTTTAATTTTTCGTTGCGTAGTTCCTGGTATGTTGTAGCAAATTATTGCGATCAAAGCGATTATTTGGTTGCGATACACAATGTATTTTTTGTAATATCGGTTTACAAAAGCTCAGTTTCTTGTATGCCATAAACTCATAAGGGTGTGAAGTGTGAGCCCTCATCATTATGATCATTATCCATAAGGGATTATATCTCTAGATAATGATCATAATAATGAGTACTATGAAACCGCAAAAAAAATCAGTTGTTCTATAGAAAAATGTTAATAACACTCGACAAAATGAATGGTATTGTTTTCTTTCGCGATTCAACTTTGCTCCGATAGTAAAATTGTTCACAACGAATACTATGAGCCCGTGTGGGCTTAGCCTTTCATTAAAACCTTCTATTCCTAGTTTTCGTAACAGCAGTTTAGTAACCATTTTAGATATGATATTTCGCGAGGAAAATCTGTCTAAAATCGCCGAATTTCAAAAGAGCCCTCAGGGTTTGCTGCTACCAAAGTTACCACGCATCGTTTGTCATACATGCAGCAAAACACCGAAATAACTCGATCCGTTAGTATGAGATAAAAAGTGCTCGAACTAAAAACAACGCTGTTAAAAACCCTCTCATATATTTTCAGGAATAGCTTCTGCGGATGGTGACGTAGTTTTTTCGGCGCGTTTCAGTCTCGAGGGAAGTCCGCACTCTCCTGATATAGTATGCAGTTTTAATCTTTTATTAGTTTTTATTTAAGGGGCAACTCAGCGTCTGATTTTCATACCACTTTGATCTTTTAAATTTGAAAAATACCTATATAAGTAGGTACTATATTTTGTTGTTACTAATTTCACATAGGTAATTTAGGGAATTCCGCTAAATGACAACAAAACTATTTTTATCTTTTACACTTTTTAAATTTGTCGCTTCTTAGAGATGGAATTCTACGGTCTTACTCATAAACTATGCTTAAAGTTAGACACTGCTTAAAATGCTCCGACAACTTCTCGCTGACGTGAAAGGTCATGTGCGAAAAAAAGACGGACAATTTTAAGCAGTGATTAAGTTTAAGCAAGCTTTACAAGTAAGGCAATTGTAACAAAGATACCAGATATGTTTCAATACAATCATCAGCAACCATGAATCCTCCCAGTGCTGGGATACAAGGTATTCCTTCGAACGGTGATTAGGCCGTATTCCACCACGCTGGCCAAGTGCGGGTTCACATACCCCATTGAATTTCTTCTCCGGACGTATTGCAGGTTTCCTCACGATGTTTTCCTTCACTGAAAAGCCAGTGGTATGTAAATTCGTACAAAAGTTCCAAAGAACTCATTGGTACGAGAGACGGGGTTTGAACCCGCAACCTCAACCACGGCTTTTCAATACAATGCCAAAAGTAATATAATAAGTTCCGTCATATCGGCACGCCACTCAATCTCATTATTTTCATACTCTTGACATACTTAAATAGTTTTGCGACCGTTCCAAAACCAGCTCTTTGTCAAACCGAGTATCCTCCGATATATTATAACCTTTATTAACAAAGTTATATGAGGGTCGGTGTTTGTCGTAAAATTTAATAGAAACTGAATTTATGTGGGCCTGATCCCTGCCGGGTAACTTCGAGTTATACTTTTACTAGTAGATAGGAAATACAGGTGAAGATAACAGAGGACAATGAAAAATAAACAAAAATCTAGAGTCAACGACTCTAAAAAACTGGTTAAACAAATGAAGAGCTAAGTTTTGTCTAGAGGTAGAGACTTTTTTTTTTCTTTTTTTTATGTAATTGAGTGACGAGATGACCAAATCGCTCGCCTGATGTTAAACGTCACGTTTGCCCATAACAGGTCTGCGCCACCCAGAATTTTGAACTCGCAGAATTCAAGACCCTACGTGGCACAGCATGCGCTCGTCACCCTTAGATATAAAATGTTAGACGTGAAAGCGCCTTCGTCAAAATGACCTAAATCATTGTTAACCACGAAGATAATTATTAGTTTATAAAATCTGATGTGATTTCAATTTTGGTTTCATTTGGTTCCCAGCATAATTATATTAGGTTGACAAAAATTCAGTCCCCTCTGATATATGGCTCAGCAGTTGTTGTTATAGGACAAACAACAGAGTCCTACAATTTAACGTATCATCTAACCCACACGGTAACAGACGCGGTCACCCATCCGACCATGTTCTCCGTTGCTTTGTATAGATGATCGTTTACTAAACATTCCGCAACACATTTCGTGACGCGTCTGGATTTCCTCAGAAATTGTTAAGTGAACTATCAACTCGACTAAATCAAAGTGTAAGATCAACAGCGTTAATTCCGCAGTGACAGACGTGGTCCCTTGTCACCGGCTGTGGACAGCTTGACCGGAAGGGTCATGGCATACGGACACTTAAATCAGAAGGTCTTCATTTACGGGTACTTCCGGGTACAGTTGAACTAGTTTATGGCGAAAGTTGTTGAAGCAAACGTTTATGTTGTAGTTAGTTCTTTACACTGATTATGTCAGTTTATGAGCTTAGACGGTCTTTGATTAAAGAAAAGTTTGGATGAGTGGGTAAATAAAAGTTTGTCTTTGAAAGCGAAACATTTTTAGTTTTCAAAATGATATCTATCTATATATATAAAAATGAAACCCGTTTTCCTTAGTCACGGCATCACGCGTGAATGGCTGGACCGATTTCACTAATTCTTTTTTTGTTGTTTTTGTTATTATTAGGAGAAGGTTCTTACGGAAAAAAAAATTGAGAAAATCTCTCAGAAATTAGGGTTTTTCAATATTCCTCCGTCGGCGCCGCTCTGTAACATGATCTATATATATAAAAATGAAACCCGTTTTCCTTGGTCACGGCCTCACGCGTGAATGGCTGCATCGATTTCACTAATTATTTTTTTGTTGTATTTGTTATTATTAGGAGAAGGTTCTTACGGAAAAAAATATTAAGAAAATCTCTCAGAAATATTGAAAAACCCTAAAAGCAGCCCTTTTCTTTTTCCCATACAAACGTTTTCTAACTAAAACGAGCTTTATTGCTATTGTATAAAGTTCATATTGAATTGCAAGCACTCACTGTTGTTTAAGCAATGTAGGTATGTTCCTAACGTCCAAGAGTCAATTTGCACTTTATTACCTCTGTACAAAGTTCAAATTCAATCATATCTATCAAAACAGTGTGCGTTAGAGCACAGATAAAACAAAAAAAAGAAAACGAAATCGAATAGTTCATTCATTTGTTTTAAAATTTCGAAGGATTTGACTCCAAGTCATATCAAATTAAAAAAAAGTTGAAACAACAACAAACTGTCAATGTCAGTGTTTTTTTTTTCATGGATGAGTTTGCTTTTGTCAACTGATACACGAAACAAATTCGTACCTATAATTGTAATATATTATAAGTATAAAATTGTAAATAGTGTTTTGTGCAGTGTTTATATTTAATTAGGCAGTACCATAGAGAAGTACTGTATGGCAGTACGAAGTCTGCCGGGTCAGCTAGTGTGCATTAAAAATGTAGAATATATTTTTCAGAACATTCCGTAACTGTATCCAAAAGGACGTTTCGCGTAAAATATGCAACTCCTTGGCTGTCTGTTTAGTAGTTTTGGTTTTTGGTTTTGTTTTGTGCATTTTTCCGTATTTGCTGCTGGAAAAAATATATTTTTCAAATAACTAAAGCAAGCATGCTCAATGCTTATTTATTTTGCTATACGTTTCGTAGGTACCTACCTAATCAGAGATTGCTGCACTCAGCAACACTTTTTAGAGATTTGTAACCGATTCGGTATAAGAAATTATGTTAAACGAACCATATGAAATAAAAAAAATTAAGTTTTACGTTGAATTTGAAATTATTGGATGCTTTATTCACCGTTGCCTATTTTGTGTACTCTTTAAAAGTGTAGCTATTTAAAGGGAGTGTTCGTCTCTGAACTCCAAACTAATCTCAAAGCTTTACGTTTCCGAATACCGGTGGATTAACGCACTCAAGCTATATTATAACTCCATACAAGTATTATTATAAATAGGATAAAAGTTTCAGAATGTTCCGAAGTTCCCACAAAGGGATAATGAACGTGTTTACCGTATGTTAATTAAATACTCCCCAAGGGTTTGGTTAATGGAATTCACAGTATTTACACACGGGGTGACTCGGGACTATAGTGTGGAAAATTATAATTTGTTCTATTAAACGCGTAGTCTAGAAATTCGATTTGTTTTTGTTTTCAGTTCCTATAGTTTTAAACATATTATAAGATTTTTTAAACTGGTATGTTCTGTTATACAGTGTGTGATATAGTATTCTGGCATGTTAATGACGTCTTAATTAACTAACCTATAATTAAATGTGTCACTAATTGTTAGATGTATTTTGCATCGAATTAGTTTGGTCCGGCTTAAATGACAAGGACAGAGTGATAGGCCCGATCACTTGTACGAGAAAGACAGCAAGACGTAGAACGAAATCGTGTCACTAGACTCGGTATACCCGGACCACTGGCACCACACAATCAAAGTACAAACATACAAAAAAATAGATTTTTGTTATGCCATAGGTGGTAAACAAGCAAACGAGCCGCTTGATTGTAAGCTACCCCCGTCACCGAAGCATACCTGAAACACCAGAGGCGTCACTGATAGGTACGTTTCCGATCTTTCAAGACTCTATTAACAGCCCAAAGATTATAAAGAACCCAACGTTGCATATACCTATAGCATTAGCTAAGAGTATTTTGAAAAGTATTATACTAAACTTGATGGTCACTTGTACTGTGTGCAATGGACATCCCAATTAGCGGCGGTGAAATCAATGCTCGCTATATCAACAATCATTAATGCTGTGTAGCTAGAGCTCATCAGCTGTGGTGACAACGCTTACACACACAGATACTGTAGTTAATATCATTTCAGTTAGTTAATATCATTATACGACAGCTATTGAACAAGCTGCGACCAAAATGTCACAACCATACAATGTCATGCAATAAAACGTTGAGGCAATTGACGACCGGTTCAGCTCAGTGGTAGCATGTCTGCTCTGTTAAGCAAGTGGTCCCGGGTTCGATTCCCGGCCGTCAGATGCTTGATTGGCGAATTCAAGTATCTGCTGTGGCTTCTGGGTCTGGGTGTTAATTGTCCTCGTCTTTGAGTGTATTGTGACACAGAAAGACCTAGCGGGGATCTATAAATGTGGAACGTCCTTGAAAAAAATATATAAATAAAAAGTATCTATCTTTAATAATAAATAATAAATAAATAACGTTTCACACTCATAGCTCCCCACTAGGATAAATTCCTGTGTCGGGGATGCCATGGAACATACACAAAGACAAGGACATTTAAATTCATCATTCAAACATCTGCCCGACCGGGAATCGAACCCGGGACCTCTGGCTTATAAGGCGGATATTACTACCGCTGAGCCAAACAGGCCGTCAAATCTATGTTAGTTTCAACCTTCAAACTATCTGTGTTGAATAATTACGTCGTGCTCTATCCCTTTCTAAATGAGAGACACAAAAACGTATCTTTGGATAAATAGTATGAGTAGACAAGACTAAAAGATAGGCATTGGCGGTTTATTTAAATGTACACGAAAATTTTACCAAAATAGAGGTGGATAGTACAGAAAAAGTTTAAAAAAATTCGACTACGGAAAAATTCACAGACTTTCTAGATATGACATCCATCATATTGGTTTTGCTGTTACAAAATGTACAGATAACTTATGCCATTTGGATGCAAATAACGAATCGATTGACGCCACAGTCAACAACGTCGGATGTTTGCTCTGCTACGGTAGAACATTCGTAAATACAAACACAGATCCATACTCGTAGACCGCTAATAACCCTCCCTTTGAGGCTTCGCCGCTGTCTAGCTAAAAATCTCTTCCTTATTTGGCTATGCCGTAGCCAGGTAAATAGTAGTACAGCTGTTTGGCAATCCTCATCTGTGGATAAACAAATCAACACGTACCATACTAAGACCCTACGAATCATACCACTACGAATGGTAATTGCAATATTATGGAGAGATATTTTATCTATGGTAATAATAGTCTAACTATTTACTTGGCAACGATCGTCGTCAAGAAAAATAAAATTCTATGTTTTTAAGGTCAAAAGATATTTCAGATTTTTAATTAAAATACGATGAATGTGTGATACGTTTGAAGGTAGGTAGTTTTTTTTTATTGATTCAAATTCAACTTGTAATACACGCTAAATTAATGTTTTCTATTTTTGTAATATGATCTTAACTCTTAGCTAAAACTTAAAAGTGGATAAGTACCACTTTATCAACTGTCCATCTTAAAAGACGAGCCAAGTAATTAATTTTAGAAAATTCTAATTATATTTACTTGAAAACTTTATTGTTGTGCCTATTTAGCTGTCGCTTCATAATTCCGTGAAATACGAAAACTGTAGAGCAATCTAGAGCAATTAATCTTTGTTCCATTGCTACAGAGAGCGAACTGTCAAAGCTCTAACCTATTTTAAAATTAAATATCAACTTCGTAATTGGAATGCGCGCCAGTTAGATCTTTCCAATTTGCGTTTTCAATAATAAATAGAGGAGAAATTTTCATCGTTCGCTTAAGGAGGTCTAATTGAATTAAGGGCGTCGGTGGTCGTTTGCATGAGTTTGCATTTTTAAGTAAAATCGAGAGGTTTCGAGTGAATTTTGACAAGTTGACGGCGGCCGGCGCTAGGGGCGCTTGAAGCGATAATGGAGAGCCGGGCAGAGCAACACGATTTGAAATTCGAATTTCGTAGCGGCCAGTGATGTTATGTCGACTCGTTTTAATGAAACTTTTTGCAACATCACTATGTTGAAACAAGAAATTGAGGTTGAAATTAGCAAGGTGACGGTAACCAAATAATCTTCAAATAACAAGACAGAAAATTGAAATTCAGCGCATCTGAATGTTTGAAATGCATCGAACCAATCTGCTAAATAGAAAGTAGGTCATCATATCAGATGGCAGGAAGCTATGTCCAGCTAGCGCAAGCGATGCTCGAAGCCAGTTTCGAATGCAAAATTTATATTTGAATTTCAAAATAGACATGGCTGCGGGAGCAAGTCGAGGAATACCGACCATGATTCTTCTCCCAGAAGTCGAATAAAATACGTTGAGTACCTCTGCGACATTGGAATGGCAATTTTCTTAGATTTCATCTACAGCACTTTGTTACGAACTTTTTGGAGTGCTAGCAAAACGGGTTTTATGATTTAAATAGTATGAGGCTGCAAAAATAACGGTACCTTAGCCTTGTGGTGGTCACCAAATATGCAGTTTTGGGTACGGTAAGCATATTGACTGATGATCCCGAGTCTATTATAGGACTTTAGATACGTCTGCGTTACAAGATCAATCTCAATTTGATAAATTCATATTTTTGATAGATGACGTAATTAATTGGACTTCTTTTGCAATAACGTCCAGTTGTTGTAAAAAGTTTTAGGTCGTAATGAGTGGAAGGAGGATAGGCTTTTGTCTAACAGTGGAAATAGGCTGACAATAAATAATAAAAACCGGCCGCCGTCCACGCCGCCCTCTCAGTCCCCCGCGCCATCATACCCCCGCGCCTCTGTACCGCGCAGGCAAGGACTAAGATAAACGGTTTGGCTATAGCTTGTTACTTACCCATGTCAGCGGCAGCATGCAGCAAGTCGGCGAGCAGCTCGGGCTCGTGGCACGCTATCGTGATGCGGTCCTCGCGCAGGCGGCCCCCGTCCAGGTCGCAGGGCTGCGCCTCCCGCAGCTGCAGCGCGACGCCCTCGCCCGCCACCGCGGCGCTGTACATCAGCACAGCGCGTGCCGGCGAGAACGTCGGCAGCGGCAGCCGGGATGATGCCACCTGGAACAACGAATAATACCATAATTTATTGGTTTTTTTAAGGGTAAGGCACAATTCTACAATTGGAAACAGTTATTTAAATCATATTTTGAAACTGAATTTAAAATTTCATGAGGATTGGATACACGTTCAGAAATCAGAAATATTTATTGGCCTTAAATAACATTGAATCTAACGGGTAAGTAACGTTGACAAATAATTTTATTATTTGGGAACAAAATTAAATGTGACGTAAACGTAAATGTATATGCATACAAACATAGAACGCTAATTTGTTCCTAGACACAGAGACCTTGCTTCGCTCGGTCAACAAACCACCGACTGCAAAAGTGCTTCAAATGGCTGGTATCGATTTGCAAATACGAAATAGTATCTATATATATTAGCTAAAAAGCGCAATATTAAGTTTGTTGTTTTGTTGAAGATGAATCTGTCGACACAGTGTTTTGATTTGAGGAAAACTAACAGATTTTAGGTACGTTTCTGAAAGAACCAGTAGTTTGCGAGTATAATTATGTTACATTCATACTGTAGATAGAATTTTCCTTTGATATGAATGTGACGAGTAGGTATGTTACGACTTCTAATTACGGAGACAACAAACATTGCAATATTCATAATCACTACCCTCAACACCGCCTAAAGTAATTACTAGCTGTCATCGTAACTGTCACACACATTCTAGTGACAATGCGCAGACGAGGCGACTAAATAGTTGCTCGTAATGTGTCGTTCGTCTGTAATCAGCGGCATTGTTCGAGTGTGAAACGCGCAGATTATAACGTATTACAGCTTGATAAAAGCTAAATGAAAGATCAAACATTGTCTGTACAAAGTTTATCAGCTTGTATTTTCTAGATAGGTATAGAATCAGATTCAGATAAAATGTCGCCTTTTCTGTACTGTAACTGTACAATGTAGAATTGTAATACTTATATGGTGTTGAGTATATCTCAATTGTGCACTCAATTCGATTACTCAATCGCACTCGATTCAATCAAAATGTCTTTTCCCAACTTTTCTATGCATTGTGTTTTGTAAGAGTGACATTTATGCGATTAATTTAAAAAAATGTGTGTGTACTTCAGAATTTTTTATTGATAAAAAATATTTGTTGACGTAAAAAACATTTATTCACAAAATATACTCATTCATAATAAAAGCCACGCAAAAGTAGATATCTATTAAACATAAGCCTAAAATACTAAATGACTGGGTCATAGATCTTTTAAAAGCTTTGTACAGAGCCATTTAAAGATTCTGGTAATCTGTTTCGAATTTCATTATCAAAAATCCGATCTCTATAATGAAGACTCTCCAAAATATTCGCTTTGTGAATAAATAGAGTTTTTCAGTGGTTTTTTGCAAAAAAAGTGTGATGCAACCGCCCCTCTGAAATTGGAATATTGTTGGATAGAGTTGTCTATTTTTTTGATATTTGTACGTAGACGCTTTGATGTCTTTCTTTTATGAATATTTTTGAAAGCATGTACTTGTATTCCAGAACAAATCGATAGATTATTTTTATGAACGAAGATTTTTATTTGGACAGTCTGAAAAAAGTCTACGGTTTTATTATTATGAGAAATATTCTGCTGCACAATGTTTACGTTTGCTGGTCATAATGCTGCTGTTAATATAATTTTGTATATTTTATGTATACGGGGTAAGTAACCAAAGTTTTGTGTTGTACCTTATACTTGTATAAAAATTATGAAATTTCAATTTAAAATGTTTATTTTTATTTTTTTGTTGACAAATTGTCAATTTTTGTAACATAAACTATAATCAAAAACAAAAAAAATATTGATAAGATTTAATATTTTTTAACTATATCTCTAACTGCAGCTTGGTCATCTTACCCCATTAATAAATTATTCTGTTGGGTAGCTAAAGTGTTTGTAAGCGCTTCGATCATATCCTACTTTCTTAACGCAAAATTTTACCAATTGCTAAATTTCAAGAACATAATAACTACTATTAGTAACCAAAATACCTTAAAAATCCATTAAAACTTCATAATCAAACGCTTTCATTTCTCTAAAATCAGTGTTTATTTTGTTTCTTCAAACACATGTAACTTGATACGGTTTAGTTCGGCTTTGAGCAACTCCATCAGTCAGTACTTCAAAGTTTATCTACTCGTAGCAGGCAAAGCCAGATTTCTACTCAAACTGATACAGATATGGAAATCCATAAAGCGTTCTTCCGCAGTGCAATTAAACTTTAGCGGAGGTTTCAACTATGTAAGTTACACTATCTGTGGGTACGTGCTTCCGAGGTCGATGAAAGTAATTCAAATTATCAGAACTCAGGTTAATTAGGTATTTGATAGCACAGATTTAAATGTGAGGTCGTAAAGGCGAAGTGGTTCGCGACGTGGTGTGGCACTATCTAAAAGTCTGTCAGAGTTTAGATACGTTAAGTGGGGCGACACAGGTATTCGTAGCTATGATTTTCGTAGCCACGATTTTTGTAGCAGCGGCGTAGCTGACAGAGTTGTAGACACCAGAATCGAAGGCAGACCTAGAAAAGATCGTTCTTTTGTTGTACTAGTTTTTAAGCATTACTAATCCATTTGTTTGTAATTTCTGTTGTGAACAATAAAGGGATTCGCATATCTACTGGCTGTGTACTTGTTTTTTCTAAACAATTTTGTATTGAAACACAACAAAAACAATCTGATCAGTTGAGACATTTTCAAGTTTTACAAGACTAACGCACTCCGATTGAAAAGTTCTGCACCGATCGGAATGAAATTTTAGCATGATATATAATACGCATCAAGGATTGTTTTTATCTATTTTTTTATGCACAGCGAAGCGTGGCAGAGAACAGCAAGTATTTTTATAAATGTTAAAGTTTGATTACGCTACTTTTTATATCGGAAACCTGAATGAAACCACATTTTTTTATAAATATAACAGAGATCATGTCTAAATGATCACGTTTCCAAATAAATACAAATAGAGTAACATGTAGGGTAGTAGGTTAACGCCCCTGTTAGAGGTATCGTGCAGCGAGCTGGATACCATTAGTTGTCCCTGGAGGCCGCGGTCGCTGATTACACCGTAATTATCGACGGCCGGCCGCCGACCACACATTACCACAATTTCCTACTATTTACTGTATTATAATAGCTATAGGTATGTAGGTATGCAGGGTTATAAGAAAAGGGTATGCTTAGCCGAAAAGGGCTCATAGTACTCATCATTATGAACAACTTCTACATTGGGATAAACTCTGAAATCCCGAAAGATCAGCTGTTCCATTCCTTTCTGGTCGAGTGTCATTGACATTTTTCTATGGAACAGATGATTTTTTTGCGATTCAAGGGTTTGTCCCATAGTAAAAGTTGTTCATTAAGATGAGTATAGCTCGCGTCACGTAAAAAGAACGCTGGCTTTCAAGCTGCGCAGTAGGCGATTTATGGGTCTATTTTTGATGGTTTGAGGTGCGGCGCGGGGCGGGCGGGTCACGCGCTGCATGCATAACAGTGCGCCATTGTCCACGTTACCTTCGTTCTCAAATTACCATCGCGCACAAAAGTTTTTAGTTACAAAATGGTTTTACATAGAGAAGTAAGAAAAATGATTTATGACGTATATTGTTTTATGAAGAGGGAGGCTGATAATAATGCAGTTGACAATTTGAAACAATGTATGAAACGGACCGCAGCGGCAACATAGTAATGTAAAAAATTTGATATGTTGTCAATTAGATTAAACATTCTATACTGAATCAAACAAGTTTTTAATTTTATTTAATGATATTCTATGGAATATATATTTTTCAATCTAAACCTACTAATAACCAATATACGAAGCCGCGAGCGAAAGTTTAGTTCAAAAATAAAACAATAGGCCTAGTACTTTTGTGCACGAGTGCACCCATGCGCGAACACCCCCCCCCCCCTCCCCCCACGTTCTCCCAGCGTTCTTTTTACGTGACGCGAGCTATACTATGAGTTTTTTCGGCTTAGCATAGTCTTTGCTTATAACCCTGTATGTGCGATTGAAGTTATTCCACATTTATCCGGATAAAATGATATGTCAGTTCTCATGATCCATCGTAGTCGAATTTGATCATGATTGATTTAGCCGTTTCGTAGCGAACCACCGAAGTCTAGATCGATGTAGCGAACGTACAGAACAGAGATAGATACATTTTCTTAGGCCTTGGAGAAGGTGGCGCGATGATATCTACATGGGATCAGAAAAGTGGAGGGGAAGTGGAGACAAACCCGACCGGGTTTTAAGGCAATTATTAGTTAAAAATATACTGTAATAAATAATAATAATAATAATTCCTCACTCTGCAGCCTTAACCACCGCACCGGTAGCTTGAGCCCTGCCCCGCTGCTGGCGGCACCCTAAGTTCAAGTTTTATAATGTTTTTAGGTTTTTATATAAAAATATTGTAAAAATTTAAATGTAAGTAAATAAATAAATCAGTGAATAATAATAATAGAGAGGCCTTTGCACTGCAGTGGGATGCTAATGGCTCAATTCTATTTACTAATAGATTCCCGTGTAAATCGAAGTATAGCTTAGTTACACCTACATTATATGGGTCGTTCCACATCTACCCGAGTTCTGTATCTAGAGCCGTGCCGCATGTTTTAACGTGATCTTACCCCTAATCGTCCTGTCTGTCCTGTCTCGCACTATTAGCTAAAAAAAGCGAGACAAAAAACATCGCGATTCAGTTCAGGTTTGTTCTAAGTGTTCTGTACAGCCCACTAGAGCACGAGTAGTATATCTTTTTCCCACTTGCTCCTGCAAAGGCGGCTGGTGGCACGTGGATATGTAAGGCAGAAAGAATATCAAGATATGTAGATTTTTTAGGAGAGGCCTATATCCAGCAGTAGACATGGACAGATATTAGATAGGCTGCTGATGATGATGATGTACCACTGGCTTCGACTCTTGACATTTTCTAAAGTTAAAGCTCAAGTCTATTAACAAACAAAACACAATGTTAAATCAGTTTCTGACGAAGACTTGCTAACATCATGTTTCCAACAACAAACTATGTGTAATAATTCCATTTCACACGAACTTCCCAGTTTATTAGTTTAAAATCAAACTCGTGTTTATTACAGGCTGTTTCTAATTATATTGAATCTTTGGTGTAATATAACCTGTATACCGCTTTGTTCAATTAAATTGTACTGCTTCTATGAAATATTACAGGTAATTATGTAAGTGCTTAGCGGATTTTACGTTAATACTTGCTGAAATATGTTAATGAGTTTAAGGTATGTTAATTGATTTCGAGCGATAATTGATATTAATTATGTACATTTTGGTTTGTGTTTAATCCGTGTGTTTTTCAGCTGACGAGTAGACTGTGAATAAAGCAAGTATATTCATTAAAAGACATAAAAACTCGACTGCTAAATATAAGTTATGACATTTCGTATCCAAAGAAGAGTTCAGCGACACCACACAATCTCTAATCGGTCAAGTCGTTTAGGCGGAAGGAGGTTTCATAAAAAGGGACTAGCATACTTTTATTAATATACTTAAAATTTCACTATAAAACTTACGTGGTTTTGGAACATTTGGATATAATTAAATAGAACTACTCACACTCATGATTTTACAAAAGTAGTCCTGTACCTACCTAAAACAAAACATACCTACTTACATATGCCTGAAAATATAACTGTCCTTCTTCTTAAACCATCTCCTGGACAGTCAAGTAAAAGCATTCCATGTAATGTATGACAATTATAGGATTTATCTCAAAACATATCCATGACGATTGGCCAAGCAAAACTCTCTCATTCCATAACATGGCGTCGTAATCCAAAATCACGAAGGCAAAGGCGCAGAGCGAGCTACTTTCAAATAAAATTAACCCTCTTTTACAATCGAATGGCTATCGGAGCCAAGAGCAGGGTTAATGCCGACATTGCCAGCGGGCGCCGGGCGGTCCGCTCCAGGATTTACAATTTTTCCTTCACGGACGGCTATAACCGATATTTGGGCTCATAAGTAAGACGGAACGTTGAAACTTGAAGACTTATAAACTAGTCGAGCTTATAAAATTTGAGCGTAAACGCAATGTAAGTCATACACTGAGAAAACTGTCCATCTAAATTCCGCTAAAAGATTGATGAATTCACTTCACTTCACACAGTTCATCAAAATTCTGATGAATTCACTTAAAGTACGGAGAGAGACACACACTTATCACGTTTTTACGGTGACAACCATCATAATATATGATTGTCACCCTAAAAATTGGTGCTGATCATCGTACTTTTTGGTGATATCAGTATGCTCCGTACGTGAATACATCGGAATTTTGATGGCCATTTTTCTCAGTGTAACTAATAATTATCAAAATCCTCAATAAAACGGTAAGTGACATCATAATTTGTAGAAAAATGTATGCCATATGTGGCAAACAAGCAAACGGACCGATGAACTGATGGTTAACGATCATCATCGTGTATGGACCTGTAACGCCGGAGGCATCACAGATATTGCGACATTAACAGCCCTGTCTGTCTTATCTGTTTTTGAAGTTTTAAAATCTCTGTAAAAAGACTAAGTACAAAATACTATTCAAAAGGCCAATATCACTGATCGTAAAACAAACAAAACTAAGTCCTGCAAAAACAAATTGGAGCTTGAGCTCGGTTCAACGCGTAAACCGAGTTTAGGCTCAACTGATCGCGTTCAACTTCTACAGCGAAATTGGCCGTAAGCCTATTTCACCTTTAGGAGTTTGGGTAAACACTTATAATTGCATTTATACACTATATCTCAAAACTAAGAAACGTGATAAGCTCTACAAGTTTCTCAACACAACGTTTTTTCGTATTATCTTCTCCAATCAAGCTCGCATTGTTTATTCGCATTTGGTAGCGTGTTAAAGCCTAAAGGCATGATATTAGGCCTCGCGTGAGTGATTAAGGAGCGGTATTGTGCGAGAATGGCTCCCCGCGGTTCGTGCCGACAATACAGCCGCTCGGTTTTTGTACGTTTTTCTCCGACATTCCTCTCGTGTAGCCCCGGCCTTATTTATTGACGGTAATTGTTAATTATAATCTGTTGTTTCGCTAAACGAAGACGGTTCTTTCTGAAAACGATTGTTGATACACAATATTTGTGTCGAAGAATAAGTAGACTGCTGAAGCTGACATAGTAAGCGAAACCCATGCCCAGCAGTGGGATAAGAAATGCTGTGGATGATGATGATGGAAGAATATAAAGATAGTTTTAGTCTATAGATATTGTTTTTTTCAGCAAAAGCCAGACATAAGCAGAAGCAAAGCACGCGAAGAAACGTAGACAAAGGAATTCCCCTCCCTTCCTATCCTCTCCCTTTTTATTGGGGAGAATTAGTAAGACATTGTAAAGAAATCTGAAAGCCTGATTGACGCGTCTACGTAAACGGATTACTTACCAAAGAAATAGATAAAGAAAAACCAAAATCAGTCATTGATTATCGTGTAAATCGAAACGTTAGCGCGTTGAAATGTGTCAGGCCATAAAATATGGGCTGATATTTTTTATGGGCAGTAAAGTAGGAATGTGAAATTGTTAGCTTTGGGTTGCGCGTGACGGGCTTTTGCCCATCCGTCCGTGGCCCGAGGCGGGTGGGTCGGGAAATGCCCGATGCGGTTGACGCCTCAATTCCTCTGACGAACACACGTTTTTATTAAAGTTCCCTGTATTTTATAGAACTGGGACATTTAATGGTCGTGTAACGAAGCGTGAAGTGGGGTGGTACAGGTAGCTACAATTTCTGTAGCTCCGGTGTAGCGCACGCAGCGCTACGATTGCTACGAAACATTCACCGAGAAAAAAATCCGCTAAAAGAATGATGAATTCACTTAAAGTATGAAGCATACCGATATCACCATAAAGTACGATGATTAGCACCAGTTTATGATAGTTGTCACCGTAAAAACTGGTGCTAATCATCATACTTTTTGGTGAAATCAGTATGCTCCATACTTTAGGTGAATTCATCATTATTTTAGCGGAATTTAGATGGGCATTTTTCTCAGTGAACGATGCCTATGCCTATGCAATTTACATGCACTCTTATTTATAATAGATTGACTTTAACTTCTGCTCAAGACAAAAATGCAGCTACAGTCGCAACTAATGTCATTAAATTTTTACCAGTGTTTATTAATAAACAGCGTCCGTAATGTTCTAGCTACGCACTCAAACTCCTTTATTAACAAACACGGAATAGCCTTGGAAAGTTACTCCGTATTTAGTCTTCTTCACTCTTTGAAATTTTAAACTCTCTAATTAATTAAGAAGAAAGCTTGAAACTTATTATAATCTTTAGTTGGACTGGCTAATTCCGTAGTACTGTTTTGTAAAGTAATCTAAATTTAACAAGTCTAGAATTATTACTATGTTTTTCTCTGAAAAGCGACGGAAATTATTTTGTTACTGTCTGTCATATAAGACTGTTATTGATTTTATGAGAAAATAGTGCTCACTTGAACACATTCGAGAAAATTACCTATCAGACCTACCTAATGTATTACAATTATCTAATAAATTTGATCAATATTGCCACTTTCGACAATAATAGAGTCTTCACCTTCAGCCGTGAGCTCGTAGAACTATTAGATTTTACAAATAGATTCGTTATTGTTTACGTACTAGACACTTATCATTGTTTATTAAAAAATACCCACTTATCTTCGAAATACTTAATTCTCCTGACCTGTAAACAATAGACTCCACGTACTAGCTGTCGGGTCTTTGTTCAACGGCCATTGTTACGCCAAAACAAAACTCGCGGCCGATCAAGCTTACATATCGATTTTGTATTACCGCCGTGACCGAACATAACAATTCGCGAACACTTTTTATTTGGATTCGCGCTTGTTGAATCACTGCTAACGGGTTTGAATGCAAATATAACAATGATGTTAATGATCAATTTCAATCAGTTTGTGCAGGATTGTTAGGAAAACTAAGAATACGTTTTCCGATAAACTTATCGTGTCAGAAAATTTCTTTTGTTCTGGACAAGTTTTCTGTTCACATAACTCAACATATGTAAGTATTAATGACGTATTTATTTCTCAATTTCATCAAAATAGTAAAAAAGGAAGTTCGTATAAGCCAAGTGGCTAGCATTAGTTTCAGAGGATAAATAACCGGGGCCTACAATATAGCGTATCATCCGATAAACGCATTTTTTTTTACGTCAAATGCATAAGAAAACAGAAATATGTATTTTTGTTTTAATCTTGGGCTTCTAAGGACAGTACGGTAGTGCTCAGTTGTAAAAGCCACTCGCGGTCTCCCATCAAAATAGTAAGCAAGTGTGAGTAGTAAAACACATGTTTTTCCTCATAGCTCACTATCTACCCCTATTCCCTATTTCCGAATAAAGTAAGTACATCTCGTATTTATGAATAACTAAAATCCATTATCAAAGCGAAAGGCTGTCGACGTGTGGCGGTAACATTGTAAGCGCTGCCAAGTCCCCGCTTGTAGCGGCTTTCCTACCGATTAATTGGGACTTACTATATTGATTTTGTATTAGAGTAAGCCTGTAGAACTTACCGATATTACGCTGCAGATGCTGGTTATTTATTCAAATTGCTCGTGGGTAGACGGTGGGTGCTTTGTGATCTAGATTCGGCAACTCGGGGAACTTTAAGGAGAGATTATTTGCCTTTAATGTTTCATGGCTTTTTCGGGGTATCAGACTAATTAAGTAGGCGTATTATATGGCAGGAAAAAGAAGTTAAACGAAAAAAGTACCTAAAATATGAAAGAACTTGAGCTATAATTATAACGTCGTTCTTTATAACTTTATTTTTAGAATGTTCAGCTTCATTTTAGAGAAAGAAATACTTTTGTTCCGTTTATAAACGATTTCAAATTCATATAACGATTTTTAATTCAAAAACACATTCATCAAAGTGGACAAATTACTCGACGAACTCGTCCGATTGCCGAAACGAACTGAATGACCGCACAAAATATAGAATGTTTTGGTCTATTACCGTCCGGCAATCTCAATAAATTCCGGTGCGAATATAAACAGAGTGCATATAACTGCGTCGGTTGACAGAAATATCGCGGAATTCCACCACCCAAAGACTCGTATCCAGAAAAACACGGTATTACAGTATTCGTGAATCATCTGAACAATGTTTGCGACATTTATGGCAGCGCTCTTATGAGTTATTGTGTTCCAGTCTCAAATTTACTGTGATTTAATGTCTACCGGTCGTTATTTTTCTCACATTTTTCCTTATGGCTCGCGAGATTCTAGCCTCGGGGGTATCGTAGGAATGTAATTTAGATGCCGCAACACGTTCCGAACATAATTATTATGCATCTTTGTGATAAAAGGGCCAGTTGCTGACATAGATAGCTCAGCGTATTTTGTGTGACGTCCGGTAGAAATTTGCCTTATGAGCACGAAGGCTGGTTCGCGCTCATAAGGCAAATTTATGATTTTTTAAAGTCTATTATATATGAATCAAATATCTAGTATCTTCTGAGGACGATAGTTCTAAACGGACAACATATAAGGGCTTGCTGCCATAGTAACTTTTGTTCTCTTGAAAAAAAACTATACAACGATGGTAAATTCATTTTGATTGGACATGGGGCCCAAAACGCCCAGTGACCTTTTACCTATGTAAGTTTATTTGTTGAGTACCTACGCTTTCACGCCTGAACTACTCAGCCGATTATCACCAGATTTTGCATTCTCGTTGTCACATAAAAATATCAATTTTATTTATTAAAAAATAGACAGATGAACATTTCATCACCGCCATCACCGCGCAAGTGCAACCACGGGAAACAGCTAGTTATTAAATAACGTTTCTTTATTCCCAACTATTGGTCGGACGTGATCGTTAGTTGTTACTGTTATTGCTTACTCTTCCGACGCTATTATCCAACTTTGTTCATCGATTTCTCATCAACGACTTGCGCTGGACTCCACATTGGACATTTGCACGGTGAAATGAAGCATCAAATCCGCAGAAATAAGACAGGCGAACATTTAGTCCGAATTTCCGTTGGTACGGGCCATTTAACCCAATAAATTTAGACCATTACCCGTGTCCGAGAGGTCTGCAATAAAGCGTTTTAGAATGACCGCGTCGCTTTGAAAACTCGTTACGCTTTTTACCGAAGACACGAATGAAATTAATTTTGTATAATTGGAGGTATTCAAAACATTTGGATGTCGTTTCAGTTGGATTGGGGAGCGACGGGCCTTGTATTTTACAGTTCTGGTGTTTGATTTTGTAGGATACGGATTCCAATTGTAATAAATAGAATAAAATCTATATGAAATAGGCACTGCATAAAAACAAAACTAAAAAGTAGTTACGGATTATCAACTAAATTGTTTTCTATCACATCATATAATAGTTACATAACATTATTATACGAAAGTAGTATTTAGGACATTCCAATTCAGTCATATTTTTTAATAAAAAATTACAAAAAATAAAATTTGTTGAGGTACTGGGAAATCGCAAGTAGAAACGCGGAACACAACTATAAAATAATAGTTGACACTCGACTCTATATTTTGTAAGCAATCCTTCATTACAAAAAAGGTGACCCCCATGAACTTTTTAAACAGTCGAAACAAGGCACGCAAAACGCAAAATATGTTACAATCGAGATACAGGTAGTCCATCAAGGTAAGTGGGACAATGCAGGCATAAATCGGGCATTATCGCCGAGAGCCCGTCAGGAGGGCCGTTAGATTCAATTCTAGCGGATTTAGTGCTATCTGCCCTTCCGGCGTCTCACCTTACCGAGTGGACATAGATAGCTACAAGGGCTGCTTCCTATCGGATGTCAATATCAGGTGACGTTGATATGGAGTCAATAGGTCATGAAGTTCATTGAACCTAAACTCAAACCTAAAATCTGAAATATGAACATAGATAAAGCATGCAAAATGGTTTTTCTTAGATGCACCAAGTGTTACAGTTGTTAAGGAACTGACGATATAGTCCGTGTTTGGATGGTTGACCATAGGAAGCGTTTAGGACTAAACGCTAACTTAGATCCACGTTAAATTTTAGTCCCGGTTATTTATCCTATATCGGCAACCCCCACGCCTTGTCAAAGGCGTTTCAGGCAGTCTACAAACTTCGACACAGGGCCTATATGAACTTTACTTTACCGAAACCATAAAAATATACACCAAAAGGTGTCGAAGGTAAGATTTATCGTCTAAGCGTAAACCATTTTATTGATATAGTTTTATGCTCCTTACCTTATGTCTTAAACGCGTCGTCAGTCGGTTCTTCACAGAAAATATCGTTACTCCGCTCCGTAAAGACTTCTGAATAATTTAGTACCAGAACTTAATTTCTGTAAGCACGGAACCCTTTGAAATCGCAATGGGCTGTCTCAACGCCATGATGAATACGACTCGCGCCTTCCCAGGAGATGACGATGAATGGTCTTAAAGCATGAAGCCCTTCGAGTATTACGAAGTGGGTCATGTGTAAAAATAAGAGGAAATGGAAAACGATAAGTAAGTAATACTGGGTCACTTGATAGACACTGAAACGTTGTACTCATTATTATGAACAGCTTTTTCTTTGGAGTCAATGCTGAAATCGCGAGAAGAAAATCAGCTGTCCCTGAATTTCGTTAAGCCTGCATAATATTTTACTGAAGAATAGCTGTTTATTTTTCGTGATTTCACGGTTGGTCTCGTAACGAAAGTTGGTTTTAACGATAATCGTACGTGTTTGTGTCCGTGAGCAATATCTACGAGTATGTATATTAGTGGTATTTTGTAGTGGTAGGGCTCTTTTGCAGAGCCCGCCTGGGGAAGTACCACACTTTTGCCAGTTATTCCACCGCCAAGCAGTAATGTGCAAACATCACTGTGTTCCGGTTGGAAGGGCATTGTTTCCAGTGAAATTACAGGGCAAATGGGAGATTAACCAACTTATATCTCCGGGTTACGAGCGCAGTGCTGTGCCGCGCAGTGTCTTGAATTCTGCGAGTTCAAAATTCTGGGTGGCGTAGACCTGTTATGGGCAAACGTGACGTTTAACATCAGGCGAGCGATTTGCTAGTCTCGTCACTCAATTACATAAAAAAAAAAATATGTGTGCAGCAATATACGAGTAGCAATATCTAAACTTAACTTCTGTGCCCTAAATGTTTTGTGGTCATGCTATTAACAAAGCTGCTGGTAATGCATGAGTCGATATATCAACCTACCGATCATCAGCCATTAACATAAGTACCTTATAATCTGCCTTAACCAGGCATTTAGTAACCATTAACATATATCCATCGGTTATTACATGAGGATTACAAATCAAAGTATTGACAGACGAATTGATACGCACTGGCGTATCGCCAGACACCAGTAGGGATTGTAATTGACATGTTGAAAGACGTTTTATTGCCTGGATGAAAGACTTCTTTGAGTTTTTGTGTTAAATATGGTAGTTGGGGGTGAGCACGTAAATGCATAAGCGTACCAATTGAAATTTGCCTCAATCAAATTGGATATTTCTTCAATTGGACTGATACGAAGAAAAGGCTTTTAGAAGTAGGATTGCGAAATACTTAGTAGTTTTTTACTGAGAATTGGCGAACACAAAAATTACGTAATAAAGTAGTCGAAGAATATAACACTACTATGAACACCAAAATTAATTTGCAAAAAAAAAATTCAACACAAGAAGAAACATATGACGTACTCGTAGAAGGGCGAATGCACAAATTGCCAAATAAAGAAAGTAAAAAAAACTGGAATTCCATTGACTAAACAACTAAACGTCTATGTAAAACAGTAAGTAAAGACTACAACAAAGTTGTGATTTCATTTCGGTATCAAAAATCTACAAAAATATTGGACAGTGTCTGAAACGAATCTTTTTCTTAAGTCTACAATAAATTCTTGGTATTTTTTATATCGCCACGTTATATCGTCAATGATAAAAAATATGTAAAAGTATAATTTTAAAACAAAAGTTTGCTCAGGGATCTTTTATTACTGAAGTTGTTATCAAATATATATTTTTTTAATCTAGATCACTTTTACACTCTTTTTAAAAGCTTTTATTTTTATCTACCCACATCTGTCTCGGAACGCTTCAGTCATATCGGTCAAGTAACAGATACTAGATCATCTATTTAGAGCGGCGAGTATAAATCACTTGCCAGATCAAAAACAACTCGGCTATTGTCTCGCTATGGCGCCAAAGGTAGGCACTGATATACGAGTAGGTAATATGGTCTCAGATGGGACATAGCTCAGCATAACGAGGCTTTACTGCCCTCCCGGCCCGTAAATTTACGAAAACTATTCTTATCCCGATAGAATTTCCGAAATTTATTCCGTAGTTCGGCGCATTTAGCCACATTTATTTCACTTTGACGTAATAAACCTAGTGAAATAGTATTTGGAATGGTCGAGGAAGAGGAAAGCAGACTGGAGTAAGGGCGTCAGAATGGTCTGTGTTGGAGATAATTGCCCATAACAAGGAGCAAGGTCGGCGAGGGTCTCTAAATGTTGACCTCGTTTTTGGAGTGAGATATATTATGCTGGAGTATGCAGGATTGCACTGCCCCTTTTCTGTAGCGGAATTACCAAAAGTCAGTAAAGGAGGGGAGAAATTAGAAACCTTTTTTTATTTATGTGCTGAATGTTTATGTACTGAACAGATTAAGATGGTCCCAATCTTAATCTGTTCAGTTCGAGCTTTGCCCATTTACACTCGTGATACCAACTCACACTTAGGTATGTAGAAACGTCGATAGTAATCCACGTAATTTACATAAAATGTCATTTCTTTTTCATTAACCAAATTGTACTCTTCCTTAATTATAGTCATTGCCTTTAAATTTAGATTTCATTTGTCAAGGTTATGAGTTCTCGACAACCAGAACAGTAAAATAGCTAATTCTGTTTTTGTAAACGAAATTTGTCAGAAACAAATGCGTCTATTGCAATTGTTTGTTTGTTCTGAAAGTTAATTTTACTAGTAACTGTACATTGTAACGTAAACCTATTGCCTAGAGCCTAGACTAACCCGATTTGGGTTTTAAGGCAATTATAATTGTTAAAAAATATACCGTAATAAATAAATTAAAAAGAAAAAGTAGAGCAGGGTGGCTGGGTACCTAAGTGGAACAATGTATCAAACAGACACAAAATAATGTATTCAGCGTTACGTTTTAAAGACCTCTCGTAAAGAATGCAAAGTCCTCCGGGTTTTAGAGTGGTGAAGATGTTAATTAAGATGAAAAATAAATTTAATGAGGCCGAAGGAGCCGAAACACCATTAAGTGAGTACTTCATTACCAAAAATCTTGATTTTCCGCTCGTTAAAAATAAGATCTTAATAAATAAAGATGTTTCTTAAAGTATCTGATGCCTACCTACTAATTTAGCTGTATTTACTTTGTGCCTTTGAAGTTTATAATGAAAGTAGGCATGTTTATTCGTAACTAAAAAGGACAGCTTCAGGCGGATTTTTAAGCATGGACAAGTTATGTGAGCTACTTAGCCTAATTTGCTTTGTAAAATTATGTAGCTTATACATAGCTAGCTTAGAGAATGACAACTTTTTCGTCGCTGTATTTTTATGTACAAATGTTCGATCAAAGTTAGATTATCTTAACTAAACTAAATGAAGTGATTTTGCTTGTTTGTTTTTTACGCTTTCACAACCGTTAATCATTAAATTATTATGAGTACAGAAAAGGGCATATGTTCCGTATCTTTGCCAGATAGTAAGGTCTACGCTTGCGCATAAGTCATAACAGTAATCCTGAGAAATGAGCTATTAAATTGGCATTTACCAAAATGAAGCACTGATTTTTATGTACCAAAGTATCTACACTGAGAAAAATGGCAATTAAAATTCCGATGAATTCACCTAAAATACGGAGCATACTGACAATCACCAAAAATTTAGGATGAAAACCATATATTATGATAGTTGTCACCGTAAAAACTGGTACTAGGTATATAATCATCGTACTTTTTGGTGAGTGTCACAGTATGCACCGTACTTTAGGTGAAAATTTTCTCAGTGTAGTTTCTAAGTTTCCACCTAAAAGCAGGTAAGTAGCTACGCAATAGACTTGATCTCTAATTAAGGATGTGGCCTCCAAAGTGTGCTTATCTCTCGAAGTTGTCTGATGTGTAATTCCCTGTATCCGATACCTATCAGGAAGCACCCAGGGATGTGGCCGTGACACTTGTGTGCTCCTACGTACGTTGTACATCGACGCCTTGACCTAGTTGTCATTGTAATCTTGGACGGGATTTCATGTTGTTGTTTCCTATTTTGATTTGTGGTTGAGATAAAATGAGTTATTTACTCGTAGTTATCATTGCTTTCCATCAGGCAAGATGGCGGTCAAACGCAAGCCTATTTTTGAATAAAAAAAAGTTATTTTTATTGAATTTAAATGATGGGATATCCAATTACCAATGCCGTTTTTGTGAAACGAAATAGACTGTCAAGTTAAAACCGCGTGAACCATTTAAGCGTCTATGCACTAGCACTTCATAAATCTAGACAAAAGAAAGCAACTAGCCTAATTTCAAATTTCAGACCGCTAGCTTATACAGGGTTATTCATAAAGGGTATGCTAAGCCGAAAAGGGCTCATAGTAATCATCATTATGAACAACTTTTACTATGCGACCAACTCGAAAAAAAAAATCAGCTGTTCCATACATTTTGTCGAGTATCATTGACATTTTTCTATGATGAGTACTATGAACCATTTTCGGCTTAGCATACCCTTTATGAATAACCCTATATAGTTCCTGAAATAATTGGCTGTGGCATACAGGCAGACAGATACCGATGTCTCACCTTAAAGGTTCTTACCCAAAGGAACCCTAAAAATGAGGAAAATAAGGAAAGGAAGTGCCCTAAAAATGCGCGACATGTAACGTCGTAAACTTCCGCTAGGCGTCTAAAAATATACGTGTAGCCTTGTGTAACGTAATGCGATTTGTGACTTTTTAAAAGCTCACTGAGCGTTAAGGTCAGCTTTCACCGAGACCGAGCTACCAAAACATAACTCGATTTAGAGAGAAGGCCTTTAATCCTTCAAAAACTCACGTCATTATTATTCTACTCATGCAATGGCCTGGTGGCAAGCAAACCAAAGCACGATTGCTTTTCTAAGAACTCTTAAATAAAATGGTTATTTTTACTATATCCTGATAAAATGCAATTAAAAAGCTATTGATACCGTTTCTTTAAACACCGTTAATCTTGAAATGACCAATGTCTAAAACTCTTGTCTTATAATGGTTATGCTGATGTGAGTTTCAAGACAGTGCTTAATTTCAGAGATGTTTTATTCCCCTGTCGAAATAAATGGAGCAAAAGAGCGTTAAGAACTGTTAATGGTTTTACTGGCCGTAGAGTGCCGTGTTTAGGGGTGTCTCAGTGTATTTAATGCTTACCTATTAAACGTCTCTTTAAAGCATTTTCCAAGGGCTCCTTTATGAAGATTATATGACATTAATTTATTATTTTGTTGAAACTTGTATGAAGTTTTTGATCTACTAATATATTTTTATGAATCTTTGAGTAACTGTCATTTTGTCTTTTTTATCATAAACAATTTAACTTTAATTTTTAACAATTTGTTTTTTTTTTTCACATTTTCATAACAAAACATTTGAACTGATCGTGATGAAGGTTGTGAAGACCATCATAGTATTAATGTTGAATATATAATAGACTGATTAACACTGACTTTTTTTATTCAATTCATTTTTTTTAATTTCATGGTAATTGTGACGTTAATTGACATTTTTATTTTATTTGACTTTAGTATTGTACCTAGACAATTTTGACTTTATTAATTAATTATAGTTGTGCGATGCCCGAAATAAATTGTTTATTTTTATTTTTTTATATTCATAGAGGCTACTTCTTCTTTCAAAAATTGTGATTACAGCTGACCCCGACAACCCAGTTACAAATCAACAAAAAAAAAAGAACGAGCAGATGACTTTTTCTCTGTTATAATTACACTGTACCAACCCTACATTTTACAAAAGAGTTGCAACCCTATAGAATCCATACGACTGCCACCGATGTCATCTCTTGTTGTGCACTCCACCATCGAACTGTAAAGGACGGCTCGGGCTCTGTTTACGTCACAACTTTTTTGGATCTCTTCCAGTAGAGTCACGACGTGTTAAATCCGCTGAATTCCGACTACCGTTATAAAATGGTAAAAATATTGTCGCGTCGAAATTATTCACAGACTCGCATGTTTATAAATAGATGACTGAAATAGGTTGGTTAAGAATTCATTCTAAAACTAGCTGTTGCGTTGATTTGCGATGCATAGCTATGACTATTGACTGTACCTACTCGTAACCATTTCAAAGATTTTTATCTGAAATCCCCGGAAAGAGAGTAGTTGGTTATAAAAATATTAAGAGTATTTACCTATGTTTAAAACTCGTGACTTATGGTTGGATTATTCCCTCTGTGGCCTAAATGGCTTGACATATGTTTTGTGGCTCATTTGAATGGTTAGAGTACAAAATTCTAATGTCCTTAAATTATTTTTGTGTACAAACCGTCGGGGTCTATATATTTTAGTTGAGTTTTGTGTTTTCTATTATAACGGGTGTCAAACTTTTTTTAAAGGAATAAGACATAATGACTGTTTCGTGTTGCCTATCAAAAGCACTAAAATCGAGGAAAACAGATAACTATAGTCTATTTCGGTCTATAACCATATCTTACGATAAAATCTTTAGAGATGGCACAAGCCATGTATTACTAAATATTTCCAAGAAAGCTTCAAGGCTCGAGTATTAACATTTTTACCTCCACGTCGTAGATAGGAGGTAAGTCTCTGATGTTATTATTCTGCCTAGCCTTGCGGACGTGTATACCTATCTATAACGAGGTATACTAGGGACCTGATTACAAGATCTCATTAAACATAGCCCCGATTATTCCCGCCGAGGCTGCGTTGTTAGCCTGGTGTTGCTGGGACAATTTCTCGAATTAGCTTCACTACGAGTATAAATGCTTTTGTCGCTAGGAATCGTACTTTTTAGGCAGTGTTTTAACTTTTGTGAGAAATATTTAATTTTTCTGTGGTTTAGTAAAAATTTAGTTTTAATTGTTTGTCGGCCTGTTTGGCTCAGCGGTAGTGCATCCGCCTATAAGCCAGAGGTCTCAGGTTCGACTCCCGGCCGGGCAGATGTTTGAATGATGAATTTAAATATCTGTTCTGGGTCTTGGTGTTAGTTGTCCTTGTCTTGGTGTGTGTTCCATGGCATTCCCGACACAGGATTTATTCCTAGCTATGAGTGTAAAACGTTTATTTATAAAAAAAAAAAATCATGGGCAAAACTTTTTATCACATTCCACTCTACTAAACGAATGATTTAGGTATTTGGATCACACTTTTTTATAAAATATTAATGTTTATGTTTCATTGAATAATCTTAAATCATAAAAAAACACACACTTCCTACTAATATTATAAATGCAAAAGTTTGTACGTGTGTGTGAATGTTTGTTTCCAAGTATCTCCGTAACTACTAAACCAATTTAGATAAAATTTGGGACAGATAGCTTATATCCTGGATTACATATCGTGCGTTTTCATCACCGTGCAGGTAAAACCACGGCGCGTAGCTAGTTACTCATAAAGTAAGCACCTGCCTACTAATTGCTTGGTGCTTTTATTATCATTTTCACCCTCTGGTGGAAGTCAGTTCACTGCCTCACACGTGTTCAAAATGTCGGTATAATTACGTAAACATGTCTGAGCAGTAATTTCCATTTGCGACATCGTCTGGAGGAAATGTATGCGCGTATCTAAAGATGTTTTATGTGCGCATGAATTACAATAGGCTTGTTGTTACGGAGTTTCGTTTAACGTTAATCGATTCATTACAGTTTCACGTGTCTATCTGTCTTGAAGCCCCTAGTTTTTAGTTTTTTTTAAGGGGAAAAGTTGCACGCCCGATATGGGTCTACTGTTGAGACTACTTAATTTTAAGATCTTTTTGTACACAATGTCGCAATAAATACATTTTGATTTTTGAAACGTATCTATCATCCGACCTCGATGCATATGGTACCTATTGAGAGTAAACCTCTCCAATCAAAAATCGTCGACGACATTTTCTTTTATGAAATTGTAGAATCAAGCTTCGTCGAAGTTTGTGGCAAAATACGATCGTAGTACGCGAAAACCAACATCCATACAAACAAACACACCGCTGAAAGTAAACTTTGTCAGTTGTTGTAGAGACGCTCGATAATAAATCTTCAATAACGCTTCTCACTCACAGTTCCCACAAGATTTGCCGTGTCGGGGATGCCCTGAAACACATATGTACAATTGTATAACCACCACCTATTGTTAAATGAAATGCGACGTGTTTTGAAATTGCGGGTCGAACCTGAATCCGATCCGATTGCTTGAGACCGAGGCAGATGGTGTAACAAGAGAGAGGCTAATACCCGGCTGTGAGAGAGGGATGGATGATGACGATGTTGTTTTAAAATGTAACTAAATAAAGATAAATAAATATCTTTTAACAGCTCCCGGGACTAGGATAACCTGTGTCGGGGATGCCATGGAACACACAGGCAAATACAACTAACACCCAGACCCAAAGCAGATCCTATTTAAACTCATCATTCAAACATCGGTCCCGCCGGGATTGGAACCCGGGACCTCTAGCTTTTAAGGCGGATATTCTACCGCTGAGCCAAACAGGTCTACAGGTTACAGGTCACAGGTTTACAATGTATTAGTTGTTCAATAAATATTTCTGAATTTGAATCGTAACTACATTGTGATGATATTGGCGCTAACTTTTCTTTACAATCACACTACCTTTGGAAAGACCTATTACTACAGCACTAGGTTGGACACTAAGCCTCCAAAGAGTACCTAAGTTCCGCCACTTCGCTACTTAGCAGTGAAATACTAGTACTTACTCGGTTCCGATAAATCTTCTGGTTCTTTAACTCGTAGTTTTGCGGCTGCGTTCTTTATTTTTTAACGTTTTTTTACTTATTTTTCTGAACATTATTACGCTATAATAGAATCTACTACGTGTAACTAAAGGGTGTGATAATACTGTAGGGCATGTGTGTACTCATTATTATAAACAACTTTAACAATGGGCGAATCCTGAGATCGAAAAAACAGCGGTTCGATACAAAAAGTTCATTGACCTTGGACAAAATGTAAGGAACGGCTGTTTTTTTCGTGATTACAGGGTTTGTTCGGTTCCTAAGTAAAGTGAAAGTTTTTCGTAATGATGAGTACTATGTGCCCTTTTCGGCTTAGCATACCCTTTTCTTATAACCCTTTTTAATGTTTTGAAAGTAAACAATTGACGTGATGAAACTCTAGTTGCTAAATATCCTGGTTTCTACATCATCACCAGTTGACTTAAACTCCGACCATTTACTATTAGAAATACATACATGGTCTTTACAATGCCTTTATACATGCCTGTGACAGCCGATTGAAGCAACATCTATAGGCTATTAAATACAGCCTCGTTGGTGACTGTGTCATCCAATACCATAGTAGGTCCTATTACTTAGTGTCCAATGTAATATTACTTAGAGTAATGAGTAGCCTTCTCTGAATGCACTATACCCTGCTCTATGTTCGGTTCCGTGAATCCAATTACGTGACGGCGTATAATGCAGGTCGTCACTCCATCTCAACAGTCTACGGTTACATTTAATATACATTATTATTCATAATAATATAACCTCTTTGCATTTACAGAGTACCTACTGAGAGTAATGGGTTGATTACACGTAACGAGTACAGTGGCAAGACCGTGCCCTCGGCCTGTACTCTGATTGTACAAAATTTTTTTTTCTTTTTTTTTTTTTTGTAATTGAGTGACGAGACGAGCAAATCGCTCGCCTGATGTTAAACGTCACGTTTGCCCATAACAGGTCTGCGCTACCCAGAATTTTGAACTCGCAGAATTCAAAACCCTGCGTGACACAGCACTGCGCTCGTCACCCTAAGTTGTTTATTCTCCCATTTGCCCTGTAATTTCACTGGAAACAATGCCCTGGAAACATTTTGGCGAGGCGAGACAGGCACTAGAACCATGATTTGTTTGCTCGGCCGAGTATGCATACTGTCTCGCCACTGTACTCGTTACGTATAATCAACCCATAACCCACTGCGATACTGAGAGCGTGATATTGACATGTTGCTAAGAGGCACTGAATGGATACCCATTGTGGAAGAATCTCCGGTAAGTAGGCACTACACGATATTACACTGACATAAATATTATTACATATCTTCTAGATAGTACATACGAGTATTATATTACTCTGTTGGGAACATTACTTTTTTTATCATTTTGAGTATTTCGGGTTCGAAACGTTGAGCTTGATAAAACGAGAAATGTCAGCGAGCCTCTTATTATTTATTCGCTGTACAGGGTTATTCATTAAGGGTATGCTAAGCCGAAAAGGGCTCATAGTGCCCATTATGAACTACTTTTACTATGTTCTATGGAAAAATGTCAATGACACTCGACAAAATGTAGGAACAGCTGGTTTTTTTTTTGCGAATTCTGTGTTGGTCCCATAGTAAAAGTTGTTCATAATGATGAGTGCTATGAGCCCATTTACATCTTTATGTCGAAGTATATAGGTAGTATATATCAAAACATCTCCTTTTTTGTAACATCATCACTATCTAGTAACTAGCTGACTCGACAGACGTTGTCCTGTCAAAAGCCATTGCGTAACTATAGCAACCTTAGTATGTTGATGCTAACTTGTCAATTTATAGTAAAAATTATCAGTATATATATATAATTTGCAATAAATTAAAATTGCGACTATAATTTGAGATTTAAACTATCCTATCTCTCAAGTTGGATCGAACTGCACATGGTGTGCGAATTTTATTATAATCGGTTAAGTGGTTTAGGAGTCCATTGAGGACAAACATTGTGACACGAGATTTATATATATTAAGATATCTCACTGCTGAGCATATAAGCATATCTTGTTATACGCCATTTAATTATTTAATCAAATTTTCTCAATTTTTTAATGCAAATTAAAATGTCTTTAAGTTTGCTTTCATAGTGGAAGGCAATTTAGAAAACTGATGATAAGAAACTTGGACGATACAATTTGGTACTGCAGCTATTATCATCTACCTACATCCAAATTTTAATTCTACCACTCGATAGCTAAAGTATCAAATAAGTTACTCGTATACACATGATACGCTCAAAGAAAACCCGCCGTGTAGGAGGTAGGTACACATAAAACACACGGCCGAGTCCACGACACAGCCACACCTCGAACTTTGCATAAAAACAAAAACTTACAGTTTTCCTGTGTTTTAATTATTTTTTTAGTATATTACGACCCTTTGTTTCATTTTAAAGTAATGAAAAATATTTTTAATCCGGTCATCAATGTAATGGGTACTCACAAAGAGCGTAGAGAATACAGCGAATGTGTTAATCCTTCGCCTGGAGCCTGTTGTAAAATCATATTACAAAATGGATGGGTTTGAAAACAACTCCATTATTGAAATTGGCGCTCATGAGATATAAATTCATTCAAAGAGATGGAAGTTTTGGCTGTTTTAAGCCCGTGGTACAGTTGTTCATATGGTTGTATCACGGAGTTTTTATTCTTGTATTTATAACCGATTGCAACGTTTGTACGTGTGCGTGCATTCTATTGATGAGAAAATCACTAGTCGTCACTTCTCATAGTCCGGGATGTCTTGGAATACATAATATATAATTATAGACTACTGGACAATACTACTGGATACTGGACAATTTAATGGTCAATTTAGACTTTTGTACATGGTAAACTCACATTAAGACACTTATTTTTTTTCCCGGCTGGGAAACTCAGCATCTGCTTATAAAACAGATGCTCTACTACCTAAGCCAAGATTATAAATCTTCATAAATCTCTATCTTCAGAGTTAATCCAGAGAGTTTGCTAAAATCGTCCCAGAGTTTGTACACGTCTTTAAACCAGAGATTCAACGACCACAGCACGTATCTCGTTAGCAAAGGGAAGGTAAAGGGTAACCACACACTGCAGAGTTACGGAGACGAAACCTTCCGTAACTAGACCCTGCCTTCAAGCTTATAGTTTATCTCAGATAAACCTGAAGAGAAAGATGAAGCCATACGCAAAGAACTCTTCTACTTTCGCGCTACGTACTCAAGACGCACACGTCAACACTCCTCTACTCGCTTGTCAGTTCTTCAGATTCAGATTATGTTACTTATTTGCCAGAACATGGTAGGTACACAAAATACAAAGTTGCATACAAGGTGTTAATATAATTTACATCATGTTCATGTTCTTGCCACGTGCTGTGTATAAATGTATTAGAATTAATAAAATTTGACTTGAGTCTTCTTGAGACTTGACAGGCCTACCTGGACGTTGCGCAGAAAACGAACACATAAAAAATAGAGTAGAGGAGTTCTTGGTTTCACCCAAATCTAGCGCAGTGCTCCATCTTTCTCCGTAGGGCTATCTGAGTGGTTTATGTGCTTGTAATATTTTTAAAATCTTGAGATTCTTGTAGACGTCCGCTCATCTTTCAGTGCCCATTTAAGATCGAGGGACGACGTGGGTAAACTAGTTACATCTTGACAATTAAAGCACATATAATTTTGTTACTGTTCTACTTCAAGCATAATATAAAATAATATTACTCTCAATTTCGGGAATCTATGTAAGAAGTGGGCGTTAACTTTTTGTACTAATATTATGGCGACGTACTTTTGTCGTATGAGCTATACGAAAACTGTGAATGGCTTCGGAGAACTTCGTTGGAGTTTTTAATTTCTTTTGTTCAAAAGTTCACGCGAGACATTTCGGAAGTGAATCGCAGAGTTTTTTTTAAGTGTAGGTATTTAGTCGTATTTAAGAAACGCCAAAAGAACATTTCTTAGTAAAATTACAATCTAGCCTCAAACCAATAAGTAATTTAAATTGAACTAAATCTTCTAGCTAACTAATTACTAAGAATGTGTCCAATAACATTTTTCTTTTGGTTCATATTAAGGCGAAGACACAATATTCACGAGTTCTTTATAACTCGCGCTTTCTCGATAAATGACTACTTATGACTAACACTACACTAGCTCAAACAGTTTCGTTCTTTTAAGCTCTTTGTATGAAATTGGGCTTAAAATAATTACTGTCGTAACACACAAAGCCCTGCATCAAGTAAGATGAAGATGTAAGATGAAGATGAAGATGTAAGCACATAGAGCGACGTCTGAGTTCTCGTTCGCCTCAATTTGTAATCAGACAACACACACAAAGCTATGACGGCATCGAATGAAACAATATGCGTTCCAGAGGAGACAGTCTAGAGGTATGCTATCTGTGAACCAGTGTTGTGGAACTCACCATTAAAATAAAATAAAACATGACAAAGACAAGTTAATTTTAAAAAGACTTTTAATAACAAGCTTTTATTGCAATGTCATCGTTATCATCATCATTTTATTGTTCCCAAAAGTCTGTGTCAATCTTTGCTTTTAATAATGCTATTAATAAATTCGATGACAAAAAGTGCCACGTGACAAAATAAAACAAAAAACATTTTTGCTGAAACAGGACGACAGCACGTTTTCAGATGGGCTATTACGAATAATACTTATAAATTAGCTAATAATCAAATGTACTATATTTTTTCATTTTTAAAAGCTTTTATTTAACTTGAAATGTATGTAGGTATCTATATTTGCTCGGGTAGAATCTTGCAACTTAATTTTGAACAACTTCCCGATGTCCGATTGAGCTGAAATTTGGTACACGTGTGTAACTCCTATGACAATGCAATAAAAGTTTGTTTTTAAAAATATTTTTAAATTAACTTTTTACTGGTTTAGTTTAAATATCACGTCAATTTTCCCCACACCACTGATGGTAAGCCCCGCAGCCATGTCACACTAAACCCGTATGCCAAAACCTCTATTTTATTTAACAATCTCTTTTTTATTTGCATTCACAGCGTTTCGTTTTTCTCGTTTGTTAGCTTTTATGTTTCAGTCAAAATCGCGTTGCTTTTGAATTTTATTTTTGTACAGTGTGAGTTCATATTGTAGTCTCAACTAAAGGAATGTCCTACTAATAGTAGAAAAGTCGAAGTTTATATGTTTTGGATGTATGGGTAGCTTATACCCTAGATTCATAATACTGATATACAGGGTTACAAGGAAAGGGTATGCTAAGTCGAAAAAAGCTTAAAACACTTAATACACTTTCCTTAAATATTTAAGACTTCGTAGCTCAATGTTTGACTACCGTTTATCAATCTAAATACCGTAAAATTCAATCTCTTTTCATGCAGTTTGTATAAACATTGTACCATAGAAAAAACAATCAACGTTTTCAAAGCTCTTCCAGCACGAAGCTTTAGCGGTTAAAAAATTAACATACGTAAAAATGTGGACAACGAGAAACGAAATATACATCATGTTTAAATTAATGGCCAACTTAGGACACTCAAATTTTTTAGTGTTTTTCTTACACAACACGGGAAAAACAAAATAAAACCTGTCACTTGTAATATACTTACCTACTTCTTTAACAAAACACCCTATTCAATAGTAAACTAAAATAAACACCCCAAACCGAGTCATCCTTACGATTCTTTTTGCGCAAAAATAATTCGATTCGTTCTATAATTTGTCACTAAAGACCGTGACAAGGCCGCCCGTCAAAACTTCAGACAAGTCGGGGATCGCAGGAAACCTTATGAATAATTAAATGTATCAGGAACTCAAACTTTTTTATTCTGCGCCCACTCTCCTTGTTAGTATGGGGTCATTTTTATAAGTGACAGCCAGAGGAGGCGCGTGTAATCGCTTTCCATTACGTTTGAAGATTTTTGTGAGCTGTCTAGTAGAGAGACGGATTCATAATTAATGTGGTAGGCTGACGAGTTTGACGACCTCAGAATACTTTTAAGAGCTCAAATGCCTATTGTAGGAATCAAAATACCTATAATTGTAGAGTGTTCGTGCCTACAAAATGTCGTTTGAGACTTTAAGTTAAAATAAGTAAGTTTGTATAAATTGAGAGGCTAGCTCTATTTTGGTCTAAGAGAAGATATAGAAAATGGTATTTAAAATGAAGTCATCACGAAGTCACGCTTTTTTGCTCATTTTTTTTTCTCTTCGTTTGCTTTGCATGTGTATTCTAGTGTGTATTATCTATATCCTAGGGACAGGGACACTATCTAGTCACACACTATCTAGGCACACTATCTATCTATCTAGTCTTAACACTTAAACCTTTCTTAAATTACACATGAATGCTCGTGAGTGTACCATTATACTGTGCAAACAGGAAAAATACCTACACGCTACACGGAAACACATCAAATGAAAATGAAGGAGTCAAATATGCCCCAAATGTAGTCTTTCTTCCTTTATTCGTGCTCGAAACCCGCAAACTTTGAAATCTACACTAAAAACTTTGTCAGTGAAGTCCGTCAAAACAGCATGAATATTTAACGAGCGGCGAAGGTCATGGCAAAGACCTGCCTATTTTACTCCAAGCTACCGTTACAGTATATTTCATGGCAGTATGAGCTGTGATCTTTCGTTACTTTTTATCCGGTATCAAAATCAAAATAGTCAATTTATCCAGGACAAAAAGAAGCTTATGTTGATCTAAGGAAAAGCTATCAATTTCATTCAAACTCGTTGAGATAATTCGGCGTGAAAAAGTGACAAACATATACACACGAACACACATAATCTTTCAAACGTTTGTGTATATGTACCTTGTACATATGTGTATGAACATGTAGTACAATAGTGCGACGTGACACAAATATTTACAAGTATCTGAACATTTATTGTTCTCACAAAATGTTGATACAAACTGATTTTTAAACAGTTTTTTCATTGGATTTGCATTGGGGTATACGCAATATACGCATATCTATATTGAAGGTAAGTCCTATACGGACCTTACTGCTTTGACCTATAAAGTAGGCACGGTCCCCGCACTCAAAACTTAAGTAAAATATTAAACGTCGCCTTGGTCCGCCCTCGACAACTTACTTAATAACTTAACGTTTTTTAAAGCGTTTGCAGTCTTTCATAATTCACGCAGTTAAGTGCTCAACTTAGGGTTGATCTTAGAAGATTTTAGTGCTTTTGTGCTTTTTAGTGATAGAGTTAAAAAAGTATTGCTGTAACAAGAAGCAGATTTGAAAAAAAAAACAAAAAAAATAAATAAAAAAAACAAATAAAAAAACTCTTGCACTAAATTTTAGTCTACGCTTAAGGACCCTATTCTTGAGCGCTCGAGATTTACTACGTCAGTCTCACTTTCATGACATTTCTGATGAGAGCGACAGTGACCGAGATACCGAGACCGAGAGATAGGGTCCCAGTAGAAAAACTTCGTAGCGAGTTTTCGATAGACGAATATTTGCTGCGTAAAATGATGAGTTAGGTGATGATGAATGAGTGTGTTAATTGGGGCAGCGGACCCCTATCAAGCGTAAATAAAACCTGCATTTGAACACACATTTTGAATTTTTAAATTTTATTTTTCGAGAGTATATTGTATGTGCCTAATATTTTATGGAAACCTTATTCTACAACAATATTTCTTTCATATCTCTTTATAATACTATTTATGCTTTGTCGGATATTAAAACATATTTGCGTAGCTTACGAGTAAAAGAATCGCTTGGATACGCTGTTATTGGATCGCTTTGAACGATAGTCATAGAGCTTCGTTTTAATCTTGCCTTAACATTCCCTTCACTTATAGGAATTGGAATTTGATCATGTTTCTGAGACGAGACTCTTTGGTTCACGTATGAAAAATTTAATGAAATTACCTTTGAGGAACTATGAGATTACAGTCAAAAGATACTACACAATGAAGTTTGGTAGTGCTAGCTGTCTAAACATTTGATTGGGGAACATCGATCAATCGGTCGTCAGTTTTTTTCGCGCATTTTTTTCTTTTTGGAACATTTTAAATAGGAATCTAAATAATAATCTCGAGCGGCCTCCAGACTCCCGCGAGATTCACGGCGTGAAGTCGCGCCGTGATTCGTGCGCGAAATCTCGCGCGTACGACGTCGGCTACACATTCACGCTAGGTTCACAGTATAGTTCGCGCACTCGACCACGATGGACCCCGAAATTGCTGCTGCGGGACTTCTTTAATTTAATTTAATTTAATTTAATTAATTTAATTTTAATTTTAATTTAATTTCTTTAATTTAATTTTTTTTCTTTAACTTCTTTTCTTCTTTTCTTTTTTTTTACTTCTTTTTTTTTTGCGCATTAGCTATTTATAACTACGCTTCTGTCAAGCTTCTGTCAAATAATTCTGGAAAATATAATATAGCCTAAAAATATATTAATATAAATAATATAAAATATATTATAGCCTCGAAACACAACTTCACCAACACTACCGCTCTCGACACTCGACGATGCACGACTGAGCGGCCTGCGAATATGTACCCAAGACAAGTTCGCGGCAAGTTCGCGGCCCGCGAGCCCTTTGTCGCGGGACAAAATACCGACAATTTTCGGGGAACGAGGCGCGAACCCGCGAAGAATATGCGAATCCAATCTACACTCACGGTTCGCGGGAAGTTCGCGGCTTCGCGCGCGATCCGCGCGCGAGTGTGGAGAGGCCTTAAGAAACAAATGATTTTATTTTATTTATTTATTAATCCTTCGTTATTTTTAAAGTTCTCCCTAAGTGCTTTTAAAATAATCTTCCATACCTGCCAAGGCATTGTTATTTCCTCACGAGACTCCCTGTGGAAAGACGAAGCGCGTCAACTCTTGAACTATCTTACCTGTAACAAAATAAATTATACTTTAGTTAAATCACAATAAAGTCACTATTGCTTAAAACAGAATATACACCTATAAATAGGTCAAGAGTTCGATGGTATTTACTTCATCTCCTTAATGATAGATCATCATCATCGTGAGCCCGCTGTTGAGGATAGGCCTCTCTTCGTGTACGCTACTCATACCGGTCCTGAGCTACCTTTATTTAACCTCCATTTCCCTTGACACTACTGCGTGACACAACTATATGTATACCTAATTATCACCCTTAATTTTACAGAGTTATAAGAAAAGGGTATGCTAAACTAAAAGGGTTCTCATCGTTTTAAACCACTTCAACTATGTGACTAACCCTGAAATTGCGAAAAAGAAACATGTTATGTGTCAAAAAATGTCAAATTTGTATGGAACTGCGGAAATTTTGTTTCGTGATTTTCGGGATGGTCCCATAGTAATCGTTGTTTATGATGACGAGTACAGTTTCGGCTTATCATACCCTTCCTGATAGCACTGTATTATCAATGATAATAACTCGACAGAGTTCGTATTTTCATCCCATATTAAATAACAGACCTATATTATTATAAATATCGATACGTCAGCCGCGTGGCTTCGGTGGTTTTCATTAAATTAAAAAGTGTAACATCTCCCGGGGGCTTTAATCAACTCAAAAAATTAATTAAAAGCACGTTCGCAGTAAATAAACCACAGCACTGAGGTTCGATATTGATTTCATTAAAATCTAGAGCACCGAGGCACTTAGGTGATTTAATTAAGAACTAGGCACTTTAGCTTATGTTTGAGATGACAGTCTGGCGGGCGTTTGAAAAAGAAGAAAAATATATGGATAAAAAAACAACAAAGATCCGACAATTTTCTTAAACGTTTATTTTTCAAGTGGAAACAGGGACGCTACTTCCATATGTATAAATCAATAAATAATAATATTAATCAATCATCATCATCATCATACCAGCCTGTAGGGCGTCCACTGCTGGACATAGGCCTCCCCCATAGATTTCCAACGGGACCGGTTGGAAGCGGCCTGCGTCCAGCGTCTTCCGGCGACCTTAACTAGGTCGTCTGTCCATCTCGCGGGTGGACGTCCTACGCTGCGCTCAAATAAATCAATAATATATTATTATTATATGTATAACCTTATTGATTTCTAGAAAATTTATCAAGATTTTTTTTTACATTTTTCTTAATTTTGTGAAGTGATGAGGCGCTTAAATTGCTATAATGCTAAGGTTCAAAAATTAGACTATTTTGCAAGTTCACAAAGAAAAATGATTGTAAATACTGCACTCTGTTTTTTTCCCTGAAATATTGCTATCCTTTCATACTTATACATAACTACGTCAGCTCAAGGTAAACATCGTTATTATTTTACAGTATTTACAAAAGACCCTTTTAAAACAAAATGTCGTGCCTACAAAAATATAAAGATACAAAAGGGCCGGCTAGATTGATGGAGCGACGTCCCGCGTACCGAAACAACTGGGCAACAGATAATTGATATTCAGTAAATATTGGCGGATAAAATAAACCGAAAATTGAGTTTCCAAAAGCGGCCTAAATTAATTTGCAACTTCATAACAGCTTCGTGTCGACGTAAAATTTTTATTAAACGCAAATCCCAGGGCCTGGGGTTCAGACTGTTTACTACGCTACGCACACAGATAAAGTTCGATTAGAACAGTTTTAGTATCACTTAGTGAAAAAATAAACTGTTTGTTAGTTTTTGTTCAACAAACGTTGCTGAAGATTCAGATTGTGCACCTTTTGTAACGTTGGTGGCAACATTTTGTTTTCATATTGTGTCACGTGGTAGTAAGTAATCGTTTTAATTTTCAAGGAGCTAAAGAAGATAATGCTCTTGTGGACATACTTTTTTATCTATTTAATTCCACACCAAAATGTTGAAATGTTGCACAGAGCATACTTAGCTGCCTATAATCTGTATGTTAAGGTTACAGCGCTCGAGATTGAGGCAAACGGAACGAGCACTTAAGTCCCAAGTTGGTGAAACTCCTGAGATTGCATTCAGTTCTGGTGAAATATAGCCGGACCAGTTTTAAGTGGCGAACTGGGAACACTCGCTGCCGAGTTCATACTGCTCTTTGACTCGTAAGATGTCAAACAGCCGTATGAAAATAAAATGTTGTATTTTTAGCGGCGTCCTAATAATATTAAACAAGTTTTCAGGAGGAAAACTGTTAGCCAAAAAGCCGAAATAAGTTTAATACAAAAATCACAATATTTCCCAAACTACGTCTCGATCCAAAATAAGTCGTCTACCTACGCATGTCAGTCCCTCGAAGCCCGGGAAGGCTGTCCTCGCAATATTTTCTTCCTCCAGGAATGCGTCGCGACAAATCTATTAGTGGTTTTCTGTATGTTTTCCGCCTGTCGTAGCGTACCTGCGGATTGATTCTGGTATGTTGAGTTTGGGTTTTGATTGTTTCTTTTTCTCGTAGAAATTAGGTGCCATTCTCAGTTTTACGGGGGCGTGGCGTGCCACAACTTAACACGCTACGTTATACTTTGGCGAAGAATCACGTTGATTTGTGTGAAAGAGATTGCCCAGCCGGTTGGATAGTACAAGTTAACGAATCTATTTTAGCATATTAAAGTGATTGGCTTGCTAATCAACATTGCTTAGATAACTTGTAGTTACATATACTTAATTTACATATGCGTACATTGAAAATAGCTCCAGGTACCTGGAGCATCACTATGTAGCAATTATTCATAAAATAATTACTGTTAATATTAACATGTTGATGATGTTGAACTTAATAGCGCTGTCTAGCATTTTCTAAGTAGTTCCAAACAGATTAAGAACTTCAAATTACTACAAGAACTTAACACAATCAAGTTATCCCAGTCCACGTGATAAACTTGGCTCAAGTTTATCGAAGGCCCACGTTTTTACAGCTCGGCTCGAAGTTGCGCCAAGTTGGCCAAGGCATGATTAAATTCTCTGAGTTATGGACACTCAGTTCACCGCTTTTTCGGCCATCGCCTGACCGTCGTACATTATTTATCGGGCCGATATGAAATATGCATTAATCGTGAAAAAGCTTTGTAAACAAGTTTCATAAGCAACCCAGCTGGGTTTAATGAGGTATGGGTCTGTTACTCTGTTACATACAACCTTATTTATTGGTTCAACTCTTTTTCAACCAATACACGCACGTACTTTGCTCGTGAAAAATTGTTCCTCTTAATATGCCTTTTTATTAAGGTAATTTTAGTTGTAGTTATTTATTTGGAAGACATTGCTGTGGAGGTTATTTATTAGTTTGGTTTTTTAACGTAAAAAAAAACATTCTCCTAAATACCTATCTATGATCATTCAGCTTTTGTAGGTGACTGTCATAAGGGTTACAACAAATAAAACTACAGCACTGCAAAAATCGCTTTTTCGTTATTAACTGTAGGTACGTGTTTTGTAAAATGTTATGAGAAAACATATATTATTATTTCATTACATCATTTAACGCACGTTTTGTGTGTATATTTGACGAGTCCTGCGCTGACTGCAGCCATTTTTCAATATAATGTGATAGAAATAATTAATGATCAAACTAACTTACCAAGTGAAGTTCGATCACAATTATGTGATCGAACTTCACTTGAATAATTATATATGTTGTTGATAATTTTGTTTTATGTAGAGTGTAATTTTAGGATTCCACACTCGTAAAAACGCAATAGGACCATAACCGACGATAATTGACATGCAAGTTTTCGCATAGGCAGATTCATTTTTATTAACCATGGACTTTAGCTCTATTCCCGCTAAACAGAATTTGGCTAAACTAAGCGCGCATAATCGTATATTTTCTCCAATAAAACTGGCTTCGAATCACTCCATCGGGAGGCGTGATTGACAGATGGCCTGTCTTCGTAATTGAGATGAATGCGCGCGCGATTGTCTGCGAGGATAAATCTCGGCCCAGATAACAAGTTTACAGCCAGTTCACACCTGTACCTACTGATTAATGAATTATTTCATAATAATGACTAAAAACTTTGTGAAAGTTACGCGAAGATCACGACTTAGATTAATAGATTAATATTTAAACTAAAAGCTAGTAAGTTGTTTTATAGTTTTAACTCACTTCCAAAAGGAGACGGTTCTCAATTCGATTGCTTTTAATGCTTTTTAATACAATTGAGTTACTAGACGAGCAAATTGCTCACCTCATGTTAAACGTCACAACATATCTAACATAAGTTAAGTTAAGTTAGAGATAAACTTAATGATTTATTATAAAAAAGTAGACAATGATCAGATAGTGGTATGGAAATACTGGTGGTCTTTAGTTAATAACTTGTTAGCAAAACGACTCTGCAGGAAAATGCTGAAACCTGAAAACGTTAATAGTCACGTTTTCAAAGCGTTGTGATTTTTAATGACTGCTAAACACGAAACATTAATATCATCTGATATCGGGATCTGCTGAAAGTTAGCTAAAGTAAAAAGTTAAAAATCTATGACTTTAAAACTGAGTCCTAGAGCTTGGATAACATTATGCCTTATGATTGTCTTGACATATAAGATAAACTTTGGATTATTATGTATGTTATCTTGCTCTACATTCTCCTGACAGCTTTCGTCATTTAAGGCTGGCCTCTCAGTCTGTATGAATTTAAAGTTCAATTTTGAAACCCAGGAATAATTTAACTACGCAGAATTTACCAGGAATTCCAAAAATATTTTATAAAAAATATTTTCAATTATGGAATGTCCGAAAATTGTAATTATATTTAATAACCAGCGTTTGATATATGGGTTGATATGATATAATATAAAAATGGTTTCGAACGAATGAACTAGATACGACTATAACGACGAACGTCAAAGGCTATCTTTTACAAAAACAAATAAAAAATGTGTTATTTTACACATATTTTCAAAAGCTTTTTCTCTGTACTACTAAAATTAAATCAGAAACAAAAAAAAAAAAATTATGATTCATTTATTCAATATTCGGCTGGTTTCGAGACTTTTCAGTTGCTTGGACGTTTGGATTAACGTAAGAGCAAATGCATATTTGGATTGTAAACTAAATATATTCTTTACGTATACACTTTGATATTTATTTTATAATAAAAACGTATAATTTGTTGTTTATTATGTTAACGAGTATAACAAAGTGAAAGAGGATGAAATCGTTGTAGAAGTTTATTACAAAAATTCCCGACTGCAAAATGTAGCATATAACATTCCTGGCTTTATGAAGGCGAATGTAACAGTGCCTTGTGCATTTCAATATAGGGAGAGAAGTATAAGCTACAGGAATTAATATGCGAGACAGACATGTACATAATTCCATACCTACTTATATACAATCAAAAATATCTCTCTATTTCTAGGCAGTCAGGTTAAAAAAAAGCTAAAAATATCGGATCTTAAATTTTATTTTGGTAGCAAAATTAATCTCCTTACGTTTTTAAATTGGTTTTTAATCCTTTTTCCGTTGAGTCTATAAATAGAAATAATTTCATTAGAATAACTTTAAGCTAAACCCTGAGCTCCTGAATCGTGAAATATTGTTAGAAATTATATATTTAGGATATATCACATTCACTGTGGCTTTCATTGAAATAGGTATATTATATCTTTATTTTTTATGCTATTGAGTGACGAGACGAGCAAATCGCTCGCCAGATGTTAAACGTCACATTTGCCAATAACTGGTCTGCAGCACCTAGAATTACTTACTTAATTTGCGGAAAAAAATACAACGAACATGAGATGAAATTTATATGATGAAATGAAACGACCCAAGAAAAAGCTGTCAAATCGAGGAACCTCCTCGGTTAACAAGTTAAATTGGGTCTATTTTTAAACTCACCTACTTTGGAAATATTTTCCAAAACTTGCGTGATTTGTAGTGAAATAAGTTTGCGTGAATTTACCGAGGCCACTCGAAGAGCGAGGGTGGTCCCGCAATGTAATATTTATGAGTGAATCTCAAGGGTAGTGGAAAAGTGTTGTGCAGAGTGAATTGGGAATCGTCCAGTTGAAAGGATTTTCTATTTCTGCTGAACGTTATGCCCAGATATTCTGTTTTATATGGATTGGTATTAGATATTTTAAATATTAATTCAAGTTTTATTCTATGAGTAATTTCGCTGCTTCTAAAGTAGTCGCGAGATTTCTATACATACAAATGAAAACCGTGGTTTTTTCTATTTCATCAATATTTTAATAATTTTCCTTATATTGTGTTTTGTATACTTATCCACGTGTAATTTATTTCAGAACTATTCTTATAGTATCTAAACAACAGCACGCCAAACAGACAGACAGACTGGCATAACAAAGCTAAAAAGGTTCTCAAATTGCCATACCTAAAACCCACTCAATAGGTAAACCGCAGCACATTGTGTAACATCAGAATTTTTCATTGAATTTCAAACAAATAGCGAAACATTCCGCCGTCTGTCATGGCCGTTCATTCCCAACACGTCGACCGAAACGACGGACGCTTGCTGTAAAACATTACTCATGTAAACTTTAGACAATGGCGCGCCCTATTTATGGCACAAGTTGTGCAATAACGGAGGCGAGGCATCTGCGCCATTCAGCAACTTGCGAGGGTTAGGCGTCACCTAACGTAAAGCACTTCAAGTTTACTGGGTCACTGGTTTTAGGTTCTCAGTTTATGTGCCAATTGCACCCTCTTTGGTAGCCAGAGTAAGCCAGTCTGGCTTTTGCAAAAAAATTACGTACAAGTAATGGAAACGTTACATTGGTATCAAAATGTAGCGCATCGCGAAAATTTTTTTACAACAAAAAGTACAGATTTTCTGTACTTTTTTTTGAGTTATTGTATTGTATTTAGTCTTTTTATTGACATTTATCTATGGAACAGCCGATTTTTTTGCGTTTTTAGGTTTGTTCCCATAAATAAAGTTATTCAAAAAGACGAGTTCTATAGAACTCGTCTTCGAAAAGGGCTCATATATATGAGCCCTTTTCGGCTAAGCATACGCTTTTATTATAACTCTGTCTATAATATACCTCTTTCTCTATAATTGTCCAATCATAATTTTAAAGGATTGTCTAAAATAACAGCACCAAAATAGTTAAAAAAAATACTTCAGTCCTAATTACTTTTACAGTTTCTGTATCCCGTAGATAACACTAATATTTTTCTCATGATTAATGAAAGCTATTCAAAGCTCCACGAACTTGTAACTGTGTTATTATAGTTCAGAAAAAATATTCCTGCCATTTTGAACTTTGGCTTTCTGACATAGAGCTGAAAACAAAAGAAAGGTCCGTTAAATAAGCTAGAAATCCTTTTTGTTTGATGTTCTTTGTTTGAAAATAAAAGACAGCCCTCGGAGTGCTTTTGATTTGCTTCAATGAAGTTGACTGCGAAGCAACAAAGTGACCGGGTTGAAATAATCCTCAAAGAGTGAGCGAAGTATTCTAATAAATAAAACTGCGTTTTTTTCTAGAAAAGGTCCACATTTGATCACTAATTCGCCTGATGATAATCGAAATGTAGACAAGGATGGGACACGCATAAATAAAAGATTCACAACGTCTTAAAATCATTTCATATCGCTAATCTCACTATATATATAGCTGACTCGACAGACGTTGTCCTGTCATAACGATGACTTAAAAAAAGCCATTGCGTCATTCTATGTCAAATGTCAAATGTCAAAAGTTACATTAAAAAAGTTTACATTGTCCAAAGCGCTAAAGTTAAATTATGGTTTAAGTATTTTTAAATTTTCTAATTTTTCATGTTTTTTACTATAAATTGAGATGTGAGCTATCCTATCTCCTAAGTTAGATCGAACTGCACCCGGTGTGCAAATTTGATTGAAATCGGTTAAGTAGTTTAGGAGTCTATAGCGGACAAACAACGTGACACGTAATTTATATATATTAAGATATCTCACTATGTCAAAGGGGCTAGGACGGAGTTTAATAAAATTTAGAATACAGATAACTTAACATAGGATACTGGATTAACACAGGCTACTATTCATCATCATAGCGCGGGTAAAACTGCGAGGCGCAATTTTGGTTTAGGGCGAGCCAGGTGGCTTACTAAAAAAATGAATACCTAAGTACATAAGTACTTAGGTATTCATTTTTTCATCCTAAATACCTAAGTACTACATACTTACTCTCGATAATTATTTACATAGCTCAGCAATATTCCATCTTTTTCTCTAGATTGATCAGAGTTAGGTGGCTATATTTTTTCAGTGGATCAAAATATACCGTCGACATGACAAAATATAATAAATTTTATGTCTCTGATTGATCCCGGTCTGACTGCGATTGATCACTTTGACACTTCTGTAGGCAACATAAATAATCTGAAATGGTGAGTGGTTTGTTTGTACAACATTTAGATAAAATGTATGAAAAAGCAACTTTAAAGCAAATAGCAGGCTTTTCTACCTGGCTGCGGGTAGAAGTTACCGCGGCCTCGGCGTCACAAGGGCGTAGAAGGAACATGGGTGGTTTTTGGTCAGTAGAAGTCTGACACTCCCTTCCGCTCTGCCCAAGAGTGGGAGGGGTCATTTGATGATTTCCCACCCCCCAAAAAAAAAAAAAAAAAAGGCTTTTCTACCTGCATTTAGGATTTAGTAATTTTTTTTGTTAAACCAGCTTTTGTTGCATGCATTGTCATCGAAAGTTACACAGACACAGGCATACCAAACTTCGCTCAAACGGACGTTGGAAAATGGATTCAAAACTCAGTTACAGCTAGTTTGTTGACTGTACTCGTAACATCCATTGCAATATTTGAGCTCCGTTTTTTAATTGTTATATTCTCTCTACGTATTTTGCTTTGTAATATTTTAAAAATAGTCATTTGGAGGACTAAAAAACCTCTTTCAGAATGGCTTGAGATAAATTTAAATATATTAATAAGTATTTATCATAAAGTGCATCAGCAAATATAAATCAACAAACAACACGATAATTTATTGTATCATGAAACAATGCAACCTTGTAAAAAAGTACAGCCGTGACAAGCATTCGTTAACGCCATCATTCTCTGATTAACAAGAGGCAATTACGACGGCACGGCGCAGATTCCGGAGTTCCGTTCGAGTATTACTATAGACCCGACGCGAACGGAAAATGTCCTTGACTCGTTTGATATTCATCGAGTTTCATGTTATTTAGCAGGATCGGTGTATACTACAGTTTAATTACGTTGAGATTTTTGTTGCTCAAGTTTTTTTACTTTGATTGATGCTGTAAGTTAAAGAAAGAATGCAATTAAAATACTAACTAAGAGAAACAAAAATTAAAAACTATGCAGCGTCTATTATAGCATCTTGCATTTTCCCTATGAAATAGTAGAATTGATATTAACGGGTCTGAGCTGCAACTGTAGCTTGATTTTTAATGAGGACTCAGGAACCGTCAAAATTTGACTTGCTCTTCTCATCTTTCCGCTAAGGTGTGGTTTGCATAGGGAGAGGCGAGCGACGCAGACGTGCGGATGTCGACGAAGAATTTATAGCTGACGGTCGATGGGCCTGCATTACATCGCTTGTGTCGTAAATTCTTTATGCCAGAATAAATGTATAGGGACACGATATCCGCGCCGCGTCCTTGCCGCGTTTGCACCGCCCGCGCCGCCTCTTCTGTATAAGCCATGTCAAGACGTAAACAAGCGTGCAAATTTCCAGCACAAAGCTTCATCAAAGAAATCGAGTTACAGTCTACTCTTGCATACGTGTAAGTACTCGTGTATACAATGTTACAATGCGAACTATCCGTTGAAGCAACTCGTCAATGTGTTAACTTAACGAAGTGAAACTGTATCCGTGTTGTGTCGTTCGATTGACTCCGCAAACATCTGCGAGACTCGCTCTACAATATTAGCTTTGATTGTTTGAGATGTTACATGTTTCAAACACGAGATGAAGGCTTTTGTGTGCCTCTGTACGATGTTGGTTCAATTTGAAATGCGGTGACGTTGAGATTAATTGCTTTCTTTTATTTTAACGAATGCTCAAGTTTTTATACATACTCGTATGTAATATATTTATCTGCTTATTGAGTTTTTCAGTAAATTTCGTGTTAAAGCAAAGTCTTGTCTGCATGTGCCCAATTTGTTTTACATCCCACAAAAGGTCAACATAATTGATATTGAAGCTAAACCAATACTATTACGAGTGGACATGGATGGCTAACGCACTGAATTAAATCTGAAATGGCCCCGTTTAGCGGGAACTGGGCACTGACAGCGCTGCACAGCCGCCGGCTCTACTTTGATAATGTTGTTTTACCGCCCTCGCAGGTTCATGTGGGGTAAGCCTCATTTGCCTTACGGGCGTTAAATATCCGATTTTACACAGGTTTCATTTGCTCTCTATTTTAGTGTTGAAATGTAATTTTATTTCTATAGGGCTAAGTTGTCTAGTTGTCTATACTTACGTGTTTTATTCATTAGTGGTTCATCGTTAGCAACAAAAAGACTTGTATTTTTGTTTTTTAAGTGCCAAAGAAACATCTGAACCAATTTAAATGTGTTTGGTATCGCGGAAATTCTCAAATACCTATATTTAGTGGAGCAATTCATGTAGCTGTGTTTTTATTTTACATAAAATAAACAAAAATGAACACTTTTGTGCGACGACTAAAAGTACTAATTTCTAAGTTCACTCACTTTATTAAACACTTCATAACAAATTAGGGAGATAAGGTACAGACAAAATTATCGTCCAAAATGTAGCACAAAATGAAGTACGGGAAGCTTAGAGCTATTATTGGAAACGTGTAGGGCTCGCTCGTGAAAAGTTCATTCTCTCCCCGAGGGCCGGTGCGGGTCGTCAAAATATTTCATTAGGTAGGTACGGCCTTGAGGGACCTCGTCAAGCGACCGTGACTTTTGCTAAGGTTTCTTGCGAGATTTGGATAAAATAAAATGTATTAAGTAACTGAACGTATATGTTAAAAATATGTTAAGCCGAATGGCTAGTCTTTGTGCCCGAGTTTTTAGGCCGCTGAAGGCAGTCGGCAGTTTATTTTTATTTTTTATGCAATTAACGAGCCGGTCTGATTCAGATTCGCACCACTCTCGAAGCACTTCACATTGCTGAGGATAGAAAACGCTGGCAAAATATCGTTAGAGAGAGGCTACTTGGAGGTGGTGGTCACGACCCTCAGACATGAGGAACACTGGAGCAGGAGGAGTGACGAGCCGAGCAAATCGTTCGCCCGTCACGTTTGCTCGTAACAGGTATGCACCACCCAGAGTTAATGTAGGTATGTTGATGGTTTATAAATAAAATGCTCAATGTTTGGAAAAACGTAACGTTTAACATCAGGCGAGCGATTTGCTCGTCACGTCACTCAAAGACATAAAAAAAACAAAAGTATCATTTGACATGTGTTTAACTTACTTTCTCCAAAAGCTCTAGGTAGCTTGATAATTATTTATTTCTCATCTAAGCGAACAATGAGCTTTTCCCTGAAAGCTTTTTTTTGACAGATTCGGGGTAAAAGGATAAATACGTGTTAACGTAACAATTACGTATCACATCTTATACAAATTTAAATTCCGACAACATTCGAAGTGTGTATAAAGCTTAGGTACTTATTTTATAAAATATTGGCTCTTCGCCCACATACCAATTTATGATAGGTTTCTCGTCGAAGCGTTGCTTAGAAGTTATTTTATATTTAGTATGTACTCAGAATGAAAGGGCCTACTTTAAAGCCATACTTATAAACGTAGCTCTAGTAGACGAATGTCAGTAACCAATTAATAAGTAATAAATTTAACCATTTTAATTTTAATCTAAATGTTATTCGTAGAATTCTTATTGATTTATTTAATATGTGACATTTTGCTACAACGACTATTGACTACTAACAGCGCCAACAATGGCTAAAATAACAGTTGAAAATGACAAAATCGATCAAAATAATGTAAATGGAGGTGCGTACCAACTAACGAATGTAATTGAACTGCAGCGCCCATAAGTAAATCTTAGAGAGCAATAAACAGCACCAGTTTAAACCCCAACCATTGAGAATTAAAACTTAAAGACATACTTAGCTTAATAGCTCATAATTAAAAAACCATTTGGTAACCATTCAACACAACCGAGTCAGCCATTTTATTCTACTATTCACTCGCAGTGAAAGCGTTTGAGAGCGGCGTTCATTTCAAAAGTGGAACTTGCGAACGGAAACAGCAATACAATCGGTTTACTAACTGGATGTTGTGAAACCGCAATTAGATGTCAAGAGTGCAGGTGAACGTGCAATGTGAGCTGAACGTGAATATACCATACTGCTTCATTGTGGGATGAAGTAATTCTTTTCAATGAAAAGTTTTGTGGGTTGTGTTTCGGAAAATTGAACATTGTGATTTCGTTAATATTGTTATTGGAATTTTAGTTTTTTTCTTTTGTAAATTGTAAATAGATAAATGGTAACCTTTTTATTTTATTATGCTTGTAATTTTAGTTTTTAAATTTGTATTTTGTTCTCTACGCAATATGGGTTACTCGCCTGAAATAAAGATATTTTTTTTTTACAATTTAAGTTTAAAGTTAGCGGCTTGTCAATCAGAACGTATATGTTACTGAAACATGAAATAAATAAGTTTTCAGGGGACGAAGTATTACGTTTCTATCAATTATTTCTTAATTCAATTTGTAACGAAAATTTATTCGCAAATATTTGAATTTGGCCTACATAATATCAAATAATTACACCACAGAAGTCTGCTGTAATTTGATATTAATTTATTGTAAGAGTAAATAGTACACGTTTATAATCAAATACGAGTTAAATTTAACACGGTACTTATAGGTACTCTGTTCCATAAGTAAGGACTCACAATTAAATAGCCGTATATACCTACCTATATATACCTATAATATATACTGGGTTATTCATAAAGGGTATGCTAAGCTGAAAAGAGCTCATAGTACTCATCATTATGAACAACTTTTACTATGGGACAAACCCGAAATTCGCGAATAAAAAATCAGCTGTTCCATAGAAAAATGTCAATGACACTCGACATAATGTATGGAACAGCTGACTTTTTTTCACGAATTTCGGTTTAGTCCCCAAGCAAAAGTTGTTCATAATGATGAGTACTATGAGCCCTTTTCGGCTTAGCATACCCTTTATGAATAACCCTGTATTCTTGTTTCAAGGACCGTAACCTACATCCGAATATATTGACGGCAACAACAACGCCCGCTTATCGCCGCACTTCGGTCTCCGGCTGACAAAACAGCTCGCTCGATTAGAATTCAATCATTCAGTCTTGAACAATATTGTGTAGGAGTTCATATTGAAACGTTACTGTTTGGTCTCCATAATCATTCGAGCGAAGATAATTTGATACGCAGAATAAGCTTTTACATGGCGATGAACATCACGAAACGTTGCTTTAGTTTGCATTGAAATATTTTACGCGTGCTCAGAAGATAATGTTAGATTTAAGGTATTGCCAATTAGAGTGGCATGGTCATGTCTGACCAAACCCTATTTAATAAATAAAGATTTTAAAAAAAAGCTTGTACTTAACAAGTAACATTTGTTATATTTAGTTTGTTAAGGTCAAATTTTGCAATTAAATTTTGAACTACTTCCCACTGTCCAATTGTGCTGAAAAATTGCTCCGATGGCAAAGCAATAAAAGCTTGTTTTTAAAAATATTTCTAAGAGTCTTATTATTTTCCTAAAAGTGTGTTTTTCTCTAATAAGCGTTTCGCAAATACCCAACATGTGTTTACCGTTAACTAGTTATTTAAAATTCAATTTATATTTTTGTCTGTATCTTTGTGTAAGCGCTCAGGTACAGACTTCTAGGTATTTAATAACTTTATTTCATCAAAGTCGAACAGAGTTCGCAAACACATTTACAAATTGAACATTCGCAAATTGGAACAGCGTTTTCATGAAATACAGTTTATTAAATAATACATAACTTTCTAACATCATATCAAATGTAAATTAGAAGGTTACAATAATCGTACTTAAGTTTATCATAAAATCTGTACAAACATTTTTCAACAGATATATTTCGGTAGGTAGGTAATGAAGAATATTTTCTACCTTTTAACGTAGATCAAAATACCTATAAAATTTTACTTGTACAAGAAATACTATTTCCAAAGAGGATTATAGACAACCTTTTATTTAGGCAACTAACTACTTGCGATTTGTAGCAAGTATCAGTATTAGTTCCAAATAAATCAACGCTAAAATCAAGTATAAAGCAAAAGCTTAGTATGAAGCATCGCATATACTCCCTTCTTTTGCGGCGTATTCTTAACACGTAGGTATATCCAATCTGATCCTGCCTCTCTTTGCTTTGCTTTAATGAAATACCACCATAATAAAATGAAACCTTATTTATATTATTTTTGCAAACAAGGACAGCAAGATCACCATATCGTCGGGAGGAACAGGGAGAAACGAACAAAAACAAAGGTCAGATATAACATTATCGGCAAGGTGAGTGCCTATGCTCTGCCTTTCGTACAGGGGGTGTGCACACTATACAATAATCCAAACAGTTGCGTGACTCCCACCAAAACCCATATTTTTTTTCATGCGCAACCCATAGTTCTAATGCTTGGTTATCCCTAAAATAGTAGACGGACGCCTAAATAATAGAGAGTCCCTATTTAAAATAGAAATAGATCTTTATATCGAAACTATTTAGCTCAGATGATTTAAGGTTAATTGGTTATGTTACCCATTCTCACAAGTGCTAGTAAAAATCGTCAAACGAAATGAAATCGTAACGGTTACAAAACTAATATACACACATTTTCACACTAGTAGGTAATAGAATTAGAGTGCAGTACACCAATAATAGTGTAGAGTAATATTAATACTACCAGTAGGTACACTTTGGGTGCTTAAACACTCTTGCTAAGCATTCAAACACAAAGTTTTACTTTATTATGTAATTGAGTGACGCGACGAGCAAATCGCTCGCCTGATGTTAAACGTCAGGCGAGTGATTTGCTACTTTTTTACTTTTAAATGTTACTTCTGCGGTACAGAGTTTTAGCACTGTCTACTGCGCTATCGTGAGAAACATGTATATACTGAACATGTGTGTGTACCGAGATAAGTGTGAGTGAGCACGTATGGGTTATCGAGGTTCGAGGACAATAGCTAAGCCTTAACCGGTGCGATTTATTTTACTGGAATTATTCCATGTACGATTGTTTCGGCGATATCTAAAGGTTATCTAGAGCTTGTAGGTTATGCAATGGTTCGGTGACGGATCCAGAAGAAGGGAGAAGGATACGGCTTTCAAGCCTCTCCGCCCTCAATACACCCCAAACACATGTTAACTCTAATTTAATGAAAACTAACGTGGTTTTGACACATTCTGTTATAATTAACACGGGAATACTCACGTAACAAGAACATTATTTTTACAAAACAAAAAACAAAAACCGACTTCAAAAGACCGACTATTGAGTTATTTATCTATTTGTCGCGCACGTACTTAATGCAAATTTAAGACTTATATGGTTTTCTCATGGATACCATTATCAGAACTGGACTAAATTGAAATGGGACCAAATGGGAAGCGTCAGCTTTCCAATAAAAAAAGAATCATCAAAATCGATTCACCCAGTCAAAACATAAAAAAAAATAAAAAAAATAAAACATACAGACGAATTGATAACCTCCTCCTTTTTTGAAGTCGGTTAAAAATTAAGGTAAACTATAAGCGACTTAATTTTTGCGTCAGTATAATATTCTCGTGTTAATTGTAATAAAACCCATCCACAGCCAGCTTAAGCCCCCAAACCAAAATCCTGGATCCGCCACTGCAATGGTTTATTGCAAAACAAGCAAATGGGTCGTTTAATATTTGTATTGAAATCGAATATTTTATTTCACAAGTTCAATATGCAATAGAGATTTATGACGTAATATTTTGCTATGAAAATTAATGTGGTTAATCGGAATAACGGATTCAATAAAACGTGAGTATTCGTGTTAATTTGAATGTAATATTTATTTGCTGAGCTTTATTAAGTTAAGATCAAACATAACCAAAGCGTATTTTAACATATTGTTATAAATACAGGAGACTTACGTAAGAGTACATGTAAAATTAAATATCTAATTACGTAAGTATACTACGTGAGTATTTTAGTATACAAGATGTGGCAATACCATGCGTTAGTGTTTATAGGGAAGTTTATTTAAGCCTAATAAATTAAATATTATTCAATAAAACCACAATAAGGATTTAGTAACTCAAATAGGTACTTTTTCAATTCTAAATGTGAACAATAAAATAAATCTATAAAAACACATATATATATATATTGAACAAAATTGTAAATGTTGATAGTCTGTTAATACAATTTTTGTTTTCAGTAGACACAGACAAAACAAGGCCATTTTTTCTACGCCATTTGTCGCAAATAAATGGGCCAGTTGGACCTGACTTTAAGCTAAGTTACGGCTGTTTGTATCGTCTTGGGGAGAAGAGAGTGAAAAAATAATAGTAGTCCAAAAAAACGTTATTGTTGTAGAAATATATAGCTAAGCCTTTAGTAATCAGGTTTTATCTCTTGTCTTGTTTCACTAAGTATTAATAAAAGTTACCTTTTAAAAAGTACACATATTGTTAATTTTTGTGATTAACTTCTTACTCGTAAAACCTCCGTAGTAAACCTATCTGAAAAGTTCGAAATTATGTTTTTACGAGTAGGTATTTATTACATCATCACTGTACATTTTTAAACCATAATTGCCTCAAAACCCCTAGGTTTGTTTAAGCAATGAAAAAAACAAACAAGATCTTTAAAGGAACTAGTGTCATGTTATCTAGCGACTTAAAAAACTCAATTAAAAATACATTAAGAAAAGAGAAAAAGGTCACGTTTCCCCTTTTTAAGACACGCGACCTTTAAACTCTGGCAATAAATCTACGTAAGCGTTACTAGCAGATTTCACTAATTCGGTGTTCTTTTTTGTAGCGCACGTTTGGAAGGTATTTGTGGAGACAGTATCTTAATTTTGACGTTAAGGATTCAAATTGTTTTGAAAGCAGTATAGTGTTTAAAAGTTGTGGTGTGATGCTTACTTATATGTAGCCTGATTAGTTAAGAATACACAAAAGCTACTAATATACTGTTAGTTAATACTGTGTTTTTTCATAGGTAGTAAATTTTATTATGGTCTATGCATAGTAGATCACAATCAAATAAAATATGTTTTATTAATGCAAAAGTGTGTATGTTCTCACAACTTTCATAACAGTTAAACGTAATTGAATAAAATTTTGCATCAAGGTATCTTATACCGTAATACCTTATACTTACTTGTAAATTTGTTCTTTATTTCGAATAAATTTACGGTTCCTATAGCATGGCGGGTTATTACGGGGCGTTACTGAAACTGAAAAAAAAGCTTTAGCCAATTAATTTGGGATTAAACTGTTGTTGTTTACTGTTTCTGTTTATTTATCCCTAACTGTGAAACCAGTACAAGTTAATACCTACCAATCTATCTATATCTCTATCTAAATGTATAAAAATCAAACGCAATGCGTTAGTCTCGAAAGAACTTGAAAATGTCTTGACCGATTTGTTTTTTTTTTATTTGTCTGGATTAATGCAGCCGTGGTTTAGAAAAAAGCGAGTCAAACTGGGGGCAGCTAGTTAAGGATATTGATTAGTTTACTGCGGTAGATATCTCTGTTTCTTACCAAACAGATTCCATTTAACCGACTTGTTTCTCCGCAACCTCGTATTACAGCTAGTCTATTTTGTTTGTATCTTTAAATCTGTTTTCGCGTTGTCCGCGCAGGAAGAAAACAGTTTTTGTAGCATTTAATCTTGTCGTCATGGGGTGGGGGCAAGGCCCGTTGCTTGGCGATTAAACACGTCTTTAGAAGATCGATGGACCAGGCTCTCAGGTTTGTTTGCTTTCATTGTCACCTACTTTCTTCTTTGAAAAATGTCTGGAGGTAAAATAATGGCGATTAAGAACTTTTTTCAATACGAACGTAACTATGTTTTAGGTACTTTTGAAAATATCACATAAATATTGTAAAGCTCACACACACCCAACACATGTTTATAGCATGACCGAATTGAGCAAGCATGCTTGAAAATAAGACGACTGTGATTTTTTTTGTATAACAGAAATGAGCATACTTTATAACTAGCATTGTGTCACATACATGCAGTTAAATAGTAAGTTTTGCACAATAATTGCAAATATGCAAATATGTTAATAACTGTATTTCTTTGAATGAGCATTATGTTTTTGTACTAGTTATGAACATGTGTATTAATACTAAGTATAAATTGTTAACAAATTACAAACAGATAACACAATCGAAATATTGGATATTGGTAATTTAATCTGATTTTTGGAGTTACTATAAAATATTTTATTTGTAAAAAGTTGGACTATTCATGTTTCACGTTTGCTTTCAATATGAAATGTGTCAGATTTAAATTTTAAAATAAAAGCTTTGTTTTTGTTGAGTTTTGCGGAAAATTTTATCTATACTAATATTATAAAGAAGTAAAGTTTGTGTGTTTGTATATTTGTTAAATTGTATTAACACTAGCTGACCCTTGCCCACTTCGTTGGGCGTAATGTTAATTAAACCCGATATCGCGCGCCGTCCGGACCGTTTTTTCTCCGATTGACTTTGCAAAACGGACTACCACGTAAAAGCCTTTTTATTTTTCGGTTTTTTATATAACCTATGACACTCAGCAATAATGTGGCTTTCTATTGGTGAAAGAATTTTTAAAATCGGTTCAGTAGATCCCGAGATTACCCCTTACAATTTAACAAATATACAAACACACAAACTTTACTTCTTTATAATATTAGTATAGATTATGCCCAACGAAGTGGGCACGGGTCAGCTAGTTATTTATATACCTCTACATTCATTTTAAAACATTCAGTATCATCTTTCTGCATTTGTAAAACTTGTTTGCTGAACTGCTTTAGATAGATAGATACTCGTAGATATAAACTATTTATTGTTCAAACAAGATATTACAAACAAAATGATACAAAATGGATTGGGTTTTTGGTTTTGTACAAAATTATTAAACAGAGTTTTATTTGTATAGTTCCCTGAGTCGATAATCTGTTTTAAGTTTGCGAATTTTGAATAGAACATGATGGTCCTAAATCTAATCCAAAGTAAAGAAAACTGTTAAAAAACTGTTAAACTGAAAACTGTTAAACGGAAACTGTTAAAAAAAACAGTTAAGAAGAGTGGTGCCCATGTAGGATACCATTTTTATTTAAAAGTGGTCATATAGTTTATTTATGAAGACAACCAAATTCTGAAGCACACTTTTGCTCAACACTAGAGAACAATTCAAGTATCTGACGACGTACGGCGTTTGGACTCGAAACAATCGTAATAATAAATTTCAGTTGATAAAATAGGTCATGGTGCTTAGTTAATAATAATTTTTAGTAAACGTGGCCAACCCTAGTCAGAGACATTAAAAAAAGCAATACCAAAGTAATTTATTCACATCTAAAAATAAGGGCACGTGCAGAATAATCGAACCAGTAAAATAATTTCCTGTAAAGCGGCTTACTCCTGTACCCTGAACATTAAAATGCTCCGTTTTCCTTTGAGGTTTGTTTCAACAACGTAATTTCTATTTTCAAACGGTTTCTTTCCTGATAACATGCCAATTTCAGGCACAACATTTTTTTTCGTGAATCGAAACTCAATTTCGTTTTCCTTCTTCGGACAAAACATACTCGTATTCGTACTGAACGGTCAAAACTTTACTTGTTTCCTTTACCGACCCATATAAAAATAAGTAAATGTATAGTATTTTTGTGATATTTTTGTGCTTTCTGTTCCGTTTCCGATATTTTTGATTTCATACTATTAACTAAGTAGATATAGCACAGTTAATTTTCAACATCACTGAAAAGGTTAGTATTCACGTGCTTACAATATATAGGTATAAAATTAACTTACTACATGTTTGTTATAATTAAACACGGGAATAGTCACGTAAAAATTAAGTCGTCTACTACGACTAGTTTCGGTCACATTCGGTGACCTTCATCAGGCGAAATTACAAGCGTGACGCGCTCGCGGTTAACAAAAATGTGTGAAAACCACGTTAGTTTCCATAGTAACTTACCACAAGAACAAATTATCACAAGATATGAAGAACTAATTCGAATCCAAGGTTATAAACTTCATTAAAAACTAAATCTTAATTTCTCAGGGCATATTCTCGCTTTGCTCCTCTCTCTGCTGCAAATACCTAATTCACTTTAACCACACACAAGCATTCATATACCACGTATTTCCGCGTATGAATTCTAACAACTCGACTCGGCGATTCTACGAAGGTAGGTTATGAGTCTTGATACTGAACCCGACTAATTCCGTTATGGCATTATTTAATTAGCTTTGGACCGTGTTAGACGTGCTCGAAAACGTCTCTATACGTCGTAAAGGCAAAGTTTACGTTTGCTTAGCTTCAATACAAACATACGATGCGTCGAACTAAGCGAGTTTGCGTGTTGACTCGCGGGCGTCTAGCCCGCAGCGCCGTCCTCCGTGCTCATTGAAATAAAGTTACCCGAATTCGACACGCAAATATTGGACGTACGAGTACATGCTAACAAACAGCTAGGTTTTTGAAACGATCTAGGTTCATGTAAGACTAGATTTTGCTTAATCTTTTTTTTATATCATGGATGGCAAACAAGCGGCCCGTCAGATGGTAAGTGACCACCATCGCCTTTAGTTTTGGAAGCATCACAGGTACGTTGCCAACCGTACAGCCCTTTTGCAAATTACAGGGCAAATGGGAGATTAAACAACTAATATCTCAGGGTGACGAGCCCAGTACTGTGCCGGGTCTTGAATTCTGTGAGTTCAAAATTCTGGGTGGCGCAGTCCGGTTATGGGCAAACGTGACGTTTAACATCAGACGAGCGATTTACTCGTCTCGTCAATCAATTACGTAAAAAAAAATCCAATTTATGTATGTTATGTTGCAGTTACTCGGAAATACTGTCGAAAAAAAGAATGAAAAGAAATTGAAATATCTGGACAGATTTTTATCAATGAAACCACTCCATAGCTCAGTCGTTTTATTTACTCTACAATAGTAACTTTGACAAAGTACTCAAGTACACCTATTTTAACTATGTAGATAACTCTATATAGGTAAGTAGAAAATGGATATACATCCATTTTCTACTTACCTATAGGTATACACTGCGACCTACGAGTACGTTGTAACTGTAAACGTTTGAAATAGACCAAACTCCTTAATATGTCATAGCACCATAATATTTTATAAAAAATAAACCCCCAACAAAATAATCCCACATAAGGAATCAATGAATTTTTTACGAAGCGTGAATTGAATATGTCCCAATACATTCGCCTATCAGTTCCAGTCGAGTAAGCCGCTTCAATGTCCTTTCAATTACAAGGACAACAAGATAGGTAAATGAAAAGGGGACTCTGGTTTTAAGACGTCCCCTTGGGCCCAACTCGGGGGCCCTTATGCTCCGGTGACAAGAACTGAGCCATTCAATAGATGATGGAATATTCCTGTACTACCTATTGGGAATTATTCTGTTTTCGACAGAAATGGGCCAAGTTAAATTTACCATGGAACATCCCTAGAGGGTCGCTATATTTTCTTGTAGAGTTTGGGGTATGTTCAAGTTTTATATGGAACTTGGCTATTATTGACGATACAAACGGTAGGAAAAAAAGTTATTCTTTGCAGCGTATTTTGTTGAGGAAAATTATAATATCTTTGAACATGCTTTTCTAATTTATTTTAAAAGACACGATGCTGTGCTTGCAATATAAATTTTATTTGACTAGGTAATTTTATTTTGCGATAAAATATTATTATTCAATTGCCTACTTGCTATGTAAAGGAAAGCGATTTTTTTTTAAATAAAGACTTTCAAGTTAAGTGCTAGAGTTTAAGACGACTAAACGGGCTAGTTTGTGAAAGGTTGATGTTTTTAGAAAACAGCCTGTGACCTATTACCTACCGATCATTTTTAAGTGCTCTTCTTCATAATAATAATTTTATTACCTAGTTTTATTTGTGACTCGTAAGAAAATTTGACTAGCGTTTGCTAATTTTGCATGCGTGGTGACGACCTCGTAAGTATGTATAATTGCCAAATACTTAGTTTGCACCTCGGAAGTATTGGTCATTGCTAAATACTTAAAGCTGACACGCATTACACCATGTTATTGCAATATATTTTTATAACCTTAAATTCCATTAGGTCACACAAGCTTTCGTCACAATGTGCAAAAGCAAGACAGAATATCTAATTCAAAAACATTGGAAAAAGATGACGATACACGATCAAAGTGCAGACGTGACGTGAGCACGCTTCTATCCCAGAGGACGGAACCTTGTTTCTTTGTCATGCACCATTTCTGCACGTAAAGTCTGTGACACACGGTTTATAAAGCGATGTCCCTATCCCAACACTCAAAAGGAACGAACTCCAACAAAGATCTATGCTGTCTGATTCACACGTCTTGCCGTACCTCACATGTAGCACCAGGGCGTCAGCATTGAAAAAAGGGCGGCACAAAGCTATGGTCGACAAAGAGGACAAATATCCGCACCTTTCGAATGGAACGATGGCTGTGAGGCACAAATGGAATCAGTAAAGAAGGTTACTTAAAACTTTATCTGTATCATAATCATCTTATGAGTATTGAGTATATCAGTAATGTTTGTCCTTTATTGTACTAAGTCTCAAAGCCTGAGATTTAATACGGTAAAGGACAAACAAGCTTAGAATCTTAGAAACGTATCAAGTCTACCTTTGGAGTTTTTAAACTGGAGTCGTAACACTCTTACAGCGAGCTTAAATTCGATCGCCCTAGCTTTGTTTCGCTCTGTTAGCTAGAGGAAAAGCAAAACAAAAGCCAACGCGATTCAATTTAGAACCACGCTATTTGCACATAAAGTTAGTGTTCTGGCTATTTGATATAACTTTAAGTTTACATTTGCAGCTGGAGTTTTTCGCGAAAACCTTGGAGCTGTCAAAATGCTTCTTTCTTTCTGACATCTTAGTACGGTGAGGTGGTGGCTAGCGATGCAATTTTTAGGGACGCGTGGGAAATAACTTTAGTAAAATACATTATGAACTCTATCATAAAATACAGAAGTTATTTCTACGTTTGGGTTTAAACTATTTCTACGCTTCTATTTTATTCTCTACGTTAAAGATTATAATGATTTTAATTTAGTATGCTTACATTAAGTTAACTTATTAGTAACTGTACATTGTTATATGAACCTTTTGCCTAGATAAACCCGATTGGGGTTTTAAGGCAGCTATTGTTTAGAAACATACTGTAATAAATAAATTAAAGAAAAAGTATTTAGAAAGTATGAAAAAAAATAGTTCACCAATCTTTAGTACTGATACTCGTAATACGTAATGCCGAAGTCCTCCATAAGAAATTATTTCGCGAGCGCGTTCTGCGCGTGACGTAAGTAGGTCGCCGTGTTTTATAGCCACAGGTCCACAATGGAAGAGCTTCTTTAACTTGTTTTTGTGGAAGTTAGGGACTGTTCGAGGACTAGAAACGATTATCAGTGAATACGCTTACAATAAAGGTTAACAAATCTGTAATCCGACCACGGAAAAAGAGATATTTATTTATTAGCCTATTTATTTAGACTTTTATAGCTTTTAATGTGTTTAGAGACCAATGCTGAATATACGCGAATCTAACTACATTTTTTAGGTCAATCAAAAGCCGCTGACATGGTTTAGCGGTTGTTATTTTAGGACAATAGATCGGGACCTACAATTTATTAAACCTCAGTAAATCAGCAACACAAAAGAGAAAAATTATTTACCTGTAAGCCTGTAACATCGTATTAGTTATCGCGATACTTCAAACACCGTTTCCTCGAATCGCATTTACCGAACGTTTGCTGGAACTTGTTTACGCTCATGGTACTCAAGCTCATGTTTGTGACATTGCGCTTTATTTCTGCTGCCACTTTTATTTTCTTTAAAATTTCCTCCGTTTTGTCGCGTAAACGATTGTCTTGTTGATACAATAAGAACAACTGCGACACTCTACAGAAACTATTTTGTTGCTTTATTTTGCAGGTGTTGTACTTTTACAAGAATCGGTTACTAGTTTCTGTCCGTGACTTCACCCAAGTAGTCTGTATGAAACAATATAATATTACAGTAGTGTTAAATTGTTTCTTAGTAACTTAGTAACTGTTAATAACAACAAAAATGACCCGGTGAACATCGTATCACCAAAATTGTTGTTTTTTAAAGTCACCCAAAAATTAAAGAAAATTAAACAAATCAAGCTGATCGGTCTAAATCGATCGAATTTTCGATACGAAACTAACACATGCTAATTTATTTGTAACCGACTTCAAAAAAGGAGGAGGTTATCAATTCGACTGTATGTTTTTTTTTTATGTTTGTTACCTCATAACTTTTGACTGGGTGAATCGATTTTGATGATTTTTTTTTTATTAGAAAGCTGACGCTTCCCATTTGGTCCCATTTCAATTTAGTCCAGTTCTGATAATGGTATCCATGAGAAAACCATATAAGTCTTAAATTTGCATTAAGTACGTGCGCGACAAATAGATGAATAACTCAATAGTCGGTCTTTTGAAGTCGGTTTTTGTTTTTTTTAACCGACTTCAAAAAAGGAGGAGGTTATCAATTCGACTGTATGTTTTTTTTTTTTATCATTTTTTTTTTTATGTTTGTTACCTCATAACTTTTGACTGGGTGAATCGATTTTGATGATTCTTTTTTTATTAGAAAGCTGACGCTTCCCATTTGGTCCCATTTTTGTTTTTTGCTTGTTATATGCTAAGAACCTTAAATAAGCTCCTAAAAATACAAGTGCTGATAATATACTTACATCCATTTAACCAATTAAATGGAGAGCAAAAGTTAAAAATAAAACAGTAAACATTTTCTCTCCAGTACAAAATCCTCATAAAATATATAACAGTAATGGTGGTAATTAAGGTAACGAGTACGGCAACGAGTACTGATAAACGGTGACGCTAATTGCTACACTTTACCTCTTGCTGCTTTCCAATTTGGGTGTTTAGCATAAAGTAGTGCTGAGTGCAACTTTAAGTTCAAAAATTAATAGTCTTAGCAAATGTTTGCAATGGGTTTGCATCATTGGGTTTTCAAGTTTGAAGCCTTTTTTGAAAGAAACTCAACTCTACAAATTAAAAATATATCTGTCTTTGTCATTGCAACTTCATGAAATTTTTTAGAAAATTTGATCTGTCAACTAAAGTCTCCAAGCTTGGACCCAATGCACTTGTAACAAACATAACACTGACATACAGAATATCGACAGTATGGCTTAATTTATCAGATCAGGGCCCATAGTATGTGCTTTTAGAGTGAGCCTGGATTGGATTACATTGGCTTTTGTTTTGCTTCATCTTTGGCTGACAGAGCAAGATGAAAGCGAGGGCGATCCAATTTAGGCATGCGCTTAGAACATATCATATAGAACCCAGGTCGATTTGAAGGTAAAATTGATCAACTTTAAACTACAATTATGAAGCCTACGCGTCGTAGAAATAGTTTTAAGCAAATTGTGCTACGGCGTAGAGCCGTAGATGGTTCTACAAACTCATTGAAAGGTAGCATAAAAGTACATAAAATGTAGAGTGAGTTCTTTTTTGTTAGCGAGGAATAAAACATCAACTCTTTCATCGAAAATAAATAAAAGTTTTTTTTTAAAAGCGTACACCTTCGTAGATTTAAACGAGCCTATCTTCGAGTAATAATAAAATTACGAAAAACGGATTGAGACTGTTGTGTTCTTCCGTAATGTGTCAGTCAAGACTTAAAGTCACTGCTTCAGTGGAATAAGTATTACCAGAAAGTTACGTACATGGGCCAGAAATTTGTTTGGTATGTTCCACAATGGGCCCTAATAAAATGTTCCGAGCCATTTAACCCGCGGCTACCGGTCTGCGCAGTCTTTTGTTTCTGTTATGGATGTGCCCTGGATATAAATTACAGGTGTTGCGGCCAGACGCTTAGAACTTGTACTTGTTTTACTTTACAATGTAGTGAGCGTAATGAGTGTAGGTGTGTGCAAGAACAATAAAAAGTTTATCTATCTAGAAAACCCGTATCTGCTAAAGTAAAATAGCGATCTCAGAAAAGAACGACAAAGACCTAACGGTGTCTGTTTTGCGGTTCTGTTTAGGCTTTTGTTTTTATTTGCCATTTCGCTAGGGACGTGGTAAATCTAAGCTGTCTTATTCTCGCAACCCTTTGATCTGAAGTTACTATTCTCAAGAGCCCTAACTGTACACAAGCCGGGCAAACAAGTGACAGCTGACAACGACACTTCCACAAAGAGTTCTGTCACAAAGCGCGCCGTGAAATTACGCTCCATTATTTCTCCTCTCATTCCCACCTACCCTCGTTTTCTCGTTTTGTTCCAATTGAACAGGAACAGGCGTTAGCACGTGGATTTTTACGAGGAGGCATAAAATTTCACTTAACATAACGTACGCGAGTCAGTACCAATTTGGTTTGTTGGTCTCACTTCATTCCGTATGCAGCGGGCGTCAGGTTACTCGTATAATGTGGAAATGTGAGCTTTGTTTCGCGTTTAACTGCTATATTTTGTTTTGCAAATGGAGGTCAGAGGGTGTTTCTACGTGCGGCCGAGTCAAGGCATAAAATACAGATGCTGTGTCAAAACTGGAGCGTTACGTCTGACGAATACGGTTAGTAGGTAGATCTATTTCCTTTCGCTACAAATATGATAAATTAATGCCGATTAACAGTTTCTTGGTAAAATATTTTTGTATAAATCTAGTCAAAATATCTGAACTTAAATTTAATAAATTTATTCATGCCATATTTAAGAATGTTGCTCTTATTGGTGGAGTAATTTTTAGTCTTGGCGATCTTCTGCTATAGAGTTTTTACCTTCTTGCACCACCTCTGCCTTCTCATTTATTTGGTCCAAGTGTTTCTTCAACCTTTTCTTCAATTATGGTTTTCATTAGTTTGTCATGTCGTAAAAGAGACCAAATATCTCGCCCGTTCTATTTTATATGATTATCAATTACGATTACCCAGTAACTCGTAATTTTTACCCAGAAATATGAACAGTGTTCGCGTGAATGTAGACGCGGGTGAAATCAAATAGCGGGAAGCTAAATGTTCTAGATCTATCTGTCAAGGTAGAATACCTCAACGCTCAAAGTCCTAACGACTGCAGAAGACCTTTGACTCTTTTTGGGCGCAGATTTGTCGAATAGCTTTGATGGATGACCTCTAATGAACAAGCTGTCGGCGTCCGTTCCAATTAACGAGCCAGTGTTACTAGTACAGTTACGTTAGTTATGTGAGGTGCATTGGAAAAGTGAGAAATAGACATAAGAGTGTATGTATGTGAGAAATATTACGTGTATGTATCTAGTTCTAGTTTATGACATTTAATTACAAAGAGAAAAAGTTAGTAACATGAAGTTTCCAAATGCTTATAGACGTTTTTTTCAAATCCCAATCAAATCAAATTGTTTCCGCTTATATTCTGACATTTTTGACATATTTGCTTTCTTTTAATCATGAGGTATATGTTTAAATACTTAAGAATAATAAAATTAACGAAAAGTGGAAAAAGCATTTACCTTGCAATAATAGAATGACGACGGCTCACATGACTTTATAGTCCACCTATGCCTATAGTGTGTACCAGTTCCAGGAAACCACTATTTGGTCTCTTTGCATCAGAATATCACGATTGAGCGGTCAAAGAGCTCACACAAACATTTGGTCTTCTATTTGAGTCAACATTTCACAGCGCTTCTATTGATGAAGGAATATCTACATTTACAAGTTATAGACATTGCATTTTGCTAATGTATTACAAGTTACTGAGGTTTTTATATTTTTCTATACACGGTTATGCTTTAAGAAAAAGGTATGCTAAGCCAAAAAGAGCTTAGGTACTCGCATTACGGAAATACTCCTTTTACTATGGGACCAAACCGGAAATCGTGAAAAAAAAAACAGCTGTTCCATACATTTTTTTCTTTCCCTAACCGAGTGTAAAAAAAGAGAGAAAATCAAATTGTCAATAAAACACTTCAGCTTTGTAATTTTTATTAATATCAGATATAAAAGTAGAATGCCATAATTGCTTGAAAAAATATCTCATTATCTGCAGCTTCGAAGGGCCAAGCATCAGAATGATGTGAAATGAGATAGCTACTTATTGAACAAACTCCAACATAATTAAATTGAGAACAGGTGGAAGCTACACAAAATGAATCAAAATTAATCTAGCGCAATTTGATGGAGCCGCGTCGTCGGCTTCAAGCTTAATTTTCAACTTTAATTAAATATTATTTGTCGGCACGTAAACACGATACCGAAATAGACAAAAACTAATTAGGAGCCCGATCTCTGAAGATCTCAAGTATCAACCTGATTCTACAACAATAGTCACTAGTCAAAAACCTTCTTGATATTTTTAGGAATGCCTGTCAAAATATTCAAAGGGCTTGAAAAATATCACAGCAGATTATTAACGGGTTTTCAAACGATTGAGTCGTAAAAGTTTATGAGAATACCTGTCAGAAATATCTGGCTTTGTATTACGAGTCACTCAGTGAGTAATAAAAAAGCGATATATTTCATTCAATAAATACGGGCACATGGCGTTGAGTAAGCGACATTATTTGGCAGAGGCCCAACCGCGGAACAAACAAGTATCACCCGATAGTCTTTATGGTATTCGAAGGACGAAACTTTGCTTGTTATCGGAGAAATATCACAACACATCTCCATCCCTTTATGTGATAAGTTTGGAGGACTGCACGAAGCGTCGAATTATGGACCGGGTTATCAATTGACCAAGTTGGTCATTGTATTGGTACATCTACTTACGTCCTTATATCATAAGAACTTGGTTTCTATTTAAGGTGGGCTCCCAACCAAACGAGGTACGCAGTTGCTCGTAGGGATTTAGTTTTAAAAAAAATCAAAGAGTTGTTATACTTTTTGTAATGGGTTGATAAATATGTAACGAGTACAGTGGTGATACAGTAAATGGACACACTCGGCCGAGTAAAGAAATCGTGGTTCTAGTGACTGTCTTGTCTCGTCAAACTGTTTATACTAACGAGTACTCTGTCGAGGGTACTATCGCGCCACTGTACTCGTTACGTGTATTCAACCCATAACAGTGAAAACATTATAATTATTATAAATGTAACTCTTTTTGTCTCATATTACTGATTTGGGTGATATTTTGGCAAGGAACTTACTAACTTGCATTATAAGAATAGACACACGATACATACAAAAAATACGAGAAAATAGAAAAATCGCGGAAAATCCGCAAGGCGTAGCTAATCCGGTTATAAATTCCTACAGCTTCCGTACAAAGGTGATGTTAAAAATACCGATTTCACGTTCCAAAGACAATGCTTTGTTCTAAAACGGCAGACGTATCAAATTATTCAACAGCTGAATTTCATAATCACTGCGACGCGAAATTAAGGCGGAGTCACTTAAAAAGGGATCAAGTTTAATTACAAGATTTGTCAAATAATAAATAAAGGAGTTGGTTCACGACTGGCTGACGCTGGGACGTGATTTTAAAGCTGAGCTAGCGTAGAAAAATAGGTACTATTTTTACTCTTTTTGCGTTGTTCGATAGACTTTTCGATTATTAGTGATATATAGGTAGGTATCTAAGTTGCGAAGCCTGTAATGCCCGTCTAAACCATATTAGAAATAAAAGTAATCTTTTTAATTTGTTTTTTTTTTCCCTTTATTTGAATGTATCTATCTCGTAATCAGATAAATCTATAGACAGTAAAACTCTACTAATACTTCTCCTTCTTTTAGATAAATTAAGCATAGTTTTCAAAGCACTCATGTCACACAATTTAAACCGTTTTCACTCACGACTCACGACGTTGTAAATTAAAAAGCCATAATTATAACGTCGCGTCACAAGTCAACACTGGTGCCAAGAGTTATGGCACAATGTCGTAGCTTGAAATATCATCTCAAAGTACAATACATTTAACTATTTCACGAAAAAGTGTTTAAGATGAAAAATTAAAAAGCAGTCTAAATATTTTTTTGACTGATAATAATAATATGATGATGATGATGATCTCTATGTCGATTTCGGCTACGGCGATCATATTTTCTGTTGCTTGGTTACTGATGCTGATGCGTCCTCACATGGCTGATATACCCAATTTTAGCTGTAAATGTTCTAGAACAATTGCTACATGTGAGGACGCCACTGCCACATACATTTTTTGCTTGGTCATGTCCATGTCTTCGCTATGGTTATTTACTGACGAAATGTTTGGTCAATTGCCGCCCGTGTCTACTAGAGGTAGAAAGCTCAGCAGACTATTTCCTCGTTCCTACGAGTACGTAAGCAACCTAGATTCCAGGACTAGCAGGATTTATATCCTACGGCGAGACCGACTTCCGCTTTTATTTTACTTATCCTTAAAAGCTTAGCCCGGAATTGTGTGAACCCTTTTTCTATTTGATGAATTCTTGAATTGACTTTGGTATTGAGGTTTTTATTCCCTGAAACATAATTGAATCGTCTTAATGAAGAACGGTATTGAGGAAAAGCTCTTTCCATTTATTAAAATGTTGGCTTTAGCTTTGTCTGACACTGAGTTTTTCTCAAAAGATGTTTAAGATCAAGCAACGCCGAAAAAAGAATCAGGGCGTGACTAAACCGACCCGTAATGGTTCATTTTCTTAAAAGGAACTACCAGTCATGCCATATTACTAGATTAAATTTACTTTGGAGTAGAAAACGTTGATTTAACTTTAAGATTTTTTTTACTTCTATAACGTGTCGATTAGTCTCGATATTAGAAGCTGCAGCAACGTCAACAGCGGTTCCGCAGATTCTTTGCTGACTATTACTGTTTAAATACGTTGCTGACCGCCATATATAGGTACGAGTACATCGGCGTTATAGAGTAAGTACCCCAAAAGGTCTAAATTTTGTTACAAATACATGGGCTATTCACGTTAAACTACCAAACCACCACTAGCACACCACTTACTTTTCTTTTACTACTTCTTTCTACATTACTTTTCACTCCACAACAAAAGTCTAGCTTCCTCCCAAAGATAAACAATTTCCTTATTACAACAAACCAAAAGTCGTGCGTTTGTTTTTATCGACACAGTTAACGTTACGGCGAGATAACAGCCACTTGGGCGGCACTAACGTGCAATATTAACGTATGCTGCCGGCTAGACGTGACTGCGGGAGTGTCACGTCCGCGTCACGCAATTTATGTAGCGCAGTGTCACGTTTTTACTGTAACTACGCTGTATGAACTAGTGAATCCATTCGTGTGTAGTGGGATTGAGGAAGTGTAATTGAGTAGAGAAAAGGTTTATTTTGGCTACAAGGTCGAATGTACAATTTTGTTAACCCTCGATGCAAGAAGAGGAGTGCTATGAGTTTGATCGCAATGTGTGTGTTTGTCTGTGGCACGTTAGACCAATTTGGAGGCGGTTTTTTTTTATTTGAAAGCCGTTTTTCTAAAAGTGTTTCCTAGACATGTTTTATCAAAACCGGTTCAGCCATTTCAGCAAGGTTGTTAAATTCTTAGATTAGTTATTTTTTATTCTTAATCGAATATATTTAGATTTTACTTTGCATAAAGATCAATGGAATGGAATGTTGCTTATTCTCAGCTTCAGCGATACTAAAAGCAGGTCATGTATTTGACCTGTATGTATATTATGTTAAATCGGTCCATAGGTCACTTAAAAAAGAACTCGACTGAACAATAAAATGAAAAACATGAATATCTTTTTCAAACCGCCCGCGTTCGTCGCGCCATCGCGTCGGGGGGCGACCTGGGGGTCGACTGTCCAGGGGCGACTGGACGGCGCTGGTCCAAGACCGCAATAACTGGAAAAAATTTGGGGAGACCTTTGCCCAGCAGTGGGACAGCATAGGTTAATTAAAAAAAAACATGATTATCTAGGAACAACGTCGAATTTAACGCTCTCTCACTCACGCAGTTTAATATTTATAATATTAGTGTAAAACGCAGAGTATTTTTAGCATTCTCAAGTTAAAAGCTAAATTAATTTTGTGGATTACGAAAACTGGCTGAAAATGAAAACAGTCTTTCTTTTTTTTCTGGCCATTCAAAACGTCCATTTTTGCTTCACGTGGGCGTGATTTGTTATTGTTAAATTCCGTAGAATCCCGTCTCGTAGCGACAGACCAATTATATCGAATAGTTGTGGTTTCTTTAGTATAATCCATTTAAATTTAAGTTCTATATTGTTCATGAATAAAGACAAAGTTTCATTGAACCTCGAATGTTGAAATGTAAATTGTTTTGATTTTTTTAAGTCTTGATTACGTGTTTATAAAATGCCAGGTTTGTTTTGAAAATAAATTTGTTTAAAATTGATTCAAGATATTTATAAAATAAAGTTTCACACTCATAGCACCCCACTAGGATATCCTGTGTCGGGGATGAAATGAAATACATACAAAGGCAAGGACAATTAATACACAGGTTAGGTCTGCTTATTAAAATTGTCAATAAATGTGTAAAGTCTGTTGACAATTTAAATGTAATCAATTATTTCCAGTAGTTTCCAGAGTATTTTTACACCTGAAGTATGAAAAATAAATCAGAAGATACAGTCAAAATATCAACAAGACATTTTCCAGTCCCACACCTACAAGTTAAGTTAGAAACATGTTTTGATCTTGTTACTTGTAACTAGCTGACGGAGACACAGTAGCTTTGAAAACAGTAAGTACAGTTACAAAGTGAACTTGCAGAGATCTCGTTGAGTTTTCATGATTCAAGATGATTACTTTACTTTGAAGAAATGACACGGTTTAAAAACGTTAACGTTTTTTTGTACTATGAAAACTGACCGGTTTTTTTCAGATTTTATTTTAATAACGTACGTTTATTGAATTGGCTAAAAGCCTAAAACTCTTACCCAGGGCTAGCTCAGCATCAACAAACTTACAATACAAAGCAATAATTCTTTATTGACACCACAAAAAGCAAATCACAAACACAATTTAACTCATAGGTAAAAGGCACATAAGGCGGCCCGGCCCTATCACTAAGAGCGATCTTTTCCAAAAAGCCCTCTTCACTCTCTTCTTCTTTTCTTTTTCTTTTAAGTAAATTAAGGTGCCAGCGTCCTTACTGCTCCACATACGTGGCATACAGAGACATTCAGTCCTATAACAGTCCTCAGCCCGTGAAATGTCTCGGCGCGAAGTTACAAACTATTGAAAAGCTTGTTGTAGCGGAAGTTTAAGAAAGTAGGTATATCTACTTAGTGTGCTGCAACAATTTCCTCGGAATCGGCTTTGTTTCCACGGTAACAAGTTGAGGGTAGTTAGTTACGTTTCAATTGGAAGTTCCGCTTCTCCGCAATTTCCGTCATGAGCCGTTGAAATTAAGACTTCGCGTATTACAAGGCGTGCTTCTTTGGTGTTGGGAAATTAGTTTCCTTACGCTTTCATTGGTTATTTAATATTTTCTAGAAAAAAAATAAAGTCCAAATGATTGTAACATTTGAGAACTTCCTATGTTATAATTAACATGGGAGAACTCGCGTTGTATTGATGCACGGTGAAAAAGAATCTTTTGATCCAAGCAAATATGCGTATATATATGCACAATGCAGTAAAATGTCTTGGTCTAAGAAAATATATTTCTTTGATTTCCAAAAGAATATAAATTTGGACTAATGTAATCAATGTTAAATCAAAATAAAGCTGTCTATTTATTTAATGTAATAAAATCTTAATAGAAGATAATGATTGTGTTCGTTCTGATAAATGCCTTTTTAAAACACTAATAAAACGATCGTTCTTTACAATCAAAATTACCAAAATCTTGCTCTAACCTCTGGCGTCGATTATACTAAGGAAATATTATTGTTTTTGTTAAAATTAACAGTGCTAAATCTTTAGATTAAAGTAAGCGCTGGCTTGGTTCAAATCGATTTAATTTCTAAAATATTCTATTTAGATGATTGCTTGTTTCAGTCAAGACAACGTATATCTTGTCTAAGCTTTGCGCGCTAGAAATAAGTAGATATATTTTTCCAGCACGAAAATAAAATCTTACTTCAAGTAAATATTTGTTTTAGCGAAAGTTAAGAGGTAATCTATGAAAAGTTTCGATGTGTTTATGCAAAATAAGTTGTAATTTGGTTGAATAATATGGTCGACTCTCCCAAAATAATGATGAGTTGCCCTGAACTATAATTTGGTTCATTGAATAACGTTAATATTTTAATACAAAGCAATACCTGGTTCTTCTAAGTTTTTGAATCTTTTAATCCAAATATATAGATTAATCAGATTGAAATGTAGGCATTTCAAGCAATATTGTGTTTCACATGCCTCAAAGACATTTAGTTTTATTTTGAGAAAATATTTACTTAGTCTAAAATATTATAAATCTTTAAGGAAACTGACAGAAGCTTCAATCAATTGAATAAATTCATCCGGGCAAAACCCCACTAGGCGGCTTCGTTCAGATTCCCCCCTCATACTAAAAGTAAGTTTTACAAATCTTCACTCACACCAGGTTTTCGTATAACCGGTGGCTGACAATGATTCATAAAAGCAGACATTCAGAATAAGCGGGAATGCTGAGCCGTGCCGCCTATTTAGTGGGTTGAGCTCGAATGAATTCGTTCAAATGAGTCAACATACACGTGAAGGTACATCTCACCACTCCTGAAACATTACATCACAGATTTAAACATCAAGAAGCTTTGCACAACATACTATTACATCGTTTTGTTAGTTTCCTTTTTTGATTTCTTAAGTGGTAAATAAAGTGATCGAAAATAAAAAACATTGATTAGCCATCACAATTAATAATATATTTAGACCCCAAAATTATGTGCATTTTCATTGGAATTCTATTAACAATCCTCTAAACACAATAAAAAGTTGTTTTCCATTCCTTCTACAACAAAAGATTGAAAATGATTATCATATTGGCAGGTCTTAAATATACATGAATACAAATAAAAATTAGTACAATTATCCTTGGGTATTAACAATTGCTCGATTTAGCAAAAACAATGTTCACAATAATCATTTCATTCGTTTAAAAGAATATCACCAGCGGAATATGTATGATGGGACTGGATTGTCAAATCTGGTTTGGATTTTGTAGACGCATTGCTGAATGATTAAATGTATATGTTCGCTTGGCTTAGGGAATCGTGCAATTAATACATGAAATGACTTGAATAACATGTCAAACGCTTCTGTCATGGAAGTAAACACATATATAGGGTTGAACTTGCGTTTTTCTTTTGGCAGCTTTACCAATTTGTTTCTGTATAGTGGAGTTTATGTCACCAGGATTCTGAAAAAAAAACATAAGATGTGACATAACATATTTAAAGATGCCATAGTATCAGTTACTAAATAGTGACAGCACTAAAATGAAGTAGGTACTAAAGCCGGGAATAAAGTGTGTGCACTTACAACTGTACTATTCTAGCTATGTATCACAACAGACAAAAACAACTAGCTTACCTCTACTATTATTATAATACTCTCTAAGCACTGTTGAGTAGAAAACCTTTCCTTTTTTTACTCGGCCTTTGAGTGGCACAACATTAGCCAGTAATGTCAATTCTGTTGGTAGTGCATCTGTAACAATACAATTTTTGTTATTAATTGAGTAATCAAATAGGTAATATCAATATCACATTTCTAAGAAAACTGTAGCAGCGAAGTAATTGGAAATTTATTACACAAAATAATATAAAATGTTATGGTTACCATCACTATCTAAAGTATTTAGCGAATTTCGCAAATCCTTCCTGTGTTCATCCGAATTAATTTCTTCGTTTTTTAATTCTATGAATTTTTGCATGAACTTTTTCCAGTTGTCTTTGAAGAGCTTTACTACAGGAAAATCATCTTTAATCTGGAAAAATACCAATTTTTATTAAATTAAAGGATACAAAACAAGGAAGGTCTGTAAAGCATATAAAAATTAAATGTACAGAACATAATTATGCAGTACTACCCAATCTTAGTTACAAACCTTAGACTCCAAATATTCTTGAATATTTTTGGTTAGCCCAATTCTATTTCCTATTAGTGGGCTAATCTCTTTCAAATGGTCTTGAGTGAGTTGATCCAGTTGGTTTAATGTTATGCCATTCTCTGAAACAATGTGTACATTTATCATTGCGGTTCATATATCATAAGTTAGGTAGGTACCTAGTCCTAGTAAGCAGTGCAACCAGCCACACGTGTGCGGCGAGTTCCTACATAATGTATGAATAAGAGTGTCAATTGCTTGCCGCTGACCACCGGTGGTTGTCGTCGGTGGCCCGTTTGCGTGGAGCCTACATGTTTTCTTCCTCTCACGATAGCATAGGACTTCGTAGGAGTATAAATAGATAGATTGTACTTACACAGGTCGCTCGTCACAGCATCGTACTGTTTTAAGTAACCAAAACTAATTGAAGATATTATTATGTTTATTACATACATTTCAACATTTGAGGTACTCACTGTGAAATGCTTCGATATTTCTTCCGGCATTTGCAACGAATTCAATAGAACGGTGATTTCATCAATCACCAGAGTAGATAATTATGCGACAATGTTAATTATAAATGCCAAAGGCGCGAAACAAGCTAATAAAAACGCAAAAACAAATTATACACCTCGCAGTTGCACCGAAACGCCCAAACCCAAGTCAACCGTTAGCAAAGTGAACCGGCCGGAAAACGGAAATAGCATTGCAATACACGACACAAAATAATCTACAGCATGATATTGTACGGCATCCTCCTAATAATTGTTTTTCAGTGCAGCGTTTTTTTTTTGGTATTGAGGTAAAACCTCCAATGCTAGACAGTGAACCAAAGATGACAATTTCGAACAAAACTTATAAATTTTAATAAGAATAACCATCATTGAAATAATTTTACTATTATTGTGAATGATACCTAGTGACATCTTTAACGCGTAGTAAAAACACACACACACACATACACTTTAAATAAAAATAAAAATACGGAACTCAACAGTAAACAGTGTGACAGAGTGAACGAGTGCGCTGTAGTTACTAAACATATTTTTAAGGAAGGTAACATTTTGCAGGTATTTTTACGATTTGTGCTACTTATTGCTTACTTAACTACACTAATAATAATTGTTTAATAAAGAGGGAAGATTTGTATTTTTTGATTTTTGTATGTAGGTGATGATTAAATTAAAAAAATACTGGACCTATTTCAAAAATTATTTCACTGTTAGATACTACATTATCTCTGAGTAGCGTTTTATTTTATACTCGTGCAAAGCCGGGGCAGCTCGCTAGTAGTGTCTACATTTATTTACATGGGCCTTAATATTTTTATTTCTTTTAGTTTTTAAAGCGCACTTTTAAGTCTTGGCACCAAAAATTACCCAAAAACCGACAAAACCAATACATGACACCCCGTGTCGGCTTTTGAGTGATTTTTGATCCCAATATTAGACTTACCTACTTAAAAGTGTTACGAAAACTAAGAGACAAATCAAAATCATACCTGCAAAATGTTATCTATATTAAATAATAATAAATGTTTAGCAACTACAGCGCATACGTTCACTCTGTCACATTGTTTAACTGTTTATACGCGTATATTGTTTTTTTGATGAAAGAAAATGTGTGTGTGTTTTTGGCCACTCGTTAAAGATGTCACTAGATATTTTTTACAACTATAGTAAAGTTATTTCAATAGTATTATTCTTAATTTAAACGTTTTCATTTTTCGAAAGTGTCTTCTTTTGGTTTACTGTTGACCATTGGGTGTTTTACCTTACATACTCTCTATATTTTGTGCCAATAATGTACACAGATATGTGATGTTCAAGTTCTATACACTTGTGACATTATTGAATTTATTAAAATAAGCTTTTATTAATAGAGACTTAGATTACTCAAGTACTTACGAAAATTATAATATACTTAAATTAAAAACTTGTGACATCGATTATCGTCATGTAGTGTAATATCGTAGACACGTCCCACTTCCCGATATTTGTGTTTTCGAAAATTTCGAACCAAAACAACGGTTGTCTTGTTCAAAGACATGGAGATAGTTAGCCACACCTCCGTTTTCTTATTTAAAAAAAATATTATTTTAAACGAACATCTATATCTTAATCTGAAGCCATATTTAATTTCAAACAAGATTATAAATATGTTGTAACAATTATTTACGATACTTTCAGTTAAACCAAATTTATTGTATTGGAGCAATGGACACTCTTTATAAAAATAATGAGAATTCTAAAACAAAGACATCATGTGTTTGAATCAAGAAATACGTTTTGTTATATTTAAAGAAATATTGCATTGAAATAACATTTTAGTAGTTTCGTTTAATTTCACTACCAACATTCGTTTAAGGTCAAAAATAACTTGATACAATGTATTTTTTTTTTTATACAAGTAATTCGATACATTAGTTTGATTACTCTGGATATTTTAGGATAAGTACGATGTATTGTATTGGAACAACGAAGTTTACTTCAGGTCAAAGTAATATTGTGAACTCAAAGTAAGAATAACAGAAACTTCATTCAATTTTCTACAATTTCACTTTAAATCACATTGCTTTGTCAGAAGAAAATATGTTTAAGACAACATAATGTCTTGATGGAAAGAAATCACAGGACTCTTTTTTTTCCGTGTGCGCATACATTACCTCATTATATAATATAGAAGGGGACTTCTATAAGTTCTTCATTGAGTTATTATGAGTTGTGTATTATTACTTTTTAACCGACTTCAAAAAAGGAGGAGGTTATCAATTCGTCTGTATGTTTTTTTTTTTTTTTTTATGTTTGTTACCTCATAACTTTTGACTGGGTGAATCGATTTTGATGATTCTTTTTTTATTAGAAAGCTGACGCTTCCCATTTGGTCCCATTTCAGTCTGATAATGGTATCCATGAGAAAACCATATAAGTCTTAAATTTGCATTAAGTAGGTACGTGCGCGACAAATAGATGAATAACTCAATAGTCGGTCTTTTGAAGTCGGTTTTTGTTTTTTGTTTTGTAAAAATAATGTTCTTGTTATGTATTGGAGTCGTCATCTGTGTATTATTAAGATGTAATATTATGTTATTTCACCGAATTACTCGCTAGAGTCTTGCTTTGTATCATTGTTCTGTGGTAGCTTTATGTCATCTTTATGAACACATCGGTTTGTGTTCTACAAGAGGTCCGCATGCGAATAAGTTTTATTTTTCCATTGAGCGACATAATAATGCTACATATGCAACTATTCAATGGGAAATCGTAATATACTGCGGTGTCATCTCTAGTATGTAATAGTTCAATAAAAATCATTTGGGAATTTGTTTGTATTATAATTGGATACACATGTTTACTCATCAAAATATATTTTTCAACTAAAGACAAAAAAAGTTCGATACTGTTTGGTATTTATACAGTGCTACGTCAACAGAAACTCTTGTAATAATTCGCTGTAAAAATCTTGTCTGTAAATATCTACAGACACCCTTCAAAGAGACGGGTGACATCCACTCCATCGCAAGGCTCTTGTTTGCTCGATAAAAGGTAAAATTTCAAGTACTAATGACAGAATTCAAGCTCAGCATTCGCCATTAGCGGAATGGCTCAACGTCGGATTCTTTTATCGTTAATGTTTCTCGAAAAAAATTACCGCAGAAAAACTCGAAGAAAATTTTACAAGAAACCTTACGGCATTAATTAATTCGACTAACAAGTGAGATGCCTCCAGTTTTTGGTTGGTAATCTTATAAAAGAACAATGTTTCTTTAAGACTTTTTAAGATTGCTTAGCAACTGCTTGTAATTAGGTACGTACTGAGTCAATTTTATTATAAGTACATCGTACATAGTACTGTTGAGTCGGACACTCCGATTATAAGTTCTTTCACATCTGGTGATCTTCTTCAAGGATGATTATATACGTGTCGTACACGCGACCACATCCTGCCTAGCACTGTTAACATTGCCAACACGTAATACTTGAGCACAAAAGGTTTAGTAAAAAGGGTTCTGCTCGATTAATCAACTCTCCTCTATCATATGAAACCCGTTGCAACCTGACAAACGAAATCGCGGGTCAGTTGTCTGAATAATCCATACATAAGCTGGATATCCTGTTATCAGAGAGTGGTGGGACAGGCCCCTGGCTGGCGTCCAACAATTCCGACGGGACAGTTGTCAGGGGACCGCCGTCACGGTGTCACCCCGATGACTCCGTGCAGTGACTGCAATGAAACTAGGTCAACTAGCGCAAGTTGTATCTGACTTCACTGTTATTGAAGCCAGTTTCCGTCGTCTTATTTCTTTGTTAACCACGAAACTGGAAATGGTTTTCAATGGCTTTCTTCAGCGGTTAATTGTAATCTTAGCAAAGCATAATTAACAACCAGCTATTAAATGTCTAAAGTCGCTATTTCTGAAGTCGTCGTTCCATGAGAGCTGTAAGTAGATAATTAAGAAAAGCAAAACAATTTTGTTTCTTTTTGTGCAAATTGTGACATACAAGTGAGTACTTTTCTACTAACTAACTATAAACACTAACTGTAAATAGCACAGAAAGCAACGTCTAATTCAAATACTTGTCAAATTACGTAGGTACTTCCTTACAGCAAACTATGTACCTTCTTATGAAATAATCAATGAAATAATTAAGCACAAATCAAGGACACAAAATAATGTCTTAGCAACACAGCCACCTATATTTTTGAAACACTATCTAGCATATAACAAACTCATGATATCATAAAACATTTGGTGTAGTCACATGACGAAGATGACGTTTAGTGTATTATTTCCCGAACGTCGAGCGAGCGTCGGAATCCGGATAAAAGCAAAACGAGTAAAAAACTTGGAATGAGTCAGCTTTCTTGGAATATTGTTCTGATTATGTCTATTTTGATCTTAAATTGTTTGGTATTAAATGCGAAAATGTTTCTCGGAATAAGCTATGATGGGTGGCGTAGCCAATCGGCCATTTTGGACGTTGTCATGTTTGCTGTGCTAGTGTTTAATAGCTGTTTGTTTTCAACCGAAGCCAAAGGAAATTTCGTCTGCTCGAAAGCTTTTGCATTCTACAATCATGGTTAGTTTTATGTCGATGTCGAGTATAGGAGAGAGCAAAATGGAGAAGAAAAATTAAAAGGCTAATCCATTAACATGTGGGATACATCGTCGGAAAGAAAGAGAGAAAGCTACCTTCGTACAGAATTTCATCCAAATCCTTTTTTCCGTTTTTGCGTGATTGAGTAACGTACAAACTTTGACATTTATAATATTAGTGAGAAACATTGTAAGGAGTAATCGAAAAATAAAAAGGATTATGAAACCGCGGGCCGCCGCTAGTATAAATTCCTAATGGTTTTGTTATTTATCGTAACATTTTTAAATTCTTTAAGAATGGAAACTCATTAAAGTTAGTCAATACTTATACATTATAGCTGGCGGGGGGCCAAGAACGTAGAGTAGCCTGAGGCGTTTCTCCCCATTTGGGACAAGGGTAAAAAAAGCTATTAATTTACTTATTGACAAATACTTGTCATATAATACTTAGCGACGTTTTTAGAGTTCTTAATCTCTTTCGGGGAAGAACCGTTAAGGCGAGACTTCGCAGTCTGTCTGTCTGTATGTATGTACAAATGATCTCAGGAACTATAAAAGGTAGCGGTCTGAAATTTGGCATGACGCTAGATAATTTTGTAGAAAAAAAAACCAAAAATAGGTCTTTACCTGAAAATTGGGTCCTGAAACGGAGACCTAAAATTCTAAAGCCAAGCAATGTGGCCAGTTTTCGCTTTTGTTTGTTTAAAACCTATTTAACCACTAGGTTAATATGTAACAGTAGGTAAATGTAGGTATGTGTGAAGTGTGTAAAGTTAATATTTAGGTAGGCATACGAGTATAGTTAATCATGTAGCGTTATATGGTCAAATGTTTTCATATGGCTATATTTTCATATATTTAGAGAACATTACACTTTAGGGATATTACCGATTTGATATTTTCTATTTGAATAAATGTAGGTATTATTAGTATATGTAGTATATACTAATACCAGCGTACACGGAAACTTTGAAGAAAAGGACCAGAATACCGCAATGAATGTAACATACATGTGTAGATATGTGTAAAGTTGAAACGTGTTCAATGAAACGTGTTTCGGAATAGTAAACCCGTGATCAATACAACCCGTCTCACAGATCAACAGCGCTCCATTTCTAAACAAGCTATCCGACCACTCTATTCAATCCAAAAAATAAATGTACCTAGCCTAGCCTAGCGGGTAAAAAAGAGCCAGAGCGCTTTCAATTCATTTTAACCCGCACACAGCATCGACCCAGTTTCTGCATCGAATGTGTCACGAGTCACGATCCATTAAGTATTTCGCTGTGTCAAAAGATATCGAAGCTGAAATTTACGGCCCTCAGATAGCGGGCTTACCCCCGTGGGACCACTAGTCATTATCTGCAGGCCTGCCAAGAATTACGGCCGAAGATGGTGAAAATACAGTAATACGGCACTTGGTTTCAAGTTTTCTATAGGGGTGTACTCCAAACGGGCTCTGCATTCTTCTCGGTTTTACCTTGAACTTTTTCAATGTCACTGAAGTGGTGTGAGAGGGGCGGAGTGACACTAAAATGTAGTAGTTTCGTACAGGTTGAGTGTCTAGTTCCTGGTGCTAGAGTTTTTAGGCGGCCAAACTGGCCTATATGGCCTCTACCTCTATATGCTGGCTTGCATGGCATGGCGGCTGTCGTAAATAATGTAATAAATAATCGTACTAGCCTCCTTGTTTTGGACGCTGCAAGCTCATGGGGGGTATTCTGCCCCGATCGAGATTATCTCAGTCACTCTCGCTGTTATGACATTTTTATAGAGAGTGACAGTGACCGAGTTAGTATCTCACTCGCCAGTCACGTAAGCTCGTGAGTGTTTTAACTTATCGGTTAAAGCAATAATAAAATGTATACTGTCTATAACATAGATTTCATGGCAGTGCATCAGTGTAAACCAGTTCTCTATCTTTAAAATTAAAAATACCTATATTCACAACGACGAAAGCTGTCATTCCCCTGTTAGGTCCCTAGGTACACAGGGTAATTTTTCCCTGGTAGTTAATAAATTTTACCTACCTACCAAATAAATTTTTATATTTAAAAGTCTACTGAATGGCCTTTTCATCTAGTTCAGTTCTTTTTGTTCGAAAATCTGTTCAGCTGTTTAAAACTCTAAGTTTTATTTGTCTATTTTTTAAGCAAATTAAGCACTTATTTCACAATTGTAATACACTTTACTCTTAAGTCAAAGATTTTTTTTCCAATTTTGTCACTAACCGCTAAAGGTTGCACAACTAAGGCACGTGCAGATGCGGTCACGGTTTTTCAAACTATTCATCCGAATACTTGTTTCACAATTGTAATACATTTTACCCTGTTAGTCAACGTATTGAGTGCAATTGTGTTATTAAACAAAGGATTGCACAACTAGGGCACGAGGTTGTGGTCACAATTAGACCAAATCTTCAATTCTATGAAGGGATTAATAAGTTCCTAAGCCAATATGAGTCAAATCAAAGCGTCTTCAGTCATAGTTTGTGCTGTTTTAACTTAGGTTAAAACATGTAAATGTTTTACATTTGCTAATTCACTCATGACGCTGATGGTTTGATATAGAAAATCTAACAAAGTTGAAATAACATGATTAATTCGTCATGGGTTAACGTTTTGTATCTATTAACCATAAAGTAAAACTACTTTTTATCTTAAATAAAATATTCAAAAAAGGAAAAGATATTAAAATAATATTGGGGGAAAAACCGCGGGAAACTTGTTAAGTCCTAAATAATCATTAAAATCAACAATTCATACGAGTAATCGGCGAAGATTTCGCATAACATACACACACAAAAATTACAGTCGAATGAGAAACATTTTTTTAAATCGGCTGGAACCTTTGGTACTGTTAATTTCTATGCTGCAAAAGCCTCCTATAACAGATACATACATACGCGACTATACGTGCATCGGATCGAGAGGTCGCCAGGGACCTACTTGCAGCTAAACGGTAACTGTTACAGCTTTTGGCGCGAATCTTCGCCGCTTCACGGTTATCGTGTGTTTAGTTTTAATAGTAATGCTTATACTGGTGTTTTGTATTCATAGCCATGAATTTGTACATGTTTCGTGTTTTTATGCTGCAGAAGTTTCAGGCATCATTTGGCTTGCAGATGAGATAGAACGATTACCGAAAACGTGCTGTACTTTTCCGTCTTAGTTATTTTTTAAAACGGTTACTCTAGAATTCTTTTCTGAGTTTTTTGTTAAAAAGACGAGGCTTTCGCGTTTATTGTTTCTACTTAGAGAGTACCTAAAACTATAGTTTTCGAAAGTAAACACCAATTATTTTTTATAAATCCTCCATAAATCAAACTAAGGAATAAAATCAACAATTCGAAACAAAATACTCGTAAAGAGTTGATTTCATTACCCAAATCAGAACAACATTCGAGGACCGTTCAGATTAACAAGATGGCCCTTAAAGGGCAATCGGCCGAAAACAATAACATTTCGCTTGTCGTATTTTTAATTAAATTGAAATATTCGTTCGTACTCAGACATTCATCTAAGGACAAAATTCCGGGCAACAAAGGGCCTCAGATTAAATTTCCGGTGGGGTCCACTTCTACCCTAAAATGCTCTTTAGTACCCCATTACAAAAGGATTCGTTGTGGCACTAGATATTAGAATGCTCTCATTTATTTCCTCGATTGCTCGAGAGCTCGTACTTCGCCAGCTTTGGAAGCTCTCAATGATGTTTCCAAGTATCTTCTGCATGTTTCTAAGTGGTGCTGTCTGTTGCCTGCTGTAATTGGACGACGGTTTATTAATTGTTAATTTTCTATTTAGATACAGACAAACGTGCTTCGTCTAGTTTACAGAAAGTGAGTGCGTAGATTGGAGAGGAGCTTGTTATGTGTATGAATAATAATACTTTATCACTTTTGTGAGCTCAGACTGACGAGACATATTGCATTACACGTAACGAGTAACGGTTTGTAAAAACATTTTGACGTGGCGAAACAGCCACTACGAGTAGAATCACGATTTGTTTGCTCGGTCGAATGAGTCCATTGGCTGCCTGGCCACTGGTACACTGTTGGTTTAAAAATGCTTGTACCTACCTAATTTTAGTACTGTTTTGAATAAATTATATTCTATTCTATTTTACGGGTAATTTTGTTTTACAAACGTTGTATAAAATAAGTTAAAGTAAACAGAAGTAAATTAAAAATAGTTGTTAGTGAAACACAAAATTATACAAGACGTTTCAAAATAACGCTAAATTAGACAAATTCAATTTAGAGTAATGTATCTTATAATGTAGACAGTAAAACCGTCTAGTGATCTAGTCATCAGCTCTAGCTGTTAAACACTCAGTACAGTAGCATTCACACTGAGTCCATAAAGTAAAATATTTAGCGACTAGCATCTTTCATACATTTTGAGTTTTGTTATAAATACTTAATAATTTATAGCAAAACTAAGCAAAATAGTGAAATTTCAAAAATGTGTTGACTAATTTTATATGTCTTTCATTGTACCTATAATATTTGGTATGCTTATATCTTTACGGATTTTGTATGGAAAATGTTTGCCCCTTTAGGTAGCGGAAAATACGTAGCAAGTTTTTGATACGAGTAGACGGGCCAGCGCCTCCACATAGCGTAAATAGTGTATTTGTTCATACATTTTTCTATCGCTACGTAGGTATTTTTCGATAAATTTTGTACTCGATACCCTGATCTAAGCGAAACTCGCTACCTACAGCAGTATCAAAGTTCGCTTCGATCTAAACATTAATTTATAGTAGCAATAAACTGCGTTTAGTAATATTTGACCTCATTTCGTGCGTTGGGCATATCATTATTGTTCTTTGTGGACGCTGTGATGTTGGGGTAATTTTGTGGTGCGGTTAGGTTACATAAATAGGCTGGTGCTTTATATAACCTTGTTACTCTACTTCCCGGTTCAAAACCACGTTTCTTTACATATTCATCATATACCAACTGCGCCAACCAATCCAATATTATTCTTTGATGTCAAAATTTGCTTTTCATGCATTTATTACATCGACACATATTTCATGACTAAAATCATATCTGTAAAATATGACAATAAAACCAGAAAAATTGTGAAATACCCATACAATCAACATTTAAATATTAATATTGATTAGAATTTAAGTAGAGTTTATATTTAGCATAAGCAATTTTTTCCCCAAGTTTTTAAATCAAAATTCGTGTTTCAATTGCTATTTGGTCTCATTGGTTAAAATAAGCAATACAATACGATTCCAATTTAATGGATATCGAATTATTTGTGCCGATTATCAGATTGGTTGGTTTAGTTTTGAGATTAATACAAACGTATGTTTTAACCTACTTCACCAAATTAGCCTTACCCACGCCCCCCCCCTCATCTATCAGGTGCTACAATTACCGCATAAAATTAAATCGCTCGTAATGGGCATGTTCCAGCCATTGATTAGCGCACAGTACTATAGGTTGGCAAAATTCACGAACCAAAAATATCCATGGGTAACTTTTGGGAAACACAATGGTGGCTCCCTCATACAATTCTTTATAAAAGTTGGTCGCTCTATACGCCTGGACTGAAAACTAACGCAATAAACCCGAGGGAGAGGAATTCATCGGATTTCGGAGTAGCGCGAGGTTTACGTTCATTCGGGAACAAGTCCGTGAAAAGTTGTTTCGAGTTATCACAAAGGTTCGAAACCAGCGGCATGTGGCGTCATGAGAAACCATTGATGCTTCTTTTTCGCGGTTGGTTAAATTAACAAAACTCCCTAATATTTTACGTTGTCAGAACTTTGCCAGTCTACGTGAGAATTCAAGAATTGTTAAGTGGGAGTTAAATTGAATTAAGGATGCACTGCCTGACGGCTCGAACTCGGTGGGTTAAAACTTGGCATTTCAACAAATAAGTTCGGGAAAGAGGCAAACTCAGTGGTAAAAGCTAATACTTGAATGATATTTCGTCGTAGTATATTTCAATGAGACGCACAATGATTGGTTCCGAAAATGAGTACACAGTTTTTTTTTCAGATAACTTCAGTAAAGTTATTTATTTCAATAAATATAATTACAATTAGTAGCTTATACATATCAGAATAATAAAATATATTTAAATGAACTAAACTATGCCGGTTGATAAATTATTTTAGAGATTTCAAACTTATTGTTTTAAATTTACGTCAAAGTGGCGTTAAAACTGAGATGAAATAGGTACAAGATGTTTCCAGGCTCATGACTTTTGTGTTTAAATTATTTTTACTTACTTGTTAATTTACAATATTAGACAAACATAAAACTTGGTCTTGGACCTACAACATTACACAGTGGAATAATCCCTGCCCCATTTCTATAAAGCAATGACCGGAATACGTGCATTTGATACGTTTATGTCGGAGTTTAATTTGAACTTTATTTCAATTCAGTAGTGATGCTACTCGTTAGTTACTGTTTTTGAAAATGGTGGCAGACTCCAATTTTGTGCTCAGTAGCTCATGAGACAAGGTCTACGAGACACTACGAACGCTACAATTGCTACAATTTTATTAGGACTGGCTTGCACTGTTAACTGTTAATTATATTGTTGTACTAGTCGCATTCTGCGGGTGCACCCGTTATCCTGCAGAAATAATTACGTTTTTGAAGTGAAAACTTCTTTAGTGGCGTTGTACCCTTTTTTGGAATGGGTAAAAAATGTTAAACTCGCGACAGGGTCACGTGACCTGATCGAAAATTCGTAAGACGGATGGAGAGTAGACAGCTAGTATCCCCCTCTCTTTCTACGGCGCGGCGAAAATGTATGCCTGCGCCGGCTGTTTCGTTTAGGCGGCGCAGGGCGCTTGCGCGAATGTTCTAATTTGACAGTTATAGTGTTGTGACCTAGTGATTATAGTGGACACGATATCGATTCATTTTTCTATTAAAATAATTAAAGCAATTCGTGCAAAATTATTCCCTAACCATTCCAAAATATCCAAAACGCACAACGTTAATACTTAAGTTTTCACTTCTGCCGGCACTCCCGTCGTTTTTTTTTTTATCGCGATTAAGGATAATACCGTTCACCGAGATAAAACATAGCCTAGGCTCTTGGAGATGTTTAAGATTAGAAAAAATAACTCCTCAAATAATAAAGAGTTTATGTATCTATCCTCTTAAAATTCTTAAAACAACTTTATTATTAAATTAAAATGAAAACCTTTAACCAATATTCACAATTCCCGTCCGATTTCAAATAAAACTCCGCTAATCGTAAAAACAGGAACGTGATCAGACTACAGATTATTGAGAAAAGCAGTAAACGAAACAACATTTGCAGTGACATTTACGATCATTGCTTCCGAACACAACGGAGGCCACAGCATTGGTATAACAGTAAATAATCTCTACACAAAGATAATTACATACAAAAAAGAAAGTAAAATTTGTTCTGGGCTCTCTGGAGATAGGCAGTGAAGCTACGTTTTACGTTTCAAAATCTTTTATTTTTTTGAAACCACTTAAAATTTGATTAGGTTACTCTTTTACAATTTTGTTGCACTTTTTCCATAAAAAGTATTCCAAAGAGCATCACACAAAAATGTGTTTTTTATTTTTTTAAACCTGAAACTAGAACTGCTGTCTTACTTTCTTTATAGAGTTAAAGAAGTTCTTTAATGTATGTGCGAACTTAAATATTCAAAGAGATCTTACGTATCCGATACCTGTGTTACGTTTTACCCAACTTTAGCAAGTCCAATAATTACATTCTGTCTATAATAATTAGATATCGAAACCTGAGAAGTATTCTGAATTATATTATTTCAATTTAACTCACTGTAAATAAGTATCCAAATAATGCGGTTCCGTAATACTGCAAGAATGTAGGACAGAATACCTCATTGGCTATTCTATAATGTTTACGAAATCTTTAATTTGTTGGTGCAAATATTTTGTCTTTACGATGGCGATGTATAAACAATAAAACTTTTCAACTGAATAAATGTCTATACATAATAATAAATATACTGAATAAATGCTGTATAAATATTTCCTTAAATTAATAAGTAAGAAAATGCTATCTACATTTTTTCATCTAAGTATAGAATGATTTTTAAATCTCGTACTTAAAAGCACGGAAATCTTTTTCCCTAAAATTCAAAACACGTCTTCGCGTAAGAATATTCAGGAATAGATAAAAGTCATTTACCGGCTATTGCCGAACTGCAGTCGCTATTCAAATGCGATGTGATTTGGAAGGCGTCCATAGCGAGCCGGCCGAACCTAACTCCATTATACACCCACCAGGTAATAGAGACACCCCCTGCCTCTCTCGGCAGTTCAAAAATCGTTTTAAAACGAAGGCTGTATTAAACGCGCGGGGCCCACGTAGCCTGGGCACGTTATACCTGAACAGTGATGAGCCAACCGGCTGTAACGTACCTCAATGGCTGGCAGTTAAGCTCCAAACGGGCCTTATGACCGAGAAAAAATATATAGCAGATAAAACAAAAGGAGCTCGAGCGTACTATGCTCTATCATCTGAAGATGTCTTAAAATAAAGCCGTAATATCTGAAGCAGTAAGATGTTTCCAATTTATACGCAATTTCGAAAATAAGGAACATTTTGGGAACATATCACAAAAGACGTGCTGAGAAGGCACTGCCAATTAGTGAAGTGTAAAATGGGCCAGATTTTCGCGAGGGATTGAGTCTTGTTAATGAGACGGCGGTGGTACCTCGTCGTAATAACATTGAATTATAACCCATTAGTGTAAAGCCTGGATCTGTGAAGTGGCACTTTCGTTCTGCTCGAATTGATTTCATTGCTCGTTCACAGAATGACATAACGACATATTTACGGCAAACATGTTGATATGAAAGCGAGTAACTGTGCGAATCTCACCGAATTGACGGCGGCCATCGCGCCCCCGGCGTCGCCGCTACTCCAGCGCGGTCACCAGCTCATTCTGAAACAAACGACCGTGTAAATCACTCAATTAATTACTCTGCGTATTGGCAAGCGATATACGAGTGCAGTAAAAACGCTCCATCGATACATTTGTCGGTTCGATGTAAAAATATATCGCTGTCGGTCATTAACGTCAACCGTAAAGTAAATTAGTCTAAAAGCAATATCGTAAATGCCTCCGATAGCGAGTGGCCTTGTTGACATCTCGGCGGTCTGACTCAATGCAGTCTCAGGCGGTTCGACTTACATTACGCTGGTGAACGCCGGCCATGCGTGCGGACGAATGTAAGCTTAAACTCGAGCGCGTAAGTAATGAAGTCGTCCATTGGACGCCGCAACAAGATACGTCTCGGCGCACAGAACGGTCGCCGTTCAGTCAGTGGGGCAAACGTCCAAGTCCATTAATAAAATTGAATCAGACGGACATTCCGAAGCACAATATGTGCACGTGTGGGCATAAATAAAGCGCTAGTGGTTTAGTGTGAACAGTGAACGTTGCCGCCCGCGTCCGGATATCGGCCGGCGGCCGGAGAGCCTGTTCAGCGCTAACGGCATCGTAAACGTCCGGAAAAGTGTCTCTCTTAATTAAACCCTACAACTATTTTAACGACTATCCCTACCCCACTTCACGTTTACTGCACGTACAAACACTTAAAATGAATATAAGAACAAACGTACATATCACAAACAAAACAGTACAAAACTAAATAAAATGAGATGCATGACTCCCAAAACGATATCGCGATTTGCTCTACGAAATAGACTCTACAGAGTATTGTAGAGTCAATAAAATGAAAAGTTTAGTCACGTTGGCCGCATACAGAGCGTAGTAAAATTGTTGTTTTATGCCCAAAGTTGGGACAATAGTATGAAGGAGATCCAACTATTCGCGAGTCTGTTACGATAATGTCGAATTCGGTTCCAAGATGTATTCTAAAGTTTTATTACTAGGTTATCTTGCCAATGTATGCAGAATATTAACATAGTTTATTAAGGTTTCTCTAAGTTAAACCATGTGTTCATTCTGTTATGCAACTTTTGATAAACGCTTCGGTGTTCAAGATGCTTCATTATTGTAAATTCAAAAGTTATCCAATCACGTTGCAATGAAAATGAATAGATTTATAAGAGTAAAATAAATAAAAAGCGTTAATTAGGTAAATTTTTGTGCCGAGGTTTGAGGTTTATTAAGGTTTTATTTCCTTTTATTTATTTTATTTTATTTCAGATGATATTTCGTGTCGAGACACTTTTCAAACCTTTAATGAAAATGCGGACAACTTTTAGGTACAGCTGTTGTTACTAAAAACATACAACCATAAAACCAATTTCTTACTTTGAAAACTAACATGGTTCAATTACAAAATACGTCAATCCGATTCAATGTAACGCGAGTACTTCCGTGTTAATTAAAACTAAGGATCTGACATGAGGCATCAAAACTCGATTGTTGATTAATCGATGAATTTGAGAAAAAAAAAAGATTTTTTCATAATCGTTTTTTATAAAAGTCTATAATTTTTCAGATCCCTAATTAAAATAAAATAAACTAGCCTCGCTCATCAGAGACGGTGTGTCTACTGACATCATGTCTAATGAATTTTAAGGTGATTGTTCGTAGAAAACGGCAGTTATAATGAGGGATTGTCCATTTATTATCATTCTGCAGCAGCTGCCAAGAACTGGACGAGATATGATTGATGTCTAGTGTCACTGGGAACGCTTACAACATCATTTCAGTTATGTGCGCAATGTTCCAAGAACTGAACAAGATATTCGCTATTAATGTTTCAATATGCGTCGTCTACGATTACCTATGTTTATGTACCTACACAGCTATATTTATCTATTGTCTATGGTGTTGCGGACTTATAGTACAAACTACAAAGTATGTAAATAGGACAAAGTCGATAAAAGTGAAGTATACATTATGGAGTAAGTAAATAAGACCGCCTTTCGTGTCTTTCTTTCATGTATTTTACTATGTTTGATTTCCTTGTTGTGGTGTCAATTGTTTTAATAAAGAGTAATTGTATTGTTTTTTTATTGTACTGTAAGTGTTCGTATTCAAAATCGGTAGTGATGGATTTTTTTATTTCTAAAAAGTAAGTTGAATGTGGATAGATGGATGGATATAACTTCTTTATTGTCTCAAAGATATTACAAACAGATAATTTGGTATTTTTTGTTTGTAACACTTAAAACTAGTGCATAATTGTCTGCAAGAGCAATTTCTATGTCTTAGTCACTCTGTAGTTGGTAAGTTAAAATCCTAACATACTATCCTACTTCCTACTAAATAATATATTATAAACGCGAAAGTTTGTAAGAGTGTATGGATGTATGTTTGTTACTCTTTCACGCAAAACGGCAATTAGGATTTACATGAAATTTGAAATGAAAACCTTTATTTCAAATGAAGGTTTCATGGAATTTCATGGTCTGTATTAAGACATAGGCTACTTTTTAAAACGCGGATGAAGCACGGGGCGCAGCTAGTGTGATTTATTATATGTAAAATGTATATTAAACAATACCATCTTGAAGTTTCCTTAAAAATATAGTATCATTTAAATTAGAAAAATTTGCAGTGCGTAGTTTTTCCATGAGTACAACAACAACACATAAAACAACAATTACAACAAAGCATCGAAACATCATATTCTGCGTAACTGTTTATATGACAGCGACTTTTCATATTATTAAAAAATGCTTCGCAAAATCAGCTACGTCTACTTGTAAAATGTTTTCATTAAAAATTATTGCAAAATAAAGACAAAGCCTGCGCTGTTCATAAAGGCGCGCCGTCATTTTTATCACTTTGCATGAAAACTTTAATAAAGTAAGACACTGCGCTGCGACGCTCAGGTGAAGTTATTACATTTTTATTCCATGGCCGCTTTAATTTTGTCGTGTGCCTGTACATTACATGACCAGTGGATAAATAATGAGCAACTTTTCATCATGTTTTCATTACCTTTAGCCTGTATTATGTTACCCTCAAGTATTTTATGAGAAAGAAGAAAAAGAAGCTTTCGAGATTTACAGTGGATTTAATTTCACATTACAAAATACCGTGGAACGTAACCAGAAGACACAGGCCTCATTAGGTAGGTACCTACTGTGACTCGGTCCTCGTTTTCAGAGGAAAAATGACGTCAAATTGCGATTATTTAAATAAGGATTAAATCGAGCGACAGAATCTTTACCGTTGGGGCGATTAACGCGGAAATTGAACGCATCTGATCAAATTGACCAAGCAATTGTCGCGGTGCGGTGGCGGCGGTGGTACGTTAATGCAATTTATTAAATGTTTTAAATTGAACATTTTACTAATAATAATTTATTTGATAGCAGCTCTGAAATATGATTATATAGCTACGCATCCGAGACGCACCATTGAACTGTGAAACGCTAGGTATAACTAACCACACAAAGCGAATAATTGTTTATTAAAACAAATTAATTAATTGACCGAACCGTTAACTGGTTGATTTCCAATTTGCAACTCAAGTTTGTTTGCCCTGCCTAAAACGGTGCAAAAATAAACCAAAAATATATCTGGTTTGTTATTCTGAAATAGGACTGGAAACTTTTACAATGTCCTTCCTAAACAAATCTTGGTCATGTTTCTGATATCAAAAAACCCCTTTCTGGGCAGACAAAGCGTCGACAACATCGTCAGTGTTACAAGGTGGTTTGTCCACCATCCTGTTTGTCGCTCTCAATTAAAAAAAAAAAACAAAAAGAGATCAAGAGTTTACAATAAACGGATTGATTTTAAAAAATGAAAAAGCAAAGCTCATTTGCAAGAATTTAGAGCACATACATCTCAAAAAATAAAGTATCTTAAAAGAAAAAAGAAAAAAAATAGTAAACAAAAATAACTAAGTAGAGAAATAAAGAGCAGAGTAATAAAAAGTTTATCTATCTATTAACACAAATACGTTCTACGTGTATAGTGTACACCTGGCAACTACGTACTAGCACGCGCCTACCCATCTACGTCAATGGCATAGCGATGGGTCAATTCATCCCGCTGACGTATTATTTACGTGAACACTTCTACACCTTCCGCGACTTGAATGGAGTACATAATGCACCCGTGAGTGCTGTATTTATTGGCGGACTGGATAGTCTCGGTTCTGAAGCGGTTGTCTGTGGTTTGGAGTTACCGATATGAGTATGTTGGTACTTTAGACTATATCTATACTTTTTTTATGAACCTATGGTTTCCACTCCTGGGCAAAAGTCCAGTTACTTCCATATTCAATTATGTTTTAAAGTTTAGGTTATGTTTGTTTGTAGAAGGTTATCTCCAGAATACCTGGACCGATTTAAACATTATTTCTCTAACAGTCAATCATACTATCCCTGAGTGCGACTATATTTTATACAGGCCAAAGAGTAACTTTTATGTAATCTGTGGCCAAAGATCGAGTAGCACCGAGCACCAAAAAGTATCGACTATCAAAAAAAAACGTAAAAGTATTGCCGTAGCGAGTGTCTCGTGCCCGTAATGTAAAAACCTCTGCACAAACTTATATACTGTTATAGTGAAAAAGAAAGCATGTAAATAAGACAGAGATAGATATATGATGCGTTAATTCACGTAGATGCAGTGTAAGATTAAAAGCATTATAATATATATTTAATTTAGGAGTCGGTTGAGGAGTTACAAAAAACAGCAGAGAAACAAAAGAAGACTTGGGGAGCAGCAGAAATTATTTAGGGCTATAAATGGCAAGCCTATTTAGAATCTCGAAAAATATTATAAAACTAGCGGAATTGATTTAGTAGCCCAAATAAAATAATGTAATTATTTCTAGACCATTTTAATTAACAAAATGGAAAAACGCCTAGAGTTAAGTTTTACGTTACACAATTTGGATTAGAAATTGAAGAACACTTGTAGGCAGATAACTCGATTCAAACAAAAAAGGTTTTAACGCAGGGGGTGCTAGGGGGTGATGGGGATAGGGGTTCGGGTGGGGTGTTTGACCTGTTAAATGTTACGTCTGGAGGTGAAGGGCTCTGGCGTTTTTGCGACGTTAGTGCTCTCATAACTCACTCGTTGGTCGTTTTTTAGAGCTTTTACGAAATGTATTACTTTGAATGGCGTAATAAGATATGGAACTCTGAAATATCGATATTGTTAGTCTAACAATAGTTGGGAGGGCACGACCTCTATGATCCATACAAAATGTCTTTTCAAGAGAAGTACAAGAGAGGTTTATTTACAAATAACAACAACGGTAAGAAATATTCTTTTAGTATCGGACTGAAGATTTTTTATTATTTATCATTCAACTTTTAATACATGAAATTAATAGTTTTAATCGTTAGTAATCTTACCTTTGTGTTTTATTAAGTTCACTTTAAAAGACTCACAAATACAGATTGAAATTTACAAAAAAAAAATCTGAAAAAGAATCACATCTGTTCGAAAAACAATACTGAGCTTGTTGACTCTACATTAAGCTATAGATAGAGTTTCAGTTGGCCGCCTATAGAGACAATTGTTATTTTCGACTTCAACGTCACTATTCGCTCTACATTCCAAGAAACATTAGCAACGCACGCCTATGAAAAACCGAGTATATTTAAATTTAAACACACTTTTTCTATTCCGCTTTGTCACAAATGACGAAAACTAAGGCAGAGTCATAAATCGTTTTTGTAATAATGACTTATAAGATGTGTCGCTGTGTGAGGGAGACATACGTCACGCATCGAACGATGTTCAACATGTGAATGAAAAGTAACTCTACTGCGTACTTGCAACAGTTTTAAACAGAATAAATTGAATAAAGTTCAATGTTACATTAAAAAGAGTGATTCCATAATCTCGTTAATCACTCCATAATCACAACAACGGCCAAACTAAAATGATAGAAACAAAATTCCGTCTCCTTGTAATAGTCAAGTTATGTGAAGTTATGAGTGAAGTTAAGAATTTATGTTTGACAATAAGTTTCGGAATATACAAGTAGCTTTGGTTTTGTTAACAATGCTAAACATGTCCTGCTACATGTATGTGTGCGTAAAGATAATTTAGTTACTGTTTGTATAAACTTGAGTTACTGCTTCATTTACCGGCCCATAATATCATCTTCTTCTTGTAGTTACGTTGTTTTTCGTATCTCTCGGAGTGAGCCAAGAATGTAATCCACTTAATGGAATCGTAAGCGACGCATCAACACGCACAAAACACCGAGTTTACTCTTTTTATTCGTTTGTTTGTGCAAATAACTTTTACAACAAAATTCTGGGTAACAAAACTGGAGCTTTTGCAGTATCAGCACTACTTCTGCACACGAATCGATCGAATGTAAATCGAATAAATATTTGTTCGATTAATAATGTAAATTGTTCATGGAATCAGATAGCTGCATACAAACCGATTTGTTTGTTGCTGTGCGATATGTAATTAAGGCTTGTGATTAATTATGTATTCAGTGAGACTACATACTGCAAATAATTAGCCTTCGCTTGTCTAATAATGTTTAAAACAAGCTGTCGGCTTAAAAGCCAACAAATGCTCACATCATTTAGTATTGATTTCCACAACACATGTATACAAGAACATTATTTTTACAAAACAAAAAACAAAAACCGACTTCAAAAGACCGACTATTGAGTTATTCATCTATTTGTCGCGCACGTACTTAATGCAAATTTAAGACTTATATGGCTTTCTCATGGATACCATTATCAGAACTGGACTAAATTGAAATGGGACCAAATGGGAAGAGTCAGCTTTCTAATAAAAAAAGAATCATCAAAATCGATTCACCCAGTCAAAAGTTATGAGGTAACAAACATAAAAAAAAAAAAAAAACATACAGACGAATTGATAACCTCCTCGTTTTTTGAAGTCGGTTAAAAACAATGTAGGTATTACAGCGTTTGTGCTTGTAAGTTGATATTTAGGTTTTCCGCATTTTGTCCTCTAATTATTATTTACAAAGAAGACCTTAATTACAGAGGGATGATATCCGTTTTCGTTCCATATAAACAATACACGTGTAATGACAAAGTTATTACAGAATGTGTAACAAAAATAACGAGACATTAATTTGGGCCGCCGGGTAATTTTAATTACACATGAAATCATCATTAATTTCACGCCAGATAAGCATTCGGCTGATCACTGACAAATTTACTACTCGTACAAAGGACTCGAATTGGTTCAATAATTGTAAAGTAAAACTTGATGGATTTTTCAACAACTCGTGCGTTTTTTTTTAAATTGACAAACAGCAGCGATGTATTTATTTTAATTGCTCCATGAATGTTATTTCAACGCTTTGCCAAACAGTGGTAAGGCCTTTCATTAATTTATTGGGTTGAATGTTAGTCCAAAATATTTTTTCCTGATGTAAAATACTGTTTCTTTATCTTTTGCTTTTGCTATTCATCCGATAGAGTTAAACTTTCTATTTGCGAGGTTGAAGTCGGAAGCTCGGCTCAGGGCCTCAAACTTGCAAGGCTGAAATCCGAGCAGTGCTACTGGTACTAAATCCTGGCCACCATCTAGTGTTGTTTACAAAAAGTTACTATAGACGAGGCTATATCAATCGGATAAACTTGAGTATGGTACTTTATGATTTCTTTGTTTTGTTGACGATGATCGCCCATGATAAAAAACTCTTAGAACTATTTTTCCCGCTTTACAAAGATAGATACATGTTCACCAACTTTAAATTAACTTAAAAATAATATCCCGATGTTCACTCTGAAATTCGAACGTGAGGTTATTTTGTACATATTGTTAAAATTGTTTAGCTAAAATACTGTAAACGCTTGTCTCCATTCGTAGGTATGTGAAAATGAGGGCATTACCCAATAGGAATTAACTCGCCTTAAGCAGATTATTTAAATAGTACATTTTAACGAAGTAAATCGACAGTTGCGTTAATTACTTTTTACAATGTGAACATTAATTACGAGTAACTATGGTAGCTCAACTTTAAATATTTATTTACTTTTAATTTTAGTACGTGTAGTATATTAGTAGGTACAAAAAATGTTTTACAGGGCTATAAGGAAAGAGTATGCTATGCCGAAAAGGGGTCATAGTACTCGTCAGTGTGAACCACTTTTACTATGGACCAAACCGTGAAATCACGAAAAAAAAAGCTGTACCATAGAAAAATGTTAATGACACTCGACGAAATGTATGGAACAGCTGTTTTTTTCACGATTTCAAGGTTGGTCCCACTAAAAAAGTTGTTCATAATGATGAGTACTTTAAGCCCTTTTCGGCTTAGCCTTTTATGCTCTTTCCTTATAACTCTGTATATTAAGCTCTTGACATACTATTATGGATTTTGGTATGGCCAAAAACAATAATAACAATAGACACGGATTTCTCAAACTCAGTTTTGTATTTAGTGCCGGTAAGAAATTGATGTACCCTTTTTGGTGTAAACAAATTATAAAAAAAGGATACCTAAAATTAAATTAGGTACATTTTGTAGTAGGCGAGAGGATTATCTCACGAGATATCCTGTAAGGTATACGAGGCTTTAGGGTGTAACCGCGTTTCTAAGAAATGGAAATATACCTAACTAATCTTCCGTGTAACCTAACTTCGCTACAACTGGCTTTAAAGCAACGCAAATATGCTAAAGAAACACAATTGTTTTTTTTTGAATCCTAAACGAAGTTAACTTTCGTTTCTGTAGAAATAAGAATACTTGTACAATTAAAACGGTTGTTTGTGACTTTGTTTCTTTATAAGTCCTAAAATGTAGGACTACTGAAGTCACTGTAAAAACTCTCTACTAATTGACAATTTAAGAAATTAGTATGTGCCGGTGAAGTCGCAAGTTAAAGCTATAATTATGATACACGTATAGAAAAGTTTATGTTTATCATTGTCTTTCTTTGAGCAGATCTTTTCTACTTACCTATAATCTTTTCGGACTATTAATATCACTAAAACAAACAGTAGAAGACATAATATTGCAGACAATAACTCAGTATTTCGATATTAATGTGCGCCATGAATGGTAAGCTAGCCTAAGCTACCTTTGAGATTTATTGAAGGATTTAGTTCTGTCCCGCGACTTGGAATCCATCTACAACTCAACGTCCTACGCTAAAACTAGGTTAAAATCTGCTGGGTTAAGAACAGTATTGACACGGTAAGTTATAGGCCCTAGTTATTTATCTTTTAACAACATCCACATACTAATCTACTCGTATGTTAATCATACTAATATTAGGAATGCGAAATTAATAAAAGTGCAGTTAATTACTTAAATATAAGTTAATGTTTTTAAGTTATTAAGCTTTGTTTGATTTAGCTTTAAAGCTAAATTACTATTAAGATAAATTAACTGCACTTTTATTAATTTCGCATTCCTAATATTAGTATGATTAACATACGAGTAGATTAGTATGTGGATGTTGTTAAAAGATAAATAACTAGGGCCTATAACTTACCGTGTCAATACTGTTCTTAACCCAGCAGATTTTAACCTAGTTTTAGCGTAGGACGTTGAGTTGTAGATGGATTCCAAGTCGCGGGACAGAACTAAATCCTTCAATAACTTCGTCTGATTGAATTCTCAAAAAAAATATTGTATAAGTGACCTATATATATATATATATATATATATATATATTTATATTATTAATTTGTATAAGTGACCTATAACATTCAATGTTATTTATTCAATCAAAATTTTGATTTTTGAAATATGTTTAAATGATGAATTAAAATATCTGTACTGGGTCTGGGTGTTACTTGTCCTTGTCTTTGTGTGTGTTCCATGACATCCCCGACACAGGATTTGTTCCTAGCGGGGAGCTATGAGTGTGAAACGTTTGTTACCTATATATTCCTTCACGCGGTGATGAAGAACGGTGAAGTAGTATGTAATTTTGTGTACTTCCAACGAAGTAATTTTGACATAAAATCCAATCAAGCAGTAATTATATAGCTGAAATACATCGTACACCTACCCAAGTAATATTGTTGAAACCTTTTCTACTCCTTTCCATTTGATAAACTCTATAGAAATACTTATTGCATTTACGACTCTTTGGACTATAAACTCAACCTTATATAGGTATCTTACGCCGTGTTCGGGCTGATTGGAAGTTTTCCGTTCATTTGAAAACTAAGCTAAAGTAAGAACTTACTGAAAGTTCCGAGGAAAGTCCGAAGAAACTATTTGCCGTTTCTACCAAGTTTCTATTTCTAGTTGGCGCAAGAAAGTTTGTTTCTAGTCGCTAATAAATGAGGCTATTTTAGAAAAATAGAGAGTTTCTTTTTTACATTTCTATGGTTTTAGTTAAGTACATGCCAATTTTTTTTCTCTATTTTCTATTATATAATCTGTTGAATTAAAAAGCACAAGTCTAACGTTACTTTTAAATATTAAAATAATGTATACAGGTATTTAATCGTCTAGTGGCTAGCCCTAGCGTCACGAGTTTTTAGGCTGGGACATGGCTTGATAATTAAGAATAGAAGTCATTTGGAAATAAGATTCAAAAAATGTAAATGTAAAAAGTATGTAAATTTTTCTATGCATCTAAAAACAGAACTATAAATAAATTCTGACTAAAACTAACGCCTAATTTTAAAATAAACTTTATTTACTTTTAAATAACCCGAACCAATCAAAATAAATACTCCTATACAATTTCAACAGTTAGGTACGGAGTACGGAGTAAAAGCAATTAAAACAAAATATAAATTGGGTGAAATATAAAGTTTATGAATAGAACCTCCATTAACGTTAGGTGAAAGCCGAAAGGATTTTAACATAGGCCCGGTTTAATGTGGCCCGTTTGTTTGGGCCAAGTTTGGAACGAGGGCCAAAACGGCTCCGTCACCTGGAGACAACCTGTCTCTACGCCTGAAACATGTTTGAAATACTGAATTCTATTTCTATTTTACTTTTTACTTTTATCTATCTAGCTACTAATATTATTAAAAATGCGAATATATGTGTGTGTGTGTGAATATTTGTTACCACGTATCTCCGTATCTTCTGAACGAATTTTGATGAAATTTAGACTAAAGATAGTATGGATTAGCTTTATATGTTAATCTAGATCACAGAGGCAGCTATATTTTTAGTAACTTCAGATTTGTTAACTCGCCTTCAGAACTAGAAACACTTTATTTTAAACTACAAACACAGAAATAGCTTTTGAAATTATCACAACTTAAATTGCTAAAATACAAAATATGGTGACCAAATTAACGTTTGTGGACCATGAACTGTTGTATTTTAAATTTGAATACATGTATTTCAGCACTATAATTGTTCTACAATTTCACTGAACCAGTACCCTTATTCGCTCATCAGGGTACCACATAACAAGCCGCGATCGAAGTTTCCTTCCCACTAGTTCCCACCTTAGTTTAGTAATTGGAATACAGTTCTGAATTTAGTTCCAAAGCTTTAGGAATCCTGGAAACAGCTGTGAACATTCATGTAATGGTGCTATTAGGCCCACGTTTGAAGGCTTTTTAAGACAGATCTAAATTGTCTAAAACTATTGGCATCCTTGTCTAATGGCTTGCAATGATAAAGACAGATATATTTTTAGTTAGTTTAGATCTGTCTTAAAATGCCTTCAAACTTGGGCCCAATATCGAGTTTTAATAAGCTAAGTTGATAGATAACAAGCATTATTTTGCTTTAAATTCTCTAAGTATTTTGTTGTGTTTTAAAATGTACAAATGTTAAATTATCATAATTATTGATTAAGATTCTGATACATTCTTTTATTGCGTAACTACAATTTCCCAGCCGTACCATCAGTTGTATAGTTGGTACTTGTTTTTATCACTATAGTAGCTACCATAAAGTTTTAGTACCTGCAACTGATACTGCTAGTGTAGGGAGTGTTAGGTATTTTGTTATAATTATCGAGGGAGTGAAGTCGTACACTCCGTAGTGAACATTTTTAAGGAGTTAAAAGCGTGGCGCACTTGCGGTCACGTCCTGCCTGTCAAAACCAAGTCATTAGAGAAAATGTTTCTCTAATAGTCCGATTTAGAAAGAAAAATAGATAGATATTTATTTGACATGTTAACAAGTGCAGTAGATAAAAAATTAAAACTCAAAACTTATGTCCATTTCCAAAATTTTGCACTGTGGCACTGTAGCTGTGTGTGTTGGCACTTCGATATATTTCACCAATTTGTTTTTTATACCAATTAAAAAGTGCGTATGACCGTTAACTCGCACGAGTTTAAAGCGAAACACGCTTCCTTAGAAGGAATCGATTGACTTGCGACTTCGAAAAACTCCAAAGATAAATGTGTCTTAGTCCGCTAAACCTCGCGCTTGCACACCTCGTGTATCTGTTTTGAAAAATAATATGAGCAGTGTTAGACGTCACGCGCACTTGCGGCGGCTACTTCATCTTCTTAATATATATAAATTACGTGTCACGTTGTTTCTCCGCTATAGACTCCTAAACTACTTAACCGATTTCAATCAAATTTGCACACCGGGTGCAGTTCGATCTAACTTAGGAGATAGGATAGCTCACATCTCAATTTATAGTAAAAAAACATGAAAAATTAGAAAATTTAAAAATACTTAAACCATAATTTAACTTTAGCGCTTGGGACAATGTCAACTTTTTTAATGTAACTTTTGACATTTGACATAGAATTGACGCAATGGATTTTTTTACCAATTCGAATTAAATAGTCATCGTTAAGATAGGACAACGTCTGTCGAGTCAGCTATATTATTTATATAAATATTGCAAAACAGACACGCGAGGCCTGCACCTGCGCAAGGTTTAGCGGACGCCATTAAAGGTCATCACAAATTAGAAGATTCTCTATCAACTGAGACAGGCAGGTACTTATTATAATCATAAAACCAAAGACAAACTCTACACCTACTGCTTGAAGGTAACGCGGAACCAGACAGTTATAATAAACAGTAAATCGATTTCAGTCACGGATAACAATGTCACATACATCAGCGCTGGCAACTCACCAAATATTATTTTACAACAAGGCGAGCGGCCTAATCATTTACTGAACGGAAATTTTATACTAGTGACCAGAAGAGACTTCAAGACTTGAAGATCTGATTGGATGGAATGAATGAAAGAAACGTGTTTTTAAATGATAGCAGTTATTGAATTTGTAAAAGGATAAGCATGACACAGGTCACCCTGGTATGGGCTTCAGAGCACACCGATGTAATGCTAGCTAAGTTTTTTGACAAAATACGAGTAAATGTTATTTTTTAAGTGTGTCTTATGCAAGTAAGTGAGTAAAAATGTAGGTTGGCGTTGTAATTTGACATGGAAGTAGGTTAAGCAGTGAAATAAAAACCAGCTTCTGGGTAGTGAGTAAAACCGCAAAGCACTGCTATTCTAACATAGTCCTAAAAATATATTCATTCCTTTAAATAACAAGCCACGAAAGCTATTTACCTCAGGCAGGATCCCTCTGACATATAATATCAGTTACAGCAACAAAGCGCCGGAGAATAACAAATAAAATATACTATAATGTCTACATCATAAGCAGTATTATTTACCTAGTAGCAGTATATTAAATAAACTCGGAAAAGCAGGCAAGTTAAATCCAATAGCGTTCGCATTAAGGGGAGAACGCACTCCAGTTGATTTTTGGTTCGACGTCAGGGAAGCAGAGCCAGTGATCCGAAACGGTTCTGATTGGATAAAGGGTTCGGTATACGGGTACAACATTATAAGAATACAAGCAGTAACTCAAATACTTTTTAAATTAACTTGTTGCCACCTAATTAAAATAATATTGTAATTTATATTTTTTTTTAAATCTAAGATTTACTAACAAAATTTTAGACTAAAGTACCTCTGTTATTTTTATTTAGGACCGTAAAGCTCTCAACCCCACTCTTTTGACGCCGTAGTTGTAGGGGAAAGGGCTGTGATCGAAAAAGAAAGGACTTCGTAATAAAAAAACACCAAGAAAAACAGCACCTCTTTGTATAAATGCGAAGCAAAATAGAAAGCTATTGGTTTGTATTTAGGTTGAAGTGATTCGAAATTTGTTATTTTTTACGGGTAAAGCTTAATAAACTTTTTAACGTAATATTTGGCTACATAATATGAGTTTGGAATACAGGTACCAAAGTATCAGAGGTATCAGAGATTTTAGGCTACCTGAAGACCTCTGACGTGGCAACTACGGCATAGACAATTCGCATTTTTTTGTCCAATTTGTATCTCTCATACTGCGTGTATAACCAATACAGAGTGCGTATTTTGTATTACCGGGTATACGCTGACGGTCTTAGCGTATAGAATAATTTATGACGCTATAACGCTAGTCTGCGATATTTCAAAGAAATTGGGTATTCATAATGTTGGAAAAATAACGCATCTGACGTTTAATACTTTATGATGGACGGACCAAGTGTTTCGTGTCCCTGACATGATGTAAATTTTGTAACAGTTGACGAAAGGGTGCGTCGTGCTTACATCGTCGATCTTTTGAAATCTTCTTCTCGTAGGTTGTGACATGCACATTATTGCAGAGATAGCTTTGGATACAATGATAAAAAAACATCTTGTCATTCACGAGGTAACGTCGCCAGTTCACCAGCCTTCTGGATCCTTCACCTGCGGTATATTGACTTTAGCTCTGTGTTTTATGTGTACTATTTTCTTTATATGTATATACGTATACCTACTCGTATTTACGTTGTAACGTGCCAACCCTTACGTAATTGGCACGGTGCAAAAGGCAAATAATAATGAGGCATACAAATGATTGTGACCAAAAATCTCGCGGTTCCAATAAACAATATGAGAATTATTCTCTATTCTTCCGTCAATCGACCACTGGGACTCTTGCCAGAACGTGAAACATCGTTATAATAATCATTAAGTAACAGTACTTAAGCTCGTTTGTTTTAAGTAAAAATGTTTAATTGCATTTTATTATTACTTAATTTTTTTACAAATGTTTTTTAATCTAAAAACATTTTTAGATTTTAATTTAATTTAGACGGAGATGCTAAGTGTGCAGTGGCGTCAATTTCGTCCAACGAATTATCTCTACTATAATGAAGGAAAGAAACTTAAGGTAAAATACAGCTGTAGGCTGTAGGAAAATTACAGCTGTATCAAAGAAGTAGAAGGGAATCATCACCAATAAGAATTGTTCAAATAAAAATGTGCGAAAAAGGCTGCATGTGCGTGACCATTATTATCATCAACAGTCGTCTCTCTCCCACTGCTATATAACAAGATATAATAAGATCTGCATGTATATCAAACTATCGCTCAGTGTCACGAACCTACACGCTATAGAATTCAAAAGAAAAATAAAACAATTATCTGAGTCCGACCCTTTTTACTCACTGAATGAGTTTGTGAGACTGCGTCTAACTAAACCTTCATTCTTTTGTAGTTAAGTACCTATTAGTATATTTATGAGAACTATTGAAATTTATTTATTTTATTTTATGCAACTTTATGACTATTATAAATTTTTCTTCCTTTATTTTTTTTTATTTTATGATGAATTTGTACAAAATGTTATGACTTGCCCAGTGTAACAATCAGTTATAAGGCCAATAAATCACTTTACTTTACTTTACTGTTCCTCGCAAAATAGTCGCACACTAACCAACGATTATTATAGCTGTTACGCAAGATACCAGAGTAAGGAAGAATCTGGAGGTCGACCGAAAATAAACGATGCAAGTTTATTATTAAGCGAGGATTTAGCCTGTCCACGGAAATACATGTCGTACATCGAACGTATGTTTTGACTTTTGACTGTTGATTACATTTTGGTAAATTTCATTTCATTCATTCAGCGTGAACATCTGACATGGTGCAGGCTGTGTAATCTATTTTGCTGCGTAGCTAAATCGCAGAGTGCCTAATCTTGTTATGCGTGTAACCCAGAATTTAGGCCATATTGTAGGCATATTGAGATTTAGGTCTATTGTGTTTTAGATTAAGAGCAATAGACTTAGTGAGACTTAGGACCATTAGCCTGTAAAGTTCACTTTTGATGTTAAAGCCAGTGTAAGCTGGATAATGTTTTTAACTTCTGGCGTGAAAATTAAAAAACTTATTTATATTCGTATGTTTGGAATTTTTCATGAAGTAATAAAAACTTTTAGTGTCAATCTAAAAAAACTTATTTCGCTTTTTTTCTCATCTCTTTTTCGAACCAACCTTGAAATCAGCTGTTGCATACATTCCGTTGAGTATGAATGACAATTTTTTATAGAACAGCTGATATTTGTATTCACAATTCGAGTTCATGGGCGTATCCAGGAGGGGGCAGCTGCCCCCTGGCTTTCACGGAAGATGTGTTAAACCGTTTTGCCGAGGACCCTGGAAAGTTACTTTTTAATTAGGCTTTATTTAAAATAGCCATTGCGTAATACACTTTAAATAACATAGATAACAATATTTTAATAACTTATACAAAAATACTTTTTAAAATTTATATTGATTTATTTGCCCTCTCCTCTCCCCTGGCCCGGAACCTGGGTACGTCTATGGGTGAGTTGCGTAGTAAACGTTGTTCAAAATAATGAGTACAATATGCTGCTTTCAGCTTTGTACTAGTACCATCGCATCGTGCCGTGTAATCCTGTAGAAGTATCATACAAGCAGTGCACACTTCCACTTAAAGATATTAAGCGAGTCTTTATAAATTGAATGAAATATTATTATAGTTGAGAGTCAAAATCTTCTTCTTATTCTTCTTCTTTCTTTGTCTTATATATAAAATAAATCGCTGTTCGTTATTCTTGCTGAAACTCGAGAACGGCTGAATCAATTTGAGTAATTCTTTTTTTGTTTTGTTAGGTTTAAAAAGAGGGGTGGTTTAAAGAAAAAAAAAGCATTTGATACCGTGGGCTGCAGCTAGTAAAATATATAAAAACTAAATAGTTGATAACTAGATAACTACGCACCGTAGTTAACTAAAACACTGTAACTGCCAGATTCTTATAGAGGAGCGTAAACCTATACTGTCGACTTTTAATAATAGCAAGTACCGGCTTTTTGCGTGCTGTCAAAGGCATGATTGAGTCTAGCCGATCCGAGTATCGAAAATGTTAACGGATAACAGTAGAGTCTATTTCTCGCTCATTGTGCAAATAGAATGCGTTGTAATACAGAACGCTAGGGTTGACAATTAAACGAAAAATAAATAAAACAAGCTTGTTGTTTCTGGATACAAAATGTTTAAAACTACTTTATATTGTGCATTTAAAACTTTTGGTACAAGCGTATGAATAGAAAGATAAAATAAAAATTAAAGTGGTTATAAGTAGGTATTATAACTTTTCGATGAAAATTTAAACAAAGATTAGTTTTATAGCTTTCATTGCCGCTTTCTTATAATGTATTATGCCTAATTATAATCTTTCAATGCTGTCAAAAGCATTGAACTCAGTGATTTAAAGCCAACAAAATAAAAAAACAACAAAAACAAAAAACGTATACGTATTTACTACAGATAAATATTGTTAGCTATTAGAGAACTACTCGGGTAACAGATTAACGGGTAAGTAGTTCTCTAGCTACAACGTACTCGTATATCTCAGGTGACGAGCGCAGTACTGTGTCGCGCAGGGTCTTGAATTCTGCGAGTTCAAAATTCTGGGTGGCACAGACCTGTTATGGGCAAACATGACGTTTAACATCAGGCGAGCGATTTGCTCGTCTCATCACTCAAATACATAAAAAAAGCTATTTCTTCTCTAGATAGCTGCTATCGCTAGCCCTACTTGTAGCATCTGTCGTGCCATAACTCACGGGCGTCGTCTACACTTTCTAGCACCAAACAATAACAATAGTAATAAAACGCTGAAAAATAGGGCGTTCGGTTTTACGATCTCAAAGATTTCGAGACATTTTGGCGAAGGAATGAAATAACTTGTAAGGGTTTTTAAAGAATTTGGGTTAGATGATTTTTGAGAAGTTTTTTTTTTTATAAAAGAGCGGCAAACAGGCAGACGGTCAGCCTGGTGGTAAGCAAAACCGCCGCCTATGAACACCTGCAACACTAGTAATCAAGGAAACAGCTACTTTGTACTGAAAGGCTGTACATTTTTTGAAACTAAACACAGATCTAACAAAAGAGGTTATTTAAATATCCTACGAATAAGTCACAACATAGCATACAGACAGAAAATTAAAACGGCTAATCAACCAGATTTTATCTTTAAGAAGAAAAAAAAATTACTAGTCGAAGTAGAAAGAGTGAGGGAGAGACAGAGAGTAGAGAGGACAAAATACAAAATTTAGCGCAATAACACGCCTATTTCGTATTTTATCAAAGGATAAACCAAATAAAAAGTTAAATCAAAACGTAATATTAGTATTTTTCAAACGACAATTTTAATACAGCTAAATTGACTTAAACCACTGCGCCCAACGTTTCTTAGTACCTTTTCCCTCCCTACGTCAGAAACAATGCGTACCCAAAATAATTTCGCCACAATTGTTTAGAGTTTTGGTAAACACTTGCGAACCATCACTTATTGCTCTTCTGCGATCAAATACTGCGCTCCCAGACTAAATAATAACAAACTTAATAATAGAGCTTTCGAATCTTTTATCAACATAGAGCTCTATTCGATTCTGTTCCAATCCAATACAGTTTCAACGTACTCGCTGGAACGTTTCAGTTTTGATTTTATTGGGTAGTATTGTAACGGAGCGACTAGTGCGCGTGTTTTGGTGTGCATACTACACAAAATCCTTTACACAAAACATTGTTTTAATCCACAAGTTTTTGTATTTCGCAAAAATGTGTAACAATTTTTTTTCATGTATAGATTTTTGTATATATGTGTGTGTAGTGTGTTCCTTTAGAATAAAACTCGCGCATGAGACACGATTTAACGTATACGTGTAATCTTAATATTTTAACCAACTTTATTTATTGAATCGACAAATGGCGGAGAATAATGTTATGTGACAAATATGTTAATACCTGTCTAATATATTATTTAGATATCCTTTTGATTACAATATATTTACATCTTAAATTTAAACTAACAAACTAAACTAAATAAAACTAACAAACTAAACTAAATAAAACTAAGAAATTTACAAAAAATTAATAATCAAAAAGTAGTTTTTGCCCGTGTGGCAAAGTACCAAGAACGCTGGCTGCATTCCCGCGCTGAATTGCCATTGAAATTCTTTGCGCGAGGAATGAGCCAGCCCTCTTATCACCAGCGGCGTCAACTAAGCGCGGTGTGATTTTTTTGACAAATTTTTTAGTACTAGGACCCCATGGACCAAAAGTTTCGACGCCAAGCGGAAGAAATATGTACTCATTCGAAAGAGACGCATATTTGCGCCGCTTGGCGTCTTCTGCGGCATCCGCCGCGGCTCCGGCCCGACTTTATTTAATTTTAGTGTAAATCATATCCTTCGAAATAAAACAGTCGTTTGAAAATTCCGACATTTGTAACCAAAGAGTTAATACCGAGGAAAAGCTAATTGATCAATTACATCAGTACAACTATACTATGCTTTGTATTTTACACAAACACGTTAATTAAAATAAAGCCAGAACACAAATTTTAAAAGACATGCTCTTTTAAGTTTCGTTTTGAACAAAACAAAAATCAACCTACAGCTCAACTTACTACAGAGTTGCATTAATTTTATCTAACAAGAATAACTTTATTTGTTTACACCACAAATACGTGGGATAGTAAAGATTTAACGCTTTTGTGGTACTTGAAATAACTTCACTGATCAGTGTAACGACGCCATTAACTTTTCATGACTGCATGGAGGCTTGTAACTTGGGCTTAAACCCATCGGGCGCTGCTTTGTCCGAAAATTTTCTTTGTTCTAACAGTGCGACTTAGAAGTCTTTTTTTAGACAGAAAACAGTTTTATAAACACACCTGGGCCCGTACCATGACCTCTAAAAACTATGATGTTACGTTTTGTTTCCGACGCTGCGTGATCATGAACCTTATTGCGCGGCGATACGATTCGCGGTTGCGCAGCGTCGGAAACAAAACGTAGGTAGCCATCATGGTTTTCATGGTACAGGCGATGATCTTTTGCAATGATATGCCCAAAGGTGGTCTAGGAAAACTCACTACTAAAGAAAAACAAATTAGGAATTTGAAATGATAGGAGATCGATAATTATATTTATGATTAGAATCTTATTAGTAAAAGAAGAACCTATGTAGCACTAAGTATGTTGAAGTGTTTTGATGTATCTTGTATCTTCTAGTGATAAATGAAATTCATCGAAAAATGTCAATGGGTCATCTGATTTTCATGATATGGGTTGATTTCAAAGTAAATATTGTTCAGAAACATGAGTTTATACGTTTTTCAAACTTAGTGAACCAGCTTACAGCCCTGAATAAATACTATAAAAAACTTGCCTTGGTGCCTTTCAAGCTTCGAGCTGTGGTGTTTGGATGCCTTTGTAACGTAGTACTTGTTAAGGTTACAATGTCATATCTTGTTTGTTTATACCGGTACTTAAATACGAGTACCTACATACATGAAATATTTATGTGTGGTTGGACGTGTATTTATAATGAAGAATCCGTGCCTTACTTACCACAGCCTTACTTGTGTAGAGGTTTATTTTATTTTGATTTTATTACTACTACTTATATTAATATTTTTATATTCTATATTGTAAAAAAATTTAAAATTAAGAAAATAAATTAATATGTGGAATTTAATATAATATGTATAATATTATATGTTACGAATAAATATAACATACTAGCGGTCCGTCCCGGCTTCGCACGGGTAGACACTATAAATTGAGATGTGAGCTACCTATCCTATCTCTTAAGTTAGATCGAACTGCACCCGGTGTGCAAATTTGATTGAAATCGGTTAAGTAGTTTAGGAGTCTATAGCGGACAAACAACGTGACACGTAATTTATATATATTAAGATTAACGTTTGCCGAAAGTCTGTTCCATTCCCTGGCCGAGCGGATAACATAAAAATTAAAAAAAGAAAAATTAAAGATAAGCGACATTAGTTAGTACTTCGTACTTTTGTATTGCGAAAAAGTTACATGATGTTTGTCAACCTAAGCAACGATTATAAGTTACAAGCTGGCCACGGTTAATGAAAAACAGAGTCATTAACCCCCGACGCAAAAGGGGGTGTTATAAGTTTGACGTGTCTGTTTGTCTGTCTGTCTGTCTGTCTGTGGCATCATAGCGCCCGAACCACTGAACCGATTTCAGTTTAGTTTTTTTTGGATGAAAGGAGACTTAATCGAGAGTGTTCTTAGCTATGTTTTATAAAAATCGATTGAGCCGTTTAAGAGTTATGGTGGGTTAAAGTGGGGATGGAAGAACCAAAATTCTACAAATGTGCCCAAAATGGTTGTCAAATGAAAGATAAGATATTTTATCAGTGGTAGGACTGTCTAGATTTTTTTTTTATTAATAATTAAAAAAAAAAATAAAAAAAAATAATAAATAAAAAAAAAAACCAATTAATATACCAATGTTGGTACTAACATACCAAAAGTATTAAATAAAAACTTAAATAAATAAAAACTTAAAAAGTATTAAATAAAAAATAAAACGGGGGGACCGTTTCTAAATTTTAGTATTTACAACTCTAAGCTACCACGATGAGTATAACTCCTGACTGATTAGTATACCCCCCCCCCCCCCCCGACGCGACGTTTTCTTTGTAACTAACTAATATTTTGTTGTAATTATTAATATTTTTAGCGGTGTTTTAGTTTTTATGTACAGGTTGTTAAATAAATCAAATTATTATTTCGTACTTTTTTTTTCTGTACCCATGACAATTTGCTGCAACCCAGTGTTGGTCTTTGCTTCTTCTACTAGTTTTAACCACTCAGCTCTGTTCTTTGCTGTCCTTTTCCGAACTGCAAGTTGTCTTATCTGCTCAGAACTGCCTCCACATTTATTTTTATTTATAAAAAACAAATATATATACACACATACATACATCACACACACACACACACATTTATACATTTATATTTTATTATTAAAACGGGCGGGTATGTTCAAATATAGATTCACAAGAAGGCTTATCTTTTAAAAACATAGATAATCCTTTTTTGTTTCTTCGTAGTCAAGTAATAAGAATATTCTATTTCGCAGGAAACCGAAAAAAAACGGCTTTTTAAAGAACTGCCCACGCTACTACAATATTTTTCATTAGCATACTATAATCAAAAAGATTGTAATTAGCAGTAGCAGGTTCAATCCATTTTTAATCTCCGACTATGCACTAATGTTTCCACCTAAAACTTTTAATTAAATCAAAAGTCTGGGATAGAGTCAGTAAATTGACGCCGGAGCTCAGCACGTGCTCCTTTTAAACTAACTCTAGGTTCTATGGTTAGTAATTTATTTCTAGTTAATTATAATAAAGTCACAAACTGATATTTAAATATTACGGCCAGCTAGACGAAAGATTTTTATTAACACTGCTGCGTAAGTGAGAGAAAAGAAAAACTCGCCTCAATTTTGCTTTCACTCGAAAATTAGGGGCTCATAGATCAGTTTTTATATTGATTTTGTATTTATTTAAAAAAGTGTTATTTAAAGTAGTAAGTAAAGTTTCTCACATTTCTTTAAGTTATTTCAAGTGAGACAAAAAGGATTATTCCAATCTGTCCCCCAGTTTCGTCCCCTCATGTTATCTTGTTTCGCGATAAAGAAGTTTTACGTCTGCGCAAGCCCTAATCCATCAGTCTTTCAGATTAACAACAAAAGGCACATATTCAAAACACCAAATTAGTCACACCCATCAAAGAATCATTCACCTTTTTATTGAATTCTGGTTCTCTAACTCATAATCTCAGTAATGGCTACTTGTTTGACGTCCCGCCAACAAACTTGTCAGAATTATTTGTACTCCCATGATATTACACCAAAATTTCCGTGAGTTATGTTGATTGGAATAATATCTGCCATGAAATTTCAACATAATTCTCTCGGCTTGTTTGATTTTTTAATATATTTTATCATAATTATGACAAGAAGTTTATAATGTTTTTGAAATAATGGACGTAAGGTTTGAAAGCGCTGAAATATTTCGTAGTCAATCTGAATACTCTATAAAAAGATAACGACAAAATTCTATAGTAATTAGTTTAGAAAAATTAGGCAATAGCTTGAATGCAAGAAAGAGTATGTTGGTGCAGTCACCGTAGTATAAGTAATTCATGCAGTATCTATGAGTCTTGAGATTTGTTGCTGTTTTTATAGGACAAATGACAATTTCATGTGTCACACGAACCATGGCTGCGCTCAGCTGTAAATGCCAGACGAGGTCACCTATCCGAAGACTGACAGTATCGTCCGTTACAAAGAGAGTAAACTCGATGATTGTAAGAAAATTGCATAGGAATCGGTCGAACTGTTTTCGAGATAAATGGCAACATTCATACGCGAACGAACAATGGCTCTCACTAAACGCATAACACCTTTTTCGTTCCGTCGCGCGTCGTGTAAAAAAAAAAATAGATACTTAACTATGACTTTTTTTATTTGCTGCCAGTACTTGCTATTCTAAAACTCCGTCTTAAACCTGCTTTTTGACAAGTTGCACAAATTTCGCCACGTCATGAATAATTCACACTATGAACAAAGCCAAAAATTTAATTACAAAAATGCGAACCAGTTTGCGAACTCGGAACTCAATGTGGTTGACATGCACAGTTGTACAATGTACAAGTGTGGCACGTAATATTGCATCATATTTCGGAAGGACCGAAAACGCTCAGTGTTTCGCGGTTTGAAATACCGTAACTTATTTGTGAGAAGTTTCGATTGCAATCCTGAACTAGCTTAACTATTTTGGCGAAATGATCATAATGAACAACTTTGTTTTGGAACGCTGAAGTTGTGGTTGGTTTCTACTATCAACAAAGGAAATTGTTATTTTTTAGTTCACTTATCTAAATGCTTCTTGTTGATTCCAAAAGTATTTTTATAATTATACAAACAAGTTTCTTGAGTGATCTTTTTGCTTAATCATAATAGCATAGTTTTTTGCTTAGTTTGTTTGATTAATTAGTGCATTCCTGAATTTTAATTATCTGCAAAAATTAACCCCAAAACAAAACACTAAAAAGTTATTTATGAGTATGTTCTCAACTTTTTCAGGTTACTCAGTCCTTTCGTGATTATGTTACAACGCAGCAGATGTGAAGCTTTCGTTTGCTTATATAGTCCAACTATTCATAATTCTGCGAAACTATTCGGTTTTCTTGGTGCTTGGTGCTCTGTTTATAACCTAACCATCTCTAGAGTTAGTCGGAGGAGCCACTATCGTACTTCCTAAACAAACATTACGTAAAATATTTTAGTTTCCTTATTTGACTAGATCTATATAAATTAAACATAGGGTTATAGGAAAGGATATGCCAAGCCAAAAAGAGCTCATAGTATTCATCATTATGAACAACTTTAACCACGGGACCACCCCGGAATTCGCGAAAAATATCAGCCGCTTCTTACAGTTGTCAGTGTACAGTGTACATTTTGCTATGGAGCAGCTGATTTTTTTAGCAAATTTCGGGTTGGTTCCTTAGTAAAAGTTATTGATAATGATGAGAACTATGAGCGTTTTTCGGCTTAGCATACCCATTCCTTATAACCCTGTATAATTTGATAGCATTTTAATAACGTACACTTAACAATGTTTACACTCGACTTTATACCTACTATGCTTACAGTTAGTACTATTCAGTTGTAGGTACTATTTTTAATAGCTCAAATACAACTACTTCTACAAGTTAAATGCTGTCTCTTTTTTACTTTCCATTAATTTCTTCGTTAGTTATTTTAATGCTATTCATGTTCCAACTAGGAAAATTATTTTTGGCAACACTATTTTCGAGATCAATGACTCTTTCAAAATGCTAGTGGTTTTGTCAAATGAGTTTGGGCTTCCCGATGTCTGATGATTTAGTCACAGCATAGATTAGTGTTTTTGCTAACTTTTTACATCGCATCGAATGCTTAGATCCGATCAATTCTTCACGTCAATCGCTCCGTTCATTCGTTCGTCCGTTCTTTTCATTCATCATTCGCTACTTAAAGCTTTAAGAAGGATATTGTACCTTCCTATTAATATTATAAATGCCATAGTTTGGAGGTATGTGAGTTTGGATGTTTGTAGCTCAATCGCGCTAAAACGGCTGAACGGATTTGATGAAATTTGGTATGAAGGTAGCTAATAACCTGGAACATATAGACTACTTTTTATCCTGGAAAAAACTAGTACTTTTAAAAAAGTGTGTAAATACTTAAAAATCAAAATTAATTAATTTCAGGTCAAATGTAACCATAATCAAAGACAAAACAAACCTAAAAAAATAATTTTGCAAAACCGTCTATATTTGACGGAGTTATGCCTGAACATACATAAAAAAAAAATAGAAACATCCGAATTGAGAACCTCCTCCTTTTTGGAAGTCGGTTAAAAATATCTAGTATATCCTACTGTGGGTGGGTGGGATTCATATTTTACATGGAAAAAAAAACGAATAAGACTTTGTCTTTATCACACCACTACCTACCCAAATTAGAACTCGAAAAAACAAACAGAAAAAGGGAAGTTATTCCGAAGAGTTCCGGGCTCCCAGCAAAAGTTGTTTTGTTTTTTTTCATTGTTTATATTTCCATTTGAAAACTTTAATTTCCTCCCCTAATTCCCGTCTCGTTACAAATTACGTTTTCCTCTTATTTTCAAGAAAAGTTGCTTTTAAATGAGCGCCGTAAGATTGATATCCATTAGAAGCTAATTTTGTAAGTAAAGGATCCAATGAGATTGTTCAGGTCTTTGTTCTTGGAAATATTACCTTTCATTCACTAATTACGAAAAAGTTACGTTTACAAACTTGGTGAAGCGTCTTTCGATGCGCTGTTTTATTGTGTTTAAGCTAACTCATGTAATCTCGGTTGTAACTTTTTGTAATTTTTACAGCCACTGGGTGGACGACGCAAAAAGACGCGTAGTTTATTAGTGATGGTCAAGGCAGAAAGTAGGGCTTATTCCCGGAGTACTCCATTCTTTTGTTTAAAAAAGATAAGAATCTCATACATTAATTCGCAAAATGCTCCACGGAATTATTATTAAAAATAATTTATTTTAAAAATACTGTTTTTATGTTTCGTTTTACTCCACGGCCATCTTAGACCATTCTCAAAGTACTCCGAGGTCTATCCTCAAACTGCTCCATCGAAAACAATAGAAACTTCATTATAATCAAAACAGGTTTCATTTAACTCCATGAGATGTTGAGGGGTACAGTCAGTTACATAAGTATTAGCTCTGTGATTAAAATATACTGAGTAACAAAATTAGAAGTTAATGTCATCCATCATACATTTACTAGGAACTTAGAAGAAACAAAAGAATGCACGCAGCTGCAGTTGTTATAATTTTTGACAAAATTGACGACGACACGAATTCTTGTAAAAGACATTGTTTTGTTTTAGAAATTAGCTGTTACAGTAATGAGAGGGATCCATGCAGGACAATACCTGGCGATTAATTTCACTAGACAAAACAACCCAAGTGTTGCATTTTTTTTTGAACTTACGTCGCCCAACGACTTTTATGGACATTATACAATAATATAAGTATTTAGGAAAGTGTCGTGAGTGACTGTTACGTAGAATTAGTGTATCAATGAATGGGTTAAGATAAGACTCCGACGTTAGTAAAAGCTATACCGCAACGGGATAAAGGATAAGGGTAGGTATTTGTTCGAATTTGTTGTCTATGTGAAAAAAAAAAAAAAAAAGAATCCCGAATTTATATTTGTGGCTGGCCAAAGTGAGTAATTGAGTGATTTTAATAAAAAAAAAAATTACGTATTTATTTCACACTATTAGCCATTTAATTGTTGAAAAGTATGTGCCGAACAATTAGGATATGTGACTTGGTTACAGCACTGCTTTCACTTTTGGAGTTTTAATCCAAAATAATAAGTTTGTCAGGGCAATGTTCTGCAAAGTTGAAAATATCAGAAAAGAGGATTTTCGAGAAGATTTTCATAAACGTACGTTGTTACAGAGTACGATTTTAAAAGAGTTCCGAGAAGAATGCATACGAGAACGCATATAACCCTTTACAATTATTTACTATTCTAGTCGTAGTATGATGATTTTTATTGCTATAGGTACGTTTTTTTACGAATATGCTTTGTTATTAGATTATGTTTACTTATGATTATTTTGCTGTTATTTTTCCGTTTCATTATCATATAAGGACCTCTCGGCTTCAGTTCTTTGAGTGACCGTATAGAAAAAACCGTTTCTCATTGTATCTCTCTATTATTTTTAAAGTTTGATTAATGTAATTTACCTGTGATTATTGAAGACTGATTTTGTAATTCGAAATACAATGTTAAAACTAAGCTCATTTTTTTTATTTATCATTTCTATTAATATTGCTAGTCAAGTAATAGGTATATTTTATTTAAACTCCTCCCTATAGTTAACATTCAGTTTTATTAAAAGTGTTACAAGTACAATATAGTACAATACAATATAGTTAGACTTTTTGCACCTGACTGTACGGAAGCTTTTTGGAGTAGAATGAAACATAAAAATAATAATTTTAAATTGAATAAAAATTGTGTGGAGTTGATTGAGAATGGATGTATGGCTTATTTAATTTCACGAAACCAGTAGCGTGGAGTACTTTGAGAATACCGTGGAGCAGTTTGAAACCAAAATTATTATTAATTAATTTAACGATTTTATTCGTGGAGTAATTTGAAACCTTTTTTTGGAGTACACCGGGAATAAGCCAAAGTAGGTATGTTGTAAAAAAGACTGTTATGAGAAATTAACAAAAAATACAATAAAAGAGCTTTTTTGTAGTACCGCGGCGCGCCTTTTGCCTGGCCTTTTATTAAATAAATGAGAAAAACTTTTTGTTTTTATATAAAATGCAATGTTTGCGGTTTGTTCTTCTTTTTTTTTGTAATTTTTGTGATTCGAAATCAAACTATTTAGGCGATATATGTATAGTATACATAGATACAGCTATATTCTGAATTTCATATTTACATACCCCCGAATAACATTACCCTCATTCTGAGCGTTCGGGTAAAACGCACGGAAAAATTACGCCATTATCTAATGCCGTTACCACACAAAGCTCTCCACGCTGTAACCGAACCACCCTCGTCGATAAGCCGTGCTCCACTGTGCCACTGTTCTGAAATTAATTTAAATAGACACGCCGACATTCTTGTCTTTCCACTAGACTGAGCGTGACTCGATTTGAAATCCACTCCGATAGCCCTGTTCACTGACTTAAAAATGTAAAATTACGCTTACAAACTCGGCTGTTTGTATAAGGTTTTTTTTGGTAGGCTTTAGGAGTTTGAAGGGGAAAGTTGTAGATTAGATTGCTATATTTTTAATTGTACTGAATTATTGTTAAATGGTTCGTGTATCAACTGACAGTGACTTAGTGGGAGAGATATCAAAATGCTGCTTTGATTGAAATTAAGTGTAACAATGATTACAATCAGCATTCGTACCAAGCCGCTTTGAAAAAAATAATATAAAAGAAAATAGTAGATATACATAATAGATGCCTAGACACAGGTACCGGTTAGCAAGACAAAATCTAACTTCCCGACGATGCACCTCCATTAGCGTTGTTTATTTGCTCCAACGTTTACCGGCAAAACTTCAACTTCCTACTATATTTTACAGCTATCAAACCTCCGACGCGGAAGAAAATCCTTCCCACTCCACTCCAACAAATTACCTGCAAATAAAACATAGGCGCTTTAGTTAATAATTTACAGCGTAGCCATACGTTTTTAAAACGTGTAACTTTAAATATATCGTCGCTATGGGAATTTATGTCGCCTTAAATAATGTCCAACAGAAGAAACGACATCGACTGGTAATTTAAAAAAATAGGCTATCTAATTTCGTCAGATTTACTATATTTATGTCGTTTTGAAAACTCTTGTGAGCATTGATTTATTTATGAATGTGCTGAATAGACGCAGATTTTACGGTGCCAATTTGCTTTACGATCTCTAAACAACAAAATGCTCTGAAACGCTTATGCATGCCACAATTCGGGTAGGAAGCCAAAGCACAAAGCAGAAAGCACTAAATACAAATGGAGTCGTAAAATTGAGGAGACAATGTTACCGGCGAGCATGTGCGCTGTTTCTGCAATATAAAACAAAGTAGCCGTCAGAACGTCTAAACATAATTCTAGAGGAAATGTCTGCGAGATGGAACAAATGGAATCGTGTCACAGTTCGTTCTAAATATCCGAGACGGTCACTCGAGGCGAGCGTCATTTACGCAATACCGGTGCGAAGCAGTACATAAACTTTAACCCTATTTGGTTAGGATTCGACTAAAGCTGCAATTAGACGAAAAAAGAACTTGACGTAACAACAACATGACTGACAGAGAGTTTGACAGATGTCAAATTTGATTGACAGCGAGTTTGGGATTTGTAATCGAACCCATTTATTGAACCAAGCGTTACTTCGCAGAAGTTCATCTTCAAAAAACTGTTTTTTAAATTAATTTCTAGTGATTTTCTGAAATATACAGGGTTATTCATAAAGGGTATGCTAAGCCGAAAAGGGCTCATAGTACTCATCATTAGGTGACTCGTTTTGGTGTGACTCGTTGCGAACCCCTCACTAGGAACTACTTTTACTATGGGATGAACCCGAAATTCGCGAAAAAAAAATCAGCTGTTCCATAGAAAAATGTCAATGACACTCGACAAAATGTATGGAACAGCTGATTTTTTTTTCGCGAATTCTGGGTTGCTCTCATACTAAAAGTTGTTCATAATGATGAGTAGGTAATAGGAGCCCTTTTCGGCTTAGCATACCCTTTATGAATAACCCTGTATATTTGGACCAGACTAAAGCGATTAAAACGGCAGCACAAAGGTGGTCTTATAAGGTGATTTCTTAAACAGAACTTTTGGATGGACCTTTTTTACCAAAGATTTAAAGCATTGAATAAATAGAAACTATTAAATTATCGTCATTCAATTCAAGGTGAAAATCATAACCGTTAATTTACGAGAACCGCAAAGAAATTATCGCAAGCAAATGGATCTACGCCGTGCAATTTCGACATTAAAAACCCCGGTGGTCTCAATCCCAATCTAGAAGAATGTTTATTTTGAATAGAATTTACTGGCAAAAATATTCATCGTTTCGTCAACTCGTTTTCCGGTCTCATCTAGTGTGGGCTTCATCGTCCGGATTTTTAATACAGTCTCATATACTCGTACCTATAGTGAAGGAGTTAGGGCTTAGGGGGCGGTCCGAACTGGGTGTCACCTGTTTGGGGCAATAATAAATGCAATCCCAAAAAACACAAACTAGTTATTATGTTTTTCAACAATAAATTACTTTGGCTTGAAGCCATTTCAACTAAATTATTCAAACTAAATCATTTAATTTCTCAATTGTGATTGTGATAATTTATAAGTGCGCGTAATGTGAAATAAATACTTTTTATTCAATTAAAGATTTTCAATCTTTTGTGATGCCATAATTATGTGCACCGAGTGACACGCATGCATGAGTCTATAGCTTTAGCACTGATTACATAATTTCAGGTTTTCAGTTTATTCTAGGCCCTTAGAGATTATCTCAATCAGAGACAGTGTCCGAGATAATACCTCACTCGCCAGAATAGCACCCCAGTATATTCGTTCCTCATAACGATATTAGCAGTTAGTTTTGAGATTAACCACTGTCTTGCACTGTGTCATCTACGAATAAACATGAGTACGCCCTGAAAATAAAATATTATGCGATCACATTTGAAACGCACGGGCTAAAATAAACGCGTGTGTCACCGACCAAGCGGCGGTGGCCTAGTACGGCACCTAGTATGTAGTTAACTGCCGAACTAGAGCAGTTACGGTACGACACGGTTTACTATGAACGTGCTCTACAGCTGTCGTCTACATTCTCTTTAATGTCAAGGAAGATATAAGTGTAGTAGCTAGCCAACATCATCAGTTACGTTTACCTAAGGTAAGACTTGTCACACTGTTTTGAACCAATGCAATAATTACTCGTATCACTTATATTCGTAAGGCAATCTAATGATAGAAGAGGTAAGCGTTTATGCGTCGTAAACGTTTGAATTTACGGACACTTTCTTTTGACATCAACTGAAATCACATTTTAATTTTTGCTAAAAGTGTTTTCTATTTGAATTATTTCGATCGTATTTTGTTGAGCGCCAAGTACACGTGGGACTTATCAAATAAAAATTAATCTCGAACATAACACGTTCGCTTAATTTTATTTTAATTGCCTATCTAAACTTGCTAATTAAGAAAGATTCGCTATTAACCAACGCTTTTGCAACCCCGAAAGCCGTAACGCGATTTAAACTCGATTGTAATATCTTTATGAGCGCGAAATGGACGGCGGCATTCACAAAACACCCTCACAAATATTATTAGACATATTTTTTTTAATTCCCACATCAGAACGCCTGATTTTTTCTTGTACAGCGACATCTGACATCTGCAAATTCAGCTTGACGTTAATCTTTATACAGTCGGCTTTTTCCGACACGGTTTATTTGAGGGAATGATTCAATAAATGGAGAAACAAATTCGAAATAACATTTAGAAATGTACAAGTAGGTAAGTGACCTCAGTAGTGTTGGATCGACGCTAATTAAAGTTTGCTTAATACAGCTGTCGCTAGTTTATTTTGTAAACAGGGTTAATTTTAGATCTGTTTGGGGTTATGAAATAAAAGTAACATGTATCATGTAGGGAAGCAGATTATGAGAGGATTTGCGTTCATGAAAATTATAACCCTGTATAGAAACTGAAATAGAACATAAATAGGTACATCTAAAGTCTTATTTAAAAACTAATTTATTTGTTAACTCTATTCATTAGCCGTTTTATTTATCAGAAACCTAAATAAAGAAATGTAATCTACAAAGTAGGTACGTACCCCTTATCCCGCACGCCATCTACGATTAAGGCTGAATGTAACAAAACTTTGAAGTAGGCACTTGTGCCTCAGACGGAGAGGTAAGTAAGTACTAAATCTCGAGACTAAAAGATCTTTTCAACAGCAACAATCATCTAAAGGCCATAAATCACATTATCCGCCGTACATCTTTACTCGCTCTTTGACGATAAAACGCTTCAAGATGATACTTATTTACTTACTAGACCTGATGAAAGGAATTTTCCACAAAAAGGATCTATTTACGTCTGTCTATCAAAACAGGCTTTAATCTTTTGAAATGGCGTATTTTCGCAAACATCGTAGGTATAGATACAAACCTGTGCCATAGAAATGTGGGGGAAATTAACTTCATAAACAGCTGTCTCCTGGTAGCGAAGAAATATTAAAACATGGAGCGAACATTTCGGGGCATGTACGGTAAATGGAGTTGGCTGGTAATTAGGGATTGTTGCGCAATAAGGGATGGAATAAAAATAATTAAATGATATAGCAAAAGTTTGTTTAGACATGTGCTTATGATACAGCTATTACGCGGGTGTATTTCGTGACATGCGTGTCGTAAGAAGTTCTCATTCTCTTTCTACTTTTCAGTAGTTTGTATTCAGAGCTGCGACGGCGCTGGGACCTGAGTGCTAATAGTGATAACGGGCCGCCTCAAACGGCGACCCAATATCAATAGTGTGGAATTATATTCTTTGACTTTTACTTTGACTTCGACTCAGCTTAACTATTCTTGCTGAGTTGCTCAAATGTGAAGCGCTACTTTTTAGAGACATTTTTTCTAATTTCAACTTTAAGAATCTCTATACGTAGCTAAACTAAGTACGTTCTTATAGGCCGAGTAGCTAGCCCTAGTGTCATAGATTTAAGCCCGCCTGAAGGCCTCTGGCATGGCTTGGCGGTTGTTGTTATAGGACACAAACGGCTAGTCAGATAATACTACTCAGCTTATAGGAATAGAAACAATGACTTTTCTGTTGACGAAATATGTAACCTTGGCACAATAACTCACTAGACAATAAATAAGTTCTTACGCTGGACTTGCCTATTTCTATACAAAGCGATTTACATGACCTCTCAGCAATTTAAATAGAAAATCCTAATAAACTATCTACTTTCACAACTGAGTCACGGACACATTTGACCAGCACTCAGAGCTAATCGGCTGGTTATAAAGCGCTAATACACTCGGCGGTATATCTCGGTGACAGCCGAAGTCGTATATTCGGGACGTCACAGGCGGTGGGCGGCGCTATTGTTTCTACTCTTGTTGTGCTGGAGGCGTGCCAGAACGAATGCGGAGCTATGAACATCAGCAATTCTCTTAATAACCTGTATCGGTTAATCAACCCGACGAAGGTTGGCAATTAGATGTGAAAAGTACGTACTCGATGCGTGGAATTATACAGGGTAATAAGGAAAGGGTATGCTAAGCCGAAAAGGGCTCATAGTACTCATCATTATAAACAATTTTTACTACGGACCAACCTGGAATTCGTAAAAAAAATATCAGCTGTTTCATAAACAGCTGATATTTTTTTTGAAAAATGTCAATGACACTCGACTAAATTTATGGGACAGCTGTTAATTTTTTGCAAATTCCTGTTTGGTCCCATAGTAAAAGTTCATTATGATGAGTTCTATGAGCCTTCCTCGGCTTACCATACTCTTTCCTTGTAATCCTGTATAGAACAGCTGAATAATTAGTTTTTTTTTTTGTGAACTTAAATGCACGGAAAGATTTTCCTCTGAACTGGATATTCATCTCGCCTTATAACATTCCTTCAACGTATAAATGAGAGGTAGATGACACCGTATATTCTAAATAATAATCCATTAAGAGATGATAGAGTTGACGCTTTTAAAAGAAACTGGCAGAGTCATCATAAAACCGTCAGAATTTAAATAGAGATAAAAAATAGAGGAGACCCCCATCACTGTCACTTCAAAGACTTGCTGTTACGTTTGTTTCTCACTTTAGTTGTAATGGGTTGATTACACGTAACGAGTAGTGGTGAGACAGTACTCTTAGCCAAGTACTCGGTTTGTATGAACAATTTGACGAGGCGAGACAGTCGCTAGAACTATGATTTGTTTGTTCGACGAGTATGCCCATTTACTGTCTCGCCACTATACTCGTTACGTGTAATCGACCCATCATATACCTATGTGATAGATTAGCTGTTACGATTAATTGACGTCACTTTTTCAAAACTTGCACTTATAATACGATTTCAACAGAAGTTTAATTCATCTGGATTTTATCGATAACGGTCACCCATCCAAAATAAAGCTACATACATCGCTGCAAACTGCCAAACACGCTTCAAAAGCTTCTAATATCATTATTAAGTACCTACCTACCACACCAATCAGTTCCTCATACATTATTCCAATAAAAACCATGGTAAAGACTCCCAATGTTAATCCTTGTACAGGTTAATCAACCCAAACGCTGGCAATTAGACGTGAGAGACGAACAGCGTTATACGAGATAGGAATAAATATGCGACTCCCTAATAAGGGAATAAGGGTACATATTGAACGTTCGAGGAAAATGAGACTGCTCCTGATAGATCGACCCCTACGAACAGTATCGAAACTACGAATGACGTTTTTACTAGAGAGCAAGTAAAAGGCAAAATTTGACCTAAATGAACAAGTTCTGAACAAGTTCAAGAGTAGTATTAATTTTATTCGATTTAAAACATGTCAAAAATATTTTTTTTTAACTGTTGCTTTTCCTAAAAGTATATATAAATTTTATCTACTTAATTTCAACTTAAACTTTTATATATTATAAGTACTAGCTGACTCGACAGACGTTGTCCTGTCAAAAGCCATTGCGTAACTATAGCAACCGTAGTATGTTGATGCTAACTTGTCAATTTATAGTAAAAATTATCAGTATAATAATATATATAATTTGCAATAAATTAAAATTGCGACTATAATTTGAGATTTAAACTATCCTATCTCTCAAGTTGGATCGAACTGCACATGGTGTGCGAATTTTATTATAATCGGTTAAGTGGTTTAGGAGTCCATTGAGGACAAACATTGTGACACGAGATTTATATATATTATAAGATATTCATGTACTTTTATCTTATGTTCGTATAATTGGTACAATGAAAAAAAATCGTGAATTCGCAGTTTCGATACCGTTCGTAGAGACAGTCGAGATATTAGCTGGAGAAATATGGGGGTTATGGCGAAAGATTGAGATGCTGTTGGGATGCAATACTGGTAATATTATTCGAGCCAATCTTAGAAGAACCAATCAATTTTCTTGACAAAGGGTATAGTTTTGTCATTGGTTTGTAAGTAGTATTATTTATTTTGTAAATGTGTGATAATTAAGGGTACTTAGAGTACATTAAAGGCCTCAAAGTATATTAACGGAAATAAATATAATACAAAAAAAAGAATATTGTTTTTTTAACATCAGCGAGATAATTCGGTAATGTTTTATTTATTTCCAAACTAAAGTGATATGAACTTATAACAACCAGAAGTGCTATCCTAGTGTACTAAATAAATAAAACTGAAAATCAACTAAAGTTAAAAAAAACCTTCAAAAAACTAAACTATACTTTATAAATAACCGTTAGATGAAAATGACAAATGGTTTTGTTCAAAATACAAGTTGAAATATTCGCGAAGGCCTTGAGATATTTTCAAACGTCTGAATCATTGACAAACCTAGTACAATGTATTTCCACTTCACTATTATAACGAAAAGAAACGTCTGTCTGTCACCAGTTATTATTGTCGCGAGATTGTATTCCCACAGGTGGGAATCAGGGCTATGTTTCGTGAAAAAATGGAAAAGTGAAAAGAGTCTGAGAGTGTCTCTTTCACTAAAGTATCTCGTATATTTGTCGGCCTGTTTAGCTCAGCGGTAGTGTATCCGCCTTATAAGCTAGAGGTCCCGGGTTCGATTCCCGGCCGGGCAGATGTTTGAATGATGAATTTAAATATCTGTTCTGGGTCTGGGTGTTAGATGTCCTTGTCTTTGTGTGTGTTCCATGGCATCCCCGACACAGGATTTATTCCTAGTGGGGAGCTATGAGTGTGAAACGTTTTAACGTGAAACGTTTATATTTAGTTCGTTTAATGTGGTCTTTATTGGTTTGACTTAAATATACTGTGCATTAGCGCATCAGTAAGTGAATTAAACGACTTTGCAGAATGCCTTTGTGGCAAGACGCCATTTAGCAAAACAGCACAACGTAAAAAAAGTTCGAATGCAAAACCTTGTTAATAAACCCGAATACCGTGTTTCATACATTAACAATTACGGGGTCGTAGTGGCTTAACATTGAGCCAAATAAAATGTGGATAAATAATGATGAAAGTATGGACACGACCGAAATAATAAATTTTTACAAGACGCCCAACCACTTCTGGATACAATTTTTCTTTTAAAATTCGAAATACTTATAGAAGACTATAGATAGCTACTTACAGATAGATACAGTGCCGTTTGGAAGTAGCACAAGTGACGCCACGTACGTAAGAGACCGGACGTGACTTCACTGCAAATGCTACGACGCTACGGTCGACTACGACGTAGCCCGTAGCAGCTACACAGCCTTTGCACCGAGTGTCCAATCTTGCATAGTACGTGCATATCGAAAACAAAGACATCGACGCAAAAGAAACCAGTTTCTACCATATACTCATAAGATCAAAATGGTTTAGGTATTCAATGAAAAGATAATGCAGATAAATATGTTTATTATTGATGGTCAACGCAGCAATACATTTGTTGAGTGTGAATGACTTATTTTTAAAGAATAGCTGAATTTTTTTCAGGTCTAGTCTCATATAATAATGAGCATAATGGTGTCCTGGAATATATCTATCGTCAAACCGAACATCTAGTACACTTCGCACGTTTCATAACTTGCTGGAAGTTCTTACTGTTATATAATAGTTTAAACTCCACGACGAAAACAAAACACTCGATGTAAATTGGCACCGATGCGCTATATGTATTCTGACAGCGTAATCCGCGACAAACTTTCCAAAATTAATGTTTCCAATTTGAAATGTGCCGCAAAATAAGCAGATCGAAGCAGAATTAGATAAATCCACGTCGCCCTTCGTGCCGGGATCATAACTTTGTAAGCCACCTGTAATTGACCTGACCGTCTCGTAATTTTCTAATTTTATATCGTTGGGATTTCGCGCAATCCGTTTTCTTAACTGATTCCATTTATTCCCTTCGTGACATTTGCTAACTTGCGCAGACTTCGTTTATTAGTCTGTGGTAAGATTTTGCGTTGAGATAAATTGGTGTATGCGTTAATATTATAGCCATTTAACAAACGAGGGAGAAAGAGAGATAAATATGTTGCCATCCTACTTGCTCTCGTTGGTACGCTGTACCAACATATATAGAATGTATATTGTACACGTATATAAGGGTTACTAGTGCGAAACTCGTTATGGGTGGGAACTATGTCGCTTCACACTAATTTGTACGACTCATAAGTACTTGTCTATTATTTAAAGTAACAGTATAATATGAGGTTTAATCCAGAGCCATAGAAAAACCTGATAATTTTTTTCGCACCTTGCTCAGGTTCCGCTCTGCCCAAGAGTGGGAGGGGTCATTTGATGATTTCCCACCCCCCAAAAAAAAAAAAAAAAAAGGTCTGTGCCCAGGCCCACAAAAATAATAATTTAAATATGAATTTCAACACCATTAAAATTACACATAAATAAAACTTAGCCGAACTAAAAGACCTAACAAACCTAAAACCTAATAAAACTTGAGTTAGGTAACTTAACTTATTAGTTTCCATACCTAACTTTCTACTATTGTTTTCTTCCACACAAGCTAAAATTTTGAGCTTTTCGGCTTGAACAAAATTGTTCTCCTAAAAATGGCACACTGGGAATTCAGGAACAATCTGCGAGTCGTTTCTGCGGTTCTTTTTAGACCGTGCCTGTTATGAGAGCAATTCTGCTTATCGTGGTTCCTTTAAATGGATACTGGAATAAAAGTAGACTGCCCACATTCGCTACAATGCACCATTAGGAAATATTGCCCGTTTCGTGCGATGTTTAACACTTTTGTTTCAAGAATCGCATACGTGACTTTTATTATTGCCGTAATTTGATTTTGAATTGGTATTTCATTTAGACTGTTGCTTTTTCATTTCTATTATTTTAACATGTTTATGCATTACATAATTATTCAAATGTAATTACATAAAAGTTAAAAAGTAAGCTTGTCGCCGGGAGGCTAGTCCTGGTGTCAGAACTTTTAGACCGCCTGAAACTGCCGCTGCGTGTCTATATATGATTACCATTAGAAGGTTTAACAAGATAGTCGGATCAAGTGTCCAAGAAATTGAAAAAGAATATTTATTACGGTATCCTGGATCTTTACTACCATCTCTGACAGAGCCACTAAGCTAGGTGTAAACTGTCACCTTCGACCGCAGGCTCAAGAAAGTTATGGTGTTCAACCTTTTGAATAGAATATAACAGCTACATTATTCCACATCTTAATGTCCTCAACGAAAAAGAACGAATCGAGGTGAAAGCGGGTACCATGCGCTCGCGTAATATATTCGTATTCTATGTATATATAATTAGGTAAGTGTATATGTGCCTGTTAATAAATAAAAGCTTTGATTCTAGCGCATTGGTTATATAAACTCGTGATAAAGTTATCTTAGGATATCCTAAGAGCTCGCACTTACAAATATGTAACGAACTCTACGTATGTTTTTTTACCTTCTAAAAATAAAGTAAAAATGTTAGGCGCGTGCGAAGCCGAGGGTCCGGGACTCGACCACTGAAACATTAACGTGTGTGCGGTCCAACCATTGTTTTTATTATAAGCAAGCGTTGCGGCCTTTTTGTTCTTCTCCTTTGTCAGAGTTATGATAATGGAGCCTTTTGAAGTGCGTTGTAAAGTTAAACGATTAAAATTTCGAGTTTAGGTCGTAGATGGCTGTCTAGCTTCTGCTTATAAAGAACTTTGTGGGACTTGAGACTTTGAGCTTGTAGTCAGCTTTTATATTAAAGGGTTTGCTAATCTTCAACGTTCGTTTTTGAACTTGCTACGTTATGCACTTAGGTACAATATATGATAGATAGATAGATAGATAAACTCTTTATTGTTCACACCATAAATTACAAACAAAAGAATTATAACACATAAAACTAGTGCGACAACTGGCGGCCTTATCGCTAAGAGCGATCTCTTCCAGGCAACCTTAGGATGGAGAGGATAGACAAAAAACAGAAAAACGGGGTGTGCAGTATTGAGAAGAAAAAAAAAACTGTCATATAAACCTACATAAAAAAAAAAGTAAAAAATACTTAAAATACATACTTAATATATGATTCATTTACTGCAACAATAAACAACTGTTCCCTACAATATTCCGGTTTATCCAGTTTGTGATATCACTTTTATGATTTGCACTAACCAACGTATAAAATTTCGGTCTTTATTATATACCTTTATACCATAAACAGTCAAATGTGATAAACTTTGCAAAATAATTACTGCAATATTCATTGCAATTTTTTTGGTTAGCAAATTGCTTGCAATTTTGAAGTAGTCAAGTGACAAACTAATCATAATATCATATTATTATTATTAATTTTTTTTACTCAGAAATAGGCTTGCGTCTGCCCGCCATCTTGCCTGGTAATAAACAACGATGCGGTCTACGATTGAGCATGCTTCCATTAAAGAAAACGATTGAAAAACGACCTGAAGACACCCAGACTATATTACTACAGACTATTCTATTTTGACATACCCACAAAGTATCTCACTAAGGCCGACTACCAGTCTACGGCGGTCCTTAGACAAGATCGACATAATTGCCTATTTAACTTGAAGCGTGACGTCACGTACCTAGCTACGTATGTATATATAACAGTGGCACACATTAAAGTGACGTATAGTCGACACTTCCCATTTGCGGTTTCATGTATCATTCCAAACAGACGAGCATTTGTTGTGTACGTGCCATAATACGTAGACATTTAGCTTGAATTTATGCGAACAGTAGATATAGGTCGTTAGGCGATGAACGATTAGTTCGATCAGTGATGTCATATTTTCAGTGATTTGTTGCTCAATCATTCATTCATCATTCAAAAATGGCTGAACGGATTTGGATGATATTTGGTATGAAGAGAGCTCATATCCAGAATTAACATATACCTCTAATATAACATAAGATAGGCTAATTAATAAGGGAATATAATCTCAAAATCAGAGAGAGAGAAGACAAAGTTTCTGAAACCTCATTACATATTAATGCAAATGTAATCAAACGCGAGCGCATCGTAAACCAAAAGTATAGAGGCACAAAAAGCCATAGCTACATGAGCCCAAATAAACATAAATGCATCAACATTGTCGAGATAAGCTACCTCGGCGTTACTACGGGACCCGCGAGCGACAGTGTGACACCCACTTTATATTCCTCAGCGAACGTTCCCGAGATAGCGTATTCTACGCGAAACTACAACTAAATCTCTTACACTAAAATAATAGAGATGGGAAGTGGAACGTCTTTGTTGACGCTGGTAAGACACACACGTCAACTCTTTTGCAAGCCATAAGTTTCGGGAGATCTTTGGTGCAAATTTTGAAAAATAGAATCAATGCACGTTTTGTATAAATAATCACAATCTGTAATGTTATTGATCGTTTAAAATTTGTAAGTGGTAAAAAAAGAAGAAATAAAGAATTAATATAAATGAGGAAAATCAATTCGTAGAGTCATGGATTATGTATCTAATGTATATTTTTTTATTTTGATTTTTCTTTGACAAACAGTTTGAGTGAATCATAAAAACAATGATTTCAATAACTACTAGTTCTAGGACCGCTCTTGCAGTCATCATACCTAATACGATTGAACCAGTAATGTAGGTATCTAGAATAACAATGTATGAGGGCTACGTAAAGTATCATGAGAGAGGATTTAAAATGATAAAAAGGCACCAGCAAATATATATATATATATTTACTAGCTGACTCGACAGACGTTGCCCTGTCAAAAGCCATTGCGTAACTATAGCAACCGTAGTATGTTGATGCTAACTTGTCAATTTATAGTAAAAATTATCAGTATATATATAATTTGCAATAAATTAAAATTGCGACTATAATTTGAGATTTAAACTATCCTATCTCTCAAGTTGGATCGAACTGCACATGGTGTGCGAATTTTATTATAATCGGTTAAGTGGTTTAGGAGTCCATTGAGGACAAACATTGTGACACGAGATTTATATATATTAAGAAGATTAAGAAGATGTAATATATATTTTTAGATATATTACATTAGCTGTAGAGGACGACCAAAGAAAGTATGGATGAACTGTGTGAAAGATGATATGAAAAGGAAGGAAGTGTATTCAGATATGACGAATGATAGAGATGAATGGAAGAAGTGTACACACTGTACCGACCCCACGTAAGTGGGATAAGGGTAGGCAGATGATGATGATGATGATGAAAAAGGCACCAGCAAATTATCTCACAGGTACGACCTGCCTGGTAAAGATCGCTCTTATAATATAGAGGTAGATAAATAAATTCTAAGCTTTTAATGTCTTTCCCTTATAATTACTTTTTTTTTTATATTTCCTTTGTGAACAATAAAGAGTTCATCTATCTATCCACCTATCTATGACCAAAACACAGCTCGACCCAATATTCCCATAGTAGAGTGTCAAATCATAAAAGACTCGCTGATTTTCCAGATCCTGAGTCACTTGTATAAGTGAATTGGCGGCGCGCGACGATCCGCCATATTGGAATATGAAATCCCGCGCGGGTGCGTTGTGGTTTTTATTGCCCGACTTTTGCACAATTTACTTATAGACAGTTTCCAAGTGGACCGTTTTCATGGCTCCTTCAGCTTGGAGACAGTATTTCACGTTTAGTACAGTGGCCTATATTCAGATTTTTGCCATTTCGAATATATGAGACTTTAAAACTGTTATTGGCTATTCAATTGTTTTATTAGAAACTGCCATCTATAAAATAGGTGGTAATTCCGTCAAAACTTGACTAGATTTAGATTGATAAATAGGTAAACTCTTTTACATAAGAAATTACAAGCAAAAAGGTAGTTACGAGTTTTTTTAGATATGTCTGTAGTAGGTATTATATCAAAATATGGGTCCAAACTTTAAAGAATTAAATATCCACTCGATTTTCATGTACTTAATAATTATTTTGTAAGTTTTCTAGGTAATCATGCTGAATCGTAGCAAGGTGGTCAAACGCAAATCCCGAATAAAAAGTATTCGCATAAGACTTCCAACAAAGCTTCTCAGCATACCCCAAATAAAAACAAAAAAAAAAACTCAGTAAAAACCTGATCATCGAACCGAAATCGAATTAAGAACATCTAATCAGCATTATAGTCGCAACAATCTAGACGAATACGCGGCGAAGAAGACGGGTCGCCTAGAGACAGTCTGAACTCCGAACACTGATGTAACGAATGCCCATTGTTTTACAAGGGTAAATGCGAATAGTTTCCGCGACCTTCCACCACAAAATACCTAAGCAGGAATTACCGACAACAAATTTGCATCAAAATAGTGGTATGTGGTAAATCGACCAGTTGGATATCCCGAAATACCAAACAAAACCCGCTACGCTTTCTACCTTTCAGATCATTTACCTAGTGGCTATATATGGTAAGAAACACTTTCTATTATAGTGACACGTGCCACGTGTAAGATATGTACCTAATGTACATATTTATAAAGAATTATTTATACACATTCTTGAGAGAAAATGTGTATAGGTATTAAACACTGGCAGCGGGGAACAATTTTCATACGCTATTACATTATAACGTAGTACAGGAATGTAATTTTTCCAAAATGTTTTGTCATTTATTACCAATAAGGTAATAAATTCGGTCAGCTGTTGCGGAGTGGAATAAACACACATACATACGAACACCCTTTCAAACACAACACTTTTCACATACGAGTGTGCTTAGAGTTATTCAAGTGTGATATTGTAGTGGAAAGATAATTATTACATAAGAGGATTAGGATCGAAGTCCTTTGCCAAGCTCTTACCAGACTAAGAATATTCTTGTGTACGATTTGACCTAGTTGAAGGTAGAACCCTGTCTTCTCTTCCATCCTATCGTGTTGCGGTTTTATTACCCGACTTTTGCCGAAAAGAGTTGCCGATATCTCGGCCCTCTTGATAAATTGTGTTGTTTTCGAGCCAAGACTTGTTTGTCGAACGAAGCGATCTGGCTCGCTATTGGCTAAAACGTAACGAGAAAACACCGCGCAAGATCATTGTTTGTCTGCGAGCTGGTTAGAAGTTCGATAAAATTGTTTAGGAATTAGAAACTGCGTGCTAAGCAGTCGTGAGAAAAATTAAGATGTGGCTGAGTGACTCTAATGGCATTATGAAAATAACTGCTTAGACAGAAATTAAATTAAATAACTAACTCAGGTGGCATTAGATGAAGTACTCGTACCATTACATAAAGACAGCAGAGTACAAACAAGAGTTAAAACAATAGATTTTATTAATTTAAAATGGATTGAAGAAAATTACCAAACTGACTTATACTTAGTGCTAATAAAATGCAGCATCAATGACTGTCGATTGTTTTTCGTTTATTGCACAAGTCAGCAGTTTTTTTTTTGTTTTATTGGCTATTCCAGCCAGCAGTTAGTGGTACAAATACAAACAGTAGGTTAAGTTCACACAATGCATAGGTATTAGAAAATACGATGGATTCTGAGTGTCTCCCGCCAGTCTGACACACAGCCTATCGGGCATTCGAGTATTGCTAGTCGCTACAAACAATGTGCTTCTAAACTGGGGCGATCCCGATTCCAATTTGTGCTATTTGTCCTTGTCACTCACGCCTCTAATCCTGGCTGTCTCGCTCACGACGAACGGGGCTGTCACTCTTAGTTACACCGCGTCACCTGCACGACTATTATGTCACTTGTAGGAGATTTAAGTAGGATATATTGCACATGTTAACTTTGCTCGTTGTGGAGACGTTGCTATTTCTCAACTAGTTACGGAGTTTTTATTGCAGTTTACTTCTAACAGTTAATAATATCTCTGGCAAATAGTAAGTTTCCTCGTAATATTTTTCACTTAATTTTACTCGAAGAATTTACGTGCAGTGCTGTTTTATCCGTATTGTTTAGTTTTCCTTTAAAAAAAATACCAGTTTTATCCGTGTTTATAGTGCATACTACAGCAATGACAGATTAAATCAGAGCAACTATTTGTTCGAAAAATTGCCAAAAATAGAAATAGCAAGCAAAATTGTTTTCGCATTTATAATAATGTGAGTTTTACTTCTTCCAAGTTCAAAAATTGCACTATTCCCGAACCCATTCTTTGAAAGCGTCCAATTCACCCGAGTTTTAACTTATCGCAGTTTCCAGAACCCTTTGTTAAAAGTTGGCAGCCCTGCCCGCACCGCAATCACCGCCTGCTGCCCCAATGATATTTGTGTTCGATTATAATTAAACGTATGTCCTCTTTCTTTGAAATGTCAAGCTGTAATTAAAGATCGTATTTAATTATAGATCCGTCTCTTTTTGTCTTCAAAGTCGAACAATGAGAAGTCTGATTTCAGTGTTGCTCGTTATTATGTCGGTTAATTTGAGGTTAATTAAAGTAGATATCTCGTAAAGATATGCAGATACGAGTATACAGTGACATCGAGCTTGTATAATTTTCTAAACTAATCTAAATTTAGCCGCCATAAAATTATTGCTATCTCGTTCTTACTTATTGAAAAAATATCAGAGATAATTTCAGTCTTGTCAAAATAGTTTAGGTTAGTGGGTGGTATGGTATATTAGAATTGACGTCATGTCTAATTATATCTGAGTAATTTCAAAATATACATAATTACCAGCAGAACTAGGAAAACCACCCACGATATATTATATGTTAGGTTTAGTATTATTTTACTGAAACCTAAACTGAACGCGTGTCTACATTTGATGCTGTTATTCGAGCGTTCAGTTTTAGATTAGACAATACGTAACTTGATACTCAGTGTCAAAAGTAGGTTTAAAATTAACGGGCTACGTATCTATATAGGGTTATAAGGAAAGAAAGTATATAAAGTATACTAAGCCGAAAAGGCTTCATAGCACTCATCATTGTAAACAACTTTTATTATGAAACCAACACTGAAATCGCAAAAATAGCAGTATCATAGAAAAATCTCAATTATAGTCGACACCATTTGTGAAACAGCTAGTAGCTTAGCTAGTTAAAAAATAAGTTGAGTTAATTTTTGTCGAATAATATTTCCATTTCGCTCGCTTTCAGGTGCTTGAACCAGCATGGAAGGAGCTAGCCCGGTCCAGTTGGATTTGACAGCCAGTGTGAAAGTTAATTATTTTTCATAAATGGAATCGGTTCTGGAACTTCAAGAGAAACGTTAAAAGAAAATAAAATTTCAAATAACGCAATCAAGCCAGGCATTGTTGACCTGAGAATGAGAAACAGTTGCTTTGTTGATCGTCAGAATTAATATTGGTGGGAAATTGGTTTTCTAATAATGATTTTTGTAAAACACAAAAAAAAATCTTTATTTTGCAATGTCCTATTTTGAAAACAATTTCCTTCAATACATGACAAATCACCCTTCGACGGTAGACCTGCATCCCAGCAGTGGGAGGATTAAAGGTCGAGTAGACCTGCATCCCATTAGATTTATTAGATGCTGTCATTAAATGTTACATAAATTATGTTGATGACATGAAAAATTAGGCGTACCTAAGTGGCGACAAAAATGTCATGGCCATTAACTAACTATGAACTAGTTCTTCAGTTGCGGTAGAAGCAGTTCTATAGTTCAGGCGCTTACTTTGTTTTCAAAGTAAAAAAAATCATAAAACCGAGTTCATTATTCTAAAGTAGTTGTAAACTTTGAAAGCAAATAAAACCCGCGATCGCATCCCTGCGGAATATCTTAAAGTTTTTTACAAGGACTGAGGCTGACTGAGCTTTAAGCTTATGAAGTTTGAACTCCGTCAGAAGGTCAATATTGCGTATAGATTATATTGCCTATATATTGGAATTGAGAAGGAAGACAAGTTTTGAACTTGCATTTGTAATATAGGCAGCGATACAGGTAGCGATCCTGTGGTGGTGTTCATCTGATAACCAATCACCGTCCGTGACATCACAAACAGTGATAGGGCGTCATCCACTAAGTGCCAATACAGTTGCGTTTGTTTCTCTAATCTTACTTTTAACTAAATAAAAATGTATGTTTGTATATAATTATTTTATTTAGTATAAGATAAGTATTTACTGTGAGATAATAAAAAAAACAAGTTTTGTCGGGATCCGAAATTCATGGACACTTGAGCAATAGCAGACCACGGGCTGCCCAATTCGGTCTCCGTGACGCTTCGTCGTCGACTCTCTGCTACTCTCTGCGGCTGCAATTTCTCAGACAAACGCGTGCCTGTGATCATTAACGTCTAACTAAGAAGAAAAACTACTGAGTGCCCTACTTATGAAGACTCCTTAAAGTTAATCACTTTAAAATGTTCTGACAATTTCTCGCTGACATGAAATGCCACGTACGAAAATAAGACAGAGAATTTCGGCAGTGACTAACTTTAAGCAGTTTTTATAAGTGAAGCCCTTAGTAGGTAGAAAGTGTAGCCCAATTACCAAGAACGTATGGCACATAAGCCCCAACTTCCACAACACAAATTCACTAGCTGAATGATCTTGCCATTTGAATTGAATACGTTTACTTTTCCCCAACATTACATATCCGTCCTTTTTCCTCATACACCTGATACTCCCGATCGATACGAACAAACATTCTGAAAAACTTAACAATCGTAGTCCCTTTTGTATGCTAAACAGATGACAGTGCGACCAGTTACCACTTTTCTTTTTAACACGCTTTTATTAGCTTCACCTGTATGTTTGTATGTTTGTAACCGACTCCTTTGAGCGCGTTTTTGGCTCACTTTAAACGGTCAGATTTCTTTCAAACTTTGTACATATATCGAGGACCGATGACAATACACTAAACAAAGCGTGTTTTTTAGTATTTTTAACTATTATTACTGAATGAACTAGCTCAATTGTTATAATTACAATTTCATTTGTTTACAACAGTGGCCTTCACCTGCTATCGTAAAGGAACATTACTTTACCCGAAATTAAAAGTAGTCTGTTTTTTTACAATTGAATGACGAGACGAGCAAATTGCTCGCCTTATTTTAAACGTCACATTGCCCATAACATGTGCTCTATGTGTTAATTCGGGGTGTGAGCTTTCTCAATTCTCATGCAATTTCACTCTGCTGGACCGTTTCAGCGTTAAATAGTAAGTCATACTTCCCCACTCACTTACAAACTTATGAATTTAAATAAAATGTTACAGTGCTATATAACTTTTATGGACAAGGACATCAATCATTTCCATTGACGAAAGGTGTACATATAGGTATATATTTCTAAAATATCCTACGTATTCCTAAAAATAGTAATGAGCGATAAGTCCTGTTAGATATTTAAAAACACATTAAGTAAAATACGAGTTGGTGGTCGAAAACGGACTTATGGAAGATAAAGAAACACAGAATTGAGGTTGTAAACAATAGGTGTTGTTATTCCGAGTAAAGCGCGTAATTTTCCCGATTCACGACTGCGGTTGAGACCACGTCGTTTCTTCCGCCCCCACTGCGTTCACTGTGTCAAAACAGGGCACCGGAAAGAGCGCGAGACGCACGGAAGCCGTCATAACCGCCGCGAGACAACTTGCCAACTCACCGAAGAATATATTAAAATTTTATCAAAGCCGAAGTTCCATTTCCTCTCGAGTGTCGTGGAACCCTCCAAAGGGCTACCTCAGCCGCGAGGTGGAAAACAAATTAAACGGGGGAAATTGAAATTATTTTTTTGGAATTATTGAGTTTTGTCTGATTAGTTTTGGACTGGCGCGGAGCGTGATTTTGACAGTGTGAGAAAGGTTTTGGGTATTCGGTCATAATGGAATTCGGTAGTAAAAATATTTACTGAAATATTGTGGTCTTGACGATCGATACCAAAGAATTTGATGATTTATTTTACAAAATTAAGGTGTATTGTTGTCTTTACTGCTTCACAAAAATGTGTGTTGTGGAATATTTGCTACTCGTTTCTCGATTTTAGCTTAACTTGGTTGTCGCAGTTCATTCTCAGTGAGCTTTTTGTCTCTGATACCTAAGTGATCTAAATTTCAGGAATAGAGTAATAAGATCTAATATACCAATATTGGTCGTGGTCGTAGCAGTGAGATGGGTCGACGATATTGTCAAACTCTCGGGTCCAACTTGGTCCCGAGACAAATGGCACAGAAGAGAGAGGCAATGAGTTAAAAAAGCAGTACACAATGATGTTTTTCTATATATGTACATACACTGAGAGAAATGGCCATGAAAATTCCGATGGATTCACCTAAAGTATGGAGCATACTGATAATCACCAAAAAGTACGATGTTTAGCACCAGTTTTTAAGGTGACAACCTATCATATGGTTGTCACCCTGAAAACTGGTGCTAGTAGGTATTAGTTTTTACAGTTTGAAAATTAAAAACATGTTTGTTTTCATTTCTTCTTATCCCTACAACCTTGTTATTACATCTTTACGAGCGCGATTTTTATCAAAGCAACCGTGCAGCAGTGTAAATAAAATTAGCCGTATAAATATTCATGATCAGCTCTAAAGTCGAGCTGTAAAGCTAACTGTATCAGCGTATTAATTGCTATAATATAATTGAAGCTTCTACCGCCTTCCGTACGTTATGGTTCGTTTTACGACTAGATGCCAATAACAATTTTATGGCTCAATCGCGCGGTATGGCAGTTTGACTCTACGGCAGCAATCGGGATGGTAAAAAAATTCATCGATTGGAAATAAATATGAAGCAACGTAGGGCTTTTTAACTGTCATACTTTGCAGATATGTACCTATTATCTTACTGTACCTTTTTATTCGATAGGCTTCTGTCTTGCCTGACGGTGCGTAATGATGCGGTCTATGATGAAGGATAGAGTAAGCTAGCCTAGAAGAATCTGATTTACTCTGTACCTATATTATAAAGAGGTTCATTTAGAACATATTTTATTGTGACGTATGTAACTGTTGATACCGCTTTGTTACTTTACTAAACTTGTACACAGTTTTTACAAAGCATTTCTTCTGATTTATACGAATATAACTCTAGTAATTATATTTATAAAGGTACCTAATTCTATTGATCTGTATCAACGTATTAGATCAAGGTGAAACCAAGAAAGGTTTGCGTGAAATAGAAGGATATGAGGTGCCTTTTATCTTGAAAACTAGACAGATGAGTGTAACTCCGAGGCTGCGGCTAGATCAGTTTTCGAACTACCTTTTCCGTGTAATCCACAATTTACGTTAGGACATGGAATCTACTTAGGAAAACCACGCCTGTTTAAAGAATTGCAGGTAAAAAACATCTTAGAGGGACACACACTGACTCGGTATAGGAAATTCTTCTGTACCTAAGGATAACCAGGAAAACTGCACTTCCACATTCTAGACCGCGACTCGCATTCCAAGTTCATTAACACCAATGACATCACGTAAAGGACCTAAATTTAAATTACGCACTCAACATTGTAATATTGAAGATGTATACTCTTTAGTATGAGTAGGCAACATCTGCCTTCGTCACCTCTAATCATACACTCCGTTGCCTCTCAAAAGGCGAAACGCCGCCAGAAAACCCCCTAGTAAATGTTTAATTACACTAAATAATAATATAACGCCTCTACCCAAGTTCAATTGGACAAGACTTAATTTTGCCGTGTCTATAACTATGTTATATATGTAGCATACTATACTATGTATATGTTAGGATACAAGAAGAATGGCATTTTCCTAATCAAACTAACCGGGTTGGACAAACAGAGTTTAGTAATGCTACATTAAGAGATTTCAGCTCTAAAAAATAACAACTTTTGGTTCTAATTGTGGCAACCCTACTTTTTTAGAAGTAATTTTTTGTCCTTCTCTTCTGCCGGCCTCAATTTTAGACTAAAATTTGTGAGTATTTTTTAATGGATATTTATAATAGGCACATGTTTTATTTTCTGATCGTTGATTAAGATTGCTGGAATTCACATACGCCATTGAATTTCTTCTCTGGACGTTTGCAGGTTTCCCCACGATGTTTTCCTTCACCGAAAAGTCAGTGGTATGTAAATTCGTACATAAGTTACAATGAACTACGGTACGATGTGGTACGAGTCGGGGTTTGAACCCGCCATCTCAAGAATGCGAAGCGGCTGCTCTCCCACTAGCTACCACGGCTATGGAATACAGCGTGGTGGAATACGGCCTAATCACCCTTCGAGGTTAGACCTGTATCCCAGCAGTGGGAGGATTAAAGGTTGCATATGATGATGGTGATTAAGATACTATAACAAAAGGCTAGGTACCTTACAATAACCAAGATTTTGCTCAAGCTACATTCTGTCTCTTATTTGGCCACTTCCCAAAATAAGTTTGTCAGCAAGTTTCATCGTTTTGAATTGAAATGTCGAATCTTCCATTTATATTTTCTCGTTGTTTGTTCACAAAGCTAAGTCACGAGTCAGCCAGGAAACGAGATGGATGAACCGAACGCCGCTTTGATTGCTTCTTCTGTTCACTTCCGAATAATCAGAGAATATAATCTGCGAAGATTAATTAAAACGTCTTTGTTCTTTTTTCTGCTTTACCTACGAGTGTTTTAATGAGGATACGGTATATGAATTAACTAGTTATAGCCGCTTTTCTACAAAAACATACCAGAATAAAAAGTATAATAGTTTGGGTATAAGCTATCTTCATCCCAAATTTCACTCAAATCTGTTTAACAGTTTCAGCGCGATGTTGTAAATTTTCACAATCTGTTAACGTTATAACTATGATGGCGTGTAGTGTTATGTAGATAAAATAATTACATCAAAGTACCGTTATTTTTCTGTAATTTTAAACCAGTGTGTTCATAACTTTCAAACACTTCAATTGAAAGTTTTTTTTTTCAGTATCTAAAACAAAGGCTTTATATTGTATCTACTGGAACAATAACCATTTGAATTTAGAACTACACTTGCCTCCTCAACCCAGCCTATGGTTGAAAACATAACGCTCAATTACCGCTTCAAACGATCACGCATAAAAACATCGTATATTTAATAACATCAAAAACAACGAGCTTCGAGCATAAAAAGGACAAGATAAAAAATAACATTTTAATTCATCTCACTCAAGCTCAAAAAGGATCAACACTTCATTTCTACGAGGCTACCAAAAACAATAGCTCGTGAAAGAAAAGAGATCCCATGAAAGCCTTCGTGACGTCACCTGAACGAATTAGAAGCTCCGTCTCTGTCACACGCCGTGATCCTATGGCCTCTCGCTCTAAGACAATTGACCTATTTTCGGAGAACGCGATAATTCGGAGACAGCGCGTATCGCAGAGTTGCACATTCCGCTACATGAGACTGCGTCTTTTTGTTTTTGTCTGCTCCAAATGAGGAGAGTTTTACGAGTTGGAGCTCGGTTATCTGAGATTTCAGAATACGGTCCATATTTAGTGACTCGTTGCCAGAGATTCAGTGCTGAATTTTCCGTGTACTAATTTTAAGGCCCATACTTTTTTTAAGAATAAACAAGAAATAAGAACAAGAAAATAGAATAAAAATAACTTGTTTATACATAAGGACTCAATGTAATTTCTGGGCTACAAAAGTCAAATTAATTATTAATTACAGTGAGTTACACAGATTTCAAAATCTTTAATAACCAACACGAATAGGTTTTTTAAGAAAAAATCCATAATTTTATCTAATCTATTCCATAAATGCTCTGTCAAGTATTCGCTAACTGAATAATGTGTTACGCGCGAAAAAGAGACAAAGTACTCTTTACCTTCAGGTTTATTTTACGTTTATGAATAAGATCGTTAGTAGGCACTTCCTACGAGTAGCGGAATAGAATTCTTCCGCAAGAACTCCAAGACGTAGGGCTATATTCATCTCGATGACGCCAAAGCTATTATATTTACATAGTATAGACATAACAAAGGCAGCAAAGGTAAGGCATTCGCAAAAGAGAGTTTGTCTGGTACGCACGAGTAATCCTGAAATCTCGTAGACCGTAGCATTTCGTAGAATCTCTACGTACCTGCGTAGCTGTAGCTTGAACCTATTGCGATACAACTCTATTATCCAAAATTTATTTTAATTTTTAAATAAACGCGTAATAAATAGCCTTAGGATTGTTACCTACTGCGTGTTTCGTGTATTACTTTTTTTGTTTTAATTCTATCGTAAAATCAAAAGACGGAATAACGGTTCTGAGGCTTGTTGATGCAATACCTAAAAAACTATTGTTAAACTTTTTTATGTACCCACATTTTATTTTATTGACATAAAAGTTTCCAACATAAAAGTGATGTTTCCCAGACTTCAGTGAGGTCAATATTCTTTAGTCCAAGCTAAATCTCGCTAGCAATGTTGAATCTACAAACTACGCTTCGTTCATGACCCAGAATAATAAAGAACATTGCGCACATTGGTCTCGGTCAACACAAATCAGCGATCCATCGAATCAGGCTCGAATTTATTGGTTGCAGAGACGAATGCGGCCGACCCGATGTCGGTCAAACTCGGACATTTGCCGAGTCCGACGATAAACCTGATTCCAAGGGCGATGCAGGACATATCGGAGATTTATTGGAAAATAGGAATAATGAGGCTTGCCAAAGGGTTTATGCATTATGTATAAGGCTTTTTACCCTTTGAGTGGCTATTCTGCAGAATTATCGGACGTAGGTAATTTTGTTTCGACTGCGTAGTCAAAAAAAGCAAAAGGGCCGTAGCTAAAATTTAAAAAAAAATGCGACCGGGGTAATAAGTACTATATTTTCCATCTGCTCAGTGTAGGTACACCGGGTATGTAAACCAGATCTTATACTTTCCGGGTCAGCTTCTTTTTAACTAGCCCTGCCATGTCAACCACCTGAGTCTTGGGGCTCAATTGGTAAATTTTGCAAATTAGAGGATAAGCCAAAAAGCAAATTTTAGACTTTGAAATCATGAAGTTCAGAAACTAAAGAATTTAAAGATTAGATCATTTTGAATTTCTTGAAGCCAAAATTGAACATCGGAGACGTAAGTTGATAACGCCGCTGTACATAAACTGTGCAGAGTAACAAAATTGGGCCATCTCAAAAGAGAAAATGTCAAAGTTTCTGGGCTCTGCTATCACTCTACCATCATCGATTTAAGAAAATATTTCCACACCACTTTGACTAGAACTACACCGACGATTCAAATATCAGAAGAAAATATCTTCAAAAGCTTTTTATGCGTGAAGCGTCCCAAGTTTCATAGTTATTGGAGTTCCGGTCACGTGTGTTGGTTCAGAGACTGCGGAGCGCCGGGAAGTAGGTTAGTTGTGCCAAGTTTTCAGTTATGGTGGTCTTACTGTCTTTGTTTGCACTAAATAGATGTAATTGATTTTAACATTGATTATTTGTCAGCCCGTGATCGCCCAATTGTAAATGGTTTACAAGTCTTTCTTTTGAAGGTAATGTTGTACAAGATTATTCTATTTTAATGCATACTTTGAAATTTATTTAGGCACGTAATATTGGTGTTTTCTATTTTCCAAATCAGGCCAGAAATTGTTACTTTTCAGCTTAGCACACCCTTCCCTTATAACTCTGTAGCGAGTACCACAGTTCTACGTCCACAAAAATATAACGTGCAAAATGGACGCCCTTTATTAGCGCGAAAGGCCGCGTGTCGCGGTTTGGCTAATGCCGTGTATTATCCCCTTTATAAATCATTCACGTCGATGGCACGCTTACACGTCGCCCGAGTATAATGGCTGCTCCGACAATCGTATTTTTGTGACGTATAAATTGCTGTTTTTTATGCTTGCAATGACATAATTTTTATTGTGAAAGGGCTTTTCTTATTTTTGGTAAAAGTGACAGGAATATATTGCTTTATTGCTGTGGCCCGCGTTTTTATTCGCGCAGTGATGAGAAACGGTGACAATAAAGAGTTATCAAAGGCAAAATTTACAAATATCTGTTCAAAATTGTATTAAATTTGGTTTAGTAGTTTCGGAGATATGTGGTGACAAACATTCACATAAGTCACACACATTTCAATTTCTACAGACTAGGCGTTTGACCATAGCTCATGTAACGGTTCGTTACCGTCTCTTATATTAGTTTTTCATTCCTTATATTTATTTTTAATATTTAAATGCTGTGTCATTACTTTTTGTCGGGAGCTATTTCCGTAAACGCAACTAGTAATGTCACAGGTAATAGACCAATGAGCGCGCACCTCGTATGCGCGGGCGTCGAGCTAACGGTTTTGTCCTGATTGACCTCGACGGCAGTACTGAGCTGGCGGCCGCTGCGGTGACTTGAACGGAATACCACTACGCTCGTCCGTCTATCCTACTTTCTGCCATTTTAAAAATTATTCGTGCTAAACACACGATAATTTTCTATAAGTATAAATTTTAGTGCTCTGTGTTTACCCCGAATTGGGTGAGTGTTTTAAATAATCATCTTATCAGTGCATTTTGCTTGTATGACGTGAGTATATTCAGATATTTTCATCAATTCTATCGTAAATTAGGCACCTTCCATAACGGTCCCCGCTATCGGGACCGTTAATTATTTTTTTAAGAAACATATCTGAATATACCTAGATAGTTTAATCCTCATTTTTATTGTATTTTCCATCTTTAATGTTTCTCCCACTGTGCTAGTTTTTATAGATGTTATTAATATTCCGTGTATACTAAAAACACTGTACGAGTTTGACTGCCTCATCTCAGTTACTATTCACTGCATTAGATACCACTAGGTGCTTGCTTTTGCTTTGCGTGGCACAAAGGAATGCGGCAGTCAAACCGTGAACATGGACGATTCCTAAGACGGTCGATGTACTGACTTCCAGGGTTCATCCGGAGGCTAAAGGCTGCTACCCCATTTCCCCACTCCGTGAATCGGAGGTGTCTGCTGCTGACCTGGTGCCGGCCGGCTACTACGTGCGCCGGTGCAGTCTCCGGTCTCCACTTTGTCGTCTGGGTCCAGACCTACTTCGGGGCCCGTCGACGAGTGTGTCCTCGCCCTACGAACCCAGGCCAGTGTGTCTAAACGGTCGAATCACGTATCTCAGTCGGTGAATGATCTCGAACCCCGACCTAAATTCTCCCTTTGACCTATTCTTAATTTTTTTTGTCATCTACCCTCTTTTTGTTTTTTTAATATACTTTTGTTAACTTACTGGCTGTTTTATTTCGCTACTAGCTAGGTAGGACAGCTAGATATGTTACAATGGCGCCCGGCTACAGGTTTCATTCTTGACTGAGATGCGTGCTCCTCTTGTTTGCTTTTAATAGTCTTCTAAGGTGTTGGCTATAAAATATAGTCTTAAGATTGATTATTGTGCGTAATCAAAAAGTGTGTGGATTTTTTTTTTTTACTTCTATAAATATTTTACTTTTCCTTGCTGACCTTTTCATTTTTTTTTTAGATCAGAAATTTTTTTCCAACTACCCACACATTTGTTGATCACTAGTATTAAGGTGACTTGGTTGCTCCTCGCTTCCGCAATTAGTTAAGTTCTTATTCATTTTCTCTCATTTCATTTTTTTTTCTATTTATTTTGTTGGAACACTCACCCAATCAACGAAATGGCGTATGTCGTGAAATTCCTTTCACTACAAAAGGCGGAATTAGAATACGAGGTGGAGCTTCGTGGTGGTATTCGTGAGTCTGTTCAGGAACTTCGCAAACAGATCATTAAACTGTCACAGCTGCTACCGTCTGAGGATATTCTAGAATCGTTCTTAGAACCGTCAGAGGACTTAAAAGGCGTGAAGGAGTCATTAATAAAATCTCAGGGTAATCTTTCTGCCTTGAGAACTAAACTAGATAAAAATTTGCTAGTAAGGGCTGAGAACTTGCTAAATCATATTTACCATCGGCTGAACAGAATTAATATTATTCCGGAGGTAGCAGATTTGCATAAGATTTGCGTTTCTAATTTTAATTCCCAATATAAAGAACTTGCTAGCATTAAACCACAAACGCCTCAATCTCTACCTCAAACGTCAACCTCTCCCACCGCTGAAGACATGGCTATAGCCGTTACTTGTGAACGAAGTCTGACTACGGATATTGCTAAATTGAAGTACTCTGGAAAGTCTTGCGTGCGTTCTTTTATCCAGAAAGTGGAAGAATTTGTTCTTTCGAGGCGTATTTCTTACGATAAAATTCTGTCTTTCGCTTACGAGATTTTTATCGACGATGCCCTACATTGGTACAGATATAATAAAGATAGGGTACAGACTTGGCAGGAATTATGCGTTTTGCTTAAAGCAGATTTTTCAAGTAGTGACTACGACTACAGGTTTGCTGCAGAAATACGATCGCGAACTCAAGGCGAGAATGAAAATATAACTATTTACTTTTCCATTATGCACGGTATGTTTTCTCGTCTCACGAAACCTTTTTCGGAGCAGGAGAAGCTTGAAATATTGCTTCACAATATTCGACCGTGTTACGCTAGCTCATTGGTTGCATCTTCGGAAATTCAGAGCATCGATGCATTGAGATCGCTATGTCGGAACTACGAGAGTATCCAGTCGCGTTTCGCTCACTTCCATGAACCTCCGAAGGTGAGTGGTTCTACTCTGGCTCCCGAGTTCGCTTATAAACAAGCAGCGACCACATCGAATGTACCGTTGAATAAATTCCGATCGTATGCCTACAATAATAACAATAAAAACTATACTAATCCTAATCAAAATATATATACTAAAACTAATCCTAACCTTAATTGCGTCACCGACAATTGCGAAACGAACCTCGAACAGGACATTGATGTAGCTGCTTTAGCATCTGGTTCGTTTGGACGATCTAGGTCGATGTACTGTCCTAGATGCAGGACAGATGATCACACACTCGGGACTTGTAAAGCGGAGCGATTCCTGATTTGTTTTAAGTGCGGTAAGAAGGGAGTTCGTGTTGGCGACTGTCCGGTTTGCAAATCAGACCACGTTGATGCATCAAAAAACTGATAGGAGCGGAATGCTTAAACGGTATTGTTGAACCTTCAGTACCTTCAGTACAGCTTAAAACTAGTACATCTGAATGGAAGGAGTGGCTAAGTTTTGTCACTAAATTTTCAACTTTTAATACGGTTTCAGCAATCCGCGATAATGATACCAACATTAATACGTCACGGCTTTATGTTTCGGTTAATGTTGATGATAAATCTCTGACTGGACTTCTAGATACGGGTTCCTCTGCCACTATTCTAGGTAATGGCAGTCATACTAGCATACTAAAAGCAGGGTTTCACTTGGACACCAGTGACTCCACTCGATTTGTAGCAGCGGGTGGGGAAAAGTTGGATTCTGTAGGACTAATTGATCTCCCTGTAACCTTTCAGAACCAGACATACACTCTTCAAGCGTATGCAGTTCCTAGCGTAAGACATGACTTAATATTAGGCATGGACTTTTGGCGACTCTTTGGGCTGCTGCCCAAAAATCTAGATCAGATCGCTTTCTACAAAAATTTAGAGGTTTCAACTACTGACGTGGAAGACAGAAAACCTAAACTTCTGTTTTCTTACGATCACTTATCTGTCAAACAAAAAGACACGGCGGATAGCATAATATCGCAATTTCACGGTATTTCATATGAAAAACGCGGTCTAGGGCGCACTTCGCTAACTACGCACTCTATCGATACGGGGGACGCTATCCCTATTCGTCAACGGTACTATAGGATGTCGCCGGAAAAGCAACGGATCCTCGTGGAACAGCTAGACGAGATGGTTAAGGAGGACATTGTAGAACCGTGTGAGAGTCCTTGGTCTTCTCCTGTCCTCTTAACGCCAAAAAAGAATGGCGAGCTGCGTTTTTGCCTTGATAGTAGGAAACTCAATGCTGTCACAAAAAAAGACGCTTATAGTCTGCCCTATATTTCTGAAATACTTGACAACCTACGAGATGCAAAGTACCTGTCTAGTGTAGACCTTTCTAAAAGTTTCTGGCAGATTTTAATACGGAAAGAAGATCGAGAGAAGACGGCTTTCTACATACCTACCCGTGGCACTTATCAATTTAAGTCTATGCCTTTCGGATTGACTAATGCACCCGCTACTCAACAAAGACTGGTAGATACTCTGTTCTACGGGCCTGAGTTTGAACACAGGGTCTTTGTTTTTATTGATGACGTCATAATCGTGTCTGACAGCTTCGAACAGCACATATCGCTACTAACGCGAGTTCTTGAAAAGTTAAAAATGGCTAACTTGACAATCAACTATGGAAAGAGTCAATTTTTTAGGACCCAGCTAAAGTATCTAGGTTATATAGTTGACTCAAGCGGCTTGCACGCCGATCCCGAAAAAGTAGAGTCAATTGTTAGTTATCCTACTCCTACCAATCGTAAAGAAGTTAGGCGTTTTCTAGGTACGGCATCCTGGTACCGGAGGTTTATCCCTAACTTTAGCAGTCTATCCTCCCCCCTGAATAAGCTGACGTCGCAAGGCAAGAAGGCTGCACCATTTGCCTGGTCGCCAGATGCTGATAAGGCATTTAAAGATCTCAAAAAGTGTCTTATCTCTGCGCCTATACTATCCTGCCCCGATTACTCGAAAGCGTTTGAAGTCCATACCGATGCGAGCGACTACGGAATAGGTGCGGTATTAACTCAAACTAGAGAGGGACAAGAAAAAGTAATAGCGTACATGAGCAAATCCTTGTCCAGTACAGAGCGGAATTACAGTGCTACTGAACGCGAGGCGTTAGCCGTGCTCATCGCTATCGAGCACTGGCGTTGCTACCTAGAAAACGGCCTCAAGTTCACTGTTTACACTGACCATTCTTCCCTTAAATGGTTCTTGAACCTGAACAATCCTACGGGAAGACTGGCGCGCTGGGGCGTGCGAATATCTGCGTACAACTTTGAAATTAAACATAGGAAAGGCTCAGAAAATGTTGTACCAGATAGCTTGAGTCGCTCAGTACCGGTCTCTGCTATCAGTACTACATTAGACAAACCATTGCGCACAACTAATGATACGTGGTACTTAAATATCTTCAGTGGATGTCAAAGTTCCCCGACATCTTTCCTTAATTACCGCGTAGCTGACGGAAAGTTGTTCCGTTACATGAAGTCACTTAATCCTCTAACCCGAGAATTTGAATGGAAGGAAGTAATTCCTTCGGAGTTTCGACAAGATATCATAGCCCAAAACCACTCTGAACCTACATCGGGGCACTTTGGCATCTTTAAAACCCACAAACGTCTCTGCTTAAAGTATTTTTGGCCTAGTCTTCACAAAGATGTGATTAATTTTGTTTCTAGTTGCGAAACATGTCTCTCCTATAAGTATCCAAACCATACCACCTTAGGAACAATGGGAAGGCCTAAAGATTGCTGCCGACCCTTCCAAATGATTAGTGTGGATTTGGTGGGCATCTTGCCTGTGACTAGAAAACAGAACACTTTTCTCCTTGTAATAACTTGCTGCTTCTCTAAATACTGCTTGCTTTTCCCTATTCGACGAGCTACATCGGACATAATATCCAAGATAATGGAAGAAAGAGTCTTTCTCGTTCATGGAATTCCGAGCACTGTCATAATGGACAATGGGAAACAATTTACAAGCAATATGATGCGCAACTTATTTGCTCAATACAACATACCTAACGTATACTATACCCCACTCTATACTCCACAAGTCAACACTGTAGAACGCTACAATAAAACTATAATGACGGCTGTGTCTACCTTCATTGAAAATGACCATAGGTCTTGGGATACTAACATCCCCAAAATACAATTCGCTTTGAATAGTGCGGTTAATGAAGTAACGGGATTCACTCCATCATTCCTCGTTTTTGGACGCGAACTACCAAGCGATGGTTCACACTATGTTGATGCGGATCTAACGAATGAGATCATATTTACCCCCCGTGATAGCTACGCCGAAAATTTGGGCACACTTAGAAAAATCTTTGATAAGGTACAACTAGCCCTTATTAAATCACATTCTCGCAGTGCCTCCAATTATAATCTGCGCCGTAGAAACGTCGACTTTAACGTAGGTGACATAGTTTGGAAACGGACATTTTATCAAAGTGATAAGGACAGTAGGTTCTCAAAAAAATTGGCTCCTAAGTTCATAAAATGCCGCATAACGGCTAAGAAGTCAAAGCTCGTTTACGAACTCGAGGACATGACGGGTCGTAACCTAGGAACGTGGCATGTCAAAGACTTCAAGCTCACTTAGATAGTTCGTTGGTTTTTCCTAGAAAAAAACCAAACCTAAAAAGGGGGGTATGTAACGGTTCGTTACCGTCTCTTATATTAGTTTTTCATTCCTTATATTTATTTTTAATATTTAAATGCTGTGTCATTACTTTTTGTCGGGAGCTATTTCCGTAAACGCAACTAGTAATGTCACAGGTAATAGACCAATGAGCGCGCACCTCGTATGCGCGGGCGTCGAGCTAACGGTTTTGTCCTGATTGACCTCGACGGCAGTACTGAGCTGGCGGCCGCTGCGGTGACTTGAACGGAATACCACTACGCTCGTCCGTCTATCCTACTTTCTGCCATTTTAAAAATTATTCGTGCTAAACACACGATAATTTTCTATAAGTATAAATTTTAGTGCTCTGTGTTTACCCCGAATTGGGTGAGTGTTTTAAATAATCATCTTATCAGTGCATTTTGCTTGTATGACGTGAGTATATTCAGATATTTTCATCAATTCTATCGTAAATTAGGCACCTTCCATAACGGTCCCCGCTATCGGGACCGTTAATTATTTTTTTAAGAAACATATCTGAATATACCTAGATAGTTTAATCCTCATTTTTATTGTATTTTCCATCTTTAATGTTTCTCCCACTGTGCTAGTTTTTATAGATGTTATTAATATTCCGTGTATACTAAAAACACTGTACGAGTTTGACTGCCTCATCTCAGTTACTATTCACTGCATTAGATACCACTAGGTGCTTGCTTTTGCTTTGCGTGGCACAAAGGAATGCGGCAGTCAAACCGTGAACATGGACGATTCCTAAGACGGTCGATGTACTGACTTCCAGGGTTCATCCGGAGGCTAAAGGCTGCTACCCCATTTCCCCACTCCGTGAATCGGAGGTGTCTGCTGCTGACCTGGTGCCGGCCGGCTACTACGTGCGCCGGTGCAGTCTCCGGTCTCCACTTTGTCGTCTGGGTCCAGACCTACTTCGGGGCCCGTCGACGAGTGTGTCCTCGCCCTACGAACCCAGGCCAGTGTGTCTAAACGGTCGAATCACGTATCTCAGTCGGTGAATGATCTCGAACCCCGACCTAAATTCTCCCTTTGACCTATTCTTAATTTTTTTTGTCATCTACCCTCTTTTTGTTTTTTTAATATACTTTTGTTAACTTACTGGCTGTTTTATTTCGCTACTAGCTAGGTAGGACAGCTAGATATGTTACACTCATCCGATTTAAAGTAACAGTGTAGACAAAATTAGTAATCGCTAAACACGCCTAATCAGGAACAGGCTCTAGCTCTACTTAAAAAATGAATAATAACACAACATAAACTTTTAACAGGTAGTTTTTAAATTAAATTTCATCCAACTTTCTTTCTCAGAGCAATTTGCTAAAAACTTTACTTAGCCAATCTTTAAGCGATGCTATTCTTGTAAAATATATCGTCCATGCAATATAGTTACACTCAGACGAAATATTTCACATAAAATGAAGCGGTCATAATCATAATTAGGTACCCATTGCAACGTCCAACAAATCGTGCGAGCGTGCGACGCCTTGCGCAACAATCATTTATCATCACTGAAGATGAAACGAGCTTCTCCTCACTGTAGCTACATAAATCATTATCCTCCCCCTTGCCCCTCCACAGTGATTCATCAAGCATCTTGAGACTACGCTTTGATTGACCGAGCCAAGCGAAGGTCGGAGTCTATGGGTACTAGTTGTCTATGGTACCTAACTAGTTGTCTCTGGGAACTAATTGTCTATGACAATACTTGAGGTATGTTTGAATCTGTGCTCGGAGAAGACGCGGTATGAAATTTAGTATCCCAGTAGTTTATACAATTATTGGAATCCAAAATTAACAAAATGGGTTTAGCTGTCACGGGAAAACCGTAAAATTCAAAAGGAAGGTATGGAACAACACTACCGCTGACGTCATAGCTTCATGGCTTATCACGTAGGTACCGTCTCTTCCTATCTTACGCTAAAACTCTATGGTATCACAATATCTCTCACATACTGCGTATGAATTTGTTTACACAGGACAGAACGAAACAAGGGGTAGCACGAGACTGAAACTGAAGACGCTCTCTAATGTTGGAACCTAAAACCTAATTGCGCCATAGAAGAGTACCTAAAACTTTCACACTTAATGATGCGAGTTGCTTCATTACGGAGAAGGGGGGAAATAAGGCGAGATATGTAAAATAGAGCTGTTAGTTACTACCAGCTCATTGGGTCGACGATACATATAAAATAAATCACAGGCTACGACAAGATTGGCACAAGACCGGGATGCGTTGCGTACGAGAAGAAAGGTATGCTCACTTGCTTAGAAGTAGGTAATTAATAAATAATAAATTCGTTTATTTTGAAACAAACAACAATTATTTTTAAACATTGAGAAATCGATGACACCTGCATAGGTGTTAACTGAATCGGCCTAATTATGATGATGATGAGCTAAAATGCAGTGACATTATACCTTACTCTGATAGACCTTTCTCCTCCCTTCCCTCCCCCCCCCCCCCCCCCCCAGTGATTCGTCAGATCATCGCCAGTCGCCTTTGATGCCAATTGAGAAACAAAACACGTATTAATAAAAACAAACGACAGTGAGTGATGCTCGCCCCCGTTCCGTGACCTTCATTAGCATGCTGCAGCGTCACGGTGTCGATAAATCCTTGATGTTTCAATTTTGAAACGTTTCCGACGTTTTATTAACGATGCCCCGGGATGTCACCCGCTCCCTACGGGATCCGTTACCTTTTTCAGAACAAGAATTATCTTATACGTTGATATAGTTACAAAATCAAGTTTCATTAAAATTGGTTCTGTGGTTTTAGCATAATGTAAAGGAAATAAAAGTAAGTAAGCTCATAAAGGCCGAGTGCCTAGCCCTGGTGTCAAAGACTTAGACCACCTGAAGGCATACGGTTGTTATTAAAGGACAGACCACCGGGACCTACAAAGAGGTACCTAGACAAATTTTCCTTCTCTACTTTGCTATAATTATCATAATATAATTACAGAAACATTTTGTAAAAACTAGCTGTGTCTTTCGGTTTTATCTAAATTTTTAAGTGAAAAAGCTGTTAGAATAGATGCACTATAAAATAAAGTAAAAATCAAACATTAAACACCCAGAGAGGGTCGGCTGTCAACACCGCTAGTGTTGGAGGTCTCCGGGCGGTGGTTTTGCTTACCATCCGGACGGCGGTTACCTTGTTTGCATGTTGGCCACTTTTTTACGAAAAGAAACTCTTTACCGATTTATCGATTTATAGTTCGAAAAAAAATATTAGCAAAGGCGAAGGACGAGCCTTGGTTTTGAGCTCCAAAAATGAAAGGCTGAAGCCGATCAGCACCAGATACGAAGTCTAAATTATCAAGTTACCTTATAAAAGAAAAAACACGTGTTAAACCACCCGGGATTTCAACGCTATCACACATACGTCACGTCCAAATTGGTTCAAGCGTTCAGTAAATAAAAATAAACAAGTCCTGACACATACCTCTCCTTATATAGGCAGTGGTGTAACGAGTTCACTTGCCACGTCAGAGTTATTGAGAACGCATAGTAAATTTATCTATGAACCACGACCTATGAGTCTGTGACGACTTATGACTACCATAATCTATACTAATATTATAAAGAGGAAAGATTTGTATTTTTGTATGTTTGTGTTGAATAAACACAAAAACTACTAGACCGATTTCAAAAATTATTTCACCATAAATTTATTTATTCACAGAGACTTAAATTATGAAATTACAAATGAATATTACAATATAATTAAAATAAAAAACTAAACCAATAAAACTAAACTAAACTAATCTAAAAGGCCGCTGCCTGCGGGAATTGTTCCCAAAACGCTGGCCCCATTACCACGTTGTATTATTTATTATTATTATTTTTTTTATTATTTCACCATTAGATTGCTTCGAGTACATTATCCCTGAGTAACATAGGCTATATTTTATACCCGTGCAAAGCCGGGGTAGGTCGCTAGTAAGGAATAAACACGTCATATAAATAAGTAGTCACGGTCATTGACGTTTCTAGGCGTTTCCTGTTATGACTACTGCGTGACGGCAGAATGTCTGAAAGATTCTGTGCGTCTCAGAAGTGATGGCGAGTTAAGTACATGGGATGGTAAAAAAATCCGTATTTTAGACTTAATAAAAAAACATATTTAAACAATTTCGGGCTCAGGAGGGCTACAAACTCTACAACTAAGGAGAGCCACTCGACCTATAACTTATTTACTTTTAGCAAAACAACGTACTCGAACCTACTTGTGAAAAGTCATGATTCCACAATTTTTTCCGACTACGGCGAAGCAAAAAGAAGGTTTATGTTTTTAGTTGGTCGAATGTCCTAAATAGTTTGGATAGTCTTAGACCTACTTAGGTCTTAGGTTTTTAGTTAGTTAGTTACCTACTGGTTATAGGTACATATTTTTTTACTTGGGACCTTATTGCATAAGTCTTGTGGCAATGGTGATCGCGTATATGGTGCGAAAGTTAGCAGATGCCATGCAATCACCATTACCACCAAACTTACGCAATACGGTCCTGTATCCGACTTCGAATTACCTTTCTGAATATCAAACCTCAATCTAAATATCAACTTACTAACTAATAAGCTTTACTAAAAAAATCGAATTTACTGTTCCATTTTAACACGTTAACACGCTTTTATTATTAGTTTCACCTGTAAGTATGTATGTATGTATGTAACCGACTCCTTTGAGCTCGATTTTGCCCTACTTTGAACGATCAGATTTAATTCAAACTTTGCACACCTGTTAAAGACCGATGACAATGCGTGTTTTTTAGTTTTTTAAACCTTATTTTTTTATTTATTTATTAACCATTAACGCAAAAAGAGGAGGTTATAAGTTTGACTGATATGTGTGTCCGTGTGTGTGTCAGTGGCACAGATATAGCCCTTAAACGGATTCAGATTCAGAAATATTTATTGAACCGATTCGGATGTGGTTATTTTTATTTGAAAACAGCACTCTTACTAACGGTTGTTCTTAGACATGTTTTATCAAAATCGGTTCAGACGTTCAGGTTTTTTTCCTGCTCGTGACCACTACCGACGACGGAGTTGTACGTGAACTTCTTATTCTAGAACAGTCTGTATAAAAAAGACATGATAATGACTAATAACAATATTATAAGACAAAACCTACTTTTAGATTTTTAGCTTTGTATTGGTATTATATTTGTATTTATTTATTTGTGGTATATTTGTATTTCTTTGTTTTGGTTATTTTAGCTTATTTTTTAATTTAAGATTTAAATATATACTGTAATTTTATGTAAGTGTTTGAGGAATTAAAAAAAAATACCATGATATTTTTTAAGACAAAATAAGTTACCCTTTTACGTACCTGTACCACAAATATATACTCGTAGAAGTACCTGTATACATTCGGTAGGACACGAAAATGTTTATTTCTTGATGAGGGTCTACCGCAGACATCGATATAAGATTTACTAAGGATCTTTATAGCGGTCTCAGATCCCGCCATATTTATCTTGAGCGCGTCACCTGTCAAGCTATTATAGAGAATTTGAATAAATTATGGGGTTTTTGTTATTCTAGGATCGTAGACTGAATTTTCGCGAGAATTTATAAAATTCAGTAGCAATTGTGAAGTGAAACAAGACGCTCTAAACGGTTTGTGCCTAAATAATTCATAGCTGTTTTTTTCTGAGGTTTTACGTATCTTAATATATGAACATCCTTGTGATGCTAACTACTTTTATGATACTTTTCATCAAGATTATTTCATGTTGTTTAGTTCTAAAGAAGTAACAAACATAGAAAGGGACAAATTGACTTTTGCCGTTTTATGTTTTGTGATAATACCTGACACGAAATTCATTAATTTGTAGAAATCTTTTAATATTTGTATAAAACTTAAATATCAAATTACTTCCAAAATGTTAATTAAACTTAGTTGGGTTCCATGGCAAAACTTCCGAGTATCAATTTCTGACTAATAAACTGGATAGGTAATTATCTGAAGTTATAATAAATATCAGTAGAATCAATTCTGTTCGAAAACTAAATTTAATCCATTCTTTATCAAAAAAAAAATGCAAAAATACTTTCAATAAACAATTTTCACACAATCGTATCTGTCGTTGGAAAACTGAATGTATAAGACGCATGTGACGTCAAACTCTAGTAATAAGCATCGTTACCGAAAATCAGGGCCCGCGGTACACGCAAATATTGAACCCACGCACCACGGAGCAGATACAAAAAGGAGATGACAATATTTTTAATTTCAGGGATCATATTCTTCTTGCCAAATTTCAGACCGCTAGCTTGATTGGGTCCTAAGATAATTGGCTGTGACTTAAAGACATTCTCTATGAACGCATCCCCACTTGTCAGTGTCAGTGACGACACAGTGCTCTCAATGCGTTCATAATGAATGTATGAAAGAATATTTCGCACTGTACCGGTACTGTGTCAACTGTGGCTTCACTGATATGTGTGAATCGACCCCCGTAGGACGGTTCAAAACCCTAAAAAGGTCTAAAATCTGTTCATTTTTTAAGTAAAAAAATAATAAAAAGACAGTGTTAAAACATTATTTGGAAAAGGAAATTAGCAATTAAAAAAACCGCATAAAATTAGCGATTGTTTAAGTATGGGTTACTTTTCTCTGGTTTGTGTATGCCACCTCCTATTTCTGACTTCTCCGTGCTACGCACTTACTCAATCCTTCTTCAGCGTTACAAATTTGCAGCGTGTGCCTAATAACGTCCTTGTTACCGTTCTCGAAATTTATTTGGAGGGCTAGATAATGACGTTTTTTCCTACCATGTGTTTAGATATTACCTGCGTTAAATCTACCAAGTTCAATACTCAATATTTTATTGCAACCATTATGTAATTAAATGTAGGTGTAGGGTCGTAAAGAGAAAGATACGAGTATATACATTTTTATTAATTAAAATCAATTACATGTAGAGAACAACATATACAAAAATAAATTAACAATAATTCTACTAGATAAAATATACATAAAACTTTGACGAAATTTACACGATTAATATGAAAACCATACTTTAAAAAGGTCCCTGATACAGAGTGGTGAACATAGGTGGAGGAGAACAGCATAAAAAAACATAATGACCCTGATTGGGTATAGCAATTATGCGGAGCGGGAGCGATTCCATAATAGCTTCGTCAGTAAGAAATTCCTCTAAGTCATAATCCTCTAGCTCCTTTACTGTCAACTATAAAAATCTTGTATTCCTCGAATTACCTAGAATTTATAGTTTAGAATTCATTTGCGAAATGTGGAATTTCCGTGGTATTTCTCAGCAGTGATATTTCCGAGTAAATTCCTGTTTTCAAAAAGACAACGAGTCTCAAGTAGTCGACAACGCATTTTTTATGGTTTTGCTTTGATTGTGTTATTTAAAAACTTTCACATGATATTTTTTAATACTATCTACATTACTAGGTAGTATTCCAAATGGCTCACTCAAAAGTCGCAAGTTTTCTCGCACACACACGCAATAAGCTTAACATCAATGAATCTATTTTAACACATTCCATTGGAGCAAAAAGTTAATCAAGCTCTAAGAAAACGCTCCCAAACTGTAGGTTGCTAAAAGTAGTATACATTTGATAATAATCCCGAATTTCAAGAGAACTGAGGCACAGAATTATTTTCATCGACAGATTTCTTGCTTTCCTCTAGCTTACATGTGGAGCCACCAACGCAAGAGTTTTTTTGGACCTCTATCTCTGTCCCGCTCTAGCTTATCTATATTGTATAATGCCTTGAGACGAGAAACAAGTTAAATAACAGTGTTGCTACAATCTACAGACTTAAAATTACAAAAAAAGGTATAATTATAATAGGTTGTTAAAGCTGACACAGTAACCAGAGTTTAGTAAGTCGGTATCCCTCTGTCTAAATGATTTCACGTTAGTTGTAAAACTAACCTAGCTAACTAGTCCTGTCTTTCTTAATTTCGTAGTAAGTATACGCCTACCTCAACTAAAAGTCCGACGTCTGCGATGGCCTTTACTTTGGCTTCAAAACTGAGTGTCAAGACTTTAAAATTACCTTTACTCGGCAAAATGCGGATAAATCATCGATTTCGTTTGCCTTTGGTCCTGACACTTCACATTTATTTACTGTAAGTATAGAAGTTCCAGTTCTTTAACGTTAAAATCTTTTATTTAATTAGCAATGTATGTAACTATGTTTATTCGGGTGGAATCTTGCAACTCAATTTTGAACCACGTTCCGATTGAGCTGAAATTTGGGTTACGTGTGTAACTCCGATGACAATGCAATAAAAGCTTTTTATTAATATTTTAATATTAACTTTTAGATTTTGATGAACTTGTAACATTGTGTGGACACTGGACATAGATTCATATTCATATATATTTGAGAGACCCCGTCGGGCCCATTTTGAATTTTAGTGAGGGCATTTTAGATAGACAAATGTATGATAAATGCGTCAGCGTGAATGGAAACTGCAAATGTTCATACATTTTCTATCGAGTACTCGCTATGTATTAAAATACACATGCAGAATGAATGCTAGGAAGCTTGTAGCTTGGAGCTTGAATTTTTTGAATACATGTTTTTTTTTTTTTTTTGGAGAATGACTTATAAAATGAGAGGGGAAAGATTGAAAAAGGAATACTTAGGATCAAAGCTCAGTTACTGCCTCGTAGTGCGCCAAATCGCAAGAGGCATTACTCATTGGGGACACCCGGCGAATAAATCGCTGTATTCTTTCCTTTTCTCGGGGATATTTCGATTTTCACGCTGCGCTTTTCAAGTTTATTTACTTAAAGCAAAATAAAGACTTTAGTAAATTATTTATACTCGTAAATGAAGATTTCGTTATTGTTTATTAACTAATGTTGTAATTGTAACCAGAACATGCTAATATATAGCTGTTTGTTAATAACTATCATAATAATTAAATAATTGTTCATATTAATAAATAAGTACTTAATCATAAAAGATAATTTAGGATTAAATAGGAGGAAAATAGATTTCAAAGAAAAAAGGTAAATAAATATTTTGGAGAAAAAGTGTTACTATAAAATATTCTGAATATTTCTGAAAGGATCTGTGAACATCAATAACATGAATAATTACTGATAAAACTACAGTACTATAATTACAGTAGACGTCGAATAAAATCTACCCAAAAAATATACAAAACCAGGTAAAACTGCGGGCGCTCCTACAATAAAAAGCAAACCGTATACATGTCAAGATTCCATCATTTTTATCCAAAATTTCTCTCTACTCAGAATATTATAAATGAGAGCTTGGAGTCCGGAGGCGCGAAGCCTTGAGCAATGCCGTTTTACGGGGAAAACAAGTACTTGTTCATTTTAATATGCCAAGTTTCAGAGCGCGCGCTCTGTGGAGCAGTAACTGACGTTCTGCAAGTAGAGCTACGAGTATATCTTCTGCAGGTTTTGATTTTTTTGATCGAATGTGCAATTTTTTGCGATATTTGTTTGCCTATTGCTTGTTTTTGCGTATCTGCACTTGGTGATACTGTATAAGTGTATAATCTATTTCTAACTAAGTTAAAATAAACTTACCGTCCATATAATTTATATGTATATTAAAATTAATAAAGACGAAGATTATTTTAGTGCGGCCAGATTAATTTAAATTATTTATTATAAAAATATATTTACCAAGTTAAATTAATTTAAAATAAAATGACACGATAGGTTAGTATTCAGAATATTTTTACTTAATCTAATTAATTAAACTAAAGAATTTTGTACGGCCCCTACCTATTTTGAAACTCGGACTAAACTGATTTTCAAAATTTTTTTTTTGTTTCATGAGTAATAAAAATATAATATATATTTAGTTTTACGCAATCGATTTTTGTTCAGTTCGAAGCTAGTCAGTATCTTGTTGATGACGTCACTAACACCGGTAACACCATCAAATGCTAAGTTATTTTCTGCATTTAAACTTCGTTGAACGATGATGCACCACCTGTCGAGACAGCTCAGTTACTGTCTAGAGCTATACTGGTGTCGTCATTAGGCGGTAGGATAGAAAGAAACTGGGCCAGCGAGAACCCCCCTTAAATTCTCTTCAGTCTATTGTTGTTTTTCGACGCTCGTTGTACAAGTAATTTCTTAGATAACACGCGTTTTCATTGTCGCTCGAGATAAAAGATAAATATTTATAGGTATTCCCAACAAAAAGGTAGACCTACAACACAGTATGCGGCGTCAATCCATATAAAACAGAAAAATAACTTAGCTTTTTTGGTAAATTTCAAAAACAACAATCATAAAAAATTTCAAATTGGAAGCAATAGTCGACAGTTCATTTTTTGTTTGAGCTGACTCTCAAATCTCAAGAATCTCGCTTGCTCAAAGATTGTGGCTCGAAGATTGATCAAATTGATTCCCGCTCAGAATATAGCTCAATATAAACGTGTATGCTTAAATTTATTACAAAACCGATGCTTATAAAACGTCTAACCATCATCAAATGAGACGTCCGTGGCTCCTTAAACCATAAAATATAATAGACCACAGCTCTCAGTTCCTGAGCGAGTTTGAACGCGTTCATAAATCAGAAACGAGTCAAACAGACCGCGCCATAAATTACTGTTCGAACAGTTTCGTCTGTTTCGCTTTACAGATGAGAAAAAAGTCTTTTAGGTTTATGGCTGAACGTAGATCACTCAGATGTGATGTTTAGGGAAAGCCACGTGTAACATTTAGTACCGCTCCGTTCCGGCCGTGTAACACGAGTAGATAGATACGTCTGTAACTGCTGGTACTTCTCATTGTTAGGAACCCAAAGAAAAATCAGTTAATTAAAACCTCTACCTGCAATTACGTTTTCGTTTTTTATCTTGATCGTCGTAACTTTTTCTATAAGATTAAAAAGTTTTTTTTATACTTGAGGCGTGCGGCGGGCGTCTCTTTGGATATTCAAGATAATAACGAAAACAGTACAAAACGCATCAAAGCGCATACTGACTTTTTAGAATAGTTTGGTTTCCGTTAGTTGTTTGAGTCGGAATCTGTCAGTAGATCTCTTAGCGGAACGGCATGCGGGTGCGATCTAATTTTATTTTAAAATGATATGTTTTTCCAGTTCAGAATCCAATAAATTCCGTTTTTAATAACTTTCTAAAGTATGTCCGTCATCTAACAAAACATCTTGTAAAGTCTAAGCCAACCTAATGTGAATTTGACTCCGTAATAAAAAAAAATAAGAAAAAATAACGACATATTTTTTGTGTATGATAAGAACGAGTGTGTATTTTTACCGACTTTTAAAAAAGAGGTTATAGTGTAAGATTTTAGACCAGGTATATAACAGATTTTACCTGGTCTTTTGTAGGGTCTCAGACCGAACAGGGAATTCTATTTCTAGAACAAATAGATATCTACCTCCACTTTCATTTAGCCTCGTAATATACGACACTAAACGAAACCATTTAGTTCGCAAGCCATAAAAATAGTTTTACTGTCAAATATACGAGTACCTATATCTCGTTACTACAAACCGTGGCGTGTGAAAATGAGAAATAGTCGGTTATATTCGCAGGTAACACTGCCACCGCACTGCGTCAAGGGAAATTAAATTGTAATATGACATTAAACATATTTTCGGTTATATATCAATTTTTGGACACTGAAAGTATAATACCGGGTGTGCATTAGCTTTATTGCTGGAAGAGCGAGCATAAGCTCTAAAAATAGTGTCCAACACCAATTTTGTCAAAAAGTACCAACTTGACTTTTAATTTTTATGGGACACCAAAACCCGTTAGTTTAGATTATAAGCTTCTACATCTGATTCCAACGTGGGGCTCTATTCGGACAAATAATTAATTTATTATTTATTTAATTCGGTCTCTGTCTTTCACGTTAAAAAGTCATAAGATGGATGACTGTACCGTGAGAGTAATATCGTTGACGTCAGAATAAAGGTTTTATTTAGGTATATAGAGACGAGTAGTATCTATCCTACTAATATTATAAACATTAATGTTTGTATATAGGGACGTTTGTCGCTCAATCACGCCGAAAGAGCTAAATGGATTTGGATAAAATTCGGTATGAAAGTAGCTTTTAAGCTACCTTTTCACTTATTATGTATGTTATGTTATTTTTTTTTATGTGATTAAGTGACGAAACGAGCAAATCGCTCGTCTGATGTTAAACGTCACGTTTGCCCATAACAGGTCTGCGCCACCCAGAATTTTGAACTCGCAGAATTCAAGACCCTGCGCGGCACAGCACTGCGCTCGTCACCCTAAGATATAAACCCCCCCTAACCCTATGTTAAAACATACAAATATAAGCTACTTATCAAATGACATATTTAAATACTTTTATATCCCGGAAAATGCAAGGGAAACCGCGGGGCTAGCTAGCTTATTATAAATTTACAAAAACAATTACTTCGCATCTGTATTACGCAGAGTTAACGTTCTGTTAGAATATAGTTTCAGGCAACATTTCAGACTTGAATTAAATAGGTTCCAAGAATAGGCGTGACGAAAGATTTTAAAATCCTCTTCCATAATGTGAGTAGGTACCTACACATTTACTATTTACAAAAAAGCCTTTATTTCGGCAATAAACTTAAGTTTAACGAAGTTTGAAGCCATTTTTCACATATTTTTTCAACAGTGCCCGAAAACAGCTTGCTTGTGTCATGGCGTCGATTTGACGTCACGGCAAGTAAACATGTCATTGTGTCTATGCGTGATGAGCGGCGGATGACCTGAGTTCACTGAAGCGTGACGTCATACGCTGTGATTGTTGTTTCTGACAAGATGGCCGATTGCTGTATTTTAATGTTTTAATTTATTGAAAATCTTAATAATCTGTTTTTTTAAAATAAAACTAAACATGTGTTTTAAATTTTTTTAATCTGGCTAGTCCCCTGAAAGCATTGAATCGGCGATTTTTTGATACTGTCGTCATGCCTATTTGAGGCACGTTATACAACAGAGGAATTAATCTGGATAATTAGCTATTATCAATGTACACTGTTTTTAGAAGAACCTTGAAATAAAACATTTAAAACAAAACTTAGTGTAGCTTAATTATATTTTGAATTCTGAGTTTGTTGTTTTAGTTTAAATTATAAAATACTATTATATTCTATACTATTCAATAATAGGCTGTAAATACGGTTTTATTTGCTCTTATCTCAGATAAACATAGAGAAATACTAGCTGACTCGACAGACGTTGTCCTGTCAAAAGCCATTGCGTAACTATAGCAACCGTAGTATGTTGATGCTAACTTGTCAATTTATAGTAAAAATTATCAGTATATATATAATTTGCAATAAATTAAAATTGCGACTATAATTTGAGATTTAAACTATCCTATCTCTCAAGTTGGATCGAACTGCACATGGTGTGCGAATTTTATTATAATCGGTTAAGTGGTTTAGGAGTCCATTGAGGACAAACATTGTGACACGAGATTTATATATATTAAGATGGAGCTATGCGTTTGATTTGAGTGAAGCCAAGAACTCCTCTACTTTCGATCGTGCACAAGCTCTACAGTGCCACGAGTGAGTAGAGAAGTATTGGTATTCAATCTGTGCCTCTTGTTTTTAGTACGTAAACGGCTTCGTATAAATCTAACGCAGTGCTCCACCTTCGTTAAAGTTGTACAAAGCTGCGATATGTAATAGCGGCGCTGATTGCAGACCCGCGACAAATAGTTTCCCGCTTGATCCGACACTACTCGGCGTTAAACATGAATGTTTAATGGTTATTGCCGCGTTATTTTATATTCAAGAGTTTTACAGGAAAATGTACTTAATTTTCAGTGACAGTAGGTACTTAATCCTTGAAGTAGATATGTATATAACGCCGCATGGGATCGCATAAAGTTTAGCCAACTGACCTCCAAACTTAAACACGATGGCACTTGTGATGATTCTTAATTAAGTAGTGATATATTTTAATACCGCATATTATGTGTAACTATTATTATAATTTATTCTGTTATTTTATATTTTAGACCTGCGGTTGTTGGCTTTATCATGTTGATGCTGAAAATAAATCCACTGATCGTACAGGATTTTCACTATACTCTGAATAAAACGTTTATATCAACTCTATACCTACTATTCCTGTTCAATATGTAAAAACATATTATAATTTCAGAAACAGGAATATTAATATTACTAACTATAAATAAGTAACTACAAGTATAAATTTGAGCGGCAAATATTTTGACATTCAAATAAAAATATGGTTCAGATCATTATATTAGAAAATGTTTGAAAACAATTGTCGCTTCTTAAAATAAATTGGAATCTGGAGTCCAACCAAGGCCAAGCTGTCTCGTAACAATGTAATCATCAGCGGACATTCAGACATTTAATGGTTTTTTTTCCTTAACACACTTTACGATATTTTTGAATCGCTAATTTCATCTTGACTAATATTTTCTATAAGTATAAATACATAATTAAAATATTAAAATATATTAATAAGTACCTACGAAATACTTACGAAAATTAAAGTTTATACCTACGATGATTTTCGGAAATAAATTACATCGTTTACTTATTAAGCCAACGACGTTTTCGTCATTCTACGAAACGAGTTCTTCTAAAGCAGGCTTCTTATCTAATTCTTATTAAAATGTCAAGTGTCACGGCTACAATATTTAAGATAATTCTAGACAAGACACTACCAAATGTGTTATTCTACTAAATAAATTACTAGCAAATTCTCTACTTTTCTTCGTTGTTTCACTATTCTTTCATCCGCCCAAGAAATGCATTCTGCCAAAGAATAAGAACATATTATCAAATTTGAATCTAGTACAAAATTAACTGAAAAAGTGTCCGCAATTTACCCAAACCAATACTGCTAATTATTTCTTATTTCTCAACGCGTGACACGGCCAGTGACAAAAGAAACGTGACAGGAGTGACGAATCTAAACGCACTGGCTATTTCGATCCAGATTTTTTTCCGTCACCACCCAACCTTGACTCGGACTGTGAGATGGCTGCGCTTTATTTACGTTGGCGGATATGAGGTTTCTTTTATATTTCCACTTTAATTTTAAAAGACAGTTTTGGATCGCCACGAAGTGGGTAGTTAATTTTTTCTGTTCCGATTTTTTTTTTTGTGCTATTGAGTGACGAGACGAGCAAATCGTTTCATTTGAACGATTGGATTTTGTACTTTACTGACGGATAGTATCTTATTTATTTGGGCGTGTTCTTATGAAATGAAAAAAAAATGAGAGTAAAATATGATAATACTAAAATAAAATGATCATCATTATAACTCAAAATCAAAATAAAACTTCATGGCACAAAACAGCGAAATATATTAATAACGTTTTATCGCGCATGCGTCCCCGTTTGCACAAAACCAACTCTTATATTAGTAAGCGACGATGTAAATAATGGTAATTAAAGTCACAGAACTCCAAACCAAAACCTCAGCCATACCTAATCTTAGCTACCATCACCTGGTTCATAAATAGCGCAGCGTTATTGTCTAAAATATTTAACTATATAATAAATAATATACCTAATGAAAATCTGATAATCGGAATCGCCTTCACTACATAGACACTCAAAGCTGCAAGTGTTAAAATAAAGCCAACCCCAATTCAATCAGTTAAACAATAAGGCCGCCCTCCTGATCTGTTCATACATCAGTAATCCCCGTGGACAGATTCACTAGGAATGTCCCACTCCGTAGACAATAGAAGGTCATCGCTGAAGTTGTATCATAGCAATAGAATTTGCCTTGGCAGTAGTGCCACATTACTACGGCGAGATTTGGCTCGCACGCAATTGTTAAGCCATCGTAGATCTGTTGGTAGAGACTAGTGATGGGACAGGTTCTGTCTTTCCGGATAATTGCGGATATGCCATTGTTTATTTTTATTATTGGATCGGACCGCTTTTTGCCTCCTGTGGCCAATGCTGCCGCAGTGTCTGAGGCCACCTAAGAGCCCGCTCAGATTTGATTTTAATTTCTTACCGCTGACACGACAAGAAGAACATTATTTATAATTACTATTTACATTTCAATTTTGAATGTCCGATGCTAGTTAACTGTTGGTTTCGATTATTGCACTGACATCTTCTAGCTTATAAGTTACAATATTTCAGTTGTTCAATAAATTAATCTCGATCTGAAGACTAGGCAGTTAAGGACCTCTTGTACATAGGTACCAACCAAAAGTGTCAAAATTCATGTACCCTGGAACTTTAGCTTAGACGACTTTTTGTTTTAATAAGACCAAAATTAACTCTTAACTAAATTGGGTCCTACTCATAAACACTGTTTAAAATGTTCTGACAATTTCTCGCCGACGCGACGTGAAATGTCATGTGCGAAAACAAGACTGTGATTTTTTAGCAGGCTTCATAAGTATCGCCCATTAAGCTTGCGCCCCAAAAATTATCCCTGAAACTGGAAAACTAGCTTTCCAGTTTCCACTCATCACTAGCTTCGTTCGAAACGGTTATTCTGTCCAAACTAGATGTAGTTTGCATCCATACCGCGAGTATTTTATGTCGACAATTAGAGTGCACAAATGGTAATGCAATGCCAAGTGGGTTTTGATGCAATTGGAGTTAGTTGATGGCTGGAGTTTAGCTGTTGTGACGTAACCAGTAGCTGTAACTGTAAAGCAACTGTAACCGTGGTAGAAAGCTTTTTAATTAGCATCTGAAGAAGTTTAAATCATGTGGCTTTCGGATGTGCCAATGCATGCCAAGTAACGTTTTATTGTTACATGTGCTAGATGACGGTTTATTGCATGTTTATTGTTTAAAATGATAGGTTGCGTTTTATTGTTCCAAGTGACAGGAACCGTTTTATTGTTCCAACTGATAGGAAACATATTTTTGCTCTTAGAGGCAGGTGTGCATTTGTTTAGTGATAAGTAGGTAATACAGCAAAAGTAGGTACATAGAACGAGTATGAAAACGATATTTATAAATTGTACTCGTACCTACCTGTAGACGTAAAATTTTTGTTAGTGCTGTTTTGTGAAGTCTTATTAGACAATATTTTATCATTTTAAGCGTTCATTGAACATCTCTATTGTCTACACAATACTTCTACAAATTCAAATATTTTAAATAAATTTAAATCTATTTTTTTATTGAACTCGCCGAGCCGCAGGGTGGTTTTAGCAAAATGTACCCTTTTAAAGTTATCTAAGTAAATGTGATCACCAGTCTTTGTTTCCGCTCAAAAAATCTCGGCGATCCGTTGCACTGCTGTTGCGTGGAAGAGAAAAAAACCAAACAAACACGCTTTGGTAAATGTATTTGTATTAGTATTTCGTGATATTTTAGTAGGAATTAAAATACTGTAACGAAGCTGCTTAAATCATGTCTAAAATAAATAATGATAATGATATGTCCATGATAATGATAATAGTTTTACTACCTACTCGTTGTCAAAGACTGATCAAAATATACTCGTTTACTGCAAAAATCTTTTTAAATTACATACTTTCAGTGAACATTTTCGGGCTTCATTTTCTATCATAATGAAAATTAAAAATTAGAACGAAAATGATATGATAATACGGAAATCTTTATTATAACTTCGAATTAACTTGTTTATTATCTATTTAAAAACTTGAATAATAACTCATAAAAGTTAGTGAAACAACTGATGGCTTTGTCGCTAAAAGTGATCTCTTTCAGGCCTTTAATCGACAACATGAACAATTAAAAATATAAAACGAACATAAATTGTCATCATTACGTATTATCATTAGGCGTACGGCCAAAGTAAAAATTATTTTAAAAGTTCAGATCAATCAAAAAGATCAGTCTATTTAGCTTTTCATTTGTTTCATTGTATTATCGCATCAAATAAATATATTTTTTAGTTTGAGTTTTACGTCTGATGCCACTCAAAATGAAACTAATTATCTTAAATGAAAGAGTGAACGTAGTTATTTTAATCACAATAAAGTAAAATGTGCACTTATTTAGAAAAAACCCTAACTCCTACAAGTTTAGTGTTGAAACATAAAAAAACTCTCTTAGCATTCTTGCGTTACCATAATAGTTACTCAGGTAAACCAAGTTGCAGCTCAATCGGAAATCGGGAAATGGTTTAAAATTCAGTAGCAAGATTTCACTATACAAATAAACCAAGTTAAATAAAAGCTTGCATAAAGAAACCTTTATTTTTGACAAAAACTATGTAAAAGATTAAATATTATTGAAAGTTTTTAATTGCTATACTACTTATCTTGATAACTTTATGAGATACTACTCGTATTTGGTTGTCATAGACCCAAAAAAATATCGGAACTCTCAGAACTTGCACTGAAATAGATAAATTCAATTTATATCAAACTTGTATAGAAACAGATTTTTTATTTAACCCTGTTTTATTAATAAAAAATATTGTGATTGAACATACTGGAATTTTCAGTCCAAAATCCAACTGTTGTTTATAGTTAGATAAATTACAAGAAATTCGTCCAAAAATTTCAAGTTATTGAACTGATAGTCGGACATATGGCCATTCAACTAAGTTTTAACAACAATATCTGTGAAACAAAAAAATTCCACTAACAAACTAAAACACAAAACTTACCTCGTTAGATGTCTTCTGAATTCTTCAGTGTAAAACACAAGCACAATAATTTACGTCCAAGTACACCGTAACTGTAAACCAGTACAATGGTACCACATCTGAATACGAATGGAACTCCAAGTTTTTGCCACAGTTTCTTTATTGTAGAACTCACAACCTCCTGGGAAATTATCGAGGGAAACGAGTCCCGAGTGAAGCGAAGACAACCTTCTATATCAACGTTTGTACAGACGACTAACACGTAATAAATCTTTACTATGTATCCAATAAATATATTTTACATTTAATCACAACATACTGAGAAATTACAACCAGATTGTCGATTCCAGGAAGGACAGAATCGAAACACTTCGTATTTATTTTTTAATCACAACCTTACTTTCCATTCCAGTCCAGAAAGTCTGTCTTCTGAAGAAACTACATTGTCCCAATTTAATACACTAAACTATAAGTTATTCACAACACTGAAGAGGTAAACATTGATAGCATCCAGAGATTTACATTTTGAAAGCTTTACGTGTCCCTTGAAGGCGACAATTTTGTTTTCATTCACTGTAACATCACCGCGAGCGCACTGTTGTGGTAAACCAGCATTTCTACGCGGGGTTTAATTCATTGTTTTTGGCACAGTAAAGTTTGGGGGTCATTCCCACGCGAAGTGCAATTCAAACTAGTTAACGCGGGAACGCGAGTTTTCCACGTCCACTGCCGGCCGAACACTGAACACACGTCGCTTTACTGAATATGCATTTATAAATAGTTATGTATATATCCGTTTCAGTGATGCTCGGTGCCGGAGTTGGAAGGACACCGGCGAATGTCAGGTGGAGTTGGAGCTGTCGGTGAAACTGTGTTTTCGGTTTCCCGACGCGACGTGTGTTCCCCGCACTGTTTGTGCTCCGTTACTAGAGGCACGCGTTCTACTGCAACTCCTGAAAGGCGAAACCTGTTGAAATGGGACAGGGGACCGCGAGCGAGCGAGATAGACTCACTTTTCAGGAGCCCGCCCTCGATTTTCAGCCGCTTATTTTGCTATACGCACGTGTGTGCGTGAAAAGTTGCGTGAGTACGCTCGCTGAATCGGTGTTGGTGAATTGTGGAAAACTCTGTTTAGGACGCCTTCACAGAGACGATTTTCATGATCCCGAAAGAGAACCCTAATAGATTCTATTGAATTTTGTATGCTCTCCTAAGTTTTCAACTTTTGTTTATCACTTTAGCTAAAACACGTTTGAAGGTTTTTAATTTGCCATACCACATTAGATACTTAGCACTAACTCCTACCATAAAAAAGTTACGAAAAAATATACATCGAAAAAGTTTAATTATAATACATAAAAAAAAACAGATGAAAAATTTAGAAATTATTAGCGGAAACTACATTTATATCCAATTCGTAGCACTAAATTTTTCTAGAGTATTTTATGTGTAAAAGTACCTACCCTTCATGTCTTTAGAATCTAATAATATAAACTAATAAAAATCTTCAATTCAAACAGACAATAATTTCAAACGGTAACTTCTTAACTACAGTCTTCATCGAACATTAATGACCCTACGCACTCGGGACCCACCAAAATAGATTACGGAAATTCAAACGTTCAAAGTACACAGTCCGCAAATTGTTTCCTCGTATCGAAGGTGTCGCGAGAATTAATCAATTTAAAGTAGCATCAAGTCCAATATAAACAAAGGGCCTCGACGTGGTGAGACACGCAGGGCCGGAGGAAAGGGAGCACGCAACGCAAATGCGCACGCATAACCCCCTTATCGTCTCCCTTACCCACACCATTAAGCCTATCCCGAAATGGGCGACCGCCTCTGTCAGTTTGCCCCAGTCACGATATATTTTTTAAGACAGTAGCTTTGCTTAGGTTTTGAGTTTTTTTTAGAACACGATACAGAAAGTTCTAGAACTGACAAAGATAAGTAAAAGTAAAACATAGTAGTTAGTAGACAAATTTATAGATAAGTAGGGAAACCCCAATGAGTTTAACTCATTGGGAAAAACACCTATAATTATGATAGGGTAGCTCGTGGGCCGGGCCGGGCAGCGCCCAGACAGGCAAAAAACTGACAAAGCTTTTGCTTATGTTATTGTTTCATGCATATTGACATAACTGAATGAAACTGAGTGACGAGGGCCACGACTCTATCGGCTAAGTTCTCCGATATTCGATTCTAGCTTTATGAAATTTGAAATCAGTCAAGGTGGCTTTCCGATGACGTTACTCTGGCATAAAATTTTCGAGCTCAATCATTTTGCAGCCGATTGAATAAACTACGAATGAGTAACTGTGTAATTACTAAATAAATAAAACTTATTAAAAAAATATGTGTTTATTACACAAAAACTCGTACCTATCGGTTAATTTTGACAGCGAATAACTAATGAAGTTGAAAAATGACGTTTTCGAACACCGATTCTCAATCATCGAAAATTAGCCGATAGGGCCACTGTTCAGTACCTACCCGTTCCTTTTCATCACCTGAAAACTACGCAGAGCGCAGAAAAAACAATTGCCATCCTGAAATGTTAAGTGATGCATTAACATAATTATCACCACAGTATTTTCAGAAGGTTACAACTTCTGTCTTTGTAAACTTTTAATAATTTAGAACTCAAACACTGTTTCACAGTTATACCGTACCAATGTGTACCTTCATTATATCGAGAATCAATTGACAAATAGGTATGGCCCAAACAGTGCAGCTTTGGCCGACAAAAGGGTCACCTTTGTTTATCTCTATTTCAAAAAACTTCATACAAAGAGCCCTATTTGTCAACCCATTCAAATAATTAGTCGTAGAAATTTTATTTCATTCAATGGACAATTGAATGGAACAACCTTTTGTTTGACTACTAGATAGGTGTTTTTAGATATTACCAGTGAATGTATTCATTTGAAGTTCTTCTTTTATTGTGGTTTCGTTGAATGTGGCTGTTAAGGCTTATTTGTCATAATTTCATTATCTACTCCTAGCTACTTCAATAGGCATTGTTTAATACAAATTGAGCCTGTAAAGTATAGTTTTGTTTACGCGTCGTATTGACCACCGCGGTTTTTTAATAAGAAAATCTGTGCACAGTCTAATGGATAATTCAATCCAACGTTCAAATGCCACTGCCAAGGTTTATTATAATTACGAGTATCTACGTTCTACTAGCTACGCCCCGCGGTTACACCCACTATCTTACAGGAACCGTAACTTTTCTCGGATCAAAAATTAGCCTATCCGTTAAACATACACACCACCAAATTTCATCCAAATCCGTTCAGCAGTTTTCGCGTGATTGTGTAACAAACAAACATACCAAGTTCTACATTCATAATATCAGTAGGAGGCGTGGCAATGCCGACAGCTGGTCACACGGTCAGTGGAGTAGGTATTTTTAAACTTAGGCTCTATGGGTATGCCCTTCTGTTTTTTTAATGGAGTAGTCTGAGTAGATGAGATACATTATGATAAATGTTAAGTAGCGTTAAGTCATTAAAAAACACTTAGGAACAAGATATAATATAATACTGGCTGACAAACTACATCCATTTTTTTTTAATTCTAATTGTATCTTATAACCAGTTAATGAGTTTAAAAACCATTAATTTTCAGTTAAAAATCTTTAAGAAATTTGGTGTCATGCCAAGAAATAGCATTCGTTGAAACGACAAGAAAATAATTACTTTAGAAAAAATACAGTTCGCATTCTTAAAGCTATTGTTAGCCTGTTACACGTGACGTTGTTTTGATGTTTTAGAAGTTGTTTTTATCAATCTTCTCCGCTTTGTAGAAAAGAAGATAATGTACCTACTACCGCCCTTAAACTGTCGATCTCACTTGGAGTCATACTTTACGTTTTGATTCTGCGTTTCTGATATGTACAGCCAAGGAATGGAACTGACTGCTGGGTTCTCCAGAGATACAATCTTAGGCTTTTCAAGGTCAGAATGAATAGGTAGGTATATAGGTTAAAGGAATATCATTTACCAACAGGCGAGTTGGTGATCTTATACGCTCACTGACTTATACGCGCAAATATAGACTCTAAATAAATACACCTAAAGTACATAATTAAGTAACTGAGTCCTGCAGTTTTTTTCGTTATTTCAGGGTTAGTCTCATCAGAAACACAAAATTTTAAAGAATGCATGTCTTGCAGCGCAGTATTTCCGCCGAATAAAGTTCTGAGATCTCATGTAATATTTTAATTTATTTCTGTGAAAGCTTGTATTCAACAATTTTCTACTAAAAATCATGCACAAAATAAGCAGATTTTTCTCACCACAATAAGGGTTACCATATCTCAGGATTTGTCCTGAGATTTCAGGATTTTTTGACTTTTCTCAGGATTGCGGCCGGATCTTGCAAATCTCAGGATTTTCCATAAAACACAGGTTAGATTTTAAAGATCTCTTTAATTAAAAGTTAAACCAACTAAAAATGGGCGACGGGCGGTGCCGCTGCCACCCCCCGCTCCGCCGCTTTGAGTGCGATGTGCAAGTTGCAACGCGTGAGCTACCTACGAGTAGATCCGCAGTGTATATAACGATAATATTACGTTTTTGAGAGAAAATTCTCAAACTGTATAAAATCTCAGGACTTTTCCATGGAAATCAGGCCTTTTCTCCGGTCTTTTGATATTTTCATCTGGTAACCCTGACCACAATAGTATTACTGTATCGAGATGTAGAGGATAATGGTTGTGTAAATTAATTAAATGTTTGTAAACAATATTTATTTATTCATGCATATTTGTGACGTATTCATCTATGAACTCAAGGACAACGTCTTATTCCAATAAGATTAGTAATCTCTTCTAATTATTTATATACAGGGCTATAAGGAAAGAATATGCTAAGCCGAAAAGGGCTCATAGTACTTACCATTATGAACAACTTTTACTATGAGACCATCCAGGAAATTGCGATAAAATAATCCGCTGTTCCATACATTTTGTCGGGCATCCTTGACATTTTTCTGTTGAACAGCTGTTTTTTTTTCGCAATTTCCGGTATAGCATACGCTTTCCTTATAAACGTGTATAAAATATCACTTAATCTAAACACAATACAAGAAAACATAACTAACTTGTATCTTGGCCTCTGATACGACACACAATCTTTCTCAAGAAAGAAGAAATCATTTTTTTTTGTACACAACTATGTTATTTTAACCTAACAATGGCTTAGCCAAGATTGCATTTCGCATGTTCCTCAACACCTCAATTCGCTTTGGCCTACAACAGACGCGTAGGCGTAGGTAGGTTCAGGGATGGTCATCATAGATAGATGCAATGCCAAATTGGCGACAAAGGTCCTATACAAAAAAAGAAGAAAATAAAAAGATATGTAAAATATATTTTTTAAACAATATTTTATTACATCGTCATTGAAGTTACACGGATATACAAAATTTCGACATAATTTTGGACGTCAAGGAGTGGTTATAATTTAGTTTCAATAAATATAGTTTCAATAGATTTAAATCCAACACAAACATACGTCCATACTAACACTGCAAGTAAAATAAAAGCTTGTAATAAAAATGTTACACTTCTTCGTTAAATGATGACTTGTTTAATAGTATTTTAAACATAAAAATATGATTCGATAAAATTGACTCATCGTCTGTGTATCGACCAACGAACTTGTATAAAATACCGTTTTGTCGGGTTTTCCTAAAAAGAACTTGTTTATTTACACATTTTAACACATTACTTAATTTAAATTATTTTCGCTGATTAAAGCTCAAAAATTCAAACATCAAGGCTAAAATTTTAATATTTGTTTGTTTACTCAAACACAATATCTAAATGAAGATGAAAATTGTGTACTTTTTGTTTAGTAGTATCAGATATCCGCGGACACTAATTGAACAAAATTATCATCACTACTACGAGTACAATATTATGCTCTTGGGCCTTACCTATAAACGCCTCTCAAACTGTAGGTACCATTACCTATTTAGTATTGCGCACTTAGTTTCTGTATTGCGCCAAATTCAAATGACGTTCTTTAATTGAAGAGAAGTTTATAAGTAAGTCTGTATATCGATAAACCTTTCATCGTTTAACTGCATCACACTCAGATTATTTTAAACTAAACATAAATAAATTCCGTACTGCTAAATGCAAAATCACACCATCACTTATTCAACTTTTGGAAGTCCATATCAAATGTTATCACTGAATCACTGATCGTGATCAATAGTCATCGTCGGCAAAGCAGAAGCCACCCCGTTTCACGTATCCAGTTGGGCAGAGTCCTGCTTTGATGCCATTTCTGTTTTCTACCGTCGGCAGGACTGTGCTGGGGTTGCCAGTCGCGCCGCCGGTCACCGCAGGCGCCTGCGGCTGACTCCTCGTCAGTCTCACAGTCTTGTCCTGCTCGTTCACTTCTATCTGCACCTTCCAAAGCGCAGTGTCTTTACTCTTCATTTCCAAATCAATCTGCAGCCCACCAGCCGTCAAAGGATATTCTCTGATCACATTGCTTTCAATGCTCTTCACTAGAACCAACGCGAATATTACTAGCTTAAACATTTTGACTGGTTTTAGTTCCGTCCGCCTTGACCAGAAACGTAGAGAGTAATAAAATAACAACCAGTTGAAGCCAGTGTTTTATACGGGCGGGTGACTCGTCGCTTGTCTGGGGACTCGAATGAGGTAAAAATTACCCTAAAGTGTTCGGCGGAGAGGTCAACATCATCGGTGAATCATGTATGTATAATCAATAACTGCGACGGTATCTATAAGCTACAAAAACTTCCGAACTGGTTTAGTTGACAAACATATTTGTTTCATTAGAATCGACCAAACATTCTTATACTAAGAACTTGATACTGTTAACTTTGCACAGAATTAAAAAAACTAAAACAGGTATTGCCGACCGGCTACTAGGTAGCTGGCCAGTTGTCGCACTAGTTTTATGTGTTATAATTCTTTTGTTTGTAATTTATGGTGTGAAGAATAAAGAGTTTAAAAAGTTCAAGTAATAAAGTCGGTTTACGAACGATAGTTTATCGTGACAAGACAAAGTCATAACAAAACATCGATGAAATGATTGCATACTTTATCTACTCGCTCCGATCGTAACGTTACCGTGAGCGTAACGGGACACTTTTTCGTGCGTGCAGCCAGCGAGCGTTCATCGATTTATTAGACGTTGTCACGTCAAAAAAATATTGCCCAGTTGCTATGATGTATAAGCAGTGCCTCGCTGTTGGGTAGCGCACTTCGCCTGCTATCCAACAGGACCTGCATATTTATTCGGAAAAAAAAGGAGTCCAAGTTACGTGGTACTACAAGTTACCTCCATCCAAATTTCACCGATTGACAAAGCCGAAGACCTGCCAGAGACAGCTCAAAAATGATTGCATTTGTTATTTGTGTGGTCTTCGTCAGATACGATTTTAGGGTTTCGCGCTCGTTTAGAATGCGATAGTTCAGAACCCTCGATAAGCGAGTTTTGGCAGATTTATTTGAAAAGGTACAGATGCGTATCTTCAACCGCAAAATGTACTAGGCACGAAATGACGACTTAAATAGTTGATTTTTCATTTTTGTGCAATTTCCTATAGAAGACATTATGTTTTTTTTTTCAGATATAGTACTTTACAAAGTATTGGTTTTATATCTAAAAAAAAAATTTTATATCTTCTAAAGTAAGTTGCAAAAATAAAATTACGCAGATAGTGATATTTAGCTGCTACGCATCTGGTAGTATTAGCGCATCATCGTCATCAGTATTTGTATTTGCGTTGCTTTTGTCAATAAAGTATTTTCCTTTGCAATTTAGTAAGTAAAAGTTTAATTATTTTTTTTATTTAAACTGCCACATATATTAAAATTTGAAATTGATAAGTTTCTCGCGTTACAAAGTGAAAACATACAATTGATTGTATCTATTAAATACAGGGCTACAGGGTATGCTGGGCCGAAAAGGGCTCATAATTTTCATCGTTATGAACAATTAACATGAACAAACGTTTTCTTTGGAACCAATCTTAAAATCAAGAAAAAAAAACAGTAAATATTTTGTTAATAATAGTGAAATAAGGACATTCCGCAAAAAAACAAAAATACTTCTGGAGATATCATTAAAAAACGATTTTTTTTTTTCATTCTTGTATAGAAAAAAAAAGGAAATACTTCAGGTGGTAAAAAATTGCGTGTAGAATTTGTCAAAACATTTAGCGCCACATAGTTTTACTTATAATAATTCTTGTCAAATTTATCACGTTCTTTAAGTATTGTTGATGGTATAAATAACTCATAGATAAGACCAGTCTGTTGTTTTGAATTATTGAACGTAATATGTTACGATTGGTTACAAATAAGCATTGGTTTTCAATAAGGAAACTCGTACACAGAACACTTACAATGAACTAATAGACGCAAATTATTGTCATATTGTATGTAAGTATGTGGGCCATACATTTTCTTATTGACTTTTCTACTTTAATTTTAATTACCATATAATTGTAAATTTACACAAAGTGCCGTGTCTAACCGGTTTAAAAAATTGTTGTCAATAAAATATACTAAGAAACATTTTCTCAGTCAAAATTCATTATTTATTCATTTTCCTAGTTATTAAATAACAATTGCCTAATAAAAGGTATCACATTCGAAATAATCATTGAGCAATGATTTTAAAATCGATCAGTTGTCTAGAGCTGTGGGTTTATTCGTCTTCATAAGATTCATCGTCTTCATCTCGAATACACGCAGATCCTGCTTTTCTAAACCCAACAGGGCATTTGTTGACTTCTGATTGTTCTACTTCTTCTGGCGCGGCTTCTTTAAGATCTTCTTTTGAGTCAGAATCATGCGGTACACAAGAATTATCAACTCTTTTGTATCCTTCAGGGCAGTTCTTGTTGAAACCACCGGTGAGTCCATAGCGATCTCCAGTTTCCACTGATGTGTAGTCTTCATCTGGTAAGCATGCGGGTCCTGATTTTTTGTAGCCAATAGCACATTTGTTGTCACCAGCATTTAGTCCTTCACGATCTGCAGTTTCCACTGTTTGAGGTTTGTCTGACGTCGAAGGCGTAACAGTACTATCGACGAATGAAACGCTAGCTCTTTCTCGAACAACATAGCTTTGTGCACCGACTACTAGCACTAAGCACAGTGCAACACAAGATTTAAAGGAATCCATTTTTCTGAATTTGAATTTGTTGAATTTTTGACTGATTTGCGCGACTGGTATTATCCAGTCTTCGGCTGCAATTGTAGCCTGGACTTGTTTAATCAGCCTTTTATACTTACGCTTCTTGAGGCAAATAATAATACCTATATCATAATATTATTCCTTTGAATTACGTTCTTGCGTCATAGGGATTGATGCGCATTAAGAAGAACAAGTGAATCACTCGAAAGTACTGAAGTTCATGCGCATGAAAATGTTATATATTGTTGTTTACCTCTAAGTGTATCCTGGTTTCAACGAGTTTGTATTTCATAATAGTATCTATAGTTAATTTAACCCTATCTTCCTCCTGTTTATTGTTTATGGTAAATTGTAGTGTGCCTGGTCTCTTTTACAATGAGTTCAGTATTTTTTTTTATTTGTTTGTTTATTGTTCAAGTTGTATTTTTAATTGTTATTGTCTGATTTTTTAATTTAAAGTGAATGGTTTTTGAGTCCAATAACGTATTTAAATTTTTGGCTATCATGTGCTGTTTTCATGAGATCAAATGATGAGGATTATGAGCCTATTTCGGATTAGCATACCATTTCCTTATAAAACTGTATAGCAGTCAGGAAAAGTATAGCTTACTATTAGGGATTTTTTTTTAATCATATCAGATATTACCCATTCCAAACGCTCTCTATAATATAACAATTGATCTAGAAAAAACTTCTCCTAGATCACTTACCTACATTGGCTGTTGGTAATGCAAGCATTTAATTTAATATTACATCATACCTCCATGTGCTTAGTTGATACAAATTACGCGAATTAGTAAGAATTAACGTCATTGACCACTGCTTTTAAAATACATAGAATTGTTAGCACAGAAGTAAGCTACTTAGGTACCAATCGAGTTACGTACTTATAGGTAGTATTATTGTAGTAGTCATAGTCCAATATGTTTAGCTGTAAGCAAGAGGTTCCGGGTTTGATTCCCGGCCGGGCAGATGTTTGAATGATGAATAAACTATCTGCTCTGGGTCTGGGTGTTAGTTGTCCTTGTCTTTGTGTGTGTTCCATGGTATCCCTGACACAGGAATCCTAGGGGGAGTTATGAGTGTGAAACGTTTATCTGTTTGACCAGTTGAACACATCGGACAATTTTTTTCTTTGTTCAACTGTGAAAAATTGTTGAACTTATTATATTTGGAGTGAAAATTCTAATTTGTTGAATATACTACTATATAGTTTAGTAGTATATTGGTATACCAACGTACTTATAAATTTTTATTTGTATCACATGACGATATTTATAAGCTTTCTTATCTGTATCTATCTTCTCTACAAAAAGGGTCTTTCTGTCTTAATTCGGTTGCGTTTTACTTAAAACGTCTTAATTTTGGATTTCGAAAGCGTGAATAAAAAATAAAAAAGCCATTAAATGAGCATTGAATAAATCTATGAGGTCATTTTTTTTTTAATAAAAATCACAGCATGACATGTATAATGTCAATTTCTACACTTTATGATATTATTATTCTCTAAGATACTCACATTTCCATTCTTTTTACTCTATTTGATTTAAAGTAAATAATATGATGTCTTTAATATTCATTATTCAGCCCAGCTTGTCCCACTGTTGGGTAAATGCCTCTCTACCCTGCTCTACACATCTCTATTTCTTGCTAATGCGTGCCGTTCCTTCTCGGAAGCGTCGAGTGCGTCCTTTCACCTCGCTTACTGGACGTTTACTGGGCTTACTGGGCATTTATCTACCTAATAACAATTAGTTTTTTAATTTAATTATATTGTAATATTCATTTGTAATTTCATAATGATAAATAAACCTTTTTATAATGAGTTTATTGTATATTTTTAAAACTGAAGTTTTAGTCTAATAACGGAAGAGTTTCCCAATATTTCTGAACATGTACTGAATCGCTGAACAATTGAACTTGAAATTTAATTGTTATTCTTCAGGTACTGAAAATGCTTAGGGCTGTATAGACGTCTAGTATAGACGACAGAATTCCTGCATTTATAGGTAAGCTATGTCTACGCTTTGTCTACGTCTATCTAAGTAATATATAAATACAGAATTATAAGGAAAGAGTAAACAATTATAACCATGAGACTAACCCTGAAATCGCGAAACAAATATCAGCTGTTCCATGAGTCTTTTTCGGCTTAGCATATCTTTTCCTTATAGCCCTGTATGCATCTAGTGTTATTCATCTAACATTGAATTATTTAAACACTATAATAACATTTATGTTAATTACGCTGCTTGTGATTGTAAATTATTATTATCCATTTATTATCTATTAATTTTATGCTGCTTTTTTTGTTAAATTTATGTTTTATTTTTAACCGACTTCCGAAAAGGAGACGGTTCTCATTTTGACTGCATGTTTTTTTTGTGTGTATGTTACGCGTTTATATTATGTCTATTTATGGCTAATCAATTTGTAAAATAATATTTTTACAGGACCTTATACTATAGAGTTAAATTGGGTACTCATGTGGTTAAATGTTTTAAACTTTAAGTTTTAAGGTGCATGGATATTGCTTTAATTCACATTCCTGGACCACATGGAGTAGGTAAAGTAAAATACATACATTAACAATTAATAACAATTTATTCAAAACAATTTTAGGAGTTAACAACCAATAAAATTAAAGCTTGTTGAACATAATTAGACCAAAAACTTCATATGCACGTGTTTAATTTCAGTTACAAATACAGAGAACTGCTTCCTGTGTTCCTGTAATTCCTGTTTGAATACATCTTCCAAGAAATTAATTTAGAATTAATAGTCATCCTCGGGGAAGCAGAAGGTTCCGCTTTTGACATATCCAGAAGGGCAATTTCCGCCCCCGTCGATGCCTACACGGTCGTCAGTGTCTATTGGCTTCACTGGTTTCGGAGTCTGGGCAACCACTGCTGCTATCAAGGGTGCCTTTGCTTGGGCATCACGTGTAGGAACCTTGGTCTCATTGACAGCTCGGGCTTCAATACTGGCTATCACAGCAAAACAAAACACGAATAGGCAAAATCGAGACATGCTTGTTTGACAATTGCTTGGTTGGTGTCTGGGTGCCTTGATCTCTTGAGTGGAATTGTCACAATGCTAAACAACTACTGCTTTTATACCTTACTGAATAGATGCCTACCTATTAAAGTCTTGAGGTAAATGTATAATAATTTTTCCCGTCTCTGTACGGTTAACAATTTAATATTCTTGAGACATTATAATGAATCATTTTGTGAATGAAATGAGTGAAGCCGGACTTAAACAGTATGCCTTGTCTAGCATACATTTTGACGTAAAATAAAAAAGTCGTGTGGCACTCGGGGACTGCCGCGGTAATTGCATAGCATTTTTTATCAACTTATGCAATTATAATTATTTATCGAAACCTTACACTCGACACCTAGAGGCGAGTTGCTGAACTAAACAGACAAGCGTGATATGTATTTCAAAAAGTCATTAAAAGTTCTGCTATTCATCGATAGATGGCAACAAAACCAAAAAGTATCACTAAAAAGTGTAAGGTTATTTTCGTTACGGAATTTCTGGATTCGGTCTACACGCTCAAGGCCCGCGATAGAAGCTATAGCTTAATATCGAGTTTTTTTTTATACCGAATACCCGCTACGTTATTACACATCAAAATTTGTGCTAGGTATACACATACAGGATGCTTAGGTACTAAAGGAGGTTAATTACTTACAGTCCTTATTAGACAGAGTTCCGTGAATTTGATTTTGATCTAAGCTGATAAATAAACAAACAATGCAGCCGTTTCTGTTTTAGAGATTTCTTGAGAATAACTAATTAGTGTGTAGGCGATACTATGCTAATAAGAAGACTAAATACCTAACACCTCATATAAAGTAGATGTGTATTATAGTGAAACAAGTAAAACAGCATCTCAGTCTGGCAGACTTAAGACAAGCTACACGCATGACAACATTTTTGCATAACCAGTGGATCACCTTGGCAAAGGCTGATTTGTCACCTGCAGGGTTTACTACATGTAACGAGTACAGCGACGAGACAGTGCCCTCGGTTTGTATAAACAGTTTGACGAGGCGAGACAGTCACTAGAACTACGATTTGTTTGCTCAGCCAAGTGTGCCCAGTTACTGTCTCGCTACTGTACTCGTCGCGTGTATATCACAATGAGGTACAGGATTATTTTAAAATAAACAAAAACCTCATGCAGTTTCCCTACATCTTATTTAAAGTATGTGTTGCTCCAAGAACCGTGTCGTGGATAACTCTGGTCTGTTTTACTCATCAAGAATACCTAATTAACTTGTTAAGTCTATGATCTCTACGTCAGCTCTAGTTAGGTCACTTTATTGTAATCATTTAGCAGAAATCGTTTTAAAAATGCAGTTTCTAAAATGTCATTGAAATAGTAGCGCCTCTTATCCTTGCTATATTCTCGCTCTATACCAAAGTTGAAGGAAAATACAGACTCGGGTGTTTTATTCAACTTGATAATGACATTAAGGCTGCTCAGTCTTAATGTCGGTGTCTTAATGTTTGACGACCCGTTTGGCTAAGCGGTAGTATGCCTTGTAAGCCACAGGTTTCGGGTTCGATTCCCGGCCGGGCAGATGTTTAAATGATGAATTTAAATATCTGTTCTTTGTCTAGGTGTTAGTTGTACTTGTATTTATATTTACGAGTATTCCATGGCATCCCCGACACGAGCTAGTGGGGGCTATGAGTGCGAAACGTTAATTTAATGTCAGTTTAAAGTCGTCTAAAAGTCTTTGTTATGGCTGAATAGTTTTTTTAAAAGCAAAACTTGATCTAATTTACAATATCGCTTAGTTGTAAATACCAGTCACGATCGGCATCCGAAAATTTAATGTTTCATCCGTAGTCTAAGAATTACAAGACACATTTTTCAAGGCCATCATTTACATACATGCAACGCGATGATGAATCAAATTGTTACCAATTAACCATCTAATCAGATTTCATTTTTCAATAGGAAATCATAGAAAAAAAATCGTTAAATTCAATAAAGTTTATTTTGACTATAGCGGGCCTTTTGTTTAGAGGTATTATTGTTGACGTCATTTATACAAAGAAAATGAACTATAAATTGAAAATTATTCCATTACATTAATTGGTTCATATTTTTACAAGTATGACATCATTTAAACCAATTCAATAACTTATATGTAACTATGTCCACAATTTACAATAAGTGATTGTCACATGTCTAGTGGTAGGTAAAGCGAGCAGAGCACGTGGCCTAATTAGGAAGCACCTTAAGGGAATCCCATTTTGTAATTATTACCAATACGCTGGTACAAAGAGATGCTAATACTCATACCCAGCTATTAGTAATACAAAGTACTATGTGATTTCTTGTGACGTTAGAGCCGTGTCTTTGGACTCGTGGGTGCAATGACCACCTGTTCAAACGAGCCCAGGAAAAGTTTTTTTTATTCAAAGATAAGCTTGCGCTTGACCGCCATCTTGCCTGATGGGAAGCAATGATGCAGTCTACAATGCAGCACGTTTGCCTAGAAGATTCACTCTCGACTTGAAGACCTCTTTTTATTATAACCATCGGGGAACCCACTCAGGCAGAGCATTCCACGCTCGTACGGTTCGCAAAATGAATGTAGAGTCGAAGGGCTTCGTTCGGGTACCCGTTTGACGGCGCTGTGTGATCTTCGTCATTTTCGTGGTAGGGGAACTCCGGTGCATTCTAATGAGGAGGCCAGTGCTCTACGTCCGGTACAAAGAGCGGTCAACGAGGGGGTTTTAGTTGTTCTCCCACAAAACCCAGCTGCATCAATTCAGCAGGACGCACATGTATCATCAGCCGAATCGCTACTCAATGTCCATTTTTTTGTGTAAGTATATTTTTCCCGGGTAAAGTTTATGAGTGTCATTGATTTTTTTCTTTAAATATAATATGTTTTTTTGTCATTTTGTCAATTTATCAAACTAATATTTTACGGGACTAAACAATAGAGCTAAATGGTAAATGTTGGTCAGACAAGTCTTAATCAATCTCTCAAAAGAGACAGAAAACAAGACCATTTATTGTGTCCACGTGAGCATGATGGGTCCTTGCAGTCTCGACTCCCGAGTCCCGATAAACGTGACTTACAGCAACTCCTCAGCTAACTATAAATACGGCTGAAAATATGTCTCATCCCAGAATAGAACCCCCGATCCCGGAAGATTGGCGACGGTTACCATAATTGGAATATTGGACCTGAACACTTAGCTAATTAAAGTTTACCTCAAGGCAAAACTTGGAAAACTACTTTGCTATACTCATAGACTAATATTAGGTAGATATAAATATTAGTCTATGCTATATGCAAGCTTCAGCGGACAGCAGACGGATTTAGTGACGAAATTCGGGAATAGAAATTTAAAAGCAATTTTGATGATATTTTTAGCACTTTGAGACGACTTTGCTTCGACCATTTCTTGCTAAATAGAAGTAATGAAAACAAGGAAGTGCGCAATTTAGCAATTACAGATCTGTTGGACATTTCTGAATGAAAGCTCAAGTTTAGAGTGTCCTAAAATAATAATATCTACCTGGCTACTTACTCTCTTACTCAAATCGGGCTGTAAAACTATTACCCTAATACAGGAAATATATTAGATTTGGGAATGTCCCTCGCTGTCCCATGAAATGTCGGGATTATGGTAAAACCGTGACCGTACCGTACCGTCTTTGTCGTTATTTTTAATGATTTTAGTAGGTCATGAATGAGAATATGATGGCATACGTCTAGTTTAAAAAATCGTCTAAAACTGTGGGCCTAGCATAACTTCCGACTTAGAATAAAGCGTAAATGGCGTACACTTTTCTATCGAATACTCGCTACGTATTTTACGTCAGAAGTTATGCTAGACCCACTGGTCACCCTTTCACTGCATATCGCTATACATATGAGTACTAGTAGGTATCTACAGGGTTATTCACAAAGGGTATGCTAAGCTGAAAAGGGCTCATAGTACTCATCATTATGAACAACTTTTGCTATGGGACCAAACCGAAATTCGCGAAAAAAAAATCAGCTGTTCCATACATTTTGTCGAGTGTCATTGACATTTTTCTATGAAACAGCTGATTTTTTTTTCGCGAATTTCGAGTTTATCCCATAGTAAAAGTTGTTCATAATGATGAGTACTATGAGCCCTTTTCGGCTTAGCATACCCTTTATGAATAACCCTGTATAAGTACCTATACTCCATACAAAAATATCAAGTGAATGTCACATCACGATCTGTTTGCAATTTTGCATGGATTATTAAACATGTCGATGTTAATTGGCGACGAAACGGGGGAAATATTACAAACAAGCGAAAAAAGATACGTCTGCATTGGGGTGCAGCAGGTGGTTTGTACCCCCCAGCCCAGTGTACACTCACAGTGTACACTCACAGTGTTCACTCACAGTGTTTTATCTCGACAACCTCTTGACTGCTTTTACTCATACTCGAAATTCATGTTTAGAATTAGGTACAGCGGCGGCCTTACCCATTGCGAGGCCCCTGGCAGCAGCAGGTTTTTGCGAGGCCCTTTGTCTTTCGTGGAAAGTATGTGATGCGAAAGTAGGTCTGGTGGTTTGGTTTAGGTATTTGTCGTGTTTGACGAGAAATACTAGATAGACAATTTTTTTTATAAAATAAAATTTGAGTTTTCAAATATTTTACAATGAAAGATTTACAAAATTAACAAATACAGATATGATAAAATTTTAAAATTGATGTTTGCGGTCATTCCTGAGACTAAAAAAAGATATAGTTAAAATAGTATATACTTTTTTAATTTGCTCGGGTTGTTGCGCTAGGCCCCTGCAAGAGCGAGGCCCCGTGCGATTGCACTGTTCGCCACCCCCTAAGGCCGCCGCTGATTAGGTACCATATACTTCTGCCATTTTATCAAAATCGGCCGGTAAATGGCGCTGCAGCAAATTTCCCGCTCCCCACCCTTCTCCCTCCTTTTTGAGGGAAATTCCCCCTAATTCAAAGAACTATAAAATTGTAGAACCTATTTATACCAAGTTTCATCGATATTCGTTGAAACAAAAGCCTGTATGCGAGTACCAATATACAAACATCCGGACAGATGAAAGAAAAATTGGCCCGTTGTTGTAGAGACGCTTCGCTCGCTTCGGTCAAGGTCAATAATATAACATAACAGTTATTCCCACGATCCTATTTCTATTTTGCAAACTAGACTTGACTAAAACTAGTATTCTGTGCTAAAACATAGAACTTATGCAATAGTACCTAACCAGCGAACCAGCTCATAAGCAAATAGGGCCTGGTTAATAACCCAGTCGGTGAATCATCATTTCGACGCGTGCCCGTTATCAGCTATGGAAATGATGCATCGGAGACATATCCCAGTTATTCTCATTACCAACTTTACGAGGACGTACGTCCTGTTTGTAGGTACCTATACACGGTACCTACCAATACTGACGAAGGGGATTCCATTCACGTCACACGTGTGTTATGGAATCGGTTTTAAAAGTTTCTAATGTTTTTGTTTAAATCGCTTCAAAACAAAGAACAAATTTTGCATATTTTTTAAGTTTTGTTGTCCGTGAACAACATTCCATTTTGTTATAATTTAGATCGATAGATAGATAGATAGAATTAATACGTGAATACTCAGTTTTGATCAATGCCAGGCGAGGCACAATCGCGAGCTTGTAATCTCCTGATGAAGATCACCTGGTATGACGTTTTTTAAAAGTCTGATGTTTTGAAAATCACACGATCTTTTGTTTATCGTATTATTTTGCCATATCAAAATGGCACACAAAATTATGATAGATACATATATTGAGGACAATAAAACGAATGGATGATTTGCCAAGCATCTTGTAACAACATATTAATATTACAACATAAATTACTTGTATTTATTACCAATATATTAATTTTATAATAACAAATAGCCATACAAAGTTATGACTATTATTATAATTATGGGTTTTACAATGTTATGTATACGAAATAGGTACTTGCAGTTTATTACAAAATTATTACTCATTGACACACGTTTGCGTTAAAGTTATACATACCTAGGTATTTGGTTATCCTATAAGTACGCTGTCTGGCCGATAATAGATAGTGTCGTGGTTTTCAACCTACTGAATCTAACTATTTCATAGAATAACTAGCTGACTCGACAGACGTTGTCCTGTCAAAAGCCATTGCGTAACTATAGCAACCGTAGTATGTTGATGCTAACTTGTCAATTTATAGTAAAAATTATCAGTATATCTAATATAATTTGCAATAAATTAAAATTGCGACTATAATTTGAGATTTAAACTATCCTATCTCTCAAGTTGGATCGAACTGCACATGGTGTGCGAATTTTATTATAATCGGTTAAGTGGTTTAGGAGTCCATTGAGGACAAACATTGTGACACGAGATTTATATATATTAAGATTATGACATCAGAGGGCGTCGCACAAAGGTACACAAAATACACATAATCAATTTAAATTAAAAATGTAGTAATGTAATTTTGTATTTTTATCGTTAAATATTTCCTCCGCGTCAAGAGAGCAAATAGCTACGTCAGAGCTAGCCTTTAGGCGGCCTAACTTTTGACATCCGGGCTAGTTACTTACTAGGTCTATACGAACTTACTTTTATAATAAAACTAGCGGCCCGTCCCGGCTTCGCACGGGTAGACTTTGGGATAAACGTAGAGTAAATTGAAATCGGTCCAGTCGTTCACGCGTGATGGCGTGACCAAAGGTGTTGAGAATAATTATAGGAACTCTTTGTTATAACCTCTATTCTCATGCTATTGCGTAACTATAGCAACCGTAGTTTGTTGATGCTAACATGTCAATTTATAGTAAAAATTATCAGTATAAAACGCACATTGTTTTGATAGATAAGATTGAATTTGAACTTTGTACAGAGGTAATAAAGTGCAAATTGACTCTTGGACGTTAGGAACATACCTACATTGCTTAAACAACAGTGAGTGCTTGCAATTCAATATGAACTTTATTCAATAGCAATAAAGCTCGTTTTAGTTAGAAAACGTTTGTATGGGAAAAAGAACAGGGCTGTTTTTAGGGCTTTTCAATATTTCTGAGAGATTTTCTTAATGTTTTTTTTCCGTAAGAACCTTCTCCTAATAATAACAAATACAACAAAAAAAGAATTAGTGAAATCGGTCCAGCCATTCACGCGTGAGGCCGTGACCAAGGAAAACGGGTTTCATTTTTATATATATATATATACTAGCTGACTCGACAGACGTTGTCCTGTCAAAAGCCATTGCGTAACTATAGCAACCGTAGTATGTTGATGCTAACTTGTCAATTTATAGTAAAAATCTGTAAAAAAATGTATAGTAAAAATTATCAGTACATATATTATAATTTGCAATACGAGACACGAGATTTATATATATTAAGATATATAGAATATAGATATAGATATAGATAGATAGATATAGATATAGATTACACACACACTTAAACACACTGTTAAAAAATATGTACACATACACAAAACCGTGAAAAAAAACTAAAAGGGCCCAGAAGTGATCCTTTCAGTATTTTGAGTACCTACATAAGTAGTAAAATGACCTAGAGACATGAAAACCTGCGAACCTGAACACGTCACGTTAGTTACGTAGGAAGGGTTAAAAAAGCTCGCAGTGATTTGCGGAGTCATTCTCCTAATGAAAAAATATTTTGCAAGGTCTTCGAGCTCATGCGAGGTGCAAGTCACTCTATTGATTTCATCCGACCTGCCTTTGGTTGATGCCTTCGGCTTAAGCACTTATGTATATATTTAGTTAGGTAGGTATATGTATCAGTTTATTTGTGATTAGGTAATCCCTGACCTGCTCTTTGAGATAAGTATGTTATAAAACACTTAAGTGCACCTATGACATACTTATACCTACTCTGCCTTTTTTATGAGAGAGAAAATGTCGAAAGATACCCGGCTGCATTGGATTAAAAAAAAGATCGCAAGAAGTTTAGCCTACTGACTACTCCAACCTTCAATATGAAGATGTCAACTGATGATGATGATGATGATGATGATGATTTGATGCAGCGATGTTATGTAGAACTATGCTCAAGCTGAGATATAATATTAGTAGGTACAAGATCGATCATGAAACTCTCTCGGCGCGCGGCGGTCAGCATAACGAGTAAGCGAGTACCTACAACATATAACGGAGAGCGCCGCGGTCGCTATAGAAATTCACTGGTCCTTCCTTCTCCCAGGATTGTTTTCCCCTGATGAAGGAAGAAGCAGCAGCTATTGTCAAAGATACTGCATGGCTACACCCTCTTTTGGGGCTCGTTTAAATAAAGTGGTCAGACATCCAAATCTGAGACCTAAAGATAAAGAGCGGGCTCTTTTTCCGCAACTAGGCCGGTAATCGGCCCTTTTTGCGTGAACTACATATGCAGATTTCCTCACGATGTTTTTCCTTCACCGAAAAGCCAGTGGTATGTAAATTCGTACATAAGTCCTAAAGAACTCATTGGTACGAGTCGGGGTTTGAACCCGCCACCTCAAGAATGCGAAGCGGTAATTCTCCCACTGAGCTACCACGGCTCTTAAAAAAAATCTGAGACCTAAACCCCGTTTTTTTTTTTCGGGTTTTGCGAAAACTTTCAGCAGGTCATACAACACCGATTTGTTAATGCCAATTTGTCTTCGCGACTCGAACTAAATATAATAAATATTCAACTTGAAAGAGGTTAATAAAAAAACAGGAAAATCAAAAGATTTTTATTGGAAGCACTCCTAAAAAAAATTACATACTAACAAAAATATTCAAAAAATGTATGTACCTACACTCTACTACTCTGTGACTCTACTTACAAGTATTAACTAAGTTGTGAAGCAGCAGCGACATCGGTATTGGCGGGAGGACAAAGAGGAAAGTTGTGAAAGGTCTCTTACAACATATCAACGGGTGATCACCAGTCATTGAACTGCGGTACGGAAGGCAAAAGGAGAAACCACCGCACTATGTTTCCTAAATAAAGGAGCAATGGAAAATTAACTAAGTATAACGAATTATTTATTTTTGAACGCAGTTTCTAAACGATCTGCTAAAAATGTCGCTAAAGACGGGACTCGCCGAAAAAGAGGAGTTTTTAAGACTCAGGTATATATTGAGAGACATCATTGGTATGGTAGCCCTATCTCATACCAGCTACAATCTAACAACAACAAAAACGACCACGACAAAAAGTTACTCCTAAAAACTCGATGAGATGGGTTACCATCAATGAGCTTTCGGTCTATTAGAACAAGATAATATTTTAGTAGATACTTATTTATCATCTTAGTAAGTATGTATTGATTCCCATCAAAAGATTTAACTAAATATTTATGATTATTTTCTAGTAGTCGCAGAGCTGCCCATTTTGACCAAAGGCAGTGCGTTTAAGCCCTGTAAGTTAAAACTTCGAAAGCAAAACTTGCTGCAGACACACAAGCCCCAGCAAGGAGCAACTTAAAGGACCCCTGAAATTCACTCATTTGAAGTGGAGCTACAGCTGGGACGTGCTGCGGCTTGCATTTCAGACGTTCCGCAAACGCTATTTCCTCGTAGTGTTGATCTATAATTCCAGAAGCTGTCAATTTAAAGGTAAAGTCATCAAAAATTCGTTCCAAAACTGACCCGCGCCTGAAGTAAATGGTTCTCATCAAGAAATTTATTGGTTCTTTTAATATATACAAGCCTAAGTTACACTGATCATCTGCGAGAATCCATTTAAAAATCGTATACGTCTCGTCAGTTGTGAGAGTGTATAATGATTTGTCTTTTCTGTCTCTCACTTGGGATAGACAGTCAATTATAGAATCGCACTCTTCCCGATCTTTATACAGCCCCTGTCGCATCCACTCCGAAGTCAGAATGAGGGTACGATGTCCATATACTTCGCCAAATGTTTTAGCCTCCCGAGCTCTCACAGGATTGGTCTTGATGCTCCACAAATAAGACTGCATTAAGAACGGTATCATAAATATTGAAAATAAGAAAGAACCAAGCATAAGCTTTTCTGGAATACCACGTTTAAACTTGTAGATAGTGGTTTTGTTCAAAAAATATCCAAAAACTAATAAAATATCGCGTATTGGGTCTTTTTGATGCGCAGGAAAAAGTGAAAGCATATAAGCCGCTATTGAGAAAACAATATAGAAAAATACGATTGAGATAACCAGAGTTCTCTGATCAAAAAACGCCTGCCAGCTATCCTCGAAATTCGACCGAGGTAAAACAACCATCATATGATCAATGGTCAGTGGATAGCTAAAAGAATATCTGAGAGCTTGCAAGGAAGAAAGGAAATAGCCTCCTACAGCGCCTTCGACATCATTGTTACGAACTCTTTTAAGAATATCTGTAGAGGTGAAATTCCCGACGATTTGTCCGAATTTGTCAATTCTGCTGTAAGGTAAAAGGTGAATCTTGACGTCAGCATACTTTTCAAAATACCGCAATACTCTCTGTTCGATTCCTTCTTGTTTAGGGTTGTCTAAGTTGATCAAAGGGTAAAGGTTATATGTCATGATCTTAAAGGTGCAGCCGCGTACGTCTTCTATTCTTGGGAATATATTAGAACCCATCTCGTAGCTAGAGCAATAGGAAACTAAAACAAGCTTTTCCTCTTGGTTACAAGGATGGACTGGTGATTCAAACGAATATATTCTATAACCCGCCTCGTCATCATCTCTGGACAGAATCGTTACATTGAACATGTTATAGGACACCAAAAATTTCACCATTTTGTCATGGTCATCGCCTTCTTTAAAGTTTTTCAAAACAATAATAAAATTAGAACGAGGATTAAAGTAATAGTCATCCTCAGCCAGTATTATACCCTTTTTGAATTCTTCAAAATCAACAGCAGTTGTGACGCATATCCTGCTGGTTCCGGTGTTATTCCTCCAGGAAAAAGTTCGGGTTACGAAGCGAGCCTTCTTTATTCCATGAAGTTTATGTATTTGCAGCGCATTGGAGACGTTCATTAGTATCACGTTCCTTATAAAGCTATCGTTCACTGTTATGTCTTCGAGAATCTTTCTTACACATAACGATACATCACTGTTTATCTGTGCACGTGGTATATGAAACAGGCTCGTATTTAGCGCCAGATCTTTTGCAGCTGAAGAACTAAAAGTCAAACACAGAAGCCATAACATTTTACAATGCGGTTTTACGGTGACTCAATTTCAACTATGCAACTATACAAACTAGACTGAAGTAACTGTTTAGACTGCGTAATTGTAAAACTCAAAGTAAAGTCTAAACGAAGCCTCCAGACCCGGCAACATTTATCAGGTGACATTAAATTAAGGAAAACATAAATCACAGGTGCCTATTTGCCTAAGTGGTCTTTTGTTACGTTTGTTTAGTCAAAGCACCCATTACCGATTCAACGAAAAATGATTGAAAAGAAAGTCCCCCACGCGCAGGGATTTGTTATGTGTCACTTAGGTACCCTACTTGCTTATAAGGGTGAGTGAGGGTAACAAGATTTGGATCGTTAAAAGTCTTTGTCTAGGTTTTTAATTTTATGAATGAACATGTAGGTAGGTACTTATTTTCGTTTCGGACCCTAGGCTGTGAGGCTCAATTACGAGTAGTTAAGCCGTCTAAACTTTTTTCCTAAGTCGTAGTTGTGTAGATTTGAAAAATAATAATCGAAAGATCAATTCAATTTAATGTTTTTCAGCAAATAGACCTTACCGTAGATTATAGATATGTAGAGAGATGAGGGAGGCTATTGCCCAGCACTAAGATATAATAAGCAGATTTAAAAGGGCCATAGGAACGTACGTATTCTTTTCAAAAAGCTTGGTTCTTATTCATTTAATCAAATTAGCTTTTACTTCGGCATAACCATCCAATCTCTGATGCATTGCAAAGCACGCCATTGCACTTGTCTTTTGTCATTTATAACATTCCCGTTTTATACGGTTTAAGTAGATTGAAAACGTCCAAATTTCAGGATATCTATTCATCAATAAGCTTTGAACCTCAAGAACAAGGTTTGTACCTACTGACTATGTTCCGCCCTTACTTTTCTTAATCTTAGGTACTTATATTTATAGGCTTCTTTCAATTTATGAAACGACCAAGTCCAATCAATAATTTCTTAATCATCATCACCATTTTCCACCCACTACTGAGTAATAGGGTCGTATTTTCTTTATTGTACTTTAATTTCAAGCTATAGATACAAATTCTTTTTTGTTTAAGATTGGTAACAATGGGAGATATTTATGTAGGCTGATCAATTGATTAGATCAGATCAGACAGATTCGAATGAACCTAGGCTTTCAAAAATGTATTTTTATCATTTTACTTTTTATCACTGAGTACAGTGAGTACCTACCTACCTACTAACATAGGTACCTATATTATCTAATAAGCCAGAAGTTGTGGGAAAAAATGAAGTAGGTAGAAGTTTTATTTTTTATAGATCTATTTTTTAAACACAGAATAATAAAAATTACTTTCTATGTGCTAAAACTTCACACGCGAAAACCACAGCAGATAAAAAGTATCCTCCAATGAGCAAATTGTAGGATATTTTGAAATCACGCAGCTGTAGCGGAACAGCTAGTGCGACATACTTCTGAGGCTTGCACTTCAGTTTCTCTTTATGTTTAATGTCCCTGTAGAGCTGCTGTATTAAACCGGCTGCCTGCAATCTAAAGTAAAATTTATCAAAAGGTTTCTTCAATACGGACCCGCGCCTAAAGTAAATTGTTCGCAACAAGGTAGCCATGGGCTCTTTAAGTTTGTAAAGGCGCAAATTACACTGTTCATCCGCTACCATCCATTTATAGCTCTCGTAGATACTTTCAGTTAGTAATGTATAGTATAATTTATCTTTGTGGTCTCTCACAATCTTCAAGCAATCCAATCGGCTGTAACACTCCTTCCGCTTCACCGGTATGTCTACATTTTTGGACTCCACTGGTACGATTAGCTGATGATTTTGGATTACTTCGTCGTAGTCTTTCGCTTCCCAACCTCTCATAGGATGAGTTTTGATGCTCCAGATATAAGCTTGTATTGTATACGGTATTATTATAATAGCAAATAAAAGAGAGCTAATAATCATCGTTTCTGGAATTCCAGGTTTGAATTTCGGAATGATAAGTTTGTTCAAAAAATACCCAAAAATTATCAAAGCATCACGCACTGGGTCGGCGTGTTGCGAAGGGAATAGTGAAAAAAGGTATGCTGATATTGAAAATACTATGATGACCGAAAAGATCAAGATTGTTGGTAATAAAGTTTTACGGTTAAAGCACGTATGCAGTGCGTCCATGTCATTGGATCGAGGAACAATAACTACGAGGTTGTCGATGTTCAAAGGATAACTCAAAGAAAACATCTTTTCAGTGTAGGCGTTGGTAATCACATAGCCTCCTACCGCTCCCTCGACTTCACTCGTAAGTACCTTCTCCAAAAGATAAGTATAGGAGAAGTTGGTGACGACTTTTCCATATCTATTCATTCTGCTATATGGCAATAGCTTAATTCCGATATTGGAATAATTTGCGAAGTACCTCATAGTTTTCTGTTCTACACCTTCCTCTTCTGGGTCATCCAAGTTGATCAATGGAAAAATGTTATGCGTCATGAGTGAGAAGTTACAACCGCGAAGAGTTTCCATTTCTGGAAAAATATCCATTCCTCTTTTAAAACTGGAACAATCTGTAACCTTGACGATCTTTTGTCTTTGGTTACAAAGAGGGATTGGTGATTGCAATGAGTAGATTCCGTAACCAAGATTATTTTCGTCTTTAACAAGAATGGTTACATTGTAAATATTGTTGAACGCCAAGAACTTTACCATTGCCCCACGTTGGAAATCCAAGTTTTCTAAGACAACTATGAAATTAGCGAGTGGATTAAAGTAAATATCTTTCATTGTATGATTCATGCCATTTTTGAACTCCTGCAAATCTACAGCACTCGTGACATAAATTCGTTTGTACACTTTGCATTCGATGCACGAAAAAGATGTGGTAATAAAGCGAGCTCTCTTTATTCCATGAAGCTTATGTATTTCGACCGCATCGTCTACGTTTAACAGAATCACGTCTGTTACTTTGTCATCTTGTTTTAGAATGGTACCAATGATATCCCTGACACAGTACGAGACATCAGTGATTGCAGGAGGTTGTTGAATGTGGAAAAAGCTGGCATTTGAGCCTCTTGATACTGCTGGCAAGATCCAAAGAGTGACATACAAAAGTTGCAACATTATGTACGTGGGTCTGAAAAAGAATAAATAGTTAAATAACGTAGCTATGACTGATATAATCATACCTACTACATCATAGATTCTATGTTAACAGGGATGTCATCGAAAACATACATCACACAACTAACCAAGACCCGAAACGGATAGGTACGGATATTATAAACCGTTAAAAATATTGGCAACTTCGGTCACTAGTTACTTAGATATTATTGTAGGTCTGTAGATACCTACTTCTATCAAATTTATTAGTTATTAGGTAGGTACTTAGTAGGTATTCGAGGTGAAAGGCAAACACTAAATGAGCCAAGTTTAATTCCACTGCGTTATAAATCAGTTGGCATTCAATTAGGAGGAACATAAATCATACCGACTGCGTCTAAGCGAATCTTTCATTGGTTTGGTTGGTGTCATTAAGGGTTCTGAAACGACGAATTGTTCTGTCGAAGCAACCATTTCTAATCCTTTTGTTATTTGAAAAATGAATTATTAAGTATGTCGACGAAGTAAAAGCCTGTAAATGGTTTACTTATGTTTAAGTTGCACCTTTAGCTATACTTTGGTAAATAAAGGTAGCCGTACGCCTTTTCCGGTTCCTAAATGATTGACATGGTCCCACATTCACGTAGCAAGAACATTATTTTTACAAAACAAAAACCGACTTCAAAATACCGACTATTGAGTTATTCATCTATTTGTCGCGCACGTACCTACTTAATGCAAATTTAAGACTTATATGGTATTCTCATGGATACCATTAACAGAACTGGACTAAATTGAAATGGGACCAAATGGGAAGCGTCAGCTTTCTAATAAAAAAAGAATCATCAAAATTGATTCACCCAGTCAAAAGTTATGAGGTAACAAACATAAAAAAAAAAATTAAAAAAAACATACTGACGAATTGATAACCTCCTCCTTTTTTGAAGTCGGATAAAAATCATTATAAAATACATGGGAGCTACCTCATGGGAGAATAGGAGACGATAATGTACAACCATGATTATTACACAGCCCGTTTTGTACGGCCAGTTTTGTACAGCCCGTATTTCGAGAACATGACTTCAAAAAATCGAATTGTGCTAAATTGGACGTGTAAAACTACCTGTACACATTTTGCACGAGCCGATCATATACAGCCCGTTTCGTACGGCGAATTATGTACAGCCCGTTTTTGTGTACAAGGCTTCGTAAAATCGGGTTGTATAAAATTGGTCGTCATAATCTGGCTATGCAAAAATGGCCGTACAATATAGGGACTCAAAATATTGAAACAGGCTTAGTGAAAAGGAAGGAAGAGCCTTAACTTGAAAATAAAACGAAATTTGACATTGACATATGGTTGACTCTCAAGTTAGAAAACGGTATTGCCAGATTAGGGCTATTTTCGTAAATTTAAGGAGTATATTGATAAAGGGTTAATTAAAAAAAATGTTGCAAAGAGTACAATAGGTGGCGTGGATTCGTTTTGACTAATTATGTCACAATATCTATTGTGTTGTGTCACTTCTAAAGGCAAAATGCCAGACGCCTTACCACCTTAAATATAAAGATATATCTAAATGGCAATTTAACTTATAAGTCGTTCATTCAAGTACAAAACCAGTGCTGCTTGTAGATTATGTAATTATTTCCAAGAAAATGTATGGCAATCAACTATCTCACTTCCAAATAGTTTTAGATCAGTGGACAATAACAATTATTATTACAATTCATCATGATAATATTTTTTGGAAAAACACTTTGTCATTCCGTAATTTACCACAAAAGTCTGTGTAAAAAGTATTTCTATAACGACGGTTATATTTTTTACTCATACTCTATGGTCCGCGCAAACGGGTCACCGACCACAGCCACCAATGGCGGTCCAGCGCCACCGCCACTTTTGCAAAAGTCACGGAAGTGCGCGACAGCCACCGGTGTTCTTAAGCCGCAACATTTTTATGGCCAGCTTTGATTGGATTTGACGAGATTGTATTTCGGGTATGAATGCATAAATACTTACCTATCCATTGACGCTTCGTGCTGCAAAATACGTCAGATAATGTAGGAAGCCCAGTGATTAACTATGAGATGGCGCGTTACGGCAAATTAAACAATCCCACCAAATTTTTTGTTGGGTATTTATACTTAAGGTTTAAGATCAATCAATCCTCAAAAACTATAATTATAAAAAATAAAAAAAACAAAACAGGGGAAATTTTTAAGAATTCCATAGTGCAACCCAAATTCCAGTAGGAAGGATAGGAGTTTACTGTCAAAGTGTCAAGGGAACCGACTGAAAGATGAAAAAAAAATGTTCAAAACAGAAATAAATACAGTCAGTTTACGTAAATGAGATCATACCTAATTATTTTTCTCACAAATTTGAATTGACTTCGGATTTGCTCTGTTTCAATGTTCCTTAACTTCATGGATTATGAATAAAACTGGTTTAGTCTTAAGTGTAGTAAAGTCTGCCCGATAACAACCATGCAGCAGTCTCCGTTTGAGAATATTTTCAACATAATCGGTGGCATAACCGAGGGCAACGAAAAGCCGATGAAACATGGGTTCTACAATGCTTTTGCGCTATTTATACTGACTGTGTGTTGCGCTGCGGTTTACGTTCTATTTCTTATCCTCGAGCCCTTCTTCAAGCCTCTATTTTGGGCGCTATTAGTTGGTTCCATTCTGCATCCGTTCAAATATAAGTTGGCAAAGAAATTGAAGTCATGGTTTGAAGAGCTGGACAAATCTAATAGGTCTGTGATTGTCGGGTTGATGGGGATACCGATAAATGCAGTCAATTTCGCATCAGACACTGTGGGCCAACAATTCAGGGAACATTACAAGGTAACATAACTCAAGAAACATTATTAGAATGATAAATCATTGCAGCCTTGAATAATACATATAATTTTGTTATTGATGAAGAAAAGCCTACTTATTTGTAATTGATGATGAAGCATATTCATCTAAATGCTTCAAATGAATATTTTTATGTTTCTAAAAGCTCTGGTGTCTCACAGAACTGGGTTGATGGTAGATGTTGGCATTGGGAAATGCCCAATAAGTTACACTTTAACTAAGTTACCAGTATAAAACACATAAATCTTAAATAGCTAACCCTAGAATTTAAGAAGAAAATTTTAGATTCATAAAACTAAATTCTATTCTGTTCCAACATTTCATAAGAAAGATACAAAAGTTTGTATTTCATTTCAGACTGTAATAGGGCTGCTGTCCACAATATTTGTGTTACCGTGGCTGTACAACTCGGTGCCTCGAGGGCTCTCCTGCTTGTTCTGGCAGTTCAGCAGCTTTGTTAGCTTCTCTACGACTCTGCTGATAAGTGTGTGCAGTTCTTACATAGTAAGTTTATTTGCATAACTGATGTAATTTGATTTCACTGTTTGCCATACTATACAAAGAGTCATACAAGACAAACACAGTTCAAGAATTGAACTGTAAACAGTATGACTCTTTGTCAAGATGTCAAGTATGGAAGGAAGGAAATGCTCAGTCATAATGCGCACACAGATTATTTCTATCTAATTCTATACCTGTAACCACCATTTTTAGCCAAGTATAATTTGTCTAAAACATCTGTAAAAGTACCTGCCTTCCATTCTATACTACAAGTATAAACTGTATAGAATACACAGTTCATTTTTAAAATCATACATCACGGGATGTTTACATTGCTACTCCCTTTTGTCATTCTAAAGTTCTAAACAGAACATAGATAGATAGATAAACTCTTTATTGTTCACACCATAAATTACAAACAAAAGGATTAAAGCACCTAAAACTAGTGCAACAACTGGCGGCCTTATCGCTAAGAGCGATCTCTTCCAGGCAACCTTAGGATGGAGAGGATAGATAAAAAATATAAAAACGGGGTGTGCAATATTGAAGAATACTCATATAAACCTACATAAAAAATAATAATAATAAATAACATACTGCTTTGTTACAAAACAATTCCCCTGTATTCATACAAAATGTTGTCTATTTGATGATACTTAGCATAAACTGTTGTGCTGTGTCTCACAGTATTAAAATTTACACACTATTAGTAAAAAATAAAACAAATCAAAGGATTATTCCGATCTGTCCCTCAGATCAAACAAAATTGTTTGATCTGTCCCCAAATCTGAGAAAGAGCCGTGGTAGCTCAGTGGGAGAACCGCCGCTTCGCATTCTTGAGGTGGCGGGTTCAAACCCCGACTCGTACCAATGAGTTCTTTAGGACTTATGTACGAATTTCCATACCACTGGCTTTTCGGTGAAGGAAAACCTCGTGAGGAAACCTGCATATGTAGTTCACGCAAAAAGGGCCGATTACCGGCCTAGTTGCGGAAAAAGAGCCCGCTCTTTCTTTCTCCCCCAATCTGTGTGAACATCGGGTGGCTGGACTAACCGCCGTCACCCGTTCACGCAAAAAGGGCCGATCACCGGCCTAGTTGCGGAAAAGAGCCCGCTCACCAAGTACCAAGTAAGTACCCCCAATCTGTGCCCCAGATCAAACTACTTTAGTTCAATATCTATATCAAACTTGTCCGATCTGTCATCATGAGGGGACAAAACTGGTGAATAGATCAGAATAATCCAAATGTAATAGTACGTTTTCAGATTATTTATTTATTTCCAGACTCTAACAGTAGTACTGGGCTACCTCATCAGCGTCTACATACTATGGACGCCGGAGCGGGCCAACATCTTCAAAGCTACATCTCAGTTTCTATGGCTAGTCATAATAAGCTGCCTCGCCAAGTTGACAGGGTCGCTGCAAGTCTACACTTTTGTTGTGCTGCAAGGGATGTGTATCACGGGATTGGCTCTTGAAGTTCTTGATGTGCACAAGAAATTGTTACAGACGGGTCAGTAGTTCAGCTGTACAATTCTCTTTTTAACCGACTTCAAAAAAGGAGGAAGTTATCAATTCGTCTGTATGTTTTTTTTTTTATTTTTTTTTTTGTTTGTTACCTCATAACTTTTGACTGGGTGAATCGATTTTGATGATTCTTTTTTTATTAGAAAGCTGACGCTTCCCATTTGGTCCCATTTCAATTTAGTCCAGTTCTGATAATGGTATCTATGAAAAAACCACATAAGTCTTAAATTTGCCTTAAGTACGTGCGCGACAAATAGATGAATAACTCAATAGTCGGTCTTTTGAAGTCGGTTTTTGTTTTTTGTTTTGTAAAAATAATGTTCTTGTTTCTGGAAGGTACCAAATAGGTAAACTGGTGACTATGATATTAAATCATATCTCTTAGGCAACTTTTTGCCTTATCATGACTAAATGGTGAACCTTTCTGATGCACTATATTTGTGTCATGAAAATGTGCAGCCAACTTAACCTTTAATCGTCCCACTGCTGGGATACCAGATTACCCTCTAATTGATTAATATTATAATAGTTAAATATTATTGAACAATATGTATGTAATTTAATGTTTGTGTGATTATGAGTATATTTAACCTGAAATAAATAAATTAATATAAGTTATTTATATATTAGATTTATTTATCCTTTTTATTCTTCCAGATCCAGAGGCTTCTCTTACAGTAGCAGTCTACCAAGCCATAACCAGTGGCCACCACCAAGACACCCAGACAACCGTCAACACAACCACAGATGCCTCCGAACAAAAACCTCCAGAAGTCCAATCTGACACCAGTGAGACCGAACATGAAGCTACTCCAGACAAAGACAGTCCCTCCCCGGTCACCCCTGAAGCGATAGCCAAAAGGGGAAGCTGGGCCCCTAACGATCACATCCAGAGCTCTCGACAAGCTAAAATGCTATTCAAAACCAGGACGCTATCAGCTTTACCCCTCTCAGGCACATTGAGAAGCCCAAATCGATTATTAGCAATGAAGCAACGATCTCTAGACGAGAATTATATGAAGAATAACTTCGATAACGATGAAGAAACAGCCTTGTATTTCAAGCTTTTATTCTTTGGGTGTCTTTGTATGCTGGTTTGGAAACATATCTGGCTTTTGCCGGTGATTTTGGTCTTCCTAGCAATCCATGCGTTGAAAATTCTGCTGAATTACTTTGGAGTGTGGCTGTTCTTTGAGAACCAATATAACAAAGTTATGGGAATTATTCAAGGCTGGTGGAAAAATAGGTAAGGTTTAGTGCTTTTATTTAGGCTTTGTGATGTTATCGCAGTTCAATGCCGATACTCACGCAACGCTCGTGACGCATAGACCAATTTACATAAAATTTGGTAGTTAGACTAAAATAAAAACTAATTAGAGTATAGCGTGTACAATTACATTGTACATGAATCATACACATCTATACTAATATTATAAAGAGGTAAAAAAGTTTGTATGTGTGTATGTATGTTTGTGGAGAGTAATGATCTATGAATCTGTCACTGATAAAAAGCTACACTTTCTCAATAGTTCACAACACAACAAAACACATTAAATACACCAGAAATACATACATTTCAATACAGCTATTTGAAGATGAACTTCCGCAAAGTAACGCCTGATTCAATAAATCATCTCTGCAAGTAAATTTTTTTGGCTTCGCAGGCAATCAGCATTACTCCCAGCTCACATCCGCGGCATCGGCAAGATGCTGACCATCTGCAACACCAGCATGACTGAAATAGCGTACAGCTCTGTGGACACGGTGTCCAGCTGCTTCGTGATCATCGGCCTCATACTGTTCCTCACTGTCGCTATCATATTCATTTGTATACAGGTAACATTCAAATCAAAAATTTAATAAAATCCCAACGTTGAATCAGCTGAATCGATTAAACATAAACGTTTCATAAATGTGAAACACTATTTTTTTTTAAATAACGTAACACACTAATAGCTCCCCACTAGGATACCCGGTGTCAGGAATGCCATGAAACACACACAAAGACAAAGACAACTAACACCCAGACCCAGAACAGATAAATAAATTCATCATTCAAACATCTGCCCGGCCGGGAATCGAACCCTCTGGCTTATAAGGCGGATATACTACCGCTAAGCCAAGCAGGTCGTCAAATCATATCTAAAAACCAAACCTGCTTTCAAACGGGTGAAATCGGTTCACCCATTTAAGAGGCCACAGACAGGCACACAGAGAGTCAAAACTTATAACACCCCTCTTTTTGCGTAAGGGGTTAAAAAGATCGCTCTCAGCGAAAAGATTGCTTTTTGTATCTTAACTGATATAATGCGAATATGAAAAGTTATTCAGAACAAAATACCAGCTATAACAAACATGCAAAAAGGTCAACAAAATGACATCACCCAGCCGGTAGTAAACATGACTTCACTTCACATTTAGATAAAGATAGCAAATTGCCATCTCACGTGAATTAGGTCAAAAGATATGAGTGAGCTTGATTAGGTGTTTGTAAAGATCATCGATGTTAAGCTATGATCGACACCGTTCTCCTTTAGTCATTTTCTAATCGCTATCGTGGGTCGGAGAACACGTTAATTAGTAGATCTCGGTGTTTTATCCAATAACAACAACCACTGACTATGTAACTACATTTAAAAACAATAGCCAATCCATATCAGAGACTAAAAACTTTGACATCGGGGTATTCAGGGTCACTTGTTGTCACTTGGTCTATTCGAAGTAACTTGGATAGTTTGATTGAGATAAATTCAGTTTGATCATTCCGAGAACCCAGACCCTTTTGCGGACCCTTTTGCAGACCCTTTTGCGGACCCTTTTGCAGACCCTTTTGCGGACCCTTTTGCAGACCCTTTTGCGGACCCTTTTGCAGACCCTTTTGCGGACCCTTTTGCAGACCCTTTTGCGGACCCTTTTGCAGACCCTTTTGCGGACCCTTTTGCAGACCCTTTTGCGGACCCTTTCCCGCAGATGCTCACGTACGCTTACTCTCACACACACATACTTACATTTTAGCATTTTTTCATATCGTGATTGTCACCTTCACACTCACCGCAATCCTTTTTATTGTGTACTTATTCTTAATTCCAGAAAATTTAATACCAGTACTTTTTCTCACTGTAATAAATATATTTGAAAATATATATTTATTTGATACAGTTGTTATTCTACGCAGATATACTCCGAAGCCATAGTCGTGGTGCAGCTGAGTGGCAGCCTGCTCAACAGCACCTACGTACAGAACAGCGAGCTGCACGCCTACCTGCCGGAGGGCTGGGAGGACAAGCTGGATTCCCTCATAGACAACGCATACACTTACGGCAGGGAGGGGATATCTACTGCGGTCTGTATACCTACTCTTATTAACCAGATCCGCAGCCTTGTTGCTACACGTAGGAATCTCTCGACGACAGGAAACGTATTTGATGCAAGTAACCATATCTTAACTTTTCAAACCTAACTTTTTTTTAAATGTACCTATTCATCTAAGCAACCTTTAATCTTCTTACTGCTGGGATACAGGTCTACCCTCGAAAGGTGATTAGGCCGTATTCCACCACGCTGGCCAAGTGCGGGTTGCTGGATTCACATACGCCATTGAATTTCTTCTCCGGACAACATTTTGCAAGCCTATTACTGAATTAAAAAAAAAAATATGCAGGTTTCCTCACGATGTTTTTCTTAATTTTTTTTTCTTAATGTACTCAAGCAAGGGTTTTCTTGGGTCTTGAAATATATGCAATTTGGGCTCATTTTTTCTCAGCTCAATATTCACATTATAAAAATAGTCCTAAACTTATCAGAAACTTTTTGGCCACTTATAGCAGATACGTTTTCTGTCGTTCTCTTGCATTCATCCAGCCATCCTTATCGCACAGCTGGTTTTCTCTTTCTAAGCGATCTCCCTCGACCCTGTGGTGATCGGCTTTAGGTTCTACCTCTAAACTGACGAGAATCGAATAGTGCGCAAATCTTTTTCAACTCTGAATGTAAGTCTTAAGTCTGTGCAGACTTCGCATCTCTCTGACAACTAAAATATGCGTGCTGCGCAGGTAGTTGCGCTAACATCCGAGTTAAAAAAACTGTCCTAAATTGACGAGAAATAGCTCAATATTTTCTGACCCGCTACGCTCGCGCATTATTATCATGTATCATTCGTCTACTATTTATTACGTCATGAATATGATATAAAAATAAGCTTTAAATGTGCATTGTTTTTGTCGCCGCTTCCTTCGGACGTTACAGATCGAGAAAACCGTAAGTGCCTTTTTGAGAGCTTTCACTAGGCATTTAGAGTACTCAATTGTTCACTCCTGACTTTCTTCTCGATCAGGTCAAGAGTATCCTCAAAGAAGGTGATCCAGAGAAGATTGTCAAAGTAGAAGAACAGATACTAGAGATTTGGGACAGGGTGTACCAAAGCTGGGTGTCGGGACACTTTGCGTCGCAAGGCGTCGGCCCTCAAGTGGACAGTACGGCCGTGCAAGACTCCTGGGAGAACTTCGTCAATAATGTTACTAACACGCCTGGTGAGATTTGATCCCTATTCGTACTTAGATTAGGTTCATATTCAATTGGTATCGGGACATTGTCTTTAAGGCCTCATGGCATGGTTTGATTATGAATTTTGCATCAGCCACGCAAGACTTCGTCAATAATAATACTAATCCCTGATCAGATTTGTACTCTATTTGTACTGTGATAAGGTTTACTTCAAAAATCATCTGAATATATTTCATGGCGCCCCGTAAATAGAACCAGCATAGCATATCGTCACTCGCATCAATTTCACAAGCTTTTCGATTGGATAAAACCAACTATTGGTCATGTACAAAGCAAGCAAACCCGTTGATTTTCTATTCAACATTACATTGATTGCCGCCACATTATCATATAAATACCTAACCGAAATTCGGAATACCTAGCGTTTTCTGAGGCCCTATTCTGTCCAGTAAGATATTATCGTCGGTCACTGTCGCTCTCATTAAAAATTTAATAACAATGAGAGTGGACGACATAGTCTCGAGCGCCCAAGAATAGGACCCTGGCTTTTAAACAAGTCATGAAAACGCCAGGCGTGTGACTGACATTGAATGTATTTAACAGCCTAAATAATATCTGCTCTCTACAGGCATGTTCGACTACTCTGGTATAGTAACCTGGATTCAAGACAACGTCGGCACTCTGAGCGCCATAGCTACCAGCATTTGGGCTCCATTAGCCAGCAATGTATCGCTTCTCGCCGGCTCGCTGGGCGCTTTTACGACGTTGCTGCTCAGCGGCGGGGGCGCCATTATCAACATGTTTATCAATTTGGTAAGATTGGAAGTGGGACGCCATAGCTATCAGCATCTCGGCAGCATTAGCCACGAGAAAAACTAAAAATTTACATGGTTTTGTCACATTTTTAATACTTTTATTTTTGACGTGACAACGTCTAATATATCGATGAACTCCGGCTGTGCAAACTGTGCAAAGCCTATCGCACGGTCTCCCTAAACTCGGCACTGGCGCTGACCGGGTTGCTCCCTCTCGACCTCAGAATACAAGAAGCAGCCGCTCTGTACGAGGCAAAGAAGGGAGTACCCTGGCCAGCGCTAGGAGACAGGGAGATCGAGAGACCGACAGCGTTCGTTGACACACCTCACCCGGAGCAACATTTGAACCTGCAGTTTTTAAGCCTGGAAGACGAGGAAGACGTTGATACACACAACACTCAAGCAGTACGCATCTTCACGGACGGTAGTAAGATAGAGGGTAAAGTTGGAGCGGCATTATCTCTTTGGAGCAATGCCGCCGAAATTAAAAACCTGAAATTAAAACTACCGTCCTACTGCACCGTCTACCAGGCCGAACTACTGGCCATATGGAAGGCGACGGAGGAGGTGCTTAAGAGACCCGAAATGAGTTTTGGCATCTACAGTGACTCTAGGTCGTCACTGCAAACAGTTACGAATTACCGCTCTCTACATTCCCTCGCAGTCGGGGTTCGCAATAATCTAGTGGAGTGCTATAAGCAAAACAAACGAGTTGAACTCTACTGGATTAAAGCGCACGCCGGCCTCGAGGGAAACGAGAGAGCGGATCAACTTGCCAAAGATGCCGCCTTAAAAATGAAGACCAAACCGCACTATGATCTATGTCCGGTTTCATTTGTCAAGCGACAAATCCGAATGGAAACGCTTGACAGATGGAATCGGAGATACAAGTCAGGTGGAACAGCAGGGGTCACCAAAATGTTTTTGCCGGATGTGGTCTCGGCCTATACGATCACCAGAAAGCTAGTACCAACTGGCGTGCTGACACAGGTAATGACAGGGCACGGTGGGTTCTCCGAATACTTGTATCGTTTTAAGTGTAAGCAGAGCCCATCGTGCATCTGCGAACCTGGGAAGGACGAGTCCATTACACACATCCTAACAGAATGTCCTGCCTTTTCTCGAGAGAGGCTCGATATAGAGCTAGAGATTGGAGAAAGGGTCTATCCAGAAAATTTATGCAGAATAATATTTGATAAAAACATTCAAGAAAAATTTCTAAATTATTGTATAAACATAGCATCCCGGGTAATAAAAAGAAATAAATAGATAGATAAGTAAAATTGAATATTTATATTTGAAAATATAGATATATCAATTAGATGTACTATTAGATAATCAAACAAAAAACAAGTATATATACATACGTATAGGAAAATAAGCATGTTTAAAATAAATTAAAAAGGTAAAGCCCAATCTGCGGACAACGTATGAACCCACCGATCCATGCATCCGTATGTTATTAGATATTCTCGCGTTTGTTGGTGTAGGAAACCCTATTTTCCGAGTCCTGCGAACAACGTGTGGATCTATTGACCCACAAGTACTTATATTATATCTGCATGTACGCTTAAAATCTAAAAGATTAAAATATTGTATTATAGCAAAAACTTTGCGATAGAGTAAGGTACAATCTCATTAATGACTAAATACAAAGGCATTATAATTTATATTACTATTATTATTTTTGGACAAGTACTTACAAATTGTATGTTAAACTTATAAACTATCGAAATATTATTTACATACGTAAACTCTTTTCAAACTGACATTAAGTCTAGACAAAAATTAAAAAAATACCTAAAAAAGGTCCCTGAAAAGCTCGGGGGAACATAGGTGGAGGAGGTCGGAAAATAGATGAACTCCGGCTGCACGCACGAAAAAGTGTCCCGTTACGAATCCCGTTACACTCATTGTGACGTCACGATCGGAGCGAGAAAAGTATGCAATCATTTCATCAATGTTTTGTTATGACGTTGTCACGTTAAATTATATCGCCCGTAAACCGACTTTACAGACAACCAATTTTGTTGTAATCGAAACTATGGTCGGAGTATACGACTTAACAAAACGTGAGTAGTTCCGTGTTATTGAAACAAAATAGTTATACTATTAATTTCCATCAGAAAACCAGCGCTGTGTATCCTAGGCACTTTATATGCTGAATGAGTAAGTTCTTTTGACACGAATGTTTTCCTTATTTGTGTACTTCCTGCGTCGTTTTGGGATAATTTTAGTCTTATCTATAAACCTTAACTTTTTTGTCGTGTCCAATAAATATATTTCTTACTTTTGTTGAAGATTTGAACCAAGCCTAATGTACGGATTTACTGTTGTTAAACTTAGATAGTTTGTATTCTTAGTCACCGGTTTCCTAAGTTCCTATAACCCTGTAACTTAAAATTGTAGGTGGTATTCTTCACGACACTCTTCTACCTGCTAGCTTCGAGCAACGCGCTCTACAAGCCTGTTGAAGTGATCACGCAGATCCAGCCGAACTTCGGGCCCCGGCTCGGGATTGCGCTCTCCGTTGCTATCAATCAGGTAATATCTACATTTTTACTATAACTTTATGATAAATTATATTCAAATTAAAATAGTTTATTGGAATAAAAACAATAGTTTAATTCGATTCTGTTTTCCTACATAGCTCAATGTCTTCATTATTATCATTACTGTCCCAAATGGAAAATATAAAATTTTTCTGACATTTCAGGTATTCAGAGCATCGTTCAAAATGGCACTTTTCTACGGCCTTTGGACGTGGCTGGTTCACAACCTGTTTGGCGCTAAAGTGGTCTACCTACCATCAGGTGAGTGGTTGCCTTTTCGACTTATATCCGTCAGTATAAGGTTCAATTTTCAATCAAAGCTGTGTGGAGTTAAGCTAAGATTAAATAGTGAGAACGTTTAAAGGTCGATTCACACATATCAGTGAAGCCACAGTTCCGACACAGTACCGGCACAGTGCGAAATATTCTTTCATACATTCTCTATGATTATAAACAACTGTGGCTTCACTGATATGTGTGAATCGACCTTAAGAATTAGACGGTTTTGTTTGAGAATTCAACTGGCGAGTTGATAGTTAAACACTACCTGCTACTTATTGGCGATGAAAAAAAACGCATGCCTGCAAAAATAAGTTCATTATACAGGGTTTTAAGAAAAGGGTATGCTTAGCCGAAAAGGGCTCCGTATAGCATTAAAACGTACCGTTTCATTACAGCCCTGTATATCTAAAGACATCCAAGTATAGGTACATAGGTACATAGGTGCAATAGATCTTATTAGATTTCATCATTAGTCACAGGCCAATTATGCAGAAATAAACTAGAATTTGTGTCACATGATACCAATAAAAATTACATTTAAAATCATCAAGTCATCAAAAATGCATGCTAAATGTAAGTCGTTATATGCTTCACGCAAACAAAGATTTACATTTAAAATTTACATATATAAATGTTTATTGCTGATAAAATTGCAGACGTCCTCAAAGCGTCTATTTTTAATTAATAGGCTAAATAATTAAGTCTAAAATTAAGGCCTAAATTTATCACGGTCGACCTTACAGCTCATATCGTTTCAAACCATTATTTAAGAAATACTAACTGTGCCTCACCGTTTTGTCCGATTTTTTTATTGTTTATCTTCATAACGCATCCTTTTAAAATTTTATCTATCGATTGAGCCCCTACCCAAGTTGCAATTCCGTAATCGGAACGCTATACAAAAGTATTATAATATATGGGAATTACATTTCTGTCATAATAAATGGAATCTATAAATAGATAAAGACATGTCTATCCCATACATTTTTGGGTGCGGGGGCAGTTGTTCTATCGTGAAACAAAAGATAAACAAACGACAGAAAAAAGCTCGGGAATTGCTTTTGTATCTATAACAGTGCGATTTCACCGTCCTTCTGGGCCCATGCACGTGTGACGTGACAAAAAAGCCAGTCAATAAACTATTAATTCATTCATGCAATAACAATAATTATGATTTTTACGTCAACTGTACGTATTTTATCTTTGAACGGTCATTTGTAGCCGATGCCACATTTTTAACGGCCGCGTTTCAATCCTGCTGATAAACAATACAAATACTGTATTTACACTTTAAAAGTCTTTTTATTAGCTTACAATGATAAAGAAATGTTTGGTGCTTACTGTGATCTACTTAGGGTCTAATATCGCCGTGAAGATAAATTTCTCGAGCTGCCAAAATCCTGAGTGGTCGTGCGTGAATAATGCACCAAATGATGTTACATACTCGTGCCCAGTTACAAGGAACGATGTAAGTATTGGAGTTCATCTCTTGCTTTTTTGGCATTTGGCTAAACTAAGAATGGCTTGTACTTAAACCCCTAAAGAAGTTCGTGCTCAAAGAAATTCAGCTTGGTCCTGCGATTTTCGCTATGAAACTCAACGAGTTGGACAAAATTGTTCAGGACCGGGATGAGAGGCGTACAAGAAGAGTGGTCTATGCACAGTTGTGGGCGATTACAGGCTAAAAATGAAAATGATGGTGAATGACGAAAGAAATCCTAAATATTGACTCGTCCAATCTTTTGTGTCTTGACCTAATCGCTACGTTCGGATACTAAATAATAATTTCTCGAAGCCACAATTTTTCACGTCACCTATTTATTTTGATCTTTTGTTTTAGGATTATGTCATACACCTAAAGGATTACTACACGGATCGCATAACAGCCGCCACTATACAGAATTGCAAAGACCTAAAAGTTTTAATCGACTGTCCCTCACTACTAAGGAACTCACAACTGCAAAGATTTACAATAAAAAACGTAGAAAAGCTAGAATTTATATCTTCAAGCGGCTCGCTAGTTCAGACTCCACCTGAAGTCTTCTTAGAAAATGTGAAAGAAGTTGTATCTCTGCCGAGGAAGTTATTCAAATCGCCAAGCTCGAGTGCTGAACGAAAATGCTTAGGAGCAAACTCTATGAGGCGGATACGAATAGCCAACAGTAATGTAAACATTGTTAGAACGCGAGCTATCCACAATGTGACCGATATAAAAAGTATCGAATTCGAAAACGTTACGATAACGACCGTCCAGACTTTCGGTATCGAAGCTATCATGAGCACAGATAGCTCTGTGTTCAAAATTACTGACACTAAAATAGATAATATCGAGTGTAAAGCGGTCACGGTACTTAGCGCGGCTGTAACTATATCGGAGAGCAATTTCGGGGACGTAAATACAAACTCAATAAACATAACATGCGATTATCTGCAAGTTATTGGAAACGCGTTTAAGCAGATAAATGCTTTCGGTCTGACTGTAAAATCAGTCAACACAGATATAAAAAGAAACGATATCGTCACACTCAAAGCAAACGGTCTGAGTAATATCAAATGTGCGAGGAAGAGAACGAGCAATAAGCAGTTCAATTTCAGTTACAATAGAGTTGAAAATGTAGAACCGTATTCACTGATCTTCGATTATACCAGCTGCAAATTAGCAGGGACAGCAGTAATATTTAGCAATAATAAAATCGACTGCAGATGCCGGAATATTGCCTTCCTAAACTCTGCTATTTCTAACGTCGATTTGAACAATATGGTTCTAGACACATCGTCCAATAATACTTGTTTATCAGCGCCGTGCGTGCTACCCCTCGATATCGTGAAGCTATTATTAGAGAGCGACATGTGTCAGTTAAACCTTGACCCTCAGGTAATGTGTTTACTGTACAGCGATAAGCATGGCAACAATGAGGTAACCACCGACGAAGAGGTAACAGAACCTGCCCCTACCTTCTATCTGATTAGACAAGCCAACTCTCCCAACGGCGTGGCTTCAATGACAGCAGTGAACAAAGACGATCTACTTCGAGACAGTAACTTGAACATGACAAATAGGACAGCTATAAAAGTTGTATTCGATTCGTCGAGAGATTTCGTGGAAACTTTACGAAGTACTGGCACGGCGCGTAAGAAACCTGCTGAGGAGCCGAAAACTCCTCCGAATGAAGAATACATAAACCGTTGCGTAGGACCTCATTGCAGGAACAACGTCGCTTACGACAAGCAAAAAGCATTAGATTTCTACAAATACGTATACGCCCAGCTCAGACAGCCCAGGCAAAACGATAATAAGAAAAAGAAAACGTAATGTTTATTACTTTGTTATTAAATATTTATCTGTTTTATTAATATTTTTATTGTTTCATTGACTTGTGTAATCCGTTGAGTATCAAGACGGCGGAACAAGACTTTCTTCTATACTAATATACTAATATTATAAAGAAGTAAAGTTTGTGTGTTTGTATATTTGTTAAATTGTAAGGAGTAATCTCGGGATCTACTGAACCGATTTTAAAAATTCTTTCACCAATAGAAAGCCACATTATTGCTGAGTGTCATAGGCTATATTTATTACCTGAAAAAATTAGGGAAGTAAAAAAATTGCAATCAAAAACCTAAAAAAATAAATAAAGTATTTATGTAATCTTAAACACAATATAAATAAAATGGGACAATAAATAAAAAATAAAGTTACGATATATGAGAATAACGATACGTTTATAGATAAAAATGTAAAAAATTATAAGAGAAAATATAAATAATAATTTTAAAAAAATCTACTAATCACCCGCATAAAGACGCATTTAATCTACGTTTATCCCAAAATGAATGTCCACCCGAGCGAAGCCGGGACGGGCCGCTAGTTTATCAATAAAAGTTGTTGACATTTTATTTTTTTGGCTAAAAGATAAGTTTTTTTTAAATCGTCGGTTGAAAAATGACGCTTGATCTTTGAACTACTTTTATATGCAAATAAAACGTTATACCCGGCGAGGCTGTGGTGGCAAAATGTAACATTGACTATGTGGTGGGGTTTGACATACCCACTTATTAAATCGGCCATAAATATCATAATATCGATAAATTGAGTTCTAATCTTTTGTTTTGTGATATTAATATAAACAATAAACAGCTTTTAATAAAAAAACTTTAATTTTTTTATTATTATTTAGGAAAATAAAAGAAACTGAGTTTTTTTAAAACAAAAATAGGCATTATCTTCATAAACCTCTAAAATAAACAAAAACAAAATTTTACTTTGAACAACAACTACAAAATTAAGGAAAAAACATCAGTCTTTTGAATTAGAAATACAAAACTATCATAATACTTTGGAACAGCTTAGGAACTAGGGTCATCATCACAACAATTTTTGCAGGAAAATATTGCATGAGATTCGGGTTCGGAGCTTGACTCGTCCGAACATTCTTGGAAAACATCATCTATCATGGACTCAAGACGCCTTTGGTCTCTTTCGAAACTCATTTTCGTTCAAAAACTAAAACAAAAAACAACTAATAAGCTAATAAACCAAAAAAACAAATTTCAATTTTACCGAAATAACCACACACCAACTATGTGGCGGGGTATTACGTACCCGACAGGAGTATGCGCACGTATATCTCAAGCGCCCGGTAGCGCAACACTGCGATCACGCGACCGACTATCCCTCCCGCAGCTCCTTAGCTCCAGCTATGCGGCGAGACAAACCGTTACAGCAAAAATTTAAAACAAAACGATCGTTGGAGTAATGCGTGGGGTATGTCACACCCCACCACAGCCTCGCCGGGTTAAACATTTTCTAAGAAAGCTATTTTGGTAGTAAGTCCAAAGATAGATTCAATAATCCTACTAATATTATAAACGCGAAAGTTTGTAAGAATGTATGGATGTTTGTTACTCTTTCACGCAAAAACGGCTGAACGGATTTACATGAAATTTGGAATGAAGGTTGTTCATGGTCTGCATTAACACATAGGCTACTTTTTATCCCGGAAAACGCGGGTGAAGCCGCGGGGCGCAGCTAGTAGAGGTATAAAGCTCATAGATTCGTTTATGCTATACAGCTGATCAAAAAATACCTCACCCCACTTGAAACCAACTCTAAACCCGCCGTTTTCAACATCTACCACCACTACATCACCATCATTGTCATCAAATGTCTGGCTTGTATTTTATACTTATCCGTGAAATGCAATGCTACTTGGCATTTATTTAACTTTTATTTAAGAACAATGGACCATACTTGACTATCTGAACGCCCCGCGGGTCGCATATTAAGGCCTTTCGCACACACACATAACCCCTAGTAACTTAGGTCATTCTAGTGTTTGTGTTGTTTTATAACCTAAACAAAACCAAAATTATAAATAAGTGAGTTTGTCTTTTACACCTTAATTACTCAAACGATCATCAAGAAATTTTGCATTTACGTTGTCAGAGGTATAGAAAGAACACGGGCTAATTTTCATCAACATTACAGGGAGAAACCGCAAGGCACAGCTAGTAATATCTTACGAACCTTACGCGCGGTAATGTTATATGTATCAAACCGTACTAATTGAATCAATACAAATACTAGGTAGGTACAATAGTACATGTTTTACTTGTTCAGATTCAGATTATGCGTCGAAACATGGTAAGTTCACAAATACAGGGTCGCAAACATGGTCATATTAATTTAGCTGTTTAGACTACTTTAGACTAATGTTCTTGCCACGGGTAGCGTACAAACATTAGTAGGAATAATTAATTAAAAACTATAATTGACAACATTTCATATTTCACAAGGCTATGAAATTGCAAAACCATTTCGAGATATTGCGATGCTCATCATTTTACTTATTTTTTTCAAATTTTTTTGTGCAATAACTTTATTGAAATTAAATAAAAACTCTCAACCAAGCAGTTTTCGAACCTATGAGAAAATTACAGTTGCCAAAAGAAAAAAATGTATACGGCAGTTGACAATGACATTACGTTTCGCTTTGGTTTGTTTTGTCTGTCAATGTCAGTGATACGATTAGCATTTAGCAGGTTGCAGACCATAGATTTATTACCTAAAGATAGAGCCAAAGTGTAACCGCACATGCGACAGCTATATTCTTGAAATAATGCCAGGATAGGAATGCTTCCCCCATCTTAGAGGAAAAAATTTCATAAAATATTTCTAATCTTTATACTTCACAAAATAAAACATTGTTATACAGGGTTATAAGGAAAGGATATACAAGCCTCAAATTGCTCATAGTAGGAAAAAGTCTAATAGTAGGAAAATAACTACTAGCATACTAATCTACTCATAATTATGTACATCTTTTATTAAATAGGCAATCTTGCGATTGCGAAAATAATGTACCTTATCTTAGTTTTGGGTCAGCAGCGAAATATGAAATAGTCCAATAAATTAATTATTTATTAATTTATTGGTACAATCCTGGGGAAGCATAATTCACAACCTGGCAGCTACAAATCGTAGACGGCTCACGTAGTAACTATTATTCCTAATCTGTGGTTTGCCCACCTTGGCACGGTTACAGCGACGCGGCGACGGGGACAAAAAATGAAAGGTCTGTCTCTTTTTTTCAACCGTGTTTTGGCACTTGCCATCTTGCTCTTTTTTACAAAGTAGCTGTTATGGTTCTGTCTGTTAGTCTGAGTTGCAGACGAAGATTTTTATTGAAGACTAGCTGACCCGGCAGACTTCGTACTGCCATACAGTACTTCTCTATGGTACTGCCTAATTAAATATAAACACTGCACAAAACACTATTTACAATTTTATACTTATTAATAAATAATACAATTATAGATACGAATTTGTTTTGTGTATCAGTTGACAAAAGCAAACTCATCCATGAAAAAAAAAACACTGACATTGACAGTTTGTTGTTGTTTCAACTTTTTTTTAATTTGATATGACTTGGAGTCAAATCCTTCGAAATTTTAAAATTCCTTGGTTTTGATAGATATGATTGAATTTGAACTTTGTACAGAGGTAATAAAGTGCAAATTGACTCTTTACGTTACGTTTACGTCTTTACGTTTACGGACGTTAGGAACATACCTACATTGCTTAAACAACAGTGAGTGCTTGCAATTCAATATGAACTTTATGCAATAGCAATAAAGCTCGTTTTAGTTAGAAAACGTTTGTATGGGAAAAAGAAAAGGGCTGTTTTTAGGGTTTTTCAATATAGCTCGTTTTAGTTAGAAAACGTTTGTATGGGAAAAAGAAAAGGGCTGTTTTTAGGGTTTTTCAATATTTCTGAGAGATTTTCTTAATATTTTTTTCCGTAAGAACCTTCTCCTAATAATAACAAATACAACAAAAAAAGAATTAGTGAAATCGGTCCAGCCATTCACGCGTGATGCCGTGACCAAGGAAAACGGGTTTCATTTTTAAATAGATAGATTGAAGTATTGTTATTTTAAATTTTTCACTTTCAGATTTGCCAAATGCCAATGAACAGTGACAGCTAAGCTAGAACTTGACGTTGACAGCTACAAATGTATTTTTTTTCGAATGTGACTTCAGTACCGTTACTCATAACACCGAACTGCTGCAGTTACGTCCTTTTAGAATAAGCTCATTTTTTAAAATTAATTTTGCGAAAAATATAGGTCAGATTGGAAAAATAAAAAATATGTCTATGGTATTTTACTATATTCTTTCAGAAAAAAAATTAAAATAGTAACATAAAAAATTTTAAATGTTGTCAATTAAACTAGTCGTAGTAAACGACTTCATTTTTACGTGAGTATTCCCGTGTCAATTGTACCAAAACAAAATAATTGTTAAAGATACGATAAATAAATATATTTTATTCTTCTTGCAGTGCTAGCGGCAGTATTAGGTGCAGCGCCATTCCTCGGTCCGTATTTGGCCGGGATCCCAGCGGCTTTGGACGTGTGGCTGCAAGGGCGGCCGATGGCGGCCATAATGTTGCCCATAGCGCAGGCCGCGCCCATAGCCTTCTTAGACGCGGCCGTCTACGCCGAGATCAAAGAGTGAGTTTCTTTAAAAACCATATTTTAATTACTACGTAGGTGAACCACGGAAAGAAATAAGAACCCCTGGTACACCCCGTTAATCAAAGGTGAACTACGGGAAGAAAAAGATGCCCCTGGTACACCTAGATGAACTGTGTAGGTGGATCACGGGCAGGGAACGAACTTAAGTAACCTCAACCTGACTGAATTCTGAGACGTTACTTTATTTCATCATGTAGCGCCTTGAGCTATTTTAAGATGCATTAGGTGATAAACTCCCGGCCACTATTAATACTATAGTCACCGCGTTACCAACTGAGTCGTGCGGCCATAAATCATTTCTCTGTCTATCTCGCTCGCACTTGTGGGTCTTATGGAGCCGCATATTGATGTGCGTAAGATGGTTATAGGCGCATATAGATAAGAATAAAATCAGATAGAAACATAGTAGATAGTATTGTGGCCCTGAAAAGTTTAAACGTTTATGGCCCTACGACTCTGTTGGTAACGCGGTGACTATAACAGTTTCATGTTCATTCCGTTTTCGTTCGTTCGACAAAAAAATTTTGATCTCAATTTAAATAATAATAATAATGTAAATAATTTTATCTTCTTGTAGATATCTAAGTAAGTATCGCATGTCCATTAGGACAAACTGTTGTGACTAAATGATTTTATACCACCTTAGTACAGTTTTGAGCAATAAAGTTTATTTTATTTTATTTCCAGCGGCGGACACCCTTACGTAACAGGGTTAGCCATCGCCGGTGGTATATTCTACCTCGGCCCCGAAGGCGCCATCCTCGGACCCTTACTGCTGTGCTGCCTCATGGTAGTCCTGAACCTGTCTTCCACCTTCCTCCGCGACACACCTTCGGAAGAACGCGCCGCGCTCCATTCCAGAGTCAGGTAAATGTGGAAACGAGCTTGGTATTGAATTTTGATACATTGTTAGGCGGAAAGGGGTACTAAGTTAGTTGTTCTGTAGAAAAAAAGGTATTAGATACTTGAGTTAAAGTGACAGCTGATTATAAAGGGTGGTTGCGTAGTAGAAGTATTTCATATTGATTTGTACAAGAAGCCCTTATCGGCTTAGTACCGCCATTCAGCCTGACCTTGTAGATTTTGATTCAATGATAGGGTCAAGTTATAGAAACAAATGTAATTTGACTATTGCTTGTCAGCTTATAATTAACTACAATCGATTGAGACTGCGTCTCTATGCAGTTTGTGATATGTACCTAAATTCTTTTGAGGAAAAAGTAAAATACCTGAAATATATTTTTTTAACCGAACCGGACCTACTCGTATATTTTCAAAGAATCTCGAAGTACATTCAGACTAGGTATTAACATTAAATTAAAGTACATTTACAAGTACATATGTATGTTTTGTATATTTGGTTCCTGAGATTTTTCTTTTGATTTTTGAGATTTGTGAGATTTTTTAAACTGAGATTTGGAATTTGTTTGGTTTTCTGTGAGACAATCAAGGATATATCCCGAAATTATGCTTGTGATAATTTTATATGTATTATGCTAATTACAAATGAAATTTTCCGTACAAGAAATGTTCGCTCGGGAAAAGCATAAGGGCCGGTATACACCAAAATTGAGAGCAGATTAGTGAAATGTACAAAAGTAGAACCGCTCTTTTCGTTTTCACCTCTGGTGGATACCGGCCTTTATTCCGGCTATCGACAAATATAAAGATGCATTTACACCTAGTCATAATATTGCTTATAAATATATGATCCTTGAATGTCTTTTTTGTCAGTATTTTGTGCCTTTAACTTAACTCTTTTCCAAACGAATATTTGTAAATACTCATTTTAAGTTTGATCTAATACTGTATGTAATATATTTTGTAGCTAATACGATTTACTGATGTTTTATAATTTAGATCGTTGTTGGGAATTTTTCAATAAAAGGTGTGTATTGTTGAACTGTCGCTTTGTGTGTTTTGTTGTTACCATTAATTTGCTGTAAATTTGGCTTTAAAGCACCATTTTGTTATGCTTCAAATCATAGAATAGTAATCGTTTTGATACCTTCGTGCCGTCTAATATGGTAACTAACTACGTGAGAATAAGGTAACTTTTATCTTTGATTCACGCGTTTTCACACACCTTCGAAATGTGTGGCTGGATCAAATTACTACCGTATTGTCGGGTGTTTATGGTTGATATTTGTTTGCGGGTGATTATATCTCGAGATTAGTCGCCTACCCACATCACAAGACGTAACTTGCTATATAAATATTGGCTCACTTATTTGCTATAGAAAATTCAACCACTTTTACGCACGCATAGTTCTTATATGCACATAGAATAAGCACGCACAGTACGGACTGGTTTTTAAACTGTGAATCAAGTCCATACGTCACTCATGTGTAGTAAAAACAATTGTAAGTATATTTTATGTCTAATTTTAATATCGCATGATTAGTGCATGTACATAATATTTCTCCTAAAGTATGAAATGAATATGAATTCCACGCTTTAATGTATGCATGTATGCATTTTGTATGCATTTTGAGCACAATTAAAATTGATACTTCGGTCATTTCTTCTGACTATGAACTAGCATGCTGTTCTGCTTATGTGTTGTATGCAATGTTCTTTCTTTTTCTATCTACCAAAAAGGTCCGACACCGTCATGGGAAAATTATGTTACGACATTTCGCCTGTTTTGATAAAAAATCTTTACACAAGTTTTAATAATAATTCTTAACCTTACCTTACATACAGGCAAAAATAAGGAAGAGCTTAAAAGTGCTTAGTTTGGAATAATAATTAAAGGTTAAAGGTAAAGGCGGATTTATGTCCGACCGTGCCGTGCCAAATCACCCAGACCCACTAAAATGTCAACGGAAATAGAAAATGATCAAGAATTTAAGATAAAACATTGTAGTACGATGGCGGAGTGACAAAATCTTTATTAAAAAAATACTTCCTACTCAAAAATGTCACAAAAACTTGCTCGTTTTAATAATTAGTTAAAACTTGCTAAGTTATTTTGCTGCGTTTTTAATACAAACGCAAAAAAACCGGCACACTCAAAAATTCGATTACTTCATAATATTCTATACACTTCCGCCAACGTCGCCACCGCGTTTAGCTCACTTTCGGTAAAAATTCGTACTTAAACTTTGTTGTATTGAATATTTTAAAACATTGCTTTATGTAGTACGTTTTTATACCAACTTTTTCCCAGGACGGTTAATATTAATACCTAAGTGCAACACAAACTTTAACGACTGGATGTTTTTTACAGGTTCGGTGCTTATCTGTGATGGTCTTGCATGGACTCGTAACTATAACACGTCCGTGGTGTCAAGCAATCTGTCTCCTTTGCTATAAATGTTACCTTACAGTCCCACAACCCGCAAACTCAGATATACCTAAAAAGATCTAACGCAGTGCTCCATCTTTCTCTAGATTTATCTGAGTTCGCAACTTAATCGTACATCCCAAGCACTGCCAGTGTTGTCGATTTTGAAAATTTATAGAACTACAGTCCGAACGCTCGAAGAATGCGTTTGATTATCATAACATTGAAAAACTAAACTTTTTCTTTTTCTGGCTTTTTGAATGGAATTTTAAAATTACAGCTAGCCTATAAATGTACTAGATGGAAAATGTTTTTGATTTATTTTACAATATTTTATGTATCTTTTGTTAAAGGCATTCTTTAAGCGGCCGGACAGTAATTAAAAATAAATCTTTTAGTAGACGAGGACAGTAATACCTTTACGTATACCCAAGCCACGAAGAAACGTTCTGACCGTTGCGGCGCTGTAATAACATTATCAAAATCTAAATTTTAAAAAACTTGTGGTAATAACAGCAGTATATCGACAAGCAGCAAGACTTACATTCAACAAACGAGTAAAAGTGATCAGAATTCATAGATTTCATATACATTTACAATGCTATGGTAGTTGTCAGAATGCTACTCCGTGCATAAAGAAAGATACGTTAGATAGTTGGTATTATTATTTTCCAATACTTTTCTTTGTCTCTTTTTCTAAAATTTTCTTCAAAGCCTTTGTAGAAACTGATGTTAGATACTGTTCGAATATTTGAATCTAATAAACGTTTAAGTTTTTACTAAACAACTAATATAAATTCAATGAAATTATTCACTTAATAATTAGGTACTTATAACTGTGCAAAATGTCCCTTCTTAATTAAAAAAGCAAAGAAGGAATATATTACAAAAAAAATACGATTATGGTAAAAATGACACCAAAATAATGCTTTTGTGAGGTGAGATTTTTGAAAGAGATTTTATTAAAAACCGCACCAGTTATGCTAGGACTAATATTTATTACTATACACATATTTATATAGAACTAAGTATATACCTATAATAGTTAATTAAGGCTCATCGACAACTGTAAACAGTTGCGAGATTCAGTGCTTAGATCGCTGTTTGTGGTTCTTTGAAGGGTTGCCATCCGCCCGGGTTTCCCCGGATTTGTCCTAGTTTAGAGGGCATCCGGGGAGCGTCCGGGCGAGGCTTCATTTGTAGTCAGGATTTAAAAAAAAATAAACAAAAAGGTGATATATGACATTTTCAACTGTTTTTATTACACTGACTATGTTAAAAAAAACCTGTTGACAAATCCGGGTTTTTTACGCGTCTTGCCCTGGTTGCCAAATTTTAGAGATGGCAACCCTACTTTGAAGTCTTATCGCATGTAATGTAATATGCAAGTTACAAATGCATGTATAAATCGATCTTAAAAAAGTTATTTAATTCTATCGTTACTATGGTATGCACGTGCTCAGCAAAAGCAGTCGACGAAGCCGCATGTCGCGTGCTGTGGGCACTAAAATATAGCAAAATATCTAATGCTGCTATAACGAGACTAAACTGTAAAAGTATTATTAGCGCTTCCAAGTTATTTACAAGCTTAGCTTTTAATGTTTTTATTACACTGTTCGATGTGCCAAATAATAATGCTTATTTTCTGATGTTATTTTCGTTGTACGCTTTATGTTGCAACACTTGTGATAATTGCTCTCTGCCATAATGAAGCTAAAGAGCCTAAGGCTGAAAAGCAGCAGAATAAACAATCGGTTAACGCAATCTTTCATATTTGTTGGTTGTATCGCGAACGTTTGGTACCTATTATGTTATACGTTACGATACTATTTGTGAAGAAGACAGTTTTACGAAATCAATAATTATAAATGGTGCTTTTTAGTAACATACGTGAGATTTTAGAAGACTTTGTCGTAATGAAATTATTGATAGATGTGAAATCCAACAATGACACCAAGAAGAGTTAAAAATATAAAATAATATATACCCTGACCTCGAATGTTTTATTAATTAAAGTCTGGTATTGCAATACATGTAGTTTACATGTAGTTTTTTATAGATCTTTGACTACCACCAGACCTGATATTGTAATATAATAGGTAAACACTGCTTTATACGTTACCTATAGAGAAATTGCACTTAGTGCATTGATTATTTATTTATTATTTTAGTATGCAAACAGATAGATATTTTAATGCTTTTTTTATACGTTAGCACCGTTCAATTATTTATAGCAGATACTCGTATGTGTTTCGTTATTTTTATTTGTTTTAAATATAAAAAATTATCATATTAAAATAATATATTTAAAATAAGAGCTTATATTTTATTTAAATCTATAGAAGATTCATTCTGTTTTAAGTCAATTAAAGTTAAATATTACTTAGAAATATAATATTTTACTGCATTGGTGCTGTAACAAAGTATACTTACGACTCGATCTGAACCAAAACCATTGTTACTCCTTAGTGATTACTGTAGAACAAGAATTGTGGCAAATCCTTTTAGATATACGATGCTCTTTTATAATATTTGTAAACTTGATGAGCAGGATCTTAAACTATGTTAGAGACCTCAGGCGCTACTTAGATAGCTTTTTGTCATAAATAATACGGAAACACTCACTTCACTTCTTATTGAGTTGGCAACTCCGACAATAGGCAAACCATATAACTCGCGGGACGCCCGCGCGGGGCGAAGCAGGTGGGCGCGGAGGAACTCTCAGGCATTTCGGAGGTGAATGTTCCCGTGTTAATAACATGTTTTTCAAAATCCCTTTATTTTTCATAGTAATAATGAATGGCTGTAACCTTTTCTGCAAATCTCTACAGTACTTGCTGTTTGCCAGTTGTTATACGTACTTAAAATGCCCTTACCAGTTCTGCCGTCCACTAACTATAATGCCGTTAAGCCACAGGGGGTCGATTTTTACTTTTAAATATGATAGGATAGAGTTTAAAATTCTCTATCTACCTGTCTAACAAACGTGTTCCTATCTGTCATAGGTCCTAAGATAAAAATAGCACAAACGCCGCTATATGACATTTCTTTTCAACATTACACGTCTATAAAGTCGTCATATGACATTACCTAACTAACTAGCCGCTATAATCCCATAACGACATAAATATGTATTAAAATATCAAATAATTGCTTACCTATAAAGCCGTTTATTGTGTTTTGTACGCTAAAACGCAGCTATAGTACTTTAATTACTTTTAAGTTGAGGTGTGTGTTTTAATTTATTGAAAAATTCCTTAACTAAAACACAGTTACAAGAAAAACCTTCGAATAAAAGACGTTAAGGTCGCTTAACGGTTTTTTAGATAAGGATTCACCTTATTCCATTATACAATTTACTACACTTGCAAGTCGTCAAAAGAAATTCGAAAATTAAAATGTTTATTTTTTTATATATTTCCTCAACTTAAAAAACGTTAAGCAGCATTCCTTAATTAAAACGCCGTTATCTGCCATCACCCCGCGCTATATATTTTTTTTGTTAGACTAATATTATCACCGTAGAACAAAGAACTAGATCTGATAATCATTATCTAGTTAGTGGTAGGCTTGTGACTCCCGCGTTAATCGTCAAAAAAGATGTCTGGTTTTAGTGTTACTTTGTAATGGCGAGTCTATCGTTTTATTCTGCAAGATAAACACTGGTTTCAACGCAGTAATTTATTTAAGATCTTCGCCAGTGTGTTATTGATATTTGCTATTGTCGTTTTACTTCATGATTTTACTCATTACTTCATCAAACCCGAAAAAAGCCCCCGGAACCGACGGGCTCACCGTTGACATCTGCGCTGCAGCTATCCGAAGCGAACGGGAAATCTTCTTAGCGATAGCAAACAAATGCGCACGTGATTATCCTACGCAAACCCGGTAAAACAGATTACACACATCCGAAGTCATACCGTCCTATACGTCTCCTGTCCGTCCCTGGAAAAAACGTCGAAAAGCTTTTGGTAAACCGACTCCAATGGCATCTCCTCCCGACCATCAGTCAGAAACAGTACGGTTTCATGTCCCAACGAGGAACCGAAGACGCCCTCTATGACCTGGTAGAGCACATTAAAAAAGGAGTAAACAGCAAAAACATCGTACTCCTAGTCTCCCTGGATATAGAGGGCGCATTCGACAATGCATGTTGGCCCGCCCTAAAAAACAATCTAGCGCAGAAGAGGTGCCCAAAAAACCTCTACGAGATGGTAAACTCATACCTCAATGACCGAAAAGTCAAAGTCAACTATGCAGGAGCAGCACACGAGAGCGAAACTACCAAAGGGTGTGTCCAAGGATCTTTCGGCGGACCCACCTTCTGGAACGTAATCCTAGACTCGCTGCTGCGACTGCTGGAAGCAGAGGGAGTATACCTACTCTCAAGCCTTCGCGGATGACGTCGTTCTCGTGTTCACAGGTTCACAGTCAAACATCATCGAGCAGCAGGCCAACAACACGTTGGACATGATTGTGGAATGGGGAAAATGTAACAAGCTCAACTTTGCAGCGCAGAAGACTAATGCGATGCTCTTCACCAAAAAGTTGAAGTACGAACCCCCAAACCTGGTCATGTCTGGCATCCAGCTTAATCTCGTCGAAGAAGTCAAGCTGCTTGGCCTGTTGATCGACTGTAGGCTCAATTTCAAAGCACACGTGAAAGCCCAGTGTAAAAAGGTGGCGGATATCTCCAAACAGATTTCACGTGCGGCGAAAGTGACCTGGGGTCTAAAGAGCGCGATCACGAGAACCATCTACGTCGCAGTGGTGGAACCCATCATCATGTATGCCTCAAGCGTGTGGGCGCAGGCGGTAGACCTCGAGGAAAACAAGAAGCACTTGAACTGTTTATAATTGTAGATAATGTAATAGCGATTTATTGTGTGTATACTTTTGTTTTGTAAACTTACTTGATAAGGATCTCAAAGCCATATTTTAAAAAGTCTGATAAGAGTTAGAATATTACTAAACCAATCCCCAAATTATTTGTAAGGTTTATTAATTAATTAATTTATTACTATATTTATTTATTCTTCAATATAAATAGCAGAAACCGAATATTATGGGTATGTATATATTACATTCTTTTTAACTAGAATTGCAAAATTCAATAATAAACATATCTTTTATGTTAGATAATTGTAGTTTTAATTTTCAAGTTAGCTTATTTTGAAATGGTATTCTCAATTAATAGTAGTAAATGCTTAACTAAATAGTGGCTATGTCCCAGATGTTTTATGTTTAACTGCTTTAAAGATAAGTATTTGAATGTAATTAACCGCTTAAATTTTTTTTTTTACATAAGTTATCCTTAATGCTTGTTAAGAATGTGGCTAAAATACATTAACGGCATTTTAGTTACGTAATTTAAGTTAATTTTATGAAACATAAATTTCAATAGTCAGTTACCTAAAAACACTAAGCTAAAATGCCGTTACGGTGAACTTAACTGCATTTTAGCGTTTGGTTTTCACTTTTATCAAAATTTAAAGCACGGCTATAAAGCAAAAAATGTATTTTAAATTTAAATAAACAGGTGTATTCATTTTAAAGTACATTTATTAGAAAGTACTATAAAAAACCTGTATTTCTATATCAGGAAGTCTCGTATAAAGTTTATGGTTATAAAGTAGCATTCATTTTAAACATCTCCCGCGTTTTTTGCTGATATCTCCAAACTTGGTTTTGAGGCTTAACGGCATTATAGATAGTGGACGGCAGAGTTCTAGAAACGACGTCCAAAAACTGTTTATATTTATTACTTTATTACGCGATTGTAATTATTTATTTTTCAATTTATACAGCACGCATTTTGCAATGTTGAAAGAAATAAATGTACCTATTATTTGCTTTTACAAATCTTTGTTTTATTCCCTCCATATTCTTAAATCTTGGATTAACTCAACATTGCTGTCCAATCCATGGACAACAGTTAAAATAAAAAACGACCATCCTACATCGCATCATATTATGAATAAGATTCCGTGAAGTGTGTTGTGACCTAGGTCAAACTAGTTTAACTAGCGTAGGTCGCTAGACTCTTATTTAAAACTAGTTATTTCGATTTCCTGCTCAACCATTACCTGCCTATTTCTCGAATACAAAAAAAATACTACTCTATTTTTTGTATTATTAACTCGAATATTGAATGAATATTAAATGAAATATTATTAAATCAGTATTTGGGAAGCTCAATTTTATGACATGTTGATAGACTTATTTATACTAGGAAATTTATACTAGGTATATAAATAATCATGTTCTCGTTTATTACCATCTGTTTAAGGAGTCTAGATCATTATAATTTCATTTGCTTAAAAATAAATCTTAGTTGGTATGCGGATTTAAGGTACATTTTAAAAAGTTCAAGGTGGTTTGTTACCCCATTTGTCAATGCGATATCGAATGTTATTTACCGACCTTCGAGCTCTTATATTTGATTGAGTACATCCCAATGTGCAATATTACCAAGAGAGGTACGGGATTCAATCGAAGGGAAAAATGCCCCATACCGATACCGTACCAACAAATGAGGAAACAGCCTAAATTTATCAGGAAAAACATTGGTAAATTTTGACAAAACAAGTGCTAGAATTTAAATATTATGTAGCCTCATTAAAAAAATCTACTCTTAAAACAATAAAAACAGACTTTTTCTTCTCTACGTTGTCCTTGAAATTCAAATAGGACCCATGAGATACCACACCATACAAAAATAATTGTCAAAAGCGTTTCACATTCAGTGAAGATGAACACACAAAAAATACATACAGACGAACATAGCCTTCTTGAAATTCGGTAAAAAATCGAGTCGAACGATATAATTAATTGAAACAATCGCAACTCATAGTGACAACAAAGAATGGCGTGACTAAGATAAATAGTTATATCTACAGTAAAACCCACGTCAAACGCAAAATTTAACTTAAAATTTATAATTAATTTATAAATTTAACGCACGATTAGACTTGTAAAATTCGAAACATTAATATTCAAACATTCACAGTGCTATATTTATTTCTAACTGCAATATAATAATATATAATATAATATGGCTAATTAATGTAAATAGGCACCAAATGCTTTTAAAACGGTCGTAATAACCATCGACTACGATTATTAGGTATAAACTAAAAAAAATAATCAATGTATTTTTTTTATTGAGAGGCTATGTTCTAGTTTTTGCTAAGTATTCAAATTAAAGCAATAACGTTAACTATTCTCATACTTATAAATATAAAACATACATACATATTTTATAGAAACACTTTGTTGAAAAAGTAGGTATACTATAATATTGGGTATATCCACCGAAGTCGGATTATATCGAACCGCCCTAACATCACATTTGTATCGAAACCGCGGAAGCCGAAATCCGGGGGGGTGCGGGCCGTATTCGGGGAGGTAAGGTACTTGGTCATTGTTATCCAACATTTTCAAATATCATATTTGTGATAGCAAATAGTTAGTCAACTGATAGCTTTATTTTTTACCGTATAACAAATTGACGTTATGTTTTGACAGCAAACGTAGTGATGGGATCTGAATATCTTAAGAGATAAATCGATCGATTTTGTGGATGACGTCATCATATCATGACGATTTTTATAAATAGAGAAATTACTAAATAACCTAAGTACTTTAATTTTAAAGAAATGTTTCAATTTTACCGTTGAGACTTATTTGTTATTATTAATTGTTAATGTTACCAAAATGCTCCAATTAGACTTGCTGGACTAATCTTTTCATAGGTGTGATATCACAACATACAGTCCATCAGATGAAATAAGTGAATTTTGACCGATTGAAACAAAGGAAGGGCCAATAAAATCTGTTACTAGATTGTGCGGTTCTTATACGATTTCGATTTCTTATTTTTGGTAATCGATTTCAGTTTCACCAATAAACATAGTAAATAATTTTATTATTTTTCAATTATCGATTTTCTCTTCACTAGCCTGGTTACAGAATAGGGAACATAGGCCTTATACCGGACTGTTCTTCAACTTGTGACGAAAATGTCAATAATTTTTATAAAAACTAAAGAGTGGTATAATAGAGTGTATACTTTAAAGCCACTATCGTAATAAAGTCAATGGAAGATTCAAATTGTAATAATAATTTTAAGACGCGAACAAAAAAGCGTGTATCCTACAGTTAAAAAATACGTTCTACTATGTCACCCAGTTTCATCCACTATCCTACAGGAATCTTTTTTTGGGTTAAAAATCAGCCTATGATGTGTTAATCCAGGGTATAAACTTAATCCATAGCTACTCAATTTCATTTGAATCTGTTCAACCGTTTCTGTATGATTGATTTATCACAACCATACAAACATTTACATCTATAATTTTTTTTAATTCAATTTATTGTGCTTGTGGGCCTAGGTTACAAAGGTGTTTAAATGATAAAAGATATCCAGACCCCGCCTGTCAGCGTACAAGCGGGTACTTAAATGACTAATTACAGATTTAAATAAAAAAACGAACATAACAGAATTAAAAATATCTGTCAAACTTTTAATAAAATTACTAATTATACCTACTGTGTAGTAGGATAGTGTGATGGAAACCTGAAATTTAAAAACCTATTTTATCACCTTGCTATTCAGTATTTTACAAAGAATGGTTTCAACTATATTTAATTTATTATTACATGTTAATTTACCCTTTGCATTTTACGTTGTATATGCATGCCATTTTACCCTATGTTACCCTTGACTTGTTTTTGACAGTTTTGATACCGAGACTGAAATGAGGTAAAACTAGCCTAAAACGACCAAAAATCATCCTCGACTCGTGATTATTGTCTCATTTCTAATTTTTTCGTTTGACATATATCGTAAACCGCACATCTCAGTAAAAAGCAAAGTAAGTCAATACTTCCCTTTTTTAGGAGAGCCCAAGTATTGCTTTTTTGTAATTTATTTTGGATTTGTGACTAGGAGATGAAAATTGGGCCACACCCAAAATTAAAAGACCATTTGGAACATCATTAAAATTATTGAATCGGTATTTATTAACAACAAATAAGTTTATGTTTAGATGCTTCTTACTCAATAACGTTACAACGACTCAACGAAAAAGTGACTAAAGTGTGGTAGGCAGACAAAATATTCTAAAAGACATTTTTTACATTTATAACATTCAAACGCTTAAAAAAGTGCTCCGTTTAAAAAATAATAAGTATTGTGTCTTATGTATAGTCTAACTAGTTGCCTGGCTTTTAATTTCATTTTTGTTTGTAAATAAATTAAATTGAGTTGAATCGGAATCTTTTTTTATTGAAATCACTTACTCGGTTTTTGTATCAGATATGAGATCATTTACAAAAATATTAAATTACTAGAATATTAAGCACTAGCACGGGAAGCTACACATTTTATCTGGATTGGTTTGTGGTTTCATTTCTATTTTTCAATATTTTACAGCATATAATGCCTTGTTTTCCATGAAAATTGTGATTTTCTTCACAAACTTTGACAGTTCGGCGACATCACTTATCAATGGCTGCCAAAACACAACTGATTGACAGTTGTGACGTCACGGCATCATACTAGCATTTTTGCTATTAAAGACGGTTGCCCTGCGAAGCTCCGAAAGGCCGATCTACTTACATACTAGATCGATGGGTATATCAAAAGTCTTAGTTACCCAAAATTGGTTAAAATAAACTGGCTCCGCAGAAGCAGGCATACTTTTTTTATAATTTATATTGTCTATGGAAATTTCCTTAGTTTCTAAAAAATACCCAAAACCAGGCAAGGATCTTAGCACCTAGATTATCATATAACTTTAATCCCAGAACCCATTTTCGTATCCATTTGTTACATTATAATAATATAATAATCTATAATAATATTATAAAGAGGAAAGATTTGTATTTTTGGATTTTTGTGTGGAATAAACTCAAAAACTACTGGACCGATTTCAAAAATTCTTTCACCATTCGAATGCTACATTATCCCAAAGTAACATAGGCTATATATGTATATATATTTATTTTTTTTATCCACAGCGAAGCGTGGCAGGGAACAGCTAGTAGTAAATAATTTCACATGTACTCAATGACATTGCGCTAATAGAATATTTAAAAAAAAGATGAAAAAAAATGTATGTATGTTTGTGAGTAAGGACGTTATACTGCCGGCTCTACACGAGCACCAAATAATATGCTCGTCTAACCATAAACTACACAATAAACAAACTAACCAAAACATGGTTATACTCGTATCTAGTCCTAAGCAAAAAAATCAGTTGACGTAAAATTGAACCGTAATAGACTTCTGCAACTCGCTAACTTTGATCAATTTCTTGTTGATGTAAATGACTTTTGTGTGAGTATCGGTGATGATGAGGCCGTCGTCATAGAAATACCCGTCGGAGTAGGTGGTCTCGAGCCAGAGGAAAAGCACGATAGAGTCTGAGACGACGTCGATCTCGTACGAGATGGTGCGGTCGGCGCGCATCTTGGGATATTTCGAAACGGTCACCTACAACCAATAAACAAAATTAACAAAAATCTTGATAATTACCTTATTCGATATTTGGTGATGAAACTTGCACTGAGTCTAGTTTAGGGTACACCTATTGTGCAGTACCCTATAACGTCTCCCTGAAATGTCGTGGCTCTGTAAAGTTGTATTGTTATGGGCTAGCGTGACGTCTACCATCAGGCGAGCGGATTGCTCGGCTTCTAAGTGCATTGGCATTTAAAGAACCGGAACCTAGGTCCGAGCCACCTGGCGCAAATGTTCTAGATACCTCGATAAATACCTATGGTAAAAGAAGTAGTATGAAGCATCATTGACTCACCGTAACGTTAGGCACTTTGTATCCTTTTATTGACTTCAGCGGCTTCGGGAAGATATAATTATACGGCGAACACGGTACTCCTTCCGCCTTCAACGAAAACCTTAAGAACACCTCTTCCTGGTTATAATCCTTCCACAGATCCAGGTGTATGTCTTGCTTGACGGAGCTTAAAGGGCCAGCGTTTGCCGGGAACGACTGATTCTTGATAGGAAACATGCTGTTCCATTTGAAGACATCGACGTTGATGGTTCCGTCGACGATGGGAACAAAGCGGTCGTTCAGGAGATAAACGTCGACGACTCCAGACGAGAGAAGTCTTGGAGAGACGAGGACCGGTGCGAAGAATGACATCGCCAAGTAGTGTATCACCTTCCAGTTGCCAGTGTATTCTGAAAATTAAATATGTACATTATTTTAAAAATATAATATTTTGTTGTGTTTCGGTAATTTCATGTTTGTTGAGGTTGCGAGATTGTGAAACTTTACATAAATCAGGTTACTTCTTTTTTTTTTCTAGCAACGTTCTAATTTATGTTAGGTTATGTTATGAGAGACCATTGGTATTACTTCGTGTACCATTTTTTTTGTAATATTACCAATACTGGACCAAGAAGGAGCCTGCCACACATCATTCAATTGCCAATACAAGGCACCCATTGTGTACCATTCTGCTTGACTTTGCCGATAGAACTCTGACTCTGCTTTCATTGCCATTCCTTGTGATATCTGGAAAATACAAATTGATGATGAACGACACGTCGTCTTCGTCCAATTCGTCGTCTTTGTACAATTTATTTAGAAACATCCTACAAGCCGATTATGGAAAAGATTAGGTTATTGAAAGTTTGTAAAGAATGACGATTCGTTCATGATAACTCACCTGACTATAGAACACATACTTGTCAAAGTATTTCGGATCATCTTTCTCCAATTTCAAGTGCTTCAACATCTGATTCTCGATATACGTATATCCATTCGCTAAGTGCTGTCTATGCTTTGAATAGTCGCTGTCCACACTAAAGTCTTCTGGCTTTTCGGCTGATGTCTTCATGGTCATTACAGTGGGGAGAGACTGGAATCCGTATTCTGAAGAGAACCTTGTAAATGGGTAGATGTTTTGATCCCAGTTATCAGCTATATAGTTGTAGTAGTGTGTATCTCCGTAGTGTGAGTCGTATGGGTTATCGGCGATGTAACCTTCTTTAACTGACTGTTTTCCATTTGTAGGACTCGACTCCAAGTATCTTCGTCCAGGGTCTATACCTAAGAACAGTATTTTAGCATATTTCAATTTAGCGTCCATTATTGTGAGGTTATTTTTATTATTTTGATTAAATGGACATGTTGGATTATACTTAAGTTTAAGCATTGTCAACGTAGATAGTGAGATAGGATAGTTTTTTGTTATATATATTATACGGTTTGGTTGTGCCTGGTTTACGACAATGACGTGTAAGCGCGGTTGACATACTATCTGGCTAATATATTACGAACTAGGATCTAACTAGGAACTAGGTACCCATAGAACAGAATGACTAGATGTTTAGGGATACGTAGCAAACTAAGGACGTAGCGACGCGTAGATCACAAGAAACAATTTCATCATCACAAAAACTCTTGGAGCTTTTATGTTCATAAATTTGTTCCAGGACTAGTGTTACTTACGAGTACTATATTACACTTACCTTCTACTATAGGCTTGATAGTGTCCACATACAGTTTGATGTACTCCTGCTTGTACCGGTCCATTTCATTGTTGGTGTCGTACCAGTTAAATCGCAGAGCTGCCTCATTCTCGTTGTTGCCGGCCCACACCGCGATAGACGGGTGGTGCTGGAGGTTGATAACGTTCTGCTCTACTTCCAGTTTCACGGTGCTGTGGTAAAAATGTAGCTGTCACCGAAATGTCGGTGAAACGAGTACTTAACATTATGAACAACTTTTACTAAAGGACCATCGCTGAAATCGTAAAAACATCAGCTCTTCTATAGAAAAATGTTAATGACACTCGACAAAATGGATGGAACAGCTATTTTTTCTTCACGATTTCGGGGATGGTGGTAAAAGTTGTTCATAATGAGTAAGTATGAGCCCTTTTCAGCTTAGGATAAACTTTCCTTAGGACAATTCCAATGGGCCGCGAGAAAAAAGTGATAACCCTTACTAGCGTTCTTGCGCTCCGTCATAAATATCCAAAAATCCATGTTGCTATCAAATACAACGGAGTGTTTCTAAAAACGGACTAAGGATGTTAAATAGGTACTTACGCTAAAAAGTCGGAGTCGACCGGGTACATAGAGCACGCAAACATCAAGTCCTGCCAGACCAGGAGCCCGAGCTCGTCGCACTGGGTGTAGAAGTAGTCGTGCTCGTAGATGCCGCCGCCCCAGACACGAAGCATCGTCATGTGAGTGTCCTTGGCTGAGTTCAGCAGATTATCCACTGAAAATATATCAGGGGCGCGTCATACGGGCGTAAATCCTATAGTTGTCACAAAATAAGATGCCCGTTATGACACTTGAGAAAGACCGTAGAATGTAACTTGGAACGCTTTTTGCGCATACTTTATGGTAGCATGTAATGTCAAATTATAACGAAACTCTCAAAAACAGTTACGTTCTCAGTCTTCTTTTTTCAAATATTAGTGTTGTAACTTGTAACCAATTAATTATTGAATTGACGATAGCTCAACTGACGATTTTGGCTCATCATCCGAAGAAAATTATTGAATGAAGATTCAATCACTTTCGTTTTTCTTGTTTTTTTTTTTTTGTGATTGAATGAATGTTATTATAACTAAAAATATTAAATAAAAGACAAACATTTCGTATCATTTTAATATAATGTACCTATAATATTCAAGTTTAAGTTATAAATTTTCGAATCGTAACCTTAATCCAATGTACTTTACAATACAAAATCAAATCGATCAAATGCTCATACAAACTTGAATTGATTTATCGTGAGTAGGTATCGAGTACCGAGTCGTATGGTGACATCACTAGTTACGTCGCAATGACAAACGTCATAACGGGCATCTTATTTTGTGACGACTATACTATCCTACTAATATTATAAACGCGAAAGTTTGTAAGAATGGATGTTTGTCGCTCTTTCACGCAAAAACGGCTGAACGGGTTTACATGAAATTTGTAATAAAGGTTGTACGTGGTCAGAATTAACACATAGGTTACTTTTTATCCCGGAAAACTCATGTTAACTTTTTGACCGCGAGTGAAACCGCGGGGCGCAGCGAGTAAATAAATAAAAAATAACGTTTCACACTCAAACCTCCCCACTAGGATAACCTGTGTCGGGGATAACATGGAACATGCAAAGACAAGGACAACACACAAATGACAAATGGGGTACACTTTCCTATCAAATACTCGCTTAGTATTTTAGCTAGACATACAAACTTATTGCGCCTATCGCTCTTGACAACTTATTCCAGGAAGTGTATTCCATCAAATTATATTTAGTGTTCATATATCAAGAACCTTGAATAACGTTTCCATTTGAGAATTGGACAAGTTTAGCCTTATACTTTACATAGTATAGGAATTCAAAATTCACCAGTTGAACCTATTTCTATTTAAATATAGTGGTATAAATATAGCTTAAATATTTAGTTATATTATTATAGCATGTTATATCCTTGTTGTAATAATTTTGAATGCAAAAATAATTCTGTATAAGTATATGAAAGATAATATTCACAGCAGGAGTTTTTTTATTAATTTAAAATATAATGTTAGTTCTGGTGTAGTTAAAATCGACTTGACTTTACTTTTTATCCAATAATCAAAATTAAAAAACCACTGACTAGACCGAATTTCTTGTATCATAACGTAGGTATGTCACTATCGATCGGTACTTATCGTTAAAAATAATTTTAAAAAAATCGGTTCAGCCCAGTGACATGATATCACTGGTTCAGCTTGAGTTTAGCCGTTTGGGAGCTACGACGCGACAAATAAACATAGGTACCTATATTAAACTAAATAGAGGGTTGTTAAACTTTAAAAAACTCTTTATTTCGGGGGTTAAAAATAGAATATTACGTATGTACCTACTTACCTATTTTTGTATCGGCACCACGTTCCGGCAAGATGTGCGCTGGAATCCAGTTGGATCCTTTCATGAACAGAGGGTATCCGTTGACTTTGAAATAGAATGTCAACCCTTTGCCAGCTGATGTATCATCTATAGGTAAGATTCACATAATAACATTAACCATGATGTAATGCGCAAATATTCTAATGGAATACATCCAATTTTGATTCCTATCCGAAATTAAAATTGTCCTCTCAATCTCTAAATCAATTTCGACGATCTCTCATCCAAATAGATCGAAGAGATCATCCAATGAAAACCTTATATAAAACAAATCTTCCCGTTTCGTTACTTAAATATTGTTTTCCAAAAAAATAAAATATATCTAATTATTTTTATCACAAACCATACTCACTCCTTAGTAAAGAAGCATCTTCCTCGACCAATTCAACAGTTCTAAATCCAATTTTGAGCTTTTTGTGGGATACTTCGCCGACATGTCCTTTTGTGGACAAAAACACATCCAAGATGTAAAGAGACTGATTCCCGTACCCGTTCGGCCACCATAAGCTTACCACATTCTGAAAATATCAATTTCTTCATTAAAAGTCATAATAATTTATTTAAAAGGTTACTTACTTGATGTGGCTTTAGCATTATCAGACGTCTCCGACTTGACTGCTCGTCATAAATTTTACTATCTACGCCACAGGAGCAGTTGTGCCAGCGGCCCAGAGCCTCGCTCCGATATTTCGAAGAGCTGGATTGGTTTAAGTTACCGCTGGTAAGGGGAAAATTCACAATGTCGCCTTGCGGGACGCCAACGGTGAGGGATCTATCAGCCCCATAACGAATAAAGAACTAAAAGACTATAAAGAGTCGTAAAAAACTATTAGACGTTCGACCGACCTCGATAGAGACAATCATATACAAAAACAAAATTTACTGCGCTCAAGTCTAAAAATATATAACTTGATCAAAAATGCTGTCAAATCAACACGCTACGTATGCTCTTTTACCTCACTAATGGTCATATTCAGCTCTGCTTCAGCAGTCCCATCGCTTCTTGTGCTGATTTCCACGTCCACGCCGGTCTTGATAGACTGTTGTCCATCTACAGCTAGCGAGGCGCTCAAATAACCCTCAAACCGTTTGACTTCCATGCTGGATTCCAGATACGCCTTGATTCTGACATCCCATTTATCGTCACGCTTTTCGATATGAGTTGTGACTGAGCGTATGATCGCTCCTTTGTAGAGTTCTATGTATGCTGGTTTCCTGAAGTTCGAAGTAAAGGCAGCGTAGTAGGTAGGTACAATTGCAAACAAAAGGACTTTAAACTAGTGCAATTAGAATGTACAAGGTTATACAGAAAGAGTATTCTAAGCCGAAAAGGGCTCATAGTACTCATCGTTATGAACAACTTTTACTATGGAACCAACCCGGAATCTGCGAAAAAAAACTGCTGTTCCATATATTTTGTTGAGTGTCATTGACATTTTTCTATGGAACAGCTGATTTCTTTTTCGCGAACTCCAGGTTGGTCCATAGTAAAAGTTGTTCATAATGACAAATACTATGAGTTCTTTTCGGCTTAGCATACCCTTTCCTTAAAACCTTGTATAGATATGAATATCCTAAAAACCTTTTACCATAGCCCAACAGAAGGGAAAGCCGGGCCCCAGTCCCAAGAAAACGAGGCCTGCATCTTCCTCAGCTGGTTCGCGTGACACTCGCCGTTGTACGTCTCCGGCACACACTTCGGAGCCGTAAAGTGCTTGGCTGAGCGCTCCGCCGCCGCCTCCACTGGTGACGCGAACCGTATTTTCAGCTCATTGCGGCCTATCTGTAATTTATTTATTTGTTTACTAGTTGCGCCCCGGTTGAACCTGCGTTTTCGGGGATGAAAAGTAGCCTAAATGTTAATCCAGGATATAAGCTACTTTTGTAACAAATTTCATCTGAATCCGTTCAGCCGTTTAAGCGTGAAGGAGTAACAAACTTACTCACAAACTCTCACTTTTATAATTTTAGTGAGATTACAGTATCACATAGTATATTTTAAACAATAAGTCTGGTTTGTATAGGCAATAATAGGCAATTGGCTTTAATTCGAAGCGGTATGCGTCTAGACAGTTTATTTTTATCTATAACTATGCTAATAAATCAATGTTTATGCAAACAAATCAATGCCTATAATATATAGAGGTCAAACTAACTTATAATTCATGTTGATTTTGCGCAACGTGTACGTTTAAATACAGATGCTAAATCATGTGCGTAGAGTAAGGCGCTCTGCAGGCGTAGCAACTTTTAAGTCGTATACTATTTTCATATGCACAGGTACATCTAACTTTGTTTTTTTTTTGTGAGGAAACCTGCTTACGTCCGGAAAAGAAATTCAATGACGTATGTGAATCCACCAACCCGCACTTGGCTAGCGTAGTGGAATACGGCCTATTCACCCTTCAAGGATAGACCTGGTTGTTGTACCTATATTATAGGTTTGAGAAACTGAGCATTTTTGTTGCTGCAACTGCCTACAGCTTGAGCAGCAAGTTGACAGTTATCAATTAAAGTGGGTCCGTTTCCAGAGTGCCTAAAACTAGCTTATTGTATAACGATGACTTATGATCGAAGTCGACACACTACCAAGCTAATATATAATATATAATAGAACAGGCTAATTATATTACTAATATAATATTAATATACTTTAGGCTAATGTATCACTAACTACACCTACACTTATAGAAACCAGTTCGACTTGATGTTTATGGTTATTTTGGTTATGTACAGTGGCGTAGCTTGCCTTAGACGGGCCCTGAATCAAAATTCACTGGGGGGCCAAATGGATAAAATTTTACAATATTTTTCTCAAACACGTTCGGGGCCCCGTATCATTGATACGGCTGATACGCCTCTGTTTATGTATTATAGCAAACTAAGGACATAGCGACGCGTAGTTCACATGAATTTTAAATATCTAATGAATATTTTTTGTTGTAATAAAATAGGCCTGTTAATTAATTTATGGGCATCGCGTCGTATCTTAGTTGACAACAGGCTGCTTGAATAGTTTGAATAAAATACCTTTATATTGACTTGATATATTTTAATTAAGTAATACAGACTTAAATTTGCTTTATTTAAATATAAAATCACTAGCAGCGTCCTGCGGTTCTACCCGCAATCCGTTAATTTTCCGAAACAAAAAGTAACCCATTTATTTGTACCTACCTAATATCATAACTAATATATAAAATTCTCGTGTCACAGTTTTCGTTGCCATACTCCTCCGAAACGGCTTGACCGATTTTTATGAAATTTTATATGCATATTCAGTAGGTCTGAGAATCGGCTACTATCTATTTTTCATACCCCTAAGTGATAAGGGTTGTCCACCCCTAACATTTATTTTATTTTTTGGACAAAATTTTTATTTTTTTATAATGTGGCTTATGTGGCATTAAAAAATACATACAACCCTAAATTTTCACCCTTCTATCACCAACCCCTATTTTTTAATAGTCACTAATAATATTTTATATGGCACATGAAATTTTGTGAGCATATTGAGTAGGTCTTAGAATCGGCCAACATCTATTTTTCATACCCCTTAGTGATAAGGGTTGTCCACCCCAAACATTTATTTTTATTTTTTGGACAAAATATTTCTTATATTGTTGCTTATGTGGCATTAAAAAATACATACAACCCTAAATTTTCACCCTTCTATCACCAACCCCTATTAATTTATATGGCAAAACAATGTTTGCCGGGTCAGCTAGTAAGAATATAAAATACCTCCACAACAAATTCTTTTCTGCTGTTTTTGTGTGATTGAGTAACAATCTAAACATGAACATTCACATTCATAGTTTTGGTAGGATATTTGATACTAACACAGGAAAATCTTTATAAAAACTGGTAAGTAAACAGGAAATGTTATTTGTCTGGCATCCTTTCGAAAAATATCTCGTAAAACGGTCGAATCTATCTATCGATCTACTAAACCGACTTTGATGCCATTTGGAATAGAGATAACTTATGCACTGGATTCATAGGCTACTTTTTTTTGTATAAAAGTTTATTATACACCACAGACACAACGGCCCGTGATAATAATATATAGGCTACTTTTCAACATCATTATAAAACGGTTTTATTTAATTAAACCTGTTTGTTTTATTTGCTAGTAGGCCCTCCTCCTAAAATCTTGCTCCTCATATCTATGGGCACGACCACCTCCAAGTACTTATTCTATCTATAATGATGTTGCCTATCCTCAGCAATGTGCAGTGCTTCTTACACTGAGGTGTCGAGAGTGATGCGAATCTGATGGGACCAACGTATCAGGCTACGGCCTTCTCTTGCCGCTTTTACCGCTTGTTGCGTCGAGATTCTACTTCTATCCATCTATGTTATCTGCTCAACCTTTAATCCTCCCACTGCTGGAATAAAAAGGTCTACCCTCGAAAGGTGATTAGGCCGTATTCCACCACGCTGGCCAAGTCCGGATTGATGGATTTACATACATACCTTCATAAGTGCTCTTACCTTGAGCTTATTTTTGACATCGAAGACATATCTAACGAACATATTGTTAGTGGTGCCGATAGGACTGTCGTTCAGTTCTATGAACGCCACCGTGTCCACGCCCTCGAACACTAGGTGGACGACCTCGGTGTCGAGCTCCATTGATGCAACTGAAAGAGAAAAACAAAATACGAAAAAAAGAATGAAAATTAAATAAAACCCCAATGTTTAAACGGCTGAACCGATTTTGATTAAACACGCCTGCTTAAAAAAAACTGTACTGCTAGGTCCACCCGTTTAAGAGGTATGATTCCACAGACAGGCACATAGTGGTCAAACTTATAGCACCCCTCTTTTTACATCGAGGGTTAAAAACAAGCTTCAATCATATTGTCTCCTTGGGTTACTTATATAAGGTATACTTAGGTATACCAAATTTTAGCTCGATCGGAGATTAGGAAGTGGTTCAAAATACAGTTGCAAAATATGACACAACAAACAAAAAAAAACAGGGCAAAAAATCCCTGCGAAGTGAACAGGCAGCATACAGTATGTCTGTTTTTTAACCGACTTCCAAAAAGGAGACGGTTCTCAATTCGACGAGTATGCTTTTTTTTAATACAAACATTCAAACTCAATTCCAAATAGATTGTACGTGGCCTGAGCGTCACAGATCCAGTCGATCAGGAACTGCAATGACCTTACACAATAATTATAATACCTAATGATTATGATTCTAGAAATAGAAAACTGACTTAACGAATGTAATATTATGTAGTGCTAATCAATCTTTTTTTTGGTTCTGTAGTAAACTAGAAACCGTCTTTTAAAGATTAAGGTTATTTAAATGTTATTTTATTGTTATATTTTTTCGAGAAACGGCGTTTGTCCGCCATCGTCATTCCGCCTGATGGTGACAAATGACGCGTTCTAGCATGAAGTTGTTTGTTTAGAAGAAGTCGATTATAGTTTGGTGTGTCTGTCTGTATGACTGTAGGTATGTCATACATCTTTTATTCAGAGACTTTGAACTATAATGCTAAAATGTGGTACACGTACAAATCATTATATCCGTTACTAATTGGGCAGATATTGAATGTCGTGAAATATTCTTACGTTCTACGTCAGAAGCGGGTCTGAAAAAAAAAACTTATGTTGTGAAATATTTTTAGGGCACGTTCTACGTCAGAAGCGGGTCTGAAAAAAAACTTATTATTGGGCACGTAGGCAGGTGTCGTTAGCAGTTTCACTGGTGTTCAATTTTGTAAGCAAACATGGCGTTTTGACAACCAATGAAAACACTTGGGTCTTGGTTCGCCTATTTTATGGACTGTTTTAATTCCATTGCTCATTAATTTTAATCTTCATTTCAATTTCAGGATTTAAATCCATAACTTTAATTTTTGTTTACATAATTAATACCTACTGAGAAAATGTGGATTTGATAGTACTTTATACAGGGTCAGCCCTAAATCACTAAAGACCTTTTGAAGGCGGCTTCCATGCATTTACATAAGCAACTTTTGTTCTACAACTTTCGAAACTTTACAATAAAACAGCTGTTTCATACAAAAAAGTTAGTTGTCCTTGGTCAAAATGTAATACAAAAATTACCTAAAAACCGTCCCGTGTAAGTCCAGGAGTCGTACGCCACCCACCTCTGCAGGCGGTCGTTGAACCCCATCACGATATCGCCGATGATCCCCGCATTCTCCAGGTCTGTGTAGATTCCACCTGGGACCGTTGCTGGCACTGAAATGGCTGTAACACAAAATATGTTTCACACCTTTCACACAAAAGTTCCAAATCAAAATAGATTATAAACCAATATGACAAATAGGTATAAAGTCTGTAACGAGTGTTCAAACGAAAACAAATATAGTATACTAAACACCATGAACATCTTTTACTATGGGGCTAACTCGGAAATCGCGAAATAAGTCGGCTGTTCCATACATTTTATTGAGTAGGTATCATCGACATTTTTCTATGGAACAGGTGATAATTTTTTCGCAATTTCAAAGTTGGTCTCATAGTAAAAATTGTGTTAATGATTAGTATTATCTATGACTACTTCTCCTTTTTACTTAAAAGCGGTGGTAGCTCAATGGGAGAAAAGCCGCTTCGCATTCTTGAGGTGGCGGGTTCAAACCCCGTCTCGTACCAATAAGTTCTTTGGGACTTATGTACGAATTTACATACCACTGGCTTTTCGGTAAAGGAAATCATCGTGAGGAAACCTGCATATGTCCGGAGAAGAAATTCAATGGCGCATGTGAATCCACCAACCCGCACTTGGCCAGCGTGGTGGAATACGGCCTAATCACCCTTCGAGGGTAGACCTGTATCCCAGCAGTGGGAGGATTAAAGGTTGCATATTAAGTATATATTATATCTATGACTACTTTTCGGCTTAGCTAGTTTTTCATCATCACCGCGCAAGTAAAAACGCGGGGCGCGACTAGTTTAAAAGTTCTAAATTCGGTTTTTATGGTCTGGCTGTGCATTATACCGTATTTCACCATATCTATATATATAAAAATGAAACCCGTTTTCCTTGGTCACGGCCTCACGCGTGAATGGCTGGACCGATTTCACTAATTCTTTTTTTGTTGTATTTGTTATTATTAGGAGAAGGTTCTTACGGAAAAAAATATTACGAAAATCTCTCAGAAATATTGAAAAACCCTAAAAACAGCCCTTTTATTTTTCCCATACGTTTTCTAACTAAAACGAGCTTTATTGCTATTGTATAAAGTTCATATTGAATTGCAAGCACTCACTGTTGTTTAAGCAATGTAGGTATGTTCCTAACGTCCAAGAGTCAATTTGCACTTTATTACCTCTGTACAAAGTTCAAATTCAATCATATCTATCAAAACAGTGTGCGTTTTATACTGATAATTTTTACTATAAATTGACAAGTTAGCATCAACAAACTACGGTTGCTATAGTTACGCAATAGCATGAGAATAGAGGTTATAACAAAGAGTTCCTATAATTATTCTCAACACCTTTGGTCACGCCATCACGCGTGAACGACTGGACCGATTTCAATTTACTCTACGTTTATCCCAAAGTCTACCCGTGCGAAGCCGGGACGGGCCGCTAGTTGGAAATAAAATTTAATTCATTCAAATGAATGTTTAACGTTAAATTAAGCTATTATTTTACGATAGGTCCAAAGAACTGGTTTGATATAGGTACTTAGGCACATATTTACTCGTACTTGAAATGATTAGGCATGGACTTGGACAATGGACAGTCATATCGGTCAAGTCAATCAATTAATTAACCCTCATCTAGAGCTCAGGGCCCTTATTCTGGCGAGCGAGATGTTATCTCAGTCACTGCTGCAAATAGGGTCCCAGAGTGCATTCAATCATAGAGAATGCATTAGAATAGGACTAGCTGCGCCGCGCGGTTTCATCCACGCGTGAGGAAAAACGGTGATGATAGAAGTAGCCTATGTGTTAATTCAAGGAGTAACCAAGCAAGCCAATCATAGAACAAAAACCAATAAAAAACTATTCCAAACAAATTTTATCAAAATCGGTTCAGTAGTTGCGGAGGTAGGAACAAACATTCACGCACATGCATACTTTCGTATTTATTATTTTAGTAGGATCAATACAATATAATAACGTAGTAAAAGTCCGTGAGTGCTCCCGTTTTAATTAAAACAAAATTTAAGAAACAAGACATTGCAAACTAACCTACTCTGTTTTCTAACCACGTGTGTGGTAAGTTGGTATAAGTGGTAAATTTCCCATATCTGGTAACAAGATAGACAGGGAAAGCCGCTTTGACACTATCGGATTCAATACGCTTATACAAGTGATATACCTATATTGTGATCTCATTTAAATCAGCTTGTTATAGATAGAGATTGTACAAATTGATATGATATGCTTTAATAAAATTTTAAATTATTCATTGACAATATGATATTGATACAGATCTGTTACTTAATTAATAAGACTAGAATAATAGGCTATACAATTTTTACATCTGATGTATCGGCTTCATCGACTTGAAAAAAATAATTGTGTTTATTTATATCGATGATTAGCTTCGACGCTCTGAACTAAAAGCTTGTGAGTCGTATCAATTCAAGATCGCAACGTTTACGTCTCGGTCCGAGCCAGCTCGATAGATGCAGCCTGAGTCGGACTAAACGACTCAGGATGTCGTTGTCAGTGCTCGGTTTACCGATTGCCGATTCAAGAATCACCCGAGTGATTTATACTCGTATCAGAAGTACCATTGATCAGTACTATTGGTACTCAAATCGAGTATGCTAATTAATTGATCATCGGCACAAAACACCGACTGTGTTTAAATCGACGATATTAAAGAGTTCTTGTCGGAGTAATTTCCAGACTTTGCGGGTTTTCTGCTGGTGTTTTTTGTTCTTTTTTTCAAGTTTTTTTTTATAATTCTCCTTGCCCAAAATGGCATCTGGTTTTCCTTTTATACCTAATAACTGGTCTAAAAATGTTCTACACAGTCTTGCTGATTCTCTTTTTCCTTCTAAGTATTGGTTTTATTAGTTTATCCTGTCGTACAAGGTGGCGACATACTCGTAATATACTAAAACGTTAAAAATAAAATACGTAACTGTGCGTAAAAAATAGGTGTAGGTTAGTAGGTACTAAAAATAAACTTCTCGCTCATAAATGTTACCACCCGATGCTAGTAACGACTTTTTTATTGCATAAGTGACGGTAGGTAAGTATGAACTAAAATGTGTCATGCCTTATTCTATAAAATAACCGATAGGCACACGTGGCCGAATAATACCTAGAGCATTGGCTCTACTACGAAAGTCTTATAAAATCTCAACTATAATAGGTCTAATCGGTGCTCTGCCAAAATGTTTTTAATTTGACTTCTGCATTCTGGTGAAATGTTTGATCTTCTATCTACCACGTGTTTCATTGCATTATTAATACCTAAATGATGTTTTACCGGTTCTGTTATCGGTTCTGATCGTCGAATAAAATGTCATTCTACTATTCTATAGAATCACATCAGACAAATGTTATGAATATGAAAGTTTATGAGAGTGTGTGTACTGTAAATACGTTCGTTACTTCTTCAAGTTGAAACAGCTCCACGAGTTTGACTGAAATTTGCAATGCAAAAAACTTATGCACTGGATTATGAAGTTGGTAAAATCAACAGTTAGAATAGCGGATACAATATTTAAACAACAGCTAGTTTTATAAAAGTAGAAAATTCATAAATTATCTACTAGCCGATGCTCGACCTTCGGCTTTACTAGTTTGGGGCTATAAAATATAACCTAAAGCACTCAGAGACAGCGTAGCTTTCCATTGGTAAAACATTTGTTAAAATTGGACCAGTCGGAGATTACCATCTGCAAACATACACACATACATACAGACTTTGTCTCATTACAATAATAGCTTAGATTTGAGTACTCACATCCATTTTTGTTCTGCACCGTCCACTCGATCCGTTTCTTAGCGGACGCGAGGTCTAGCTTGCAGTCGGCTTGGTTGGCCGCCATCAGTGCCAAATATAGCCACAAGAGCGTCCTCGTGGCCATAATATGTGCGGGGCTCTGCAAAGTGGACGCGATATTCAATACCGGTATTGTTGCGATGACGTACGCGGCTAATCGGGCTCGGCGTCTGTTTTCATGGGGCTAGTGCAGGGAATTTGTTATCGATAACAAAGAGAGCATTTTTTTTCATATGGTTTTCTTATGCTTGTTTATGAACTTTGGAACACTTTATTTAAATATAAAATCATCACCACTCTTGATAGACAGATAAACTCTTTATTATTCACACCATAAATTACAATATCCAATTTCAATTAATTAATTATTTTTTATTTTTTTTTATTTAAATTATTCTTGATTTGTATTATGGCGAAATATTTGTACAACCCTAGTTGTATCTATGTAGGCAAGTCGTGTAATTAGAAGGGGGTGGGATCAGTTCATTCCAGGTCAACTAATATAAGTGTTCTATTTAAAAAAATCTAAGGTTATCAAAATCGTGTTGGCTCAGATAAAAATTTCTCACCATTTTAAGAGTAACTTAAGTATCGGAGACAATCTGTTCACGAGTAGATAACTGCACTTATGACTGTTGAATCTTATCACAAGCGCATTACATCCACACACACAATGCCCTGAATCTACATTTTTAAAAGGGAGAGCGCAGACTGCCCTCTAGGCAAAATGTTTTTTTTTTTATTTTTTTTTTGCCCTGCGCGGCACAGCACTGCGCTCGTCACCCTGAGATATAAGTTGTTTAATCTCCCATTTGCCCTGTAATTTCACTGGAAACAATGCCCTTCCAACCGGAACACAGTAATGTTTGCACATTACTGCTTGGCGGTGGAATAACTGGCAAAGGTGTGGTACTTCCCCAGGCGGGCTCTGCAAAAGAGCCCTACCACTGCTACTGTTTCCCGTATAGTCAGCGAGATTAGCTGGCCTGGGGGCTGCTGGCCCTTAGTCGTCACCTCATAGGGCAAGCACCCCACCCCCTTCCTACTCACCCCACCCCTCTCCCATAAATCCTGGTCTGAACACACACACACACAAGTTCGTTTTGTCACAAATATCACACGCAATAAATAGAATTCGTTCTAATTAGATAATGAGCTGCTTGCCCCTATTGCCCAGAAATAACGCCATGCGAAGTAATCTTCATAAAGTTTAATCCGAAAAAAAGCCACGGAACTTAGAACTAGCGTTGCGTTGCATTGAAAAATAAAAAAAAATGTTGTCGATGATATTTGGACTGGTAATAATAATAAAAATCAAAATAAAATTAGGGAATATTGAATATATTCTGATCGTGACGTAAGTACAGGGTTATAAATACTTGTACTCGTAGTACTTATCATAATGAACAACTTTTACTATGGGATCAACTTGGAAGTCGCGAAAAAAAATCAGCTGTGCAATAGAAAATGACTCTCGACAAAATGTATGGCAGCTAACAGCTGATTTTTTTCGCAATTTCCGGGTTGGTCCCATAGTAAAAGTTGTTCATAATGATGAGTACTATGAGGCGTTTTAGGCTTAGCATACCCTTTCCTTATAACCCTATATGAGCAAATGAAAAGCTTTTTATTTCTCATGAGCACCTACTTACTTCGTATAATACCTTACTTCGTACTTAGATCAAATTGAAAATTATTTTTAATTTAATTTAATTTAATACGATTCAACCACATAGGCCGGCTGTTGCACAATGAATAAAATGCAAAGGATTAGAATTGAAGCCTTCTTTTTGAAAATTAAAATAATGTTAATAAGATACCGGTTACAAACACGAATGGTAGGCACTTGATTTTTAGGGTTCCGCAGCTACGTTTCAGCCGAGCCCGTCTCTCTGTAGGTCACTGTACTTTTACTTTTTTTAAAAGACTACTCACTTTTTACTTAAAAAGTCATATATGACATGACTTTTTACTTTACTACTACTTTCTTAAAAGCTATAGCGTTATTTTTGGCACACCATTAGACAAGAATACCCGCTATAGCTGATACTATTCTTGTATTTATTAATTTTTCATGGTAACCCTGAAAAATGTATAATTTTTTTTTTAATAAACGTCGCCTCCCCTACATAGTGGGCACAAAAAATTCTTTCCATATTCCATCGCAAAGTGAATCGTTAAAAAAGCAATAAAAACTATAAGTAATTTATTTTATTTTCAGGTTTTTGTTTTTGTCTAAGTAGCCAGTTTTATTACGTGCCGCTTGATTTCACCACTATCGGAAAATTTTAAAAATATTAAACAGGAGATATAGCCGACCAAATTAATGCTTTATGAGAAATCTAATAATATTTTCAGGAAAAGCTGGAAAAACCACATTGTATTTCAAAATTCGTCTTATGATGGAATTTTTATAATTTTTGAAACCTACGGGACCGTCCCAGAATAACTATGATATGTCGATATTGTGTTGCTTCACAACACAATATCGACAGTTATTTTTAATAACCGATAGGTAATATTAATTATATCATTATAGTTCATTAGATTAGTTAGTTACTCAGAGCATTTTAAATACTATTTCCTTAAATATTGCATAGCATTTTATAATATTAGCTCTACAGACGCTCGCTAAATTAAATCAGGTTCAAAAAGCCTGGTAGCATAAAGGACAACTTTTCAGAAAGGTACCTATCTGATCAGATCATTAGTTCATTATTAAACATTACGGCTTCATAAGTTTATTGCACTTTATTTTCCTTGTAAATGTGAACAAATCAGAATAGATGAAACCACTGGTGTACTATTTGATTTTTTTTTCCGAACATGTTAGTGATTTTCGTCCAAGGTATACTTACAGTTCCTTTGAATAACTTATTATAAGCGTATCAGATTTTTGACTTTGTTTATTCAGAGGCTTGACATACGGAAATAATTTTGAATGAGATGTTAATTTATTCTGCGATCTTTTTCCTGAGTATTAAGTTATTTATAAAGACAAATAGAATATGCGTAGTAGGCTAAATAGGCAGTATTTATTTTTTTATATTTTATGCTAAATAAACTTTGGTTTCAAGATAAATATTTTTTTGGAAATTACATTGTAAGAAAGTTATTATCTTACTCAGGCTCGACGTATATTATGGAGGGTGAAAAAAACTTCTAAGTGAAAATTCTTTGTAAAGATGGAACTCGATAAGAATGTTCTACGTTTGCCAGCTTTCGGGTTCTTTTTCTACGTTTCTTGATCAACCCTAACAAAAAGGGTCTAGAAACAAATCAAGTTTAAAACACACAAAATCGCTTGTTTCACTCACTCGGCGAGAAATTGTTAGATTTGAAGTTTTGTTTAAGATTTTAAATTATGATGTACACATTTTTAAATTATGCTTATCTATTATACAGCTAGGCGCTACTCCGCGGCATTAATTTAACAAACGGGTAGGGCTACTGGTCAGTAATCATAACATTAATATTCGAAGGATCTTTACATTCAGCCTAATTGAAATTAAGTGTAACGGAAAAGCTAGAAAAAGGTGTTTGAAATCGGGAACACTAGTGACACGAAAATACTTTACCTTTACAATAGTGGTGGTGATAGTGGTGGTAGTGGTGATGTGTCAGTTCTTAAATCGTTATAAACTTTAAATATCACTTTATACTTCTATTATTTTATCACATGTTAGTTTAGGTAGGTACCGCTCGTTTTAACCCGCGAAGCGACTGCTCAGCCCGGTTTACTACCACAAGTAAGTAACTTCTATCATTGTCCTGCGTATACTCGGTAATGAAATATGACTCTTTGGGAAATTCAATATGCCGCTGATTCGTATTAGCAGCTTAGTTGTCAGCCGCTTAGTAGAGCATTGACCTGAGACAATCGATATTTTAGTCTGAATAAATTCTATTATAAAAATTTGTCCTAAAAAATGAAGTTCAGAAAAATCTATATATATTATATATATATATATAAAAATGAAACCCGTTTTCCTTGGTCACGGCCTCACGCGTGAATGGCTGGACCGATTTCACTAATTCTTTTTTTGTTGTATTTGTTATTATCAGGAGAAGGTTCTTACGGAAAAAAATATTAAGAAAATCTTTCAGAAATATTAAAAAACCGTAAAAACAGCCCTTTTATTTTTCCCATACAAACGTTTTCTAACTAAAACGAGCTTTATTGCTATTGTATAAAGTTCATATTGAATTGCAAGCACTCACTGTTGTTTAAGCAATGTGGGTATGTCCTTAACGTCCAAGAGTCAATTTGCACTTTATTACCTCTGTACAAAGTTCAAATTCAATCATATCTATCAAAACAGTGTGCGTTTTATACTGATAATTTTTACTATAAATTGACAAGTTAGCATCAACAAACTACGGTTGTTATAGTTACGCAATAGCATGAGAATAGAGGTTATAACAAAGAGTTCCTATAATTATTCTCAACACCTTTGGTCACGCCATCACGCGTGAACGACTGGACCGATTTCAATTTACTCTACGTTTATCCCAAAGTCTACCCGTGCGAAGCCGGGACGGGCCGCTAGTATATAATAAGTGAGAAAAAATATGTAATGAAATAGCAGCCTTGTGATTTCACCCGCTACCCTACAGGAACCGTTTAAATACTTTTCAGGATAGAAAATAGGGCTATTTTCTAATGTGGTAATGTGTTATTCAGAGTGTAGTTACTGAATTGTATTCAAATCCATTTAGCTATTTTAGCGTGCTTCCGTAACAAACATACCTACACAATTTCACAGTGATAATATTAGTAAGATTTATATCATACTAAAACAATAAATGCAAAAGTTTGTGAGTGAGTGAAAAAATTAAAAGAAAGAAGTTGAAAAACTTAATTAACTTCATCACGCTGAAACGGCACTACCGATTTGGCTAAAATTTGATATAGCGGAAGCTTATAGCCTGGAAGGATCTGCGGGAGCTGTAGTATAATAATCTACTCAATTATCCCAAAATAATTTATAAATATGAAATTTTCACAGTCCAAAAAATCCCTCCCCAAAGACGTTTTTTGTACTTTTTGATTTTACTTGCGTTGGATTGAAAGCAAAAACAAGTGCTAAAATGGCACTAAACTTACGCTTTACCCACAGAAATATTAATTATGCAGAAATATTAGTTCCACGAGTATCGATATTTTTGTGCATCACTAGACTGAGTGCAACAATTATCTGCTTCAGCCAATATCTTCATGACAGTAAATTGATGGATGCTTGTATCATGGCTCATTTCAGATAAATATATATCTATATCATTCCCTTGTACAAACAGATTTCCTAGATAGCTAGGAAAATAAATAAGAATAAATTCAAAATGTTAAGTACCTAAGTACTCCCTTACGATTTATAAATCAATTTCACAACAACATCAACCTAAATAAACTAACGATAATACACATGCAGAATACAAATAAAAAAAAAAACAAATACAGATAAAACAGAGCTACCCAAAAGTTTTATTTTCCTTTTTTTCGTAATTTTTGGTGTGAACAATAAAGAGTCTATCTATCTATGAAAAGGCAAAAGGCGGGTAAAACTACCCAAAAATAGCGACGCGACGTTACCTCATTGAAAAGCAATGCTAATTATCCAGCTTCAGCCAGCACAGACTTACGATGTCTTGCAAGTAGGGCATCAGTCCTTTTGGTCGCTTAATCTTTTTATCAGCCGCTTCGACAGATCATACTTAAGCGAGATAAACAACAGCTATCTAGCTAGCTATTTTTATCTTAATATCGCACAAAAACATTTATCCACAAACTAGGCGCGATTCGCGACTTCATCGGCGCAGTGATGAAAAAGCCTGTCCTTTTCTAAAGCCTTGGCAACGTATACGAGTGATATTTGATTATGATCGGTTGAGCAATTAAGGCGTAGAAGCGTAACAAGCAAACTCACTTTCGCATTAATATTAGTTAGAATCAGGGGCGTAGCTACCGCCGTATCTGCCGTATCAATTATACGGGGCCCCCGGGCCACGGGGGCCCCCGACGTAAGTAAGCTAAAAGTAATATAAACTTCCCAAATTTTTTCAGAAATGACATACTCGTACCTAAGTCAAAAAAAGTAATTTCTTTTTTTTTCGAGTAAAGCGTAAGTTCAAAAGTTGGCAACACCCTACATCGGTTATTGCGGCCGAAAAAAAGGCAATGAGAGTGTACATTTAATTTGAATTGTTAGTAAAAATTTAGGATAAAGTGACAGATAGATAATTTTGATGAATAAACATTTCTTTTAATTTTACGCAAACATTTTTTTTCTATTGTGAATAATCTTTACCCTTCAAAAAGGCCCCCAAAAACATTTTTTATACGGGGCCTCGCCAAGGCACGCTACGCCACTGGTTAGAATAACATAAAATCACTGATTAGTAAAAAAAACAAAAGATAAAACTCTCAGTCATATCAATTTATCTTCAATGCTCGAAATATATAGGTAACTGAAAACCATTAATAAGTACCCGTCATAAGTGGCACGCACAATCCAAAACGTTCCAAAATAAGTTATATAAATGATTGACGGTTAGATAAATAAAACTCTAGAATGTAGATAAGCTTGTCTCGAAGTGAAAGCACATAAAAATACTTTGTGTAGGTATATATTTTTTTATTTTTTTGATCCGTTTTATAGACTATCTATTTTACAGGTAGTGTTATAGATGGTAGATAAATAACTTAGTAGATAGCAAAAGAGGAGCAAACGCCATGTCCACTTAAAAAATTACAAAACAATCGTTTCAACGACTAGCGATCTCAAAATAATAATCCGAAATAGTGAGAAATATTCAGACTCGCATCACATCACATTTTGAACGGACACTGCAAAACCGCTGCGTAAGCAGTAGGTACCCGCAATCGGTACGCGTTTTCTAGATCCATATTTTTATGGATTCGGATCAGATGTGTGCGTTCTTAAAAAAACTTTCATAGAATAAATAGACGCCAACTCCCAGTAGTCTTACCAGTTGATACTAGTAATTTTCTTCCAATAGAAATAAACAAAAAATAAAAGCCAAAACCTGTGGCCAAAACCCGAGGCCAAAACCCAAAACGAACGTGAAGGAACAAGACAGGTCCAAGATGACATTTGATGACAAATGAAGCTTTTGAGTTATTTTCTGTCTGGAGCTTTTATTTTCTTCGTTTTGCTCTAGCTTAAATACAGAATTCCTTTGCTTTGCTGTATTGTCTGTAGAAAATCACTATAAACATGGAAAAGATAACGCTCTATGAAGAATTTAGACTAATAGAACGCACGGAAAACGAAGTCAGCTTAGCTTGGAAAGGTACTCACCAAATCAACCCTAAAAATTGTTGAAATGTAGTAAACTAAATACAATAAGTAATTTTTAGAGATGAAATACTTTTTCTATCTTTGAGCTCCCGTCCTACAGCACACACAGGTAGCGAGCGGATTTTTGGGACTGAATATGAAGGCGTAATACAAAAAATCTTACAAACATTGCAGCCAATTCTGAAGGTTTACAAAATTAACACCGTTCTTTAAACTAAACTATTAGTTGGACAGTACTAAAATTATTGGCTTCACTTTTCATTTCAATGTGTGAGAAAAGGATAGCACCGCTTTTAGGGCTGCCAAATTTAGTTTAGTTTAAAGTGGTCCAACAGAATTGACGTCCCTGTCTATCATACTTCTTATCCATTAGAAGGATGTGGGGTCGTGATAACGCCATGATAACACAATGCATTATTTTCTCACTCAATGTATGAATATTTCATAGCAACGCACAAAGCAGCAAAAAGTACATAATTTATTTTACAAAAGTCACCTTTTTCTATGTTCTCTTCCGTTAGGTATATGCAAGGTATATGTTTACCAAAATATCTAAAGAAAACTCGAGTTAAAAAACAGTCCTCTAGAAACAAATATTTTGTCATCAGAAGGTGATAACTGCCCAGTTAAGACAATTTTCATAAATATTTTATTTTTAGTTTAATCTACTATAGTTGTCACAATATAAGATGCCCGTTATGACACTTGAGAAAGACCGTAGAATGTAACTTGGAACGCTTTTCGCGCATACTTTATGGTAGCATGTAATGTCAAATTATAACGAAACTCTCAAAAACAGTTACGTTCTCAGTCTTCTTTTTTCAAATATTAGTGTTGTAACTTGTAACCAATTAATTGACGATAGCTCAACTGACGATTTTGGCTCATCATCCGAAGAAAATTATTGAATGAAGATTCAATCACTTTCGTTTTTTCTTGTTTCTTTGTGATTGAATGAATGTTATTGTAACCAAAAATATTAAATTAAAGACAAATTGACCTCCCGCACCATATCGTATCATTTCAATATACCTATAATATTCAAGTTTAAGTTAAATTTTCGAATCGTAACCTTAATCCAATGTACTTTACAATACAAAATCAAATCGATCAAATACTCATACAAACTTGAATTGATTTATCGTGAGTATCGAGTACCGAGTCGTATGGTGACATCACTAGTTACGTCGCAATGACAAACGTCATAACGGGCATCTTATTTTGTGATGATTATAAGTACCTAACTTATCAACCAACCTGCCTACCTAAAGCCATATCTTTGTTCTGGGTTCGCTTCCACACGCTTAACTTAACACTTTCGAATCCGCTAGCTCAATATTCAAAATCCCCTAACGCTGTCTCATATTCATACAGTTATTAGTGAACTCGTGAAAAAGTCAGCTCATCGAGCTTAGCATATCTACCCTTTCTTGATAACTCTGTGTTATTTCGCAGGCGCTCACTTGCTCCTGTTCTGCCTGGCGTTCGTATTTGGTTCGTTTTGCACGTTCTGCTTCCACATGCTGATGTACCTGTTCGATGGGAAGTGCGTGCTTTACCCCAAGCTCCTCTTGCTAAACTCGCTGCGACACAATGTTGCCTACGACTTCATACCGCTCAATACCGAGAAAGATAAAAAGAAGTTTGGCAGTTCGTATTGTAAGTCAACTACACACTGGTGGAAAATACAGCTAGAAGATGAGTTTTAAGGTTTATAGCGGTGCCATAAGTACATATAAGTTCGAAAACAGTGTAAAATAGAGCTCTAAGCTGTAATTTCTACCAATGTAATAGGCGCCTGTCGTTTTTTCTTTTTGTTGGGTAACGTTTTTTGTCTTACAAATTGTAGGTAAAGCTACGAGTATGTAAGAGGCCATCAGGCTGCAAAAAACTCTGGTACCTAAGCCTAGCCACTCGGCCTGTACGAAACTACACCCATGATGTATTTGACGTGCATTTGACTGACTATCACATTGCCTGACGGGGTTGCTTGCCTGTTCCGATCGTGAGGAATGATGCGGTTCACAAAGAAACACGATTTTAAACAAGATACCTATTTACTAGAAACTTGGTTTTCATGACACACGATGAGCCTGTGCTGCAGTTAAACGCCTGGTCTATCATACTGAGCAAGAACATAATTCATTCTCTCTTGCTTGTACATTAGTTTAGTCCGTTCAGAAATGTTAATTGCTAATTTGCTTCTCAACAGCCTTTTTGAAGAACCACATGTTATAGTTACTCGGAGAAAAAACCTTGGAAAATGTAGTTTCTGATTTCCCTAAGTTCCATAAAGTTTGCCATAAAGAAAAACTCCTTCAACAGCTCTGCCACTGGACTTCTTAAGCACGCACTTTGCTCATAAGAGCTTGTGCTACCTGCCTACGTATGTGCCGCTCGCGTCGGGAATCTTTGGCCTGGTGTGGACCACCATGTTCCTCATGTGCTCGTCGGGCAGCAGATCTCTTTCGGAGTAAGTGCTATCAGAATAAAACAAAGGGGGGCAATGCCCAAAAATTCAACGTTTTGGGACTCGACTAAGAGATTCAACATTTTAGTTTTAAACGTTTTGAAGTATTCAACATTATGAAGTTATAAAAAAATATGAATACAACATGTTGGCACATAAAACTTTCCGGGCCTGAGCGGGACGTCGCGTCGGTGCAGTAGGCCTATCATAAATTCTGATGTAAAATACGTAGCGAGTATTTGATAGAAAAATATATGAACATACGCAGTTTCCATTTATGCCCGACGTTCCATTTTCAGATTTGTTTATCGAATACTCACTATTCATTTTACGAATTAGAATTTAGAATTAAATTTAAAGGGATGCATGCCCCTTTAATTTTAATTCTACACAGTATGTAGCGCTTGTAGAGTAGCTTGATTAAGTGTTCGTAACCGATCAGCGATGTTAAGCAGCGAACGACACGGTCAATCTTTGGATGGGTGACCGCGGATGATATGTATAACTGAGTGCTACCGTGAATCGGTTGACATAGGCTACATTTCATCATCACCGTTTCATCAACGCGCAAGTGAAACCACGGGACACATTTAGTATTTTATAAAAGTTACTAGCTGTGCCCCGCGGTTGCAGTTGCTATCCTGCAGGAACCGTCATTATTCCCGGAAAGTGTGCAACGTCTAAATCCAGGGTATCAGCATCATCTTCATCGCCGCGCGGGTGAAGCCGCGGGGTGCAGCTAGCATTAAAGCAAGCAACACTTGCGAGTAGGTATATAGGTAATACTTACAAGTAACTCCAAAATTTCGTAACTCCAAGATTTTGGTGATCTTTACAAAACATGACGTGTCCCGCATGTAGGTTAGCTGCCGGTTAATTGCGAGAAACCAGTTAAAATTGTGGTTTTGTAACGGTGACCTTAAATTGCTTTATTGGTAAATGTTATAGTCTCACAACTCTTCAGAAGTCGTGTAGCTACCTACAGTACGACCTAGTTGTTTAAATGGTGACCAAATGAAGGAACTAAACATTTTCCGTGAGAAGCTGTCAGTTTTGTTCAGAATATACGATGATGGCGCCCTATCTCAGTTTTGTAGATAAGTTTAACTGCATTTACTATGTTGTCTAGGTCTAGGTGCATGCGGTCTAGACCTAAACTAACCTAGACTAGCCTAGACCTAGACTGTAAACTATGAAAAAAGATCACAGGTCTCAAACACAGACACTTAAATATAAATTTATTCGCTACTGGCGATGGCATGACCCAGCTTTATAATCATCAATGTATGTCAACAGAACAGCTTGACTGTAAATCACGAACATTTATACTTAGGTATCTATGCCAAAGGGGCTACCTACTGTACTGTACCAGGAGCAGCGGCAGCAGTTCAAAGCTTCGCCCCGCGGTATTTCAATGAAAGATCCTTGAAATACTTTAACTAGGTAGACAACGCACTGAAGATGCCTCGGGTATTAGAAGTGTCCATAGGCGGCGGTGACCACTTACCATCAGGTGGCCCGTCCACTTAGTTTTTTTTAATGTTATTATGGCTTTCCAAAGCGAAGAACGTCAGTACAGGATTTTCATCTCTGATTCGAATAGAAGTAGATACGTATTTGTTCGAATACGTATTCGTTTGTTCGTGTATTTGTTTCTTCGGAAACAAAAAAAAAACATGCAGTTAATCGCGGTAAAATGAGCCAGCAGAAAGTTACTAATCACAAAAAAAACTGCCAAAAATTTCAGTCTGCAGCGCCCCTGGCGAGTGATTCCCCCAGTGCTCGTGTTCTCGGTGGCTATGAGCATCCTCTCCGTCTACTCTTCTGTGGTCACCCATCAAGGCCTCGAAGAACTTTGCGTCAAACTTGGAAATATCACTGGAAATAGCGCGTAAGGAAATCGGTTTTACAATATAACAGAGTTATAAGGAAAGGGCTGATAGGCCTCATTATTATCAACCACTTTTACTTACTATCAGCGATGCTCGCTCGCTTGATCATTTCTTTACGGTGATCTTTTATTTACAGTACAGACTGAGCGACCGCGGGCGAGTGGCGCGAGTAATCGCTCGTCGCACTTGCACAGTCGCTTATGCCCGGCGACAAAACTATCGAAACTACACACTCGCTTCCCGCTGATCGCCAACTCGTTTATAGTTTCTAGTTTTACTCGTTTCTAGTTCATCGCCGGCGGTCGGACCGCTGCCTAAAAGTTGTTCATAATGATGAGTACGATGAGTGTTTTTCGGGTTAGCATACTCTTTCTAACCCTGAATTATTACAGAAACCAGTTTTACAATAATACTAGCTGACTCGACAGACGTCGTCCTGTCAAAAGCCATTGCGTAACTATAGCAACCGTAGTATGTTGATGCTAACTTGTCAATTTGTAGTAAAAATTATCAGTATATATATAATTTGTAATAAATTAAAATTGCGACTATATTAATTTGAGATTTAAACTATCCTATCTCTCAAGTTGGATCGAACTGCACATGGTGTGCGAATTTTATTATAATCGGTTAAGTGGTTTAGGAGTCCATTGAGGACAAACATTGTGACACGAGATTTATATATATTAAGATAAAGCTTACCATTTACTTACATTTCTACAACATAAAAAAAAATATATACTGTAATTACTGTAGCATGTTATGTCGGTAAAAAAAAATATCAGTGTAGATTTGAAAGGTGTAGGTACATTTGCCGTCCGTCTTGACATGAGAGAAGGACGACCTTCTTTCATGTCAGAGGGGAATGACGTAATTATTTCACAGAGGCAGTTGGAGGCCGCAGTTACTTGGATGCTTTTTATATTTCGATTTCTGTGTAATTGGTTACGTGGGTAAAACCGTGGAGCACAGCTCGTGAGGATACGATCCAAACTATCTTAGGACATCCTACTTTGGATCGTTGACGCTGCAACCTTTGAAATGATAAGTTGGAGTTTACTGAGTTTATATAAAATGTTGCCAGATCTGCGTACACCGTGAACTTGGCAACTCTCCCTTACGAGCGCCAAATCCGAGGAGTGTACCAAGCCACGCGGCTTACCATCACCTCGGCCTGGATACACACAGCCTGCTGGATCGCCTCTGCACTCGTTGCCATCGCCAGGATCCTTTTAGCGATCGACTTTCGCCTCGTCAAGATCAGGGCTGAGCTCATTGGAGATATAGATAGAATGCTGGTAAGTATCTTCTGGTACTTACTTATTTGCTGGATTGGCAAACGTAGAGTAGGGCGCCCTGCGGCCAGGTGGAGCGACAACAGGGAGAGCAAGTGGATGCGTGAGGCAGAAAATCGTGCCTTGTGGCGTTCGTTAGGAGATGCCTATGTCCAGCAGTGGACAAAAATTATATAAGATGATGATGATGATCTGCTGGTAGGTAACAGCTAATCTTAAAATGAATAACTTCCCTCTATTCAACAACACTTTACTTGTGAACGTTTGTGCATGTATTGCAATTTTGCGTCTATGCACCTAAAAAATCACTGGAAAATACAGTTGGGCTGGGTTGTAATTAAATTCAGAGGTACCTTTTCTAAGAGTCCCATAAGCGAAAACAGCACCACAAAATCTCGTTAAGTTCTTAATCAAGTAGGATAGTAATGTAAAACAAATAACATTAATTTTTCTGTTAGTTCGGACGATGCAAAGTGTGTTTAAACTAGGTGGTGGCTTTAAGACCTTAACTTGTTGTATCTTTTGGTCATTCAGGAACTGAACGAGCAACATTTGCATACAGTCTTGCCAAATCGATGGCCCGAAGGAGATGACAGTAATTTGTCTCACAGCGTTGTTTACTCGCATTTCAAAAACGAGAATTACGATAAGGCCCAAGAATTTGGTCAACTCGTAGACGTCGGTAGTGACATCTTGTTCATCTCTGAACACCCTGACACTCAATCGTTCCAAGCACTACTTCCCGAAGAAAAGCATAAATGGACTATGGTCAATATCTACGATTCGGTTCGCAAACAGCATCGGTTTATCGTAAACTGGTTATACGATTTACTTGATTCTTTAGAAATCGACTCATCGAACACTAGCTATAGCTTGACGGATAGCACTCCAAGTGGCATGTTAATGATCACGAGACAGTTTGGGCAGCAAGCCATATCGTCTAAAACAAGACCCGCTGATCATTCAAAGTCAAAGTCGAAGTCAAAACATGATACTAAAATTAAAAAGGATGAAGAAGTATTTATGAATTTAAAAAAGCTGGTCCAAAAGAAACTCAATACACAGGAAGGACCGCCGCAATACAGCAAATACGATACAAATCCCACTCCTAGCACTTCTAAGAAGAGAGATGGTTTAGGTTTTGAATCTGTACTGAGTCTCACTCCAGAAATGCAGAAATCCATACAAGCGAGATCCAGAAAAGCTAAAGCAAAATCACCGGACAAACCAAAACCCGCTGTTAAAGACGCCGCTATGCAAACGGAAAGGAAAAGAAATCCTAAGAAAACCCAAAAAGTGACAATTGCGGACTCCAAGGACACAGAAGAGTCACGGGACACTGAGGACACTGAGTCTGAGATAACTCCTGATACCAAAAAAGATGAAAATACCCAAACGAATCCCAAAGAAAAACAGGATTAACCACTTCGGTCATTGTACTGGTATTGACCGAAAATTACTGATTTTATGTGTTAATCACATTACTCATACCTACTAATTTAATATCTAATATTGCTATATCAAATACGTATGTATGTTGCTATGTATTGTAGATTGATACTTACCTAGGTACAAATATGGTAGCGCGCAGGCAGCATGCGGCCCGCGGGGCGTTCTGGTAGCGATGTAGGTATAGGTTGTATTGTTGTCTGTGTTATTGTATGGTCCATTATTTTATTTGACATGAAAAAGGTTAAAGAAATAAAAAACATTATGAAAAAAAAATCTATAAAATAGTTTCATTCGCTTCGAATTAAAATATTACTCAGATTGTTTGTTGATATAACTTTATTATTAAACCTATATAACTTTATTAAACAAATTTATTTGAAGCAGTCTAATGAGTTTATCTATGAAAACCTCTTTACCGTGCTACCGGAGATGAGGCTTGAGTCGTCGGCCTCTGGCAGTCATGGCCGTGCATAGCCGCAGACCAAGTTCAAACAATGTTGAAACATGGTGTAGAAATAATGTTTGACGCTAACAAAAATATATATGAACTTGACTGCAAAATGACCTTGGCCCGAATAGTGTAACTTCTTTCCATTACATCACTGTAATAGATAACTTAATAACTCGTCATTGCGCTTCCGTTATAACTTTCATTTTTAAACTGGGACAGCTAGCTAGATTTTATGGAAACAGAATATGATTGTTACAACAACATATCACAACAAAATCTGCGACAATATTTATTTAATTTTTTGCCACGTTTTACTGGGTCGGATACTATGGCTAAACTTTCGATCAGATTGACATCGATTTCGACCGGTGATCTTTATCAAGTAGTGATTACAAGAGTGTTGCACACAAATCCACGTTTTGTATGTTGCGGTGTCGGGTAAGTGATCCTGTGTTATCAAAACGCGATTAGAGCTCCTTGGACTTTATTCTGACACTCTGATAATATTAAATGAAACAGAATCATTTAAAGTTACATATTACTACTTATAACTTAACGTTACGTCGGCACTGGTCATCCAAAGATCCTACATATGAAGCAACGCGTTTAAAACTAGATTTTGGCTCGAGTCTCTTGAAATATTCGCACATGGCCTCAAAACTTCAAGCGGTCATCTCTTTGAACCCCCTCTATCCTTTGAACTGTTTTTAGCTCTTTGGTTACTATTTAGTGATTGTTCAATCTAATTTTTATTAGGTATATATATTTACCATAGCCATTTAAACGAGGCACAGCCATAGAGCTTCACCAACAGGTAGGAAAAAACCATAACTGACAATGAAACCAGTTTATGTGCTGTGGAAGAAACCAATCTCACTCAATGTGATGCCGACAGCGAGAGTAAAGTCGAAATCTAGTTTTAAAACATGTTGGATCATAGAGTTGACCCCAATTTAAAGATCCAAGGGTGCGGATGGATGGCCTAACCAAAAGTTAAGAGTTAAATCGGGAATAAATTTGTACCAAACTTTTGTGTTATCTATTAATTTTCTTCAATTTGATCCATACTCCCCCCTCCGCGGCGTACACCAGAGATGTGGGCTTGATTCTCACCGGCACTTGTGTTCGTTCGTCCAGGTTTAACTCGTATTCGTGCAGCATCTTTATTAATGCCAACTTCGACTGGATGTATCCTTGTCGGATGCCTGTAATTTTTTTTTAAGTCTTAGGCTCAGAACGTAATTCAATAATTATATAATCCATATTGTGTGACAACGTGTTAACGAAATAGCATTGCTACATTTAGAATTTTAGATCCTTCCACTCTAAGAAGATTGCAAAAACTCGTGTTTTTTTGTTATTTTTTTTTAATGTAATTGAGTGACGAGACGAGCAAATCGCTCGCCTGATGTTAAACGTCACGTTTGCCCATAACAGGTCTGCACTACCCAGAATTTTGAACTCGCAGAATTCAAAACCCTGCGTGGCACAGCACTGCGCTCGTGACCCTGAGATATACCAAGTTGTTTAATCTCCCATTTGCCCTGTAATTTCACTAGAAACAATGCCCTTCCAACCGTAACACAGTAATGTTTGCACATTACTGCTTGGCTTTACTTAATACACACACGCAATACCCAATCCGCAGTACACGGACCTAGGGGATTCATTGCCTCTCATACTCTCATTGAACAAAAAAAAAACACTATTTCTAACCCTTTTGGCGAACGACATGTAGTCTATTTATTTTACGACGCCTATACCTAAACACAACAAACACGGCGTTTTTCGACTAGAAATAAGATAATGTAAAAGGTACATACCCAAGCATTTTCTAGGGCCTTCTCCAAAAGGCATCCAATGGCACGGATGAAGTTTAGCTTTGTTCTCCGGCGTGAACCGTTGAGGATCGAATTTTTCCGGCTCCGGATATATGGCCGGATCCATGTGTATGGCGTGTATGGGGACGAAAACTAACGTGCCCTTTTCTATGACTAGATCGGTATTGGGCAGCTTATAGTTCTTGTTGCAGCGTCGAAATAGAGATCGCATGGATGGATGCATTCGCATAGTTTCTGTAAATTCAGAAATGTCTTTCAATAGAGCTACGAGTATCATCATCATCATCGTCAGCCTCTATCGACCCACTGGTGGGTATAGGCCTCCTCTCCCTGGTGGTATTTTTCCCTGTCTTGGATCAATCTCATCCAGGCATGACCCGCGATGGGTCTGATGTCGTCGACCCATCGGGCTGATGGTCTGCGAGTATGTAAGGTACAAATTTTTACTATGGATCGTGATAATTGCATAGATCGGTGACATAAATTACTAGGCATACCTATAGTTATGTAACAAATGGAATGCAATAGGTACTAATCCAGTTGGCACGTATGACATCGTTTCTCAAGACATTTTTCTAGCATGAAAAGTTACCTTTTCCGTGCAACGTTCGGAATATCTTAGCTTTAAAAGGCAAGTAAGTAAATACGTAATACGGCCGTCCTGTACCACTAGAGGCATCACTGATTCGTTGCCGACCTCTAAACTCCAATTACGTTATTATTTATTTTTAGATAACTACTTACCATCGAGAACCATATTCAAGTAAACCATTTCATTTTGCGCCTCATACGTGCATTCGCCCTCGTACTTGTCCAGCACTCTCACAACTTCGTCCCTTGCTTTGGTCTGGATGTCTGGGTTCAGCGCGAGCTGGTAGGCCGCGAACTGACCTGTGGTGGCTGAGGTCTCGTATCCAGCTATCATATACAGCATGGCGTTTGCAGCCACATCGTTCATAGAAAACGGAAAATCTTTTATGTATTTCACATTGCCTGAAAAATAAAATAATATTTAATTAAAATTATTATAAATGACAGTAACAAAAATTTATTAAAAACTTTAACGTTTACACGGCTGAATTTGATGAAACATGTCTAAGAACTACCCCTACAAAACCTGCTTTCAAATGAATAAACAGCATCGAAATCGGTTCATCCGTTTAAGAGCCACAGACAGACACACATAGCGGAGCGGTCAAACTTATAACAGTCCTCTTTTTGCGTCGGGGGTTAAACATTTTTTATTGTATTTTAGACAATTGTGAACCCGTCGTGCTTTTATAGAATAAATTACCTTTTTCGTCCACAACTTGACCATCCTTCAATTCAATGAGTGTTTGCAGAAAGTCATTTCTTCTGTACGAGTTTGCCTTTCGATGTTCTACGGTCTTCTTCACTATATTGTAGTAGAAGTTCTCTATTGAAGAACTAATTCTTCTTATTTTGAGAGAATGAAACACGTCCGGGGCAAAAAATGCGAAGGCTCTAATAGCTCTCCTGAAAATAAATACAAAACCTTAGTCATTTGTCCTATTTTACCAGGGTCAACCACTGTACTTTAGGGAATAAAATCTGATTCTAGAAAAACAAATTCGGGCCCAAAATGTACTAAAAACTTCATGTTTTGTTAACACGTAATAACTCAGAAGTGGGATACTCCGACTGTAGTTTCAATCACATCCGATGAACTTTTCTTTTAACTAAAACTTTAATTTTGACAGTAAAACTGCACGTATCACTGATATTTATAAGAAAAATAGACTTACCAATAAAGTGACTTGTGGTCGAAATATTCGTGTCCCAAAACATGAAAGTCCGATTTTGGATTATTGAAACCATTGCACTCAACACCGAAACCGATATTACCAATTATCTCCATCGCGTACTTGGAGTAGAAATCGGAGAAGTTGACCACTTCCCTGTTGGAGTACAGCACGGATGCATAGCTCATGGCCTTGTTTGCGATGTTTTCGACGATTGGATACATCGTCTTCAGCTTTCCCGGCGTGAAGGTGGGAGTCATCTTCAGCCGCAAACTTTTCCATCTCTTTCCGAATAGATTAAACAAGTTCACCGCCAACCTATCCCCGACTCCGCCGGCATACGTACCTCTTGATTGAAAATTATCGAAATCCTTGATCAGGACATACTTTGCCATTTCCAAATCGTTTATCAGTAGCACTGGACAGTGGAAAGAATACATTCCGACGTACGGCAAATGTTTGTACTTGTAGTAGTTGTCGATGTAGGGCTGAAAAAATTGCTCCTTCTTCTTTATCACATCTTTGATGTTCCCAAAAGGTATGACAGGCTTCGGTCCGGTAACTCCTCTTCTCGACCAGTATGTGAACTTGTGTTGAAACCATAAGCGTACAATAATAATTATAGATATCACTGTAAATATTCTGTCGTATGTAAATATTGATGTTACAAAATAAGCCATTTTAATTTTAACTATTTCACTTTAAAATTAGATTGTTCCGATTTGAATAATCCAGTTCTGGGTTTAAGAACAATTGATCTGTTTAAAAATCCGCAAGATCTGCGCGCGCGCAGGTGCGTGTTGACAACTAGTGATGCCTTCGGTGCATACTACACTCCACCGCAAGCTCGCCGGTTATTTCAAAACAACAAGCAGACTGATGCATGGTCTTGAAATTGGCCTTATAACATATTGACCTATTATGTAGATAACTACTATCTACCATTACATGCAGGTATTAACAAATTGTAGATTGGAATCTCAGATAAATAGGACGAATTCTTTGGGTGACGCTGCTGTTATGTGAATAGTATATTATTTGGAACTATTGGCTATGCTATTGGTACTAGCTACTAGCTGATTGAACACTTCTTTTTTTGTTTTTTTTTTTTTCATGACTTACGTAGGTCGAGTTTTAATGCTAAAACAGTAAGTATGTTTGTTAATGCATTTATGATTGTTCTTGTAAAGCAAGAAGTTATTTCGTAAAAACCTTATCTCGGCTATTGGCATTAACATCGTGCATAAAGAAGATACCTATTGTGTAAATACTAAAGTTGTCTAGAATACCTACGCTCTTTTCCACTATTTACTCATTCAGTGAACGTTTCGTTAGGTCATGTTAAAGAAATGTGGGCCAACCTGTTTTCATACTCACTTTCATTTGGCAAAGATTAATTACTTGGCTTGCTTATTTAAATTTTTTGCTGAAATCTGGCAGAGCGTTTATTTAATGTACATGACCTTCGCAATCACTAGAAGCTGAGTACTGAGTACTGGCATACTGCATCATAACTACATTCCTATGACATAACTACAAACAGTAATTTGTTTCAACCTTTTATCTTTAGATAATGGATCATTCATGGTCGTCGCCTCTCGGTGTGTTCAAGTTTAACATCATTGTGTCGAAACTCATGACCGCTTTGCTGTACTTTAGTATTACGTAAAACTTTGCTCTTGCAAGGGACAGGAACTGATTTTATTTAATGGGTTCGCTGTTTTCGTGTCAATTATGTTATATGCTTACGTTACATTCTTACGCCGATCGACCTACAAAAACAAAAACTGCAATTGCTATTCAAAGTCACGATCATCATCATCATTTTAGTCAGTATTGGAGGAAGATATGAAAACAAACAAATGCACATAAATTATGTTTAATGTTTTAAGTGTACTTACATAAACATACTAGTAATATTATAATACCTATAAAACTTTTATTGACCTTTATCTTTTAATCTGTACTGTCAACTTCGGCCTTAACGACTTCTCTCCTCAACCTCACCAAATGCTGCAAGTGTGCCGATGGGGACCTTGCAGGAGCATACCTTCTATCATCACTTCTGCTTTTGTAATTATTTAAATAATGCTCATAACTACGCGCAGTTCTTTCTAGGTCGTTACATGACTCGGCAATTTTTTTGTCCACGTCCTTAAATGTATCTTGGGTGTTTTCTTTTCTTTTTCTTAAATATTCATTACTAATACTTCTAGATCGACCTCTATGGCTATTAAAAGCTTCTGTGCTATCGCTAGAACTTTCGTTGTTTCTAAATTCTTCGTTAAAAGAATCGGCGTGAACATTTGCATCATTCTCAAGTCCTAAAAACTCTCTATAAAACTTTGTTCTTAACGTTTTAGTCCTAGAGCTGCTTTTATAAACAGGTACATAATTAGATCTTCTCAAAGAACCTAATGTTTTACTTGCAGGGTTATTATTCTTCCAAATAAAAGAATCCGTATCCAGTTTGCTCGATTCTGTTGTATCCGAACAGGTTGTCTCATTAACATCTTTATCATTGTCTTCTTCAGTTACATCGACATTAGAAGTTAGCTCATATTTCTTTTGAATAGTGCTCTCATTATTACTAGAATCCCAATCGGTTTGCGATGCGACGGTAATGGCATGAGCTGCATCGATATCTTTAAATGTAACAATTCTTTTAATATCTCTCTCTTTCGGAGGCGAAAGAATAATGTTGTAGGGATACATGTTTTCGTTTCGTCCGAGTATAATATTTTTAATTTCAGCTTGTTTATTTTTTCTTACATTATCAATGGAGACTCTTGGTAGGGAACAATCGTCAGTGTCGGGAAACTCTTCATTTTGTTTTGTTGATTCTAAAGAATCCGTACTATTAGACATACAATCAGCACTACATGCTTGAGGTGGGTTTACCTCAATACATATTTCCTGTTCACTTTCCGTAGTATTAACATCACAATGGTTTGTAAGCAAATCTGGAGTTGTCAAAACAACTTTTGGTCTGGTAACTTCATCGTAAATATGAATGCTATCATCAGAACTTTGTGATTCTGAGTCAGCAGCGTACGTTTGAGATATATTAATACTAATAACAGGAGCCATATTATCTTCTGGGCAGGGTCTATTTTCGTTATCCAAGTATTTAGCCATATTTAAAGCTCTTTTCTTTCTTCTCGGGGGAGGTATTACTGGAGTTTGAGTTTCTCTTTCATATTTTACCAACCTATCGGTCATCACGTAAGAATTTTTGCAAACTACTTTTTTATTCTCAGTACTTGTAGAACTGTCACTTAAATTCAACGTTCCATACTTTGATCCAACTGCTACTTCTTTGCAACGTGGGGTTATGGGCACAGTTTCAGTAGCAACATCGCGATGAAATGCGTAAGAATTAGGATTCTGGGTTTTAACAATATACGATTCTAAATCAGTTTGAACGTCCACACCTTGATCTTTGACTCTTATTACTGATTTTCGAGTTTGGGTAAATGCAGGTATACCAATTTTCCTTTTATGCCTTAACGCTTTTTGACTCAGCTCCATCAGTCGTTGTCGAGCATTGGTACAAATGCGTAGCTCACTGAGTGGCTCCATGATTTTCTTCTCAACTGCTGTTTCAACTTTGGAAACTGCGGCTTCCTCTTTCTTCTTCAGCTTTGTGTATAATCTTTCTGTCACCGACGCAACTATTTCAGCTCTTTGGCTGTCATGAAGAATGGTTACATTTGGTACTTTTGTCTTTTGACTATTTTCACTAGCTTGAACTGAATTTGGGCTTAGCAATGATGTAGCTGAATCCGGACTTGCCACTAACGCTTCATCTAATTGTAAAACTTCTTGAGATTTATATTGCCTTCGTTTGTGCCTTAACGGTGCAACTACTTTTAGGTCTGAGCTGCTAGTTGTTCTTTCCAAAGTAGGAACGAATAATTTGTCGACTTCTTTGTTAATCTCTTCTACGATTTTGATATTTTTATCTATTGTGTTTATGACGTCCGAACTCCCACTAGCGACTGAAGATGCAGTCGATTCAGAGTTAGCGTCTGGTTTCGGACGTGCCAAATTCATTATGTTACCTATCTTTGATTCTGAAGTTAAAGTATTCCTCGAGAAATCCACATTGTCCTGCAGGTCCCAATGATGCTCATCGTATGAAATCTTTCCAGTTTCAGGAATCTGTCAAAAATAATAACAAGCATGTTAACATTTGAATTTGCTTTTATTTACACGAAAAAATTAATAACGGGATAATTACTTACGTAAGTTATATAATTCCTAGTTAGTTCAGATATCAGCTGATTGAATTGAGCTTGCAGAACTGCTTTGGATGTGGTGGTAGAGCCAAGGTTGATATTCTTGGGGGTGGGGAGTTGGCGAGCTCGCTCTGCCCAGCGGAGGGTGGACGCTGATTCTCCGTAACAGGCGAAACTTGGGGACACAGCTGTAAACAATCATAGATACCTATTATACTGCTTTTTACCAATATTTGTAAAAAGAAAGAGTAAATCAAGAACTTCTTTATCAAGAGTCGATCTCGCATCAAGGAACGTCGCAAACAGCAATACATTTTTTTACATAAAGTGAAAAATATTGAGGAGCCGTTAGAGTGAGTGACTGAATGCGAGAGTGAGTTAGAGTTAAAAGTGGACAAGATATTATATGGTGGCGCGCGTACTAAAGGGCAGGGCAATTAATTTTAGCTAGGCCACCAATTGTACCGCGCTAGCTTTTAGGCGTTATTATCATTCTGCTTTTAATTTCTAGTGTGGACAATAAAGAGGAAATAGGTATATGTATCTTAAAAGGCATAAAAGGTACATTACTTGCTATGATAAAAGTGCGGGCTCCGCCTGTAAAGCAATCTTTGAGCAGCCAAGTGAGCGCAGAATCCCGGTACGGAACAAATCTACCGCGCCCGCTGCCGCAACTCACTGTAAGTATATAAAATTATGGCTATTAGAGTAATATTTCGCAACTTTTTATAACTACCTACTCATTTTGAAAAATAATTGAACTTCGACTAATATCCTCAAAACCAGATAAGGGCGTCTTTCCTCTTAAATTTTAAGTTATTTAAAAAAAAACCCAAACTTTAGATGTGTAAAGTGAAGTTCTTAGCACAAAACACAAACATATAATAATAGTATAATACATATATTATACCTAATATTACAGGTGATTGTATAATTTTTAAGAAACTTATTCAATGTGATATGACTAGGTATGGTACGAGTATGTCTGCCTTGACACACGCAAAATAACTAAATAAAACTCATTTTTCCGACCTAAAGATATTATTCTTTTGTCCAACTTCTGAACTTCCAACTTCGCCAAAGTTTCACCAAACCATCCTCATTAAGTTGCCTGCTATTAAAGTTAACTTTTCTAAGGGCATGCGCTTAACAACAGGCGAGCGCCCGCAGCGGGCGGCCGCTCCGTTCGCCGTCCGTCCGTGTAAACATAAACAAAATTCGAATTATAATTTTTTATTATAATGTTATTTTTAAGCAACTTTATGGACGAAGCCAAGGCGTTACTTTTTATTTAGTAATAGGCTTGCGTTTGACCGCCATCTCCCCTGATGGGAAGCAACGATGCGATGGAGCACTCTTGCCTAGAAGAAGATTATATCTATCGGGAAACACCCATTCAGGCAGAGCGTTCCACACTCTAGCGGTTCGCATAATAAAGGTGGAATCAAAGCGTTTCGTACGAGTTTTTGGTATAAACAAATCATCATCTGCCTACCCTTATCCCACCTGGGTACGTGGGGTCGGTACAATATGTACACTTCTTTTGGTATACAAATAAAATTACAAAAAGCCGTACGTGCGCGTACCTACATGTAATATTATCGACACACGTCATACTATTTATCAAAAAAGACACGCAAGCGTGAACCCGCGCCAGGTTTAGTGTAGGCCCTAAACCCGGACACAAACGGTAAAGTTTCATGTTAATTAGTCTGTGACGTCACCAAACTGATACCCGATTAGTTCCATCGTTAACCCCATGCCAACTGGTGATTAAAAGGCTGATGATGATTACAAAGTCTTATACAAGGTTAAAAAAAAGTTATGGGCTCACATAAAGCTTTATCATTATTCCTATAAAGATCCTTTACTACGGTACCGTGCATACCCTTTAACCCTGTATAGAAAAAACCTACTTACCAAGAGCTGAAATGACGTTGCTCAGAGCAACCAAAGACTTATTGATGTTGGCTCCTTCTTTCTGCCTGCCTCCGCCGCAGCCTTCCCAGCTCGCTTTTTCACTGCCAATGAAATTCAAAAATGTTATTCTACTACACCTGCGTCCCGCGTGCTCCAAGAACCACGCGCTTTCCTAGATAAAGAGTTGCCAATGTATAAATTTGTCCAAATCCTAAAAACTAAATAATTAACTATTACCCTAATCGCTCCCGGTGCGAAGGTGCCCATCACACTCATTCCACGCTGAATTGCGATGGCCATCCTCTGGACCAGGAACGACCCAGAGCGGGAGTCATCAGTTCACCACCCTACCAGCGAGCCTCTTCCCAATCTCCCTGATAAGCAGTGCCGTAACTAGGGCGGTGCCAGCAGTGCCCAGGCACAGGGCGCAGACCCTGGAGGGGCGCAGAAATGACCAGACTAGTATCTAGTTTTATCTCATGCATGGTAGCTAGTTAGGTCAGGGGCGCAGTTTTGAAAGCTCGCACCGGGTGCATAAAAAGCTAGTTACAGCACTGCTGATAAGCTCGCGGGCTTCACTGCCCCAACTGTCCATGGTCTCCACGGCGGCGATGGGAACGAAAATTTGTATGTACATTTTATTGTATTTCTTCCACACCCAATTAACATTCCAAAGCCTGATAATTACATTCAGTAGGTTTACCTTTAAGTTAATGGCTTGCATGTTGCTAATAAACGCGTCAATATTATTCGATGTTGCATAAACGTGACGGCATGCACTGCTAAGGATTCCGACGTAGGCTTCGATACTTAACCTACATTAAGGCTAAGGGCATTCACGCCTATCGATTGGCTATAAGGCTTTAAATTATCTAAATAAAGGTAAACGTACCAAATTCTAGCGGGTTGTATGAATCCTTAATTTAGCATTAGCGCAGAATAGATAATGGGTTATAGAAAATTTACGTTTATCGAAGGACGTTCAAAATAGCTGATTACGGTATAACTGGGTGAGGCCACAGAATGTGAGGCCTACAATCAACAACGGTGTTTTTTCCCAAAACAAAAACATTACCTATTTATTCAGCTCTAACTTAGTCATAATTTCCAAAGTTAATAAATACTGACTGGAAGATGTTTAGATATGAGAATGCAGGACTCATCAAGTTCTTTTACGACTCGAGTCCAGACGCGGATTCAGAATTTCGTCCAGGGGAATTATCTATATCGACTTTATTTTATCAGATTCTTACTAAACAACAAAATGTTAAATTTTAGTTGCGTGGAATTTGGTTATCTATACTTCTATACTAATATTATAAAGAGGAAAGATTTGTATTTTTGTATGTTTGTGTTGAATAAACACAAAAACTACTAGACCGATTTCAAAAATTCTTTCACCATTAGATTGCTACATTATCCTTGAGTAACATAGGCTATATTTTATACCCGTGCAAAGCCGGGGCAGGTGGCTAGTCACGAATAGTTTCAAAATGTTAAAAAGGGTTCTTACTTTTTTTAGTGTGACAGAGTTCTGTGGAGGCGGCAAATGCATTCGCTGCTCTTAGCAAAGGATGCAATTGTCCACGTATTCGCGTTTACGACTAACACAATGCAGGACACGATCCTGCATTGCAAATTGGTGTCATTTCAAAACGTTCGATTTCGCGTCGAATATTTGCTCGTTTGCACAAACCTACTTGTATTTGGTCATTACTTGTAAATAATTCAGCATAAAAAAATATTACGTATCTCTAGTCCTCGAGGTGATCCTCAAGGTGGCCTTTGTTTATCGTAATGCTTTCGAATTAACGGCACCTGTAGAAAATCATATGAAACCGCGAGGTGCAGACTTACCCACTATAGGTATGTGTGAGTCTGAGTGTGGTAAGTTACCTGCCAGCAAGATCAGCGAGATGCAAGGTAGCGTGTTGCGCGGCCACCTCCAGCAGGGCGTGCGAGCGGGACGAGGTGATGTTGCGGCGGGTGGCCGCGGTGCGCCGGCGGCGGGTGCCCTCGCTCACGAGGGCTAGAAGGGTGTCCACGTCATGGACGGCCACGCGACGAAGATCTGACAGCAGACAGTTTATTTACATTAGTTGTATTGTAGTTGAACTATGAAGAATTTAATAAATTATTGTTATATTTGTTAATTAGTTTGTTTTTGACTAAAATCTGTGGCATCTGTGACATGGTAGGTATATCCTAGTCCTAGGTAATGGGCAAAAATAAAAGTGAAAAAAAGTTAAAGCAAAAGTTACTTAGTTATAATTCACGCCCTATAATCGGCCGATCATCGTGAAATTTTGGATACACGTTGTCTTGTCAGGGGTACAGAACAGGGGACAGGGGTTGTCAGGGGCTACTTTTCATTATCATCATTATCATGCGGCTCAAACCGCAGGATGCAGCTAGTTTTAGCAGCGTATCTCATAACAAAACTAGCTGCATCCTGCGGTTTGAGCCGCATGATAATGAAAAGTAGCCCCTGACAACCCCTGTCCCCTGTTCTGTACCCCTGACAAGACAACGTGTATCCAAAATTTCACGATGATCGGCCGATTATAGGGCGTGAATTATAACTAATAATTATTAATTAGTTTTCATAGTAAAACATACGATATAGGAGTAATTTTTCACATTGTTCTCCAATATCGAGGTACAGTAAAGTAGTTGGCGCGGTAAGTAATTAACCTAAAGCCAGTAACGACCACTAAAAACCTAATGACTGAAGACCGCCTAAGACGTACCTAATACGTAAAGACTGAAGACCACTGACTACTTTGTTTCATTTTCGTAGGTTTGCGTTTATCTAAGGCGCAAGATATTCCAGTAAGTTTTCACATACTTTTAACGTAGAGTCCTTTAGTGGGGTGTTTCCACACGCGAAGGTCGATCCTTGCGAGTGTTGCCTCGTCGAACGAACGAGTGCCAAGTCAGGCTTGCCTCATATTATTTAGTCAATCTCTTGCTAAATAAAACTTAGTTTGAACGTAGGGTCTTTTTGTAGAGTGTTGCCTCATGCGAAGGTCGGTCCTTGAGACTGTTGCCTTGTCTCTAAAGCAACGAGAAGGGCACCGAACTTATCTCCTACAGTTTAGCTAATCTATTGCTAAATAACTTACTTTGAACGTAGGGTCCTTTGGTAGGGTGCTCTCTCACACGTAGGTCCTTACGCGCGTTGCCTCGCCTCCGCGGCAGAGAGTTGCAGGTCGGAGTCGCCTCGACCAACAAGTCGTGCACTCGCTCGTTGTAGATCTCCAGGAAACTAAGGACAGGAAAATAACAAATGGTGTACACAGTATTTACCGTTTTAAAGTTTTTTTTTGTGTTTGTTGGCAAAAAGACATCGTGAGGCCCATTGCATCTGCCGCTGCCAATGATACTGCATAACGACCACGACTGCTCTGCTACGACTAATAAGAAGGAATGAAGTTTAAGACTCATCACTGAGTGAGAATTGATTACCTACTGATTAGTGGATTTGGATTCCAACAGTAAATCCTTACCAGTTCTTTTAGCAATAGTGAGCAATTCTTGAACCCTTATTTGTTATCGAGCAATTTATCAACCTGTTAGTTACAAATGAGCCACATGCGCAACCTGAGCAACTCATATCGCACTAGGGTTGCTTTAACTACTATTTCTCACGATTGTTGTAATTAGTTTTTAATCCATTTCTTGAGACAACAGGAACATTCAGCTTTTATTTCGGTGAGGACAGTTTTGTTGGCAGACTTTATCCAACTAGCACTGCAACTTATAAATTGTATACCTACTGCAAAACTGACTCTTTGACTTTTTTCCTCTGTGTATGTGCTTTTACTTTTTTCGGCTGAAACGACTGCACCAAATCTAATTTAGTATAGCAAGAACTTAATGTGCAACGTATATCGACATAGGATACCTAGGTATTTTTTGCTTCGGTTTAATCAAATCTTTAACTATATTTTATATCATGCCATGTTTAGCCTTGTATAGCTAAATTTATTAGGTAGGTACCTATGCAAACCTACCTATCTACAATCTATAGTTACGACATGATTATACGTTTTACAAATAAACCTTCGTTTAGGGATTCTAATAAAGAGTTAACCAAACAAAAACTGATTGTTTTGTTGTCTATAGCCTCTATTTTGTAGGACTAAACACGTGAATTCACGTGCAGACAGCTCGAAATTTAGGACCGAAGCCAACTAAAACCATAATAAAACAAATCACCCACACTAAGCAATATTTTGCGATAGAGAATTATTTTGAAGTTTGAACTTAATCTCAACGAGAATAGGGCTGAAAGTTGCAGTCGTAATGTGGAAAGTTTTTATAAAGTTTCGTTACCGATTTGTTGTTGTATATGCTTGCAGTTTGACCTGAGACACAATAATAGTTCTTCGTGTCTAGACAAAAAGAAAATCATAGGAAAGTATGCTCGTGAACGCAAAAAGAAGCAGGCGTTTTGTTGTGATTTCTGGTGTGAACAATAAAGACTTTATTTATCTATCATCTATCTATCAGGTGACTACGACGGTAATTTTGAGATGGATGAGGGAATGAGCCGTGTACTGAACCGAAAAAGATGGAGCGCTGAAATGAGAACTATACTCAGCAGTGGGTGGAACACGGTTGATGATGATGAACTAAAATCACTGAATAAAATTATGGTAAGTCATAAAAAAGTAAAAGTAAATGATGTTTTCAATGCGAAAGTGGACTTTGGGTTGTTACAAAAATTTGCAATTGGTTAATCTAGGCTATGCACCCACTTTCCAGCCCAAATTTCACTCAAACTAATTAACCGTTTCAGCGTAAAGATAGGTAGCAAACATACACAGACACTGACTCAAAAAACTGTCTCATATATACCTAATAATTATAATCCTAATATGTAGTGTAAAAATACCGAGCTCAAATAAAATTCAAGAAGCAATTGTAAAACAAAATTCATAAAAACTAACACAGGTGATTAAAATGTTTACTAACGTAACTGTTTATTTTAATAAATTAACTTACCAGTTTTGAGACAGCCAAAACAAACAAATGCAAATTAACGAATTAGCTTAGATTTTTGCTGGGCGGGCGGCCACGCGACACGTGTGGGCGGCGCGAGCTAGGGCGGCGAAACTATCGCAGCACGTAGGGGTGTGCTGTCGGAACTATACTGAAGGAAGCGTGAAGCCTTATAGAGTTTAGACATCTAAAAATCATTGCCTGATACTACAAACGACGACTAACGAGAAAAAAAGAAGTACAAATTAAAATGAAGATTGAAAGTTCCTTTGATCAGGATTGTTTTTTTATTTGGTGAAAATTTGTCCAGCTGTTTCAAAATTATGCCTTCTTTTCAGAATAAAAAAATATTTTATAAGAATTTCGTATATTGGAATAATGAAAATTTTATGTGTCAGAGGGATGAGAGGGAGGTATTTTAAAATACGGACTTGCAGACAGCTACAGACACTTTTGGAAAATTAGTGACTTTTGCTAGGTATTTTGTTCATACAAGATTTGCAAAATGCGTTTTCGACGAATGAATTTTAAATAAAGCACATTACACTTCGAATCTATTAATCTAGATATTTAAGGGCAAATAGGAGATTAAACATCTTATATCTCAGGGTGACGAGCGCAGTGCTGTGCCACGCAGGGTCTTGAATTGTTAAGAGTTCAAAATTCAGATTTGTAATGGGCAAACGAGACGTTTAAAACCAGGCGATTTTTCTCGTCCCCAAAAAAAGTCCAGTTGTATAAAGAAAGAAAAGTCTATATAAATTGAAATCGAATCACTGCTTTAACTATCTGATACCTACCAATTTTCCCAACGACATATTTTCCTCATTGTTATCCAATATGAATGGTGCGATCATCAACGTAAATAAACCTAGGCAGTGAACCAAGGTATCGGATATTAGCGAAGATAAAAGCCATTGGAAGGGTAGCTCGATTGAGAGGGTGGACTCAGGATGGGGAAGAGGTCCTTAACGATCGTTTCAATACCTTGTGAATATACCCTAATGAATAAGTAGTTGAAGTAAGCTCGTAGAGGCTAAAAAAAATGAAAAAAAACCTAAAAAATCTAGCACTATAATTATAGCCCAGCCGAGTGGCTAGCCGTTTCCTCACTTTATTTCTTCACATTTAGTTACATTAGTGTCTTAGTAAGTTAACGAAATATCCCGTTTCTAAAGCAGGTGCCATACTTAGTCATTGTTTCAAATAAATGCAAATATTTTCGGAACATTTCTACCGGCTATTTGCTTCTAAAAAACCTGAATGCTTTGAATTCAATTAACGCATAGCTTGTTACAATTATTGTCCCAAAAAGTCTTCTTTACGTAAGTATGTAAAGTTTACAGGTAGCGAAAACGATTAAATTTTACCTGTTTAGTTCCCGAGTCCGCCCTCACTCGCGTGATAATCCAACCTTGGCGTCAGGAAACCGAACAGCCATCTATCGCCATTCAAAGTTAATCGAAACACCCCACAATATATTATTACACAAGAGTGTTGCGAACATAACCATAAAAACTTTGCCACGGAAACAAAAGGAAACTGATAAGAGTTCTTTTCAAATTAATTCTTATGGGTTAGTCAGAAGTTTGCTTATGGTTGTTTACACGTAACGAATACAGTGGCGAGACAGTGCCCTCGGTCGAGAACTCGGTTTGTATAAACAGCTTGAGGCGAGACAGTCACTACAACAATGATAATTATGTTTGCTCGGCCGAGTGTGCTCATTTACAGTCTCGCCACTGTGCTCGTTACGTATAATCAACCCATTAGTAGTTAAATTCTTGATATTGAATCAATGTAAGTTAAATTAGTAATAAAGACTGTCTGCGATTGAGGTGCTATTTTATAGAAGACGAGTGCAGAGTTCAAAGTGTTCATTGGCATATAGCGTGTGTAAATTTGAAAAACTCATTTTCTATTGAAAATAGAATCGCGTGCGCTAACACTATGGTTTCACCACACGAAATGCATAAATGACACTAACAATTCGCACATGTAATTTCAATGCATCCCTGTATTCTACAGAGTCGTAAAAGGTAGCAAAATGAGAAAATGTTTCAGTGAATTGATTTTGTCTTTTTTATGTTGCGTACGTAGGTACTTTGTTTTGTATATATATGTACAAGCCACGTGTAGATACTTAGGTACCTAGGACCAGAAAATAAGGTTCAAAAATTACGATATATTTCTGATTTTAAATACTCGTGACCTACAGTTTAACGGGTCATTAAAGGGTAGGAAATGCCAGTCGCAGTCACCCATCCTAAGACTAAATGTGTCATTGATGTGGCGAGTACTACCCACCTGACAGTGATGTGAGCAGGCGCGAGCGGTGCCAGCGCGCGACACAGGCGCGGCACGAGCCCCGGCTGCGCGTCCGACCCCGCCATCGTGTGCGTCTTGCCCGTGGCACTCTGTCCGTACGCCATCACGCACGCAGAGTGGCCGCGGGAGATGCTAGCCAGCACCTCTTGCCCGATGCTTTCAAAGACCTGGTCACAGATTAGATAACAGTTACTACACCTGCCTCATAACATTCTTGGTCTAAAGTCGAACATTTAGCTTAATTCTTCATTTTCAATCACACTGTTATGTGAATCCACCAATCTGCACTTGATCATCGTGGTGGAATATGGCCTAATCACGCTTCGTTGGTAGACTTGGTATCCCAACCAACAGAGAGATGATCAAAAGATTGAGATGAGAATCGTGCTTGTTAAGGTTTAGGTACTTTAAAGACCTGGGGGAGAGGTCACAGTTCCTTTTTTCAGCGTGTCCCAGAAAGAAGTGTTTTTGAATAAAATATTTTGGATCATTTGATATTGGTGTCAGGACAGCACTGTTATTGGCTCATTAGAGCTTAACTTGTACCCACTGAAATATTTATTGTGACTATTTTGAAACCTGTATGCAAATTTTAGATGTGCTATATTGTAGCTAAGTTCTTACATAATAAATAATGACCCTGCCCCCTAGCCAAGTTGCAATTCTATAATCGAAACGTTATAGAAAACTATAGAAAAACGCTATAGAATGACATTTTTATAATCTATTTACCTACCTATAGCAAAAAGCTAGTGTTTATTTTTATATAGGTATAGGTAGATTATTAGGTAGATATAGGTAGATTTCATTCTTAGTTTTCTAAATCGTTGCTATTAAGGAAATGCAATTTGGCTAGCTACCAGCCCCTCGGCTGGTAGGCTATAGCATTGTTGTAGAATAGATAAGTAGAAGGAGTACCTTCTCCTGAGAAGCGTACGCTGGGTGTGTCGCGAGGCAGGAGCTGTCGTAGGTGTAGTCTGCGTAGTAACGACGGGTCCGCTCTCGGCTGTCGCCTGCGCCTGATGCGCTTACCTTCAAAAACAGTTAAATAAATTTAAGAAACCCATCTCGTATAGGTAGGAAATAACAATACAGGGTTATTCATAAAGGGTATGCTAAGCCGAAAAGGACGCATAGTACTCATCATTATGAACAACTTTTACTACAGGACCAACCCGAAATTCACGAAAAAAAAAAATCAGCTGTTCCATAGAAAAATGTCAATGACACTCGACAAAATGTATAGAAAGCTGATTTTTTTTTTCGCGAATTTTGAGTTGGTCTCATAGTAAAAGTTGTTCATAATGATGAGTACTATGAGCCCTTTTCGGCTTAGCATACCCTTTATGAATAACCCTGTATTGTACTTTAACTACTTCCTTACTTGTTTAATGACAGGAAAAAATGAATAATCTTAGATGAAATTAGGGAAATTATGAATTTTGTTAGGGATGAGATTTTTTTATTATTTCATCTAAGCATCGACTTCGGAAAAGTAAGTACGAGTATCAGCCATTGCTTTAATTTATCGAAATTCAACAACGTAACCTTGTAACGGCGGCCATAAATAATATATTTTTTCGTTTTGTTAGAACTGCACAATTGCTTAACTTTTTTCAATTACGATTACATATTTATTGTAATAATGACCGATACGAGTTATTTTATGATTTGTTTTTTTAATAAACCATTTTAAACATAATAAACAATTACTGATCTACGAGATAATTTATGATCTCGTAAAGAACTGAACGTTGTTACAATGTTGCGTCAGTTAACCCTTTTTCTTTTTAAACACTAGGGATGTTACTCTAAAAATCGAAAGCTGATAAGTTGAATCGAATGCAATGATTACTTGTGAAGAAATATCACCATAAATTAATAACTATGTCGTGATTATAATAAAACATAAATATTTATTATTCTTTTAACAAACTATAAAAATACAAAAAACAACTAAATAGAAAAATCATTGATTTGGTTAGGTACAATTTACTGACCCGGCTTTTTTATTGGACTGATCTTACTGACTACGTTTATTTATATAAGCCTTTTATTGCTGATAATATATACATAGTATTGACAATTATTATTACTATTTTTCTGTGTCGTGATCATCGTGTCCAGTGACGAGCCCTTTCCACTCCTTTCTGTCGCTAGCCTTTCTTGGCCAGATTACTCCACCAATGTTTTTTAAGTCACTACAGAAGACTGTAGAAAAGTCGTAGAGAAAACAAAGAAAATAATTTTAAAAGATTTTGAACGAGATATGAGAATAGACAATATTATTGAAAATGAATTAATAATATCTCTGAGTGCTGACAGCAGTGATGAAGATGACGATACTAATAACAGTTCTGATAGTTCAACTCTATAAATGCATTTTTTTTTGTTAAATTATGTACCTACTTGTCTTATTTTGCTCCTTAAATTTACGAAAGAAACATAATAATGGCACAGGGATTCGCCTGATAATGTTTAAAATTCACATATATTTATGTTCTAAGTCCGTATTGATTCATTCACTTTTATCGATGTTTTTAAGCAGGTCACCTCACTATGAAGATAAAACTGACAGACGTCAAATGTGACCTATTAAAATGGCCCGACTATAGCTTTTATTTTAGCATTTGAGCTTGACGGTACTTTTCCATTATACCTCTATTATTGAAATACTGTCATTAACTATTATTCTGTTGCTATTTCTCAGCATTTTTTGTCTAAGAATTATCTAGCGTCATGCCAAAATTTACACCGCTAACTTTTATAGTTCCTGAGATATGAGTGTAACATTCAGACGGACACACGCACGAGTCTAAAGGGTATAAGGGTATAAGGGAACGCCATAAGGGTTCTTCCTCGAAGGTTCAGAACCCTAAAAATGAAATAAAAATACTTACTTTCATGTTGGTAATTGTGACGGTGTGTTCATCCACTACATTCACGACTGGAATTCGGTCTTTTTCTGATCGGAGCTCCCTGAAAGTGTTTTAATTATGCTAATTTACTAGGTATTTGCAAAAGATCGTGGCAGTGGCAGTTCTACCCGTTTTTGATTTAAAAAAATATTCCGTTTTGATCCACAAATGTTGGCAAGTAGGCACCTACATTAAACTTACCTCTCAGTAAACGGCCTGACTCTTATGGCTAATTTAACGTTAGACATTATTTTTAACGACACACTCAAATACTTGTAACGTACAATTTCAATTTAATTCTACCCACAATAAATACAAAAAGTAGTTATAAAATATCTACGCGATCTATAAGATTTGTAAAACGTACGCACTGTGAGGGCACCAAAACTGGACAAGTCTATTTCGGGCCAGCGGTTCCTGCTCTTCCTGTATGCATTTTGGGGACGAAAATAGACTGTCTTGACTGTGCCTATTACAGAATAATCTGTAAAATGTAAGTTTCGTGGAGATTGAATGGTCACATGCCAGACCTGGTGTTGGAATTTTTATATCCGCTATCCGCCAAACGCCTTAGTTAAATGTAAAAGTATGACTGCGGTTGTATTATAATCTTTATTTTTTAACTCCCAACGCAAAAAATGGGGTGTTATTACTTAATCATGTTTTTTTTTTCTTCTAGACAGATAGTCTAGTTGGAAGTTCAAATTCTTTACAATAGGTGGTTAGTGCCTTAATGGCGCTAAACAAAAAAAATGGTATAAGAATGAGGAAGCTTGTGCCTTGCAGTAAGATGTAAAAGCTCAGCAGCCAACATGATGAGTCCCCAATTAGCATCGTTAGTTCGGTTAAACTGAAGTATCTACAACAGAAAAATAAAGTCTAGGCCTTTATTTATTTTTCATGTACAAATAATGAAAATAGCTAAAATCCGATATGTGCGTTCCTGCACGCACAGCACACTGCAATGCATTTAGAACCTATATATTCTCGACTGGCTCAATAGTCGTGTCGTGAAATGTGTGTGTTGTGTTCTAATAACTTGGGCGTGATCCACTAAAAAAAAACATGTAGGTAAGTAAAGTAAAGTAAAATTTTATTGCAAAAAACTGTGTACAATGGTGGAATAAATCGGTAAAAAGTCAAAAATTGAACACTATTAACACAAACTCCGCAATCAATGTCAACTCCACCCAAGCAGTATTGTCATTTAGGGGTTTTCACCCTGAATCAAAGGTTAATCGAAGTATTATTTTGTTTTGGTAAGTATAACGTGTTTAATATTTCCATTTTGATCTACCTACTAAATATAAGGACAAAAAATGATTTCATTGACTAATTGCAGATTGAAGTCGAAAAGGATGTAGGATGTATGTAAAATTTTTCTACTTGTCTAACTTTCGATAAATTTGGAATATAATTATAATAGAGTTGATTACGCTGCATCGATTGGAAAAAAGAAAAAGGGACCTAAACGATGATTTGAAAGAAATATTTGAGAATAAAAGCCTCATTTAACTCTGTGTTATTCGTACCGGAAGTTGACGAAATCGAACTAAAATGATAAAAAAGTACATTTATCATAGTCAATGCACGGCCAAAAAAAGGATTTTCAGAAACATTTTACATTTCTTTTTCATTTTTTCACGTAAAAAAAAACCACTGTTGCCGATGCCGTTAAGGAGATATTCGTGGTTAATTTTTGACGAGACAGAAATAAAATTATTTGATTGGCTCAACTTGTACTGGGCCACAATCAAATTGCGTATTAATTTTATTAAAAATCGTAAATTATTAATCAAAATTACATAATTTTTTCATGACAAATTATAAAATGCGAACAGAAATGATTGGGCATTGACATTTCCACATGAAAATGATCTTAAAAAATAAATAGATGTACTGTACATTTGACCTTACATACATCCTTAATACATTAATATACCTTAACTTAAATTTTTAATTGTAGCTCAGAACTTCACAAGTTAATTTACAACTTCGCCAATAACAAATACTTTTTTTTTAAATTGAGTCTGTAAGTGTATTTAAATTGATTATGTTTGAGGGGATGGGAAAACTATTTTAGAAACTGGCAGCTCTGATTCAAATTCATCTGTCAGTACTTAAGTAAATCCAACTACGACGAAAAGAAAGTTCTGTCTGCCTACTAAAAGTTCTGATCTAAGTCTGCCAATGATGTCTTTGTAGCGTTATTCTAATTTCTGTGAATTGTTAATTGAATAAAGGTTGTTTTAGCGCTCTACTGCTCACGGACTTCCAAAGGTAACTTTGTCATGTTTCTACAAAACAATCATCTATTTTTGTAGATTTTTGTCGGCGCCGTAAACATCAGAGTTGCTTCGCGCTCACTCTCTCTGTAAATAATCTTTAATTAAACTTGATAAAAAGGTATCAATGTTTCATTTGCATTTATCCTTTCTCGTAGCCAAGAACTTGATTTGCCAACACGGAACAATTTCTATGGTTTTCATAAAATTCTAACAGCTTAATTTAAACAGTGTACGTCTGATCACACCAGAAAAATCAAAATTCAAAATTAGTTATTACATAAAAGTAGGCACAATTGTTCTCTGGTGTGCTACTCCTCAAACTAGGTGCAAAGCACCTGTATTTTAACAAGTAGGCTTCCCCATTGTTAACTCTATTTTTGGGTACACTACAAATTATGAGTTATGAAATGATATGAAAGTTGTTTCACATTCACTGTGTAAGCTAGAAATTGTAAACATTTACATTTCGTTGATGCAACAGGAAGTATACCTAATCTAATCTCTTATCTAAGGTACAGGCAAGCATTATTTGCATAAGAATGTTTCTATTTTTATTTCAATATACAATAGCTGATATTCTTAGTGGTATACATATTGTGTGCCTATTCTCATTGTATCATAACATAATTGTGTTTGAAAGATGTTGGTGCGCAACATAGTGAGGTCCCTGTGGAGAAATACACATGTGCAGAAGAGATTTTTGGCATCGGAGCCGGTTAAACCACAGCCTGCAGACAAGGATGGATTGGACCCACTCCAGGTAATAAATAACTAAATAAATAAATGTTTCACACTCATAGCTCCCCCTTACTAGGATAAATCCTGTGTCGGGGAAGCCATGGAGCACACACAAAGATAAGGATGACTACTAACACCCAGACCGAGAACGGATATTAAAATTCATCATTCAACCCTGGGACCCGGGACCTCTGGCTTATAAGGCGAATTTATTACCACTGAGCCAAACCGGCTGAAAGTTGTGTAATTATAACCTTTATGTATGTTGCTTTTAATTCAAAGTACAATATGCTTCCTTGCTGTTGAAAACTCTTAAAAGTATGAAAATTTAAAGTTCTGTTTTGGCAGCTCAAAATCTCTATTTGTTTTTCTTAATTACGAGCAGTTTTGGATCATTATCATTAATTACCCTTGGCCTAAATCAAAGACCTTTCAAAGAAATAAATCCTAATAAATAGAAGTCCAATTTAACATTTCAGCTGTTTATAACATAGCTTTTACCTTCCAGGCTGAAGCATTAGACAAGGACATCTGCCTGCTCGTAGATGAGAAAGACAACTTCCTCGGCACGGCCACAAAGAGAGAGTGCCACAAAGTCGACCCAGATGGAAATGTTTTACTGCACCGTGCCTTCAGCGTCTTCCTGTTCAACAAGCGAGGGGACATGCTGATGCAAAGGAGATCTAGTAACAAGGTAACTAAGGTTGACTTTACTACAGAAACTGACATGGTTTTGACACATTTTGTTATAATTAACACAGGAATACTCTAATTAAGTAATTATGTAATTATTAATCTCCTGATGAAGTCACCCTATGTGATTGAAAGTAGTCCTAATAAACAATTTCATTTTACGTGAGCATTCTCATGTTAATTATAACAGAATATGGTTGACGTGTTATATTATTATGGCAGTCGTTGGCGTGTAGCAAAGAATGAAATGAAAAGTCTGAATCTGCATTTAAAAGACTTCAAAGGTAAAGAATATAACATAACAAAAACATCTCACAAAGAAAAACTACCAGCACAGTATTTTGGGATCTTTAACACATTCGGTGCCTCTGACTCCCCTGGAGAGTTCACGTAAATCTTATTCCAGTGCCGACGACTCGCATAGCGAGTTCAATGTTTTTCAACCGTAAAATGTAGGCGGCATCCGAGAAGACATCATGAAAATCGTAGTGGTACTGAAAATGTTAAGTACATAAGGAGTGAATACAAAATTGTTTGTACTATGTGTATAATAAATAGCTTAAAGGTTGTTTGATAGATCTAAATTGGCTAAAAATGTTGAGCTGATGTCACTCATTCAATTGTTTGCCATAACCAACACAGTTTATTTTTAGTAACTTGAGATCTGTTATCTAAAACCTTTAGAATTTTGTTCATTGTATAAAGCCTAGGCTGAAGAAAGAAATAACTATCAGATGCACACACAATAGTGATGTTACTGAGATTGTAGGATTGCATAATAGATTAGGTTTTGGTTTTGCACCTACACTGGAATGTGATAATACCTGAAAGTATTTCTCTGTTTTCCGTGCTAAGAAACATTTTGACATGTGCAATAACATAAAGAAAGAGAACAAAACAAATGAAGTCATGTGAAGGTGAATTAAATCCTTATCAAGTTTTTTAACATAAGCCTGATTACACACTTGCTAGTTTTTTGAACGTAAGGCTGATTACTTTGATCGAATTTTGACCTCTGGTGTGAACAATAACATTGTAGTGTATAGCGCACCGTTTCCAGCGATGCAATCGCGATTCGCGCCGAATATTGTTTTGTCACGATGCATCAATAAGTTTTTTTAAGATTTTTTTTTTTTAAATTAGTTTTTTGTTTCCATTTCCATCTATACTTACACACTACTAGTTTTCTTCAGAAAATATATGAGGTCACCCTATTCTCCCCCACTTAATTTCACAATCACAAGTGATCATACTGATCTGAATCAATCAATCAATCTGAAGACTATTTTCATCACCAGGTGACATACCCAGATTACTACACGAATGCGTGCTGTAGCCACCCGCTGTATCTAGAAGAAAAGCCAGAGGACATCATCACGGCGGCGAGGCGGAGGCTCAACCATGAACTGGGCATACCTCTTGATGCGGTAATAGTAGTTTATGCAACTGTCATATAATGAAGGGTATTAAAACACGAGTGTGTTTATAGTGTTTTAATACCTGTGTTATATGCAGTTGCATACACTACTTTATCTTCACTAATAAAAACGTGTATTGTCACAGTGAACTTGGCGCGCAGGGCGGCCAATCAGGAGCGAGCGCGCGATGTTATAATGAGATTTTACGATATCGATGTGGATATTATAACATCATGTGAAATTGCTTAAATGTTGTCTGCGCTATAATAGTAGTCATTATAATTCAAGTATTGGAAACATAAGTAGAATGTAACAGCATTAGTGTAGATAAACATTATTTCAACTTTGTAGGAAATATTATTAGTTCTAAAAACTTTTTTGGCGTTGGTAATAAAAAATGATTCTATTGTATAATACCACTGATACTAAATTCAAACAGACAGAAACTATAATTTAGCGGTAAAAATGAATCCAAAGAACTAATATAATATGTAGACTGGTTACTGGTTGACAACAACAAATAGGAATACAAGTTCAATATGTGACCGAGACAGATGGCATACCAGAAGAGAGGCCTACACCCAGTAGTGGAAGAGAGAAGGCTGTGGATGATGGATGGACGCATGATCTTTCTCATTAAACCTGGGTTCGTTTTATATAATTAATTAGGGTTCCCTACCCAAAGGGTAAAACGGGACCCTATTACTAAGACTCCACTGACCTTCCTTCTGTCTGTCCATCTGTGACCAGGCTGTATCTCATGAACCAATTACAATCAACACAATCCCACTTCTGAATTTCCAGATGGACCCCGAAGAGTTCACATACCTAACCCGCGTGCACTACCACGACCCCGGCGACGGCATGTGGGGCGAGCACGAGATCGACCACATACTGTTCCTTCAAACTGATGCTAAAGTCAAGCCCAACTCAGACGAGATATCAGAGTACAGCTTCGTGCCCAAAGCGGAGTTCAACGCGTAAGTATCGCGCCATGGCTTCTAAAACATAGATAGATACATAGTATAAAAATTTATTGCAATAGATATTGATTTGAATAATTTATTCGAGTATTTATTTGAATTAATGACGGGCACATCAGATGGAGAATATAAAATAGTATAGAAAATATTCCTGACAAAAAGAATCCCGTCTCATCATTTGGTTGTACCCATTTCTAAACAAAATTTGACCACACTAAACTGTTGCCATCCTCTTTTACATCAGATTAAAAAGAGATTCAGGTTACTTTAGTGCTGTCAGATTAGAGTTTTGAGAGTGTTACGAGCAAAAGTTACGATAGATTTGACGTCCGTCTGTCAGCCACATGATAGCGCTTACGAAACGAAGTGTTGCTTTGTTTCAATCTTCTCCATTTTTCCTTATGACCCTGTATTTTGATAATTTCTTGATGATATTTTTTGATCTTGATAAAAACTTAAAATAGAAAAAAATAAAGCGTTTATCTATCTAACTTGATGATATTGTGCCCGCAGGTACATCCCCACGTTGGAAGGCCCGATCACGCCGTGGTTCAACATGATCCGCCGCCACAGGCTGAAGCTCTGGTGGGACAACTTGCACCGACTTAAGGAGCTCGCCGAACCGGACAAGATACATAAATTCAAAAGCGAAGACAAATAAATCTAACATATATATTATACATTAATATTACGGCAGGTCAAAGGCAGTTGATGGACGATCGCGAGAAATATATAATATAATACGTAGACGCGAAGCCGAGGCTAACATAACGTGAGTCCATCAAATTACCGCCAGGTCTTGGAAATTACTTTTTTCGAATATGATGAGAAACTTCGCGAAAACACCACAAGCATATTCGAGAAAACAAATTTCGTATATATAAAAGTTTTTATTGGAACATTTTGTATTTAATTTATTTCCAAATTATATTTAAAGGCTGAAGATAATTTAGTGGATGGCAGTTATTTAAATTTAAAGTCATTATAATAATTACAAACGAATACCTACAGTTTGTTCCCAAAAAATTATAGCTTCATTGCACTGGCAATACATAGATTTTGAACGAATCGTAACGATGTAAAGCTCGGCGCAAATAGGCCACTTGTGACAGCGCAAAGTGCGACAACCCGTTTTTATCGCTTCTCATACAATTTGTTGATATACCACAACTAGGACCCTATTCTTGAATGTTCGAGATTATCTCCGTCGCTCTCGTCAACGAGAGTGACAGTGACCAAGATAATAACTCGCCAGGATAAGGCCCCTAGGCCATGCCCAATTATGCCCAGCTACTTGTAGCTGAGGCGAGTGGCTCATTTCCACGTTTTTACTTTTTAAAGTAGGGCTTTTTTGTTTCAAGGCCAATTGAACCCAAATCCCACCCAACTACCACGTGTGGATAATATAATTCTACTTTTATTTAGTTAAATGTTATGTAACAAATTCATATTTATGTAACGATATTAAGAATGACTTTATGTTCATTTATTTCAATTATATTTTTGTGGATCGTGTATTGTAAGTACGGGTGCTTTAGGTAAATATAATAATGCAATTGAAAGCAATGTTTTATTTAAGTCCGGTGCTGTCGGAGTAGATAATATTAATCTTAGTAATCGATTTTTCAAGGTATCCTTTTACAATTTGCTTGATCTTCAGCCCGTTGTTATATAACATACATTTTTATTAGACAGCCTTTCTCCAACGCACACAACCTCCCAAATGTCCAAATTCTGAACATATCTTCTTCAGCTTTCGTATATAAATCGTCACTACATATCATATTCATTCGCTACGTCGCCGTTTGCAGATTCATAGTCTCTAGAACGCGTCCATCACAACAGTTATCGATTCTGCGACAAATATACAGTCAGTTCATTAATAACATCGATTCATTATTATTCATCGATCTGTTTGAGTAGCTCATCGGAACTCCCAGCATCTGATTCCGACGTGTTAGTACTCCTTAGTCTTCCAGGTCTCAATCTCATGGACACCCAGTGCTGAGTGCGCGTGACCTGTCGCCGCTTTCTGAACATCTTCCGTCGGACGGTTTTAGGTACCTCAGTGTCTGTCAGCGAGCGCAGTAAGTAAGCTTGGCATATTATTTGATTTCCAACGTGAAGCCCGTTCCTGTAGGCCGTATGGAGATATCGAACTATCACAACTTGTAGAATCTGTCGAAAAGCTGCTTGCTTAGAAAAGTGACTTGTATGCAGACAAGCAAAGAGCAGTGTGCCTAGCACAACTTTGACGTAAAATACGTAGCGAGTATTCGATAGAAAAGTACGCCATTTACGCCCGTCAGGATCGCTCCTGACAGGCGTAAATGGCGTACACTTTTCTATCAAATACTTTCCGTTCCTACCATTGCAACTATAAGAAGCGCCATGACCGCATTGAATCGCCATGAAACTGCCATCATTTCTTTTATGAGCTTTTCTTCACAGCCATCTTTCGATATCGTAAGGTGTTCCTGAGAATATTTTTAAAAATGAAAGCCAAGCAGCAGTCAGCCTATTAGGAAGGAAGAAAGATTAAACCAAAACTTACATTTGGGTCATACTTGTAAATAATGCCTGGTTTGGTAACTTTGTGATGGATACAAGGGTACATCGCGTCCATTGAACAGCAACTGTATGGCACGTTGTCGGCTACGAACTTACGGTTATCTAGCCTGAAACTCGAAAGATAAGTAGTGGTATGTTATAAAATACGATTCAAATTTAATGACGGCTGAAAAGTGCGCTGCAACCTCACTAACGCCCGCTCATCCAATATTTGCTGAGTGCCACCTGCCTAGCTTCACAGGCATCATAAATTTTAAATTGGGGTTTTAACACTTACTGATAGTAAGATGATAGTAATTTCTACAAAGCAAGCCTGCAATCGTGTGGGCCGCATCAGAATCAGACAAGATGGCGGTCAAACGCAAGGCTTTAGAATTAAAAAAGTTAACGATAAAAAACGGAGGGTAGTCGAAAATTGATTTTTGTTTGTCGAACAAAAGGAAGCGATTACTAACAGTGCCTTGTGATCCTGGTTTTCAACTGTCGTAAACCAAGGTATGTAGAACCACTCCTGGTAATTGACTCGACCGCAGCAATGGAAGCGAGTCTGCAACCTGTCTATTGCTACTTTCGATGGAAGGTGAGTCGCATATCGCAACATTGCTTTTGTTATTCCACCTTTTATTTTTGCTGGTGAAAGAATCAAAGTTTAAATTTTACGACTTTAATAAATCATTTAACAGCTTTATGTAGGGTAGAAAGGAATGTCTGTACCTCGGATTATCGTAGACTGAAGTCCAGAATAAAACATGATCGCAAGAAAAATAATGATCATGATAATCAGCGCCCAAACGTAGTAGAAAATGCCATTGGTAACATCATGTTCTCGTTTTGGTAAGCCGGCTTTAAAGAGTTGGTAGAGTCCGTAGAGCTACAGTAACACATAAAGATAGGTAGATTTATGAGTATGTGAGGTACCTACCTACAGAATTACAATAACTTTATTATTCTGTTAGCAACGAAACATTTAAAAATTTAAACAACAAAATAACGAAAACATTTTGTGAGAACATGTACCTCTATCACTACGGCGATCAGAGCCCCGCAAGCTATCAGAACCGGAATTGCGTTCCCATCAGGCCAGCAGACTAGATCCAGAAGGGATCCTTCTTCGCTTCGAATGCCTTCTGACGTATTGATTAGCCAAATCAAATAAAATATAATGATGGGCATACAGGCCATCAGTAGCATTCGTATGTTATTAAACGAGGCCCAAGTTAAATACATGTTTTTCTATATATTTGAAATAAAATTGACCAGTTGTGACATTTTTTTGATGTGAATTCTCAGTTATTACAGTACTACTCTATGATGTGAATTGAAGGAATCGAATGAACACAAGGCAGTGTTCACAACCTCAAGCCAGGCAATTATCGTACCAGGGCCGTAAAATTATCGTATATGGGATAATATGGATTAAAATTATCGTATCCATCAGAAAAATAGCTAATTACATTAAAAAATCATATGAAACGTGACAATAATATGTTGCAAATGCTTTATAGTTTGAATCTTGTAACCTTCTGTTTTTTGAATTAAAAAAAAAAACAAATTTTAAATGTTCGACATGTGGCACAGACCTGAGCCGGGCCCTCGTCCACTTTGCGTTTAATAAACGCGCCAAAATTTCGAATGTCTAGAAGAAAATAATGTTAAGGGATAGAGAACCATGAAAAAAAGCATATTTTCCAAAAGTTTAACTCAATAGATTCTGTATTTGCGAGAACAATATAGGTACACAAAAATATATTGATGAAACTTAACATTTTGAATATAAAAATATACAATTTTTAAACTTTTCCGTAAAAGAGGAACAAAAATACGCAATATACTCTCTTTGAACGATTAGTGTTCGCTTTAAGTAATTAAGATTATTAAGAGAACCATGAAAACAAGCATATTTTCCAAAAGTTTAACTCAATAGATTCTCTATCGGTGTACAGGGTGTACTTAATTATCAAATTTTGCATCTGAAAATTATCGTACAATCTGCGTACGATAGTCGTGTCCTATCGTACATCGTACGTAGGTATGAAATTATCGTACATGTACGATAATTATCGTACGGTTGTGAACCCTGACACAAGGGCAAGAATATCGCAACAAAAACCTTCAGCGTGTCTGTGAGAAACGAGACTTTACCGACGCGACGGCCGGCAGAACAAAGTGTCGAAGACTGCTAAAATGTCGAGAACACGCGAATATTCGCGCCCAAAAAGCGTGATTATTTGTCCAAGTTCGCGCCACCGCGATGAGAGTAAAAAGCACCGAGCAACGCCGCCGAAATATTTTTGAACGCATCGATGTAAAAAAAGAATCAAAAACTGCTGACATTCGGTTGGGTGTCATAATGTCATTGTCAAATGTCAATGTATTTTCATTGTTCGTTCGTGAAAGAAAATATTTGAAAATAAGTGGAAAAATCGCGAAAATGTAAAAACAAATACTAGTAATTTTTATTTTTTGATCAAATCACGTTAATTTTATTTCGAACTAAATAAAACAATACAGTGTACATCAAGTTACTATGAATAAAGATATTTCTTTCAAACTATGGGTGGTGAAGTTTTGCACAAAAGTGGTCTATCCAAAGTACAACCACTACACTTTTCTAGTTTTCCTCGCAATAAAGTTTAGAATCTGGTGGCAGAAAACGCAAGCCGGTACAAAGAGTATGGACAAATTCCAGGTTAAAACTGTTCCGTCGCATCTAGCCAAACTACTAGTAAAAAATGAAGTAGAAGATAATCTACCTGTAGTTGTAGATAAATGCATAATTATAGCAAAAGAACAATACATACAATTGTGTAGTGAAAACCTTTTCTATATAGATAATGGTGTGCTATGGCTCACTATGAAGTTATCACCTGAATATAAAAGAAAGCACAAAGACAGGCAGAACATCAGCCAGAAACAAACCAACTTATTAAAGTACAACTTAAACTTTGTTACTTCTGAGATTCACAAAAGACTGTGGGCGGACGGCGGCGGCGGCAATAGCTTGGATAACATTAGAGTAGTGCCAGTGGTTGGCTCAAAGTCAGTGATTGAAAACACTGGCTTCACAACTGAAAATGAGTTACACAACTTATCATCATCATTTAACTTGAGTACTAAAAACATTGAAGTTACATTCCACCCTCTACCCTCAATAGAATATTCCCCAAAAATAGCAGCTGTAGCAGAAGTAAGCCTGATAGTAAATGAGCGTGACATACTCAATGAATTTATTAAAGAAACGCTGAGCGATCACTTTAAAGTGCCAAAGCTATTGAGTGTAAATGATGTATTCAGCATTGATGTAACCCAAGAAATAACCGGCGCAGTTGAAAAACTTTATTTCAAATGCAATAAGCTGGTTACTGATACAGAAGCTGTTGAGAACAAGGATCAGAAAAAGGATCACATTGTGCGAGCATATTTCCTAGTGAAAGGTGTAACTCAGCTGTCACTAGGAGAAAACATTCACATGTTGAAACCGAAGGATGAATATTTCAAGTCCCAAGAAGCGGACAATAAGACTTACAATCTTCTACAATTATGTCCAACTGGTTTGCAACAAAAATTCGGTCAAATTCAAGAAACTATCAGCCCATTTCTAACTGGAGACATAAGTAAATGATTAAACTCTTTACATTTCATTTTGATGATGTTGGACACAACAAATTTCATTTTGATGATGTTGGACACAACAAATGACATTTTTGTCTTCATTGCAGATGATTTGTCTTCATCTCTGTCTAGTCCAATCATGCCAATGCTGCTGCTCACAGGCTCCCTGGGGTCTGGAAGACGTTTATTAGTGAAGACATTAGCTAAATATAATGGTATGTAGTTATAAAATAGTCTCTTTCACTCACTCTCTCACTGATCATTTAACACTTTGACTGTGGGAAATACATACCTGTTTTCCTTTGTGCAACTCGAATGCGGCTACACAAGCCAGGCTCGTAAAACAACACAATTGACTATTAGCCGCACCTAACGCAAGTGCATGTGATAATAAACCGCAGTCAAAGTGATAAATGTAGTGCTAATGAATAAGTGAGAAATTTATCTTTCTTTTAGATCAGTGTGTGCATTATTCTTGGCCACAGTCACCAACCATTAGGATAGTTGGTAGCCAACATATAAATTCAATAAATAAATAACATTTCACACTCGTAGCAGGTCTATTTCAATGGTCTCAAGTTGCCGACTAACTCATGTAATGTTCTTAGAAAGCTGTTCTATTATTTCAGGCATGAACCTTCTGCCCATAGACTGCAACACACTGCAAAGCTCCACAGCCAAGCATACGGAAAGCAAAATCAGTTCAATTATACAGAAAGCGAAAACCTGTGCACCAGTTATAGTGCTACTAGATCATTTTGAGGCAAGTATTTTTGATGATATTATAAAACCCTATTAGTTGAATATTACTTTAAACTGTGTCCAAATAAATTACAAAAAAACTAAGGCTAAGTAGAATTAAATTTTTTAGTACATGGGCGGCCTTATCGCGTAAAGAAATTTTTTACACACAACCTCTAAAAAGTTTTGTAGCTTTTTAAGTAAATGTAAAGTAATAATTTCGTTTTTACTGTTATTTTAAACATGGTACCTATTAAATTTATGCATTATGAAACTAATTTCACAGCCCAACTAACAAATATCTCTGGGTTGTGGCCCCATTTTACGATCATAAATACTTATCAATGCTACTTTGAGAGATAACATTTAATTTGTCTGATATATTTTAGGCATTCGCTGTCGACCCTGAAAACAATGAAGATTGCAGAGTAATAGAACACTTTGCAAACTCAATCACAGACTTATACCAGAACTATACCAAATATCCTATCATATTCATAGCTGTAACGGAGAAGCAAGATTTGAAGCCGAACATACTCCGGCTGTTCTTAGACAAAATACACATATCAAAGCTAAACTCTGAACAGCGATATGGAATGCTGGAATGGTTTTCAAGAGCTATGCAGCTGAATATAGATGGAGAAGAGAGAAATGAGTCAAATAAAGAAATTAATGGAGATTGTGATTTAAGTCAATCGTCAAAAGAGGTCTTGCGAAGGGTAGCCGCTAAAACAGAGACATTTCTGTATGGGGATTTAGATACGTTACTACATTTTGCTGTGAGGGAGTCATATTTAAAACAACATAATAAATACAATCAGCCGCCACCTGATCCTGATTTGAATTTGGTCAAAGAAGAGGACTTTGATTCAGCGTTAGGTAATATTTTCTGAACAGACCTATATTTTCATGAAATCTAGAATTGAAGACCGAAAATGTGTCTTACTATACAGAATGTATTTTTGCTTTTTACTACAATTTACTATGGATCTCGATATTGCTTGGAAATTTTCCTGATATGTGTTACTACAAGAATTCAGAGAATTTAGAATTTTAAAACACAGAATTTGAAATACTATTAAGTTAAACACTTCAACTGCTTTAACACTTAACATGCGTTTGTGTTATAACGCACAGTTGTATTGAAAGTGGGCTTTACGCGCCCGGCGTGTGTAGCCTCATTCGCGTCGGTCAAGGAAAACACAAGGTATGTGTTTTCAGCAGTTAAAGTGTTAAACAATGTTTGTAAGTAAGACCCCTCATTGTTTTATTTCTTTTTGCTGTTCTTTGTTGTTTATTATTTCTCGAGATCCAATGCCAAACACTTCAGTTTTGAATACACCCATCATCTAACTAATCTGGTTTTTTTCAAATTTTTTTGATTTTGTGGGTCTGTTATAAGTTTCTATTACCTATTACAGAATCAATACGAAGTTTACAGAGTCAGCATTTAGACGCTCCTAAAATTCCTAAAGTTTACTGGGACGACATTGGAGGGCTGGACAAGCTGAAGAAAGAACTTTTGAAAACCATCGAGTTTCCGATCAAGTACCCTCATTTGTTCAAAAATTCGAGTTTGAAGAGATCAGGTAATATGGAAATTATTGTAAAATACAAATTGCGCTCTCGGTTTAACCCCCTGTCCTACAAGAACTGTTAATTTTTTCGAGATATGAAGTAATCTCATGTTTATGTGTCCTATGTGTTGATCCAGGATATAAGCTCCATACAAAATTTTGTCCAAATCGGTTTACCCGTTTTTGCATGATAGAGTAGCAAACATCCAAACATACAATCAAGTAATCTACATATTATATTTAGGAAGGGCATTTAAATTATTCTATAGCAGTGCATTTTCCATAATATTAATACTATTTTTAAACCACAAAATTAAAAAAAAAAACTCCGTCAGCAGCTGCATTTTTTTTGGCTTTGCTTTATATCATTTATAAGTGTACTAGCTGACTCGACAGACGTTGTCCTGTCAAAAGCCATTGCGTCAATTCTATGTCAAAGGTCAAAAGTTACATTAAAAAAGTTTACATTGTCCAAAGCGCTATATGGTTTAAGTATTTTTAAATTTTCTAATTTTTCATGTTTTTTTTACTATAAATTGAGATGTGAGCTATCCTATCTCCTAAGTTAGATCAAACTGCACACGGTGTGCAAATTTGATTGAAATCGGTTAAGTAGTTTAGGAGTCTATAGCGGACAAACAACGTGACACGTAATTTATATATACATACTAGCGGCCCGTCCCGGCTTCGCACGGAGAATATAGGAACTCTTTGTTATAACCTCTATTCTCATGCTATTGCGTAACTATAGCAACCGTAGTATGTTGATGCTAACTTGTCAATTTATAGTAAAAATTATCAGTATATATATAATTTGCAATAAATTAAAATTGCGACTATAATTTGAGATTTAAACTATCCTATCTCTCAAGTTGGATCGAACTGCACATGGTGTGCGAATTTTATTATAATCGGTTAAGTGGTTTAGGAGTCCATTGAGGACAAACATTGTGACACGAGATTTATAAATATTATAAGATAAGAAGATTAAGATATTAATGTAACCATATTTGTATAAATGGTTTAAATTTACATCATTTTGTTTCACCATTTCAGGTATACTAATGTATGGCCCGCCCGGATGTGGAAAAACGTTGGTGGCTAAAGCAGTGAGCACAGAGCTCAACGTCAGTTTCCTCAGCGTGAAGGGGCCCGAGCTACTGAACATGTACATCGGGCAGTCCGAGGAAAATGTTCGAAAAGGTATTCAATCTACTATTTACCTAACCATATTGTAAAATTTGTAAAGCTTTAAAATAGCCCTTTTCACCTTTCATTATTATTACACCTTTTTATAAGATCTTATAGAACACACACACACACAAACATATCACACACAAACTCATCACACACAGTGCACCTTGATCTTGTAGAAACGTTTTTATCACTAACACACTCATTGTGCAGAGGCCGGCCGAGCTAACCCAGCTAGTCCTCCCTATTCATGAAGTTTAATTTATTACAGTTTCAGTATATACTGGCTATTTATACTGCTGTCATTATTTGAGTGAGACCAATAATATCACCATGTATGTTTGAATTGAAGAGTCCAAGTAGGAGCAATATAGTTTTTTTTACTTTTTAATTGAAATGCAATCTAACTGACTTTTTCTGTCTATAAACCTTTTCTTACAACAAACTAGACATGCGTTTGACCTCAATCTCACCTGACGGAAAGCGACGCTGTGGTCAAAGATTAAGCACGCTTGCCTAGAAGATACATTCACTCTTCTTATAAACAACCCTGGGTTGTACCTTTTCGGAAAAGACGACGGCAATGAGTTCCAAATCTTATTTTATTACACGCTTTTTATTAGTTTCTCTTGTATGTTTGTTTGTATGTTTTTAACCGACTCCTTTGTGCGCGATTTTGAACCACTTTTTAAACGGCCAGATTTCGTTCAAACTTGTAGATTTATCGAGGACCGATGATACACTAACCAAAGCGTGTTTTTTAGTTTTTTTGAACTATGAATTCTGTTGTATCGTGTTCCAGTGTTCGAGTCGGCCCGCGCCTCGTCCCCCTGCATAGTGTTCCTGGACGAGCTGGACGCGCTGGCGCCCCGGCGCGGCGCCGCGGGCGACTCGGGCGGCGCCAGCGACCGCGTCGTCAGCCAGCTGCTGGCCGAGCTGGACGGGGTCGCCTCCAGCGAAGGTATCCGTGCCACTACAGGGTATCATCATCATCATCATCAGCAACCTTTAATCCTCCCACTGCTGGGATACAGGTCTACCCTCGAAAGGTGATTAGGCCGTATTCCACCACGCTGGCCAAGTGCGGGTTGGTGGATTCACATACGCCACTGAATTTCTTCTCCGGACGTTTGCAGGGTATACTAAGCCGAAAAGGGATCATATCCTACTATAATATTATTATTATAAACGCGAAAGTTTGTGAGTATGTTTGTTCCTCTTTCACGCAAAAATGGCTGAACGGATTTACATGAAATTTCCAATTAAGGTTGTTCATGGTCTGGATTAACACATAGGCTACTTTTTATCCCAGAAAACCGCAGGGCGCAGCTAGTTACTCATAATTATGATCAACTTTTAAAATGCGACTAACCCTGAAACTGCAAACAAAAAAGCAGCTGTTCCATACATATTGTCGAGTGTGCTTAAAGCGCCGCCGAATCCACCGATAAAGAAAGATAAAAAAGAGTTAAGTGGGCCTGGGAACTCTAAAACAAAGCAACCGCACCTAGTTTGGTTCGTTTAAATGAGTACTTTTTATTCCTTTCAGAGCATTTAGTTAACACTTTGACTGCGGCTAATAATCACATGCGCTTGCCTTAAGTGCGGCTAATAGTCAAATTTTACACGCCTGGCGTGTAAAACACAACATGCGTGCAGCCGCATTCGCGTCGCACGAAGGTATGTGTTTTCCGCAGTCAAAGTGTTAAAATAAGAATAAACCTCATCTTTTTACATGTCTTGCTTTCTTTAGACGCAGACTCAACCTCGCTGGTGTTCGTAATGGGCGCGACAAACCGGCCCGACCTCCTGGAACAATCACTACTGCGGCCGGGCCGGCTCGACCGCGCCGTGTACGTCGGCCCTTACATCGGCCAGGCGGAGAAGACGAGCGTGCTCACTGCGCTCACTAGGAAGTCAGTACACATTGGAAAACTTTTAAAAAGTTGATACTTTAAAAAATTATCTTTATATATAAAAATAATTAATAGTTAAAAAAACTAAAAAACACGCTTTGTTTAGTGTATTGTCATCGGTCCTCGATATATCTACAAAGTTTGAAAGAAATCTGACCGTTTAAAGTGGGTCAAAAACGCGCTCAAAGGAGTCGGTTACAAACATACATACAAACATACAGGTGAAGCTAATAAAAGCGTGTTAAAAATGAATCTCTATTCCCTTGGTCATCGCATCGCGCTTAAACGGATGGAACAAATTCGCTAACTATTTTTTTGATGTGTTAATTATTGTCAGGAGAAGGTTCTTAAGAAAGAAAAAATTAAGAAAGTTGAGTGGAACATTAGAAAATTAAGATTTAGTTAAAACAGGACTACGTCTGTCGGGACAGCTAGTTACATTATAAAAAAAACTTTGATAGCCTTAATAATTCTGCTAAAAAAACTAACGTGGTTTTGAAACGTTTAGTTGTTATTTAACACTTTGTCTGCGGCTAGTAATCACATGCCTTAAGCGCAGCTAATAGTCAAATGCGTTGTGCTTTACGCGCCTCGCGTGAACAACCGCATTCGCGTCGCGCAAAGGAAAACAAGGCATGTGTTTTCCGCAGACGAAGCGTTAAAAAGGAACACTATAAAATATAAATAAATTCGCTGTGAACTGTTTATATTTTATTAATAAGTGATTTGTGTGTCCAGATGTAAACTCCGGCCGGAAGTGGACCTGGAGGCTGTATCGGCAGCGCTGCCGGAGCGCTGCACGGGCGCGGACCTCATGTCAGTGGTGGCGACCGCGCGAGCCGCCGCTGTTAGAAACGTCGTCAGTAAGCTGCATGCAGGTAAACTGACTACGCTATACAGGGCTATTCATAAAGGGTATGCAAAGCCGACAAGGGCTCACAGTACTCTTCATTATGAACAACTTTTACTATGGGAATAACCCAGAATTCGCGAAAAAAATATCAGCTGTTCCATACATTTTATCGAATGTCATTGACATTTTTCTATGGCACAGCTGATTTTATTTTTATTTTACACAAAAATAAGTTGGTATAAAATAAACTAAAGTTGAATCATTCATTTTTTCAGGTTTGATGAAGGAAAGCGAGCTGAGTCCAGACTCGGTGATACTTGGCGTGTCGGAGCTGTGGCGTGGCGTGGAGTCGTTCCGACCGTCCGTCACCGAGGAAGAACTAGCTTACTACGAGTCGTTAAAGTCGCACATGTGATATGTTAAGCATGGTGTAAATCTAGTCGATAATATAATATTCCTAGGTAAATATTTATATTTGTAAGAATAAAATTATGTTGGGAAATATTGTTATGGTACAGATATGGTTGGAAGAAAATATATTATGGATTGCCTAAATGCCTATAAGTGGGCTGGTAAATCTAAAAATGGAATTGTTTCAGTGTGTATTTATTTACTCCATTTACAAAATTGTTAGGTTATTAACAGAGGTAACCTTAGCTCGATAGAGAGCGCATAAGTTCAAGACAACAAGCTGCGGCGCGTAATCACATGCGCTAGCCTCAGGCGCGGCTAATAGTCAAACGCCTTGTTTTTTACACGCCTAGCGTGTGCAGCCGCACTCGCGTTGGTAAAGGAAAACGGTGTGTGTTTCCCGCAACCAAAATGTTGTAGACTTACAGGACAAACCAGAAGGAGCAGCTAGTGTAACGATCTAACATGAAATAATTACTCACTATTATTTATTTTTTTACTATCCCAGTTCAAAAAAAATGCAAAATATTTACAACAGAACCATACGGAATGCATTTTAGTTCAAATCGTCTTACAAAAAATAAATTGCGCCATCTAGTGGGTAGTAGCGGAACTTTTTCGAAACCATGATGTGTCGGATTTTTTTTATTAACCATCGACAAATAATTGTCTCATTTCCGTTTTTCTTCGGAACAGTAACTGTCAAAATGACATAAGCGTTCAGTGTGACCATTTGTGGCAGATTTCTGCCATTTTGGCAGATTTGGATCCAAAATTTTAGCTGTGGCATATTATGCTGACGATTTACAGATGTGGCAGATTTTGGCAGATTTCAAAGGTTAAAATGAAAATCATGCTAATTTTAAATTACATTACATCATTTATAAGTAATAAATAAGGTTAATTTATAAAAATATTTAGTAGAAAATTATTTCACAATCTGGCAACCTACGCCTTTGTTTGATACCCAGCCCAGATTACACGGGGATTTCCCGCTTGATCTGTTCATACATAGGTATTGTCATTTGATTGTGGGCTGTAAGTCATAAGTCTTAAAGTTCATATTCATAAAACGTTTCTTGATTGTGTTTTCAATCAAATCTTTGTTTTTACTTCATTTCATTTCATTCTCTTACGTCGCTTAGCGTGTATGTGAAGTGCAGTTCTAAACTTGAAAAGCAAATACATAATGAAAAGAAAATACGAGCGGTCCTATCGACCGGAATGGGAGCAAGATCAATTTTGAGCGTGGACAAGTTTTGGGGAGCGGTGGGAAAAATCAGGGACGCAAATGGGACAGCAAAATATCCAAATATTGCAAACTTTGCAAAAGCTCTATTATGTTTGCCGATGTCAAATGCATCGTGCGAAAGGATATTTTCTCAAGTTAATTTAAATAAAACAAAAATAAGGAACAGGTTTTTGAATAAACATGTCTCAGCAATCATTACTACAAAAGAGGGAATAAAGGAACACGGAGACTGCGTCTCCTCTAAACCAAGCAAGGAAATGTTAAAAAATATGTCGACAAAATCTATGTACAAAGAAAAGGAAGGCGAAAATTTTGAAGCCAATGTTGATTAGGTGTATTTTTTTTGTATGTTTAACGTAGTAAAGTTGATTAAAAAAATATATGAAAATACGTTTTTTTCTCATTTTCATGTTGGCATATTTTTGGCATTTTTTAACGTCGAGTGTGGCAGAATTTGGCAGATTTTTGGGTCCGTGTGTGGCAGATTCGCCATTTTTAAGATGGTCACACTGTAAGCGTTGGTACAGCATAGATAATCTGTCTTTCGTTCGTTTCTTTCCGGTTTCAAGATGGTGAGTTCGCAGTCGAATTTTTATATTTTTCAAGAAATTCGAGCGTAAATTTGATTCTTTTTACCATAATAATAGTTTCCTTTTATAATTGGTGACAAATTAATTTCAGTGCAAAGTTAAATACGATTCCGAGTTACTACTCCGGATATTCCATACATGAATAATATCATGAGGCCTCGTGGCGGCGCTTTTCAACATTGTTTTTGTTATTTTAGCCGCCCAAGAAGGACGCAAAGGCTTCGGCCAAGCAGCCCCAGAAGACACAGAAGAAGAAGGAAGGATCCGGCGGCGGCAAAGCCAAGAAGAAGGTAAACAATTTATATGGTCAAAGTGAGGTTATGTGTGCGCGTGAAACAAGTGTTATTTTCTCCGAATATTGCCAGATGATTACAAATTGAGACTTGAAACCAGTGAGAGTATAATTAACTGATATATTGAGGCTGATGGCATTACTACCTTTTTTCTAATAGCGAATTTTACATTGTTTTTTGTTGACGCCCGATATTTCGACTTGCAGAAGTGGTCCAAAGGAAAAGTCCGTGACAAGTTGAACAACCAAGTGTTATTCGACAAGGCTACCTACGAGAAGCTTTACAAGGAAGTGCCCCAGTACAAGCTGATCACTCCCGCCGTCGTCTCTGAAAGGTTGAAGGTCCGTGGATCCCTCGCGAGGCGAGCACTCATCGAGCTTAGGGAAAAAGGTATGTAGCTAATGTATCCTTCTTATATAAATTATGTTTCAAATGCATAGTGGCTTTTTGCTCAGTAGTTATTTGAGTAAAAAGGTCCTGTAATAAGTCTGATACAAATCATTATGAATGGAGCTTTGGTGTCTGAAAAAAATAACTGACACAAGTATTTATTTATTTATAACACAATTTTATTGTGATACCACCATAACAGGTTGAGCCCAAGATGGAGCTATACAGCTCTATACATAACTCTATTAAATACACAACTCTTTTTTTCTTTCAAACAATATCTGAGCAGCCCTAATGACTTTATGTTTATTCCAATAAGCCAGATTATTGAATGAGAGGATAAACCTGAAAGAAAAAATAAGTAATGCAACATAGTTAGGATCTGGCTAAATAACTGCTGTCTACAAATTATGGCAAATATCACCTAATTAACACTTCGACTGCGATAAACACATACCTTATTTTCCTTTGTGCGACGTGAATGCGACTGCACACGCCAGGCGCGTGAAACAACGGATTTGGCTATTAGCCGCACTTGAGGCAAATGCATGTGATTATTAGCCGCAGTCAAGGTGTTAATGGATATTTCAAGTGCTTGTACGGGCCTGAAATGTGTGTACTTACTTGCATTGGGTATATTGGGATCAAATAAAAAGCGCATTGCCTATTCAAAGTTTCTATCCCCATTTTGAGTGATGATCATTTTATCTGGATGAACCCTGACAGTTACAAACTGATATATTGAGTCTGAACATTAACAAAACAATTCATTTCTTAGTATAACAACTTTCGAAAGTCTAAAACCTCTCTCCATTGTTCCAGGTCTAATCAAACAGGTAGTCCAGCACCATGGGCAGGTGATCTACACCAGAGCGACAAAGGGTGACGATCCCGTTGCATAAGTTAATGTTTAAGGACAAAAAATAAAAAATCCAAAAAACTTATGTATTTTCAATTTTATTACAAGTCCAATCTAAATACTTAGCCAAAATAAATCACATTACAGATTAATTATAAGAACTAGCCAAAATAAATCACATTACAGATTAAATATAAGAACTCTCCGATTCATTGACTCTCAATAAAATGAAAAAATAAAATAAAATTTTTCATGACCGAAAGGTTGAGGAATTAGCTTATTAAGTCTATACTGGGCTATAAGGAAAGGGTATGCTCTGGTATTCATGAAAAAAAATCGGCTGTTCCATACATTTTGTAAATGTCATTTACATTATTCTATGGAACAGCTGATTTTTTTTTCGTGACTTCTGGTTTGGTCCCACAGTATAAGTTGTTCTTAATTATGAGTACCACAAGCCCTTTCCTGCTATAACCCTGTAGACTGTAACTTCACTGTACATAAGTGTAAGTTGTTTTTAATCCAGTTCTACACACATAATTTCAAGAAAGTTATACAAAAAGTTCATAAAAGTAAATTAGTGGTAGGTGGTTGTAATTTTATCTAACAAAAATTTTCTGTTTGTTATCGACATCAACAACAGCGAAGCGAGCGGTGGGATATAAGTTCCGGATGTGGTCCTTGATAATTGTAGCATGGTCTTCGTTGGCTGTTTCTACTACCACATTGGCCTGAAAAAAAGGCCATAGTTTTGATGATCATTTACATTTTACATAGTAATAGTTATCAGATCTTCCGTAACTACTAAACGGATCTTGATGAAACTTAAAGTGTAGTTAAAGTTCTGTAAAATCACCATCGCGCGGGTGAATCTTCGGGGCGCAATTAGTTTATAAAACAGGGTTTGGAAAGGGTAAGTGCTAAGCAGAAAAGGGGGCATAGTACTCATCATTATTAATTTATTAACAACTATTACTATGGGACCAACTCCTAAATCATGAAAAAAAACAGTTGCTCCATACTTTGTCGAGTGTCATTGACATTTTTCTTAGGAACAGCTGGTTTTTTTCGCGATTTCAGGGTTTGCTTAATAAATAGGATATAGTAAAGTTGTCCACATACCCAAGTGGTCGCAATATCGCTGTGCACCCACACCTGCTCTGTGACGAGGCTCTTCATTACGCCGCTCTCGTCTGCGATGGCCTTGGCCAACTGCGCGAGACCGCAGCGCTCGTCGGGGACCGCGACCGCGAACCGCAGCAGCCGGCCCGTGGCGCCCAGCCCGCGCTGCACCATGCGGCAGAGACGGCCCGCGTCGATGTTGCCACCGCTTATCACGCACACCGCGCTGGGAGACCGAATTTTTTTTGTGGTAGTTTATCTGGGTGTTTTCAAGTCGCGAGTGAATCGGTTCCATCTAGGCAAGCGTGCTTCATCGTAGACTGCATCATTGCTTATCATCCGGCGAGATGGCAGTCAAACGCACGCAAGCCTATAATTGTTGTAAAAAAAAAATCACCACCCTTTTGGGTACTCTACCCGCGGATCAAGGGTCAACTTTAAAACACCGAAGATCTTTTGCAACCTATGTATGCATTGATTCAAGCATTTAGATCTACATCTATAAAAAAATCACAAAAAAATCCGCTGTTCCGTTTCGTCCATGGTCAACGAAGTTTTTTCTATGGAACAGCTGATTTTTTTTTTGGGAATTTTCGAAAGTCGTAGAACAGATGTTTGGTTCAAGTATCTAAGGCTACACGTGGTCAGTCTTCAGTGTTTTAGAATTCATATTCTACAGGGTTATAACGAAAGAGTTTGCTAAGTTGCAAAAGGCTTGTAAGTAGTATTCATCATGAACATCTTTTACTATGGAACCGACGCGGATTTCGCTGTTCCATACATTTTGTCGTGTCATAATGTCACTGATATTTTTCTATAGAACAGCGGTTTTTTTTTCGTGAATTTCAGGTTAGTCCCACAGTTAGTCCCGTAGTTGTTCATAATAATGAGTACTATGAGCTCTATTCGGCTTAGCATACACTCTCCTTATACTCTTTACTCAGTATCTGTAGAGGGTACCGTTTCCCCCTGAGCTCCGGCACGAGCCCCTGCATGACGGCCGCGAGCGCGCACACGCCGGCGCCGTCCGCCACCAGCCGCTCGCGCTCCAGCACCGCTATAGTCGCGCGGGCGATCGCAGACTCCTCCACCAACAGCTGCAAAACAGCAATTTGTTCTGTAGGCCTAGCAAATTATTTTTGTTACTTTTACTTTTTTTGGTCTCACTCTACGCTACGCTAACGTAACGATAACCACTGTTTGCAAGTGTTTGACAAGTCCAAATAGGAGCAGTAGCAACAATTTTTTATTTGAAAATTTATTATGTAGGTATGTGAAACTGAATTTTTGAACATTAAATTCTATTCTATTCGTTGCGAGAATTCCATGGAAACATATGCGTAAACCAGTTTCAGTTGCAGTTTTTTATATTTTGCGCCCGAAAGGGGCGCTGTCCCATTTTTTATACATTTGCCTATCGAAAACTCGCTACGTATTTTACGTCAGAATTTAGGCTAGGATTGCTAGTCGTAGGTACTGAAAAATATCTAGTAGTTCTTCGAACAATTATAGGCCTCGTGAGTAAAAATAAGTGGGTAAAGTCGTATGAGTACCTACCTACGTATGTATAATTTATAAAAGTTTACCATTCTGTCAAGCCGTCCCTTGAGAGAGGCAAACGCGTTAGCACCAACGATTGAAGCGTTGAGGCTTTCTGCTAAGTTGGACGTGAGCGGCACCTTCACCGGCTGCCCGACTTGCAGGGCCTTCATCATTTTAGGTACTTTCACGCATTCCGCTCCCTGCGGAAAATTAATAAGAAAAGGCCAGTTCAAGCATTGACGAAGTCATCACGATTGAAACGAGCACATAATGTTTTGACAATTTATACGCAGACCTGTTACGGACAACCGTGACGTTTAACATCAAGCAAGCGATTTGCTCGTTTTGTCACTCAGCATAAAAAACCACCAATCCAATTGTACCTAAATAATTTTTAAATTGTTTTTTTTTTTATAATGTAGCACTGCCTGAGATGAATCTGGCAACTGCAGGCTACAGACACTCTCACTTTCGCATTCATAATATTAGTTAGGATTGGCAACTAAGGTAACTTAGAATGAGGTCCTCAAAAAAGCCTACTCCACGAGCGTATTGCGATTGAAACTAACGTAGACGAGGCAGGAACACTTGAGCTTCTTGCAGGCGACGAGCACGGAGGCCAGCAGGCCGCCCGAGGCCGTGGGCACCAGCACAGCGTCCGTCTCCGGCAGCTGGGAGAGGATCTCCAGACCCACCGTGCCCAGCCCCGCCAGGACGAACGGGTCGTCACCACTGGACATATACATTACGAAATATAGACGTGTGAAGAAAGTCTTACCTTTTCTTAAGCTGAAAAGGGCTAATTTAATGAACGATGAATTTCGTTTTCTTGGCCTTACGTGTCCCAGTGCTGGGCAAATGCCTCTCCCATCTCCCTCCACGTATCCTCCAATACGAACGTTTTGTGACAGCGCCTTGCGCCACAGAATACGTAATAGTAACTATGAATGGTGCCTTGCGCCACAGAATACTAGATTGTTACTATAAATTAGTTAAGATAAACAAAGAATAATGTTTTTTGGCATTCTAAACAACTATGTTGTCAAACCTGTGGTTGCTAAAATATCAGCTGTTTCATAGAAGCATGTTAAGGATACTGTTAAAATCTATGGAACAGCTGATATTAATTTTTTGCGATTTTCTGGCCGTTCTATAGCCTTCGGAGCGCCGCGCACCGCTGCATTAGCACTGGCGGCGTGTCCTGCGGCAGAACTATACATAGACCTAACTGTCTGCAGAGCTCTTTTTAACACACTTTATTTTTTTTTAACACTAGCTTCACCTGTATGTTTGTATGTATGTTTGTAACCGACTCCTTTGAGCGCGTTTTTGACCCACTTTAAACGGTCAGATTTCTTTCAAACTTTGTAGATATATCGAGGACCGATGACAATACACTAAAGAAAGCGTGTTTTTTAGTTTTTTTAACTATTAATTATTTTATACAATTATAGGCTTGCGTTTGACCACCATCTTACCTGATGGTAAGCAATGATGCGGTCTACGATGGAGCACGCTTGCCTAGAAAGAACCGATTCACTCGCGACTTGTAGACCCCCAAATTATGTCCTAGTCTCCTAGTAAGTAGCTCTGTTACCTGAGTAAAATCTGTCCGTTCTCCGCCCTAGCCTTCTCAGCGTACGCAATCGTATCGTCGAGCGAGTTCCCGCACATGACCACGTCGGCGCCGAGCTCGGAGCAGCGCTGCGCCAGCACCGGCGGCGTGCGCTCCGGCAGGACTACCGTCACCTGGGGAAATAGTTCACATCGACTCTGTTCAATACTTTTCTAAACTTAACTTGACGGCTATACGAGTAAATATAGGGTCATAAGGAAAGGGTATGCCAAGCCGGAAAGGGTTCATAGTATCATTATGAGCAACTTTTATTATGGGACCAACCCGGAATTCGAAAAAAAAAATACAGCTTTTCCATGCATTTTGGTGAGTGTCGTTGTCATTGGCATTTTTCTATGAAACAGTTGTTTTTTTTTCACGAATTCCGGGTTCGTACTAAATGTTGTTCATAATGATGAGTACCTACTATGAGCCCTTTTCGGCTTAGCATACCCTTTCCTTATAGCCCTGTATAATATGTTGCTAGTATGTATTCTTCTAGTAATACTAAATTAAGGTGAAAAGTGAAAGTGAAAAGCGACTAACTCGCTCGTAAATATTTTACAACAGTATAATCAAAGTAACCGGCACTCCCAGCGACTTCCCGTGGTAAGCGGCAGCTAACGCCATGTTCCCGAGAGAGGGTACGATCATCCCGCGCTCGCGGCCTTCCTTGCCGTACGCTATAAGCGCGTTGCGGATACCTCGTTCTGCGCAGCTGTATTCAGATAAAACATTATAAAGTAGCAAGTACCTAGGCACATGGAATCGGGATTGGTACTACCAAAATAAGTAGTATAGTAGTATGTACCTACATGAGACCGGCATACGAGAAAATAGGTCTGTGAAGTAGATACATGTTTTAGTCGCGAGTTAAGGGCCGGATACACTAGGGAACATTTTGTCCCGCAACGTGACGCGCAACACTTAATTTACGTGACGCTGCAACGTTCCATAGTGTCCCGCAACAATCTACGTGACGTGGGGCATGTTGCTTGCTCCCGCCTCGAGAGCGAGCGCACGTGTCCCGCGTCAGAGTCGCGCCGTTTGTCACCGAGTGTAGTCGCGTACGCAACGTGCCTCTTAATATGTCTGTAGTGTGGGGAACATTTCTATAAACACTGACTAGTGTGGCCTGCACAATGTTCCGCGACATTTGCTTCGGCACATTCCACGTGTTGATGAGGAACATGTTCCGCAACATGTTGCTCCATTTGCTCCCTAGTGTATCCAAGGCTTTAGTTTCTTCTAGGCAAGCGTGCTCCATCGTACGCTTGCCTAGAATCGTACGCTTAAAGAAAGTTGGCGGTCAAACTCAAACCTATCACGTATTAATTAAAAAAATGTTTAAAGCTTACCTTCCGGTATATTGTAGATTCTCACATTTGAGATAAATGTCGTAATCCATGTGTTTACTTAATTTTGCTTCCTGGAAAATTAAACAATAATTTTTGACTTAGCATATCCTTTCCTTATGACCCTGTATAAGAGTAGTCCAAAGATAACTACTTACGCAGAGTGGAGTATGTATGATTGTGCCTTCTAATACATCAGCTGCTTGTTTAATTTCATCGAAGGACAGGATATGCGGTTGGCGCTTATCGAAACTTATATCAAGATCAGGCTCCTAGAAAATTAATATTAAAGCTGATACTTTGTGTTTCATTTTTCAAGCTAAAACATAGCCCCCTTTTCTAGTTTGTTATTAGTTACACTTTTCAGTGGAGTGGAGGGCTCAGCTAAACCTAGAGAGAAAGATGGAGAACTGCGTTAGAATTGAGTGAAGCCAAGAACTCTACATTCGAGAGTTACGTACACAAGACGCACACGTTGACATATCAATTCTCCCCTTCTCACGGGACTGTAGAGCACAAGTACACAAGTACTCACGCACGAAAGTAGAGGAGTTCTTGGCTTAATTCAAATCTAACGCTGTGATCCATCTTCCTCTAAGTATCTGAGGTTGGAGGATGAGATCGGAGGGAGGGTCGCATAGTTTTAGCATGATAATCTTTAGTGCAATACCATTTTTGTTTAATTTTTCGTTAATTAAATCGTTATAATGTATTGTTTGTTTTCCTTTTTACATTAGGTACCATACAATTTCATATCAGTATAATTTTTTGTTACCATTTAATTTTGATAAATTTGCTAGAATTTTAAGACTATTAACTCAAATGACAGTTACTTGATTTGACGTTTGACTTCTTTACAAACCAAGAAGTTTTAGAAGTTTAGGCTTCATACGAAAATTGACATAAAAACCTAAAAAAATAGGTAAAAAAACTTTTTAAGTTAAACGGTTTTATCTTAAAAAAATTTATACAAACCAAAAAATAATAAAATAGATACAGTCGTGGGAATTATAAACATATGCATAGACTAGACTAAAGGCCCCAGTACACAATGGCCCATGCTGGCCCATTACAGGCCATCGCCATTGTGTACAGGGGGTAATGGTATATGATGGCGGACAATTGTCAATCGTGGCGCGCAATCGGGGAGTTGTCGGTTTTTTGGGCACACTTCAAAGGAATCGTGGCGTAGCGTGGCCTGTGGTGTTCACACAATCGGCCATTGTTTAGTTCGTCACCGACCGCTGACCGGGGTAGTGCACTTTTTTGTTGCGTGCTAGAACTAGAATTTTTGATCTTCTAAAATGTCAGTATCGTGGAGCAATGAAGAAACTTTCAGGTTTATTGATTTATATCAATCAGTTATTGAATTCCCCTGTTGGTTCTGCAACAAGGTCGCTTAACAGATTGTCCATGGTTTGCCTGAAAACGGTAAAAAAATTCTTAGTCATGCGTTAACATTCTAAATTTAATATCATAACCTAAGTACCACATTAAAAAATCTACGTACCTTGTCCTGTTACGATGAATGGTCAGCATCCACCATCGCCTTTTGCGCCATTTCTTTTTTATAACTTTGTGACGGTACACACTTCTGTAATACTTGTAAACAGTATATAAATAAATAGCCGCAGCCGTAACTACTTCTACGTCCATCGCAAGTGGTTTGCCAGGCAGCAATGAGACATGCGCCACTGTGTGAACACCAAGTGATCGTGGCCTACAGTTGTGCATTGTAAAGCGTGGCCCATCACAGGCCATCGCCATTGTGTACAGGGGGTAATGGTATATGATGGCGGACAATTGTCAATCGTGGCGCGCAATCGGGGAGTTGTCGGTTTTTTGGGCACACTTCAAAGGAATCGTGGCGTAGCGTGGCCTGTGGTGTTCACACAATCGGCCATTGTTTAGTTCGTCACCGACCGCTGACCGGGATAGTGCACTTTTTTGTTGCTTTAGGCGATGAATGGTCAGCATCCACCATCGCCTTTTGCGCCATTTCTTTTTTAAAACTTTGTGACGGTACACACTTCTTTAGTACTTGTAAACAGTATATAAATAAATATACTGTTTACAAGTATTACAGAAGTCCATCGCAAGTGGTTTGCCAGGCAGCAATGAGACATGCGCCACTGTGTGAACACCAAGTGATCGTGGCCTACAGTTGTGCATTGTAAAGCGTGGCCCATCACAGGCCATTGTGTACTGGGGCCTTTAAAATAAAACCGTGGGGCACGTCACAACGTCTCTAACTTAACTAACTTAACTCTCCCCACGGTTTTATTACACATACATTATTACATACATACTAGTTTGTATGTATGTTTGTAACCGACTCCTTTGAGCGCGTTTTTGACCCACTTTAAACGGTCAGATTTCTTTCAAACTTTGTAGATATATCACAGACAATACAGTATTGTCTGTGAGATATATCGAGGACCGATGACAATACACTAAACAAACCGTGTTTTTTAGTTTTTTTTAACTATTAATTTTTATTACCTACTCACTTTAGTGACATTGTTTTTGTAAACCATCCCCGAGGGTTTCAGGTGCTTTACAGACGCCATCATAGAGTAGTACTGTAATAACGGGACGCCATTTAGTTTCTCAGACATGGCCTTATATGCCTGTACAGAGCCAAAGTGAAAAATAATATAAGTATTGTGTAATGTCGGACACTATGTTCTTGTAAATATTGCTATTAATTTCTATAATATCATAGTTGGTCTAATAAAAGATAATACATTTATATCTCAGTATATTTTATTATACTAGGAATAGTATTATAAATTCTCTCATTTATTTATTTTATTATATTTAAGTTTTTACAATATTTTTATATAAAAACCTAAAAACATTATAAAAACTTAAACCTAGGGTGCCGCCGGCAGCGGGGCAGGGCCCAAGCTACCGGTGGTTTAGGCTGCAGAGTGAGGAATCTCCTGACAATGCGGGCCGTGTCAAGAATCACCGCCTTTTGTATCTGAGCCTTGACCCAACCGTCTAGCGAGAGCCTCTTCAGATGTTGGTCGAGGCTCTTAGCTATAAGCCCGTTCACCGAAACGACTATCGGGACAATAATCGTCGAATCAATATCCCACATAGCGGTAACCTCGTGAGCCAAGTCAAGGTACTTGCTGAGCTTGTCCTTCTCGGCTTTCACGAGGTTCTCGTCATGTGGGACGGTAATGTCGACGAGTATTGCCCGGCGTTGGGATCGGTCGACTATCACTATATCAGGCTTATTGGCTACAATTATTGTAGCCAATAAGCCCCGTCGTGATAATAGAGCGGTCCCAATAGAGCAAAGCACGACCATTTTCGAGAACTGGCGCTGGTACATTTATGTATATTTAGTGTTATTTTAAAATTATTTTGGTTGACATATTTCAAGTGAGTACTCTCACTCAGAGTCGAGACAGATCCTATTTGTTGTGTGTGGTGTGTTTATGTGTGTGTGATGACTTGCAAAGGTTCTATGTCGTCAAAAGAGTATTTTTCTTTTAATCTTGAAAGTTTTGATCTAGAACAATACATAATTATGGAAACTGTGTAGTACAAAATTCACAAGAGTTCGAAATCTAAATATTTCCATTTACATACTATACATATAAATAACAACAAAATAATTTAAATCCTACATCGTCACAACAATGCCATGTTTTGCTTGAAACACTGCAAGCCTGAATGTAGATTACTTAACACTTTGGCTGCGGCGCGTAATCACATGCGCTAGCCCCAGACGCGGCTAATATTCAAACGCCTTGTTTGTTACACGCCTGGCGTGTGCAGCCGTACTCGCGTCGCGCAAAGGAAAACACAGGGTATGTGTTTCCCGCAGCCAAAGTGAGCAAATAGTATGCTTTTAGCCTTAGACTTTTCTTCTATTATTTGAATAGCTGTCTCTAAAATAATTTGTGCTTTAAGAAAACCTCATCCATAGCTGAACTCCACAAAATAGGCATATCCACAATACACACTTTATTACCTTGTAGGTCGTTCACTTTCATTTTGTGTGAAGCCAATCATTAAATTGTAATTACAAGACGGGTTTTGCAACTGTACTCAGTTTATGTTTACACTGCATAGTAATTGGTCAAGTTGGTTCAGAGAAATTAGTTTAAATCTTATCCGACATATTTCAGTGTGTTTGTGATGCAGAGCTACAAAAATGCTAAGGTAATGTTACCCCTTACTTTGCAGACCTCAATAAAACAATGCTTGTAAATATAATACATTTATTTCATCATCTAATTGATTGCCAACGCATCATTCTGGGCTTCTTGTGCCAACTGCACTTGAAGGTTTAGAAGCTTGTTCTTTAACACTACAATACCCATACAGACTATGTTCTCAGGTTTCAGAGCTCCAGAGGACTCCACATTAAAGAAGTATTTGTTTGGTTTTGCTTCCCAGTTGAACTCCGCCTCAAACTGGTCCTCGTCTAGTTCTGTGTGCTCACTCTTGGGCCATTCATCAGGTTTTGGATACAGCGTGTGCCTCATTGAGTTATCAGGGTCATACTCGAATGATACTCCTGCTGTTGGATTCCATTTTGCATGTTCCTTTCCAAATCCTTTCTTTGCATACGCACGGAGCTTTAACTCCTGTCCTTTCCGCAGTTTAATTATCAATATTTCATCAGTCTCACCATAGTCGGCCTGGTCTTCATCCCTATGCCGTGATGTCACAGGAACCACTCTGGGATCACTCGATTTAAAGTCTGCTGTAGTAATGTGTCTCGTTTGATCGTCTGTGCACTTTACGTCTAGAGTAAACTCCACACTGCACTCTGAACAGAAGTCGGCACACATGCAATCGCGGGAGTAGCGGATTTTGTCAACGACGTCGTCGGATATGAGGGGAATAAGGCCTATTCGGTGAGCTAAAAACTCGTCGCTCAGTACGGTGGAATTTGCTTCCAGTTGTACCCAGTCGATGGCCATAGTCGGCGTCTCTGCAATGAACACCCGCCTCATGCTGTTGGCTACGCTGAGCTCGGTGTCTTCGACAACAAATTTCACGTTATCATCAGTGAGTTCGGTGATGTGCACGGAAGGTTGGTTAGCGTACGGCATTTTGAATGTTGTATAATCCCAATAGTGTAATTTGTCATAGATATTAAACTATGCTTGGTCTTTTTTATTAAAACTTCATTCACTATTTAAATGTTTACTAGCTTTTCACAAAACAAGAAGAGTGCTAAGCGGAAAAACGCAACAGAAGCGTCGCTAGGATTAGTTGCGACTGTTGCCAGGTCCAATTTTTTATTTTACCCTATTTCATATTTTCCCCCAAAAATTATTTTTCATGGATTGAATTTATCAATCAAAAAAGCGTAAGATTTATTTTTGTTTTTGACCAGAATAAAAAAATAGCTTATACTAACCGCTTGAGGCACCCCCTCCCGCGGGTTTTTTTCCGTAGAAGCACCGGCGCGTCATCGTTTGTTTATGTTACGTCACGCGCCGGGCGGTCGACCACTTAAATGGTTTTTATGACTTAAACATTCGAACAAGGACCCACTTGTAATTGTTATCTTAGAGCTGTTGTATACACGTGTCGAATGACGAATGTTATCATAACATTGGTTGGCCTGGTATAGATATAAATCAGCGTATAACCGCTTACTTTACAAAAAAACATGGACTTTGAAGTTTACATATTTTTACTAAAAAAAGTAAAGCGATAATGTATGTTTTATACTATTTAGATTTAATAATAGACTCAATCTGCACTTTGTCACAAAATAAGAATACATTACTCACCTTAAAAGTATTTAATATCAGGCATTTAAAAACCAGCGAAAAAAAATTTTTCCGCGATTTTTTTGTTCCCACTTCACAACACTTGTTTACATCTTGTCGTAAATTGTCATTTCACAAAAACAACTGCACACAACACTTCTACGATGATTGTTTCACTATATTTTAAATAGATCATAACATCTAACACAGTAAATAAAATAAACTTTGAGAAATAAAAAACACGGCCGTCTATGATGATGACGCAATGAGGCCTTGGAAGAATGACTGAAGTCGAAACACTAAAACACTTGTATACCTTAAAATATATTGTTATCAGCCTTGTTAACAAGTATTTAAAGCATAATAACCAAGAACACCACCAGAACCAGCATAACTAACGTTTTATTTACGTAAAACCCGTCGATGCACCGCCGACCGCGCAAAGTCAACACAAACTGACTTCGACTGACGGAATAATATTTAATTTTTAATCGAATATCCACCGAGTTTAAAGTTGTTCGACTACGGCATAATGGCACATTCAAGCGGAACGAGATGGCATTCATACTTATAAGTCTTTTGCCTTAGTAAAAGCAGGATAGAGACTTTTTCTGAGTCTGGCGCGAAATAAAAGTTTGGGTACTACAGTACCCATGGTGCTACTACCGACTTTGCGATTTTGGGTACTGTAGTACCCAAGGTGCTTCAAGCGGCTAATAGCGAGTGGTCAAATACAATGTTTAGCAAAAGTTTTGGTAAAATGGAAAATAAATTTTGTTTCTTTGGCGTTATGTAGTCAAAACTACGACCCAAAGTATTGTGTTGTTAAGAAAACACCGAAAATCCTCAAGCTAATATTTTTTGGCAAATATTTCGTCACTAGATTTTTTTCCCTAAAGATGGTGAGAAATTCCCCTTATCTGGCAAGCCTGTCTCTCGCTACTGATGGTGGCGTTAACGTTTGAATCAGTTAAGACAGTGACGTTGACACCTTTATTTTTTCGTTTTTTTTATTTAGCTCAATACGTGTTAATAATCATAGAGGCATTTAGATAGACAAATAGGTATTTATGTAAGACAAAAATAATAATAACAAACATACTAAAAAAATTAAAAGAAAAAACAACACAATTTTTGCCTTAAACCAGTCTCAACTCAGCATAATGCCGGTCGTAAACAACCGGCGCTGGTCTTCCGTTGAGACTGGCGGGTGACGTAACGCACGTTATACAAAACATGAGTATCTACAAATAAAATAAAAAAAAGAAAACACAACAAATAAATAAATGATTAAATTAAAAAGTGGTGATTCGACATTTCGACCGTTTATCCAATCCAGTTATCATGTTTCTGTTTCCGACCACTATTGTAAAAATATGCAAAAGTAGCACGTATTGTTAGATTTCAAAATAATTTCAATGAATATGAAATAAATGATTGGGTTTCATCAAATAAAAGTAATTATATTTCCCGGAAAAACTTTATTTAAAAAATACATTGGTACATTTTCATCAACTACCCTATTAATACACAATTTTCTTTTCTCACCATTTAACTGCAATATCCGTAAATGCAGTATCTTTGGTAAAGCTGTTAAATCTAGATAAATCATACTAAAAATAAGACTGTTAACAGTTATGCTGGTATATATTTAAACTAAGTAACAAAATTGTTTACAAAGTATGAGTAATAACTTATCAAAGTTAAATTAAATGTTAGTGTTACTTGGCCGAGAGTAGTGAGATCGATCGGTCGTTTGATTTTTTTTTTATTGAGAAAATGGAGCGCTATAAGTGTGAACCATCAGTAAGTACCTAATCATAATAATATACCTTGTTAACTGTGTTATCTTTCATACTTAATAGATAGAAGTCTAATGTCCGCAAACGAAGCAACGTCGCTTAGCTTCCAATTCTCACCTTTTGACCCTATTATTTTCCAGTAAATACAATTATTGCTTACCTATTTAAGAGAGCACTCAGCACGATAACTTCATTCCTTCGCGGGAGTCGTAAGGGAGTGCTAGTGGAGTTGCAGTTGAATTATGAACTCTATTTAGAGGAAGTTAACAACCATGGTGTTTCACCAGACGATCGAGTTCGACCCCATGTGCGACAAGGAGCATCCTCAGAAGATCTCCTTCGAAGACGTCTCGGCGGCTTCTTTCAGGATACAAAGTGGGATTGTGAAAACGCCATGCGTGGTAAGCCTGCAGTTTTCAAGCATGTGGTTAATGGTGATTCAACCGTTTCTGACTGACTACAAAAATAAAGAGATTTTATATTTGATGTGTGTCAACTTCACCTACTACTAAACTACTTCACTTTACGGTGTACGAGTAAATTTAATAGCCCAAGTATTCATTATTCATCCTACAGGAAACGTAATTTTTCCGACTTCAAAAAAGGAGGAGGTTATCAATTCGTCTGTATGTTTTTTTTTTTTTTTATGTTTGTTACCTCATAACTTTTGACTGGGTGAATCGATTTTGATAATTCTTTTTTTATTAGAAAGCTGACGCTTCCCATTTGGTCCCATTTCAATTTAGTCCAGTTCTGATAATGGTATCCATGAGAAAACTATATAAGTCTTAAATTTCCATACGTGCGCGACAAATAGATGAATAACTCAATAGTCGGTCTTTTGAAGTCGGTTTTTGTTTTTTGTTTTGTAAAAATAATGTTCTTGTTATTTATTTATTTTTTTACCCGTGCAAAAATCACGTTACTTAAGACGTAGAAAATTGAAAATAATACGATTATTTTATAGGTATGTACTAACTCTATCATATCGAAAATCGAGAACTAACATGATTTGTAATCAAATAAAAAAATATTTTTAACGAGGCGTTTACATTTTTCAGAAATCTCACATGTCGGCCGTATTCGGTATGGAAATCTATCTTAAAAACGACTTTCTTCAGAACACGGGCAGGTAAGTGAAATCACACAAGATTCTACCTACTGTAGGTATTTTTAGTTTTATCTACCCACAGAAGCACTAAATGTTTTTCCAGTTGGGTGTTAAGCATTGTTTTGTATGTGTTTTTAATATTTACTTATTCTGAAATTTCTGAATCGATACTTATCGATTATGAAGTGTATTCGTCTTCAAGTTCAAACCGTTATGTATTCTACAAATACGTAACTGTTCTGCTTTCAATCAAATATTGTTCCAATGGCAGTTTCAAAGAGCGCGGCGCTCGTAACGCTTTGCTCCTTCTAACCAAGGAAGCGAAAGAGCGCGGCGTGATCTCCGCGTCTCTCGGCAACCACTCCCAAGGGCTGAGCTACCACGCTAACCAGCTCAAGATACCCACGACGGTGGTGATGCCAAATGTCGCGCCCATCATGAAGATACAGAAGTGCAAGTCGTACGGAGCCAATGTCGTCGTGCATGGAGACGATATGAAGGAAGCGAAGTACCACGCCATGATGCTGGCTAAAGAAAGGGGACTTACGTACATCAATGGGTAAATATAGCTTTATATTTATCCTATGAGTGTAAGATATATCTGCCGTTTTGTGAACTTTTTGTAAATTAAAATTGTGTTGTTTTGAAATTTTTCGATATCAGTTTTAACAGAATTGGCCGTTGGCTCTCTACTGTTGTAACGTTCATTCATGAGACCAATTTTATTCAAACTGCGTTACTAGCTGCAGTGCGTCTTTGAACATTGCTAGACCTACTTCTAATGGAAGCTACCCTTTTAATAACTATAAATGTTTGAATTAAAAAAAATAATCGTCAGCTTCTCAGCTTGCTGTTATTGTTCACGACTTTCAGCTCATATATAGTGTACGAAAAAAAAAAATGACATTCCAAACCCACCTAATTGTTTAAACTTCTCCTAGATACGACCACCCTCACATAATGGCGGGCCAGGGCACACTGGGGCTCGAAATAATAGAGCAAGTGCCAGACGTGGACGCGGTGCTGGTGCCGGTGGGCGGCGGCGGCCTGCTGGCGGGCGTCGCCACGGCGATCAAACATCTCGAGCCGCATGTGCTCATCTACGTGAGTAGTTCTCTTAGCAAGGAGGTCGAGATAAAACTTTTGTTTCATCATGATAAAACAAGTGCCAGATGTAGTCGCGGCCTAGTGGCTCCGGTGTGTGGTGTTCAAGCATTTCCAACCATTGAATAACCATGGTGTGGCGACCGTGGTTAGTTATATTGTTCAGTCTAAAGGGCCCCATACACGGTACGATTCGTCTATACGATCGATCTGATGAAAATCGTGGAGATTGATCGCATCAAAAATGCCGCTCATACACGAAACGACTGGTCGTAACGATCGATCATTTACTTGTTTGAAGCTGAAGGATAAGGACGTGAATAATACAAATAAATATGTGCCCCATAAAATGGAAAATTAACTTCTTTTCCTTACCTGTGTGGCGTTAGCGTTGACTCGGTTTCAAAAGAAAAAAATATAGCCTAGAAAAATATGGGTTAAGAAATGGCTATTAAAGCGAAAATATAAAAATCGTTACGATATTCATGATTGCATGGGTTTTTGTTGCGATTTCCAACATCGTCTTCGATTAAGTAAATCGTTAACGATCTTGACATACACCATCGATTCGTCGTTTCGATCTAGGGCATGCAAAACCCGACAGTTTTTAAAACCCGGTTTTTTCGGGTTTTCAATTTTAAAAACCGGTTTTTTCGGGTTTTTCGGGTTTTTCGAGTTTTTTTTTTATTTGGGCTTAAAATATATATTATATTAGTGTGTTTAAGTAAAAAAAGGCTGAAATGTAGTAAAAATATGTGTTTATTTTCGAAATCTTGTTCCTTGACTATATTTTCGAGATCAATCAGGTAACATTTGGTTTAAGTACACTATACTCACTCACGAATAAATCTAAGTAACAAGCCTACATAAAGCGAGCCTCTAATAAGTAAAAGTATGAATCGTTAAAACCTCTCTAACTCAAACCCTTAGTAAGTTACAAACTCGATAATTTAAATTATTTAACATTTCCCTTGTTCTTTAAATTTTCGAGGTTCTACTGAATGAGGTATTCTAATGGTTGTTGATTTAGCTATATTAAAACAAAACATGAAACTCGAGAAAGAAGATGGCTATAAATTAAAATAATTAAAATATTACCGGAAACCAAGTTTATACAAATTATTAAAATTATTGTACAGCCAATCCGTGGTTCAAAAGAATCGCATTAAGTCCATCAGGAACGTGCTGAAACTGAATCCACCAAAAAAGAGAGAGGAAGAGTATGTGACCCGTGATTACGTGATGCAAAATGTACAAATGCAACTGATCACAGGAGAGATCACTGTTGGACATATTATTTTTAGATATGTTAAGTTAAAATGTAATATTACCTACATTACTACTGATTTCTTATCAGAAACTAATTATTAAATCCAAAACCTATACAATAAAATAAATCTAATTCCTTTTTAAATTTTTTCTTTTCATTTTTTTCCTATTGGTACTTGATCAATTTGATCATAGTAGAAATACGTGGAAGTAAAATATCCACGCTTCCCCCCTAGTAGTAATAGGTGGGAAAAAAAACATTCTTCTCTACCAGTAGGGATAGATCAGTAGGGATATGTGGAACTGCCGTCGGGAAGTGGTTCATAATTTAGTTACAAGATTTGACCTAACGAACCAGAACAACATCAACAACAAACAGGGCAAGCTAAATAAAAACTTGTAAATACATATTTTGTGGTAGAAAATATTTAGATTGTGAAAAAACTTCAAAAACACAAATACGTGCGCATCATAAGCGCGTCTGTTTCCTTCACTTGACTGAGTGAGACTGCTTGACAAATAAAATGGCGACGTTGTGCGCGGCTGGCGCGGGAGGTGCGGGCGACGCGAGTTGCGCGAGTGGCGCGCGGGCATTCCCCGTAAAGATCGCCGCATTAGCTTAGCAGCGCTTTACTCATTGGCACTCAATAACTCATACAACAACGTCAAACCAAAGCCTGCTAATACATATATTGCTTTCTAATACCTAATAAGTAAGTATTGTTGTCAGCTAATCAATTTATTTGATCAATAGAGTTGGGAAACGGTAACTTGATCCTGTATTAATGTCTTGGTGGTAGTTTTACATTATGAATGTAAAAACTCGAAAAACCCGAAAAAACCGGTTTTTAAATCTTTAAAAACCGGTTTTTAAAACAGCCGGTTACTCGGTTTTTTCGGTTACTCGAGTAACCGGTTTGCATGCCCTATTTCGATCGTGACTTACCGTGAATGGGGGCCCTTAAAGTAGGTATCGTAGAGTAACTGAGAGTCACATTTTGTAAAATAAATTTTAAATTAAAATCACTACATACGTAGTAATTCTGAAAGAGTTTTTAAAATAATTACACTACTAAAAATATTTTGAGTTTACTTTATCTGAATACTAGCAGTTCACTCACCTTTTTATAATGATTTTACGTTCACCAAGATAAGCTGTAGGTATTTTATTGTGTGCTCAATTGTCTCATAATTGAAGACAGTACAAATAAGGGGGCTCGTACTTACTCGTAGGTAGATACATGAAATAGCAAAGGTCATATCGATCAAATCGACTTTATTACAGTTTATCACGCATTCACGTGTGCTAATATTCTATCATGTTCTCCGATGTATGTCGGTTATCAGCTTAATTAGCTATACTTATTAATAACATATTTTAATCAAACGTAAGTACCTACCTATATAGTTCTCATCTATTTCTTGTAAACATTAAGAAAAAACAGGAAACAAATAATCTTCCACTAAAACATCACGCTTTTTTCCAATTGTTGTCAGTGGAAACTTATAAAATGAATATCCCAATTGGTATTAGTGGCGACGGCCGCGGCCCCCCAGTTGTAGGATTTGTTAATGGCAATTTACGAGATCAACTTTAACCACAGAGTTCTCCTTATATTACAGTTTATCACGCATTCACGTGTGCTAATATTCTATCATGTTCTCCGATGTATGTCGGTTATCAGCTTAATTAGCTATACTTATTAATAACATATTTTAATCAAACGTAAGTACCTACCTATATAGTTCTCATCTATCTCTTGTAAACATTAAGAAAAAACAGGAAACAAATAATCTTCCACTAAAACATCACGCTTTTTTCCAATTGTTGTCAGTGGAAACTTATAAAATGAATATCCCAATTGGTATTAGTGGCGACGGCCGCGGCCCCAGTTGTAGGATTTGTTAATGGCAATTTACGAGATCAACTTTAACCACAGAGTTCTCCCTAATAATGTTTCGCAAATAACGTTTCACGAATAACCTTTCACACTTATAGCTTCCCACTAGGATTCCCTGTGTCGGGGATGCCATGGAACACACACAAAGCCAAGGACACAAACTGTAACGTAACCTACATCACAGTATTTCAACCGCCATCTTCCCTGATGGGAAGATAAATCTTTCTTTTCAAGGTAAAGACATCCCAAATAACCTTTTTGTCCAGGGTGTGGAGACGGAAAAGTGCCCGAGCATGAAGCACGCAATAAGCTCGGGCGAGCCGGTGGCCGTGGACATCCGCTCGACGCTGGCCGACGGGCTCGCCGTGCCCACCGTCGGATATAACGCCTTCCTCACTGTCAAAAACTTAATCGACAAGCTGGTAACTTTTCCATTACAGTATCTTAATCCACCTTTTTTTTTATTCTGAAATAGGCTTGCGTTTGACCGCCATCCTGCCTGATGGAAAGCAACGATGCGGCCTACGATGGAGCACGCTTGCCTAGAAGATACCAATTCACTCTCGACTTGAAGACACCCATATTATAACCATCGGGGAACACCCATTCAGGCAGAACATTCCACACTCGTGCGGTTCGCAAAATGAATACATGTGGAGTCAAAGCGTTTCGTTTTGGGTTTTTGGTATGTCAACCATAAAACGATGACGCGTTTTTGTGCCCTTGGTGGTCCGATAGAAGAACGGGCCAGAGGGTATAAGATCATGTAGATGATGTAGATCAGAAGCACACTCTCCGAAACGAAATGTATCCGATAAAAAGCTGACAAACCAGCAACTTTGCGCCGATGATCGAGACTTTGCAGCTTAGCCTCAACGTTTTTGGCACGTTTTTCGATAGATCCCAAACCTTTAATCCTCCCACTGCTAGGATACAGGTTTACCCTCGAAGGATGATTAGATCGTATTCCACCACGCTGGCCAAGTGCGGATTGGTGGATTCACATACGCCATTGAATTTTTTCTCCGGACGTACTCGTACCTACCTATGTAGGTTGTACTTTTACAATACAATACAAAAACTCCACACACTGCTACTCGCTCTACCATTTCTCTTTCTTTCTCTTGTACAGGGTTATAAGGAATGGGGGTATAAACAACTTTGTAATAACCAATCCTGAAATCGCGACAAAAAAAATCAGTCCCATACATTTTGTCGAGTGTCATTGACATGTTTCTGTGGAACAGCTGTTTTTTTTCTCGATTTCAAGGTTAGTCACATAGTCAAAGTTGCTCATAATGATGGATGATGAAGGAGCTATGAGTTATTTTCTGGTTTGCATACTCTTTCCTTACAATATAATCCATTCGAGGAGACGCTTATCATGCACCAATGACCGGCCATAACAGTTTTGCGTTTCTGCCAAAGCGTTTTCCAATAAGTATTTATTAGAAAACGCTAGAATTCTACTAATTCAATTAAGCGTAGTTAATTAGTAGTTTGAAATGAGGAGTTCTTGGATGATCTCAGAGGTCAAAACACTGAATAGATAAAAGCAATTCGAACCGAGCTGTAGATAATCATTTCTGATAAAGTTCAAAAGCAGACAAGCCAAGAAGTGAGTATTAATAATTATGTTGTGACGTATCGCAGTACCTACGTCTTATCAATTTTTTAAGACCCGACATTTCATCACCACTCCTCCACTGATAAACATGAGGCTCGGTCACAAGTCATCATCATTCACAGGTTACCTAAACTCACGTGCTTATTTTTGCACACAACACAACACTACGCTCAATTTGGAAGCTTTTTAAGACAGATCTAAATTTCCTAAAACTATTGGCATCCTTGTCTAATGGCTTGCAATGATAAAGACAGATATATTTTTAGTTAGTTTAGATCTGTCTTAAAATGCCTTCAAACTTGGGCCTACTGTGTGAATATTTTAATAAACACTGGCTGCGCCCCGCGGTTTCATCCGTGTTTTCCGGGATAAAAAGTAGCCTATGTGTTAATCCAGACAATGAACAACTTTCGTTACAAATTTTATGTAAACCCGTTCCGCCGTTTTTACGTGAAAGAGTAACAAATATACATACCTACATCCATACATTCTTACAAACTTTCGCGTTTATAATATTTAGATAAGTACGAGTAGGCTAGCAAAGTTTACAAAACCAAAACCAAATGGCTCAATTATTTGAGCCTTGGAGAACCTAGGGTTCAAAAAAATTGGTCGTGACATCTACTATATAAAAATAAGTCGGGTTTTCCTTCCTGACGCTATAACTCCAGAACGCACGAACCGATTTCCACGGTTTTGCATTCGTTGGAAAGGTCTCGGGCTCCGTGAGGTTTATAGCAAAGAAAATTCAGAAAAAAATTCAACATAAAAGCGGGAAAATCTTTTTTCAGAACAATGTCCACCCGTGCGACGCCGGGATGGGCCGCTAGTATAATATACAATTTTCAAAATACATATAATTTAAATTGTGAACATTATCGCAAGTCAAACCTGGATAAGATTGGCACAAGGGGATACTGACTATTACGGTTCTCCCTTGTTTATCTCAACAACTCATAAGTATTCGGTTAAAAGGTTGAAAATGATGTATAATCGTATAATAATCTGTCAGATCACAGTGAACGAGGACTGGCTGGCGCGCGCGATCCTGCGGCTGGTGGAGCAGGAGAAGTACGTGGTGGAGGGGGGCGGCGCCGTCGGGGTCGCGGCCATCATGGCGGGGCTCGTGCCCGAGCTGCGCGGGAAGAAGTAAGAACTAAGAACACACACGTTTATATTTATATTCGTACTTGGCCTACAGAAGCAAAAAAAAGAAATAAAAAAAGACCAACGCAAAAACAAAAAAAAAATATTATGATTACCCAGCACCCCGCGGGTTCACCTGCGCGGGCGCGGTGATGATGATGAAAAGTAGCCTATGTAGTGATCCACAGTGTAAGCTATATCTATTGAAAATTTGATCCAATGCCGTCCAGCCTTTTCAGCGTGAAGGAGTAACAAACTTTTATATTTATAGTATTAGTGTGATGGTGAAATTGTCGCCACAAAATTGTCCCTGCTATCTTCTTCTCTTCTGATTGTCTTTGATCTCAGCCGAGATTTGTGTTGTTTCATCCCGTTTTTGGTAATGTTATGAATTCTAATTATTGAAGTGAGGTGGATATGATCTAGCATCCTCATTCCTCCTATTGTTTTCAGGGTGGTGTGCATTCTATCCGGTGGTAACATCGACACGACCATCCTGGGGCGGTGTCTGGAGCGCGGACTCGCCGCGGAACAGCGCCTCGTCAAGTTCAAGGTAGATTGGACGCGAGTCGCAAACCGGTAATCGCTCAGTGTGGAGATACCAATGTAGCTGGTTGATAAACCCCTCCGTGCGCGGATAAGGGGGGATAACGCGGGTGGGGCTAGCGCACTTGCACCCGTGGTAGTTTATATGGTAGTTTTAAATTTTAAATAGTTTGTTCGTCAGTAGGGCAGCACACTCTACCCAACTCACGAACAAATAATGGTTCCACAAGTAAGGTAAGTATACTTATATTTAGAGCTACTAGGGTACAATAAGGGTAGACATTTGCATTAGCCTTCTTTAGAGCAACATTTTATTCAAAACAACCTACATTTGTAAAATAATTCCCCTACCACCTATAAAGTACGCAACACGTTTGCAGGTGACGGTGAGCGACCGGCCCGGCGGCATTGCCGAGCTGTGCAAGCTCATCTCCAGCATTGGAGTCTCCATCAAGGACATCATGCAGGAGCGCGCCTGGGTGCACGGAGACATCTTCAGTGTTCGGGTATGTGCATACTTCTCCTTAGCAAACATCACTTCTTCATTATCATCGTCACCCAGTATCGACCCACTGCTGCGTATAGGCCTCCTCTTCTTTGTGCCATTTTTCCCTGTCTCCGGCCAATCACATCCACGAATGGTCTGAGATGGGTCTGATGTCGTTGACCCATCGAGCTGATGGTCTACCAAGGGCACACATGTAGCCACTCTGTCAGGGCTGCCGATTATCATTTCGTCTTTTCTATTTTAAAGTGTATTTGTGTGGGGTCATCTATAATTTTAATTAATGCTTCCAATGCCTTCCTGCCGTCTTTGCAATTTCATCCAATCAGCGAACTGAGGGTATAAAACTGGCACAGTGCCGAAAAAGATGAAGAAGAGACTTAAAAGCAGTGGGTGGAAATTGGTTGATGCTCATAATAATGATAATTTATGGGCATTTGAGGGACCTTATAGAACCTATTATTACATCGTTTACATCTCAAATGCCTGTGCTGCGTAGAAGCCCGTAAAATAAGACCTCAAAACCCACATTTGCTTTTACGCCAGAACCAAATAGCCAGAACGAAGCCAAATATTATGAGATGTTTATAATCTAACAACTTGTTGCCATTTATAATTCAATTTTACAGATAGCATATTATATTTTTATAGCCTTTTAAACTTATCTTATTTATTTGTTACCATATCTTTTGTTATTTGATTGTTTAACGTGCCTAATCTCCTGTTTTCGTTGGGGGTCGTAGTGGCACGAGTCGGCCCGATAAGATTGTATTTTTAAGATTTTATGTGTATGGACTTTATCTACAAACTACTGTTACATCAGAAGTATTTCGAGGAGGTATTCACCGTACCTTATAGCAGCTCAATTGAAATCTTCTGCAGCCTGATGTATTTTGGCGGTATTAGATGAGATTATAGATAGATACCCCTAGTCTGGACTGGGAAACCGCGCAGAATACTTTGTTCCGCTAACAACTCGCGACAGCTTTATGTAATCGTGAATTCGGTTATAAAAAGATATGAAAACTAGTTTTTTTGCTTACTCCGCCTATTGAGCGAGAAGTGGCTGGCCACCAAAGAAGTGCAATATACAGACTACATCATCCCATCCACGCACAATACTTACAATGCTAGGCAGCGTAATGAAGGTAAAAAGATCTCAGGTGTCAGGTAGGGAACGTTACGAGGCACCGCACGTGTTAAGTCTCCGACTCAATCAGATGCAAGTGCTATTTCTATAAACAGCTTTGAACTAAAATCTGGTGTTGTTCTTTAGGTGAAAGTGGTATGCGAGACGCGTGGCCCGGAGCACCTGGCAGCACTGCGGGAAGTGATCGCGGCCGCGTACCGCGAGTGGGAGTTCGCTCGGGAGCTGGTCGCGGACCGCCGTCATAGCCTCGAGTCGGAGGACGACGTCTCACATTAAGAGGGAGAAACATTTGTCAGCAAGCGTAGCACGTGCAGTGGATAAACTGTCTTTTTACTTAAATGGTCTTGTTTTGTCGACGCGTAGATGTGATAAAGCTAAAATATGGATGGGGTATTTTACTTAGTCTTGTGGGATAAAAACAGAGGAAAGACAATTTATCCACGGCCCATGCTCAGCATTTTGCTCTCTTTCGCTATTTACAAGGCGGACAATCATCTTTCCTCATTTTAATATCTCTTTGTATATCCCCTTATATCCCCTTTTTACTCCACTTGTTGCTAGTATTAATTTGTATACTTGCCTAGTAATTATAGGTACTTATGTAGGTAAGATCTTCTTTATATTTATTATGAAATTTTGTCTGTGATAGGCATTTAGACTAGAAATCTAGAATAAAAACTTATGTAACTCTATTTTAGTTTGAATTCAAAGAAATTAAATAGTTTATCGAAGTTTTAGATTTTTAATTAAGTTTTATGTCAGTATGCAAATATATATTATGGGAATGAGTTGTTATTTTAAGTGGATTCTTAAAAAAATATGTAAGTAAAGTGAATTTAATAAAAAACTATGTTTAATTATTACATATTCATTATTAAAACACTATTATTTTTTTTGCAATGCTGGGTGTTTGTATTCCAGAAAACGAAGTAAAAAAGAAAAAAGATAAAAAAAAGAAAAAGAAAAGAGGTAAAAGAGACCTTCGAAGAGATTTCTTCCCTTCGCCTACAAAAAATACAAATTAAAAATACTTAAGTAATTAAGTTCCTAATTTTATTTCACACCATGTAAAGATATCAATGATTTTATTAAAGCGCGCAGAATTTTGTTGAGTTAGATACACTTCGCAGTTGTATTCATATTTTTATTTTAAAATACTTGTTAACAGATCTACTTCCATTATTTTAAACCTTTTTATGTATTGTGATATATATTTTTAAGCATTCTCCGCAATCAGTCAAAAATCAAAGTACAGTCAAATTTTCAAGTAAATTTCAAAAAATGTCACGCTTTTTTAGCGCAAATAATTTGTGTTTGTTTTAGATTTTCTTATTTCCGTCATGATTTATAAAGTTTGAAATTTCGAATTCTTTCATAAAAAATGCAATAGAACCGATACACAATGAATTCAACAGTAAGTATGCTGGCGCGGCAAGTTAAAAGGCCCACGGTCCTAATAAGTGCCTCACAAAGATAGAGCAATGCGTTAGATTAAGCGTGTCCGTCTTACCACGGTGTACCACGGAAAAAAATAATTGGTCGTGGTCCACCAGGTGAACCAATGAGGTGTACCATGGGTTGGGAGCCGTTCTTGGCTTCAGCCAAATCTAACGCAGTGCTCCATCTTTCTCTCTAGTAGTCTCTAGGTTTATCTAAGAGAGGCCCTGTTTGATACGATTTTTTCGTATACCATCATAGTTATTAACTTTCCTAAACCCAGTAACACTTCGTCAACCCATATTATCCATAATCAGCAAATGGATATACGTAGCAGTCAGATAATTATGGCAGTTAATTAATTGTTATTGGTATGTATCTATAATTACCTATTAATTAAATATAGCATGAGTGGACTTCCATCCATAAGATTACTGTACGAGCGCGATTACTGTGCTTAATCTATCTGCCGATTAGGAATTTTAAATAATATCTACCTCCTCCAACTCTATCAGTCCTAATCCTACTTACCTCCTCTATATAATGTCTCTCCTGTCTAGGACGTAGAGTTTGACGAGTTTTGTGACCCGAACAACCCCAGAAAAATAAAATTCGAAGATGTCCGCGCAGCGGCAAGGAGAATAGCTGGAACCGTCGTTAAAACAAATTGTCCGGTACCCTATTGTTTATTCTTACCAGTGTAAAAACTAAAGCAAAACTTGTAAACGGGTAACGTCTAATTTTAAATGGTGGTCAAATAGATAAAATTCTTTAACTGTTTTGTAGAGGGCTCACATGTCGGATAAACTGGGAGTGGAGTTATATATGAAACAGGAATTCCTTCAATACACAGGAAGGTAAGTTACATTTCTGCTATTTATGGATTATTTAGGTACTTTCTTTTAAGCATATAAAATTGAGTACACGAAGGGCGACATGCCTTTTGAGGGGCTTATGCCCAGCAGTGGACAAGAGTGGCTTTTTAATGGTGACCTGTTAAGGTGAGATACAAAAATTGCTGCCATTATGAAAATACTACTACTGAGTAGGTATTAGTAAAATAATGGAAAAATCAAACCAATACTCATGATAATTTTTGAAAATACCCGTTCCCAGTTTCAAAGAGCGCGGCGTTCGAAATTCTCTCATGAACCTCACCGATGAGCAGAAGAAAATCGGTGCCATAGCAGCTTCAGCCGGAAACCATGGCATGGCTTTGAGCCACCACACCACACTTATGGGCATACCCGGCATAGTGGTCTTGCCAAGTTACACGCCTCTAGGCAAAGTCTCTAGGTGTGAGCGACTTGGGGCCAAGGTCCTTCTGCACGGAACCTGTATAGCCGATGCTAAGCACTATGCTATGGCTCTTTCGAAGGAAAAGGGTATGCCCTACATTAATGGGTAAGTTTGGATGATTCATTATATAATAATATATAATAAATATCCAATCCCAATACTGCTTCTATTATATATCGAACTGAAGGACAATTTCCAATGGCAAAAGCGGCCCTTACCATCAGGGTAGCAACTTGCAAAGGAGATGTAGCCAATTTTCGTCCAAGGTTGTACCTTTCAGATACGACCACCCAAATGTGGTAGAAGGGCAAGGAACGGTCGCTCTCGAGATCTTAGAGCAAGTCCCCGGCGTTGATGCAGTTCTGGTGCCCGTTGGTGGGGGCAGTCTACTGGCTGGATGCGCCGTCGCTATCAAGCACCTTAAGCCTCATGTTGAAGTCTACGTAAGTGAACCAGTAACGTACAAATAATACGACGTTCTTGGTACGATTTTAATTTCGTGGATATAAAATATCGCAAGTAAATAGCCAGTTTATCGATAGTAAGCCCCAATTCTTATATAATGTAATCATTAACAGGGCATCGAAACGAACAATACTGCCAGTATGACGGAAGCTTTGAAGAAAAACGAACGCACCTACTTTTCCATTGAGTCTACCATTGCGGACGGGTTAGCCGTGAACATGGTCGGTGTCAATACGTTTCACACTATCAAGGGCTTAGTGGACAAAGTGGTAAAAATACGATTACAACAAGTTTCGTTTTAGTGTTGTCGGCCTGTTTGGCTCAGCGGTAGTGTATCCGCCTTATAAGCCAGAGGTCCCGGGTTCGATTCCCGGCCGGGCAGATGTTTGAATGATGAATTTAAATATCTGCTCTGGGTCTGGGTGTTAGTTGTCCTTGTATTTGTGTGTGTTCTATGGCATCCCCAATACAGGATTTATTCCTAGTGGGGAGCTATGAGTGTGATACGTTATTTATTTATTTTTCTAAATAGCCTGTAAATGAGCCGTTCGGTATATGTAGATGCGAGTTTTGAGAGAGAGTTTTGAGTTTCGAGAGATGCGAGATTTTTGAGTAAATATTTACTAGGAGGGGCCCACGTATCCATACTACGTTTTACGTACAGATTTGCGTTCGTTCACGTTTTTACGTTAAACCAAAGAAAAATAATAGTACAAGTAAACTGTTGATGATGATGATGATATACCAAACCCAATACTAATACATTGTGTCAAAAAAACGACGCATCATATTTATTTAACGCAAAATGTGACAAAAATTAAAAAAAATCGTACTCAATTGCAGTGGCGGCCTTAGGGGGGTGCGAACTGTGCAATCGCACAGGGCCTCGCGCAACAACTCAAGCTAATATTTAAAAATATTTGATAAAAATGTATCTAGTCTGAATTAAAACTTTTAACTTTAATTCTTATTTATTAAGAAAATAAAGTTAGTTTCATTCATTCATACAAAACATAATTGAAAATTTCATTATGTAGTAGGTGCTTGAATATCGCGCCTTGAAACACTTCTCGCATCGCTGAGAAATCGCTCGTGAGAGTCGCTAGTGTGAATGGAATGGAATGAAATGGGGTGAAAATCTTTCATTGTAAAATATTTGAAAACTCAAATTTTATTTTAAAAAAAAATTGTATAAATAACTAGCATTTCTCGTCAAACACGACAAATACCTAAACCAAACCACCGGACCTACTTTCGCATCACATAATTTCCACGAAAGACAAAGGGCCTCGCAAAGACCTGCTGCTGCCAGGGGCCTCGCAATGGGTAAGGCCGCCGCTGCTCAATTGTTACTATTTTTTATGTAACTTGCAAAACTTTTCTGTATTGTATTGATTATGTTGAGTATGGTATCATTATGTGTGTTTCAGATTGTAGTGAATGAAGATTGGGTAGCTCGCGCCGTTACAATGATTACTGAGCATGAAAGGTATATAGTCGAAGGAGCAGGATCTGTTGGTGTGGCAGCCATCATGGCTGGCTTGCTGCCTAACTTGAAGGGGAAGACGTACGTTCTACTTAAATACAGAATAGTAGATAGAATATAAGTTTCATTTGATCTTGATGACTACCTACTACAGGGCCAACTTTAAAGGCAAACGAACCGCACACGCTACGCGCCTCGAATGGCTGGGGACAACGACTCGTCACATTTTACGCATACGTGTTTTTCGCACACTACAAGGTTTATCTACACGTTCCTTAGATTTAATTCTTAATGATGTTATTTCCAGAGTTGTGACCATCATGTCTGGGGGCAACATTGTCCCGACAATCCTGACTCACGTGTACGAGCGCGGCATGTCTGGAGATGGCCGCCTGTTCAGGTTCAAAGTGGTCCTCAACGATCGCACGGGGGGCTTGGCAGAGCTGTTCAACATCATGTCGAGTGTAGGAATCATCATGCGAGACGTCGTCCCCGAGAGGACCTGGGTCAAGGGAGACATTTCTAGTGTTGAGGTGAAGCACCAAATCGTATCTTGCTAAAGTTTCCTACGAAAGTTTGTGTGTATGTGTCCTTGTTACCACGTAACTCCGTAGCTACAACGTGATTTTGATAAAATTTGAAATGGAGATAGCTTAAGATGTGTGTGGTGGTGTGGGATAATTATAACTGTGACTGGAAAAGGAAAGCCAAGAACAGGACAAAGTGGTATGCCTCGGAAAAGGTCTATATCCGACAGTGAACGAACATTGGCTTAATCATGATTTTAATAAGAAGTTAGGACTATAACTTTCTATGGCCTATTTACCAAAGCAAAAGGTTTCTTCTTGTCAGCAATAATATTTTTTGCTGCAGGTCAAAGTACTTGCCGAATCTAAAGGATGGGACCACACAAAAGAAATGATAGAACATGTCAAAAAAAACTTTAAGGACTACTATTTCCAGGATATGGTAGAGTGTAGTGACAAGGCCACCACGAGCCGTGGTCCTTGCCTGGCGCCACATCCAGCCTGCATGCGCAAATAAATAATCAGTGGGCACAAACACTCGTACTTATCTAATTCGTCACTTAGCATATTTGCAGAAACAACAAATCGGTGAGAATCAAAATTAGTCCAATTTTCCAATTTCCATTCAGCATGTATGCCGAAATAACTAATCAGTGGCTTGAGCAGGGGCACAGAGATTTATCTCATTCCCCGTTGAGTCTTTCATAAACCAATGGATTTAATCTTTTAGGTAAGTCCATAAAATTGTATTCCTTATTTAGAATAGGTATCTCCCATATGCCCCTTTGTCTTGAACAATAAACAAAGAATAAAAATGTATGTTTTGATTTTGTTAAATCAGACAGACACAGAATTTCTATTATTGTATCATAAGGCACTGGTCTGACCGCCGGCGAGTAAACGAGTAACTATCGGCGATTTTCTCTCGCAAGAAAAGGACAATAAATGTACATTCAGTGTAAACGAAAGAGATGCATATATTAAAAAGTACTCGCCGACTGTTCACACCGCCGGCGACGACTCGCTTTACTAGTTTTATCGCTGAGCGACGAGCTTTCAAAAATAAACTCGCTCAGCGATACTCGTTCAGCGATGCTCGCTCACTCGCTTGATCATTTTTTTTTGACGTATAGAGCTGAGATGGATCATTTGAGTAGACGTATGGAGCTGAGATGATTGAGCGACCGCGGGCGAGTGGCGCGAGTACTCACTCGTCGCACTTATAGCCCGGCGACAAAACTATCGAAACTACACACTCGCTTCTCGCTGATCGCCAACTCGTTTATAGTTTCTAGTTTTACTCGCTTCTAGTTCATCGCCGGCGGTCAGACCGGTGCCTAAATCTGGGGCCGCATACTGTTTCAGCCACGGACGTAAAAAAAATCTCTGGTTTTAACGTTAAACTTCAGAGTGAAGAATATATACACGAAAAATGATGAAGTGTATAGTAGCAAGAAGGTGAAAACTCATGCAATTTACGAATAATATAATCCTCTTTGGTCTCATACCAAAGAGGATATAAGTATGTTTCGATTTTTTTTTTGTGTTAGCAAGCAAAAAAGGTAGGTACTTATGTCGTATTTTAATAAGAACACTGAAAAATAAAAGTACAATTGTTTTGTCATTTTGAAGTTTTTACATGTAACAAATATTTATTGCTCCGAAATCCAAACTTACAATAAAAAATTAATAATGTTTTCATAGCGGATCGTATCTACATTACAATCATGTTTTACTAAAGTTATTAAAAAAAGCTCGCCATAAACTGATTTATAAACCTATCCACATTCACAATGAATCCTAATGTAGTAAGTAAACTTATATTGCTTTTTTAGTTTCTTGTTGTTTAAATCATAGGCCTAGAAGCCGTATGTAGGTAATAGAAAAAAGTCGTATTCTAAATGTAATGTTATTTTTACGTAGGATGTAGAATTCGACGAGTTCTGTGATCCAAGTAATCCCAGGAAAATAAAATATGATGACATCGCCGCTGCTTCCAAAAGAATTTTCGGATCAGTCGTCAAAACACCATGCCCGGTAACTAGTCCGATTTGAGTTTTTATAGCATGGTAGAGTCATGGTAGAGCAGTATTAAAAATAAATTGACACGAAATACATAACCCTATAAGGAAAGGGTATGTTCAACCGAAAAGGACTCAAAGTACTCATCATCATGAATGACTTTTACTATGAGACCAACCCTTAAACGCAAAAAAAAAACCGGACAAAATCTATGAAACAGCTTTACGCAATTTCGGGGTTGGTCCCATAGTAAAAGTTGTTCATAGTGAGCACTTTTCGGGTTAGCATACCCTTTTCTTATTACATTGTATTCCTATATCTTTTATGTATTGTGTACCTAATTGTGTATACCCAACCCAACCTTTTTTTTATTTCCTGAAATGATATCGATGCCTTCCCCAAACATTCGTAATAAGTACTATAATATTATAGCAGCTACTTATAATTAATTATTACAGTCATGTATTTATTGAATATTGCAGAAAGCTCACATGTCCGATAGACTGGGAATGGAATTATACATGAAACAAGAGTTTCTTCAGTACACAGGAAGGTATCCTATCTATAACTGTTTTAACTACTTAGCAATTTAATTTTGAAAACTAAAACCACATATTAACCTAATATATATACCATTGATACCAGTGAACCATTTATTAAGTCTTTAACCAGTTTGGACAATAAACGTTTAAAATGATCTATCCTATCACAGCTTCAAAGAGCGCGGTGTGAAAAACTCTCTCATGATGCTCTCCGATGAGCAGAAGAAGTACGGAGTGATTGCAGCCACGTGTGGTAACCACGGCACGGCTCTGAGCTACCACTCGACCCAGCTGGGCATACCTTGCATAGTGGTCATGCCGGCCTATGTACCGCTTGGGAAATCACATAAGTGCGAAATGCTAGGAGCCAAGGTCCTTCTGCACGGGAATAGCATAGCCGAGGCTAAACGACACGCAATGACCATTGGGAAGGATAAGAAAATGACCTACATTAATGGGTATATGAACTTGCTTTACACTAAGGTCGTTGGTAGCATTCAGATCCAATAGACAATTTTGACTAGAATGCAATAACCTGTAAACTCATTGTTACAATGCGACAATAATATGTGCGGTTATTATTCATGTCTTTTTTAGGAACAAGGAACTTATTATAAGTCGATAGGATTATTGTGACTCAAATGAATGGACTACATCCAGCGAAGTAGGTATATAAGCTTATAGTCACCGCACGTTTAACAACGAGTAGCATATTATGATAATAATTAATATCAAGATTTTGCTTTCAAGCATCTAGATGGAGCTGGCGGTGTTGTGGCGGCGTCGTACGGCATTTATTCGTTGTTGTAGGCAGCTGCCACTAAATTGCGTTATGGAATATGAAGTCAACTGAAATTGACTTGTTAACTCTTTCAGATTTGATCACCCAAACGTAATAGAAGGGCAAGGAACGGTCGGGATAGAGATTTTGGAGCAAGTCCCCAACGTGGACGCGGTGCTGGTGCCCGTGGGCGGCGGCTCACTGCTGTGCGGCGTGGCTATTGCAATCAAACACCTCAAACCTGACACTGAAGTCTACGTAAGTAACAGTTCTATCTACCTTTTTTAAGCAACTGCGTGATTTGTTACGATGATTTTTGTTTGGAATTCAACGTTCAAGAAATTATAATTTCAACTTTGTGAGAATTCAACTTTCCGAGTCTGAAGGGATTTTAATTAACCCCCGACGCAAAAATAAGACTCCTAGGTTTTACGATTTAATGTGTTAGACTTGATCGAGAGTGTTGTAGCTGTGATTCAAAAAAATCTTTTTAGCCTTTAGAAGATCATCGGGGGCTTTTAAATTGAATTACTTGTGATTGATTGATCCCGATTTAGGTACTACTTATTAACTTATATTCCGTATTTTGAATAGAAATAGGGATGTTACTTTATTTTATCCTTTCTAGGGAATTGAAACAGATAAAACATGCAGTATGGTGGAATCTCTCAGGAAGAACGAGCGCACATTTCTCCCTATAGACACCACCATCGCCGACGGTATGGCCGTCAACATGGTCGGCGTTAATACATTTCATAATATCAAGAATGGTGCGTTGGTGGACAAAATGGTATGATATAAAGTTATCATCATATGTGAATACACCACCACTTAAAACAGACTTCCCTTTATTCCCACTGTTCTCTACTATCACTACTACTATAATTTTTGGCACATTATAGCTAATTACTAGTTTAATACTAGTTCGAGCATTTAAGCATTTCGACAACTGCTTATCACTACAACGCTTCAAACCAATTTGGCGCGTATTCGAGCTTGAAAATCGTACTGAAATAAACCGCATGCTAGCAAATTTCATGAAAACACATCAATTGCAATCAAATTATCGGCGGATAAATATACAAACATACAAACGCCAATTTGTTCCGCTATACTAGACTGTGAGACCTTGCTTCGTTCGGTCAAAAATGCTAATTAATAGAACATTAATTAATCAGCTTCTCAATCATATTGAATTCATAACCGTTTCAGATTGTCGTCAAAGAAGATTGGGTAACTCGCGCCATCATGCATATTGGTGAAGTGGACAAGCTGGTGGTGGAAGGCGCAGGTTGCGTTGGAATAGCCGCCATCATGGCTGGCTTGTTCCCCACTTTGAAAGGAAAGAGGTATGGTATTATATAAAGAGTTAGAAATGTTTTCTAATTGAATTGAAGTCAGTCTCATGCACTGCTCTCCTGTCGCCTTTATAATGCCATCCAACAAGCGAGCCGATGGAGTGGAAAAATAACACAGACAAGATTAGAGTAGTTTTGATACGGACTGCTTAGTGGCTTAGTCGAATAAGTAATTTGATTTATTTCAGAGTTGTCAGCATATTAAGCGGTGGTAATATAACGCCAGGCATACTGTCCCGCGCGTTGGACCGCGGCATGGCGGAGGAGGGTCGCCTCTACAAGTTCAAGGTGACCGTCGCCGACCGGCCCGGGGCGATGGCGGAACTGTGCTCCATCCTGGCGAGCATTGGGATCGCTATGCGGGACTGTATACCAGCGAGGGCGTGGATCAAAGGAAACGTCAACAATGTCGAAGTAAGATTACAAGAAACTGACTGCTTGCCTACCACGCTCAGATCTCTCAAATCGTTTATTGCTTTGTAACGGCTGTTGTTGTTGTTACCTAGTTGTTGTCGTTGTTGTTTTTTGTTGTTGTTACATTGCTTAATACACGACCGTTGGACTCAGGTTATATGTGCCTCTATTTCGCCTCTGCTTAGAATTATCGCGAGTTCGTCAGTGCTTTTCTGCCGCGCTGTGGTCATTGTAGTGCTGTCATTTTCGCATTTAATTCGTATTACAATTTGTTGCAGCTGAAAGTAATTGCTGAGACTAGAGGATGGGATCAGACAAAAGATATGATAGACCTGATCAAGAAGAACTACAAAGAGTACTACTTCCCTGCGACTAACGATGGTAAAGAGAAGCCGTCCGGCGCCCGGCGAGGGCCCTGCCTGGCCCCCAACCCAGTCTGCATGCAGAAATAGACCACAAGTTACGTCTTCTAATAACATCTAAAGCAACAACAAGCAAAACGCTAACAGCAGCAAGAACAGCAAGCAACAAGCTAACAACAGCAACAACAGCAACAATCTAACAATCCAGTGATGCAATCCCATATATTATAATAAAGAGAAAAAATCAAAACACAAACAAATAAAAACAGTAATAGTTCACTAAGTGGATTTTTATTTATTTTGTTTCCTGTTTCATTGGCCAGATTGTAGTTGAACTTGGCGTCAGTCTTGACAAAAAAGGTCTTTGCTCTTGTTCTCAAATAAGCCCGAAATAGTCAAAACAAATCCTAACCGAAAGGGAACACCAACACTGAGTAGGTCAGTAGGTAATCCGTTTGATCCTTCATCCTAGATGTAATCACTTTTACTACACACTACAATCTATATACATCTGATAATTTTGTAGGTTTTCTGGTGCTTCAGAATGTGTATTACGGAACCACAAAAAACAAAGAAAATTGGTAACCTTCCGTAAAATATTCTACCTAATTAGTTGTGTTATATAGACAAGCAAATAGACAGGCACCGAACTCTCACCATAAAGGTTCCTTTTTACCATGTAGGTACGGAACCCTAAATGGTATTGCCTGATTAAGCCAACTCACTAGCTAGAGAATTTGTATCCTACCATGCAACTCATCTAACATCTTCTTTCTTTTAAATTAAATTAAAAATTTAAAAAACCCCCGACACAAAAACCTACCTAAAAAAAGTACGAAATAATAATTTGATTTATTTAACAAACAACAAAATATTAGTTAGTTACAAAGAAAACGTCGCGTCGGGGGGACCGTTTCTAAATATTAGTATTTACAACTAAGCTACCACGATGAGTATAACTCCTGACGTCCTGACTGATTAGTATACCCCCCCCCCCCCCCCCGACGCGACGTTTACTCGTTTACTCATTAGTCTTTCAGGCTAGATCGTAATTTTAATGATGTACTTATCGATAAAATGCATCATTAAAAAATAAAAAAAAATAAAAAAAAAAAAATTTTTTTTTTAATTATTAATAACAAAAAAAATCTAGACAGTCCTACCACTGATAAAATATCTTATCTTTCATTTGACAACCCATTTTAACCCACCATAACTCTTAAACGGCTCAATCGATTTTTATAAAACATAGCTAAGAACACTCTCGATTAAGTCTCCTTTCATCCAAAAAAAACTAAACTGAAATCGGTTCAGTGGTTCGGGCGCTATGATGCCACAGACAGACAGACAGACAGACAGACAAACAGACACGTCAAACTTATAACACCCCTCTTTTGCGTCGGGGGTTAATAAAAATGAATCGCTGTTCGTTAGTCTCGCTAAAACTCGAGAACGCCTGGACCGATTTCGCTAATTTTGATCTTGAAATATTTGTATAAGTTCAGGGAAGGTTTAAACGGTGAGAAACATGAATAATAAGTAAAGAAAAATACTAAAATCGACAATTTTTTTCAATACAAACTGTTCCTACCTGTGAAACATTTGATGTTCGGTACGGGAAACTCGGAATGTCCATCTCTTTTGTCTTTTTAGAAATAAAAAATAGTGTCACTTGGTTGTCAAATATTTACAGGTGTGTTCAAAAATTGGTCCGATCTTTTTGGTCTGTTTTGTTGTTTTTTTTTTTTTTGTTTTGTTTGCTCTAATACAGGGAAGGTTTAAAAGTAAAAAAAAACAGCGGGTGAAACCGCCGGCTGCAGCTAGTAACTAATAAATCCATAGTAATTTTTGTTAAACCATATAGGAACTCTAGCTCCTTGTGGGGAGCAAAGAGGTACTTCTCTTTACCAAAAATTACCAAGATTTACAAATCTGTCATTTAAAACCAAAGAGCATAGTCAAAAAGAATCATGGAAGTAGGATCATAGCATCTGTGAAAAGAATAGTTCTCGTACCATGCCAAAGAGAATGTAACGCTTTCAAAACATAAGCCATAGAGTACCTAGTACTGTATTAACTGAGAACATAACCCAAAAAAAACTTTACTCCAAGCTTTACCTATAAATTATTTTTTACACGTTTAAAATTATATTTTAAAAGAAACAATCATGGAATCAGTTATTGACACAAAAACAGCCAATTTAATTACGCAAAAGTTGTTTTAAGTCTAATCAACAAATATAAAATTAATAGGAAACGTTGCTCTGCCTCCAATATTGGCTTGAAACAAACTACTATGTGATAAAATGCCGAAGCACCACGCAGAAACGAATGCTTCCCCCGAGTGCCCCAGAGAGCCTATGGGGCTGGATCCAAGTGTTTTGGCCAAACGAGTACCAAGACCGTATGCTTGGTGTGCGGTAAGTGGAAAACCTTACAGCCGTAAAGTCCGTAGGGTACCGTAGGATCTACCAAGCTATAGAAGTGCACACCTCTCGAACGAAAAGGTTTGTAAAGAAATATAGTGTGTTTGAACAGGGTTACACGAAATGAATTTAGTCTAAAGATGCTTTTTGTTCTCGTCATATCAATATGAAAGATGTGATTCCGTAGCCAACTGCATCTACGGAATTATGCAAACTGATTCAATTTTGAGTTTTGGCTTATTATCTGTACCATTTTCTTGAGAGGACCTTCAGCTAATGCATTTGTAACTTCACACAATTTCTCGTGTTTTAGAAAGATATCGAATTTGACCCCTGGTGCGACCCATACAACCCTAAAACTATTTTACCCAGAGATATCTATAAAGCTGCTTCTATGATTGGCCAGAATATACCGGCCACCCCACTTGTGGTTCGTATTTCGGATTGATAGATATTTTGGTTGAATATCAGTTTTTAGTAAATGAAATATTGCGGCTAAATAATAAAAGGTTTTCTAATCAACTCTGTCTAATATATTTTATTGCTCGCCCACGTCCAGAGCGTAACTTTATCTTTAAATTTCAGAAGTCCAAATGCTGTGTTGAGTTGGGATCGGAAGTATTTTACAAGTTGGAGTGCTTTAACCAATCACACAGGTTGTATTGTTTGTGTCCCTTAGCGTGGCCGCGCCCTGGGCCAAGTTATCTAGTAAACTTAGAAGAGGTCAGAGGACAGCGCAGGCGACGCAGGTCTAGGCAACGCAGGACAGAAAAGATTCGGTAGTACCTACATGAACGTACTGAGAGCTGCGTACGCTGCAGCGTAGGCAAATGTGACGCAGATATGCACCTGTCCTGCTCAACACTCTACGTCTGTCTCGCCTGCTCTGCCCTGCAAATCTGTATTGTGTTGAGCTTTGTCTGCGTTTCAGCATACGCACAGCATCATTATTGTTCTATAGGAATAGTGTAGGTAATACGATTAATTGATTGTAGTTGCTTAGAAAGAGGAGCACATTATGCCTTGCAAATGTTGAAAGAAGATCAATTGCGAGAGGGTATATTTGCTGCATCTATGGGAAACTGGGGAGTGGTGAGTATTGTCGACGCTGACCGGCCCGTACCATGAGCTCTTAGCGCGATCATATACTGGATCGCCCTGGTTTATGTCTTGCTTTTCCTCTAGTTGACAGAGCGAGAACAACGCCAGGGCGATCCCATTTAGGATCGCGCTAAGAGATCATTACCTGCATGGTGCAGATCTAACAATAGGAAAGCTCCTAATTTTGCGGAACCAAATTTTCGTTAGTCTTTGAGCTGTGCCTTTATTACGTATCTTTATTATCTTTATCATATTACAAACAACAAACATGGTCCATCTATGTCATGACAGCAAAACCTAGGTAGTAAATATATTTCTGTCTCCAGTCGGGAGTAGTGTCTTTCGAGTTGTATCATTTTGCACAGGAGGCACAGATTATATTCCGCCGTATTTCAGGCTTTTAGTGACAACACAAATACCAATAGGTTTCACTGAACATTCAGGAATATTTATACAACAAAAATAAAACGCGAATAATTATCTAGTAAATTCTTTTAGGCATTGGCCTTAAAAGCACGTCACTTCGGAGTATCATTGACAGTGGTGCTTCCAGAAACAACACCCGCTGGCGTTTTAGACAGAATCCGAAGATTAGGAGCCACGGCGGTGCCTTATGGTAGGACCTTGGCCGAAGCAAAAACACAAGCATTTGTTCTTAAAAATGAACAAGGATATGGGACTTATTTAAACGGGTGAGTAACTCTGCATCATTAATTAATAAATAACTAGTGTATTCTGCTGTTTAATAAGCAAAGCTACCTCATGAACAATAACGTCTGGCTCAATCAATAAAATGTTTTTGCTTAATACACATGGTCTAACTTTGAAACTGATTTTCAACTCTTCAAAAGGTTAAAGATTTTGTACATAGAAATAGAACAAGCTATAAGTACTTACCTAGTATTGTACCACCCCACCTGCCTATACGATTTGCGGTCTGAATTTGAGCATTGTTATTTGGAACATTATAAAATTACCATCACCATAAGACTCTGCATAAGCCATCTTCATTTGCACTGAAGCCTATATAGGGTTATTCATAAAGGGTATACTAAGCTGAAAAGGGCTTATGGTACCTACTCATCATTATGAACAACTTTTACAATGAGACCATCACGAATTTCAAAATCAGCTGTTCCATAGAAAAATGTCAATGACACTCGACAAAATGTATGGAACAGATGATTTTTATTTTCGCGAATTCTGTGTTGGTCCCGTAGTAAAAGTTATTCATAATAATGAGTACTATGAGCCCTGTTCGGCTTAGCATACCCTTTATGAATAACCCTGTATAATATAGGTACTTAGTACTTATACTGCATATCAAATCAAGCCAGTTACAGCAACCCTGGCCTTGTATTTCAGTTATGACCATCCCCACGTGATAGCTGCGTCTGGGATTATCGGCTTGGAGATACTGAACCAGCTGCCGCAAACTGACGCTATCCTGATACCAGTGGGAGGTGGCGGCTTGATAGCTGGCGTAGCTGCGTTAGTCAAGCAGCATAAGCCTAAAGTTTTGATTTATGTAAGACTGAATAATCAATAACTTCTGACGTAAAATACGTCTCGGGTGTTCGATAGAGAACTCTACGCGATTTAAGCCCGGCATGGGCGCGCTTGACGTGCGGCGGCCTGCTCAGAAAGCGCCGCATGACCACATCTTGTCGATATTTTGCCATTGAAAAGGTGTGTGGATTAAAGAAACGTAGACGGAATATCTCGTTTACTATTCGCAAAAAAGTCGACGTTTGTCGCATAATTCGCAGATCCCCTGCCAGGCGGTCTGAACTCAGGGACCGGATTCAAATTTGTGTTTGAATCTTTACATGAAGCTACTTATAGTTTAAATGAATTTGCTTTCAGGGAATTGAACCGAATAGATGCTGCAGTTTCTTCAAAGCGATGGAAAACGAAAAACCTTATAAGACTGAATGTGGATTCAGTATCGCTGGATCTTTAGCTGTGCCAACTGTTGGTTACAACGCCTACCACACTGCGGTATCTTTGATTGATAAAATGGTACGAGACAAAACCATTTCATACCAAGTTATCTTGTCCCTCAGCCCAGATGCAACACTGTAGTCGCAGATTTTTTTCGACATCTAAAGGTGCAGTTAAAACAACTCGTGATAACGCGACTTGCGTCCGCATCAGCCGCAAACCGCCTGGCTCGGCTTGCATTGACACGCGCCTTTTACCTGCAGCTTTAGATCGAAAAGAAATCCGCATTTTATTTACACAATTGAAATTCATGTGCAACAACATGAAAACTTGCATAGTTTCTTTGAAATCGGAGAAAAATATCGTATAATTAGTTAGTTTAATACGAGTACAAGATATTTACCTTTTAGGTGCTCACAGAAGATGATTGGATAGCGCAGGCTATTCTCCACTTGGCAGAGGAAGAAAAAATGATAGTTGATGGGACGGGGGCAATAAGTCTTAGTACAATTTTACGAAAACCAAATGTCCTGCCCGAGCTACAAGGAAAGACGTAATTATTCCTTTTGTATTTTTAACTAGAGAATGATGAAGAGCGATTGGTTTAAATAAATTAGCAGCTCACATCGTGCAGTTTTATACGCGATTCTCCTGAGGTTTTCTAGCATAATAATGACGTATTTATAACCGACTTCAAAAAGGAGCAGGTACTCAATTCGAATGGATGTTTTTCTATAAAAGTTAGTCGCATAAATAATTATCTGTATCCCATTGATTGAGACGACTGACTGACGTTGTTAACTATTAATACACGAATCTATTAGAAAGACACAGAATTAGTCATAGTTAGTGATGGCAAAGTCTCAGATAAAGTAGTAAGTCTCAGTTCAGGTAGCGGTATCGTAATGAGGATAATTTTTTTAAGACTAAAAAATCCATAAAATGCTTATACATAATCTTTATGGACAAGAAGAAGGGAATGTCTGCCCCGTGACCGCTTACTGCCGTAACGGCCTCACTGATTATAATTTTTATTTATTTTCCAGGGTAGTGTGTATAGTAACCAGTAGCAACATTGACAACTGGACGTTTGCTCTAGCTATCGACAGAGCTCAAGCAGTCGATGGTCGAAAAATATATCTCAGTGTGAGTCGCCATACAAATGTTTAGCGTGCTCATACTTTAGTTACGCTTTACTTACGAGTATCCATCAGTAGTTTTTTAGGCTGAGACAAAATACGTACAATATTTGTGTAGAAATTAATTACGGTAAAAATAATCTAAGACTACTTTAATCTCTAGGTTAAACTGGGAGCCGAAGACATGAAAACACGACTGAAAATATTCAGCGTAATAGCCAACTTAGGAGTCAATATTGTTTCGATGGAGACGGAGGAAACGACCTTTATAGAGACTGACGTCCATCATATTTATGTAAGAACTGGGTTTATCCTTCTTAGGGGTCTCCTGCGAGGGGGTTAGGAATATATCACGAAATATCACGAGGGCGGAGGTGGGTTTTGTAGAGAAATATCACGTGTATTTATTATTCCGTTAAGGGGAGGGGGGGAATTTATGACGTCATCCACTATGTATCACCAGGGGGAAAGGTTGAAAAAGTTGCTAAAAAACATCACGTGATTACTGGACGATCCCTTAGTCGTTCATTCTTGGCAAAGTGGTCGTGGTCGTGGTCGTAATGTTGCTCTTGCTACACGGAGGCACCTAACTTTCGTCAACGTTTCTAAATATAACGCTGTAGAGGCTTCAGTGGCCAACAACATTTAGTCATTAAAAAAAGTCAACGCTTCTCTCTATTGCAATGTTTCTGGCGGTAGGAAAGAACTGGATACCGAACATAAATTCTGACGAATGAATAGCAAGTATTCGATTGCAATACGTGTGAACAAATGCAGTTTCCATTTACACCCGATTTTTAGGAGCGCTGTTTCTAATTTCGTAATTTATCTGAGGGCGCTGTTTTATTTTTTATAACAACTTAATTTATCGAATATTTTGTAGCTGCATAAATGCGTATCAGAATTCATACTTTAGAATTGATTCCCAACGTGTAGGTACCTAAGGTTTTCGTTTAGTGTTACTGTTTGGGAACCAATCTTTTTTTTTTTAAATCCCCGTTCTGTTATTTTAAATCTTCAATGCGTAGCTGGCAACATTTTTCTCTGTCCTAAAACTGTTTAAGTTTCAGTTGAACCTGGTTTGCGAGACCCGCGACTTGCCACACGCGTGCTCTCTGAAGCGCGTCCTGACCCGAATATTTCCAGACATCTGCGAGTTCCTAGAAGTACCTTTCAGCCCGATACCGATCTGCATGTGTACCCCCAAGCCTGAGATATAATGTTACTTTGTGTGTTTAGAAACGAAATAAACAAGCGTTGGTACCTCACTGTTTTTTTTTTAAATACTAAAAGTACCTAAGTTATTTAAGTTTAAATGGAATTGGTTAGTAAGTTGTTCATAACGATGAGTTACTATGAGCCTTTTTCGGCTTAGCATACCCTTTGTGAATAACCCTGTATGTAGATTTATAGACCGTCATTTTAGTCTGAATTTGCGACCGATGCGACCTACGCTGCTACGTTGCTACGAGTACGACGCTGCTGTCTTGCTACAACACCGCTTCGTAGCTACGCTACGTGGTTGCGACTCGGCTACGTCGCTACAATACCGCTGCGTAGGTATGCTACGTGACTGCAACACTGCTACGACGACTCACTGCTCTGTAGCAACAAATACGACGCTGCCACGTAGCTTCAATGCTCCTACGTAGCTACAACACTGCTACGACAACTGCTCTGCTACGTATAGCTCTCGTAGACATTTTTTAACAAGTGTTCTCGAGATGTTGATAAGAGCTTATTACCTCAAATATCTAACAAGATATTTGAGGTAATAAGGTCTATAATGGAAAATATGTGATTCTTAGTTAATTTTCCGTCAGCCATCATCATAATTTTTCCGATTTGAGCCACAAGGAGTCACTTTTCAAAATGTTTCTTGACTTTGTCGGATTTAGCGATGTTAAAAACTTCGGGAAAACTCATTTACAAACTTGTGATATGATCTATAATCGGGGCAAATTAGACCAAAAAATAGGAGTAAGCTTACATTAATTCCCACCCAGCTGAAAATTGGTAGGGTTGTTCAGAACACCATCATAAATGAAACCTAAAAAGTCCTCATCGATCCGATACGTGCAAAAATTTTTACTACGGGTAGAAGGTCACCAAAAGGGGTATTTCGTGATTTTCTCAAAAACGGTACAAGCTACGAGGATACTGTTCAAGACAAGTATGTTCACTATAACATTTTCTACAGTATTGCTCTTAAACGCATGTTGATAGAACTTATGGTTTTCGAGATATGTCGATATTCATTTCAGACCAGACCAAAAAATTGACAATTTCTCATAAGATGCCTCAGTCAGCAGTAGATCATATAACAAGTTTGTAAATGAGTTTTCCCGAAGTTTTAAACATTGTTGAATCCGACAATCTCAAAAAACACTTTGAAAAATGACTCCTCGTATCTCAAATCGGATAAATGATGATGATGGTTGACGGAAAATTGAAACCCTCGTATCTCGGAAACGGAAAGAGATAGAGGGGTACACCTAACTTTTAAAATTTAGATCAAGTAAGCTCAGATGTCTAAATTGCCCCGGTTACTACTGCTCACCGAGGCTTCTTAAGAAAAATTGTCATATTTTTGGCCTGGTCTGAAATGCATATTATCATATCTCGAAAACCATAAGTCTTATCAACATGCATCTGATAACAATACTCTAGAGAATTATAGAGAACATACTTGAATACTTGTCTTGAACAGTTTCCTCGTAGCTTGAACCATTTTTGAGAAAATCGAGAAAAACCTATTTTGGTGACCCGGATCGAGTAAAAAAAATTTGCACTTATCGGATCGATGAGGACTTTTTAGGTTTCATTTATGATGGTGTTTTAAACAATCCTACCAATTTTCAACTGGGTGGGAATTACTATACCCTCGAATGTCTAAATTGACTAGACTATAGTCAGATATTCGAAAATGAAACAACAATAACGGTTTATATAATTTTAATAGTGAAGAACAGTGAATCTCATTCCTTAAACTAAGTAACCAACTAACTAAGTTTTTGTAGTCAACCTTCAACCTGAAGTTACAAACATCACTTCACAAATTTATTATATTGATTAGAATCAGAATATATGTTAAGATATACTAGCTATTATATATTCTGCTACCAACGATGCACTAATAAATATGGATTGAGGTAACGAGTACAGTGGCGAGACAGTGGCTTCGGCCGAGTACTCGGTTTGTATAAACATTTGGATAGCGATATGCGAGACAGTCACTAGAACCATGATTCGTTTGCTCGGCCGAGTGTGCCCATTTACTGTCTCTCCACTGTACTCGTTACGTGTAATCACCCCAAAAAAGTACAGGAGAGTCTCCTAACCCCGGAACGACAAATTAGAGCAATTATTATTTTAAATATAATTTAATACTGTAATAAATAAATGTATATTAAAAAAATAAAGTTTCTAACTGATGAAAGGTTTTGTAAAAGGCGGGAGGGAATACACAGTCTAAGTAAATCAAACATAATAAAATCTAAATTAGTGTCTTTTACTTAGATTCTTCAAAGAGCGCTCGCTATCAACCTCCGCCTGCTCACGTGCACTTGCCCGCTACACTGAAGTTCTCGATTAGCGAGACTCTTGTGTTTTTTTTTAAAAGGACCTACCCCTAATGTAGAAACCTAGTGACCTAGTATGTGTGTGTGAGATTTATCGAAGAAGTTTTCGTGAGCTATTTGAAATTTATAGGGATAATATTAAATCACATTTGCCAAGCTGTTATATTTACCCCTAAAAAGTGACTGCACAATGACTTAAAAAACTATTCGAGCTAGTGCATGTTATATACTTTGGTAGTTATAGCGTAAAAGTTGTTTCTTTATAAAATAAGCGAACATTTAGCGATTGTGAGAAAAGCGTTATACACGTCTAGTCATTAGCTACCTAGAAGTTTAAGATTTAAATGGCCTATTAGAGAGATGCCACACGGGCGCTGTGTGAAGCTGCGTCATCGTTGCGTCGTCCCAGCGCTCGTGAGTGCAACACGAGCGCTGCGACGACGCAACGACGACACAGCTTTCTCCGACGTCGTAGCGTGGACGTACTCGTAGATGAATATTCTAAACAATACTGCGCTGTCTTGCGTCGTCGCACTGCAGCGCCTCTTCCCGCCTCGTCTTCTTCACTCCTTGTGCGCTGCGCGTGCGTTGTTTCGACGGACGTTGTTTCAGCGCACCGTGTGGCGTGCCTGGCAGATTTGTATGTAGAACTACGGAGCGTCGCGTACCGCAGCGGCAGCGCCCGTGTGGCATCTCCCTTAGCCTGGGAGTTAATTCGAACCGTATTAAGCCGGGTCCAGATATGTATCATTTGCCCGATCCGATCACCGTATCCGTATCGCTGACGCGTATCATGATCGCATAATAATATGTGGACGGGTGATGATACACGTATCATGGATCATAGGAGATCTCGATACGCCGTTACGATACGGCCCGACCCATGTATCATTTGCCCGGTGATCGGATCGGGCAAATGATACATATCTGGACCCGGCTTTAGGGGATTTGTCACACTGGATGCGGTCTGCGGTCAGGTCGCGCGAACAAAAGTGTTTGCGCGACCTGACCGCAGACCGCAGAACGAATCCAGTGTGACAAATCCATAAGAGTCCGGCGTTTCGTCAATGAAATTACCTGTGTGCCTAGCACAACATTGACGTAAAAATACGTGGCGAGTATTTGATAGAAAAGTGTACGCCATTTACGCATGTCAGGGGTAATTCTGACAGGCGTAAATGGCGTAGGTGCACTTTTCTATTCTACACAGATCCACTGATCTACATTATAGTTAACTCTTTTATGTAGATAAATTCTATAGATACTTTAGTACGTAGCTACACAATAAGATGTAAATATACATTACTTTATCTCTTTAATGGTAAGAGTTAACATTTTTCTAAATGAATTTTATTAATTTCTCAAATGTAATATTAATGTTTATTTTAGTTGATTTATATATTTTTAAAATGTCACAGTATTCAAATCTGCTAGTTATTGAATTGAAGTAATTTGTTAATATATTATAATACATTGCACTTTTGGTAAGATTCACAATACACATAGTAAAACCATCAGAGGAATGACAATACAAAGAGAATTAATTTCCGAAAAAACGCTTAACACAATCTATCACATTTAATATTACAATGGTCTGATGGCATCTCACAGTAAGTAAATAAAAGACGTTATCGCTTTGGTGATTCAAGGTTACAACTGGAATATCACTGGTGTTTGTAGTCAGCAGAGCAAGGCAGCATTGCCCCTCTCCAGCCAGTAGCGTAGTTAAGTAACAGCAGCGGTGTAACGAACAAACCAATGTAGAGAACGCAGCCGAAATACACTAGGTATTCATTCTTTGTTAATACCTACTTTAAAAAAAAAAGTAATTTGAAAATAACACTTACATCTGAGCAGATTGGACATAACAACATTTTAACATTTTTAACCGACTTCAAAAAAGGAGGAGGTTATCAATTCGTCTGTATGTTTTTTTTTTCTATTTATAACGCGGTTTATATGATTTCTTCTAAATTACATATAATAGATGTACACTTACGAAATTAATATATTATATGAATTATAATTTCAAACAATTTCATGACGTCTAGTATATGTATTGCTTAGTTATTATTACTCAATTTTGAAATACCTAAGTATGTATATGATATTGATAATGTTTTTTGGAAAAAATGATATGATTTTTATTGCACATAAATGTGTTAGCATGGCAACCCCCAACGTCTTGATGGTGGCACCACTGTCGGCTGGCTGACGGATGGTGCGTGATTCTCACGACTGGGGAGTCGTGAGAACACCGACAAGATGGCGGTGCCGGTGATAATACGAAGGCGATATAAAAGATGGAAGATGGGAAAGGCTAAGCCGCCTGTCTTCTGATTGTGATTGTGAATAAGTGAAGTGCTGTGATATTATTAAAATTGTGAGTAGCTTCCATAAAACCGATTGAGTATATGATTCTAGTGTATAATTCCCCGAAACCCCATAGTAGTATAGCCATAGGTTACGTAAGTCGGAGGTAATGCTCTGACAATTCAGAACCGGGATAAAAAGGAGCGGTTTTTTTTCTTTCTTTTTTTTAACCTACTAATTCGTTCCTGCCACGCTCACTTACCTACTATTTATTTTTTGTAAAAATTTAAGAAGAAAAAAAAAATATATGGGGTAAACAATTACAAACAAACTATGTGAAAGGGCCTAACATAGTGCCCGAACAATTTATGTATTGTGTTCTCAGTTTCTCACATTCCACATGGCCTTGTCAAAGTTTATTTTCCTAATGTGGGGTACCTTGTCTATTTTAAGTGATCACAACTGACCCAAAGAATAAAAGTTCTCCTCCTGAATAGTTAGTCTGCGTAAAAAAATATGCGTTTCAGTCCCGCTGAGCACCGAGCTGAACGCGACCCTCGGGTGGCGCAGAGCGAGGGCGCACTGCAACGCAAGGCGACCTGTCTGACGCACAGCAACGCGCACGCAGCGCAACGAGACGAAACGCAGATAATCGTTTTCTCTCTATCTGTCTTTTATAGTTCTTTTCGTGACGATATAGGTACATATATTGTCTTTCTTGTTCCACTAATTTTGCAGTGGAAGCTTTTTATAGTATTTCGGTTAAATACACCAGTGGGCATACAAATTGTCGGCTCATAATCACCTAAAACACTTGTCCAACTCTCATAATTATATTTTTTTTGGCATAGAAATCATTTTTGGTCACGATATGGCTGATCGAGTGATGTTATTATTTTAAATTTGAAGACATGCATGAATTACACCTACCGTCTACTAAAAATAAAAAACTAAAAGTTATATCATGCTGTCACTGTCATTTTGTCGCTACTGTCACTCTTGAACAATGTTATAAACAAAATAAATAAGAGAAAAACTACGTCACAAACAAAGTTGTAGAAATAAACGAGGTCAAAAGTGCCTCCAAATGGTTCGTGTAATATACACACGGTGCTGCTCGCCAATTCTGTCACTTGAACTTGGCTTGACACGCTACCGCGTGTCTAGATACTTGTTAAAGCAAAGCAGATGGCGCTGATCTTCCTTATAACGCACAATTGTTTGGTGGAAGTGTGATTTTTGCAAATCGGATTGTAAAATTCCCTCATAACTAAACCTTTTGTTTTAAAAGTTTGCATTAATGTGGGCCAGCTTGTTGTAATTTGTTTGTTGTACTAAAGTGACAGCCAGATGGATAATCTAGTCTGCGCAAATAAATAAATATGTTTCAGTTTCAATGGACTCGTCTGAAGAAAGTCTTGAACTGTCCCTTATATTCAACTTATAGCCAACTAGGTTTGCCAGAGGCAAACTCCGAAGACCCCCCCCCCCCGCACCCCGACCCAATTCCCTCCCTTAATAACACGACTATTTAGCAATCAACGTAGTCACTCACAACAATACGGCGACATACTGCGATGATATACTGCGATAATATACTGCGACGATATACTGCGATGTTGTACCGCGATGAAATACTACGATACACTGCGATGATATAAACAACGATACGACGACATGCCACGCCGCTCGCGGGATGCTGAGCGACGCACACACACCGCAGCGTGGTCTTCGCGGGACGCAGAGCGACGCACACACACCGCAGCGTGGTCTTCGCGGGACACAGAGCGACGCAGACACACCGCAACATGGTCCTCGTGGGACGCAGAGCGACGCGCACACACCGCAGCGTGGTCTTCGTGGGACGCAGAGCGACGCAGACACACCGCAGCATGGTCCTCGTGGGACGCAGAGCGACGCGCACACACCGCAGCGTGGTCTTCGCGGGACACAGAGCGACGCAGACACACCGCAGCATGGTCCTCGTGGGACGCAGAGCGACGCGCACACACCGCAGCGTGGTCTTCGCGGGACGCAGAGCGACGCACACACACCGCAGCGTGGTCTTCGTGGGACGCAGAGCGACGCGCACACACCTCAGAGCGACGCTCGCGCAGCGCCGGCCGAAGCTCGCACAGCGCCGAGTCACGCTCGCGCAGCGCCGGACGACGCTCGTGCAGCGCGAGGCGACGCTCGTGCCGTGTGAGGCGACGCTCGCGCAGAGCTGGACCACGTTCGTGCAGCGCTGGTCTACGCTCGCGCAGCGCGGAGCGACGCTTGCGCGGCGCCAGGTGGCGCTCGGATGGCGCCGGGCGACACTCACACAGTGCGGAACGACGCCCGCACAGTACAGTGCGACACACGTGCAGCCCACACACCTCAGAGCGACGCTCGCGCAGCACTGGGCGACGCTCGCGCAGCGCCGGGCGATGCTCGCGCAGTGCCGGGTTACGCTCGCATGGCGCCGGGTGACACTCAGCGCCAGGCGATGCTCGCGCAGCGCTGGGCAACGCTCGCGCAGCGCTGGGCAATGCTCGCGCAGCGCCGGGCAGCGCTCGCGCGGCGCTGGGCGATACTCACACAGTGCGGAACGACGCCCGCACAGTACGGTGCGACACACGCGCAGCGCAACAGGACGCCCGCACAGTACGGTGCGACACACGCGCAGCGCAACAGGACGGCCGCACAGTACGGTGCGACACACGCGCAGCGCAACAGGACGCCCGCACAGTACGGTGCGACACACGCGCAGCGCAACACGACGCTCGCGCAGCACCGGGCGACGCTCGCGCGGCATCGGGCTACACTCGCACGTCTTATTTAGATCAACGTTTCGTTTCAAGATTGTTGTTTTTGTGGTTTTTGGTGCCTGCGGTGATCTTCACATAATTTTACTTTTGTTGACCAGCGCCGTCGTGAGCGAGTCTTGTACCGAGTTCGTTTTTAAAATATTTTCAGGTGATTTCGATAAACATATTCCTCGTCGTGACGGCGAGTATTCTAGTCTTTCTTAAATTTTAGTTGCTATGGAGGCAAAGATACAAAATATGCTCAGAGGGGATGCCGATTGGTTAAAGTTATAGTTGGTTTTCTTCTTCTTTCTTCGCATTTTTTTTTCTGACTTTGGCTACGCCCAAACTTTGAAAGGGTCACGCATATAGCTTTTTATTGTTCTATGAACCGAATACTTAATAGAAATCAAACTTTTTTTTTGCTTTGATAGAACAACGCAGTTAAAAGGAGGACACAAAAGGGTTTGTATAAGAGCATTGAAGCGCTGAAGTCTATTATAATTGACTAGCGACCTGTCCTGGCTTTGCACGGATGTCAAGTATACTCGGGTACTCAGGGATAATGTAGAATTTTAATGGTGAAAAAAATTTTAATGGTGGTTTCTAAATCGGTTTATTAGTTTTTGTGTATAATCGTTACATATAAGTATACACACAAATCTTTCTTTTTATAATGTTAGGGTAGATATTTCAGCGATTTCATGTTTCGTGTTGCGTACCACACGCAAATACTCGTATTATAATAATGATTTGTGCGTCAAATAATATACAAGGATTCCTACATGTGTGTTTGGTACTGTCACACTAACTTATCTCTAAAAATGTTTGTTCTTACTGCAGATTGTCGCGCTATTAAGAGGTCCTACACCACTCATGCCATTAAAAATCGTTATGTCTTTTAAACTAGTGCTTTGGTCTACTTGTTCTCACTATAGACGGAAATTACCATCGAAACTCAAAAGTGACTGAATGAAAGTTTCAGCATTAGCAGAATTGTACACCTAATGCTTGAGTTTTCAGGTACGGAAACAATAATCGTATGCTGCCTCCGACCAAATTATAATATATACTTGTCTCTTCAACTAGACTTGGATGTCAGCAGTTGCACAACCCTTGCTTGGAGGACCTGTTAACTGTTGTGTATTTTGTACGCAAGGTGGTGAACTGTCTCTTCTCTGGACTCAACATATCAATCGTATAGTGCTCTTGCATGGGTCGAATCGGGCACAATGGCTGTCACTTTGGGGCACAATAATTGGTGGTCATAATGTGAGCCGTTAACAGAAGCCGATACCTATTTATTTCAAGTGGTGGCTCGCAGCATCGAGATTTCTTCTTTTTTTTTCTCTTTCCCAGTAATCACGTAACTGAAGCATAAGGTGCCGGAATACATTTTCAGATTGGTAATACTGTGATTTTAACAAAACAAGGAACGTGTGTCTGTTGTTTATCATGTATAATATATTTGAAGATAGGCAAGCAGCATAGACAGATGTGCCTATACCTTGCGGTATTGAAATTTATTCATAATCATTAGTCTTGTTTACGGATGTCAAGTTTATATATCAACCAAGCATCAGTCTAATGCATTTTGTCGAAGTTAGTCAGATGGATTTTCTTGGAGTAACTCTAGGTCATAGATAGGTATATTACCTAAAGATGGAGCCATAGCGTAGCCGCACATGCGACAGCTATACTCTTGAAATGATGCCTGGTTAGAAATATTTCCCCATTTTGGGGGAAAATATCATAAAATATTCCAAATCTTTATACTTCACAAAATAAAACATTATTATACAGGGATAAAAGGAAAGCATATGCTAAGCCTAAAATGTCTAATAGTAAACTAATCTACTCCTAATTGTATACAACTTTGATAATGAAGCCAATCTTGCAATTGCGAAAATAATGTAACTACCTAATCTTAATCTTAGTTCCATGTGCTTAATCTGAGGAAGGATGCAAATCTAAACTGGAAGTCACATCTGGCAAATGTTGACAGTAAAATCTTCAGTCATTATAAGCATAGCAATATGCCTTTACAGTGGTGGTCGATGTCACATCAAATGAAGTTGAAAAAAAAAAACAAATAATAATAATGCCTATTATGGAAACATATACCATGTCATAAACAGTTCAAAATGTATCTGAAGAAGTGGCTATTAAATCACGTATTTTAAGACTTGAATGAATCTGTGTATAGAGATAAATCTACGGAAATGATATTATTAAGTAAACAATTGAAAATTTGACATTTAATGAGGAATTATTATTGACATGATATTACGAGGTATATAGTACTATTGACATTTCATTAAAATAATTTGACATATTATGCATAGAATTTAAAATTGAATTGGAAATCGTTAATTATTATTATTTTAAAAACTACTAAAATTATTTGACTGTGTACGAGTTACATATTGAATTCCCGATGTGGGTAAACTGACAATTTCAACCAATAGCTTATGAATTACAAGGTACTTATCAGTAGTTCAATAAATATTTCTTAATCTGAATCTTCCGACACAACTACCTACTATTACGGATACGAAGGATTGATATATCCGATAGGATATAAAGCCACTGTTGAAGTATGGGTTCCCGGTATGCAGTCTCTACTTTGAGAAAGATCCTCCTCAAAAGTGCCCAACAAAAAGCTACCGTATGCTCCATGTCACAAATCCTATGAAGACAGATTAAAAGCACTGCATCTCACAACCTTCGAGAAGCGGCAGTTGGGCGGAGACCTGATTGAAACCGTTAAAGTGCTGAATGGGTTCTATAATTTTACGGACATACAAAACATTTCACATTCAAAGATGTCGAAGACAGCAGACGCCATAAAACCTTGCTATGGCCCGCACTATCCCAGACCAACACTACAAACCACATCCTATACAAGACAACAACTCTGGTCTATAACTGGAACAAATTGCCAGAAGATGTCGTACTGACTGATAAATAATAAACGTTTCACACTCATAGCTCCCTTCTAGGATGACTTCTGTGTCGGGGATGCCATGGAACACGCACAGGGACAAGGACATCTGGCACCCAGACCCAGAACAAATATTTAAATTCATCATTATGACATCTACCCGACCGGGAATCGAACCCGGGTGCTCTGGCTTATGGGACGGATATGTTACAACTGCCAAACAGGGAGTGGATTGTAATAGACATTCGAATTGAGTCAAATTGTGGTGTCAGGTTGTATCACATTTTATTTTCTTATTGGCGCGATCAGTTTTATAACATAAGCTTATTCCTATTTAAAATTGTTTTGATCATTCTTCCTGATTGATTAAATTGTTGTTTGTTTTGAATGTATGTCTAAGTATATACAGTTTATGTAGGTTTACATATCACTTTTATCTAATACTGCACACCCCATTTTTCAATTCAATATGTATCCTCCTTTCTAAGGTTGCCTGGAAGAGATCGCTCTTGGCAATGGGGTCGCCAGATCTTGCACTGGTTCTTAAGTCTAAATATCCTTTTATTTGTGATGTCCGGTGTAAACAATAAAGAGTTTATCTATCTATCAAGATTATTCTTGGTATTGGTAGATGTGGGCGATTTGTGAAGTGTCCACAGGTGCAATGGCGGCAACTAGTGTTCGTGCGTAATCAAGTACGAGGACGTACTTATGGGTCGGATGGCCGAATGTTAGCATGGCAACCCCCAACGTCTTGATGGTGGCACCACTGTCGGCTGGCTGACGGATGGTGCGTGATTCTCACGACTGGGGAGTCGTGAGAACACCGACAAGATGGCGGTGCCGGTGATAATACGAAGGCGATATAAAAGATGGAAGATGGGAAAGGCTAAGCCGCCTGTCTTCTGATTGTGATTGTGAATAAGTGAAGTGCTGTGATATTATTAAAATTGTGAGTAGCTTCCATAAAACCGATTGAGTATATGATTCTAGTGTATAATTCCCCGAAACCCCATAGTAGTATAGCCATAGGTTACGTAAGTCGGAGGTAATGCTCTGACAAATGTCTAATATTAGCTAAACAAATGCAATTATTATCTTTTTACAAAAATAGTGGGCGTAAACAGCAATAACAAACCTCTCGAACTTATCTACCTACGTTGCCGACCCATTTGGAATAAGCTTTTGTACTAATAATAAGTACTAAGTAGAAAATAGTAATCGCACTTACTCGCAAACATTGTTTTCACGAGTAAACAAAGTGTATTTTATTAGTCCAAAGAATTGTAACATAATTATTATGTTGCAATTCTCGTTACGTCGTTCCCAATTCACTTTTACTGTCACACTGAGAATCGAAGAGTAAATGTTCTCCTCGAATTAAACGAAAGCCTCCCGGACGCTTCTAGTGCACGAGTTGATCTCAATGAAGTACTGTTTTTTGGTGTCGCTCTTTTTAGTTTCATCAAGAGCATTCTGATACTCCTGTAAATATTTGAAACGCATTCGAGCCCACAGGTCTCAGTCGTCGTTGTCCAAGCCGATGAGCGCGGCCTGCAGGCGGCCCTTGGAGCGGCAACACGCAGTCAGGCAGAGGATGCGGAGCGCGAGCCGGAACTGCGGGCTCAGAGAGATAAGTATCACGAACTTCCAAAACGAGTTCATGATGCCGGCCCATACGACGCCGAAGTGCAGCATCGGCATCTTGAGCTCCTGGCCGATGACGTACTCGTAGAAGCGCACGCCCGCGTACGGCGCCCAGCTGAGCCAGAAGACCGTCACTAGCACGAAGCTCATCCAGTGGCTGGGGTTGGCGAGGTTCTCCGCCAGAGCGGTCGCGTACTCCTTGTCGTGGATCGGCACGCCGCTGTTCAGTTTCCGCTTCATCGAGAAGATGTACCAGTAGTTGTACACGATGGATATGACGCTAGGCCCGAGCACGAGGATGGCGAGCGTGGCCGTGTACGCGTACGTCGAGCCCCAGTCCAGCATGCAGATGCACGTCTCCTTGTCGAAGTTAGCCTCCTTCTTGTATCCGAGCAGCGGCGGGCAGCACAACATCGCCGCGGATATCCAAGTGAATACCATCCAGCATTGACTACGAGTGCGGGTTTGTACCTGCCCGAGAATTTCCCACACAAAAAAACACGCATTAATTCTAAAACTAACCCAGGAATGCCTAGCGTACGTAAGTATAGAATTGAATAGAGGACTATTTATAAAAGATCAAAATTGGCTAGCAACTATTTTACAGTTCACTCGAAAACTAGCATGCCAAATAAAAAAATATGAGCAGCCTGGTCAGACCATTAATGTTTACGATCAAAGAAGTATATCATCATCTAAGTAATAAGTTAAAGAGAGAGAAAAAGTATCTAGGCTACGTGTTAAGTATGCCATTAATGTACTGGGAATCTAGATAGTCTGTGGCTCTTTACAGATGGGGTTGTTCAAGTATGTTTGATTACGTACACTTATGAGAGAAGTAAGATGTATAAAAAAGATAGCTACCGTTGCACTAACCGTCTCATATCGGAGAGGTTTCCTGACGGCGAGGTATCTGTCGACGGAGATCCACATGAAGGTGTAGACGGAGACGGACCAGAGCGTGACCTCGATGTAGCCCGCCAGCCGGCACATGAGGTCCCCGAACATCCAGCGCCCCGTGATGGCGGGGTACACGGACAGCGGCACCACGAACAGCCCGCACAGCAGGTCCGCCACCGCCAGCGACAGCAGGTAGTAGTTGATCACCTCGTTCGACAAACCTGCAAAAACTAATCCTACTTAGAAACTGTGTAGCGAAAGTGCTACCTTAGGATTCGCACACATTTTTGTTGCTACAGTACATCAGTAACTCGTGGTCGGTGATATCAGATATGCGAAGGATTGTCAAGCGATGGTGGGAACTGATATAGAGCTCAGTGGGGCTAGCACAACTTTGACGTAAAAATACGTAGCGAGTTTTCGATAGAAAAGTGTACGCCATTTACGACTGTCAAGTGTGCTCCTGACGGGTGTAAATGGCGTACACTTTTCTATCGAATACTCGCTACGTATTTTTACGTCAAAGTTGTGCTAGGCCCACTGGTCATATTTCATACTGTAAAAAGCTACCTCCATAAATTTAGACATCTCCTCCCCCTACCTCCGTATTACGTACACATAAAAGTACCTACATATCTACAATTATTCGTATAGTTCGAACAGTAATCCCCAAATCAGGCTAAAGTTTAAGAGATTTAGTGAAACCTATGAAATTAGCTTATCCACTTTTCAGGGTAATCCACTTGTGTTCTGACCCTGAATATTTCCAAGTGTTAAAACATCGGGCTTATGACTCAGCTGACATTGTGCACAGTTATTTTTACTTTTCCTCGTCGTCCGTGAACTTTATTTTGAAACTCAACTATGTACCTTACTTTTTGACATTCGTTTAGCCTTCTAAATAGCAAATACCTACCTAATAAAATAATTCTCATACAAACCTGTTTTAATTACTTTCATTCTTTTATGACCCCTCTACTCAAAGACGGATTGACATTCTGACGTCGTATTGAGTCACGTCAAGAAGATTACAAGCGTAACGCGAGTATTCCCGTATTTCAAAATGTTTCATACTCGTAACCACGTTACTATTAAACCGGATTTTCAGATTCATCAAAATCGTGTTAAGTAATAGTTTTTTTCGTAACTTATATCAATGACCAGCTAGTTAAGTTTGTATGATAATGAACGATGCGTTTAGCCGTATTCATACTCGTAATAGTATTTCATAAAGAGGACAGGCAAGTCACATTAGCCTCAATTATAACACATCGGCCGCACTCCCACGAATGTAGTTAGATTAAAGACCAGCCAAGTTACTTTTCCGTAATCCAGACGCTACAGAAAGGAAGAAAAATGTATGGGAATGACATTTCTTTAGTAGGAAAAACATACGAATCAAACATATAAATACCAAAATCATATAATACAAACCCCTCACCCTCTCGGCTCACCCTTCTAAAGCCGTCGCCGAGTAAAAAAAAGGACAAAATTCAGGTGACAAAATTCAAACAAATTACAAGGAAAACCAATTTTATTTATTGACTGAAAACAACGTTGAAACTTTGATGCAGTAATTGCAATCATAGTTGTGCGTTTAGAACGTTTAGAATTGTTGATGGCGTCAATTTTCACGCTTCGGGCGTTTATTCGACTAGTTTAAGTTTTTGACACAAAATAATTATAACAAAATATAGAAACGAAACTGAAACATTCAACAACAAGAACAGTATCTATTTTTTGTTTCGAGATTATAAGAGTCCTAAAACGAAAAAATACCTAGGTACGAATATACGGAGTGGGGCGTAAAGAGTGGTGGAGTGGTTTCTTTCTTTTTTTTCTTCTGGGTCGGAAAATGACAATTTGTATTCAGTAAAAGAGTCAAGTTTTTTGAGTTAAAATTGGACATTTTTGAAAATTTGAGGAAAATTAGACTTCAAATATAATATGTCCAATAACTCGAAACCCGTGAAAACAAATTGACTTTTTCCGAACAGTCGTGATCTCCCCAGCCGCTAGCCGTAAGTAAAAGATTATCCACTCTTTACGCCACACCCTGTATCTTATTGTAATTTTTTATTGTATTACCTTTAAAATTGAGGAAGGCAGCGATGATCAGGAGGTTGCAGACAACGATTGCGACGCCCATGCAGGCGATGATGGCGGCCTGCGTGAGCGACTCGAAGGAGGCCAGCGGGCTGTCGGCGACCGCCACGTCGGCGCCGCCGCCGCCGCGCGCGCCCAGCGTCCGCCCCGGCATCGCTACGACCAACTAACCTAACCTATAACATTACATTATAATACAAAATACATAACTTTAATAAATAAGAAAGTAATAATAATCTTCTTCTTTATATATAAAAACGAATCGCTGTTCGTTTGTCTGGCTATAATTCGAGAACGGTTGGACCGATTTCGCTTTTTCTGATCTTGAAATATTTGTGAAAAGGTTTAAAAGTTAAAAAAAGCGGGTGAAAACGCCGGGTGCAGTGCAGCTAGTTTATTAAATAAAAACCAACTACTTTTTACCCAACTAGGCTAAGAAAAACGGAATAATAAAAACAAAAATTTGTGTAGGAATGTGTGTGTATGCATGTGTATGTAATGTTTTACGTATATTTCTGTGACCGAAATAACAATTTGAAAATGAGCGTGTGAATGTGTGTATAAATTAGTCTCAATGCGTAGAATGCTACGTGTGTTTTGTTATTTCTATTTTTTTAACACGCTTTTATTAGCTTCACCTGTATGTTTGTATGTTTGTTTGTATGTAACCGACTCCTTTGAGCGCGTTTTTGACCCACTTTAAACGGTCAGATTTCTTTCAAACTTTGTAGATATATCGAGGACCGATGACAATACACTAAACAAATCGTGTTTTTTAGTTTTTTTAACTATTAATTTTTTTTTGTTTCAAACCACGGACGGCTAGTGTACGAGTAATCACTCCAATGAAAACTGCAGTCAGTGCGGCAAATACATCCAAGACCTCTTTCTTTCAACCTCTTTTGAAACAACTACTTTTTCACAGTTCGCGCTTACTACTTTTTCCTTGACTTATCCGTCAATGGTGAGACCACTATTTTATCAAAAAACTTCTTTTAACATTATATAAAAAATAATACTTCTGTTTTGACAGTATCATAAAACTCATTTTGAGAAATATATCAAAACAACTACAATAAAATTGAATCTAAAAGCAAATTTAATTCCAAATAAAACAATATTTTAGATTTATTCATCGTTTTTTTGTGTTAGATTCAGAGTTATTCAATTGACTTTATTATTGATACTCTACTTTAATAGACTTAAAACTCAACATAAATATTATGATACAAATTCCAGAAATTAGATCACTTGACATATATACCAGTGAAGTAGGACTCTTTTATTTTTCACATTTCAGTAATTAAAAAAAACCTGTTTTGTTGGGAAACTTCGCTATATTTTTTCTGTCTAGTTCACTTACAACCCGGTCACATTATCTCGAGATCTCGCTGGAATGCGAACCTCCCGCCCAGTTCTCCTTTCACCTCCCCGCGCTCGCCACGGCGCGTCAGTAGTCAGTACGGTTAGCACTTTCGTCGCCGATACGCCGACGTCAGAGCGCCGACGCGACGTGACGTCACAGGTCTCGAGATAATGTGGCCCGCCAGGTCTCGAGAGAATGTGACCGGGTTATACTTACCTATACACTTGAATTAATTCAGATTTTTTCGTCGGTAAACTTAGGAGATAAAGGGGCGGGGTGCAGTCATATTTTTCAGATTTGGAAATAAAAATAATACAGTATATTAAAATTTAAAAAAATGTTTTGAAATGTCCAAATAAATACCTTTCATTTGATACCCCACATGACCTTAGACTAAATAGATTACATGTCTTGGCTTTAAAATTTTAGGTCCCCATTTTAGGGACCCAATTTTCAGGAAAAGACCTAGCTCAGCATTTTTTTTCTAAAACCTATAGCGGTTTACATTATCTAGCGTCATGCCAAATTTCAGACCGCTAGGTTTTATAGTTCCTGAGATAATTGGCTGTGACATACAGACGGACGGACGCACGAGTCTCGCCATAAGAGTTCTTCCCCGAAGGAGGTTTAGAATTCTAAAAATAATGAACTGTAATTACCTAATAATAATAAACTTTTTCTGTGACTATAATACTTCCAGCAGGCTGATTCAGCTATCCGAACATGAATGTATTCGACGATTATCATCGAAAAGTATGATATGATATTTCTTTTCGAAGATAATCGTCGAATATATTCGATGTTCGGATAGCTGAATCAGATTACAGATTTCAATACACATCTGCCTACATAAAACCATCTCGTACTTTGCCCTCCTTTTGCCAACCTTTGCTGTCATAATCTCTTCCGGGTATAAAGTTCTCAGACCTAAAGACAACTGACACCCGTCCACAATTTCACATTCATACCATCCATAGCAAATCCAAAATATTTCCTTTTCTGAATTTCATCTAATTTAACACGAATCATCCAGGACCAACCATGTGCAATCAATAGTCTCAAATTCCTGTATTACAACATATCTACTGTAACATCTAAACATGTCTCGCAAAAATGTAAGTGCCTAGTTGTAAGAATTAACCTCACAGACACACACTACAAAGGGCACAAAAAAGCGACATCGTTTTATGGTAGATTTACCAAAAACTCGTACGAAACGCTTTGATTCCACATTTATCGTGCGCACTGCCAGAGTGTGGAATACTCTGCCCGAAAGGGTGTTTCCCGATAGATATAATTTGGGTGTCTTCAAGTCGCGAGTGAATCGGTTCCTTATAGGCAAGCGTGCTCCATCGTAGACCGCATCATTGCTTACCATCAGGCGAGATGGCGGTCAAACGCAAGCCTTTAACTGAATAAAAAAATAAAAATAAAAAAAAAACAGAACTCATGGTTGCCTTTTTAGTACAAAAATTAAGAGCTATCGCTAAGACAGTTTAAGAGCTAAATCATCTTATTCTAAATTAGGAGATTTATTAACCTCGTCAGCTAAGCTAACTAGACTTTAGGCTTAATTTATTTGCACAAAGCTTGGCTTAGAATCTCCTCTTTCAAATAAGTATCTACCTACGCAACAGAGCGCTGTAGCGTTGAGAAATTCTAAGCACTCGGCATTTTTGTCGAGATGTGTGTATTTTGACACTATCTAATGTTTCTTCTATTATCTATTTTATTTGTCGTGACTGTAGTCGTAAGTCTTCTTCCCGATACCGGGGCAGAGCCACCGAGCATCAGGGTATATTCTGGCGAGTAAGAAATTATATCGGTCGCTGTTGCTTTTGTTAGAAATATCATGAGACTTATAAACGGAGATAATCTCGAACGCCCAAGAATAGGCTTCCTGAACGAGACCCAGTTGTCTCAAGTAATCCTACACATCTATCTTTATTTTCTTTTAACAATGTGAGGATTAGGACACAGACTAAACCATGTACTTTACGCCTTTGAAATTGTTCTATTAAAGGAAGATTTTGACGAGTTCTGCGACCCAGAAAATCCAAGGTTAATTAACCACGACGATGTCGTCGAAGCTGCGTTGAGGATGAAACCTTTCCTTGTCAATACTCCATGCATTGTAAGTGTATCTGTAGTTAACTAACTACGCGCCGCTGTTTTACCCAGCATCCTACAGGGGAAAAATAGTAAACAGAAGCCTATGTGATATTCAAAGGTACCTATAGGCTAGTAAGCTACCTCCTTATCTAATTTCATCCAAATCTGTTTCGCCGTTTTTGTGTGATTGAGTTACAAACATTTACACTGAATTTTTTTTATAATGAGTAGGAAGTTGAATATAATTTTGTGATCCGTGTACTAAGCAGTAAAACGTGCAAAGGTGGAAAACTGGCAGGTAATGTAAACGAAGGATTGGGTTACCACATTCTAAACTACGTGTACAGCAGTACAGCCAAATCAGGCAAATTAAGCGCTTATCAATAAGCTAATAAGCTAACGAACTATGATGAACTGGCACCAAGCATGACATCCTGTCTGTTTCTAGCCATCAAAACATCAACGGAGTTTTACGATGAATCTCCACTTCAAGCTAGAAAATTTGCAGATATCGGGCAGGTGAGAACCCTTAAAACCCTAAAACCCTAACCCACTAAACCCCCTAAACCCTATAATTTTATTATTATCGTAAACTTCTAGTTATATACCTTCCTACTACTAACAAAAAATATTATCATGTGTTTTCTTATCATCAATTGTGTTTATAATGTCTTTGTTCATTTCAAATGTAAATTGTTCTTCATCTGATGGTTGTCGGGAAGAGAACGCTGTCTTTTCTTTTTTCGTATAGCTTGAATTTTATGGTGTGCACAAAAAAGAGGTTTTATCTTTAATTCTATTATTTCAGCTTTAAAGAAAGAGGAGCTCTCAACGCCTTGCAGCTTCTGCCTTTGGACAAGAAGAAAATAGGGGTCGTAATCGCGTCTCTGGGGAACGAGGCCACAGGTCTATGCTACCACGCTAGCAAGATGGGTGTGCCTGTGTTCGTGGTCATGCCCCTCTCGGTGTCCGTCAGCAAGATGCAGAAGCTCCACAGTCTTGGAGCAAAGGTCTTCATCCAAGGCGCCACCCTGATGGATTCGCAGAGATACGCGCGAGCTATCGCTAGGGATAGGGGGTTGACGTACATCAATAGGTTTGGCTCTTATTTTCATCTTTTTAACCCCACGACGCAAACAGAGGGTATTAGAAGTTGTGTCTGTCTGTAGCATAGTAGCTCCCAAACGGCTGAAGCGATTAGTATTGATATCAAACTCAAATTTCAACATCACACTAATATGTATGTATAATAAAATTTGTAAGTTAGTACGAAGGTAAGTGTGTGTGGACATGGACGAGTAGAAATAAATTACTATGATGTATCGTATAATGCATTGTAATAGTAAAGTTTCGCATTCGTGACACTGACAGTGCATAATTGAGGAATATTTTCAGTCGCGACCACCCGCACGTCCTAGCCGGGTACGGCACCTTGGCTCTGGAGATCTTGGAGCAGATTCCGTGCGTGGAGGCCATTATCCTGCCTGTAGGCAGCGGCGGCCTCGCTGCCGCTATCACCAAAGTCATCAAGCAAATCAAGCCGGCTTGCCTCGTTTATGTTAGTATTGCGATATTCTAACAGGCTTTGGAAAGTGCTGGGAAATGTATCTTAGACTTGTTTTTGACAAACGGCCTTGAAAATTCGAAAAATTTTTCTTTCGAAAATTTTATTTCTTCATTCGTAAAATTACGCGGCTCCCTTACAAGTCCCAACAGTTTTGTATGAAGACTTATGTAGGTCTGTTGTTTGCAATATCAGTTCACGATTCGTTTTATGCAACGCAGGGAGTGCAGCCTGAAATAAACCCAGGATTCGTCAAAGCATTGGAGGCGGAAGAAGCATTAGTATCTTCTTTACAACCAACCCTGGCCGACGCCATCGCTGTACCGAACATCGGTTGTAATGCCTTCGTCAATACATTGCCGCTATTGGATAAACTGGTAAAGCCTTTTACCTACATAAAAAGCTAGATAACTAAAGTGTCATTTATAACTTCAAATAGACTAAAAACTCGAAGCTTGGAGTAGTAAATGCGTCCAGGGTGCCTAGCATAACTTTGACGTAATAATACGTAGCGAGTGTTCGATAGAAAAGTGTACGCTATTTACGCCTGTCAGAATCGCCCCTGACAGGCGTAAATAGCGTACACTTTTCTATCGAATACTTGCTGCGTATTTTTACGTCAAAGTTGTGCTAGGCACACAGAATTTAGAACATGTATCGATAGGTATAGTATAGAGGTACGTTGTGTTTTGTAGGGCAACTTACGACTTGAACGAGTGGCAATACAAGGAAGGTATTTTGTAATGACTTAAAAAGCTGATGATTGGGCTATGTGGCGTAGTTTGAAAGAGGTTTATGTCCAGGAGTGAACTCTTGTGAACTGTTGATGATGAAACACTAAGTCAGCGCTTTTTAGTATCCACCTACTTTTAGTGAAGACAAGTAAGAGCCGATCTCATAATCTGAACTGTATTTCCCAGTTACTGGTAACGGAAGACTGGATAGCTCGTTCTATCCTGCACCTGATGGAGCAAGAACGGTATGTAGTAGAAGGCGCCGGGGCGTGCCCTCTAGCCGCTATCATCGGGAACCTCGTGCCGGAATTGAAACTTAAGAAGTATGGAAAATGTTTTATAACATTATTTTTTCAAAGAATGATGCTTGTGAACAAAAATAGTGCCTCTCAAGCACTCAGACCTAGATATGTAAAATTATTTCCTTGTTTCGTCATGCAAAGTTGCGTTAGCGGTTTTTTCGAAGACAGTTGATTAGAATTTAGCACATGTTAGCAGCCACTCAAAGTTTCCGGCATTCAAAGTGTTAACATTATCGATCAGTCAGTGTACATACAACAAACCACATTTATAAATTATTTAGGCCTCTACGAGGTAAAAAATCTATTTCAAAACAAGAAGAAAAGTGATTGAAGTGAGCGAAGTGAAAGTGAAGTGAAGATAAGTGTTGTGAATAAATATTCTCACAGTTCACAACGGATTAATTGAGATACATCACGGATTAAGGCACAAATAAATTGAGGAAAATGTATGTGCTCATTTGTGTTGTTACGATTAAACGTCAATGTCACGTACCTACTCTGAATAGTTCAACTGTCTACGTCAACAATGTTGCCAGAGACTAAAAACAAATTCTACCACCAATAATATAATACGTTCCATTCTACGTTAATTAAATCAATACTAAAGATGGACGCACAGTTTCAACTTTTATTTAACAAAATGAAACTTTAACAACAACAACATGATTACTTAACTTTAAAATGCTTCAACAACTATCAGATGAAGGTGCAAAAGCAGGTCTGTCCATGAACACATCAAAAACTAAAGTCATGACTAACTTCTCGCAAACAGAATAAAAAAAAATAGTTTAAAAAACACGCATTGTCATCGGTCTTTCAGGTGTGCAAAGTTTGAATTAAATCTGATCGTTCAAAGTAGGGCAAAATCGAGCTCAAAGGAGTCGGTTACATATTATTGCGATGTATAAGGACCTAGTGCAGTGTCTGTGAGAGTAGCACACATTTGGATTAAGCGTTTTCAATCCGGAAATTTTGATGTCAATTATGCACGTCGCTCTGGTCGCCCTATTACGGATAAAATGGATGCCATTTTTGAAAAAGTGGAGCAAGATCGGCATATCAGTAGTTACGACGTAGCTAAAGAACTGGGAATTGACCACAAAACAGTTTTGGCGCATTTGAACAGAACTGGGTACACAAAAAAGATCGATATTTGGGTACCTCACGAGCCCACTTCAGCCCACTGAAAGAAACCTAATGAACCGTGTACTCATTTGTGATTCTTTATTACGAAGTAATGAAGAATCACAAATGTGTAACGAAGTAACCGAACCATTTTTGAAGAAGCTGATAACTGGTGATGAAAAGTGGATCACGTACGACAAGAACGTGCGAAAAAGGTCGTGGTCAAAGGCCGGTCAGGCTTCACAGACTGTGGTGAAACCCGGGTTAGCTCGCAACAAGGTGATGCTGTGTGTGTGGTGGGATTGGAAGGACATTATTCATTATGAGCTGTTACCACCAGGCAGGACCATCGATTCTGAACTCTACTGCGAACAAATAATGAGATTAAAGCAAGAAGTTGAGAGAAACCGGCCGGAATTAATCAACAGAAGGGGGTGTGGATTTTCATCATGATAACGCTAGACCTCACACATCTTTAGCCACTCAGCAAAAATTAAGAGAGTTTAGCTGGGAGGTGTTAATGCATCCGCCGTATAGTCCTGACCTTGCACCTTCAGATTTCCACCTGTTTCGGTCTCTTCAGAATTCTTTAGGTAGTGTCAGGTTAACATCACGAGAGGACTGCCAAAACCACTTGTCGCGGTATTTTGATCAGAAGTCCCAAAATTTCTATAGCAATGAGATCATGTCCCTACCTACAAGATGGCAAAAAGTTATCGAACAAAATGGTACCTACATACTTTAGTTAAATGTAAATAAACTATTTTAAAAAATGTTTTGAATTTTCTCAAAAAATGCGAAGGAACTTTTTACCCGACCTATTACATACCTACATACAGGTGAAACTAATAAAAGCGTGTTAAAAAAATGGAATCAACAACGAAATAATAGAAAATGTAAGTGAATAATTATATTTAGGGCAGTTAGTATCTACTGAAGACTCAATGAAAAAATAAATAAATAGAAGAATAAATAATACTTGGAAAAGATTTTGGTCTCTCAGTAAAATTATGAAGAATGATGAAATGCTTATCAAGGAAAAAAGGAAAGTCTACAATACATGCATTTTAGTCATTTTACCCTGCTTAACGTATGGATGTCAAACTTGGGCACTTACTGAGCAATTATACAAAAAAAAGCCACAAACAGTCGAATTGAGAACCGTCTCCTTTTTGTAAGTCGGTTAATATTTAAACGTCTGTTAAAACAACACAGCATAGAACGAAGCGTGATTGGAGTTAAAAGAAGGGTACAGTTGAATGTCAATACAGTTTATAAACAACTAAAATGCTCCTCCATTTTAAGACCGGACACATGATAAGAAATAAAAATGAGAAAAGAAATTGAGGTAGACAGATAAAAGATGGGAGGATGATGTTGAAAAAGTAGCGGGTCCAGCATGGACCAAAGTTGCGAAGGACAGAGAAAGATGGAAGTCTTTACAGAAGGCCTTTATCGAAGGACAAGCTGTATCAGATAAACCGATTGCCGATTAATTAATTAAGGTTAATAAATACTTATTATTTACAGCAATAAAGGCTTATTTTATTTATTTTAGCAGCCACTAATGTGTTGGAAAATTGTTTGATGGAAACTTTAATATGTTCCCACGTGTTTTGTTTGTTTTCTAGCGTGGTGTGTATTTGTACCGGAGGGAATGTCGAGGCCACTATGTACACTCGCTGTTTGCAGCGAGGGTTTGCTGCCGAAGGCCGTTTGGTCAAATTTACAGTAAGAATTTGTTGAATCTAAAATAAATCTAGTAGCAGAAAGCGACTGACAGATTACCAACGCGCTGGTCAGACGATATCGCAAACGCGGCGAGAAAGCAGTCAACGAATGGGTTAGGACCGGAATTGATAGCGCGCCGAAGAGACTTATCTAGCAGTTGGTGGAAAATACTTTCAGATGATGAGACTTAGTTCTTAGTTACCTAATATAAGGTGTATTTTTTCAGCTGAATATAAATGACAGCACGTCGGCTAAGTGTCGAATCTTAGACCTGCTGAAGAGAGAAGGATACAACTTGGTCTACGAGTTCCAGAACCGCGAGTGGATAGAAGGTCACACTTATAACATCGAGGTAGAGACTGGCTCATGACTTTCTTTTTGTTTTATCACCAGCACTTCCTTTACACAAATGGAGAAGTGTTTAAAATCCGATATCGACATCGCAACTGTAAAAGTAGAGACACTAGACTCTACTCGAGTAGCAGGCAGTGTGTTATTTACCTACCTCACCTTGTGAACGAACAGCCTTAGGACCTATGCGTTATTCTTCAGGAACAGTTGAATTTTCCGGGATTAAAAGTAGTCTTGTGTTACTCCAAGATATAAACTATGCTCTATACCAAATTTCACACAAACCCATTCCATGTTTGCGTGATCGAGTAAGAAACATCAAAGATACAAACTTTCATAGTGTATTAAGAAGCATAGTAGGACTAATAAAACTTGATTACCTTACTAGAGTAACCTAGACCACAAAACATAGAGTATGTTTTGTGCTAAGACTTGGACTTGTTCCAGATGAAACTGATAGCCGAGACAAAAAATCTAGAGCATGCGCTGGAGCTGAAGCGGATTATCGAACGGGCGTACCCGAACAAGTCCGCGTTTGAGACCGAGCCCTTCAACGACAAGCGGACATGTCCCTGCTACTCCTACGTTAGGAAGTCCATGTAACATACACTAGAAACTTTGGGGGAGTATTGACCAAATTGTATGAGCAACTTTATCATTAAATCCGTTTCCAAATTTTACAATATTCGAACTTATTTTCTGTAGAGCCTAGGATGTACTTCTGTCGACAAATATGTCACACACAAATAAGTAGGTAGGTATATTCTATTGAAAATGCATGGAAAATTCAGTTCCACGATAGGGGCGCCGATCCATTTTAACTACATTTATCTACCAAACTAGCTGCGCCCTACGGTTTACCTGTGCGGTGACTATGTTGTTAATGAAATCCTATGTGTCAATTCAAGCCATAACTAATATCCATTCCATTCCAAAATTCATCAAAATCGGTTTACATACATATACAAACTTTAGCATACGTAATATTAGTAGGATATGTAGATTTGTATCCTATATATTTTTGACAGAAGTCATGACCTGACATGACCTGCCCTGCCTGGGTACTGCTACCCTTCCACTTACCTCATTCTCCTTCCAGGCTGCCTACTACAGTACTTTAGAAAGATACTACAGACGTCGGACTTTCAGACTTTCAGATTTTCTAACTCTCTTACGCATTATGTTTCTGCTCTATGTCTCAATGTAGAAGAATTTTAAGACACCAGTCGAAAGTCCGTCTTCCGTAGTATCATAATAGTAGTCTATCTACTCTCATATCGTAAAATTTAAATTACTACGTGCCAAAAGTGTTAAGTGTGTAAGTGTGTGAAACTACGGTAATGAGAAAAAAAATTACATTATAAGAAAAAAGATTAAAGAAACACAACCCAATATGACCTCTCTGACTTTTTATTTGTGATAAAAACTGGTTGTTATCAATAGTCATTACATTGTACTTGGGTGTTGTTACTTTAGCTAGTATAAAATAAAAAACATATTGCCTAGAAATCATAAATTATAATTTTATTTCATTATAGCATAAACTTTTACAGTAGACTACGAGATAAAAAAACAGTATTATTGTCAAGTACCTTGTTGCGATCACTTAAAAGCTTTATCCATGAAAGTAGCCATTTTCACGTCACGCTTGCTGAGCCCGTTGCAATCGTGTGAGGACAAAGTCACCTAAAACATTTAACCAATTTTATAAATCTAGTAATTTTAAGACATTAAAACTTTGGCTGCGGCTAATGATCACATGCGCTTGCCTTACGTGCGGCCAATAGTCAAATGCATTGTGAGTACGCTACTGGAGCCACACTCACGTTGCACAAAGGAAAACACAAGGTATGTGTTTCCCGCAGTCAAAGTGTTAACAATATTTAGCTTCCAGCCCAATTAGCCCACCTTGGTGGAGAATAGGGATATGCAAAAGATGGGGGAGGCCTTTGCCCAGCACTGGGACACAACAGGCTAAAAAAAACAAACAATATAATATATTGGACACAATGTAAACATGACTTCTTCTCAAATGATATATAATAAAATGCTGGTCGTAGACATAACCTCATAATTTACATTAAATCAAGTTTTAACAAGAGCACTTATTATAACATAAACTCAATTGCTGGTTTTCTAGCTCACTGATTGATAGGTAGGTATGTTTTAATCTTTAGCAGGAACCAAAAACTCAACATGATGTTTATGCTCTTTGCAAAATAATTCTGAGTCTACTAAACACTTACCTGCAATTTGTTATAAACATTGAACCACTCTGGATGATGGTCCATCTTCTCTGCAAGCAATGCAACTCGAGTCATGAAGCCAAATGCTTCACTGAAGTCTTTAAATTGGAACTCCTTTTCAATGGCATCTCTGTTGTTTTGCACTTTCCAGCCTGTCTGTAGCAGGGGACTAATGAGGGTGTCCCGCTCTTCTTGGCTTAGTTTATCTGCCTGCCAATTAGAAATAAATATACTTCTCACTCAACAAAATCAATAAAGTCTGGTTCAAAAATATGATTCGATTGCGTACCATTTTCCTTTTACTGGGCGAGGTCGCGGACACGCAGGCGTAAGCAGCGGTGGCTCGAATGCCATTGATCCAAGTCGCAGCCTCCAATCGGCACGGCCTCGAGGGGTGAAAGTGTATCACCGAGCGCGCGCTAAACAAACTGCGGCTCGCTATCATTGTTGTTTTCTGAATTATTTAGTGCCTGAACACGCACTAAAATCGAGTTAATTTAAAGAACATTACATAGATAAGTAATATAATCGCTGACAACCCCCTGAAAGACCTATTTGTTTAGAAAATAAAAGAAAACAATGAGAAAACACTTAGGTACCTATGTATTGATTTTGAAATTTTCAACTTTCCCAATTTATTAAAAAGAGACAAAGCTATTAATGTAACGTTTGTGTAAAAGAGACGAACTATTTCTGACCGGGCGGCGCACGTGAAGCTGTCAAAAACTCAATAAGTCAATGTCAAAATTGAAACCTCTTTTTTTTGGATGTCGCACATCTTGTGCATTTGCCAGTGTCAGGTAAAAAAAACAATAGGTAGTATAAAAGCCCGCTAAATTCGTATCGGTACGCGCGACGATGCGAATTTAGCCGCGCAACGACGCTTTCAGTTTCAGTTAATTCGTCTTTCAGTTGGTTGGAATATAATCATAATTATATGCTTATGATATGGATACAGAGGTATCATTTTCAAGAGTACAAAATCATACTTAATTTACTCAAATTCACTCTTTATTCAAACTTTGCAAGCCGTCTGTGGAAATAATAAACTCAGCTGAAGCATTAAGCAAGTCTGGTGCAAATATTACAGAAAGTTCTCTCACGGAAGAAGAATATTTTTTATCAGTTTCTTTGCTGCTAACATTAACAGTCCTTGAAGTCTTCTTAAGTTGAAGTCTAGTAGAAACCATATTAGACCAAACTAGGCCCAATGAAGGCAACATGTCCATTGTATCATCAAATGCAGCAGTTACTTGGTTTATACAAAGTACAGCCAAATTGAACTCTTGTGCCAAATTCAGTAAACAAATAGCCAGCTCTCTCATTTCTTCAGCTCTTTGTACATAGTTAGTGCTCTCAACTCTAAATGGTGCTGCTACAGAATCTACCACAATCAGAGTAAACTTATTCCGAGCCAGTAACTTAGGCAACCTTACTCTCACACATGACAATAGATCTTTGGATTCAGTTATGTGTTCCACATATGTAGTTGACCCATAGTCAGTACGGGAATTGTAATCTGGTAGGCCTCTTTTTATTTCATCAAACCGTTTTATGGGAAACAAATCTTCTGTGCAAATATAAACAGTGCAGCTAGGCCAATTGTGTGCTGCCGATTGTAAACTTATTTGAGTTTTTCCAGAGCCACTCTCTCCATATATTTCAGTAATAGATCCTCTACGAAATCCACCATTCAAAATTCTGTCTATTACATCACAGCCGGTTGTTATTTTCAAATCACTGTTTTGCATTCGTATTAGACAAGTCATGGTGTTGGGCCGAATTTCTGCAGCTTCAGACACCAAGCCCTTTATTAGGAGAATATCTTCAATGCTCAGATTTGTAACTTTTTTAATGTCCCAACAAGATAGTATTATGATTTGCTTGGAAGTACAAATGCTAGCCCGCTCTAAAACTTCGAAAAATTTCGGTGGTAATACTTGTTTTAGGTTGATCATTTTACACTTTTCTCTTCAGTAATTTTATGGTCGAGCCAGAGATTGTCTGTGTGTCAAATTGGCTATTAAATTATGTATTTGGCTTTTGATTTAAGTTGTTTTAATAAGTTTCAGTTGTTGTAATGGATAACTTTTTATGCCACTTTCTGTTTCTTAAAACCAAAAACTTGAATTTTTAATTTTTTTACGAAGTCTGTCACGAAGTTCTAAATTGTTTGTAAACAAGCAGTTAGACGCCTAAGATCATTACGATGACAGTGGCATTACCACAGATTACTAATAAGTAATATGTAGCTATGGCATTACGATGCACGGACCAATCGTTTTTTTTTCTTCAGGTGCGATGTTTTAATTTTTGCCATGCTTGAACTGTTTTGCCCAATTACCAATGTTTTTCACTGACTTTTGTCTCCAACATTATAAGTTTAAAAATTGCCCCTCAAAAGTTTACATCATTTAAAAATCGGTTCTTATTAATTATTCGTCCAATAATCCAACAAAAAAGCATTTCAGATGTAAGCAAAACAATTTTTGGATGAACTTTTACCGTTTTTCTCAGACAGACCTGGCAGCACTAAATGTTTTGGAAAGTATTTTTTAGTTGGAAGTAAGAAAAATTTGAATTGGTGCAAAATCACCGAAATACTCAAAATCTAAATAAACAAAGTGATCCTTGAAAAAGTATTAAAGTAATAAAATGTCTTGCAATACGTGTGCTCAAGGATTTTCACTTCTACGCCGAGAGGTAAATCATAACTCTACTATGGAGAATTCTGTGCTTTGTAGTGGCTCTGTAATAATTCCAACATTCTAGCACGAAAATTATTTATTGTGTGCTTCTGTTTTCAGAAAGGCTGTCCTGGGTGCGGGTTTAGTTTTTGTTCCAAATGTTTAAACAATAAAGTTTTTCTACCAAAACTTAACTCTGAAGCAAAGGTATGTTTACTTACACATAGTATGAACTAAAAAAACGGTTTACTTGTTATTAGTATGAGTCACTCTATTATCTTTATTTTATAGGTTTGCACAAAATGTAAGAAGTCTTTGGAAGAGGTTAAGAAAAAACAAATGATCACACCCCCTGATGCTTATTACAAGTATGTATAAAGAAATAACCAAAACTATAGCAATAGGTAGTTAACAATTCCTACTTTGTCTAAAAACCAAATGAGGCACATTCAATGCCAAAAAATCATATCATTACAAAACTAATTAGATGAGTGAGCATACCAAAACCAAAACTGTAACTTGCTTTTCAATATGCAAAGTCATTTTTGCCAGCTTCTACAGTGTCTTAAATGTATTATTTTAACAATTTCACATTATATATTAATCATTATAGACGGATAGCTGCTGTTGAGAAAAAATCAGCAGAAAATAGCAGCACATCCACCACAAATACTGAAGATTTACACATAGATGACAAAATACAGGCACGATTGAAGAAGTTAAAAGAAAACAATGTGGTTAAAGTTATCAGTGAAGAAGAAATAGCTAAGAGACTGCAGGGTATCAAAGGTGTATCATCAACATCAGATGCCGAGATAAGAGAGAGGTTAGCAAAATTACGAGGGATGCCCATAGTTGAAAACAAGGTAGAGGATATTTTCACAAAACACCAAAAATATTATTATGAAAGTTTAACACTTTGGCTGCAAGAAACACATACCTTGTGTTTTCCTTTGCGCGACGTGAGTGCGGCTGCATACGCCAGGCGCGTAAAAAACAAAGCGTCTGACTATAAGCTGCGCCTGGGGCTAACGCATGTGATTACTAGCCGCAGCCAAAGTGTTAATAGATGAATATTATTCATAGTGCAATGACAAGTTGAATATGTTAATTTTTTAAGACATCGTGTTTAATTCCAGCCAGTTCTACCAGTAATAGATCTTAGAACGGAGCAAGAGCAAGCAAATGATCTTATCAAGCAATATGTAGAACAAACCCAAATAGACACCGAGTACGAAAATAAGTTTAAAAGTCTCATCAGTGATATAGAGGAGAGGATGGTCGCGCTGAAAGGGACTCCATCTGCAACTGATGCAGGCTCATCAACTTCAACAAAAGAAAGTAACACCCCTAGTCAACATGCAGATTCAGATGATGAAGAGGAAAATGTGAAAGAAATTGTTAAAAAGGTATAAACTCAACATTTTAATAAGGTATATTGTGAATTTGTGACTGATACCATGGAATAAATAATAGTTAAAATAGGTACCAATATTATAAATACGAAATTGAGTTCGTTATGCTTTCACACCTTAACTACTCAACCAATCAATTAAATTTAGCATCCATGTTGTCAGGAGCAAATAAAAACATAATAAAAAGGCTACATTTCATCATCATCACTATGATAAAACAGTTTTAGCGTAAAAAACAGTTCATAAGGAATTGATCTAATGAAAGTGTGATAATTTTCAAGTGCTATAATTTCTTAATTAAAATTTATCATTCTTTGCAGATGGTAGCTGAATCCGTAATGTATAATAGTGAAATTACAGGACCTCACGATGAGTTACCCTTCTGTGAGATTTGCAATGAAGATGCCACAAGGCGTTGCCTTGGATGTAGATATTTGTTCTGTAAGGGATGCTTCAAAGACCATGTAGATGAGGATGATGGATGCAACAGGTTTGAACCATATCAAGCACCAAAAGGAAGTGAATATTAAGTCTATAATATTGCTATGACATTTTGTTTGTTATACAGAATTAAAAACTTAGCTTGCACCAAGTCAAAAACATGTAACACTGTTAACATACTCATTATTTGACCAACTTTTGCTATGAGATCTACTATGAAATCGCGAAAAGTCAGCAGTTTTATAATTTTTTCTATGAAACAGCTGATTTTTCAGTATAAGTTTGGGTTTTTTAACTATTATATGTATTTTGTGCTAAAATATCTACTAGCTTTTACCCGCGGCTTCGCTCGCATTGAACCACTGCAAATCAGCATTGCTTAGCCTAACATACCTGGTTGCCTGGAAGAGATCGCTCTTAGTGATGAGGCCGCCAGTTGTCGCACTAGCTTTAGGTGTTAGAATCTTTTTGTTTGTAATTTATGGTGTGAGCAATGCTATGATATTGGTAACATTAGTAGCAAGATTTAATAGCTCAGATATTTTTAAACGGATGCCATTGGCATTCCCAGAAAGGAATCGTAGGACGCATTTGTAAAAATGTTTCTTTATTTTTAATACTAAGTATCCTGTTACTTTTTATACCTCCAAGAATATGTGTACAAAGTTTGGTTAAGTAGTTTTCGCGTGAAAGCGTAACAAACTTACATTCACATTTATAATATTAGTAGGGAAGTAGGAATTGCATATTTAACACTTTCACAGTCCACGGTATCCACATGGATACGAAAACAGGGTTACCGTGGAGTCCATGTATCCAAAAGGATGCATGGGATAATGAATGCATGCACAATGAATATTGGAGTGGACTCGAGGGACTAGATTTTGTTTTTGTAAGGTGGACTGTGAAAGTGTTAAGATAAGACTATTGTAATAAATTTTCAAATTATGTGATGTAAATGTATAAGTTTGCAAATATTATAATCTTACTCTATTTATAATCAATGTATTCAGAGTACGGAACATGAAATAAAATACTGTTTTCTTTAGGACTGTTTATTTTTGTCGTTTGAATCAATCTGTTTTACAATGTCCGGAATGTATTTGACCAAGTCTTCAGCACTTTGTTGATAATTATTTTCGATCCAGAGATTTTTCAGTTTGTCCATAATACGACCATATGTTTTGCCTGGTGGCACTCCAGCATCTTTCAAGATTTTACCATTAATAGGGAAACGGGGTATCTCCCAATTGTTGAATTGTTCTAATAATTCCTCTTCCGCTCTGTACTTTAACACTTCGCGTACATAGGCTACTTCTTCCTCTTGTTTATGCTTTATTTTCGCATTTAAAACTAATTTTTCATATGGTCTGAAAAGAAACACAACAATATTAAAATTAATTCATATCAATTATGTACCAGTTACATATTTTCAAATTAAATGTTTAGTTTATAAAATATTAATTCTGTTTTGCTAACCAATCTTCAAAATTAAAAAAAATCATTGACTCAAAATTTAAATACTAGTTAGCACTAAGCTAAACGATCGAGACATTAGTCTTTCATACTCACAGTAAAGGCCTCTCAGCCACTTTATGCTCCCTATGTTCCACCAGGAAATAAGCCAAATCTCTTTCAAAGTTTGCCAACTTCAGCCTTTGATGTAGCATGGTCACTTCGTCTAGATCTTTCAGCAGTGCTGCTATGTAGCTCATGGGGTTAAGGTTCAGGTGTTCACTTTTTTTTAGTACCCTATCCAATTCCTCTATGTTAGGTGAAGCAGGTAATCCTGAAAAATAACACTATTCAATAAGATGTATCCAGTAAAGTAAGAGCTGTGAGACTGAGATAAGAGTGTAAACATTGTCTGTCTTTGTAATTTTGTTACAAACTTAACACTTTGGCTGCGGCTAGTAATCACATGCGCTAGCCCCAGGCGCGGCTAATAGTTAATCGCCTTGTTTTTTACGCGCCTGGCGTGTGCAGCCGCACTCGCGTCGCGCAAAGGAAAACAAGTTATGTGTGTCCTGCAGCCAAAGTATTAATTTCTTCAGATTCAGATAAATCAAATTGAGTACATACTTCAATTTTGATGTAACATATCAGGAATGTAGAGTATATTATAGGATATTTTTTGTCCTAGAGTATGGCAGAGTACAGCTAGTTGACAATGCTGTGATATTGATGACTCTACCTGATGCTTCAGTCTGCGAGTTTTGATTTCTAATGATGGACGCACATAATGTATACAAACCTATATATTTTCCAATGCCAACATCTAACATGGTCTTTAATAAACTGCCTGCAAAGTTCCCTTGGAGTAACTTCTTCAACTCTACCCATATTCTTTCCCCGGATATATTTTGTAGCCCTTCAACATTTTCCCTGATGCATTGCAGTGTCTTTTCCTCATGTTTATCTGGCTCTTCGGCAATTTTCCCATAGAATCGGAAATATCTCATTATTCGTAAATAATCCTCTTTGATTCTTATATCAGCGTCACCAACAAATGCAACCCTTCGTTTTTGTAAATCTTCATAACCAAAGAAATAATCGTAGACTGCCCCATCAAAACCTGCAAAGTACCACAAAAAATAGGAGTTGGTAAGAAAGTAAACATAATAAGTAAAAGGAACAGTAGCGTTTACTAAAAATACAAAAGTAAGTAAATATAATAAATTTGATTAGTAATGTGAAGTAATAAATTGAAAAACTAAAAAGCCTATCATCCAATAGCAAACACTTATTGGAACATATTTTTAAAGGCTTTTGACCTTATTCAGAAACAATACCGGTTTTATTGAAAATGTTTTATGTCACTTCCCATCATAGAAGTTTACCAAACATTTAAATCATGGATTAGGTTAGATTATCAAACATCAGGGAGTCATAGTCATTTTCATCATCGGTCTATCTAATATTTGTCCACTGCTGGACATCGGCTTCTCCTAGAGAATGCCATAAGGCACAATCTTCTGCCTTACGCATCCACTTGCAGCCATTTTACTAACCTAAAAACATAGAATTTATAGTCAGATCCCTTCTATTTGCATCTAGCTTCCAATCTGTTGTGTATTCAACCTCAGCATGACGTCCATCAGTTACCATGTCTATTCTCAATGTTGTCACTTCAAAGTTCTCTTTGTCGTTAATCCGTGGGGTGATAGTACCATGTTTCTCCCCGTTCATATTGATTAATCGAATGGACTCAGCAATAAACATGTCCTTCATTTGCTGTGGAGTAGCTGTAGTGGCAAAATCTAGGTCTGTTGGTTTCTTTCCCATTAATAAGTCCCTGTAAAAATAGTTTACATTAACTTTTACCATGTATTATTTCTCAAGTAACTGTCAGCATACAGGAAACGGTCACAACGGAAACAAAAACCTTTGTCATTAGGAGAAAATAAGTAAAAAGTGTTGCACAAGTATCAAGATTATTACAGGAAGATATTCAAGGCCTCTACACAAGACATTATTTTGCTAATGAGAAAAAAAGACTTACCGGACTGCACCACCTGCTATCCTGATCTCGAATTGGTATTTGTCGAACAATCTTCTTAATTCGTTAACTTCAACAGTAAATATGCTTTTAAACTCTGGTGTATCAAGTCTGGTTACGATTGGGTCAGCGCGACTTTTCAGCTCCATGTCAATTCGTGAACGGATTCTTCGACGGCCAGTATTTAAAGCACGGTAAAACTCCTAGGAAATCAAATTTATAATTGATTTTTAATGGACTAATAAATTAAATAAATTCTCTAAAATAAACTTAAGAGGTTAGAACCAATTGTGATATTTTTGACGTTTACCTTATTTTGAGAATAACGAAAAAAGCTAAGAATTTTTGTAGAACTAATAAGCATCACTGAAATTCTATCAATTTGAAAAACAATTTGCGAAGCGAAACAAAATTTCAAAATTAACCAAACCAAAATGTCAACTTCATTTGATAAAAGATGACAGTCAAACAAATGTTACAAAAATGAAGTTGACGAATGACCAGTCTCCAGTGAAAACACGCCACAGACTATATTTTATGCCGATATCGTATATGTATTCTGTGGTAGAGGTTCACTGCCGTAGCCGGTTCTTAAAACGGCTGCCGTAGCCGGCACGTGGAACAGTTGTCGGAGCTGGCAATGCTGGCATTTGGAATGAATGGTAGAAAACAACTATCACTATCATCATCATCAGCCACACCAATCGACTGTAGGTTAATTGATCTGTTGATAAACTGATTCTCGACTGTTTTTTGTATCTCACCGCACCACGGATTCCAAGAATCAAAGACCTATAAATCTTCAATTTGTTTCAATTCGTCGCCAGTCGCACCGAATTTATCACTGGCCAATTCTTGTACCAATTTCAAGTTAATTGGTCTTTACGACGAATGTCAGGACTTCCACATCATAGAACATGGTATACTGGCTGCCTCCGAAGGCTGCTTCAGTGGGCAAGGCTTTGAGACGTGGCAATATTTCTTGGACCTAGCCAGCAACAACCATTATCTATTCTTAGAAATTACTTAGAAATTGATGAGGTTACAAAATGAAAATTCAATTTCCAATATTCATTTTTAATAATGTCTATGCTTGATTAAAAAAACGTTGCACTCACGGTAAACAAAACTACCGTCATTTTCCGCCCATCAAACTGTTCATTCCACTGGAGCCTTGCTGCAATTGCCGCATCATGTTGTGAAGGCCGGACATACCGCCCATCTGCTGAAGAATTCTTGGATCCATCATCTTCGCCATCTGTTGGTTCAGTTTGACCATTTGAGTTTGGTTGACATTCTTAGCCATATCGCCTCCTTTGAACAAGCCTTTGATGCCACCCATCTTTTTGACAACGGCTGCAAACTTGGTGTACTGTGTTATAAGATCTTTGACGTCTCTTTCTGTGACGCCGGAGCCTTGAGCGACTCTGGTGATTCTGGTGGGTTGCTTGGAGAATAACTTGGCACCGTCTCGGTGATCAAGTTCGCCTTCGTTCATAGAATCCATGATTGTCATGAGCCGTTTGAGCTTTGCCATTGATTCTTGTTCACTGCCTTTTGACATGAGGTCTTGAGAGAAGCCTGGGATCATACCCTGAAACACATTGATGACTGAAATTCCAATTGACACATAAGAAACGAAATGAGTGACAGAAAGATGGTAACTCTTCATTAAAAACCACACAAATTATAGATAATATAATGACTTTTTACTATCATATATAAATAAATATAATATACTAGCTGACTCGACAGACGTTGTCCTGTCAAAAGCCATTGCGTAACTATAGCAACCGTAGTATGTTGATGCTAACTTGTCAATTTATAGTAAAAATTATCAGTATATATATAATTTGCAATAAATTAAAATTGCGACTATAATTTGAGATTTAAACTATCCTATCTCTCAAGTTGGATCGAACTGCACATGGTGTGCGAATTTTATTATAATCGGTTAAGTGGTTTAGGAGTCCATTGAGGACAAACATTGTGACACGAGATTTATATATATTAAGATATGAGTTATATGACAAAAGGCGAATACTGAATGTGACCGAAACTAGTCGTAGAAAAATTAAATCGTCTACGATTTAATTTATACGCGAGTATTCCCGTGTCAATTATAACAAAAATGTGTGAAAATCACGTTAATTTCCATAGTAAAAGATGATCTATTCAAGACAATTATGCGACATAGGCGTAGTTGCAATCGCAACTGCAACACAAGTTCCTTGATACATATTGTATCGAGTCACATTATTTGGAACGATTTGAACAAAAACTGACGTAAAACAACGCGTATTGCTTACCATTATCTGCGAGAAGGGTCCCATCTTCATGATATTCTGGAACTGCTCATACATAGCTCGCAGCGTGAACTGTCCATGCTTCAATTTCTCAAGCAGCTCATCATTGTCGTCCAGCTTGAGTTCATTGACTTTATCAAGCAGCCCCTCGATGTCTCCCATCCCCAGCAGCTTGTTGATGAAGGGTTTCGTTTTAAACGATTCGAGGTCGTCAATGTGTTCTCCCGTTCCAATGAAAATGATTGGACTCTGTGTAGCTGCGACTCTGGAATATAACAATATATATTATAAACTCTTTATGTTTATGCGAAGTTGCAAATACATCATAATAACCCAACGTGGACGAGTCGACCACTAACGTTTTTTTAAAAGGGGTGACTGGTCCATTGGACTTGTTTCAGACGTGAAAGAGTTGCCCCCTAACCCAAATATTCGTGTTTTCATATATTTAAGTTATTAATTCACTGGACACTTTCTTTATTACCCATATATTTACAATATGAAATGATTTTAATTAGAATAAGAATGTAACCAAAATATATTAGATGTTAAACTTTAGCTACACTTACGCCGATAAAGCACCGCCACCCTTCGCGTGGCCGTCCAGCTTGGTAATAATAACAGAACCAATGTCCACCTTTTCTTTGAAAGCCTTCGCTTGCGCCTCACAAGCCTGCCCGATAGTGGCATCCATGACGAATATTATGTTATCTGGATTCTAAAACGACATACAAACATATTCAAATTTTATAGTACATTTTGTTTTTTTTACTACACTATACAAATTAACAGCATTACAAGGTCTTTTAAAACGTGTGTAGTCAAAAACTAAGAAAACGTCACAAAAAAAATTTAATGCTAAAAAATAAAAAACCTTTTTTATAAATTAACAAATTAAAAGTAGAAAGAGAAATTAGAGGAAAAAAAAGCATACAATCGCATTGGCAACCGCCAACATCTCTTCAAAAAGCGACTCCTCTTGTTTGTGGCGACCGCTGGTGTCCACAATGATCATCTCAAAGCCCTCCTTCTTGAACATCTCCACACCGGTCTGGGCAATCACTACTGGATCAACTTCGGTGTAACTGGAAGTATACATTGTAATCAAAAGAAGCTAGAAACATCCAAACTGTGTATACAAAATTTCAACTCAATAGGTTGAAGATATCTGCTTTAAAATTGAGTAGTAAGATTCCACCCAAACAAAAATACTTACATACATAGCAACTTTGCAAGTTAAATAAAAGCTTTTAAAATTGTATCAAAGTGCTCTTGTGTACTGTGCTTGAATGACACTTGTGGAAGCATAAGTTTTACCCACATGGGTAATGTGGTTTTATTGTTCCACTATCATGTCTGCAGGTAGGGACAAATGTTGACAGCTTTAGGAGGCCCGACATGAATGGCTCGATAAAATTACATGTATAAACATGATAAAGATAGAATATGCTTTTCTTTGTGTCATTTGAGTGAAAGAGAGTGCTTTATTCTGTGAAAATGACACAAAGAAATGCACAAAATTGTAATGCTTCAAATAAATCTAATTACAATACACACATTATACATAACATAAAATTAGTTTAATTACCTAACTACATCTTTGCTAAGACCGTCCACAGATATGTGTTTAGTGCCGTAATGGCCGGTTTACACTTTGCGAAGTGTGAAGTGATAAGTGTTAAGCGTTAACTTAACGCGATAAATGTCAAGTGTTAAGTAGTCTTTTCCATCTCTGTTTACACAGTGTTTAGGAAGAAGCTCAAAGTAGTGGTACTGTCCGTTGTGCATAGTGTCTCTAGAAATGGAAGATGAACAGCGCTTAATATTGAGACAAATAATTAAAGAGATTGTATCTGTTGTGATATCTGATATAGAAAATGAACTCAATTTTGAAATCAATAGGCCTAAAAGATTATGGCAAAGAAAATGGATTACCAGACGTTCTCAGTATGGAGCCAGCAATAAACTTTTTGAAGAAATTGCTAAGGAAGATCCTGCTGAATTTTACAGATCAAACACATCTTAACACACACGTGTTTACACACTGATTAGTACAGGCGAACTGCGAGAGAGGGGAGTGAAACAGTACAAGGGGGGAGGTCACTTAACAGCAAAAATAGACCTTGATTCTATTCACTCGCACTAATCAATAAGCACTAATTGCACTTTACACTTAACACTAATCACTTCACGTTTCCGTTCACACCTTGATTACTAAACACCTGCACTAATCACCTGCAGTGTTAACTTAACAAAGTGTAAACCGGCCATAATGCCACATAAAATTATATTTCATAAAATTTTACATACCTTCCATAAAACGGTATCCTAGCCTTGGTACAGTTCTGTTTGACTTGGTCGTAGGCACCAGCTCTGAATGTGTCGGCGCACACCAAGCAAGACTTCCAGTTTTTCCTGAGGTAGTGGTAAGCTAATTTGGTACAAGTGGTGGTTTTGCCGGACCCTTGCAGACCGACGAACATCACTATGTTTGGCTTGCCCTTGATGGGCTGGTATGGCTTTACTCCAGGGTCTACAAGCTGAAAAAAATGCAATCTTAGTTATGAAATGAATTGCTACGGCAGGTATTTCTACTACTATCTATATGTCTATCATTATGGAGCACATATCATTACCCAATTTTATTGTTTAGATGAAATTAAATGAAATTATGGTAATGGTGTGCTGATCTGCAGGTTGATCAACACTATCAATGCAGCATTTGAAATCAATTAAAGATTTTGAAGTCTTTGAAATGCATATGATGTTACCTTAACAAGCTCTTTGAACACAGCAGACTGGATCATCCGCCGCTTGTTGAGCCCTCCTGCCATCTCATCAAAATCAATAACTGCTCTAACATTCTCGCGAAGGTTCTTCACCTGGCGAATGTTAACATCGGCTTCCAGGAGCGCAGCACATATTTGTTTGAGCATAGAATTCAGCACCTACAAACATAATGTATACATAAGTACATCTTCTAATCTAAAGTTGAGCCAAAGCAAATGTTCCCAAGGAGTGGGATATGGTTGTTGCACACTTTACCTCCTCATTGATTATGGTTGCTCTGCTTAACGACTGCAAAGCAGTCGTTATTTTACGACCCAAATCTGCTAACACCATGTTGATTTCTTGCTATCACAAGCAATACTTTGTTATTAGTCAGCTGTTGCAGAACCCAAGGATAAGCGAATTTTAGATTACACTAGCGTTGTATGGCGAAACGTAACATTTGTGACATTATTCAAGATGTAAAACATATGATAAATTGTAAAAAGGAAGGCTAAAACACTATCTTAAATCAATATTTTACAAATATTTTATTTTCGTTTCACATACAACTTTCCTCGATTCTTCAAAAAACGTGTTGACGTTACGAATGTTGACGATGACGTTGACAAAAGGCGTACACGACAACAGAAACGTCAAAAACGTTCGGTTTAAGACCGATTTAAGGAAAATAATTTTATCTGTGATATAAAAATGGACTGAACCTGAACGAATGATAAAAAAAAACAATTCAATTTGGTTTCGTTTTGTCTGTGGTTTCTCAAATTCGCCTTGTAATCATCGTGATTTTGATTATTTTTTGTGATTTTAACAATAAATATTACTTAGATTCGTAGAAAAAAGACGTGAACATGGTAAGATAGAATACAGCTACTCGCATCTATGTAGTTTTAATAGCAATCAAGTGTTAAATACAAAATACCTATGGTTTTCTCCCATTGTGTGTAACAGGGTCAAAATCAGTCTGGAGGTGGCAGCGGCGGTGACAAAAAAGATGACAAAGACAAGAAGAAGAAGTACGAACCTCCAATCCCCACTCGAGTGGGCAAGAAGAAGAGGAAAGCGAAGGGCCCTGATGCGGCGCTGAAGCTACCCCAAGTGACTCCTCACACCAGATGCAGGCTCAAACTGTTGAAACTCGAAAGAATAAAGGACTACTTATTGATGGAGGAAGAGTTCATCCGCAATCAGGAGAGACTTAAGCCACAGGAAGAGAAAATTGAAGAAGAAAGATCTAAGGTAAAGATAAAAAAAAAATAAAGGTAAAGACCATACCACATATTTGACAAAGCTCTTAACACTTTTGCCTCTTACACGTTATTACTGTAATATTCAGACCACGCCTAGCATGCATCTGGGTCAAAATAAAATAAATAGGGATATGCCTGGTGTGTTTTTAGCCAGTTTGTTAACTTGTGTGGATGCTATAGCCAAATGAGAGGTCACTAGAGTATCTGCATGTGTATCATCTCATTAGTTAAATGATCAAATGTTTATTTTGCCTAATTCATGCCAGCAATATATATTTGTCATAACACAACAAAAAATATACATTGCAATGCAATATACATTCTTGTTATTGTGATAAACTATTAAGTTTGGGTAACTTATTGAAAGTATTTTCCTAAAAAAAGCGCATTCAAATTATAATGACAATGCACAAATCCTTGATTCTTTCAGTGCACAGGTATTTATTTTTTCACAGGTTTATGTGCTAGTATAAAATATGCTTACTGTCTGAAGTGTTATACTTAGCAATATGTACAATACATATTGCTAGCTTTGAATTTGAGTGAGAAATTGGTGTATGTGTATGATTTTTATGTGTGAGCTTAGCTCATGTTTCATACAGCAATGATTTCACTAGATCAAAACATTTTTACTACCCAAAAATAACTTCAATTTACTATTTCAGGTTGATGATCTGAGAGGGACTCCAATGTCTGTGGGTAACCTCGAGGAGATCATAGATGACAACCATGCTATTGTTTCCACATCAGTCGGCAGCGAGCACTATGTCAGCATTCTGTCGTTTGTGGACAAGGATCAGCTGGAGCCAGGCTGCTCTGTACTGTTAAACCATAAGGTGAGGAAATGTTCTTCTATTTATACTTATACAAAGATAAAGTCCTGACTGACTGACACAATGCACAGTGTAAACCACTGGTCATAGAGACTAGAGATTTAATTTCGATAAATTTTGGATTTTGTACATATGTATTTATGTAGTGGTCAACTGAGGGAATTTAAGTTATTAATCTTATTCCAAATTGTCACTATTAATTTGTAAATCATTTTTTGACATCAATCTTATTGCTCTTTGCAGTTTATTTGTTAACTATTTATTGGTGAGTTGCCATCAGAAAGTCATGTTGAAAAATTACAGTAAATGTAGATTCATGATGTAGCATTTTATTCCAAAGACTAATAAAAAGCTGAATACTAAATAAATACTAACTAGCCAAATGATAGATAGAACAAGATACTACTAGAATTTAGTATTACTTTTTATTAACACTTTGACTGCGGAAAACACATACCTTGTGTTTTCCTTGTGTTAATACAACGCATTTGACTATTAGCTGCGCTTAAGGCAAGCGCATGTGATTATTAGCCGCAGTCAAAGTGTTAATTACCTTGTAATTGATCTTCCTTGTGTTTTATTACTAGGTCCATGCAGTGGTGGGTGTGCTGGGGGATGACACCGACCCCATGGTGTCTGTAATGAAGCTGGAGAAGGCTCCGCAAGAGACATACGCTGACATTGGAGGCCTAGACACTCAGATCCAAGAAATCAAGGTAAGTTTCTAAATAAATTTCACTTCATCATCATCCTATTCAACTGGTGTGCATAGGCCTTTTTTCAATAAACACCCCATGGCATGATCTTTTGTCTTATGCATCAAATTGCCCCCAACCACTTTACACAGGTTGTCAGTGTCACTCTATTTCTCATATTTGCCAAATTTTATATTTGTTTTTTTCTTTTTAGGAATCAGTGGAGTTGCCTCTAACCCACCCCGAGTATTATGAGGAGATGGGCATCAAGCCTCCAAAGGGAGTGATCCTGTACGGCCTGCCCGGCACCGGCAAGACATTGTTAGCCAAGGCTGTTGCCAATCAGACCTCAGCCACCTTCCTAAGGGTTGTTGGCTCGGAACTTATACAGAAATATTTGGTGAGATATTTTTTTACTTTTAACTCCGACACAGGGGAGTCTCATAGGTATAACTGTTGTTTTTAAAATTTAGATTCTATTTTTTAGGTTATTGTTGCCAAGTCAAAACAACTCGACTTCTCTTGAGTAAAACCTGTCAAAAGAACAAGCTAACTGCATCAATAACAGCTCGCAATCGCTATCTTGCCATCATTTTGCATGTAAACCTTGTGCAAGATGGCCTGTTCGCGATTCACAGACAACAAAAAATTGCCGTTTTCATCACAAGATTATACAAGTCAAATTCATTTTTCATATGGTATTTTCTTTACAGGGAGATGGTCCCAAATTAGTCCGTGAATTATTCCGAGTGGCTGAAGAACATGCGCCATCTATAGTATTTATTGATGAAATTGATGCTGTTGGTACAAAACGGTAAGTAAATCAGTTTTATAAAAAATTTCTATTAGACCTCTTTTTGCTAAAATGTGCATCTCTTTTCCGTGCTTGATTTCTATCATCAGCATGAAAATTACAAAACACTTCCATGTAGACCAGCTTACAGAATGAAAACTAAATAACTTTGTTGGAACTAATGACCCAGATTCATTATAAAAATGTACAGTTTTTATGAAAATTGTAGTAGCTATATCGGTTTTCACGATTGTGATTGTGACGCACACAATTCTTTGTTTTTTTTAGTAAATACCTAAAATGTCCTACATTTTCTTTTACAAATTTACAGATACGACTCAAATTCAGGTGGTGAGAGAGAAATTCAAAGAACTATGTTGGAGTTACTCAACCAGCTAGATGGATTTGATTCTAGAGGTGATGTTAAAGTAAGTTCGATAATAACCCCATTTCATGGTTAATAAAGACATAAACCTCAGTTCATAGCATATATCAGTTAGTATTATACATAAACCTTCTTGCTTGAGATGTGTGACTTCCCGAGTTGAAATGAGCCATTATTTCGAAATTAAATTTTATTGTATTTCGTCCTTGTCTGGTTGCCAATTCCTTTAGTGTTCCAATTTCTTTGTATATACATTATACATATTTTTACATATTTTTTTCCCATGATTTCTACCTATCAACCCAGCCTTCACAGTTCCAGTGGCTTCTTGTTCTTAGCATAGTTAATCTTTTTGCTATTCTAGGTAATCATGGCTACCAATCGTATCGAGACCCTCGACCCCGCTTTGATTCGTCCCGGCCGTATAGACAGGAAGATCGAGTTCCCTCTTCCGGATGAGAAGACCAAGCGTAGGATCTTTACCATTCACACGTCGCGGATGACGCTGGCGGAAGACGTCAACCTGTCAGAGCTCATCATGTCGAAGGACGATCTCTCCGGGGCTGATATAAAGGTGCGTTCTTCAACTATTTTCCATCTGCAGCCACAGAATAAAGTCTTCCAGACTTGCTCAGTAGACATTTCAATTAAAGACTTCTTCCAGGTATGTTGAATATAGTTGAAAAACGAGTACAAGATTGTATCTTTTGAATTACCGTGTGCTAGAGTTTCTTTGACTTAGAGCATTACAGAATCGCTCTAGTAGTTTGTCTTATCTAATCTTAAAGAACTATGTAGAATTGTATACTATTGATTTGTATCTTGTGATTATTGTTATTTCTGCTCTTAAATATGTAATTATTTTCCAGGCAATATGTACAGAAGCTGGTCTTATGGCATTGCGAGAGCGTCGTATGAAGGTCACCAATGAAGACTTCAAGAAGTCCAAAGAGAGTGTCCTTTATCGCAAAAAAGAGGGAACACCTGAAGGGCTGTATCTATAAACTCTGTTTTATTGTTCTAATAAATATTATGTATCGTATTAACAAGAATACATTGTGCAACAGTCGCGTAATAATAACGTCCTTATAGTGTGCAAGTAACCTTCGCTCGAAAGTAAAACCTACCTACCCGTGGATCGCACTACAATGCGCGCTGGCATGTTTTTTTAACTAAATAGAAATAAAGCTTATTATTTGAAAACTTGGTTTCATTACTCTACATATAAACAAAACTTGCTCTGAAGGGGGGAGAAGGTAGAGATTTAATGGTTGTTACAAAAAGAAAAAGTTTTTAGAAACAAACGGAATACTTCAGTAACAAAAAACTAAATTGGCAACTTGACCCTTGACCCGAGATTTTTGTACAGTGGCAATGATGGTCCTGTAACTTTTTTTTTCGTGTTTGTGCTCTTTGCATTTTGCCAGCTTTCATATTTTTAATGTTTCTCTCGTGTAAAAGAACCATTAATAATTATTGTAGTTATCTGTGACAATATTTTTATGTCGTTCTTTCTGTTCTTTTCACAAGTGCTGCCAACTTAGTGTTTTTGTGGAAGATTAAGTGATTATTTCTATCCACTATTCATTTAGGCGCCTATCTCTAAATCGAGCACTTTTTGATCATACAAATGTTATAAAGGCAAATATATGCGAAAAACTAAATAATTACTACATATTTTTAGGTCTAACTATTAAACGCGACGGTTATCAGTGTCCACTGATGTAATAATTACGTTTACCGAATGTTTTTGCTTTGACGATGCGGCAGCACTGAATTTCACTTAATTTCGTTCATTCATTTACTTTCGTTGTGATTGTGAGTTGACTGAGTTGAATGTTTTTAATTTATTTCGTGTGAAATTAAAATATTACGTTGTTATCTACGTAAACGCAAAGTTAATGAAACAAGATGTTAACTGATAATAAGTATAATATATGAGTAACTCAAGTAGCGATTCTATTGAGGCGACCGAGCATACTGCACTCATGGACGGCCACATCGCGGAAGCTCGCCCTGATAGGGAAGTAGCCGAGCGGATTGCTAGGAAACGGCAATCCAAAACCGAAAGCCAGCGGACCTATGGGGTAGGTAGTCTTTACTATGATACATATTAAAATTTTCGAGTATCTAATTATTCTAAGTCACGAGTTATGACTAAGCAATGATACACCCACCTCTACTTGGCAAAAAGAGGACAACCGCTTATCTAGGTATCTAGCCGTAGCCGCTATACAAAGTGAAAACAATTGTATATTGTCTACGTCTTTATGCCTTTAAATCCATGAAGTCACTATTTATAACAGGTATTGTATGTGGTTGGTTTCAAATAAAATGAATAAACAGAAAACAGATGTGACACTATCTATATGAAATAACAAAACAAGATTATGACGAATCTACTATGACATGCACTTCTTTGGTTGATTCTATTCTATACAAATGTAGTTCAAAGTGCACCAAACTTTGGTAAAATATGAATAAAATTAACTTCCTAGGAATGGTTTCAGTCTCTGAAACCTGTCTGCTTTCTCTAAATTGGTACATGTTTGTCATAAGAAAGGTCTCTATAAGATATAATCTATGGCCAATTCCTATCAGTGCATGGTAGCCTGGATTAGATTAAGTGATAAGGTTGCTAATTAAAAATCATACTAAACTGCTTATTGTATTTGTATATGACAAATACAAACAAACAAAACAAATATTGTGTGGTTTCTAACAATGAGATAAGTATTTATCTACAGAGTATATATGAATCGGGCATTCATTTCATATATTGCAGATCAATTTCCATATACAATACAAAACTAAAATCAATCAATATAAAATAATGTCAAGTTAAACATAAAATTTTATCTCAACCTAAATGTCATGCACATACATAGTTGCACTTATACTTAGCAACTTTTGTGAATGATTTGATTTGAATTCCAACATCACCAACTTAAAAGTCAAAATGGTTAAATTAATATGATGAAAGTAGTTTCAACAGTTTTACGAATAAATAAATATTATTTCTAACACTAATCGCATAGTCAAGTACTTCCCAAACTCGGGAAGTTTCTCAGGAATTTTACTCTGAATGTTATTTCTATGATTGTTACTAATAGTAATATTTTTATTGTTATTTAACAAGCTAATCAAACTGGAATTTTGTGGTTAATATTGAATGACATTAATAAATGTTACCGTTTACAAGTAATTTAATTATAAACCCCCCAACTAAAAAGTGCTGATACTAAAATCTTCAAACAGCTAACCCAATTTTCTTTAATCCTAGATAAGAACACTCAATCAAGTCGCTTTCAGACAATAAGAACATAAATCAAAATTGGTTCAGTCGTTTCGGAGCTGCAAATCATGTTAAACTTGTAAAACTTCTCTTCTTGCTCTTTATGGGTTTTAAAATACTTTTTTCTGTCCAGAGTGTAGCGCAGTCAGATGGTAGCTCAGGGTCGCGCGCGGAGCGCCCTGGCCCAGGCCCGGGCCGGCCGCCGCCCCAGGCGCAGCCCCCCACCGAGGACCTAGAGCTCAAGTATGGCGCGCGACACGTCATCAAGCTCTTCGTGCCCGTCACTCTGTGCATGCTCGTCGTCGTCGCCACCATATCTTCTATCAATTTCTATTCCGTCAAAGATGTTTATTTGTAAGTATGACTACTTTATTTTATAAGTATTTTTAAGCATAAATTTAATTTTTACAATAAATAGCCTCAGTGCGCGGGTAAATTTCTGTATTCCTATATCAATATCAATACTACATCGAATTTTGTTTTACTCCCTGTGAAATTAAGACAAGAGAAAAACAACAAAAAATATTAATTTATCTTTAGTTAAAAAAACTGCATTAAGCATTTCTTTACTCAAAAATTTCTAAATCTTACCTAGGTAATTAATGAAAAATAATGTTTCTTAGAGCCTACACTCCGTTCCACGAAGAGAGTCCATACGCAGTAACAAAAGTATGGAACGCGCTCGCCAACTCCATGATCCTGCTGAGCGTGATCGCGCTGATGACGGTGGTGCTCATAGTGCTGTACAAGAAGCGCTGCTACAAGGTCATACACGGCTGGCTGATACTCTCCTCGCTGATGTTGCTGTTCCTTTTCTCGTATCTTTATATTGAGTGAGTATTTTCTACACTAAATAAAATCTAGAGTAAGTTAGCCTTTTTTATCGTTATTCCCGGAAAAATTAACGGTTCCATGTAGCTGGTAAAACCGGGGGTCGCATTTAGTAACGAAAATAAAGTTCGAAACACGACTTTCCGTAATCTATATATGTATTTTATTATTACTCAGCTCGTCTTATCCGACTAGGGCAAAAGCCTTGCTTGACTCTCTCCACACATTCTATTTCTTGCTAATGGGGACCATTACTCAAAAGTTTCAAGTTCGTTCCACCTCTCCACATAATTGCAACAATTTTATTTGACAATCAGAGAAGCCCTACGAGCATACAACATTCCCATGGACTACATAACGCTCTCCTTCGTGATGTGGAACTTCGGCGTGGTGGGCATGGTGGTGATCCACTGGAAGGGTCCGCTGCGGCTGCAGCAGGCCTACCTCATCTTCATCGCGGCGCTGATGGCGCTCGTCTTCATCAAGTACTTGCCGGAGTGGACCACGTGGGCGGTGCTGGCGGTCATCTCTATATGGGGTGAGTGGGTTAAAACAATGTAACTTGTTACTTATTCTTATTCGATACGAGCTGCACACGGTGGTTTCACCTGCTGTTTTTTTAACTTTTAAACCGAGCGAACAAAACAAAAAAATAAATATTCAAATCGGTATGTACTGCCATTCTCCAGTTTAAGCGAAACAAACTAACAGCGGTTAATTTTTATATTTAAGGCAGTCGTCCGACCGCCGGCGAGTAAACGACTAACTATCGGCGATTTTCTCTCTCAAGAAACGTACAATAAATGTACATTCAGTGTAAACAAAAGAGATGCATATATTAAAAGGTGCTCTCTGACTGTTTACACTGCCGGCGACAACTCGCTTTACTAGTTTTGTCGCTGAGCGACGAGCTTTCAAAATTAAACTCGCTCAGCGATACTCGTTCAGCGATGCTCGCTCGCTTGATCATTTCTTTACAGTACAGACTGAGCGACCGCGGGCGAGTGGCGCGAGTAATCGCTCGTCGCACGGATCGTCGGCGGGATAGGTCTCGGTCTCAAGTTTCGTCAAGTTCGCAGAATAACAGAAGCCAAAGCTCCTGCTAGTCTAAAACAAAAAAAAAACATGTATTTAAGTATTATAATTGCTTGTTACAGATTTAGTAGCGGTATTGACACCAAAAGGACCACTCCGGATATTAGTTGAAACAGCTCAAGAACGAAACGAGCCGATCTTCCCGGCTCTCATATACTCCTGTGAGTTACACTCATACTTGCAGTTTGCACCTTCAAAATTTTCAACAATATTTCTTTCTTGTTCAAAAAATAAAATTTTTATGGTTTTTAATACCTGCCCTTCTAGCCAAGAGGCAATCTATGATCGCAAACTCTATAGAAAACTAAGACTATGTATAGGAAAGACATTTCTAAAACATATTTATTAAATTCTATATTCTACTAGCAGCACAACGCCTTTTTTTTTTTTTTGTTTACCCAGTGGAAATCCTTTATGGATACCACGCCCGCCCCGGGGGAGGCAGGGTGGTTATGTGGGAGTCTCCGCCCTAGTGGCGGCATACCCACTAAAACCACTGGGGAATTCATCGTCCGCCTGGTAGGGCAAGGTGGTGTCGCGTTAGCATTGACCACCTTGCCCCGGCGACGGGCCCGATTAGGGCCCCCTGCACCCATGGCGGGGTGACCCTGTTCCCCAGGATCACCCCCCAGACAGTGTGGGGTCGTGCAGGCCGGGAGACCCCTGGTCCAGCCATGGTTGAGTGTTAGCAAGAAATGAAATATTTATCCATAGCATTGCTACAAGTCAATGGAAAAAGATAATCGTAATAAATTCAAAAATAATTCGTTAATCAATCACTAAATAATAATTCATAGATCACATGTCGAGATATTCGTCAAGGTCGTAGAAAGGATGTTCTAGCAACCAGAGTTTCAATTTAGTTTTGAATATTGCGGTGGAAGCTGCACTAGCAAGACTAACCGCCTGGCCACGGGACATTCGCCGATGCGAATATTCGACTGAAATAAACTCCCTTCACTTCCTACACATTTTCTTAGTTTTCTATAGCGTTTGCCATTATGGAATTGCAACTTGGCTAGTGGGTCTGGATTCAGCATGAGACTCAGCATTATATAAGATCCAAAGTTGTAAGTAGTTCCTGTTTGTGTTTGAAATAAGCGTTTTGTTCCAGCCACGGTGATGTACTGCCTGGCGGCGACGGGGACGCCGGGCGACGCGCCGCGGGAAGGTGAGCGGGAGCTGCGCCCTCTCAACCCGGCCGGTCCGTTCATACCTACCCAGTGCCGCCCTGTCTGTGCCTCACCGGGGCTTGTGCCTACCCAGTGCCGTCCTGTCTGTGCCTTACGGAGGCTTATGCCTACCCAGTGCCATTGTATTTTGTGCCTTACCGGGGCTTGTGCCTACCCAGTGCCGTCCTGTCTGTGCCTTACTGGGGCTTGTGCCTACCCAGTGCCATCCTTTCTGTGCCTTATTGGGGCTTGTGCCTACTCAGTTCAGTGCCGTCCTGTCTGTGCCTCACTGGGGCTTGTGCCTACCCAGTGCCGTCCTGTTTGTGCCTCACTGGGGCTTGTGCCTACCCAGTGCCGTCCTGTCTGTGCCTTACTGGGGCTTAGAACTGTGCCCGTACCTTAGCGCGAGACTGATCTTTATTCCCGATCCGTTCATACGCACCTATCCAGTGCCATCCTGTCTGTGCTTCACTGGGGCTTGTCCTTAATTTTTTTATGTTCCTTATTTTTTTTTTAATTTTGATGTTATGGTCACTAAATCATAGTGAAACTTAAACTTGAACGGCTCAATAGTTTTCATCGATGAGGGACTTGCTTCCCTCAACTCTCACGCTCCGTTTCAACATCTGTTTTTAAGTGTGGCCTGTTTGCCGTCCAATTGTGTTGTCCTGTAATACGACCTTATCTTTCAATAAGATTTAAAGTTGCACGACTGCTCAATGTTTAAATCGGTGGTGGTGTCTTTATGCTTATCATCTCTTTCCTTCTTTAACTTTCCGCTTGTGTTTTCTAAGATAATTTAATTAGTTTATATTGTTTTATTTTTATTATTATTTTCTTTAGTTTTTTGCTGTTATTTCTGTAATTGCATAGTATGATTGATATTGATTGATATTGATATAAGGGTAGCACCGCCTTGGTTCTACTGTAAAGGTGTTACCAGAGTAAATAAAATTTAAAGAGCGTTTGTGATCTTTATGGTCTGCACCTCGCAGGGTCTTGAATTCTAGAAATTTCAAATTCTGACTGACGCAGACATGTTATGGGCAAGCGTGACGTTTAACATCAGGCGAGCGATTTGCTCGTTTCGTCACTTGATAAAATCCACTTGATGCGTGGAAGTCCATAATAAACAATAATCATACTATTCACAATTTGATTATACATAATATATGTTATATTTAATATATCGTTTTACGTTATCATTTTTTTTAGTATCGTTTATTTTATTACCATTAGTTTGTTGAATTACCCGGGAGGTTAAAGTAAAAAACTTAAAGGCGTATTAACATTAAATAGGTTGATTCGTGTATCGCCGTTCGTTCTTTAACAAAGCGTGTTGTAATAGAGGGCGGTGAGACGCGGCGCTCCTCGGGCGGCGGGGATGCCGGCTTCGACGCGGAGTGGCGCGCGCGAGCCGACGCGGCGCCGACGGGGCGGGGCGGCGGCGGGGCGGGGCGGGGTGAAGGCGCGACGTCGGCGGGGCGTGGGGCTAGCGCGGAGGGCCCGCGCCGCCTGCGCGTGGACTCGACGGCGCCGGCGCAGTACACCACGCGCGTGGAGCGGCCCGCGCCGCAACACGCGCCCGACGCGGACGGCGACGAAGAGAGTAAGACCTATTTTGTTTTATTTACATACTACTCACGTAAAACTACGAACAACGTGTCAAAACCTTGTTCGTTTTCAGAGTAAGACGTGTCTAGCGAGCTGGTGTGAGCTATCAAAAAGTTACTCGCTCGCCATTATTTCGGTGTATTGCTTAAGCGTCATCGGACTTCTAGCAGCTACAGGGACCTCGCATAAACTATTAACAAAAACGTGTTCGTTGAAAACCAGATCAGGTACCAACCACTCTCAGTTTGTCCACTGAAGATTAAATCATAAAAATACTACTTGACAATATTTTTCTCAATATTGGCCAAATGCCTCCTCATTTTCTTCCACGTATCCCGTTTTACGTCACTTTGGCTAATCGAGCTGAAAAGACTTTATTAACCGAAATGTGCGTGTCTCGTTCCGCAGAGGGCGTGAAGCTGGGTCTGGGCGACTTCATCTTCTACAGCGTGCTGGTCGGCAAGGCGAGCTCGTACGGAGACTGGAACACCACGCTCGCCTGCTTCGTGGCCATACTTATTGTGAGTACCTGCTGTGGAATTACAGCGAGAAGCCTTTTTTTAACACGCTTTTATTAGCTTCACCTGTATGTTTGTATGTATGTTTGTAACCGACTCCTTTGGGCGCGTTTTTGACCCACTTTAAACGGTCAGATTTCTTTCAAACTTTGTAGATATATCGAGGACCGATGACAATACACTAAACAAAGCGTGTTTTTTAGTTTTTTAACATCTCGCCTGATGTGGTCTACGATGGAGCACGCTTGCCTAGAAGCAATCGATTCACTCGCGACTTGAAAACACCCAGATTATATCTATCGGGGAATATCCACTCGTTAAAAGCATTCCACACAAGCAGTGCGCAAAATAAAAGTGGAATCAAAGCGTAAAGTTACGACCACGACCACTCTGCCAAGTGAACTAAGAAGACTGCTAGAATTGGTCGAAACACGGTGGCGCTCGGTTGTATGATAATTGTGAAGCTGAACAAAATATTTCAAAACAGAGTTAGTTTCCATAATAAAAAAGTACCTGATTATTATTTGTTTGGCTCAGCGGTAGTATATTCGCCTTATAAGCCAAAGGTCCCTGGTTCAATTCCCTGCCGAGCAGATTTTTGAATGATGATTTTAAATATCTGGTCTGGGTCTTAGTTGTCCTTGTCTTTGTGTATGTTCCATGGCATCCCTGACACAGGTTATCCTATAGCCAAACTGCCCATCTCAGTCCCCCGCGCCGTCAATACACCCGCGCCTCTGTACCGCGCAGGCGAGGACTAAGATTTATTTATTTATTCAAAAATATTCTGATAACACCTAAGATAAACGGTTTGGCTATAGTGGGGAGCTATGAGTGAGAACCGTTACATATTTATTTCATTTTTTATTTGAATGTATCTGGCCCCTAACGTAATAATATTGTATTTTTATCCCCAGGGTCTGTGCCTTACTTTGCTGCTGCTCGCAATCCTCAAGAAAGCGCTCCCGGCGCTCCCCATCTCGATCACGTTCGGACTGATATTCTACTTCGCGACGCGCGGCGTAGTCAAGCCTTTCGCAGACGCACTGGCGTCGGAACAGATGTTCATTTAGCTCATTTAGTCACCGCCCACGCATGTGGGGGTATAAAGCAGGAGTACCGAGCGACGAGCGTGAAGTTAACTCGATAGAAAACTGCATGAACAAAATTGAATACAGTTTTCATTTGCGCCCGATACGGGTGCTGTTTTTTTTTTTCGAACAGTTTTCTATCAAATGCTTGCTGCGTAGTTTTCGACTGAATCCGTGCTCGGTACCCTGTTTTAGCATACTCTAAGGAGTCTGTGAGATTAGGACGCGTACGTTGCGAAACAAAATTAGATAGAAAAGTTAATTTAGACGAGCGTGTGGTTTCTGGGTCTCTTGCCTATTAAGTACCTAATAATTGAATGAAAGACGGATTTTGAGATAGTGTTCGATCAGTCCAGGCCGAAGCTGCGAAGTTGTATGTGAAAGCGCAGATATATCCAAGAATGAAATCGAGTAGAACATTGAACGGCATGGTTTCGCTGTTTGTAAATAATCCTGAAGCCAATTTGTCATTCTCTTCTGTTCGAAACGCAATGCACCTCTCTTAAGAATTCCCCTGAATATTTGCGAGAATGATCTCTACACGTGTACGCTCGGGTATATCTGCACTAACACAGGATAGCTAGATAAAATGTTCTGAGAATGAATGCATAACAAATAACAAAAGTTTTAGAAAATTGTTGTGAATTCGCAATTTGTGACAAAAAAGACGATCACGATTAAAAAGACGTGTTTAAGTACTGTTCTTATACAGTGGCGTAGCTAGGTAACCAAGGGCCCTGGGGCAAGTCAAAAAATGGGGCCCCACTGGGTTAGGTTTTATCAAGTAAAAATATTAAATACTAGCTGACCCGTGCCCACTTCGTTGGGCATAATGTTAATTAAACCCGAAGCCATCGCGCGCCGTCCGGACCGTTTTTTCTCCGATTCACTTTGCAAAACGGACTACCACGTAAAAGCCTTTTTATTTTTCGGTTTTTTATATAACCTATGACACTCAGCAATAATGTGGCTTTCTATTGGTGAAAGAATTTTTAAAATCGGTTCAGTAGATCCCGAGATTACCCCTTACAATTTAACAAATATACAAACACACAAACTTTACTTCTTTATAATTATAATATTAGTATAGAAGTATAGAAGTATAGATAAAAATGCTAAGCTACTTTATCATCAGCTCTTTTACGTGCACTGCAGGGGCAGGTAATAAAAATATTAAACAGTAAAAAGTTAAAAACATTACAATTAATACTTACTTGGTGTAGGCATTGTGGCAATAAAACGAAATAGAAAAGATTCAAGGGTTTATTATATAAAGGTCGGACCTACCAACTGACTAAATAACTATTATATTTACAATCTTTTCCTAGCTTTAGTTTTCGCAAAAGTATCAATGACTTCGGTTAAATCCAGGTTTGATGCGGTTTTGTTTTCAATTGCTATTAGCGATAAATGTCGGGGTCACTATCAATAGAAATATTTTGTCTAGAAGTACTTGCAGAAGACTAAAAAACTTGTCAATTTTGGGCAATTTTTGTTTACTATCTTCTCTTTCTTGGCGTTGTTTGCGTTTAAATGCACCAGTGGGTTTCTTCTTTTTGTCCATAATTTTAGTTGTCTAATTTATTTATGCAATATTTATGTATGTAAGATTGTCCTCGAGTAGGTACTCACTGTTCACTGACGACGTTAAAAGTAAAAGGAAGGAGAAACGTAATGTAATGATACGCTACAAGACGTCGTTGGGGAATCCCTGGCAAACATTTTATCGCCGCTAGTGTTACCACATTAATTAACGGTGGAGACGAAGAACGATCTCGCGCGCGGGCCTGAATTAATACAAATACACCTAATGCAGGTGACCTGCATTTTTTTCACGATATTTCGCGTTCTACAATGAGTAGCCGAAATCTATAGATTTGACATGATTTATTGACGTAACGGATGAGTGGTACTAAAATCAAATAAAATTGAACCACTATACTGATCAGTACTAAAAAGTTTATTGACATTAGCTTACATACTCCTGATACAGCATTTATTTTTTAACCGTTTTCAAAAAAAAAATCTTGACTCGAATTAACAATAAAACGCACATCGATGAATAATAAAACGCACATATCGCTAATATCGCTATACGTCCAATTGACATCACTGCCAACCCACAGAAAGAATTTAGGGGAATTCCCTAGGTATAACTTTCGAATTTCTCTCAACTGAGTTGCCATGATTAAAGTCGGGTTGCAACCTGTCATATTTATTTTGAAACTGGGAGAAATTTTCAAAAGCTCAGTTCAATCGATTTCCTGGTAAGGATTCGAGGGCCCCCTGAGCTTGAGGGCCCCGGGGCACTGCCCCGCCTAGCCCCTAGGTAGCTACGCCACTGTTCTTATACAATAACTCTCTGCGTACAGTTTAGGTTGATGGCTTGCCTAACAGAGAAGGATCTCACCATCTTTTAGCACTGAAGGCCAGCTAAGGAGTGAAAATTACGAGCCGTTATGCTAACAAAGGCAGTTTACTCTGAAATTAATTTCTAAATCAGACTTCCATCGCGAGGGGTCACTTATTGTCATCTAATATTTTACTTCAATGTCAAAAGTACTAGATGTACTCAATAGGTGTGCTGAAATAAAATAGTATAACATCGAAATTGAACATGGCCGAGTATTTTTTTACAAGATAAGAGAAGAAGGAAAAGGCTTCTGTGAATCATAAGAATTGACTAAAATGACAAATATGGAGCCGGGAATAAGTGAATTGAAATTAAATGCAATAAGTCGAACCAGTGATGAATTTAGTGTAAATAAGTAACATTGGATTAACTTATTATTTTATAAAGATTAATTAATAAAGTATTATGAATAGGATATAATATTTTTACATTCCACATTGTTATTAGTTTTTTGAATGCAGGGGCGGATCAATTATATGCAAATTATTTGGAATTCAATAATTTTAGACCAGAGCGGAGCATAACTAATCTCTAGGAGTACGCGCGTAACGCTATTTCCACTTTTAATTTTTTTATAGAAAAAAAGAAGCATATAATCTAACAAACTTACAATATTTTTAAAACTAAACTATTTTTAAACGCATTTATAAAATTACATTTTTAGGTTTACGATGTTTATGACAATTAAATTCCCTTGATCCGCTCCTGTCCTAAAATGCTCAATTTAGTTTTGGCTAGATATTCATGGTTTGTACATAGGGCCGCGTGTACAACTGCTGTGATAGTCTTATTTGATTATATCTTTTTGATCGAT